>CM062576.1:0-2400000 GCA_031468815.1 Morus bassanus
ATAACCTGAAAATAAAAAAAACACACACAGAACCAAAAACACATAAGGACATACAGCCTTTTAACACTACATATAGAATCTTCCATACTGTTAAGGATAGTATCTCCTCAGCTAGCACTCTAGCTGCCTCTCCCACACAGCTACCATCATCTCCTCAGCACCTGCAAAGCAGTACAGAAGTGACTCTTTGCACCCATTGCTGATGGCCACTCAAGCCAAAATGACTGTACAACATTTGCCCCAAGAGCCTAGGCATAGCAAGAGATAAACCACAGGCTGTCATTGCTAGGCCACCTCCCCATGACTCTACACCCCCAGGCAGGGTGGCTCCAAGCCAGACACACAGGCACAGACCAACACTACACAGAACGCAACAAACAACGCACCTCAACGATGAGAGAAAACTCTCGGCAAGAATGCCACCTAGATGAAAAACAGCGTCCGGCAAGTAAACCTGGGGACCCTGACAGAGACATGAAGAGGCCCTAGGGCAACACCAAAAAACGATGAGCGCTTCCAGACCTGTGACAAGAAGTTCTTCTCCAAACTGAGAAGGATGCGCAAACAAGCCCAGCTTCAAGATGTAAGTACTTAGGGATGCAGGGAAGAAATGCCAGTCCCTGAGAACAGATGGCTGGAGAGCAGAGCTGTTCACAAAGCTGGGAACACCGCCGCACAAGACCACCATCCAAAAGCTTCCAAGATGCCAGAACGATGGATGCTTTAAGCTTGTGATGCCAAAGAAAGTGCCTGATGGGTGCCGTGCCAGCGGTTAAGGCCTTTACAGGCCTTATGGATGATGCCTGAGGCACATGCCTTGCTCCTTCAGAGCAAGGAATGACAAGATCCAAGGAAGGTTTAAAATGTAGAACACACCAGACAAACAACACAACACCACACACAGCCTGGAACCACCCTGCCCAGCACATTCTAGCATCACACTAAAGATGAACCTGCTCCCTTTACCTGCCAAAAAGAGGACAACCTGCTTCCTGGACAGCCCTCTCCCCTACACTATCTTTAAAACCCCTTCATACCAAGACCATCCCTGTCCCCTCCCCCAATCCCTTCCCCAGCATCAGTGCCTCAACTTAGCTTTCAGAGGGCCAAGAGTCTCAGTCAATCCATCCTTCTGGAAGAAAAAGCACACAGGCAGCCTGCTTCATCAGCCCTGCAGTAGCCAGGGGCCTCTCCATCATCTGAAAAAGAAACAAAAACCCACAACCCACAGACAAAGAGCGCCATCAGTCAGCATCACACCTGTCAAGACAGACCTATCCCACAACATCCCCCACCTCAAAAACAAACCCTGGTGTTCTGATCACCTCCTCTGTGACAATCCTAGACTTGGACAGTCTTTGTCACTTCTGGCCCCTAGAGATACCAGACACAAAGTTATCATTGCACTTGCAAGAAATCACTAGCTACATGTTCTCCCTTCTCTGTGCCCCAGCTCACCTCAAATGCTCATCCAGTTCCAAAGGCAGCCAGCACAGAACCTGCAAATCCAAAGAGAAATGCTTCAATCTCACTTGCCATACAACACCTTGCTACTGAACAACAGCCTGGCCCACAACCACCTCACCTTTTCAGACCTCTCATCAGCATGCAACGTTTCCCCTCCAAAGCCTCTGTGAAGCACCTGCAAAAACCCAAGCAAAAAGGCACACGCTGAAATACTGCGGCCAGCCCACACCGATCCACATTGCACACTCCATTACCTCGACAGTGCTTCTGACAGGCTTCCACCATTTCCGCTTGCCACGTGGAGGCTCACCCACCACCTGTAGCATCCAAAACAGCATGGGTTGCCTACTGTCATGGTTTTAGCTGGGATAGTTGATTTTCTTCACTGTAGCTAGCATAGTGCTGTGTTTTAGACTTGGTATGTAAATAATGTTGATAACACCCTGGTGTTTTAGTTGTTGCTGGGTAGTGTTTACACTAGTCAAGGACTTTCTAGCTTCCCATGCTCTGCCAGATGCACAAGAAGCCGGGAGGGGAGGGGATACAACCAGGAGAGCTGATTCGAAGTGGCCAAAGGGTATTCCATATCATGTGACGTCATGCCCAGTATATTAACCGGGGGAAATTGGCTGGGGGAGGTAGCGATCACGGCTCGGGGACCGGCAGCGTCGGTCGGCGGGTGGTGAGCGGTTGCAGCACTCGTTGTTTAGTTTTGGGTTTTTTTTGTTTTTTTCCCCTCTTCTTCCAGTGTTTCATCTCTCTCTCGCGCATTATTTTCCTTTTCATTATATTATTGCTGTTTTATTCTAATTATTAAACTGTTCTTATCTCTACCCACGAGTTTTCTTACTTTGGCCCTTCCGATTCTCTCCCCCATCCCACAAGGGTGGGGGAGTGAGCGAGCGGCTGTGTGGTGCTTAGTTGCTGACCGGGGCTAAACCACAACACCTACAAACTTCACCAGCAACACAACACCTCAAAAAGAACCACTACTTCAGCTCACCAATCACAGCTCACCTTGGCCAACTCACCTCCAGTGCCCACATCCTGCTTCACTCATTGCTTTGCGCCTTCAAGTCTAAAGAAAAATACAATAATCGAGTCATATCACCATTAGTCACACCTTCCCTCTCTATATTTGACACCAACTCACCTTCTTACAGCACTCCTCTCAACTTTCCTCCATTGCCTGCACGCCTCATCCCTTGGCATCTGCCAAAACAATACCAAACAAGTCACCTGGATGCACAACAGTACCTAACAATTCCAGAGGCAGGGTTCCCATTGTAGGAACCCGATCTAGAGGCCAACTACAGCCTGCCATTACAAGAAATACATTCAATCTAACAGTAAGCCCTACATATACAAGCTTGAACTCTTTTGAGATGCAATCTGCTCAACTAGCACTCCAGCTGCCTCTCCCATACAGCTACCAACAGCCCCTTGGAACCCACAAAACACTATGGAAATTACTGTCCTCGCCCGCTGATGACACCCACTCGCTCTAAGATGACAGTACAACCTTTAGCCCCAACAGCCAGGACGTAGCAACAGATGAAGCAGGGGCTGTCATCCCTAGGCCACCTACCCCTGACTCTACAGCCCCAGGCAGGGCAGCTCCAAGCCAAACACACACAGGCACAGGCCAACCCTACACAGAACACTACAAACAACCCACCTCAAAGACAAGAGAAAACTCTCGGCAAGAACGACAACTGGATGGAGGAGCCCATCGGGCAAGAACACCTGTGGGACCCTGATGGCATCCTGAGGAGGCCCTAAGACAACCCCAGGAAAAGAGCAGAGTGTCACAGCCCGTGACAAGAAGCTGCTCTCCAAACGGAGAAGATGGATGCGCAAGCAGCCCAGCTTCAAGACCTAAGAACTTAAGGATGCAGGGAAGAAATGCCAGGCCCTGAAAATGGGCACCGGGAGAAGAGAGCTGCTCAGGCAGCTACAAATGACACTGCACAAGACCACTGTCCAGAAACTTCGAGACGCCTGACCGATCCACGCTTTCAAGTGGTAACGCAAGAAAAGCAGCACCCTATGGGTGCCATGCACACAATTGGGACATTGCCAAGCTCTGGGGATGGTGCCTGATGCACATGCCTTGCTCCTTGCAAGGAAAGAGACCATCGAGACCCAAAGAAAGTCTCAGACACAGAACACAAGCCACACGAACTACACAACACACACAGCCTGAAACTGCCCTGCCTGGCACACACTAGCCTCATGCTGAAGAGGCACCTGCTCCATTTACCTGCCCAAAGGGTGCTGCTTCCTGGAGAGCCCTGTCCCCTATGTTGTCTTTAAAACCACTTCCTACCCTTGGCCAACCTTATCCCCTCCCTCCCCCAACCCCTTCCCCAGCACTGCTGCCTCCGCTTAGCTTTCAGAGGTCTTGGAGTCTCAATCCATCCTCGACATGAAAAAGCAGTCAGCCCAGTAGATCAATGCTGCAGTGGCCAGGTGTCTCTTTATCATCTGAAAAAAAAACCCAGAACTACCACCCACACACTACAAACAGCGCTGTCAGCATCACATCTGTCACAGACCTTTCCCACAACATCCCCCACCTCAGACACTCCCAGGTGTTCCCCTCACCTGCTCCATCCCCATTCCATGCTTGGACAACTGTCATCACTCTCAGCCCCTACGGATACCATAAGACACAAAATTAGCAGTGCACTTGTGAGAAATCATTGGGTCCAAGCTCCTCCACTCTGTGCCCCAGCTCACCTCAAACACTCATCCGATGCCAAGGCAGCCAGCACAGAACCTGCAAATCCAAAGAGAAACGCTTCAGCTCACTTGCCGTACAACACCTAGCTATTAAAAACAGCCTGGCCCGCAACTGCCACACCTTTTCAGATGTAACATCGGCATTCAGCGTCTGCCCTTTGAAGCTTCCATGGAGCACCTGCAAAAACCCAAGCAAAGAGGCACCTGCTGAGATACTGCAGCCAGCCCGCACCGATCCCCAGCTCACACTCCATTACCTCCACAGCTAGCCCGCCTGGCCTCCATCACCTCCACTGGCCACCTTCAGGCTCACCCACCCCCCTGTAACACCTGAACAACAGGGGTTGCCTGTAACTTCACCAGCCACTCACCACCTCAGGAAAAAAAATGCAACTTCAGCCCACCAATTACCACTCACCTTGCCAGACTCACCTCTGGTGCCCATGTCCCGCTTGGCTTATTGCTTCAAACCTGTGACACCAATAAAAAGAAATACTGTAATCAAGTCATATAGCCATAAATCACACATTCCCACTATATACTGCACCCCCACTCACCTTCTTACAGCTCTCCACTGGGCTCTGCTCTCATCCTTAAGATCTCATCCCTCAGCATCTGCAAAAAAAATACCAAGTCACCTGTATGCACAACAACACCTAACAATTCCAGAGCTCTGGTTCCCATGTAGGAATACCATCTAGAGCCCAACTACAGCCTGCCATTAACCACTAGATTCTGAAGGTAAGGTCTAGATATACAAGTTTGAACTCCTGAGATGCAATCTGCTCAGCTAGCACTCCATCTGGCTCTCCCACACAGCTGCCATCAGCCCCTCAGCACCTGCAAAACAGTATGGAAATCACTGGCTGCACCCACTGCTGACAGCCACTCCATACAAGATGACTGTACAACCCTTGCCCCAAGAGCCCAGGCATAGCAACTGATGAACCAGGGGCTGTCATCCCTAGGCCACCTACCCCTGCCTCTACAACCCCAGGCAGGACAGCTCCAAGCCAAACACACAGGCACAAGCCAACACTACACAAAACACTACAAACAATGTGCCTCAAAGGTAGGAGAAAACTCTCCACAAGAACAACCGGATGGAAGAGCCTGTCAGGCAAGAACACCTGCAGGACCCTGATGGTGTCATCAGGAGGCCTTAAGGCAACCCCAGAAAAAGAGCAGAGCATCACGGCCCGTGACAAGAAGCTGCTCTCCAAACGGAGAAGATGGATGGGCACGCTGCCTGGCTTCAAGACCTAGGAACTTAAGGATGCAGGGAAGAAATGCCATGCCCTGAAAATGGGCACCAGGAGAGCAGAGCTGCTCACACAGCCAGGAACGATGCCGCACAAGACCACCATCCAGAAACTTCCAAGATGCCTGACCAATCCACACTTTCAAGTAGTAATGCAAGAAAAGAAGCACCTGGTGAGCACCGTGCCCACAATTAGGGCCTTACCAGGCCCTAGGGATGGAGCCCAATGCATGTGCCTTGCTCCTTGAGAACGAAGAGAACATCAAGACCCAAGGTCTCAGACACGGAACAAAGACCACAAAGTAAACCTTACACACAGCCTGGAACTGCCCTGCCCGGCACACGCTACCCTCATGCTGAAGAGGAGGCCGCTCCCTTCACCTGCCCAAAGAGGGGTGGTTCCTGGACAGCCCTGTACCCTACACTATCTTTAAAAACCCTTGCTGCCTTGGCCAACCTTACCCCCAATCCCTTCCCCAGCACCAGTGCCTCAACTTAGCTTTCAGAGGGCCAAGAATCTCGGCCAATGCATCCTTCCAGAAGAAACAGAGCCAACCCACTAGATCAGTCCTGCAGTGGCCAGGGGCCTCTTTATCATCTGAAAAAGAAAGAAAAACCCACAACCCACAAACAGCACTGTCAGTTAGCATCGCATCTGTCACAGACATCTCCCGCAACATCCCCCACCTCAGATGCACCGGGGCATTCTGCTCACCTCCTCCATGCCTGTTCTGGTCTTGGACGGTGGTCATCGCTTCCAGCCCCTAGATATACTGTAAAACACAAAGTTATTGTTGCACTTTCAAGAAATCACCAGCTCCGCAAACCCCCTCTGTGCCCCAGCTCACCTCAAACACTCACCGAAATCCAAAGGCAGCCAGCACAGAACCTGCAAATCCAAAGCAAAATGTTTCAACTGCCTTGCCATATAAAAACTTGCTATTAAACAGTCTGGCAGCAATCACCCCACCTTCTCGGACCTCTCATCAGCATGGGGCCTCTCCCCTCTGAAGCACCTGCAAAAACCCAAGCAAAAAGGCACCTGCTGACATACTGCAGCCAGCCCACACCAATCCCAGTCTCACTCCATTACCCCGACAACTCTTCCAACAGACTTCCATCAGTACTGCTTGCCATATGGAGGCTCGCCCACCACCCATAACACCCAAACAACATGGGTTGCCTACAACTTCACCGTTAACACAACACCTCAGAAAAAAAATGCTGCTTCAGCTCACCAATCACAGCTCACCTTGCCCAACTCACCTCTGGTGCCCACATCCCACTTGGCTCATTGCTTTGCACCTTCAAGTCTTAAGAAAAAGAGAAATACAATAATTGAGTCATATTGCCATCAGTCACATCTTCCCTCTATATACCACTGCCCGACTCACCTGCTTACAGCGCTCCCGTCAGCTCTCCTCCGTTGCCTGCACAACTCATCCCTCAGCATCTGGAAAAACAATACTGAACAAGTCACCAGGATGCAGAGCAATAGCTGAACAACTCCAAAGGTCTTGTTCCCATTGGAAACACGCCACTTAGAGCCCAACTACAGCCTGCCATTAGAAGAAACACATTCAATGTAACAAGAAGCCCTACATATACAAGCTTGAACACCTTTGAGATGCAATCTGCTCAACTAGCACTCCAGCTGCCTCTCCCACACAGCTACCATCATCCCCTTGGCATCTGCAAAACAGTATGGAAATTGCTGTCTGCACCCACTGCTGAGACCCACTCAAGCCAAAATGACTGTACAACCTTTGCCCCAACAGCCTAGGCATAGCAACAGATGAACCAGGGGCTCTCATCGCTAGGCCACCTCCCGATGACTCTACACCTCCAGGCAGGGCAGCACCAAGCCAAACACAGAGACAGAGACCAACACTACACAGAACGCTCCAGACAATGTACCGCAAAGATGACAAAACTCTCGGCAACGATGACAACACCCGGATGGAAAACCCCATCCTGCAAATGGACCGGAGGCCTAACGGTGATGTGAGGAGGCCCTAGGGCAACCCCAGAATACAAGAGCTTCAAGATCTGTAATGAAAAGTTCCTGGGCAAACAGAGAAGATGGATGTGCAAACAGCCCGGCTTCAAGACCTAAGAACCTAAGGATGCAGGGAAGAAATGCCAGGCCCTAAAAATGGACAGCTGGAGAGCAGAGCTGCTCATGCAGCTGGGAACGATGCCACACAAGACCACCGTCCAGAAACTTCCGAGATGCCAGAGCGATCCATGCTTTAACCTTGCAACACAAAAAAGCAGCACCCAATGGGCATGATGCCTATGATGATGGCCTTGCCAAGCCCGAAGGTCATTGCTGGAGGCACATACTTCACTCCAGAAGAGCAAAGACACCATCAAGACCCAAGGAATGCCTGAGATGGAACACACACCACACAAGCTACACAACACACACAGCCTGGAACTGCCCTGCCTGGCACACACTACCCTCACACTGAAGAGGAACATACTCCTTTTACCTGCCCAAAGGGTGCTGGTTCCTGGACAGCCCTATCCCCTACACTACCTTCAAAACCCCTTGCATCCATGGCCAGCCTTATCCCCTCCCTCTCCCAACCCCTTCCCCAGCACCACTGCCTCAACTTAGCTTTCAGACAGTCAGGAGTCTCAGTCCATGTTCAACAGGAAAAAAGACAGTCAGCCCAATAGATCAATCCTGCAGTTGCCAGGTGACTATCACCTAAAAAAACCCCACACACAAACAGTGCTGTCAGTCAGCATCACATCCATCAACACAGACCTATCCTGCAACATCCCCCACTTCAGATGCACCCAGGCATTGCCCTCACCTGCTCCATGCCCATTCCACACTTGGATGGTTGTCATCACTTCCAGCCCCTATGGATACTGTAAGACACAAAATTATCAGTGCACTTGCAAGAAATCACCAGACCCATGCTCCTCCGCTCTACACCCAAGCTCACCTCAAACGCTCACCCAGTTCTAAGGCAACCAGCACAGAACCTGCAAAAACAAAGAGAACCGCTTCAACCGAGTTACCATAGAACACCTTCCTAACAGATACCAACCTAGCCCACAGCCTCCTGACCTTCACAGACTGCTCCTCTACATGGGCTGTGCCCCTCCAAGCCTGTGCACAGCACCTGCAAGAGCCCAAGCTAAAAGACACATCCCGAAATATGCTCGAGACTGTAGCCTGCCGGCACCGATCCCCATCTCACACTCCTTTACCTCAACAGCTCTCCTGCCCCAGCCTCCATCAGTACAGGTTGCTGTGTTAAGCCCCACCCAGCACCTGGAAACCCAAACAACATGGCTGGCTCAGAACCTCACCAGCAATACAATACCTGAAAGGTAACCCCTACTTCAGCCCACCAATCACCACTCACCTTACCCAAGTTGCCTCCCGTGCCCAGATCTCACTTGACTCATTGCTTCTCACCTTGAAAATTAAAAAATAAAAATACCATAATGGAGTCATATAGCCATCATCTTCCTTCTCTAAACTACACACAGACCAACCCACCTTCTTAAGAGTGCTCTGTTTGGCTCTGCTCTGTCACCTAGCACAGGTCTATCTTCATCATCTGCAAGAACAGGATTATAGAACAAGTCACATGGATGTAGAGCAATAGTTTAAAAAATCCAGAGGTCTTGTTCCCATGTTGGAACACTATCTAGAGCCCAGCAACAGCCTGCCATTAAAGGAGACAGATTAAATCAAACACTGAGCCCTACACATACAAGCTTGAACACCTTTGAGATGCAATCTCCTCAGCTAGCACTCCAGCTGCCTCTCCCACACAGCTACCATCAGCCCCTCAGCACCCACGAAAATGATCTAACATTACTCTCCTCACCTGCTGACAACACCCACTTGCTTCAAGATGACAGTACAGCCTTTGCCCCAACAGCCCAGGCACAGCAACAGATCAACCAGGGGCTCTCATCCCTAGGTCACCTCCCCCTGACTCTACACCCCCAGGCGGGGCAGCTCCAAGCCAAACACACACACAGGCACAGGCCAACGCTACGCAGAACACTACAAACAACGCGCCTCAAAGACAAGAAAAACTCTCCGCAAGAACGACGACACCCAGACAGAAGAGCCCATTGGGCAAGAACACCTGTGGGACCCTGATGGTGTCATGAGGAGGCCCTAAGACAACCCCAGGAAAAGAGCAGCGCATCATGGACCATGACAAGAAGCTGATCTCCAAACAGAGAAGATGGATGCGCAAGCAGTCCAGCTTCAAGACCCAAGAACTTAAGGATGAAGGGAAGAAATGCCAGGCCCTGAAAATGGGCACTGGGAGAACAGAGCTGCTCACACAGCCGGGAATGATGCCACACAAGACCACCGTCCACAAATTTCCAAAATGGCTGACTAATCCACACTTTCAAGTGGTAATGCAAGAAGCAGCAGCACCTAATGGGCACCATGCCCACAATTAGGGCATTGCCAAGCCCTAGGAATGCTGCCCAATGCATGTGCCCTGCTCCTCAAGAGCAGAAAGACCACTAAGACCTGAAGAAAGTCTCAGACACAACACAGACCACACGAATTACACAACACACACAACCTGGAACCGCCCTGCCCAGCACATGCTACCCTCACACTGAAGAAGAACCCGCTCCCTTTTGCCTGCCCAAAGGGCTTTGGTTCCTGGACAGCCCTGTCCCCTACACCATCTTTAAAACCCCTTCCTACCCTGGCCAAACTTGTCCCCTTGCCTGACCCCTTCCCCAGCACCGCTGCCTCAACATAGCTTTCAGAGGGCTGAGAATTTCAGTTGATATATCCTTGCAGAAGAAAAAGCACACACTAAGTCCATTAGATCCAAGGGCCTCTCGATTATCTGAAAAAGAAATAACAAAAACCCACAACCCACACACAGTGCTGTCAGTCAGCATCACATCTGTCAACATGGACCTTTCCCGCAACATCCCCCACCTTAGGTGCACCCAGGCATTCCCCTCACCTGCTCCGTGCCCATTCCACACTTGGACAGTCTTCGTCACTTCCAGCCCCTACAGATACCATAAGACAAAACAACCACTGCACTTGCAAGTAATCATTAGGTCCAAGCTCCTCCACTCTGTGCCCCAGCTCACCTCAAACACTCATCTGATGCCAAAGCAGCCAGCATAGAACCTGCAAATCCAGAGAGAAACTCTTCAGCTGACTTGCCATATAACACCTTGCTATTAAAGCCAGCCTGGCCTGCAACTGCCACACCTTTTCAGATGTAACATCGGCATTCAGCATCTGCCCTTTGAAGCTTCTGTGGAGCACCTGCAAAAACCCAAGCAAAAAGAGGCACCCGCTGAGATACTGCAGCCAGCCCGCACCGATCCCCAGCTCACACTCCATTACCTCCACAGCTGGCCCACCTGGCCTCCGTCACCTCCACTAGCCACCTTCAGGCTTGCCCACCCCCCCTGTAACAACCAAACAACATGGGTTGCCTATAACTTCACCAGCAGCACAACACCGCAGAAGATACTGCAACTCTAGCCCACCAATCGCTGCTCACTTACCCGGCTCACCTCGGGTGCCTGCATCCCACTTGGCTCACTGCTTTACACCTGTAAGACCAAAGAAAAATAAATATACTGTAATCGACTGAGCCAGAAGGTACATCTTCCCTCCGTTTACCACACCCCTACTCAACTTCTTAGAGCGCTCTCCTGAGGTCTCCTCTATTGTCCTGCAGGCCTCATCCCTCAGCATCTGCAAAAACAATACCCAGCAATTCACCTGGATGCACAACAATACCTAACAACTCCAGAGGATTCAGTACAATATAGGAATACCATCTACAGCCCAACAACAGCCTGCCATTAAAAAAAGTACATTCAGTCTAACACTAAGCCCTATGCACAAGCAAGCTTGAACTCCTGTAAGATGCAATCTGCTCAGCTAGCACTCTAGCTGCCTCTCCCACACAGCTACCATCAGCCCCTCAGCACCCACAAAACAGTACAGCAATCGCTGTCTGCACCCACTGCTGACACCCACTCAAGCCAAAATAACTGTACAACCTTTGCTCCAACAGCCCAGGCATATCAACAGATGAACCAGGGCCTCTCATCCCTAGGCCACCTCCCCCTGACTCTACACCCCCAGGCAGGGCGGCTCCAAGCCAAACACACAGAGGCACAGATGAACACTACATGGAACGCTCTAAACAACGCATCGCAAGGACAAGAAGAAACTCTTGGCAACAAGGAAGACACCTGGATGGCAAAACCCATCTGGCAACTAGACCTGATACCTGACAGTGATGTGAAGACACCCTAGGGCAATGCCAGAAAACAGGGTGAGCCTCATAGCCCTGACAACAAGTTTCTCTCCAAAGAGAAAAGATGGATGTGCAAGCAGCCCGGCTTCAAGACCTAAGACCTTAGGGATGCAGGGAAGAAATGCCAAGCCCTGAAAAAGGACGGCTACAGAGCAGAGCTGCTCACGCAGCCAAGAGCAACACTGCACAAGACCACCGGCCAGAAGCTTCTGAGATGCCAACCAATCCAAGTTTCCAGCTTGTGACACCAAAAAAAGAAACACCTGATGAGCACTGGGCCCATTATTAGGGCCTTTCCAGGCGCTAGCATCATTGCCCTAGGCAAACGCCTTGCTCCCTGAGAGCAAAGAGACCACCAGGATCTGACAAAGATCTAAAACATAGAACACAGACCACAAACACTACACAACATAGACAGCTTGGAACCATCCTGCCTGGCACATGCTACCCTCACACTGAAGATGAACCTGCTCCCTTAACCTACCACAAAGAGGACTGGTTCCTGGACAGCCCTGTCCCCTACACTATCTATAAAACCCCTTCCTGCCAAGGACAACCTTGTCCTGTCCCTCCCCAACCGCTTCCTCGGCGCCACTGCCACAACTTAGCTTTCAGAGGGCCAAGACTCTCAGTTGATCCGTGTATCTAGAAGAAAGAGCATATGTTCAGCCCACTGGGTCAGTCAAGCAGTAGCCAGGTGTCTCTTCATGTGAAGAGGCAGCAAAAACCCACATACAATTAACAGGGATGTCAATCATCAACACAGACCTATCCTGCAACAGCCCCCACCTCACACACACCCTAGCATTCTGCTCACCTCCTCCATGCCAATCCTGGACTTGGACGGTTTTCATTGCTCGCAGCCCCTAAAGATACTAAAGACACAAACTTAGCAGTGCACTTGCAAGAAATCATCGGCGCCACTCGTCCTCTCTATTCACCCCAGCTCACCTCAAATGCTCATCCAGTTCCAAAGGCAGCCAGCACAGAACCTGCAACACCAAAGATAAATGCTTCAACTAACTGGCCATAGAACACCTTGCTATTCAGCAACAGTCTGGCCTGCAACCGCCTCACCTTTACAGACCCCTCATCAGCATGCGCAGTCTCCCCTCTGAAGCCTCTGTGAAGCACCTGCAAAAAACCCAAGCAAAAAGGCACCTGCTGACAGACCACAGCCATCCCACACCGATCCCCATCACATACTCGATTACCTCAACAAATCTTCTGACAGGCATCGGTCAGGTCTGCTTGCCACGTGGAACCCGCCCATCACCTGTAAAACCCAAACACCATGAGTTGCCTACAACTCATGCAGCAACACAACACCTCAAGAAGACCCAGTACTTCAGCCCACCAATCTCCTCTCAACTTGCCTGAATTGCTGCCAGCACCCACATCCCGCTTGGCTCATCACTTTACACCTTTAAGTCCAAAGAAGAGGAGAAATACAGTAATCAAGTCATATAGCCATCTGTCACATCTTCCCTCTCTATACAACACCCCAACTGCCCCTCTTAGAACACTGCCCTGAGCTCTCCTCCATCACCCTGGACATCTCATCCCTCGGCATCTGCAAGAACAATACCAAACAAGTCACCAGCATGCACGATAATACCTTAACAACTCCAAAGGATTTGGTATCTTATAGGAATACTATCTACAGGCCAACTACAGCCCACCATTAGAAAAAATTACATTCAATATAAGAATAAGCCCTACATATACAAGCTTGCACAGCTTTGAGATGCAATCTCCTCAGCTAGCACTCCAGCTCCCACCCCCACACAGCTGCCATCGTCCCCTCAACACCCACAAAACAGTATGGAAATCACTGTCTGCACCCACTGCAGACAGCCACTCAAGCCAGAACAAGTGTACGAACTTTGACCCAACAGCCCAGGTGTCTCAACAGATGAACCAGGACCTCTCATCCCTAGGCCACCTCCCCCTGACTCTACACCCCCGGGAAGGGCAGCTCCAAGCCAAACACACACAGGCACAAACCAACTCTACACAGAACACTACTAAGCGTCTCAAAGATCACAGAAAACTCGAGGCAAAACCAACCAGACAGAAGAGCCTGTTGGGCAAGAACACCTGCAGGACCCTGACGGTGTCATGAGGAGGCCCTAAGGCAACCCCAGGAAAAGAGCAGCGCATGACGGACCGTGACAAGAAGTTGATTTCCAAACAGAGAAGATGGATGCGCAAGCAGTCCAGCTTTAAGACCCATGAACTTAAGGATGAAGGGAAAAAATGCCAGGCCCTGAAAATGGGCACTGGGAGAACAGAGCTGCTCAGGCAGCCGGGAACGATGCCACGCAAGACCACTGTCCAGAAACTTCCAAGATACCTGACCGATCCACACTAGAAGCTTGTGAGGCCAAAAATAAAAGCACCCGATTGGCCCTATACCCATAATTAAGGCATTGTCAGGCCCTAGGGATGGTGCCCCACACAGGTGCCTTGTTGCCAGAGAGCAAAGAGAACATCGAGACCCGAGGAAGGTCTGAAACACAGACCACACAAGCTACCCAGCAACACACACAGCCTGGAACCTGCCCCCTTAACCTGCTAAAGAGGACTGGGTACTGTACAGTCCTCTCCCCTACACTGTCTTTAAAATTCCTTCCTACTCTGCCAACCTTCTCCCCTCCTTCCCCAACCCCACTGCCTCAACATTAGCTTTCCAAGGACCAAAAAACTTAGTCAAGGTGTTCTTCCAGAAGCAAACACACACAGGCTGCTGACCAGATCAGTCTTGCAGTAGCCAGATACTTCTCCATTATCTAAAAAAAAAAAACAGTAAAAACCCAGGATCCACACACAACTAACACTGCTATCAGTCAGCATAACATCTGTCAACATGGACCTATACCACCACATGGCCCACCTGAGATACACCTCAGTAGGGGCATCACCTGCTCAGTGCTAACTGCAATTTCACAGTTCTCATTGCTGGTGGCCCCTAGAAATAACATAACACATAACTTATTGCACTTGCAAGAAATCCTCAGCTGCATACTCCTCCTCTCTGTGCCCCAGCTCACCTCAGAAGCTCATCCAATTCCAAAGGCAACCCACACAGAACCTGCAAAACCAAAGAAAAACACAAACAGAACACCATACCATTAAAACCATCTTACTCCTTAAACCCCCAAAACAATGCTACATGAAAAAAAAGTAAAGTTGATAGAAGGGAACTTTCTAATACAAACACTACCCAACCTTAGCAAGTTCTGAACTCCTTACCTCAAACAAATACCTCTGCTTCTTTAAGCAAAAAGCTTAAACAACTCAAGAGCTACAGTCAGCTGAAGGAATTCCACAACATCACCACCATAGAAAGCCTAAACCAGAATGCACCCCCTGAGCACAGGCTGTGGCTCATATACCCCAGTCCCCACCCACCACCATTCCCACAATCACCTGGGAAAGGGGAGGGGGTCAACCCTCAGAGAGTATAAAGGCAGCCAGAAGAGCAGTAGGAAGCTTTATCACCTGCTTGAAGTTTGTGGCATGGAAGAAAACAAGTAAAGAGAGGGGCCCACAATGAAAATGGCAATAGCAGTTCTTCTAGTAAAATGACAGTAATCTGACCAGCAATATCACCAGGTAAGAAATTGAAATTCATTTTACTAGCTTATAGATAGAAAAAGATACATGTCATGCTAAACAATGTAGTAGACTAGCTCATTAAATGCAATAATGTTATTATTACTGGTAATGGTGTGTTTTACTTTAAAAAAACATGCTATGGAATTACAGTTCATGTGTAGCAAAACTACCCATACTATCTATGTTTTAGATAGCACCAAATAACAAAATGAAATTAGACCCCCTAAGAACCTCTTCTCACAAATATAGCTAGTTGTAAATTAAATTATTGACTGTAAGTCATGATTCAGAAACACCTTGATGTTCTCTGACTCTATAAACAGAATAAGATTGGTCTTAAAGGACATAAAATAAGAAATAAAGAGAATACAGGAGTGGCATCAGAAGCTGTATGAAGCATCTGAATTAACACCTAAATTGCTAGGAAAAAAAAATGGAAAGTAGAACAACTGCATTGAGACATGTATTGATAAAAAGACATTGAGGCTAATAATTCCCAGAAAAACTCAGGAGGAGATCTGAGGCAACAATACGCATCTTTGGGATACCAGATACCAAATAGAAACATCCTATAAGACAGAAAACAAATAAATTGCTCTTGAGTACAAAGATGGCTTCGGGAAAGGCTTTGGCGGAACAAAAGGTATTGTTACAGGGATAGGAGCTGTCTCAAAGGGGCCAGAGGAACTATGGTAGTCTGAGGAATGCAAGAAGCTCGAAAGGGATGTGAACAAAGTACATATATCCTCAGGGGACTGGGGTTTGAAAGGCAGGGGGGATGCAAAGAGTTGAGAGGACAAAAGGACTGATTGGGGTAACAAATGCGGACTCAGGAAGGGGGCTAAGGGGTAAAGAGGGATGCAAAGCGCCTCCTCGAGCTAGAAGAGAGCTCCTGACCATAGGGAATGTCTCACAAGAACTCTGCAAAGGGAGCAGAGATGTCCCGAGGGGACCTGAGAGACCAAAGAAGCTTCAGAGATAACAAGGAGGAACCCCAAAGGGGATTTCAGCAAAGTGCTGATGCTGTCAGGGGGCCGGGGGCTGAATGAAGGCTTCTTAAATGGCAGGGAGTAAAATCGCTCTAAAAAGTGCAAAAAAAATTCCATATAGGGAGCTGAAGTGCTACAAGAGTGCTCTGGACTACAAGAAAGGACTCAGATGACATTGTTATAGAGAGTAGAAATATTAAGAGGGGGCAGGCTTAGAAAAGAAGGCTTGGAGACACAGTGAGGGCCTTGGAATCTCAGGAGGGCATCTATGTGAATGAGAGATGACTGAGTGAAACAAGTATGGAACGGAGACACCCTCGATGGCAGAGAGAAATAGAAAGGAGCGCTGTGTAGCAAAGAGACAGGAGGCTCTGATGCAATGAGAAAGACAGCAAGGGAGATCAAGTGCTGCGAGGTGCTGTGGAGAATGAGGAAGGTCTCAGGAGCCACTGTGACTGTGAGGAGAGGGTTGTTGAAGGGGGCTGGCGGACAAAAGGTGGCTTGGGACAATGAGGAGAACTTGGGAGAGATCATCTCAGCAGAGTGCAGATGGTCTCAGGTAGTTGAGGACTGAACAGGGGAATCCTAGATATCGTAGAGGAACAAATGAGTGCTCTGCAGGTCAAAGCACTACAAGGTGGTGGATATGGAGCCTGAGGAAGGTCTTGGGAGGCATTGTGACTGGGAGAAAAAAAAGTCCTGAGGGAGGCAGAGAAACATTAAAACATTTGGGGACATGACAATTCGATTCAGAGTGGCTCTGAGCTTGGTAAACATGTCACTAGAGAGCCAGGGAACAAACAGAGGCACAAATAGAAGGAAAAGAGGACAGAATGACTGCAGGAGTAAGTCTGGAGGGTGCGTGACCAGAGTACAGATGTCTTCAGGAGGTTGTGGACCGAGTGGAGGTACCCTAGATGGCAGACAGCATAAGAGCGCTCTGAGGTGCAAGCAAACCTGAGGACTGCGTTCAGATGTAACTAGAGAGGCTCTAAGTCTGCTAGTGAGCTAAAATGGGGCTGTGGGACGCAAAGGACGTCTCGGGAGGCACGGCAACTGGGACCAGAGGGGACATGAAAGGCTCGGAGGGATAACAAATTGAAAGGAAGGCAAAGTGTTACCAAAATCCTGTAGAGCATGAGGAAGGTCTGGGGAGGCATCCTAGATGGCTTATAGAAAAAAAGAATGCTCTTCTGGGAAAAGAGATCTTGGGAGAGTTATGACTGCAACAGAATGACTCCAAAGGGGGCTTATGGAGCTAAAAGCATATGCTGTGGAAAATGTCAAAGACCTCAGGAGGCATTGAGACAGTAGCGCAGGGGTTCTGAGATGAACAGACAAAAGAAAGCCCAAGGACACAAAGAAGTCTGGAGGGGATTTGAACAGACTACAGATTTCGTGAGGGGACCGGGCACTGAACGGAGGAACCCTAGCTAGCATAGAGGACGATGTGAGTGTTCTAGAGATGAAAGATGGCATCGGGAAATGTCGTCGGGGAGCGAGAAAGGTGCAAAGTGGGCTACGGAGCCAAAAGACGGCAGTGGGCCACAGTGATGGCCTCAGGAGTCACGATGATGGGAGAAAGGAGGAGTGAAAGACAGAAGGTGGCTCTGGGATGCGATGCAAAACTCAGGAAGGTGTCCTGACAATGTACAGACGTCCTCAGGCAATGAGTGACAGAATGGAGACATCCTCAAAGTCAGTGAATAAAGTAAGAGAGCTCTGGGGCACAGAGAAAGCCTGAGGAAGGATTCTGTCTGAATAAGAGATGCACAAAGAGGGCTGTGGAGCTCAAAGGGTGCTGTGGGACACGAGGACAGTCTCCTTAGGCATTGTGACAAAAACGAGAGGGTTCAGGAGGGCAGGGGGAATGTGGACGTAGAGACAAATGAAGGATTGCTGACAGAATGAGGTACTCGGGAAGGGATCTGTTCAGAGTCAAGATATCCTCAGGGGACCCAGAGCCAAATGGATGCATCTGACACAGCAGAGGGAAAGTGAGAGTGCTCTGGGGCAAAATGAAAACCTGAGGAAGAGTTGTCTCTGAATAAGACAGATACAAAGCCTGCTGCGGAAATAAAGGATGGCCACGGAAGGCAAGGACGCTTGCAGGAAGTATTGTGACAGAAACGGAGGGACACTGAGATGGCCGGAGAGACTGAATAAGGCTCGAGGGCACCAGGGTACTCGGGAGGGGATCTGAACAGACTACAGATGTCCTGATGGCGACGCTGACCCATTGGAGGCAAACGAGATGGAGGAGAGGACAAAAAGATTGCCCTGAGGAAGAGGGATGACCTGAGGAGATGTTCTGACAGACCGAGAGGGGGGAAAAATTATGCTTCAGAGATAAAAGCATGCTAAGGAGACCCTCTAAAGCCTCAGGTTGAGACGAAAAAAAAAAATATTCAAAAATTTGAGGAGGAAAAAATTAAAGCTAAGGGACAGCAAACTAAGTGGAGGCATAGAAAGAAAATTGACTAATTGAGGGAGTACCCACAGACAAGAAAGAATTAAAAAAATAGAGATGGGAACTAGATAACAGTGGATGTACAAAAACATATTGAAAAGCAAGAAGATTAATGCAATGAAGGAACAATTTAAAAAACAGGATCAGCAAACTAAAGAAATAAAAACAAAATTTAAGAAGTGACAGGTTATGGCACAGACTAGAACAAAAAAAAAATAAAGACCGTGACCTGGATAAAGGTATATGTAGAAAAACAGTAAAAGCACCCTGACAGGACAGATGAGAAATAAGGTAAAACATAGGGTTAGACACCTTGTTACGAGTGGACATAGAAAGAAAATTTTAGAAGCGACTGGGTACGCAACAGGTAAGAAAGACTTAAAAAATAAAGGTGGCAAACTGTATATAAAGAGATGAGGAAAGAAAATTTAAAAGCGACCGGGTACGAGACAGACAGAAGCAACTAGAAAACAGAGCAATCTCAATAAAAGTAGACATAGAACAAAAATTTTAAAAGCGGCAGGATACAGGAAACAGGAAAGTGTAAAACATACAAAAAATGAGCTAAAAGTACTCCTACAAACAAAACTTCAAGATGAAAAGAATTGAGAGTTAAACTGAAAAATAGGGAAAGTTAACTAGATAAATTAAGACATAGAACATTTAAAAAGCAACATGGATCATGACAGGAAAGAATTAAGAAATAGAAACTAGAAGGGGTTAAAAGTAAATGTAGGAAGAACATATTAAAAGCCACAGGATTAAGGAAATGAAGGGAAAAGAAATAGGGATGGTGTTCTAAGATGGAAAAGTACGAAGTAACTTTAAAAAACGAGGGTCTATAAAAGAAAGAATTAAAATAGAGGGATGGGGACTTGACACAAGTAGGCACAGAAAATTTTAAAAGGCAGCACTAAGGAAAGGTGAGAAACAATTAAAAATAAGACAGTGAATGTGACAGAGGTAGACAAAGAAAGGGCATTTAAAGAAAACAATTCAAAAATAAAGACAACAAACTGAAATGCAGACATAGAAAGCAAAGGTGTAAAGGACTGCAAGAAAAAATGAGACAGAAAATATTAAAATCAACAGGGATGCGGGAAATAAAGGAAAAAAGTCAGGAAACTAGGTAGAAACAAAGAAATGAAATTTTAAAAATGATGGGGATAAAGAGAGCAAAAGATGAAAAATAGAGACAAAAACTCAATAAAAATGCACATAGAAAAACTTGTAAAGCCATGGGATCAAGAGAGGAAAAATTCAGAAGTAGGGACAGCAAAGTAAATGCAGACACAGCGAATACATTTTAAAAGCAGTGGGATATATGACAGAGGAAAGTAATACAGGGATGGGGAGCTCGATAAAAATAAACACAGAAGCAATATTTGAAAATGCAAAGGATGAAGAGGGGAAAGAATTAAAAAATAGGGAAAGCAGACTAAATTAATAGACGTAGACAGATAACTCAAAGCGAGGTTGCTACGGAAATCCAACCAAGAACAAAATATAAAGACCGTGACCTGGAGAAAAGCGGACATAGAAAGAAAATTTAAAAGCGACATGTTAAGCGACAGACAGGAAAGACGGAACAGAAATACGCTGGAAGTAAAGGAAAAAATGAAATAGGGACTGTGAATTAAAATGGACACGTTAAAAGAAATTTTTAAAAAGCGATGGCGCTAATAAAAGAGCTGAAAATCAACAAATGAACACAGCAAACAGGATAAAAGTAGGCAAAAAGACAATTATAAAAGCAACAGCGGTTAGGATAATAAGGGGGAAAAACTGAAAAGGGATTAAATAGGGAGTTAAGCTATCTTAAAGGGGGAAAAGGATCCTTGCTTGTGAGTTGGTAGGGCTTACGGAGAGGGCTTTAAACAAGGTTTGAAGGGGGGAAGGGGACATAGCCATCCTCATTAAAGAGGAGCCTAGGAGGTGGCACGCTGATCTCGGGGGTGAAATTGATATCCCAGCTCGAGCGCGTCTATGCCGATGCACACAGCATAGGCACCAAATGGGAGGAGGTGGAAGGTGTCATGCAGCGGGATAGCTATGACTTAGTTGCCATTGCAGAGATGTGGTGGTACGACTCTTATGACTGGACTGCACCGTTGGATGGCTATAAGCTCTTTGGAAGGGATAGGCAAGGAAGGAGAGGTGGTGGGTTGGCTCTGTATATTAGGGAGTGTTTCGATTGTATAGAGGTCAATGATTGCAACAGTAAGGTTGAGTGCTTATAGGTAAGAATGGGGGGAAGGCCAACAAGGCACATATCCTGCTGGGGGTCTGCTGTAGACCACCCAGGCAGGATGAAGAGGTAGATCAATTGTTCTACAAGTGGCTGGTAGAACTATCACGATCAGTAGCCCTTGTTCTTGTGGGGGACTTGAACTTACCGGAAGTCTGCTGGAAATAAAACATGGCAGAGAGAAACTGTCTAGGAGGTTCCTGGAGTGTGTGGAAGATAACTTCCTGATGCAGCTGGTAAGTGAGCCTACTGGGGGGAGGTGCCTTGCTTGACCTGCTGTTTACAGACAGAGAAGGACTGGTGGGATATGTGGCAGTTGGAAGCCATCTTGGGCTTAGTGACTGTGAAATGACAGAATTCCTGATTGTTGGCAATGTAAGGGGGGTGGGGCAGCAAAACTGCTACTGTGGATGTGTGGAGGGCAGGCTTTGGACCCTTCAGGATGCTGGTTGAAAGAGGGTCCCCTTGGGAGGCAGTCATGACAGGCAAAGGGGTCCAGGAAGGCTGGGTGTTCTTCTAGAAGGAAGTCTTGAAGGTGCAGGAGCAGGTTGTCCCCGTGTGCTATAAGACAAACTGGCAGAGAAGACAACCAGTCTGGCTGAATGGGGAGTTTTGCTGTGTCTCAGGAAAAAAAGGAGAGTTTACAGCTTTTGGAAGAAGGGGCAGGCAACTCAAGAAGAGTACAGAGGCCTCATTAGGTCTTGCAGAGAGAAAATTAGGAAGGCAAAAGCACAGCTAGAACCTAACCCGGCCACAGTTGTTGGAGATAACAAAAAAAATGTTTTACAAATACATAAACAAGAAGAGAGCCAAGGAGAATCTCCATCCTCTGTTGGGTGTGGCAGGGGCAACGCTGCCACCGAGGATGAGGAGAAGGCTGAGGTACTTGTTGCTGACTTTGCCTCAGTCTCTAGTAGTCGGACCAGTTATTCCCAGGGTATTCGGCCCCCTGAGCGGGAAGGCAGGGACAGAGGGCAAAATAAACCCCCCTGGTAATCCAGGAGGAAGCGGTTTATGACCTGCTGTGCCACCTGGATGCTCACAAGTCTATGGGGCCGGACAGAATCAGCCCGAGAGTACTGAGGGAGCTAGCGGAGGAGCTTGCTGAACCACTCCATCATTTATCAGCAGTCCCGGTTCACAGGGGAGGTCCCAGATGACTGAAGGCTTGCCAATGTGATATGCGATGCCGGAAGGAGGATCCAGAGAACTACAGGCCAGTCAGCCTGACCTCGGTACTGGGGATGATTACAGAGCGGTTCATCTTGAATGCGCTCACCAGGTATGTGGCGGACAATCAGGGGATTGGGCCCAGCCAGCATGGGTTTATGAAAAACAGGTCCTGCCTTACTGACCTGGTCTACTTCTATGACCAGGTGACCTACCTAGCAGATGAGGGAAAGGCTGCAAATGTTACGTACCTGAACTTTAGTAAAGCCTTCGATGCTGTCTCCCACAGTATTCTCCTAGAGAAGCTGGCAGCTCACAGCTCAGACATGCATACTCTTTGCTGGGTGCAAAACTGGCGGGATGGCTGCGCCTGGAGAGTTGTGGTGAACGGAGCTAAATCCAGTTGGCGGCTGGTCACGAGCGATGGTCCCCATGGGTCAGTTTTGGGACTGGTCTCGTTTAGTGTCTTTAGCGATGATCTGGATTAGGCGATTGAGTGTGCCCTCAGTAAGTTGGCAAACGACACCAAACTGGGCAGAAGTGTCGATCAGCAGATCGACAGATGGTAGGAAGGCTCTGCAGAGGGATCTGGACAGGCTGCACCCACAGCTGAGGCCAACTGCATGAGGTGTAACAAGGCCAAATGCTGGGTCCTGCACTCAGGTCGCTACAAGCCCATGCAACGCTACAGTCTTGGGGGAGAGCAGCCGGAAAGCTGCTGGGCGGAGAAGGACCCGGGGCTGCTGGTTGATGGATGGCTGAATATGAGCTGGCAGCATGCCCAGGTGGCTGAGAAGGCCAACAGCATCCCTGTTTGTATTGGGAATAGGGTGGACAGCAGGAGCAGGGAAGTGATCGTACCCCTGTACTCGGCACTGGCGAAGCCTTGCCTCAAGTATCGTGTTCCCTTTTGGGCCCCTCAGTACAAGAAGGACATTGAGTTGTTGGAGCTTGTCCAGAGAAGGGCAAGGAAGCTGGTGAATGGTCTGGAGAATGAGTCTTATGGAGAGCAGCTGAGGGAACTGGGGTTTTTTCAGTCTGGAGAAGGAGGCTGAAAGGAAGCTGCAGTGAGGTGGGTATGGGTTCCTTCTCCTGAGTATCTAGTGATAGAACAAGAGGAAATGGTGTCAAGTTGCATCAGGGGATGTTTAGATTGTATATTAGGAAAAATTTCTTTACTGAAAGAGTTGCCAAGCATTGGAACAGGCTGCCCAAAGAGGCCTGCAGTCACCATCCCTGAAGGTGTTAAAAAAAAAAGCGTAGATGTGGCACTTGGGGACATGCTTTAGGAGGTGTGGTGGTGTTGCATTGACAGTTGGACTTGATGATCTCTGAGGTCTTTTTGAACTGTATTGATGATATGAAAAAATAGGGACAGTGACCTTAATAAGAATTTTAAAAGCAACAGGGTGCACGACCAACAAAGAACCATTAAAAATAGGGATTGGCAGCTTCATAAAAGCAGGCCTAGAAAGAAATTTTAAAAGCAATGGGATAAGGAACAGACAGGGAAAAAAAATAGGGTCCACAAACTAAATAAATGAAGACGTGAAAAGAATTTAAAAAGTGATAAAGTAGAGGACAGGCAGGGAGAAATAAACATGGATGGGGAACTGGATAACTGTAGACAGAGAGGGAAAGTTTAGAAAGCTACGGGGTTCTGGCCATGTACGTAAGAAGTTAGTTATCAAGAGAGGGAGCTGGGTAGGTGGCCACAGGGAAAGGACATCAGAAGACGGACTAGGTGCGGAGCGGAGGGAGTTGCTGAAAACAGATATAGGTCACAAGGTAGGGGGAGACCTAGAAATGCAACTTTCACAATCAAGGGGGAAGAAGGCAGTGTAGGAAGAACAAAATAATAGCGGGTGGGTAGCCAAAAAGGGAGAGGCATAGAAAGGAAATGTAGAAGGCGATGGGGTACAGGGCAGTGTTGACAGAAGAGCAAAAAGCTTCGTGGAGCTGGTCAGCACAAAAGGGAGACAGAGGCAGGGACAGGCAAGAAGGCAGGCAGAGCCTGGGAAAAGTGTAGGTGGGATGGGCCCGGATGGACTCGAGGAGATACGCAACTGACTCACCGCAGCTCCCGTTGTGGGCAAGACACCTTCACAGCCCTGAGGTTGCTCTGCCTCTTTCTCCTCTGTGGTGCCAGCTGCCCAAACCTCGCCTGCCTGGGAATAGGCAATGGGTGCCTCAACACTCCTCTCCCACCAGGCTTTCCAGATGTGCAGGGGCTCACATGTGCGGCCAACAGAGGTGCCGATATTCTGACACCTTGTGCTGGTGGTGTGCTCTGTTGGTGACCTCTGGGAGGGATCCTTCCTTGCTCAAGGATAGGCTGTTCCTTGCTGGAGGCAGCTGCCTGGAGACCCCTCTTCCTTTCACTCCTCAGAGAGCTCCTGCAGGCAGGAGTGCCCAGCCAGCCCCATCCTCAGCCTCACCAGCTGCACCTGGGGCTGCCCTAGCCCAGGCCCACCTGTGGCCTTTATAAAACCTTGGCCCAGCCCATTCTTGCCTTGTGGGTCCCACCTGGGCTGCCCCAGCCCACAGCTGGAGCCCATGAGGAACAGGAAGCTGCCACCCCAGCCCCACAGAACATCATCTCCCCTTGATCTAACTACAGCTGCTCACCTGGAAGCCCAGGGTCTGAAAACACATCAGGCAGCCAAGTTTTGTTCCTTCATGCACATTGGAAATCCTGGCAGTGAGCTGGCTACAAGGCTCTGTGCCCAAAGGCAGCAGGACAGAGGGAAAAAGAAAGCAGGAGGAAGGACAGAGGGAGGTAGAGAAAAGGATGGGGAGCCAGAACCTGGGATACAGGGAACAAGAGAAGGATAAGTGAAGCGTTCAGGGTAGAGTTGGCAAAAGAGTAACAAGTTTTGGGGGCCAGACAGGTAGGTTGACTAAACCCAGAATCACGGTTTGGGGGGTATTTTTGTACCACGGCAGCAGCTCCTGCTCTGTGGGCACAGCCCCCACAGGGGAAAGTAACCGACTGGGGGAATGGGCCCTGGATCCAGATGGGAAAAGAAAAAGGGGTAAGGGGCAGCTTTTTTTAAAAAGCTTTTATAACTTCAGTAGAGATGAAAGGGGGGGTTGAGCTTTTAAGCCTTTCCATAAAATACAGTTACTTTGCATTATAAAAACTTTATATTGATACAGTAAGTTGGCAAATCTAAGAACACGCTAAAACTCAATTTGTAGTTTTAGAAAGCAGGCGTTATTTATTGCAGCTCCAGGTGCACAGGGGATAGCTCTGCCTACTGTGTGTACCAAGTTGCTCTACTACAAGCGTTATATACACTCAAAATACACATCCACTGGATTTCTAGGAAATTATTACCGTATTCATACCAATCTTGGAACTCATTAATATATGCAAGCATCCTCAATGCACACGCATTCGTGCTCACGAGTGGTCTTCCAGGGTCCTCTGGTGGCCATTGATATAGTCTTCCTCACGGCATCTGCTGGCTGAACTCGGTCTTTGGGCATGCTCGCTTCAGTTTTGGCTTGGTTATGCAATTCTAACCGATACTAAACTAGCTTATTCTAGTACATTTCCCTGATTTATTCTACTCCAGGATAGAGCATCTCCAGACTCCCTTCTAGCTAATCACATATAGCAAGTTCTAAGAGAATCTTATTAGTAGTAAAGTATTCCAAGTATTTCAAAACTTAGCTATGTTGCTCCAATTAGAGGACCAGAATGTTCTTTTGAAGCTGGTATCGGGTCTCAATATAGTGGAGATGTTTATGCTTATGTATCTACTTACACATATGTAGGGAATATATACATGTTGTATAATTTCTTTTTACACATTATTTTACCCATTGTGACGATGTCTACTTACAATTATGTAGAACATATATACATATATCTATTTAGATGTACAGATGAACGCTTATATAGAACTTGTATTTAGACTAGCTATCTGTTTAGACTTAGATATTTTGATGCTCATGTTATTACACGTCTCTATTTAGACTTAAGTACCTATTTACACTTATACATTACCTATATTTAAATTACATTAAACATCTACGTAGACTTACTGTGGAACACGCAGTAAATGTAGATATCTCTAGCTGGTCAGATTATTTTACATATATTGAAAAATAAAACATTATGTCTACAACATTATATAAAGGTTTTTGTTGATAAATTAGGGTATATTTTAAAGGACTTCAGATTTTTTATTATTTCAAATAGATACAGGTAGAGGTTCTTAAAAATATAAAAATAACTTCTATAGACATAAAAAAATAAAGGAATTTAAAATGCAAAAAAAACATCTATATGAAGAAGTTCAAAACAGAAAACCATTTTCATCTACTTTGATGCCACACAGCCATATTTACATTTTCTAATATTGTATAATCCCCCATGACTTTTTGGGCTGTGACCCCTTTTTTGGGAGAACCCCCCATAACACCCACTCACCTGCTCCTCTGCTGTGTCATTGCCTGCCCCGCCCCCCCCAGTCACCTTAGTGTGCTCCACATAACCTGAAGAGAATGTGGGCTGGGAGGTGTTCTTTGAGCCTCGTGAGATGCTTTCAGCAACGAGACATCTGAAAAATAAAAATCCCAAACAAAAAATTACCACAGATGAAAAAGCAAAATTTGGTCAGCATAAGCAATAGTATAGTAGTTGAGCCAAAGGAGGATTCTAGGTAAAGGGGTCAGCTCACAACACAACACATCCTTTAAAACATCGAGCGATTTGCACGCTTAAAAACAGCATTAGACTAATCGATACCATTTTGAATGTATTCTTTGCATGACACTAAACACCCTTGCTGGTGTCAAAAAAGCTCTCATCCCTGCCTTAGGGCACTGCTGCAGGGAGGTAACCCTGCCAGGCTGCAGGACAAGGTTGTACAGGAATCGGAATCTACGCTTACAGCTCTGCCTCAATGGCTACAGCCCTTTCCTTACTGCTGCTCCACATCTCGCTTGCTCAATGAAGTAGAAAAAGTAAAGCATCCAACTTGAAAGAGTAAAATAAAAAAAGAAAGAACAAATGGCAGTAATTCACTTTATGCTAAAAAGGTGTGTGTTTACACACACCCGATAAAAATACTCATGCTCTAAAAGTGTACCATTTTCCTTCAGCAGTAATTTACCTTGCACAGCTGTTAATTAATTGACACCCTGAGATTATCCATCTCCAAAATACATTGGAATAACGTGACTAAGGGGTTTTTGCCTGTTATGCAGTTAGGAGGGACATCTGGCCAGCTCCCCTGCCCAGGAGAGATGCTGCTGAACTGCCAGGGAAACGCACCATTGAAAGCGAGGCAGTAATCAAGTACTTCAGAGCACTCCCTCAAAATATCAGGGAAAAAAAACCAGAACACTCAGTTGCCTCTCTCAGTAAGCAGTTAGGACAAATACCTAACTGCTTAAAAACACCTAATAAATCATACCCTACATCTGTTTGGCAGTTACATTTTAAACAATGCAAGTCACTTTGTACGATTTACAATGTTATCTTTTTAAAAAAAGTTTCATTTAACATAGAAAAAGCAGTGACATAAGAGATCCCCCCTATGGTTTTATTTGGGGGGGGAATCAAATCCACAGTGCTGCAATAAATAAGGCTACCAAAAAAAAAAAAGACTGGCAGATTTACGAAATTACTTGGCTTTACTGAAGCATGCAGAGGTACACCATTTTAAGATATCTATCTCAACTGTTACACCTGAGACACCAAACACTACCAATGTCATCAACATTTGGAGCATGTGCTGGGCTTGGATCTCTGAAAGAAAGTTTGTTTTGGTTTTTTTTTTGTTTATTTTTCTTAAAAGCAAAAAAAATAAACACACACAAACAGTGAAAAGTCTTGTGCCAATGACTTCTACTGCCACATCCATCATCCCCAAAGATCTGCTCTCATGGGAAGTTCATAGAATGCACCTTCTTTGAATGAGCAGTATTTCCATTTTTCAAAATCTCTTTCTGAGCAAAGTCAAAGTTACACACTGTGGGGCTTTCAGAGGGCTCAGGTTCTGAATCCTTTCTCAACAAAACACACATCAGCTAACCAGGATATTCCTGCAGTTGCCAGGTTCCTTTTCACCATCTGCAAAGAAATCACAGTGCCAGCAATATCATCACATGGGTCGACACAGATCTCTTCCACAATACCCCCCTCCTCCAAAGGAACGTGGCCTTCTGCTCGCCTGCTCTGCACAGATTCCAGCATTAGACGCTGCAGCCATCATCACTGATGGCAACAAATATATCAAAACAGAGCAAACTGCTGTTACCCTCACAAGAAATCACCGGTCCTATGTACTTCCTCACTCCTACCCACCTCACTTCAAATGCTCATGCGATTCCAAAGGCAACCCACGTGGTGCCTCCAAAAGCAAAGAGCTTAACGACAGTACGACAGCATTCTCTACTCTCAGACACTGACCACCACATCACCTTCTCAGACCTCTCATCGGCGTGCGGCACCTGCAAACACCCAAGCAAGATGGCACGTGCTGAGATACTGCCCAAAAACGCAGCCTACCGGCACCGATCCCCATCTCACGCTCATTTACCTTGACAGGTGGCCCACCCGGCCTCCATCCGTTTCGGCTGCCGCGTTGAAGCTCGACCACCACCTGTAACACCCAAACAGCATGGGTTGCCTGTAACTTCACCACCAACACAACATCTCAAAAATAACCCCTACTCCAGCCCAGCACTCACCTTGCCCCACTCACCTCCGGTGTCCAAATCCTGCTTCGCTCATCACTTTGCGCTTTCAAATGCAAAAATAAACATAAAAACAAAATAATAATAATAAAAAAAACAACCAGTAAAAACACCAAACCCGCAATGGAGTCATATAGCCATCAGTCACATCTTCGCTCTCTATACCACACACCAACTCACCTTCTTAGAGTGCTCCCCTCCGTCACCCTGCAGGCGTCGTCCCTCGGCATCTGCAAAAACATCGAACAAGGCACCTGGATGCACAGCAGTACCTTAACGATTCCAGAGGTCATGTTACCATGTTGGCATACCATCTGGAGCCCAACTACAGCCTGCCATTAGAAAAAAATCCATTCAATCAAAACCAGAAAGCCCTACACATACAAGCTTAAAAACGTTAGACATGCAATCTGCTCAGCTAGCAATCTAAGCTGCCACTCCCACACAGCTACCATCAGCCCCTCGGAACCCACGAAACGCGACAGAAGTTACCGTCCTCACCTGCTAATGACACCCACTCGCTCCGAGATGATGGTACAACCTTTGCCCCAACAGCCCAGGCATAGCAACAGATGAACCAGGGGCTCTCCTCGCTAGGCCACCTCCCCCTGACTCTACACCCCTGGGGCAAGGTGGCTCCAAGCCAAAAACACACACACACACAGAGGCACAAACCAACGCTACGCGGAACACTACAAACAACACGCCTCAAAGACGAGAGAAAATTCTCGGCAAGAACAACACCTGGACGGAAGAGCTCGTCGGGCAAGAAGACCTATGGACCCTGATTGTGATGTGAGGAGGCCTTAAAGAAACCCTAGAAAACTAGCACAGCCTCACGGCCCGTGACAAGAAGTTGCTCTCCAAACTGAGAAGATGGATGCGCAAACAAGCCCAGCTTCAAGACGTAAGAACTTAAGGATGCAGGGAAGAAATACCAGGCCCTGAAAATGGACAGCTGGAGAGAAGAGCTGCTCACGCAGCCGAGAATGATGCCGCATAAGACCACCGTCCAGAAACTTCTCAGATGCCAGACGAATCCACACTTTAAACTCGCAACACAAAAAAAAGAAGCGCCCGATGAGCGCCGTCCCCACAATCAGGGCCTTGCCAGGCCCTAGGGATGGTGCCCGACGCACTTGCCTCGCTACTTGAGAGCAAAGAGAATGTTGAGACCCGAGGAAGGTCTCAGACAGAGAACACAGACCACACAAACTACGCAACAGCACACACAGGCTGGAACCACCCTGCCCGGCACGCACTACCCTCACGCTGAAGAAGAACCCGCTCCCTTGACCTGCTGAAGAGAGAACTGGTTCCTGGACAGCCCTCCCCGCTACATTATCTTTAAAACCCCTTCCTGCCCTGGCCAACCTTGTCCCCTCCCTCCCCCGACCCCTTCCCCAGCACCGCTGCCTCAACTAAGCTTTCAGAGGGCCGGGAGGCTCAATCCATCCTCGGCAAGAAAAAGCACAGTCAGCGCACTGAATCAATCCTGTGGTTGCAAGGTGCCTCTTCATCATCTGAAAAAAAAAAGAAAAAAAACCCAAACCCACAACCCACACGCAACAAACAGTGCTGTCAGTCAGTATCGCATCCATCAACACGGACCTTTCCGCAACATCCCTCACCTCAGATGCATGCGGGCGTTCCCCTCACCTGCTCCGTGCCCATTCCACTCTTGGATGGTTGTTGTCACTCGCGGCCCCTGCGGATACCGTAAGACACAAAAATTACCAGTGCGCTTGCAAGAAATTATCGGCTCCACACTCCTCTCTGTGCCCCAGCTCACCTCAAACGCTCACCCGATTCCAAAAGCAGCCAGCACAGAACCTGCAAAAGCAAAGAGAAACGCTTGAACTCACTTGCCGTAGAACACCTTGCTATTCAACAACAGTCTGGCCCGCGACCGCCTCACCTTCTCGGACTTCTCGTAGGCATGCGGCGGTGCCACGCCAAGACCACGTGCGGCACCTGCAAAAACCCACGCAAAAAGGCACGTGCTGAGATACTGCCCGAAAACGCAGCCTACAGGCACCAATCCGCATCTCACACTCCTTTACCTCGACAGCTCGCCCGGTCGGCCTCCGTCAGTTCCGGTTGCCTCGTTGAGGCTTGCCCATGACCCGTAACACCTAAACAACATGGTTATTTATAACTTCACCAGCAACACAACGCCTTCACTGCGACCTTAGCCCACCGATCGCCGCTCACCTTGCCCAACTCACCTCCGGTGCCCAGATCCTGCTTGGCTCGTCGCTTTGTGCCTTCAAATACACCTTCTTAAGAGTGCTCTGTTCAGCTCTGCTCTTGCACCCTGCAAAGCTCTATCTTCATCCTTGGCAAAAATAGGATTATAGAACAAGTCACCTGGACGTAGAGCAATAGCTTAACAATTCCAGAGGTCTTGTTCCTGTGTAGGAATACTACCTAGAGCCCAGCTACAGCCTGCCATTGAAAGAAATACATTAAATCAAACATTAAGCCCTACATGTACAAGCTCAAACACCTTTGAGATTCAATCTGCTCAGCTAGCACTCTAGCTGCCTCTCCTAGACAGCTACGGTCATCCCCTCAGCACCCACAAAACACTACGGAAATCACTGTCCTCACCCTCTGCAGATGGCACCTCGCTCCAACAAGGGTTGTAAGGGCTTTGCCAAAACAGTCTTGCATATTAACGTTAACCATATACTCTTATTACTATTCTTTACCCGACTCTACCGTCGCTATATCCCGAGAGAGAGCAGCTCTGACGCAGACACTGACGCGCACAGACCGACGCTGCACACAAATACTACAAATGATGTGACCGACAAACCAAAGAAAACTCTCACCAAGAAGACTGACTTCTGGCCCGGAGATGCCATCAGGCGAGAAGATCGACGGGGCAGCGAGGAAGAATCTACGGCATCCGCAGAAAAGTCACCCACCATCACCCGTGGGACGACGCATGCATGACAAGCCAGGCTTAAAGACCTCATAACGTTAAGATGCAGGGAAGAAGTCCCAGAAGAGGGCTCCGGGTAAACAGACTGCTCTTGAGCAGCAAAGCCGAGGCTGCCTTAATCACCACCACAAAAAGACGACCATCTGTAAACTTCTGATACCCCAGACGCACAATACAGATCTGCGCGTTAGACAGATAATGTGAGAAAGGAAGCTCTCGATTAGCATTACGTTGATGAGCCAAGCCTCGCGAGACCCTCGATACCGCTACCTACGTGCCCGCTGCGCGCAGAGAACAATAGAGACATCGAGACCCGAGTAAGGTACGGTACAGGACAAAGATAGACTACAAAAACCACACAATAAACACAGACACGCACTGGAACTGCCCCGCCTGGCAGACGCTGGTGGTTTGCAGAAAGGACACGGCACCCTCACTCTGCCCAAGCATGTCCAAACTCTGATCGGTCTGCTACACCGATTTTAAACCCCCCGCCCACCCCACCTGCACTTCCCCCAACCAACCTGCCACCCGTGCAAAGATAGCGTCGGCCCCTCAGCTTCCCTTTCAGAGGGCTGGAGCTCAGAAACCGGCCTTTAGAAAGACCACATAGGCTACGTAGGATGGTGCTGCAATCACCCGGATCCTCTTCATCATCTGCAAACACGGAACACCATCAGGCGGCATCACACCAGTCACCACTGACCTCTTCCGCAATGACACCCTCCTCAGAAGCACCACGACGATCCGCTCACTCCCAGTCTAACGAGGCTGGCTGTTGCAGCCACCATCACCTATGGCACCTAGAAAACCAGAGAGACAAACCGACCGTCGTGCCGGGAAGCGGTCGCCCACTCACTAACAATTCCGCACCTCAAAAATAACCGCTGCTACGGTTTGCCCTTCATCGCTCACCTCGCCTGACGAGCTAGGGGCGGACATCCTGCTTTGCGTGGAGTTTTGCGAGTCTCTTTACACCTTCAAAACAGAGCGTCACCTGGTCGCATAGGTACTCGCAGCGGCACGACCCCTCCGTCGTCACGTGCCGAACCACCTTCTCACGACGCTCTGTTCGCCTCCTCCATTCCGTGTCCGGCTCCCTACTGTGCATCTGCAGCAACAAGAAAACCAAGTCAACAGGATGCTGACAAATACCTTAACTAACAACGAACCTTCCCTGTTCTGACTTCTCCGCTCCACTAACCTTTACGAACCGTACTTTGCGCTCCGATCTGCTATGCTGAGTCAGCAACATCAGCGAGTTCAAAAAGACGACAAACAGTAATACCCTTACTAAGTATACACCCTTCCCTCTTCTTTTGCCTACCCCAATAGCCGTATGCCAGAGTCATCCTTTTCCCCCAGTGCTCTTGCGTGGCTCCCCGCACCTCCCGAGCCCTGCCTCTGGGATAAGCGGCCACGTCGGGTGCCTGCTCATATAGTCCATCCTTATCCAATGACTCGGGAACCGTAACCTTCGATCCTGGTCCCACCTTGGGGAAAATATGGGGAGGCACACAGATGTCGCACGCTGCTTTCCAGAAGCAAGAGCCTGCTGTGCAAAACAGACTAACAAATCCCTTTGACCAACTTACTTGGCAACACGGAGACCCCAAAGGCACAAAACCCATATGAGCGACCTCACCCCCCGGTTGCAGCGCACAACGCCGTCTACTCACCTTTGCTGTCACACCTTGCTCGACTGTCCTGCTTAGCCCTAGACCAATTACTAAAACTGCAAGAATAAGTCAAACCGTGCAACAACACACAAAAATTAGAGTCAATGCCAGGTGACTCAAACACAGGCAGAAACCAATAGGCCAAACGCCAAAAGAGATAAGGGAAGTGAATGAGCATAGCTGGTGTAACGACAGACCCTCCCTTTGTGGATAAATAACTCCCGAGCAGCTCCATGAACAGCGTCACGGAAACCTCTCAGTAGACAGTGTGCTCGAATGAGAGCGCCGACATATACGGGAAAAGAGACTGGGCTACCGGAGGCTGCTTGCATACAGAATGCTACCGTTAGCTAACACTAAAGTCTCCCTTTCCCAACCAACCCCCAGTCCCCAAACTTTAGAAACCACTTCTCTTCTTGTTGTGGTTTAGCCCCGGTCAGCAACTAAGCACCACACAGCCGCTCGCTCACTCCCCCACCCTTGTGGGATGGGGGAGAGAATCGGAAGGGCCAAAGTAAGAAAACTCGTGGGTTGAGATAAGAACAGTTTAATAATTAGAATAAAACAGCAATAATACTAATATAATGAAAAGGAAAATAATGAGCGAGAGAGAGATGAAACAGTAGAAGGAGAGGGAAAGGAAAAAAAACACAAAACCAAAACTGAACAACAAGTGCTGCAACCGCTCACCACCCGCCGACCGACGCTGCCGGTCCCCGAGCCGCGATCGCTGCCCCCCCCCAGCCAATTCCCCCAGTTAATATACTGGGCATGACGTCACATGATATGGAATACCCTCTGGCCAATTCGAATCAGCTCTCCTGGTTGCATCTCCTCCCCTCCCGGCTTCTTGTGCATCTGGCAGAGCATGGGAAGCTAGAAAGTCCTTGACTAGTGTAAACACTACCCAGCAACAACTAAAACACCAGGGTGTTATCAACATTATTTACATACCAAGTCTAAAACACAGCACTATGCTAGCTACAGCGAAGAAAATCAACTATCCCAGCTAAAACCATGACACTTCTCCTGAACTCTCAGGGAAAAAACCCCACCCCTTCCCGACAGCTCCTGCTCTGTATTTGCACCCCTGAAGCCCCTTTGTCAGCCACTCCTCAGGACAGACCTTGGAAAGGCAGCTCCCGCATTCTGCAAGCACTTCCTACCTTCCATCTTCCCACATACTCTGGGCTGTGCTACAGGCCTGCAAAACAAGGGAAGTCCTGACACTTATAATCTACAATGGCCCTGCCGCAAGCCGCAAAGGTTCTAGGGACAACGTGGTACTCTGCAGGCGACCAGGAAAGGCGATGAGCCGTTCCGTATCCCGAAACGCACTATGCCTTACATCCCTGCTGATTTCTTAAAAAAGGCTAAAACTCCCTATACAGATGCATACAAAATGCTCACCCTAACCCCTACCGCACCACCTCGCTATCAGTCCTATTAAGAGATAATGTCAACAACTTGCACAGTATACAGCAAAACTGGTGGAAAAACCCCAAGGTTCCACCTTTGGTAAAATCAGGAATTCCAGGAAAATAAAATCCACTTAGGGAAAAAAAAACCCACACCACAAAAACCAGATGAAACAAAACACGGTATTAGGCCATCTTGCCACCCCTGAACACCTAATACAAAATCGCTGACCCAAGAAAAAAGAAAAGCTACGTACAAGTATACTTTCTAATATATATGCTGCTTGACCTTGAGCACTCCTGAAGGCCTTACCTCAAACAGACAACTCCGCTTCTGTAAACGTCAAAACACACGGACCCAAAGAGCTTAGACAGCTCAAAAGCTGCAACCAACAAAAGGAACAGTACCAGAGAAAGCCAGGAGCAGAATGAGCCTCCTGAGCAGAGGCTATGGCTCATATACCCCCAGGCCCTGCCCGCTGGCCTTCCCACAGTCCCCTGGGAAAGGGGAGGGACACACCACCAGAGCATATAAACACGGGCTGAAGAGCAACAGCAGGGAGTTTTCTCAACTGCCTTAAGTTTATGGCACGCAAAGTGCCAAACAGAGACATATCCCATTAGTGGAAATGACAATACCAGCTCTTCTACTACAACTACATCTATTGCATTAGCAATGTGACCAGGTAGAAAATTAAACTTCATTTTTCTGGGGCGCAGACAGAAAAAGATAGATGTCTCATTAACCTACGGAGGAAATCAGCTCATTAAATGCAAAAGCGGTATTATTGCCAAAAACTACGTGCTTTACTTTACAATTAAAAAAAAAAAAAAACAAACTCAAAATGCTATGGGCTTACGCTTCATTTCTAGCGAGACCACCCATGCTACCTAACCTCTACCAGAGCTACATTCTGGATAGGACTGAATGACAAAGCAGAGTTAGATCGCAGGAAAACCTCTTCTCAAAAATATCTCTGGTTGCAAAGTAAATCGTTTACTGTAAATCATCAACGAGTCAGAGTCACCTTAACGCTCTCTCCGACTAACTCCCTTAACAGAACTAGATCAGTCTCAAAGGACAGAAAACATGAAAAAAACATGGAAATACACAAGTGTATCAGAAGCTGTACGAAGCAGCCAAATTAACACCTAAGTAGCTAAAGCAGAAATGAATTGCAAAGAACAACAAAGAAACACCCCAGGAGATGTGTCAATAAAAACAGATAAAGGCTGTCGCTTCTTGGAAAAACTCAAGAGGAGATCTGAGCCAACGATAGACACCTTCGGGGTACCACATACCAGATAGAAACCTACTATAAGACAGAAAACAGACAAACTGCTGCGGAGCACAAAGATGGCTCTGGCAAAGGTTCTGACACGACAAAAGTCACAGCCACAGTGAACAGACAAGGGCCAGCAGGGAAAATGCTGCCATTAGCTAAACCTGCGCTATAAAGGCTTAAGCCAAAACTGCATAGTAGTTACAGGAGACCCGAGTACAGACGGATGCTGAATATCACTTGATGGTCACAATATCTCATTAAGATAGGCACCATATAATCTCATGGACACACCTCAGAATCAAATGCTTAACGAGAGACAATTCTTGCCAAAATACAAACTCGATGAGAAAAAGCCAAAGGTGATGTGGGGGGAACTATTAAAATCTCAATACAGGAGAACGCATTACTTCAGATAGCAGGATGGGTCTACCAGGTCGGTCCGACCTCAGCACCTGGTTCTAATGCCTGTCCAGTGGGGTCCATGATATCTCTCATAGCCTCCCACGTAACAGACAGCTCCCCTGTCCAGGACCGTGCCTTGCACGTGCCAGCCCTGCCCTGCCCCCACAATGAAAAATCAAACACAACAAATAAGGACTCTACTTCATCTCCTCGGCCTCCGAAAGAAGCTTCCTTCCTCTGCTGACAGTCGACACCAATATCCTCGTGCCGTTCTTTGAATGCAGGCTGGCCCTTGGGTGCCCGTACTGCCAAAGGAAGAGATAAGGATCATGCTCTTCTAACGAGCTACATCATCCTCTCATTCATCAAGCAATCGAATTCTGATCACTGCATAACAGAAGTTTGTGCAGGAGATGGCCGAGCCCATCCCCATAAACGGAAAACTCTGCTATGACCTTGCTTTGTTTTTACACGACAGCACCTGCCATCGGGGAGCCCCAAACCCCTTCGTGGGTCACTCGGAAAACCAGATACAACTAGTTCAAAACATCTGGCAAGTAAGCTATGACCTACAAACACGTATACCCCACCTTATCCCCAAACCAGTCAGACAGCTGGCTTCCTCCCACACAAAACTCACGTCTTCGACAAATACACCCAACAGAACAACATTCTGCCAAACAGAACAAAGTCCTTACCCTCTGACACACTCCAAAAGGGATTAGTGTTTCATATATATGCCATGTCATGTCATGTCATATGCCCCGGTGCTCCGCTCCCCGCTCTGCCACTCCCATTGTGGGAAAACACTGGGAATAAAAAGATACAGCGTGGTGAAAAAATAAATAATAGGGAGAGGGACCAGCACAAAAGAATAGAGAGAGCAAGAGATGAACAGAAAGGAGGTCAAGGACAGTGAAATACAGAATAAAAAAAAAACAGTGACAGCTAGCAAGACAAAGGGATGGAGACAGAAAGAGAAGGAAGGAAAAGGAGACATAGGAAGGCAGCGACACGGAGCAGCACATAGAAGCATGGAGAGGAAAGGATACCAGGAAACAGGCCGGAGAACATTTCAGGACCAAGAGATAGAAAAGGAAAAAACAGCGATGGGTGCAAAACAGAGATGGAGAATGAAAAAAAAGGAGGGAGAGGGAGCAGGACAAAAGCACAGAGAGGAAAAGAAAAGGGAATGGTAGAACAAGAGAGATAAAGGGAGAGAAGGAGACGGAGCAGACCAGAAGAAGAGAGAGAAAAGGGGAGCTACCGGGGGGGTGTCGGAAATTCACAGTAGCATGGGAAAGAGAGGGAGTCAGGAGAGGGGCAGGCAGAGCCCAAGGGCCCAGAACCCACCTCAACTCTCGCTCTTGGCGCTGCCTGGAGAATTTGCCAGTTCAGATGCTTCTTTCACCTTCTCTCCTTCCTTCCTCTTCTGTAACTCTGGTCGCTGGGCTGTTCTCTACCTAAAGAGAATGCATGGTTGTCTTACAGCTCTTACGAGATGAGGCTTCCTAGACACGTAGCCTGGCTCACTCTTGCACTACGTGGCCATACCAAACTTCAGGTTAAGCGTACAGACTCTGCGGTACACGTCAGTGGCCTGGCCAGCTGCGGACTACAAAGAGGGATCCTTCCTCCCTCACCTGCAGAGGCAGGCTCTCTCTTGCCTGCACCAGAAAGGCAGCTGCCAGCCAGATGGCCTTCGATTTCTTCTTCTTTACTTTTCTCTGGTTTCTCCAGCTTCCCCAGCTTCAGCCACGGCAGCTCCTCTCCACAGCCAAAAAGGGCTTTGTCTGTCCCTTTTTGCCCCCATGCTGCAAGGACAGTAAGGCCAGGCAGACACAAGCCACGCAAGCCCGAGGCGGCTCCAGTCAATGGCATCCCCAGGGCAGGAACAGACAACCGTGTCCTCAGCATGGCCTCTGAGAAAGGGAAGAAACAGCGACCATTATTACCGCAGATCAACCCTGACCAAAGCCTCTCCTTCCGCAGCAGCTTCTGGAGATGCCACTCTTGCCCCGCACTGCTGCTAAGGGCACCTGTGTGGACTGAAAATCCAGTCCATTTGAGGGCCAGCTTGCAGCTTTTGCATCAGGGCTTGTGGGCAGCCTATGCTACGTGACAGGCTTCTTGGGAGGTGCTGGAGCTGGGGGCAGCTGAATGGGGCAAGCGGGGCCAGGGGAGGCTCAGGGGGAGCTCTGGTGAGTTGGGGAGGCGCCCAGCACGTATGCCCGAGGGCAGATAGTATGGAAGATGTCCTCCTCCTTCCCCTCTTCCCTTCTATCAGCTCTTGGGTGACTCAGCAGTTGTCAGGGAGCAGCCGCAGCTGAAAGCCCCCCTAAAAACACACGAATCCAGCAAGAAAACTAGACCTTGGGCTGTGGTGACAGGAAAGACTACGCCGCACCCGAGAGCAACGCGGCTGCCGGGCACCTGACTCCATAAGAACTACAGCTCCCGGCGTGCTCCGGGAACCGGCACGGCCGGCCGCGTGCCCCGTGCCCCAGGACTGCACCTCCCGGCATGCTCTGAGAAACCAACATGGCCGACCGGAAGCCCCGTGCCCGGGGACTACAGCTCCCGGCATGCTCTGAGAAACCCACATAGCCGACCGGAAGCCCCATGCCCCGGGACTACAGCTCCTGGCATGCTCTGAGAAACCCACATAGCCGACCAGAAGCCCCGTGCCCCGGGACTACAGCTCCCGGCACGGCGAGAGAGGCAGCCTGCCCTGCTTTCTGAGCCTGCGGGACACCGTTCTCCCCGCCGACACACCCAGCAGCCCGACCGACTCCCCCAGCGCGGCTCCGGGCAGCGCCCACCGCCAGCTCCGCTACGCTGTGCCCCCCCCAACCCCCCCGCCGCTGCCGCCCGACTCCCAGCAGCCCTCACCGCCTGCTCCGAACCGGTGCAGCGCTCCCGCCGCTTCGCGTCCCTGCCGCAGACCCCACTGCCCCCCAGCAGGCAGCGCAGCCATCGTCGGGGCTTTCCCCGGGACCCGCCGCTCGACAGCCCAGCCCCGCTCACCTTCTCCCTCAGTCCGGCCACAGCCCGGTGACGCTTGGCCCCCGCTCCGCTCCTCCCTGGGTTCAGCCCGGTCCCTCCACAGCCACCCGGGGCAGGGCAGCACCAGCTCCTCGGCCGGCACCACCCCTTTTACCAGGAGGGGCTGTCGCCATCAGCCTCACTGCCTGCACCTGGGGATCTTCCACACGTCACTCCCCGGCTGCAGTACCCAGAGTTGGAAGCTCGGTGGCAGCAGCGAGCGGGGCAAAAAAAGACGCAGGCGCACATGCGCGGCTCCCCGGCTGCAGTACCCAATTTCGGTCGCTCGGTGGCAGCAGCGAGCAGGGCAAAGGAGACGCCTGCGCACATGCGCGGCTCCCCGGCTGCAGTACCCAATTTCGGTCGCTCGGTGGCAGCAGCGAGCGGGGCAAAAGAGAAGCCTGCGCGCATGCGCGGCTCCCCAGCTGCAGTACCCAATTTCGGTCGCTCGGTGGCAGCAGCGAGCAGAGACAAAAAGACGCCTGCGCGCATGCGCGGCTCCCCGGCTGCAGTACCCAATTTCGGTCGCTCGGTGGCAGCAGCGAGCAGAGACAAAAAGACGCCTGCGCGCATGCGCGGCTCCCCGGCTGCAGTACGCAATTTCGGTCGCTCGGTGGCAGCAGCGAGCAGAGAAAAAAAGACGCCTGCGCGCATGCGCGGCTCCCCGGCTGCAGTATCCAATTTCGGTCGCTCGGTGGCAGCAGCGAGCAGAGAAAAAAAGACGCCACTGCGCATGCGCTGCTCCCCGGCTGCAGTACCCAATTTCGGTCGCTCGGTGCCAGCAGCGAGCGGGGCAAAAGAGACGCCACCGCGCATGCGCGGCTGCCCGGCTGCAGTACCCAATTTCGGTCGCTCGGTGGCAGCAGCGAGCGGGGAAAAAGAGACGCCACTGCGCATCCGCGGCTGCCCGGCTGCAGTACCCAATTTCAGGGTACATTTCGGGCATTACACTAATTATTATTCTTTGAGCGTTTAGCAGGAGGAGACGCGGCGGTTCCATCAGCCCCATTCATACCACCCAGAGGCGGTAACTCCTTACTGAGGGTACAGAGCCTGTAGTTCCCCGCCCCTTTCCCAAGCAGACACACACAGCGGGACGGCGGCCGAGCAGACGGACACGGCTGTACAGGGGGCAGTGCCTGGGCAGGCGTGTGCACAGGGGAAAATGCGTGGGCATGACCTCCACGAGGGGGTCCGGCCTGGACACGCCACAGCCGGTACCTCACCCGGAATTACCTGCAAGAGATGATCCCCTCCGGACAACTGTCCCGCTCCCAATAATCCATTACAGGTATGTACATTTAGGGAATACATACATATTTGATATACTATCTATTTCAATTTATATATAAAACATGTTGAGACAGATTTTGTTATCTATTTATACTTCTATATAATCTCTAAATAGAGTAAATATAATATCTACTTACACTTACCATGGAACACTCTCTAAGCATAGGTGCTCACTCTATTCAGACTTTTCAGCGTTTTCCTATTATAAATTCCTTCAGATATCCTTTTTCTTCATTTTAAACTCCTCTATTTTATAATTTATGTAGACACATAGACGAGTTATTTTTGTATTTTAAAACCCTATACATCTTTCTTTAGAATTCTTTGTATTCTGAAATCCTTTATATAATGTAGCAGATACAGGCTTTTATTTTAAAATCCCTTTATACAACCTATAAATGAATAGTATTTTTCAAGATATATAAAAATGAGAGATTTTTCTCGAGGTCAGTGCCACACACCCATATTATACAGTTTTTCATGATTTTTTTTTTTTTTTAATACCCCCCCCCTCGAATTTTCAGGCATTTTGGGGCTGCAACCACCCTTTTGTGGGGGGAACCCCTCCATGACCCCGCCAATCCCCCACTCACCTACTTGTCTGTTGCATAATCACAACCCCCCCCAGCGACAATGGGGTGCCCCAAACGACATCACCACCCCCGCCAGGCCTCGCCCCTTTTTATTCACCCCCAAAAAAGGCACAAAACAAGGCAACGTGCTCCAACCTGCAGCTCATTACTTTAATAATGCAATTTACATATGTACATGCCCCCCCCCACCCACCCAAAAAGGGACATTTGCTAAAAAATAACAGGTGGGGCAGCCACCCCCAGCCCCCATCCCACAGGCTGGCGGCTACCCCACAGCATAGCAGGAGCGTGCCAGGGGACAGGGCCGCGTCCCTCGCTCAGGCTCTGCTTGGCCACGTTCCCCCTCTGTTCCCATGCTGAGAGGGGCTCCCCGGGGCGACAAACGCCCCTGGTCCCTGTGGGCCCCGGACTCTCCCCACCAAACAGCCCTTGCCGCCCGCACCCGTGGGGCACCCGCTGGAGACAGAGCCAGGAGCCTCCAGGCACAGGGATGGCCCCTTACCTTCACTACGCTTCACGACCGGCCAGGCAAACCTGGCTGTCGAGCACCGCGAGACGCTTAGACGACATCTGAAAAACAAAAATCCCAAACTATATTTCAGCACATTAAAAAAAAAAGCACAGAAGAAAATGGAGGCATTCACTCAGAATAAGAGACAGGAAGTAAATTGAGCCATAGGAGGATTCTAGGTAAAGGGGTCAGCTCACAACGCGACACATCCTTTAAAACATCGAGCGATTTGCACACTTAAAAACAGCATTCAGACTAATCGATACCATTTTGCACGTATTCTTCCCGTGACACTAAACACCCTTGCTGGTGTCGAAAAAGCTCTCATCCCTGCCTTAGGGCACTGCTGCGCGGAGATAACCCTGCCAGGCTGCAGGACAAGGTTGTACCGTAATCAGCATTTATGCTTACAGATCCACCTCAACAGCTACAGCCCTTCCGCTGCTGCTGCTGCCGCCGCCGCACATCTCACTTGCTCAATGAAGCCGAAAGCAAAGTGTCAAACTTGAAAGAGTAAAATAAAAAAGAAAGAACAAATGGCAGTAATTAACTTTATGCTAAAAAGGTGTGCACATGTGTATACACATCCAATAAAAATACCCAAGCTATAAAAGCGTTCCATTTTCCTTCTGCCTTAATTTAACTTGCACAGCGTTAACTGACACCATTAGATTATCCATCTCCAAAACACATGGTAATAACGTGACTAGGAGGTTTTTGCCTGTTATGCAGTTAGGAGGGACATCTGGCCAGCTGTCCTGCCCAAGAGAGATGCTGCTGAACTGCCAGGGAAACACGCCATTGAAAGCGAGGCAGTAATCAAGTACTTCAGAGCACTCCCTCAAAATATCGGGGGGGGAAAAAGAAATCCAAAAGATTCAGTTTCCTCCCTTGTTAAATGTTACCAACAAACACCTAACTGCTTAAATACACCTAATAAATCGTAGGCTACATCTGTTTGGCAGTTACAGCTTAGAAAATGCAAGTCAGTTTGCAAAACATACAACGCTAGTTTTTTTTTTAAATCTTTCATTTATGATAGAAAACAAATCACTGAGCTAAGAGATCCCCAATTAGAGTTTACTTTTAGGAAAAAAAAAAAAAAGAATCAAATCCCCAGTGCCGCAATGCATAAGGCCACCAAAAAGGACGGGCAGATTTGCTAATGCATTTGGCTCTACTGAAGCGTGCAGAGGAACGCCATTTTACTACACCTCGACTGTAACAGCTGAGAACCTAAACACTACTGAGGACATCAACATTTGGAGTATGTCCTGTGCTTGGATCTCTGAAAGGAGGTTGATTTTCTTTCTTAAAAAAACAAAACCAAAACCCCAGAGTGAAAAGTCTTGTGCTGATGACTTCTACCACCAAATCCATCATCCCCAGAGATCCACTCTCATGGGAAGTTCACAGAATGCAACTTGGTTGAATGAGCAGTATTGCCATTTTTCAAAATCTCTTTCTGAGCAAAGTCACAGTTACACACTGCAGGGCTTTCAGAGGGCTCAGGTTCTGAATCCTTTCTCAACAAAAACCACATCAGCTAACCAGGATATTCCTGCAGTTGCCAGGTTCCTCCTCCTCATCTGCAAAGAAACCACAGAGCCAGCAATAGTATTGAATGGGTCGACACGGACCTCTTCCACAACACCCCCCTCCTCCTCCAAAGGAACGTGGCCTTCTGCTCGCCTGATCCGCACAGATCCCAGCATCACACGCTGCAGCCGTCATCGCTTGTGGCACAGAGATACCAAAAGGCAGAAAACTACCATTGCGCTTGCGAGAAAACACCGGCTCCACGCTCTTACTCTCTGCGCCCCAGCTCACCTCAAACGCTCACCCAATTCCAACGGCAGCCAGCACAGAACCTGCAAAAACAGAGAGAAACGCTTCAAGTCACTTGCTGTAGAACACCTTGCTATTCAACAACAGCCTGGCCCGCGACCGCCTCACCTTCTCCAACCTCTCATCGGCACGCGGCGTCTCCCCTCTGAAGCCTCCGTGGAGCACCGGCAAAAAGACAAGCAAAAAGGCACATGCGAGATAGTGCCTGAAACCACAGCTTGCCTGCACCGATCCCCGCCTCACACTCCTTTACCTCGACAGCTCACCTGCCTGGCCTCCATCAGCTCCGGTTGCCACGTTGAGACTCACCCACTAGCTGCAACACCCAAGGAGCATGGGTTGCCTACAACTTCAGCAGCAACACAACACCTCAAAAAGAACTGGTACTTCAGCCCACCAATCACTGCTCAACCTGCCTGACTCACTGCCTGTGCCCAGATCCCGTCTGGCTCATCACATGGCACCCTCAAATTAAAATACCATAATGGCGGCATATAGCCATCAGTCACATCTTCCCTCTCTATACCATGCACCAACCCACCTTTTTACAGCGCTCTACTTGGCTCTGCTCTGACACCCCGCACACCTGACCCTCCAGCATCTGCAAAAACAGTATGACCAAACAACTCACCTACACGTAGACCAATAGCTTAACAAATTCCAGAGGTCTGGTTCCCATGTAGGAATACCAACTAGAGCCCAACTACGGCCTGCCATTGAAAGAAATACATTAAATCAAACAGCAAGCCCCACACACGTGCAAGCTTGAACACCTGTGAGACACAACCTGCTCAGCCAGCGCTCTAGCTGCCTCTCCCACACAGCTACGGTCATCCCCTTGGCACCCACAAAATGCTACGGAAATCACTGTCCCCACCCGCTGCCAGTGGCTACTCGCTCCAAGTAAGGCTACACGGGCTTTGCTGAAACAGTCTGAAACAGGCATATTAACATTAAACAGTCTGAAACAGGCATATTAACATTAACCATAGACTCTTATAGCTAATTTTTCCCTAACTCTAGCATTGCTACACCCCCAGCTGGAGCAACTCCGACACAGATATGCACAGACCGACACTGCAAGCAAACGCTACAAATCACGTGACCCACAGACCTGAGAAAACTCTCACCAAGATAACTGACTCCTGTCCTGGAGATGCCATCAGGCGAGAAGATCGATGGGGCCACGAGGAAGAATCCACAGCATCCACAGGAAAGTTGCACGCCATCACCTGTGAGTAAACACTAAGTCCAAAACTGGGAAGATGGATGCACAAGAAGCCAGGCTTAAAGACCTCATAACGTTAAGATGCAGGGAAGAAGTCCCAGAAGAGGGCTCCAGGTAAACAGACTGCTCTCGAGCAGCAAAGCTGAGGCTGCCTTAATCACCACCACAAGAAGGTGACCATGTGTAAACTTCTAATATTCAAGACACACAAGACAGATCTGTGCGTTAGACAATGCAAGACAGGAAGCTCTCAGCATTATGCTGATGAGCCAAGGCTAGCAAGACCCTCGATACTGCTACCTATGTGCCCGCTGCGCGCAGAGAACAATAGAGACATCAACACCTGAGTAACGTATGGTATGGGACACAGAAGACAAACTACAAAACCACGCAATAACACAGACGAACTCTAAAACCGCCCCACCGAGCAGACACTCATGTTTTGTGGAAAGGACCCCACTCCCTCTCTCTGCTCAAGCACGTCCCACCTCTGATCAGTCTGCTACACTGATTTTAAAACCCCTGCCTGCCCCACCTGTGCTTCCCCCAACCAACCATCCACCCTGACAAAGATAGCATCAGCCCCTCAACTTCCCTTTCCGAGGGCTGGGGCTCAAAAGCCATCCTTTAAAAAGGCCATACAGGCTACACAGGATAGTGCTGCAATCAACCGCATCCTCTTCATCATCTGCAAACATGGAGTGCTATCGGTCGGCATCACAACAGTCAACGCTGACCTCTTCTGCAATGACACCCTCCTCAGAAATGCCATGATGTTCCACTCGCTCCCAGTCTAACGAGGCTGGCTGTTGTGGCCACCATCACCTATGGCACCTAGAAAACCAGAGAGACAAAGCAACCATTGTGCCTGGAAGCGGTCGCCCGCTCACAAACAATTCCACACCTCAAAAATAACAGCTGCTATGGTTTGCTGTTCATTTCTCACCTTGCCCAATGAGCTCGGGGCAGACATCCTGCTTTGCATATAGTTTTGTGAGTCGTTTTACACCTTCAAAACACAGCATTAACTAGTCATAGGTGCTCACAGCAACACAATCCCTCCATAGGCACATGCCAACCTACCTTCTCAAAACACTCTGTTCCCCTCCTGCCTCCTGTGTCCAGCTCCCTACTGTCCCTCTGCAGCAACAAGAAAACAAAGTCAACAGGATGCTGACTAATACCCTAACTAACAGCAAACCTTCCCTGTTTGACTTCCCCACTCCACTAACCTGGCAAATCCATGCTTTGTGCTCCAATCTGTGACGCTGAGTCAGCAACATCAGTGAGTTCAAAAAGACGACAAACGGTAATAATACCCTTACTACATATACACCCATCCCTCTTCTTTCGCCTACCCCAATAGCCACATCCCAGACTCATCTTTTTCCCCCAGCACTCTCGCATGGCTCCCCTCACCTCCTGAGCCCTGCCTTCGGGTAAGTGGCCACATCAGCTGTCTGCTCATATAGTCCGTCCTTATCCGATGACTCAGGAACCGTAACCTTCAGTCCCAGGCCCACCTCAAGAAAAATACAGAGAGGCACACAGATGTTGCACACTGCTTTCCAAAAGCGAGAGCCCACCATGCAAAACAGACTAACAAATCCCTTTCACTGACTCACTTGGCAACACAGAGACCCCCCCCAAAGCCACAAAACCAAAATGATCAACCTTACTCCTCCCCATCACAGCCCGTGACACCCTCCGCTCACCTTTCCTGCTATGCATTGCTCAACTGTCCTACTTAGCCTAGGCCTATTACTAAAACTGCAAGAATAAGTCAAACCACCCACCAAGACAAAAAAAGAAATACAGGTACTGCCAGATGACTCAAGTATAGGCACAGACTGATAGGCCAAATGCCAAGGGAGATGTTGGAAACAAATGACCACAGCTGGTGCGATAACAGACTCTTCCTCCGTGGAAAAGAACCCCTAAGTGTCTCCATGAACCGCCACATGGAGAAACCTTCAGCAGACAGCACGCTCGAATGAGAGCATGGACACGTACGGGACAGGAGACTGGGCTGCCAGCAGGTGCGCGCATACAAAATCCTAACATTAGCTAACACTGCACTATCTAGTCTTAAGCCAAAACTATATAGTAGTTACAGGAGTCCCGAGTGCAGACAGATGCTGCATATCACTTGATGGTCACAAAATCTCATGGAGACCTCTCAGACCCAAACGCCTAATGAGACTCGCTTCTTGCCAAAATACAAGCTTGATGAGGAAAAGCCAAAGGTGATGCAGACCCAGCAAGTAAAGTCTCAGTATAGACGTACGCATTCCTTCAGATGGCAGGACAGTTCTGCCAGGTCGGTCCAACCTGAACACCTGGTTCTAATGCTTGTCCAGTGGTGTTCGTGATCTCTCTCACAGCTTCCCATGTAATAGATAGCTCGCCTGTACGGGACCACGTTTTGCACATCCGAGCCCCTCCGTGCCCCCGCGATAAAAATCAAACACAAAATATAAGGACTCTACTTCATCTCCTCGGCCTCCAAAAGAAGCTTCCTTCCTCTGCTGACACTCGACACCGATATCCTCGTGCCGTTCCTTGAATGCAGGCTGCCCTTGGGTGCCCGTACTGCCAAAGGAAGAGAAAACGATCATGCTTTTATAATGTGCTCCATCATTCTCTTGTTCATCAAGAAATAGAAACAAAGCTGCCGTCCCGATCGCTACGTAACAGAAGTTTGTGCAGGGGATGGCCGAGCACATCCCCGTAAATGGAAAATTCTGCTAGGACCCTGCTTTGTTTTTAGGCAACAGCACCTGCCATTGGGGAGCCCCAAACCCCTTTGTGGGTCGCCAGGAAAATCAGGGACAACTAGTTCAAAACATCTGGCAAGTAAGCTATGACCTACAAACACGTATACCCCACCTTATCCCCAAACCAGTCAGATAGCCGGCTTCCTCCCACACAAAACTCGCGTCTTCGACAAATACACCAAGCAGAACATTTACACTAAACAGAATGAAATCCTTAGCCTCTGATATGCTCTGAAAGGGACTAGTGCACCCACAAAATATATACTCACGCTATCGACCCACGTACCATGCTTCCTCAGGGTCAGCCCTGCAAAGACTGGAGGAAGCCTGACGCTACCTCCCCAGATGCCCCAGCTCTCTGCTCCCCGCTCTGCTCCCATCGTGGGAAAACACTGGTAGGGATATCTGGAAAAAGAAAAAAAAAAAAAAAGCAGGAAAGAGCCACAGGGACCTGGGTGTCAAAAGAAGACCTGACTTTACCTGTGGGAATAAACAAAAGAAATCCTGCCAAAAAAATTCTAATCAAAACCCAGAAAAATATCAAAAGGTAGAAAGCTCAAAAAGACAGGATATTGTACCATGCAGCAACTGAGACTGCCCGACGGATGAAGCCACGAAGACAAGAGGCCTGCCACAAGAGCGCCTCCAGAACCTTGAGCCTGATTCCCTCCAAAGCCTCTTAGAAAAAAATCACAACGGCATGTCACGGTGACTCAGAGATCTCAAATCAACACCTTATGACTACAGAAACTGGTGCTAAACACACAATAGATAAAGAAGAACAAGAGAACATAACTGCCATCACCAATACTGGGGCAAACCTCATTGGACACTTAAGGAAAAAGGCAAAAAGGGAGTCACAGAAAAAGCTTGCATGCCTGGAACTGCAATAAGAGACAGACCCCCAGCTGGAGATTGCTACGAGCACAAAGAACACACACCCTCTTCTCCAACAAGTTTCCGGGAAGACAGCGACACAAGACAGCTGGAAACAAGTGACTGGTCAATGCCTCTGAGTAACAATGACTGTAACATCCAGATGGACTGTGAAGCAACAGATGCAAAAATTAAGTCAGGGAATGAAGTACGCAAGAGGCACGGAGGAGCGAAGACCTCAGAGTTCCAGAGCATACATTTTATTGTATCTTAACATACCTCATGCATCCTGAGATGACACTCTTCTGACATTCAGCCCTGTGTATTGCGATGCGGATGCCTGGACAGTTTACACCACATCTCTCATGACTTTGTCACAACCTCACGTCAGCTGCCGAGAGATCAAAACAGAACAGACCTCATCGACATCCAAATCCAACAGCAAAACCCATCTGAGAAAGGCTGATGATCCCACCTCCCTTTCCCAACCATCCTCCGGTACCAAAACTTTAGAACCCCCCTCTCTTCTCCTGAACTCTCAGGGAAGGAACCCCACCTCTTCCCAATGGCTCTTGCCCTACATTTGCAGTCCTAAAGCCCCTGGGCCTGCCACTACTCTTCCCAGGTCTGCCCTACATTCTGTGAGCACCTCCTATCTTCCATCTTCTCACAGGCACCAGGCTCTGCTACAGGCCCACAAAATAAGAGAAGTCCTGACACATCATCTGCAAGGGGCCTGCTACAGCTGCAAAGGTTCTAGGGACAACAATGGACTCTATGGGCGATAAAGAAAAGCAATGAACTGCTCCATACCCTGAAAGACACTATGCCTTACGTCCCTGTTGCTTTCTTGAGAAATGCTGAAACACCAAATACAGATGCATGCAACATACTCACCCTATCCCCTACCGCAGCAACTCACTAGCAGGCCTATTAAGAGATAATGTCAACAGTAAACAGCAAAACTAGCTAAAAAAAACAAGGTACCATCTTCAGTAATATCAGGAATTCCAACAAAATAACATGCGCTTACAATGAAAAAAAAAAAACAAACAAAACACCATATTATTAAACCACCTTACCACCCCTAAACACCCAAAACAACATCACATGAGAAGAAAAAGCAGGACACAAGCGAACTTTCTAGTACAGACGCCGCCAAACACTACCAAGCTCTGAAATCCTTACCTCAGACAAACACCTCCACTTCTCTGAAAGTCAAAACACGCCTACCCAAAGAGCTGAGACAGCTCAAAAGCTACTCACCCCAAGGAACAAGAGAGCACCAACACCAGAGCAACCCAGGAGCCGCAGGAACGCCCCGAGCAGAGCCCGCGGCTCGGGTACCGCGGGCCCCGCCCAGCGCCCTTCCCACAATCCCCTGGGAAAGGGGCGGGGGGAGCCCTCAGGGACTGTGAGGGCGGCTGGAAGAGCCGCAGGGCGTTATATCACCAGCCTCACCAGCCTGAAGGTCACGGCATGGAACTGGGGGGGGGAAGGCAACTCAGGCCACCGGCAGGGTGGGGCCTGCCGCTAAGCGGAGGGGCCAGCGCCACCCTCCCCGAGTAGTCGCCCGGGGGCGTGGCCTGTCGCTAGGGAGCTGGAGGACTTCCGGCCTGTGGGGTGTGGGTTCTGGAGGGCCGCCGGCCCGGGGGGTGCCCGTTTCGGAGGACTGCTGGGAGGCCCCGGGGCGCGGTGGGCGCCCGGCTCGGGTGCCGATGGCCGCTCCCGGTGCCGGGCGCGGCGGCTGTCACCGAGACGCCGCTGCGGCGGCGGGGAGCCCGCCGTAGCCCCGGCGGTGCCGGTTGGCCCTCCGGCCGCCGCTCTCTCGGGCCCGGCGGCGGCCCGGCCCCCGTGAGGGCGTTTTTCCGCGGCCGGGGCCTGCCCCGCGGGTAGCGGCGGCGGCTGCCCGCCCGCGGGCCCGGGCGGCGCTCGGTGGGGGCTGCGCGGGCGGGGGCTCTGATGGCGGGGCGGGGGACAGCGCTGTACCGCGCGTACCCGGGCCGCCCCCCTCGGCAGCCGTGAGCGGTGCTTAAGGCCGGGCCAGGCTGGGCGGCGCCGAGGGCTGTGCCGGGCCGGGCCGTGCTGCGGCTGCCACCGGCTCCCTCGGCTGCCACCGCGGCGGCTCCGGTCGGTGCGGCCCCGTGTTCCAGCGGCCCGGTTGAATAATTTTCTCTTAGAGTTCAGCGAGCGCCCGGGGAGGATCCCGGTTCCCTGCGGCTGCAGGAGAAAAGAAGGAGAAGGAGATGGAGCGCCGGGAAGAGCCTGCGGCAGAAGGGGAGGTCGAGTCACGGTTTTGTATTCGGAATTAGAAGCCCGGTCAGGAGGTCTGTAATTACCGTCATTGCAGTAAGACGTTTTACAGTAAACCGCTCCCAGCGAGTGCTCTGTGCCGCCTTCGTACCTGGAAATGTCTGCGATGACAGTACCGCCCGGGCGTCAGTAACGCATCGGTTTAACGTCGCTGTTATTCAATAAGTAAGAGGCATTAACGATGCCCAGTTAGTGTCGTAAACGTTTTTAAAATTCAATTTAACTGTGTACTACTCAAATTTAACTTGCACTGGGTTTATTTTAGCTCTACTTGGAAGTCATTAATAGCGGTGGTTTGGGGGGTGGGGAGGGGCATTCCCCCAAAGTGGCTGTGGTTGTGTTCGGGCGGTCGTGGTTCTCCATTACTTTTCTAATTTTATTTTAAATCTAAATCTTTTAATATTGTTAGTTCCAGTTGGGAATTGCCACCGCCTGTGAATTCTTTTAATACTTACATTTGAACACAGCATTATTTAATGGCTCACCTTTATTTCTCTTTATTTAAAAATCTAAAGTTTCGATCACTGTTTGGGTTCAAAGCAGGAGTTGTCACTGCCTCTGAACTTACTTACAGCCTGGTTATAATTTAAGTATTAACCACTTATGATTTAGCTTTCCAGTTCAATTTTCATTTTAGAGTCTAAAACTTCCTTATTTTGTTTCTTCTTGGGAGTCATTAATGCCTGCAATTGATTTAATAATGTTTGTATTTAGATTTAGCTATTAATGACTCGCAACTAGTTTTCTATATTTATCACTTAAAAAAGGATTGCAAAATTATTTTTTCTTTAATTACAATACAGATTAGGAATAATGACTGCCTAGTTTGTTAAGTAATAGCTGCGATTAAATTTAGTTGTGACTCATCCCTACATAATATTTCCTTTATTTATTTGCACTCTAATGTTTAAATCATTACTTTACTACTAAGTGGGTTTGACAAGTGCCTGTGAGTACCTCTGCTTTCCCTGCACTGGGTCTCCAGGAAACAGCCTCTTGCCCTGACCAGAGTTTGCAGCAGCCCGTTGTCATCCCGGCTCCTTGCCCTCAAGAAAGCGGCTGCCTGAAGCGGCAGCTGAACCACTGCTGCCCAAAGGGGAAAGAAATTACTTGGTGTAAAGCCCTCCATGCCGCCTGCGTCCCGTGCAGAGGCGATGACCGCAGCAGCCTGTACACTGTTGGGGCCAAGCTAACAACCTGAGAAGGAGTCACAGGGTGTAGCTGTTCCTGCAAGAACCGTACTTTCCAGCCTGGCTGGACAGAGTAAGAGGCAAGAAAGAGGGGCCTGCCAGGGGCCTGGAGAGGCAGAAGCGCTGTAGATTGTGCTTCAGCTGTTTCGCTCTTTGTCTTTGGTAGAGTTACTTCCCAGAGGGTGGGAGACAGGTATGTTTGCTCCGTAAGCAGCAGTACTCACACCATGCAGAAGGCACTGTAAAGCAGCAATGAAGAACGAGGATGGCCTGCCAAGATGGTAGGAGTAACATGGAGCACCTAAAGCATTAGCCAGGCAGAGCTTGCAGCTAACCTTGTGTCATGGTTTAAACCCAGCTGGCAACTAAGCACCACACAACCGCTCACTTCCCCCCACCCCAGTGGGACAGGGGAGAGAATCAGAAGGGTAAGAGTGAGAAAAGTCATGGGTTGAGATGAAAACAGTTCAACAACCAACAACCACCAGTAAGGAAAAGAACAAACAAAACAAAACAAAAAAAAAAAAAAAAAAAACCAACCAAGACAAACCAGTGATACAAATGAAAACAATTGCTCACCACCAACCCAGGCAGCCCATAAGCAGCAGCCCCCCTGCCAACCTCCCCCCTGATTTTATTACTGCACATGACATCATATGGTCTGAATATCCCTGGGCTCAGCTGGGATCCCCTGTCGCGGCTGTGTCCCCTCCCAGCCTGCTCGCTAGCAGGGCTGTGTGAGGAGTAGAAGAGCCCCCAAACGCTCTGCAAGTGCTGCTCAGTGGTAACTGACACAGCCCTGCCTCAGCAACAGTTTCCAGCACAAATCCAGAACACAGGAGGAGGGAGTGTGGGGTGGAAGTGGGGTGCAGGGAAGTGGGTGGGTGGTGTCAGAGTTTGGGTGGGGGCAATGGGCAGGTGGGGGGGCTACAGGCAGTGCCTTGGGGGTCCAGAAGTAGAGGAGTTATGGGGGGTGGTGCCGAATATGGGGGGGGGGGGGCATGTCACAGGGAAAAAAACTCACATGGGGGAAAGCTTAGCGCAGAGGAACAGTTCAGTAGAAAGCATTTGGGAGGGCAGAGACACACAGAGGGGGACAGGGAGCGGGGGAGACGGACACAGACAGGGAATGTGAGGGTAGAAAGGCACAGAGGGGAGTCTGCATGGGGATGACCTACACCAGGGGCTCCACCTGGAATAATCCACAGCAGGTACCTCACCTAGGATAACCTGCAACAGATAATCCACTCTGGATAACTAACCCGCACCAGATAATGCACACTGGATAACCCCCCAGTGATGCCCATCAAACTGTTGCTGTTTCACCCCAAATTTTCCTCAAACTGGGGTTTTGGTGGGGTTTCTTTGGGGCTTGGCTTTTTTGGAGTTTTTTTGTTTGTGTTTGGTTTTGTTGGGGTTTGTTTGTTTTTTGCTTTTCCATAATATAAAAATGAGGGGGTTTTTTGTTTTTTTTTTTTCCCAAAGTATTCAATTCCGGGGTTCCTTGGCACTTTTCCACAAAATTGGTGATTTTTGCTTTTGCACATGAAAATGGTGGTGGGGGGCTGTTGGGGGGAGGGGTTTGTTGGCGGTTTCTGTTTGTTTGTTTAGTTTCCCCTGGCCTACCTTGACTTTGCAGCTGGAAGCGCAGGCCCTGCAGCAAAGCGAGGACAAGAAACAAGGGAAAGCAGGGCAGGCAAAGGCAGAAGAAAACGCCAAAGTGGGCGCTCGTGAGGGAGAGGGCAGGGCTCTCCCCACGCCGCTAGGGCCCCCCCGAGAACCTGTAACCGACCCTCCCAGGGTCCTGCCGCACGTCTGGGCTCCGCTGAAGGTTTCGGCGCCACTCACGCCTTCCAGGGCTGATGTCGCCATCTGGGGAATCCCTTGCCTCCTAGGAGCACCGCAAAGGCCACGGCCCTTGCTGTGGTCTTATGGACTGTAACCCCATGCATCTGCGTTTGGCAAAAAGGGCTGTTCAGAGATGACAGTCTTAAAAAAGGGGGCTACAAATCAACTACCTCCCTGGGCATAGAAGGAAAATTTAAGAAGCGATGACGTATGGGATGGACAGGAAAGAACTAAAAATAGAGACAGCAACAGAGATGAAAGTAGACATAGAAGCAACATTTTAAAAGCCAAGGTGTTAAGAGAGGAAAGAATTAAACAATATTGATAGTGAATGAAAACACAGGCATAGAAAGAAAATTTTAAAAGCAAAAGTGCTAAAGAGAGAAAAAAATAATGAAGAAATTAAAAGAGCAAATAGGATAAAGGTAGAAAGAAAGATTAAGGAAATCTTAAGGAAAAATGAAAAAAACAATGGGGATTAAGGAAGTAAGAAGAAATTAAGAAATAGTGACAGCAAAATAAAATGGAGATGTAGAAGGAAAATCTGAAAAGCAACAGCAGTAAGAAAACACAAGAAATAACTAAAAGAGTGAATGGAAAACAAGTCGGCATAGAAAACTTGTAAAAAGCGAGGGGAATAGAGAAATAAAGGGCAAAAATAAAAAATAGGGACAGCGAACAAAAAGAGATGGAGAAAAAATCTAAAAAGCAAGGGTGTTAAGGAAAGACGAATAATTAAAAGATTAATACAGCAAAATAAAGACAGCAAATGGGATAAAAGTAGGCAGAAAATTTTAAAAGCAATAGTGATTAATGAAATAAGGAAAACGTTTAAAAATAGTGACAGCGAACTAAATGGGAGACATAGAAAAAATTTGAGAACTGAGGGGCACTAGGGAAATAAAGGGAAAAATTAAAAATTAGGGCCAGCAAACAAACAGGAGCAGAAAGAAAATTTAAATGCAGTGATGCTAAGGAAAGACAAGCAATAATTTTAAGAAAGAGCGAAGGGAATAAAAGTAGGCATAGAAAGAACATTTAAAAAACGATGGGGATTAGGGAAATAAAAGGCAAAAATAAAAAATAGGGACGGCAATCTAAAAGATGGAGAAAGCCATGGCACTAAAGAAAGAGAAGAAATAATTTGAAAAAGACAGCAAAAGGAATAAAAATAGGCATAAAAAAAAATTTAAGAAGTGAGGGGGATTATGGAAATGTCCTGGTTTCAGCCGGGATAGAGTTAATTTTCTTCATGGTGGCTGGTATGGGGCTGTGTTTTGGATTTGTGCTGAAAACAATGTTGATAATATGGAGATGTTTTGGTTGTTGCTAAGTAGTGCTTATAGTAGTCAAGGACTTTTTCAGCTTCCCATGCTCTGCCGGGTGCACAAGGGGCTGGGAGGGGACACAGCCCCCAGCTGGCCAGGGGGATATTCCATGCCATATGGTGTCATGCTCAGTATATAAAGCTGGGGGAAGAAGGAAGGAAGGAAGGGGGGGACATTTGGAGCGATGGCATTTGTCTTCCCAGGTAACCACTGCACGTGATGGAGCCCTGCCTTCCTAGAGATGGCTGAACACCTGCCTGCTGATGGGAAGGAGCGAATGAATTCCTTGGTTTGCTTTGCTTCCGTGCATGGCTTGTGCTTTACCTATTGAACTGACTTTGTCTCAACCCACAAGTTTCCTCACTCTTTCCCTTCTGATTCTCTCCCCACCGGGGGGGAGTGAGCGGGCAGCTGCGTGGTGCTTGGTTGCTGACTAGGGTTAAACCATGACAGGAAATAAAGAGAAAAATTAAAAAAGAGGAACAGCAAACCAGAAGCAATTGACAAAGAAAATTTATAAAGCGATGGCACTAAGGAAAGACCAATACTTGAAAGACAGCAAAATAGACAGGAAACAGGTTAAAAGAAACAATCTAAAAAGTGACAGGGATTAGGGAAATAAAGAGAAAAATTTAAAAAATAGGAAGAGCAAAATAAAAGAAAATTTAAAAAGCAAAGGTACTAATAAAGACAAGAAATAATCATAAAACAAAGACAGCATATGGAATAAAAGTAGACAGAAAATTTTAGAAGCAAATAGGATTAAGGAAATAAAGGAAAAAATTTTAAAAAAACAATGGTGAAGTAAAATGGAAATGTAGAAAGAAAATTTAAAAAGTGTCATGATTTAGTCCCAGTCAGCAACTAAGCACCACACAGCTGCTCGCTCACTCCCCCCACTCTAGTGGGATCGGGGAGAAAATCGGAAGAGCAAATGTAAGAAAACTCGTGGGTTGAGATAAGCACAGTTTAATAATTAAAAAAAAAAAAACAGTAATAGTAGTAATAATAATACTAACAATAATAATATAATGAGAAGGAAAATAACGAGAGAGAGAGAGAGAGAGAGAGATGAAACCTGAGGAGGGGAAAAAAACCCAAACAAACAACAAGTGATGTAACCACTCACCACCTGCCGACCAACACCGCCAGTCCCCAAGCCGCTATTGCTGCTTCCCCCAGCCAACTCCCCCCAGTTAATATACTGGGCATGACGTCACATGATATGGAATACCCTTTGGCCAGTTTGCATCATCTGTCTTGGCTGTGCCCCCTCCCCTCCCGGCTTCTTGTGCACCTCACAGAGCATGGGAAGCTGGAAAAGTCCTTGACTAGTGTAAGCACTGCCCAGCAACAACTAAAACATCAGTGTGTTATCAACATTACTCTCATACTAAGTCCAAAACACAACACTATACCAGCTACAGTGAAGAAAACTAGCTCTCTCCCAGCTAAAACCATGACACACAGAAATTTATTGTCATAATCAGGACCAGGTGAAAGATGCCGATTTGAATTAATCTTAAACTTAATTTCTGTTGCTTTTAGAGAGAAGGGACACAGTTGTTTCTTTGGAGGGAAGAGGTGTGTTCACAAAGGACCAATTCAGTTAAACGCGCAAACAGCAGGAGTTGTGAACGTAGGTTTTCAATATGGAAAGAGACACTTAAGTCAAACTGACAAAGAAGGTGTGCAGATTGTGAAATTATAGTTTTTCATGTATGTTGATAATACAGGAACACCAAATTTCTAACAAAAATGTTATGAAGTTAAAAATTAAGAATGCCAGTAGTTTTACGACAAATGATTTCATTTTCCAAACTGAATTGATTTTAATTCTCTGTCCCATTACGCATACATTGTACTGCAGAGTCTTCTCTTGACAGTGTAGAGAAAGCTAAAAGTAAGTCTTTATTTATAGTTGTAAAGGAAAGGTGTACTATTCCTCTAATCACTCAATCTGTATGCTATTACTAGATAGCAGTAAAGAAAAAAAAAAATCAGATTTATGTCCTCTGTTTTTTGTTTTGAATGTTACCAAATGTGTTGGCATGTTGTGGCTGCTGTATTGTGCAGATGCTAGGTAACATGGGTAAGTGGTGACTTTTATTATTTTTTTAAATCTTTGTAACTAAAAATGCCAAGTTACGTGTACTTAACATGGTTCTTGGCTTTTAGCTATCAACAAGCTTTGTACTAAAGCCCCCTATTCATTTGGAGGTCTTATCTCCTCAGAACTTTTTGAACTTTTTTTAACATTTTTGATTGAAGAACAGAAATCTCAATATAAAAGACAACTCAAAGCTGCTCATCACTGGTAACTAGAGAAATCTACTAGCCTTTTATAACTTATGCCAATAGACATAAAAAAGGGAAAAAAACTTCAGTTGGCTTTGAGAATGGAAGTAACCTTCTGTGCTACAATAGAATTGAAGCTGCTTAGCTACAGATTTAAAGTTTTAAGCTTATCAAACCTGCAGTGACGTGAAAAAGTTCCATAGATCTGTAGAAGATGGGACTGGGGGCAATTTCAGGAAGTCAAAGCATCCAGAAATTTGGCTCTTTTATGACTACATTTGCATCAGCAATTTCGGACTCTGTATTGTACACTGTTTTAATTAAAATATAAACAGTAATAGTAATAAAGGAATGATAGAGGAGAAATGCTGTTCCTGCCTGTTCTTCTTCAACTAACGGTTTTATTGTAAAAACATATGTACTACAAACTACTCTGTTCATGTTAATATATCTGCAGCTGGAATTTACGATGCAAGAGGCTGTATAGTGCCTACATGCACTGGAAGAATAATGTCCCTCTAAGGAAGATTATAGTAAACTTTGCTTGCTACTGACACTGCCTCACTTGCCCAACCACGCAGAATTTAAGGACTGGAATCCCAGCACTGCACAGGTTCACTGCTTCGAATGAGCCTGCGACATGGCGGCAGGTTTATTCCTGCCGATAGGAAACTGAGTGAGCCTGGCTTCAAAGCAAGTAACAATCATTTATTTCAGCTTGTAATGAAGGGATTGCTTTATGAATGTTGTGTGGAATTCTGTCAGAGTAAAGAAACAGGAGCAGAAATCGCAGAAAGTGAAGTATTGCTGGGCATTGATCTCTTGCATGGTAATGGGTGCAACAACTGGGACCTTAGCTTGTTATTATGGCTGCAGAATCTTCCAGCTACTGTTTTTTCTTGTGCTTTTGAACAAAAGATGCTCAATATTCATGTTGATAAACTCGTCAAGCCTGCAAAAGCAGCATATGCCTATCTTTGATGCTTTTTGTCAGCAAATTTTCTCCTTATCCATCATCCCCAATGAGATGGCCTCAGTCAGCAGATGCTTACATGACCCGCTCTTTAAACCCTGCCTTACATGCACTGTTGTGTGGATTAACAAATCACGATAAGCGAGTCACAGATCTTGGGACCAAAACTTCTCCAATGTTGCGCTCCTTTGCTATTTTCCATTACCCAGTAGTACAGAATCTCAGCTGAAGTCTCATGCTTTTGAGAATACTGAGTGTCACAGCATTTTTGAAGTCACCTGAGCGGTAAGTGGAACTGTAGCTTTATTTTTACCTTGGCTTATGTTGCACTTCATATTAACGGGTTCTTTCCTGCATTGTAACTTTGAACGTAATTGTAACATTGAAAAACGATTTGATTGTTCAAATTCTGTTGTAATTAAAACTCTGTATACAAGGTGTTTTCCTCCTTACGCTTTTATGGTCAAAGTAGATTCTCATATTTGGTCTTGAGCCTTATGGATTCAATCTGGACTTTCTTAAAGTTTAAATCCTAGTGCAGACCACAAATATGCTCTGATTATGTAATAGAGTCTAGCCAAGATTTGTGTTCAGTATTACTGAATTCTTTCATTCCAGATAAATGAATGGAGACAGTGGAATAGTTGTAACTCCATCTTCTTTCCCCATCCCATTCTGTCCTTCAGTGTCCATAAATTTTGGTCCTGACACTGTAAATGATTAAGTGTACTTCAAAAATTTACATACAGAAATAGTCCCAATGATGTCAGTGGAAATTACTATATGCCGTCATTGTAGCATTCCTCTATCACTTAAATTATTACAATAGTAATACCGCTTAAACATTTACTTATCAGTTTCCAAACCAAATCTGAATAAGGCAGCTGAATGTATTATTGTTTTTATATTGGACTCAGAGATAGTTGGGTTATGATGGCGGTGAATGCTATTAATAACTTCTTTTAATGCACTATAGACTGCAAAACTGACTTCTCTCCTTCCTTAAGAACTAAAGCCTGTATCAAAACTTTGCGGTTTTTACCTTCTGAGAGAAAAGTCCTGGTAACTAGGAGAAATGGTACTTGTCAATTAAGAGCTTATCATCATGTTTTTGCTTGGCCTTTATTTTGATCAGCAGTTCTGCCCCTTTCAAAGTGTTATATCCTTGCCTCTCTAGAAAGCAGCTGCCTGCTTTTTTGGCTCTTAGAGAATCAGGTGGGTAACTAGCACTGCACTTTGGTGCACTGGTCAGCAGAGGACACTTTTAGAGCTGGGGTGTTCTATCCTGGCCACAGTTGGTGACGTTGTCTATTAGTTTTGCCTTACAGCAATATTTTGTATCTTGTGTTAAGATAAAGAGCAGCTTCCAATAAAAAGGAAACAAACACCATCATACTGATGTCAGTTCATCAATAATAATGGACATTTTCACACTAATGTATGGTTTAATACATTCTCTTAATGCTTATCTTGAAAGGAGCTATTTAATATGATTACAAATGATCCACTTTAAATCTTTGGTTTTATCAGCCTCTTCACAACTGGAATTTTTGTGGATAGCTTAAGTCTTACGGAAGTATCTCTTGAGTGCTATTTTTTAAAAAGTGTACCTTCTGAAGATACTAATTGTGAATCCTCTAATTTTACTCATCTGTATGAACAAACCTTAACATTTGTGTGTGTAGCCCAGGGACCAATGTTAAAATGGATTCTTGAAAGTTTTTTGTTTCCTTTTTCAATTTTAGTGTACTGGAATAATTCTGCACAAATAAATGGAGTTATCTTCTGGGATAAATAAAGTGGTAAATTGCTGCAGTTTTTCTTTGTGTAGGCATTTGGGTGTGATGTTAAGTGAGGTTGATAGATCTTAACATATTTTTTTCATTAATTAATACATTTCTTGAAGGTTAGAACTAGGTTAAGGGGCCAGACCCATAGTCTTCAAGAGGCATTACATTTTTCAGAAAACATCCAATGTCAGATTAAGTGTCCAACTTAAATGGCAATATTTGCAAGGGTTGAAGCTGGGAAGCTGAGCTTTATGTAAATCTGGCCCTTGCTTCCTCTTGCCCATGACAGAAATATGGTATTTCTTATATAAGTTGTATTCAGCAAGCAATTACTTTTCTTTTAGTCAGCTAAGTTACTTTTGTTATTATACCCCAAGAGTTCAAAATAACTACTTAAAGAGCTTTGCTCCAAGTCACTGAGTAAAGAGGACTTTGTAAGTTGACAAAACTGAAGATGGGAATCCAAGGCTTTTAATGTGTTCTGCATGCTTGCTGATTACTAAAGTATTTTGGAGACAGTTCCACACAGAAATACTTATATGATACAAGAACAGCAAAACTGATATAAACATTTCCTATGTAGCACTTGCAGGAATGTTCAAGCTGATGGATGTTACGCATAGTATAAATTTAGACTGATAGAGGTAATGATACTAATATCTTACAGAAGACATTAGTCACATAGTATGTCTGATACATTCCATGCACATAATCGCTTTGAAAACAGATCTTGGATAACTTGCTAGTTAAAGGATATGTAATTCAAGTGTAGGGATAGAAAACATGGAAATTGGATATCCCATGGTGGTCAGGCTTTTTGGAAAATGCAGGGACAAAGCACACTGACTGTCAGTGCTTTTTGTTTGTTAGGGGTTTTGTTTTGTTTAGTGTAGCCCATTGCAAGTGGCATTTTTTTCCTAAGCAGTATCTTCAGTTTTATGTGACTTAAGAAGTTTGCATACTTGTGCTATCAGATGTTACTCTAGAATGTTGTCTTTCTCTACTTACCAGGGGATTTTCTACTCTTAATTTTTCTCAATTAAGCTTCTCTTCTTTTCCATGTTGCTACAAGAAGTGATACTCCCGTGGAGCCACAGCATCCCATCAGCAGTGTGACTTTGTGCCAGAGTTCAGTTCCAGAAAATGAACCAGTTAATGGACCACAGGGTCAGGGATGAGCCAAACAAGAGAAAAATGAGGTAGTGGTTATTTGCTTGAAAATAATGAGGCCCTTTGAGCTGTGTTCTGATCACTTCATGATGATTTGCCTTTGTGTTGAGAACCTCATGCATGACAATGGGTTGCTTTGAATCTTGTTTTTGCTGTAGTGAAAATACCATATTGCATCTTATATAAGAAACTACTCTTTTTTTTCCCATTGTATAAAGTTCTGCTGTCATTTGAGTCTCTAATGTAGCTGATTAGTGTGCCTTCTCACATCAGCAGTGTTGCTAAACTGTTGTGTATATCTTAAAAAGAAATGCTGTGCAGTACTCAAAGCCAGCAATGTTAGACGAAACAATACTTAAGAATCCTCTTAATGTTTTAGTGAGAAATTTGGCATGTAGCCTGCAATTTTTGGTGTTAACACCAAGTTTCATAGGTCATCTGACATAATTTTTTCTAGGACACAGAGTAATTAAAATTGGATAATTCCCTGGTAAATGCATCTTTGCTATTCAGAATCCAATAGCATAACCATTTTTTTTTTATTCATCTTTGAAGGCTTGTGCCTTGACTATCCTTCTTTTTGCCCTTTTTTCTCCTCCTCTCTATACAACTTAGAATCACTAGATGACAAAGATGTCACTTTTGAAAACAAACAAAAAAAATCCACCAGGTTTATTTCACTATTGTTCTTTTTTTCTACTAGTTTGTTAAATGTGCAGTTAAAGTTTTTCTCAGTGTTGATATTTTGGCCTTGGACTAAAGTTCTTTTGGTCTTCTGTGGGGATTTTTTGTTTGTTCATTTTTGACTTGTGCTCAACTGTTTTATGACGGTATCATTTGGAACTAGCAGCACAGAGAGAAAGTGAGGATCAGGGAATGCAGAAGGCAGGGAGTCCTCAGGAGCTGGCAGAGTGGGAAGCTAAAGATAGTATATAAAAGGAAAGACACTATGAGAAAGGAAGATCAAGTATTTGTGCTTGGTCCAGAAAGTAAGAAATTGTAAAGTTAGAACAAGGTACCAATTTCAAAAGCAAGTTGTAACATTGGATAGACTGCTTCAAGGTTGGCTGCTGGGAGAGGTAAATCTGCTCTGCAGACAGATGGCAGAAAAGTGTCAACGTGGCAGAAAATACAAAATTTGTAGCGAAAATATGAGTTGGAATGTGGAATGTAGCTTACATTGTTTTCTGATTTTTTTTTTTTATTTTCAATTTCCAGTCACCTATTTGTTTTGATGTTAAGTAATACTTTGGAAGTTTTGTAGGAAAGAGGAGTCGTCTTCTGAATTAGGGCACAACTACTTCAACACTGAATAGTACAGGCTGGCAGCGATTTCCTTTTTTAATATAGAAATTGTATCTGGTTTTAGGGAAGAACGAAAGTGTTGCTCCTCAGAGGAGAATCTGCTTGCCTTTTGATGCTTTTATTGAAATAACAAACCAGACAGGGAACATTTAGGCTAAATACCACAATTAACTTAAATTTTCATTAGTAATTCTCATTTCTTTTCAGCTTCGTGATTCAACAGAGCAGGTTCAGCAATATTACAGACAAAGACTACGCTACCACCATGTCCTGCTTTCGGCTGGGATAGAGTTAATTTTCTTCCTAGTAGGTGGTAGAGAGTGCTGTGTTTTGGATTTAGTAGGAGAATAATGTTGATAACACACTGATGTTTTAGTTGTTGCTAAGTAGTGCTTACACTAGTCAAGGACTTTTCAGCTTCCCATGCTCTGCCGGGTGCACGAGAAGCTGGGAGGAGAGGGGGCGCGGCCAGGACACCTGACCCAAACTGGTCAGAGGGATATTCCATACCATACGACATCATGCTCAGTATATTAACTGGATGGAGTTCTCTGGGGGACAGCAATTACTGCTCAGGGACAGGCTGGGCATCGGTCAGCAGGTGGTGAGCAATTGCATTGTGCATCACTTGTTTTGTATATTCTTTTATCATTATTATTATTATTATTATTGTTATTATTTTCTCTTCCTCTGCTGTCCTATTAAACTGTCTTTATCCTAACCTACGGATTTTACTTTTTTTCCCCAGTTCTCTCCCCCATCCCACTAGGCAGGGGGTGGGAGGGTGATCGAACGGCTCTGTGGTGCTTAGTTGCTGACTGGGGTTAAAGCTCGACACAGCAGCACTTTAGAACAGAAGAGCAACGACGACAGTTGTACCAGCAAATGTTGTTGGAAGCAGTTGTAAATCAAGAAGATGGAGCTGACCAGCAACAGAATCTTACTGGACAGTTTCTTAACAGGTCGAGGGGTTTTGTTGCTTCTCCCTCCACCCACTCCTATCCCTCCTCAAGTTCTCATAATTACCTGTTTTGGTGGTCTTTTTTTTTCCTTGTCATTTGTTATTAGATCTATCCAGAAGCTAGGAGAATTAAGTATAGGTATGGACAGTCTTGGAAATTATGTACAAACACTTAGCCAGCAATGTAACAGGAGCAAAGGGAATGCATCTATCAATCCAGCAAGTAACTTTACATCACCACCTTCAGATGCTAGTCAGAGGATAACAACTGATAGCCAAAATGTTAATACAAGCACTCCTCGAGAGCATGGATCAGCTAATCAGATACCCTTTCCTGAAGAGTCACCTGTACAGAGGAATCAAATGTAAGTTACGTGAGACTGTTCAGGACTAGAAATGTCCTTCTGTTAGCACTGTGGGAGTAGCTGTTCATATTTATTTTTAGTTATCAAATGAATTTGTCATTGAATAGGGGTATTTAGCTCATGATCAGTGTTTTCTGTATATTTTTATGGGCATTATAAAATAATTTTTTATTTTTGACAGCACACATGAGAAATACTTGTTATTTGTTATGGTTTACATTTTATGCTTATTTTTAATTTTGGACTTTTTATTCCATCTTATATGTATAGTTCTTGTTTATTTTGTGTTCTAAGTTTCTGAAAGCTTTTTTATTAAATTCAAACTAGATGGACAGAGAGGCAGGGTAGAGCAGGAATTGGATTTCTTCTGTTAACTAAAGGTAATGCTGACCTGAAAGCAACAAACGTTTTTCCATGTATGTGTGTATATATGTGTATACGTATGTATGTTATAGAATGAAAACAAGTATTCTTAACTTGAATTCACTTGTTCAATGCCTGGAGTTGCTGCAAAAACAGCAACCTCATGTAAAGATTGCTGTTTAATGAAAAAGAATCAGACATGCATAACTCTTGTCCACATAAATCAGTCAGTTCTGAGTATGACTGAAACTGTAACTTTAGTCCAAAAAAATACTTTTAAACAAATCTGTCCCTGCCCATGATGACAAATCAAAAAAGCAGTTCATTTCCATTAATACTCTAGATGACAAACAAGCAGTCAGAACTGTAGCCTTTCGTCCCAGTGGCAGTTTATATGCTGTTGGCTCCAACTCTAAAATTTTGAGAGTTTGTGCCTACCCAGAAGTAATTGACCCAAAGTAAGAAAGCTTGTATAATAATTTCTTTTTCTTTCTCCTTGTTGTGGTTTAAGCCAGCAGACAGCTAAACACCACACAGCCGCTCGCCTCCCCTCCGGCCCCTCCAGTGGGATGGGGAAGAGAATCGGAAGGGCAAAAGTAAGAAAACTCATGGGTTGAGATAAGAACGGTTTAATAATTAAAACATAATAACAATAATAAATTGTAATGAAAAGGAAAACGACGAGAGAGAAAGAGAAACAAAACCCAGGAAAAAACAAGTGATGCAACTGCCCACCACCTACTGACTGATGCCCAGCCAGTCCCCAAGCAGCAATCGCTGCCCTCCAGCCAACTCCCCCCAGCTTATAAACTGAGCATGACATTATATGGTATGGAATATCCCTTTGGCCAGTTTGGGTCAGGTGTCCTGGCTGTGCCCCTTCCCAGCTTCTCCCTTGCCGGGCTTGAGAAGCAGAAAAGTCCTTGACTAGTGTAAGCACTGCTCAGCAACAACTAAAACATCAGTGTGTTATCAACATTATTCTCCTACTAAATCCAAAACACAGAACTCTACCACCTACTAGGAAGAAAACTAACTCTATCCCAGCTGAAAGCAGGAGACTCCTGTAGCTACCGGTATCTGTACATTCCACACCTTTATTTTGCCGTCGTAAATAGTGCAATGTATTCCTTAGAAACCTGAAATGCCAAACAAAAATAGAAGATCTGCTGAAGAATTTTTATGTCTGTGGGCTACTTTTTTGCTCTCTTCCATTACTGGCAAGATGCATTGCCACAATACCACACCTTTCCTTACAAAAGTGTTCTCGTCTCAGCAGGTGGGCTTTTCTGTGTTTGCTGTGATGGCTTCTGGTTTTGATATTCCAGCTGTAAAAGAAGGAGAAAAGCATGTGTCAGCTCCCAAGGCAGCACAAGTTGGGCTTCATGAGATGCTGTTTCTGGCAGGAGGACAGACTTCACAGTAGAGAAAGCAGTATCTAGCCCGTTGTTACTATAATCATTGTTTTCCTGATAATCTGGTTTCTTGATGGGAAAAGTGCTAAAGCCATGTTTATCTCAAAGGTTTTTGAACAGACTTAGATGTTTGTCTTCTGTTTTTTCTCTCTACCTCTTTTGCTCAAGTATTTACAGTACGGTTTCTGAATTTTTCAATAGCAATTTAATTTGTTGAATTTCTATTGTTGACGTTACTGGAGTGAATGTTGATGCAGTTGGATACAGCAGTACTTTATCTTAAGCATATCTTTGACTACTTCCTGCTATGGGAACAGAGAAATAACATTCTAGGAAATTAATAGATTTAAATAGAGGAAATGTACATCAACAGGACCGTTCCTTTTATTTCAGCCATGTGTAAAGCTGATCTGGTTTCAGAAATAAGAATGTATGGTATGTTTGATGCTGTGAAGATTCCTGCATTAACATATAATGGTGAATATGTCTTTCTTGCAGACTGCTGTATTAGCTTTTCTAGTAGATGAGTGAAGCTTTGAGAGTCGCCTTATTCAACAAATAATATCCAATGCACAGCTCATAATGATGAACATGTATGAGTTGGTTTTTTGTTATTTAATGGTCAAAGCGGAGAGTGTACTCGACTGCAGCATTTTTCTGCATCTTCCCAAGTAGGGTTAACACAGAAGCATTTTTCATGATCCTTTAACCACTTTAAGCACTTGATGAGTCCCACTCATTCTGACAGCAAGGACAGCATAGACAACAACTTTTTGGATAAAAAGGCATGCCTCAGTTTTTATTGGTACAGTACTACTAGGCACAACAACAGCCCCAAACACAAGTATATGGAGCCCAATCATATAATTATGCTGTCATACCAAACAAAGTCCCCAGTTAGGGATTATGTCTGGTGGGTGGGAAACTGGACGAGAAACACCTTCCTGCACACATACACAGAGGTTATACAGGCTTCTGCTTTCTTCTTTCAGGAATGTGGATTTTCCAACCTGCAGCCTGATAGTTTAGTCCCAGACCCAGCCTTTAGCTGTGCCAGCTGCACAGCGTGCAGATAGGTAGATGGTGTGTGCCTTATGAGCTTTCTTGGCCTACTGTTTCTTAATTGAACTCAAGCACGTTAAAAAGTGGCCACAGGATCAAGATGTTGAAGGACGTAGAGACAAATCGCACCAATTTAGGACTCTGGGGATAAGGTTTCATTGTATGTAGCTAGTAATGACTATATTTTATCTTTACCTGTGTGTTCTGTTTTGGTTTGGTTTTTTTTTAAAGCAATATTTCCTTTCAAAAGTTGGCTAGTTTTTTGCCTTGTGACTTTCAAACAGGTCACTTCCGAGTACATTAAAATAAAACAACACACAAGATAACTGTTTCAGAATTAAAGGAAGGGGTGGGAAGGAGCAGCCATTTTTGAAAGTCAACAACATACTCTATAGAAATCTGCAAAAGGACTCTTAAGAACCACTTGAGTTTTGATTTGTTTCTTCATAGAGTCATAGAATGTCCTGAGTTGGAAGGGACCCGCAAGGATCATTGAGTCCAACTTCTGTCCCTGCATAGGAAAACCCTGAAATTCACACCATGTCTCTGAGGGTGTTGTCCAAGTGCTTCTTGACTATTGCCAGGCTTGGTGCCGTGATGCCTCCCTGGGGAGCCTGTTCCAGTGCTCCACCACCCTCTGGGGGAAGAACCTTCTCCTAATATCCAACCTAAACCTCCCCTGGCACATCTCCTGCCATTCCATCGGGTCCTGTCACTGGTCACCAGAGAGAAGAGATCAGCGCCTGCCCCTCCTCCTCCTCCCCTTGTGAGGAAGCTGTAGCCCCCAATGAGGTCCCCCCTCAGTCTCTTCTTCTCCAGGCTGAACAAACCCAGTGACTTCAGCCGCTCCTTGTACGGCTTCCCCTCTAAACCCTTCACCAACTTCGTGGCCCTCCTCTGGACACTCTCTAGTAGCTTTATGTCCTTAATGTACCGTGGCGCCCGAAACTGCTCACAGCGCTCGAGGTGAGGCCGCCCCAGCGCAGAGCGGAGCGGGACAATCCCCTCCCTCGGCCGGCTGCAATGCAGTGCTCGATGCCCCCCAGGGCACGGCTGGCCCTCTTGGCTGCCAGGGCACGCTGTTGGCTCATGTTCAACTTGCCGTCAACCAGAACCCCCCGGTCCCTCTCCGCAGGAAACCTTTTGGGGCGTGGACAATAAATTGGGGTGGGAGGAATTTCTTGCATTATTCTGCATTATTTCATAAAGAGTGACTTTCTTTTCTGTGATAAAAGATACTTTGTCTCATGCACCTTTAATAGTGGTTTTGCTACCATTCCAGTGTGACCTATGGCTTCAGAGTTTTAAGCGCTAGAACATAAAAATTTTCTTATTTTAAGATAACAATAGCTAGATATGTTCACCTTAAATTTAAGGCCAGCATTTGGTATTCTTATACAATATATATTCTTGTAACAAAAAAAAAAAAAATGGCTATTTGCACAAATGTACATAAATATAATGCTTGTGTGTTGTTTTTTTTTTTCTCCTGTAGGAGGTGCTGTAGCCTCGGTAGCTGTTGATCCTAGTGGTCGTTTCCTGGCTACAGGACAAGAGGACTCTAGCTGTATGTTGTATGATATTCGAGGAGGACGAATGGTGCAGAGCTGTGATCCTCATTCCAGTGATGTTCGTTCTGTTCGCTTCTCTCCAGGGGGACACTACTTGCACACACGACCATATGATAATGAAAATAAAGGTGACAGATTTGCAAGGTAGCACACTACAAAGGATACTAGGTTAATTTTCAGTTTGGTGCTTTTAATATTGAAGTTGTAAGAGAACTTGGTTCAAAGATCAGGTTTTAGTTTAAAAGGGGAAAAAACAGTAGAGCTTTGAAGGCTTTGAAATGTATATAAATGATTGTGTCTGTTCACAATTGGCTAGTTGTGTTGAATGTAGGCTATTAACTAAATCTTGTTTAGGGGTTGGTCTGATTATGATAAAAGAACTAATTAACACTGTTGCTTGATGAGATGGCCATTGCTTTCAGGCAGCGGTCATAAAATTGACCCTTTAATAAAAAGAAAAAAAGTATAATAATAATGCTGCTTATTTTTATTGGGAAGAGTTAAGAGGAGAGAAGATATTGGGTATGTCTAATCAACTTGATTTTCTTGGACCATTAAATTTTTAATCACATTGTTTAAAAACTGTGAATACCTGTATTTTAAAGTTGTACTGTGTCCAGCATGCTTAAAAACCAAAACACTGGGGCCTTGTGTTATACTCCGTGTGTGTGAGAGAGAAAGAGAGGGGTCAAGTATGCTTCATAAGGTGAAATACATACGTAGGCTTTACTAAGCAAACAGAAAACAACCAGAAAAAAAACCACCAAAAAACCTCACCCCAAAAAACCCAAAGAGCTGGGATATAAATTCATGAGATGGCTAATGATTTCTGTTCCTCTGCCATAGGGGCCCTCGTGAAGCAGCTTCCTCTTACGGTGGTAGGAGAGCACAAGGACAAAGTTATGCAGTGCAGATGGCATACACAAGGTCTTTCCTTCTTGTCGTCTTCTGCAGACAGAACTGTACCCCTTTGGACCTACAATGGCTAGAGTGCAAAGGCAACCAATGCAGCTAAAGCAGAGACCTGAGACTACAGAACTGTAAAAACAAAGTAATAATAATTAGGCATTGAGAGAGCAGCAGTTGAGCAGGAGAGAGTCTTACCAAGAGGAGGGGCACTTGTCACAGATTTTTCTGGTTCCTAGGAGGTCTTGGTGTTTTTAGTATATTCTTTTGCAGTGCTTTCAGTCTTCCATGTGAATTCATGCTGCTGTGACCTATTGTAGCCTAGTTGCCAAAGTCTATGAGAGCTCTTATGTTGTCAATGTGCAAAGTAACATGAATTATGTATTTACAGTTTGGTATTAATTGCATTCCTTGGCCTTTGCCTCAATGAGAATTTTATATAAAATTAAGTTCAACAACACTTTAATCAAGTCTATATGTAACTCATTCCACACACACACACACAGAGAAGATAAATTACTTCCACTGTTTTTTCAGATTGATTATATTCATCAGTTCTCAACGAGAGGTCAAACTTAATAACATCTCCACAATTTCAACTTTTTTAGTAATAGATTCTGAACTTTAAAGGTGACTAGGCAGTAGCCACATCTTGATTATGGTCCAATACATAGTGTGGGGTTTTTCCTTTCTTTTAATCTAAACTGGGGGAAATGTTTCTGGTTTTACATTGTTTTGAACAAGCTAACAAGTTAGAGGGGAAAAAAAGTAAAATATTGGGTTTGGGTTTTTTTTTTTTTTGCCATAGAAACATAAAATATTTTACTTTTTGAATGCAACAGAATACCTCTCTGTATAATGTACTGTAGGAAAGGGAGGACCGGCAGCAGTTGTCACAGTGAGCTTAATGGCTATCAGTTTTTCAGGTAAAAGGGATACCTTTAATGCTATAATAGAAACCAACATGGCTTAACATGCTATGTCTGCATGATAATTGCAGATTAAATAATTGCAAATTAAATTGTTTGAATTCCCAGTTCAGAATATTATCTGAATTTTATTTCTTGCACTGTTTATGTATGGGAAATTGCAGTTTTATTTCTACAAAACTTTAGATTCCAATGTTTATGTATTGTTATATTTTCCTATTGTACAGTTCCTTTTACTTTTTAAAATATAAAACTTAATATTAGGTTGTTTATTGATTTGAACTGCAGTTAAGTTTTGAATGCTCTTGGTTACTAAATTGTATGTGCCCTGTAGCAAGCATTTTTAACTATCGAATAAAGGGGGAAAGGTAACTATGGATGTGTATCTGTGCTATAATCTCAGTAAAGACCTCCAACATCTGCAGCTATCTCATCTGTTATTTTGGCTTCTCAGTTTATAATTCCTCAGTGCAACTCTGAAACTGTATGTCAAAATCTGTTGTATGCCTAGAACTGTAAAAGACTTTAGATCTTTGCTACCATTTCCAAGTACCTGACTTTGCAGTGTGGTAAGTAATAATACAGTAACACAGGGCTGAAAATCTCTATATTGGACACATGGGTTAAGGTCCTAATGCTGCTTTGGAGGAAAATATGACTTCTAACTCTTCTGTTCCTCCAGCTGTCTATCTGTGGTCAAACCTGGCAGACTGTTTTTAATTAGCACTACAAATACTTAAATACTAATTTCCTTAAATGAATTTTAGTACAACTTGCATCTTTACAGAGAGGATCTAATTTTACATCTCTCATTTTATGTCCCAGCCTCTTGCTATGATTCTGAGCTGTTCTCGTATGGGAGCGCCCAACCCTCGCTTGCATTTACTAAAGGCAAGTCTTCCCACATGTCTGCCTGGAACTGTAGCCAATTAAAAATAAAAAAATAAATCCATAAATCCAGTACGAGAAAGGGGAGGGGACGAAGTTGGTGGGAATTGCTGCGGCTTCCTCTCCTGCCGGTGTGCATGGTTTGGCTGTATCCCTGCTTCATTCCGGTGGAGCGGGGGAACGTTAACTGTGTTGTTGCATCCGTTCCATAGCGGTGTTCTCCCTGCTTTCAACGGTTGTGTCCTTCGACCTGCCTCCCGTTTAGATGATGTTAATTATCCTCTTGACGGCCTCCCTCTACGGCTCGCTGCTGATGCGGGCCGTGTGGCCTTGCAGCTGGGGAGTCGCCGCCACCACCTGGGCCGGCCCGGCGGCACGAGCGGCGGGGCTGAGGCAGCCGCAAGGGCGGGCCCGCCGGGCAGCGCCGAGCCGAGCCCAGCCCAGCCAAGCCGAGCCCAGCGAGCCGCCAGCGCCTGGCGGCGCCTGAGGGCTGGAGCGGAGCCGCCGCGCCCGCTTCTCCGCAGCCCCGATAGGGCGACAGCGGCTTCCCGCTAGGCCTCGGGCCGGTGCTGAGTCTGCGGAGCGAGGGGGGGCGGCGGCGGCGGCGGCGGCGGTGGCGGGAACGCAGGCGGAAGGGGCAGGCGGTCGAGCGGGGCCCGTCCCCGGCTGCGAGGGGCCCGGCGGTGCGGGGCGGTGCGGCGCGGCTCCCGGCCGGCAGAACTCGCCGAGACCGGCTGCGGCCCTCGCGCTGCCAGGGGGGCCGCGGGGCCTCGCGGGGGGCCGTGAGGCTGCGGCCGACGGGGGCCCCGCTGCGGCGCCGGGGGTGCCGCCGGGCCCGGCCTGCGCCTTGCCCGCGTCCTGGCGCGCTCGTCGCGGTGAGCTGGCGAGAAGGAAGCGGCGGCAGGGCCGCGCGTCTTCTGGCGGCGTGGTGCCGGCGTCCGACAGAGTCGAGGTGGAAGCGAAGGGGCGGGGGGAAGCGCGCGGCGTTTTCCGTTTCGCGGCTGTTGCCGTGCTCGCAGCCTGCGGCCTCTGGCGGCGCCTGCCGGGGAGGAGGCGGTGGGGCGCGGGCCTGTGCGGGGCTGCGGCGCGGCGCGGGCGGGAAGCGGGCGGGCGGCCGGGGGCGGGCGGCCTCGCGCCGGCCGGGGCCGCTCCGCCGTGGCAGTGCCGTGGCTGCCGCGCGGGCAGGGCACGGGTGTCCTCGCGGCCTTCCCGCGCCCCCGCGGCGGTGATGGCGCCGGACCCTTTTGTCTCGGAGCCTGGAGGGGCTCTGCACGGCTTCGTCGTGTTTAGCGATGCCGAACTCTGCCCTACGCCTGCTGGTAACTACAGCTAGTTATGTTGGTCCGGTCATATCACGCAGTTTAATTGTTGCGTATTCTTGCCGGTGTTTTCTTTTGGGAGAAAAGGTTATGTAAGTGAAGTTTAACCTGCTTAGTGGAGAACCGAGTTTTTAAGCAACACTGGAGAATGCTTTTTGCACGTTGTAAGATTGTTTCAGGGGTTTTTTTGTACAGCATGTTACATTCTGAACTAAATATCTGAATTTCTTGTTATATTTAGCGATACAGGATGCTGTTTCCTGTGGTATTGTGTGCAGTTGTGCTAATAGGGAGTGGTAAAGTTCGAGATGATGAATGGATTGACCCCACGGATATGCTCAATTACGATGCAGCATCAGGAACAATGAGAAGACCTTACAAGGTAGAAAAGGAAAGGGTGCGTGAATACGTGTCTCCCCCGAACAGTCTTTCAGCCACATGCTGTTGAAAGATTGCCCCCATAAATCGTGACAATCATGCCCAATATCATCACATCGAGATGATAGAAAACGATAGAGTTATGGTCTTTTTAAGGTCTTACAAGGTTACATCTGAATCTATACACAGAAAAGTGTTTTGTGTCCGTTTGTTAAAATTGAAAAAAAAAAAAAGCAATCTATATTGTTGTAGAAAATTAGCTCAGGGCCTTTTACTGATGAGTTTCTGTTGCACACTGATCAAGTCACAAGAACGATGCTTTTTGTCTTTTCACAGCTGGTGGTTGTTTTATGCAGGTTGTGGCTCCACAAGTTATTTTTCTGAGAAGTACTAGGTTAAGGAGGTCTTGCTAGTTTCTCAAGGATAGTGTTAAATACCTTGAAAATTAAGTTCCTAGCTGATAGAAGTTGGGGGAGTTAAGGTTAATGATTATATTTTACCTGAATTAACCAGTTCCCCAGTAATACGGGAATAAACCCCATTTATTGTGTGAGAGCACTATGAAAGTCAACGGTGTTTTGTAATGCTGGGCATCAGTTTTCAGTAGGAAGATCAGAACAGGGATCGAGTGCTGTACTGTTAGTAATTCATGAACATTGAGGAGAAGATGAAATATTAAAAGCTAGGTTTAACAAGGTGAATCATCTCAGTTGTCTTGTATGAGGGGTGGACTGCAGATATCATGAGATGCATGTTGTTTATCCGGTACATATGTGCACACATGGCACTCTAAACTGTGGTTGGTTGTACGGGCACCCTTGATTTTTGTCATTCTTCAGCTTTCAAGTTTGGTTTTGCAGTCTTGAATAATACCATTTTAATGCTTCAGAACATGGTTTTCTGAAGTTTAAAAACTGCAAACTGCATTATTTCTCTCCACAGTGTTCCTCCTCAGCCTCCATCTGCCCCACACCCACCTGATAGTCATTAGCATCCCTAAGATTTAGCAGCAAGCTTTGGAGTCTTTAAACTTGGTGCCCAACTGCTTCAGCTTTTATTAGTAAAAAAAATTAATTAAAAAATGTTAGGAGTTTTACTGTTGTCTCCCATGAAAATAGAACTGCATCTTAAAGGAGAAGAATGACTGGTTTGGGTTAATCCATCTTTTCAGGATTTCTTTTCTGCTCTGCAGTGAGGGGTTTTAGGTAGGCAGGCTGTGTGGGCCACCCCAGTCCTCAAAACCAAACAGTATCAGCGTGAGTTCACCGATTTGTGTGATGTTGCACTTCCTTTTGGAGATTTTCCTCAATGTGCATGCCTGGTTGTGTAGAAGCACTGCTAAAACTAAGTCTGAGCAATTAGCAGGAAAAAATGGGATGTTGTTTCAGAGTGAAGAGGGAACATGAAAGGCATGCAACCAAGAATGGGGCTTCGTGTTTACTTTCAGTCTGGCTGGCTGCATGGCCAGCCAGACTGGGAATTTGTCTGGCTGAAAACTGCCCCTTAGCTTGCTGAGTCGGTTTTTAGCCAGTCCTACTAATCTAATCTGATGCACTGTGTGGTTCACCAACACTCAGAGGAGGGGAAGGGGCAGGTGGGGGAGGAAAGGGCGAGACCTCACCTTTTGAAGAGGGATGCATTTAGATAAAGCAGTTGTCTGTTTGGAGCCTGAAGTAACAGCAGAGAGGCAGCTGGAGTATTCTTGGGAGAGTATTAGCAGCAAAACCCAACACTCAGTTTTTAGCTGCTTTGCGCCTTTTGAAGTGATCTGACTATAGAAATGTAACATGGCACGTTGACCAAATTCTTTGATTCTGAAAATATGTGTTTTTTCTTGTGTAATTTTAGGCAAACTATCATGGCTCTGAGGATAACACTGTGGATACAGTCAGTACTGAAATCTTATCGAGTTGTTCCAGGGAAGTAGATTCCTTGCAACTGAAGGTTTGTTATGGAACTTCAGAATATTTTCCAGCCTTTCACAGTTTGTGCTTTCTGATGATGCTTTTCTGGATAGTATAGAACAGGTGAATTGCTGGCATAATTTGTGAGAGGCCATGCATCATGTAGGGGGAACCTTTTTATTCAGAGGAGAGTCTGGAAGTGGTTTGAACTCAATTCCAAATTGCTGCTCTGCCTACTAAGGGCTGTTTCCTAAATTGTTTTACAGTGTAACAGAAATTGATGTGAGCTACCTGCTTCTGCTCAGCGTCAACAGTTTAAACATGGGGTGTCGATGTTACACCGTGCTGCCAAAAGCTAAGAAGCCTGACCTTTCATTTTCAAGTTGTTCAGTTCTGTTGGATATTAAAGAGTGGGTTGTGGGCATAGAGAACATGTTTGTGGCTGACTGTAACGTGCAGTGCTGCAGCTCTTGGAAGCTGCTGTAAGCTCCCCATGCTGCTCCTTCCTCTGAGATCAGGAGGATACGGTGATGCTTGTGTAGCTACTGGGGCTCTCGCTTCCCTCAGCCATTTGGAGACCCAATGGGTTATGTCATTTTAATGTTGTTTTAGTTACTTAGTATTTTTTACAGTTCTCTCTCTTTTTTTTTCCCCCTTTTTTCCCCTGATGTAAGCTTAAAATTTAAGGAGATCCAGATCTTTAGTTTTTTCTAGTCTTGCTGAGGTTAGTATTTAAACTGTGTTTTTAACAGGTGTGAAATCTCCAGTACTGGCCAGTCCCATGGAAAGCAATATCTTCAGCAACTGCATACACTTTTTATCTGGTGTACTAATCATGGGATTATTGCTAAAAAAAAAAGAAATGTGCCTCTGTTAATCCTGAGTTTAAATGTGTTGGTAGAGGTGTTTTTTCTCCTATGAAAAAGCTGGTTTGAGCAAGAAGCGAATAAGATGTCTTTACATTGCAGATTGCAGAATGTGAGAAGAGGAATGCCAAATCACATGACAGCCGTACCTTTTATATTTTGAAGCGATACTTGAATAAGATTTTAAATGAAGCTGGGAAACTTGGCCTTGTAGGTATTTGAATAGTCATTAAAAATTAATTAGAATTCATATTACTACTTTATGTGTTTTTCACAGTCACCAAGTGTTGATTAATTATTCTGGCATACTTTTAAATTAAAATGAAGGGAACTGAATTGCAAAGGAAAAAAATGATAGAAGTATGTGCATCCAGTATTGCTGTTAGTTAGCAGTGTTTGCTCAGGAGATACAGTTGCCGTTTGATCTGTAAAGCATCCAAAGGAAGACTACATGAATTCAGAGTATGTATCTAAGTATCTGTTGCTGGGATGCAGCTCTAGTAATACCCTGTCCAGTTCATGTTAATGGTTGGTAAACTTGAAAGAGCCAAAGTTTGTTTGTTTATTGTAGACCCTTTAGGCCTTTGTTTTAGACTCTACCACGTTAACCATCTAGGAGTAGTAACTCATTAGAGTTTGAGTGTACAGATCACCTTATTACTTTCCTTATTATATTGTCTTTGGAGATTTTTTTTTTCTATTCAGAGGTAGAGGAATAAATTCTTAGCAATAAGCAAAATTAATATTTAACGAAGAACATTATACTTAGCAAGGTAAAATTTCTTATTTCAGTATTTAATAGCTTCTGTCTCTATTATCCAGCCATGATAAGGGCACACATAGCGCATTAGTAATTATTACTTGTTAATGAGAGTGGTTCTAAAATTTTAATAACAGGTGAGATAACTCACTTCATTTTTTTAGGTTTTTGCTGTAGAACTGAAAGAGTACAAAGGAGTTGAATTCATGTTTTTTAGAGTTTAGAAGAATGAGCAAGAAGGTTATAGAATCATAGTGTGCTGCCTGTCCCATGTCTTCATCCTGCAGTCTGCTTCAAAAAGGTGCTGGTATATAATGAGGTTTTTGCATAGGGATACAGTTTTTTGTATGTACTTCTATTTGCAAATAAGCAGCTTTTAACCATTGTTTTGCTTTGCTTTTAATTCAGCCTGAGGAAAATGTGGGCCACGTCCATTATGATGCTGAGATTGTCCTTACAAAAAAGACATATTTGGAGATCCTCAGGTTTCTCAATGAGGAAACTTGGCAGTCAGGTGCTGTGGATGATGCACTTAGTGATATTTTGATCAATTTTAAGCACCATGATTATAAAGCTTGGCGCTGGAGATTTGAAGACACATTTGGAATTGATCTATATAATATGTTTCTGGTAAGAGAAGAAGAAAGGTTTTTTGTTGTTGTTTTTTAATTGCTGTTTTCTCCAGTTCCTGTGTGCAAGTCTAGCCAATGAATATTACCATCTTAACTCCACACGTAGAGCAGTTCTTTCCATCATACTTACAGCAAGTCACTCTTCTTGTTTCATGGTTGCTGAAGGTAGAGGCGATGTATTCACTTGAAGTAAGAATTCAAGTTTTTTATTCCTGTGGTCATCTTTTCGTATTGTAAGTTTGCATGTTTTTTTTCTGGTATGCTTTCTTTTTTCTCTTCCTGTCTTTTATATCTGTGTGGCATGACTCATTAGACTCTAGTACTTTCTGGTCACTTAAACTGACAACTTGTGCATTATGAATTTTCCAGATTTGTCTCTTGTTCAAATAGATGCTGAAGCTGTTGGCTTCTGCAGGAGTTGGAATATATTTATATTGAGACGAGTATATAATTGAGGTCTTAGATTTTATAGGTAGAGGTTTCTGTGAATTTTGTGGAAAAAAATTGTATAATGTTGGAGAAGAGCATGACTGTGTGAAAATGTCATATTCTCTAAAATGGAATTACAAAGTGCTAAGCTGAGGATCTATAATTATAGTATCATAGAATAGTTTGTGTTGGAAGGGTCCTTTAAAGGTCATCTAGTCCAACCCCCCTGCAGTGAGCAGGGACATCTTCAACTAGATCAGGTTGCTCAGAGCCCCGTCCAACCTGACCTTGAATGTTTCCGGGGATGGGGCATCTACCATCTCTCTGGGCAACCTGTTCCAGTGTTTCACCATCCTCGTTGTAAAAAACGTCTTCCTTATGTCTAGTCTAAATCTACCCTCTTTTATTTGAAAACCATTACCCCTTGCCCTATCGCAACAGGCCCTGCTAAAAAGTTTGTCCCCATCTTTCTTACAGGCCCCCTTTAAGTACTGAAAGGCCGCAATAAGGTCTCCCTGGAGCCTTCTCTTCTCCAGGCTGAAGAGAGGCCAACTCTCTTGGCCTTTCTTCATAGGAGAGGTGCTCCGTCCCTCTGGTCATTTCTGTGGCCCTCCTCTGGACCTGCTCCAACAGGTCCATGTCTTGCTGGTGCTGAGGACCCCAGAGCTGGATGCAGCACTGCAGGTGGGGTCTCACCAGAGCAGAGCTGAGGGGCAGAATCGCCTCCCTCGACCTGCTGGCCATGCTGCTGGGGATGCAGCCCAGGAGACGGTTGGCCTTCTGGGCTGTGAACGCCCGTTGTCGGCTCATGTCTGGCTTTTCCTCCGCCAGTGCCCCGCCCGAAGTCCTTCTCCACAGGGCTGCTCTTAATCCCTTCATCCCACAGCCTGTATTGATACCAGGAGTTGCCCGGACCCAGGTGCAGGACCTTGCACTTGGCCTCGTTGAACCTCATGAGGTTCACATGGGCCCACTTCTCAGGCTTGCCCAGGTCCCTCTGGATGGCATCTCACCCCTCAGGTGTGTCAGCTGCACCACTCAGCTTGCCGTCGTCTGCAGACTTGCTGAGGGTGCACTCAGTCCCACTGTCTGTGTCACTGATGAAGATATTAAACAGCAGTGGTCCAAATACGGAGCCCTGAGGGACACCACTTGTCACCGGTCTCCATCTGGACATAGAGCCATTGACCACTACCCTCTGGATGTGACCATCCAACCAATTCTTCATCCACTGAACAGTCCACCCATCAAATCCATAGCTTTCCAATTTAGAGAGAAAGATGTTGTGGGGGACCAAGTCAAAGGCCTTACAGAAGTCCAGATAGATGACATCAGTAACTCTTCCCTTGACCACTGATGTAGTCATGCCATTGTAGAAGGCCACTAGGTTGGTCAGGCAGGACTTGCCCTTGGTGAAGCCATGCTGGCTGTCTTGAACACCTCCCTGTCCTCCATGTGCCTTAGCATAGCTTGTAGGAGGATGCATTCCAGGACCTTCCCAGGCACAGAGGTGAGGCTGACAGGTCAGTAGTTCCCAGGGTCCTCCTTTCTACCCTTTTTAAAAATGGGTGCAGTGTTTCCCTTTTTCCAGTCACCAGGGACTCCACCTGACTGCCATGATTTTTCAAATGTTATGGAGAGTGGCGTGGCAACTACATCAGCCAATTCCCCCCAGGACTCTGGGACGCATCTCATCAGGTCCCATAGACTTATGTGTGTTCAGGTTCTTCAGGTGGTCATGAACCTGATCATCTTTTACAGTGGGAGGGACTTTGCTCCCCCAGTTCCTGTCCTGAGGTCCATCCACTTGAGAGGTGTGGAAGAGAGGTTGCCACAGTGAAGACTGAGGCAAAGTTGTTGAGTTGTCTTGCTCAGTTGTGCTTGCTGAGTTGTTGAATTGTCTTGCTCATCAGGGGGTGGGGTGTGCTTTCTTTGACCTTCCTTTGTTGGCTGACATACCTGTAGAAGCCCTTCTTATTATTCTTTGCATCCCTTGCCAAGGTCAGCTCCAGCTGCACCTTAACCTTCCTGACCCCATCCCTATGCAACTGGGCAGCGTCCCTATACTCCTCCCAGGATACCTGTCTGTGCTTCCTCTGCCACTGCATTTCCTTCTTGTCCTTCAGTTGGACCAGCAGGACTCATCCATGCTGGTCTCTTGCCTTCCTTTCCTGATTTCTTACACCTGGGGATCAAGAGCTCTTGTGCACTGTGAAAAGCGTCCTTAAAGATCTGCCAGCTCTGTTCTGCTCCCTTGTCTCTGAGGGCGGGGGGGGGGGCGGGTCCTATTGACTAACTCCTTGGAGAGCGGGAATTTTGCTTTCCTAAAATTCAGGGCCCTGATATTACTCTTTGCCTGACCCATATCCCTCAGGACTGCGAACTCCGCTAGTGCATGATCGCTGCAGCCCAGGCTGCCTCCGATCTTGTTCTCTCCAATTAGCTCATTTGCGTTGGTCCAGTATCGCATCCCCTCTGGTAGGGCTGTGTGTTACCTAGCTTAAGAAGTAATCCTCAATGCATTCCAGGAGTCTCCTGGATTGCCTACAGCTCGCTGTGCCACTTTTCCAGCAGGTGTCGGGGTGCCTGAAGTCCCCCAGCAGGACGAGAGCCTGTGAGCACGATGGCTCCTGTAGCTGGAGCAAGAAGGCTTCATCAGCATGCTCCCCTTGATCGGGCGGCCTGTAGTAGACACCAACCACAAGGCTCCCTTTGTGGCCTCAGTCTCTGATTCCTACCCGTAAGCTTTCAGCCTGCTCGTGGCTGTTCTTCAGAGACAGCTCTTCACTCTCTGTCCATTGCTTGATGTAGAGTGCAACCCCTCTGCCCCTTCTTCCTCGCCTGTCCCTTTTGAACAGCCTGTGGCCATCAATAGCCGCACTCCAGTCGGAGGAAGCTTATCCAATCGGATAAGCTGAAGCTCTCTGAATAAATCTTTGCAATTCAGAATATGCTGACATTTTGTGCTAACATGATCTTGAAAGTAGCCTGTCTAGTTCTGAGGTGGTCCATGGAAGCCAAATGAAAAAAGCAAACTGTCAGTAACGTAACCTCACATTAGGGGTCCTCGGAGGGACAGAGACTGTGAAGTGCTTCTCTGAAGTTCTGCTGCTGTTAGCCAGACTGTAACTTTGTTTCTTAACCAAACTGCAGGAGTTGGCAGCAGTGGTTCTATGGTTCATACCAGGCACATACTACTTCAGCACTGAATTATATCAATTTTGTAATGTTAAAGTATGGTAGGTAACGTGATAAATATCGTAAGGAAGAAATAACTAAATATCACACGAAAGAAATGAGCAACTGCAACGTAAGGCTGTGATAGGAATGACTACTAGTAATAACATGAAAGTTTTCTGCCTCGTACTGCTGCGGATATGCTGTGAAAGCAAGGAAAAATTTCCTCAACTGTTCTGTGTAAATGACACTAGTAAAAATAAAAGTTGGAAGTTCCTTCATGTGTACTAGCAGTAAGCTTGGAAAATTTCAAATCTGGATCATAATTTTTTCCTGGGTTGTTTTTTTTATTGTTTTTGGGTTTGTTTTTTTTTTTTCAGATACTCTTGTGCTTAGTGTGCATTGTAATTGTAATAGCTACAGAGCTCTGGACACGTATTCATTGGTTTGTTCAGCTAAAACGTGTTTTATTAGTAAGTTTTCTCATCAGTTTTGCATGGAATTGGCTTTACTTGTATAAGGTAAGTTGTTCTGAAATCCTAATGGCTTTTAGGCTTTAAATTTTACAGTTATGAGTGTGTTAACATTCCATAGTTCCTTTAGTTAGTTTATATAGAGCAATAATTGACCACAAAATAAATAAAGGGATGAACATTTTATTTTGCATGTTGACAGGTGTGTTAGGCTTAAAGAAGAACTAAAGAAACCTTGTCAACTTTTATCCTGCCACAAAGGTGCACAAAATCCATAAAGCAGTAGAACTGTGATTTCACTGCATGGGCAGGGGAGACATGAACTCTGTCTAAAGCAGCTTGGTAGAAAAGTCTTATGAAAATATATTGGGGGGGGGTGTGGCGTTTCTTTCTAAGGATTCCCTGGCTGAAACTGTATTTAATGTGTGATAGACCAGAGATAAATGCTTCATTAATGATAACAAAGTAGCTGACTGTACAATGGTATCAGTTTTAATGAGGAATTTATGCTGCTAGGTCATAGCCCAACAACAAAGTCTCAGTCCTCACATCTTGTCATCAGAATTTAACTGCAACTTGTCAGACCCAGGAATAGCGGAGTGCCAGAGAGTAGGATGGCTCTTGAACATGAGTGGGCTGCCATGCGGAGGACTTTGATATTCCTCACTGACTCAATCTGAGTTTTTCGACAGATTATTTGACTTAATTTTTTCTATTTGAATATCCGTTGCAACGTGTAAGGCAAAATTATAATGAATACACATATTTGTCAATGGGAATTATTTAAAAATAAAAGAGAATGCCCTGATGTTTTAATTAGTAATTGCATGGCAGCTGTCTCTATTTTTAATCCAGAAACATTTTAAGGAAACTAGATGTCAGATTACTTCTGCCTTGAACTTGTCTTTGAATATTGAAGTTTACTCTTAGTAATTCAGACTCCATTTGGAGAGTAACCCAGAGGTAGCCGTCTTCGTAGTTTTTATCTATTCCCAGGAAGTACTTAGAATTTAACTGTTAAATTGTTCAGGTAGCAAACTTTTCTTAATCCAGATTTACCCAGGTAATTATCTCAAACCTGCTAAGAGCAAACATTGTTAGCTCAGGTGCAGTGCTGCACAGACACCGGTTCTGTGCCCAGCACCACCTTGTTTTATGCTTTACAAGTAATTGGTATTCTCCTGCAGCTGGCCTTTGCACAGCATCAAGCAGAAATTGCGAAAATGGGGCAGTTTGATAACGTCTGTGCTGAGAAGTTGGACTGGGGGGAAAGTCTTATTGGTAAATACTTGTTTCATTATTTTGTAATAGTATTTAAGATCACAAAATATTTAGTAATAGTATACAAGAATACTCTCATTTCTTCATGAGCAGTACATTGAATCATCTTCAGCAATACATGATTATGTGGTTTTTACTGTTTTTCCATTCCGCAAGACTTTCTTTTCTAGGTCTTTGAAGGAGAGCTGAACACAAAACTGTGCTTGGAGCACGTCTTGGTGTTACTCCTCCAGGGTGTTTTTCCTTATAAGTAAGGCTGTGACTGTTTCCCCAATTCCCCTCCCCCAGTACCATTCAGTGCTGTTTATTGAAGATAGGAAGACAGAATTTGAGATTTTTTTTTTCTTCGTCTTCCAGGCCTGAGAGTACAATGGACTTCAGAAATTAGATCTGTAGCTACTTACTATAGTGTTGTTATTTTACAGAGAAAGCTGAATTTTTTTTTTGTTAGCTGTTGTTACCCAATGCTATAGCAAGTAGATTAATGATGGCAGCTCTTAATGAGTGCTTGTTATGGTCTTTCCTTTAGAATTTATTGGCTGTGATAGCTCTGTTTACATCAAAGTTCAATGGTTTATGTTCTGATGGCACTGAAGTCAAACTACAGAAACACTAATGTCATAAATTATTTGTTTATAACTTAAATGTTCCCTTAGGAGGAGTAAGGAGTAAGACTTTCTGCTTATAACTGAAATAGTCTCACGGAATCCAGCAAGTGAAATATACTTTTTTTTTTTTAATCTACTTACAGCCTGGCAGATGAGTAATAACACTCATAATTACTCTCTGAGAAACACTTAGTAGCTCTGGACAAAATGTGCTAGATAGTAGTTGCCACAGACGAGATTTTTTCTTCTGAGGCTTCTAGGGACTAAGTCCATCTAATAAAGAGAACTGTCTTGACTAAACATGGGAAAACCTCACATTTCTTCTCTTTCTTTCCTGCCTTCCCTCTCTTTCCTGCATCCCCATGACTGGATAAAATACACGGCCAAGCTAACTCAGATTTTTAAAAGCAAATCTGAGCTTTGAACCATATCTAGAAGAGTTCTATTCCATCTATGATTGAAATGCTACTTTCTGTATTACAACTGTGTCATAAAATATATTTTTAAAAATAGTAAAAATATGTTTCTGCTTTGACTACAGAGTGGCTCAGAAGTAAATGGACATTTCAGGATGATCCCTGTCAGAAGTACTATGAAACTCTACTAGTAAATCCCGTTTTGCTGGTTCCACCGACAAAGGTATACACCAAGCCTGAAGAGACTGTTCATGTTTATGTTTGTGGTCAGTGACAAGGCTATTTTTCTATTTGTATTTTCCTAGGCATTGGCAATTACTTTCACCAACTTTGTAACTGAGCCTTTGAAGCACGTAGGACAAGGTATTGGTGAATTCATCAAAGCGCTTATGAAGGAGATACCATTTATTCTGCAGGTTCCAGTGCTAATTATGATGGGTCTGGCTGTTCTGGTTTGTATACATTTATCTTGTATTTAAAAGCTCAGTTTTGTTTTTGTATATGTTAAACTTATTTATATTTAGGTATTATTATCTATTATATTATTCTTATTTGTACTACTGAACAGATTTCTTAGCACAGATGAAATTATTTCTACAAGGGAATTTTTTCTTGACAAAAGATTTATAGTACAGTTAGTTTATCCATTAAAATAGCTAAGTTTATATTTAAACTACATCTCTCTTCCACTCCCCAAGTGGGATAAAATAGCATTAAACTGTTTAAAATCTTAGGCTCTATGACAGTTTATTGCAGCTTTGTTCCCATTTCTTCTTTGTGTCACTACACAGTGATGCATATAATTGGCATATTGTACATGAAAGCACTGAGTTAGAGCTTTCAACATCTTTATTGTAGCACCAAAGATGAACTACATCCACTCTGGCAGTTCCTGTGGGTAGATTGAAGAGAGCTTGAATTTTATTGTAGCTGTTCTGATCACCTGAGCTTTTCTTTCAGTGTTTTTCAGATATGTGACTTTGAATTCTGTGTGAAAACAATAGGCTGCAAATATTTGGTGTTTTGCTTTTGTTTGTTTATTTGTTTCCCCCTCCCAGGCCTTCTGCTATGGTGCAGGATCATCAATGTCTATGTTAAGAGACTTAACATCTTCTCAGAAGAGGAGTCTTCCTCCATCTGACAGTCAACAGGAGAAAATAGACTTTGGGCAATATGATGGGAATAAATCAGATGGCTATTATTTGCAGAACCTTCCTTACATTTCTAGAGGACCTTATGACAGAGGAGATGCTCCTATGAGACCAGGAAATGGCAGCAGAAGTCCTGACATCGTGCATAAAAGCAACGAGCCAGATGTGCAAGTAGAAGAGTCTCACAAACCAGAAGCTGGTGTATGTTAGTCCTGGTGCTCTTTGAGCTGGGATTAAATTTAATAGATTTCAATGTCAGCTGCTAGAACATGTTTAAACAACACGCTTAACCCAAATCTTGGGGAGCAAGGGGTTAAGGAAGTACCTGTTCCCCTACAGAAAGTTTGGTAGAGATATCTTGGGCATGTTTTGTTCTGGAAAAACACTGTGCAATGGCTAACTGTGGCAGGAAACTACTGAATTAAAATTCTTTACTATAAAGACTTAACTTCTCTTTTGAGAGATCAGTACTTAACATCAGCCTGGGCAATAATGATGACCCATAGAGGAAAGGTGGGGGAAAAAAAGCAGTGCTGACTTTTCTGTAAACTATAGAAAATTAAAAAAAATAGACTTGTACTCTAGATTTTACTTATTTTACATGTACTGTTTCCCCAGGAAAAAAAGATACCAGTCATGCTTTGGGGGAGTTCTGCCCCTTGAGCTGAGATGCACCTGAAGCAATAGATGCCATTACTTTAGATTGCTTGATTAATAGCATATTATTAATTTTTTCAGAATAAATTGCACACCGATTTTGAAGTTTGTAGACTAGAAACTACCACAACTGAAAACCTTACTGATGAACATGCACTTGAGCAGCAGAAACAGGACAGAGGCAAAGCAGAGCAAGAGACTGGAGACAATCATGATCCTAATAAAAACCTAGAAGGGAAAAGTTCTGCAATGGAACCATGTCAAAAGAAGAAAAAGAGCAGTTCATGTGACTCAGAGGAAGGAGACTAAAGAAGCCTCAAGCTCAGCTGTAAGTTTTGTCTAATCTTCAGTTGTCACATACTTGCTAGTTCTCCTCTAGTTCTCAAATGTAGAAAAGAAAACATTGGTAAGCTGATGGGAACTCTTCTTTGGTCAGAGCATTAGTAAGCATAGCTGTAAGGTGGAGTTTTAAAAACTGAAAGACTGACTATATGTACTACTTCTGGAATTTGAAATAAATGTGCCAAGTAAGAAAATACAACTTTAATTGTCCACAAAAACAGGCTTGTGGGTGCTGCTGCTACTTTGAAATCACGTTGGTGTAATAAGTTTTGGGTAAAACTAAATATTCTGTGGTGGGAAAGCACTGATACTCTGTGATCTAGCAAACGTAACCCTAATCAGGTAGCTGTCAAGCAGCCTGAAGAAAGTTGCTGATATTCGTATAATTCACATAAGACTAACTGTAGCTCAGCTAGAAGTCTCAGGACCATCTTTGGTTTATATTCTTTAAAGTTGTGTTAAGTAAGTAAATTGCTGCTTGTCAAATCAGTTTTAGGACAGCTTGATGATTTTCTTCTAGTTTAATAATTTGCAGAGGAGTGAGAAGCTGATGTTGTATCAGTTTGTTTTTTTTTTTAACGGTGATTCAAAGCTGGACATATTTGGTGTTAGAAATCAGTGGTTTCTAACGCAAGATTCCTACACTTAAAACAACACAGAGCCCTCAGGATTCCCAAGAATTACCTCAGTACACATATTCTACTGAGGGGAAGACTAACTTTAACTGTTGTTCCCAAGAACTACCCCAGCATAGCACGTCCTTATGAAGAGAAGTAGTTGAGGTCAAGTCATAAGCAGCATACATACATTTACTGTTTGCAACATTTTAAATTCAATTACTGCAGGAATTACCTGACATCCATAGTAGATCATGCCAAGTACCTACCACCCCTGTGATTCCCTGGTGTATGGACCACTACTGGTGGTGGACCTGTACCACACAAGCTATAGAACAGCATTGGCAGCTGTTACTTTTTTAAGATGATATACTTGTATTAAACTTTTCTCATTGTAAAACTGCACCAAGTCATACACGAAACACTTAACTAAATATTACCAAAAAAACCCAGCGTGTTTTGAAAAGACTATTTTTGTATTAACCAGAATTAAAACTAGGGTTAGTTTTTTTGTTTTGTTTTTTTTTTTTTTTTTGTTAAATAAAAATGATTGCAGAAACACAGTTGGGAAGACACAAAGACAGACTAAGTACTCAAGCTATTTTTCAATTGTTTTATTGATTTAAATTTCTTTTTTTTAAAGTATAAAAGAAAACAGGACCTTTTTCCAGGGATGTAGAAATCGGGGGTGGGGGGAAGAAATCAAGTTTTCTTTAAAAAGAACGTACAAATTTAGATCTTACACTAGATGGAGACAGTGGTACAATCCACACATCAGCAATGAGAATACCCTGACAGGGAAAAAAATTCATATTAATGTTCATAGACTAGAGGCAGTTAGGAGGGAGATACAGTAATAGTATCTCAGACACTGCTAAAAGTAGCTGCCAACTGCAAAGAGCAGTGGCAACTCTTAACTACTGGTCATGAGTGTGATGTTGCTGCTATTTATACAAAAAAATATAAGAAAGGGAACAAAACTACTAATTGCAGTCTTCTGTAAAAAGGCATGTATGTTTTTCCAGCAAACAAAAATGGTACCTAAGATGCTACTGTACAGTATGTGCCTGTTTCTTTCTTCAGCTAGAATTTGGTCCTTTTATAGTTGAGGGTAAATGGACTCTTTGCTCATCCATTCTCTTAGCTTGTGATCGTAAGATCAGGCTGAAAAAATCCTCATCTGGCACAGTTGGTCCTTTTGTAGATGATGGAGGAGCACATCTTTGATCATCCAGTCTGGAACCCTACAGACAGACCAAGCAATAAAGCTGAATATTTACAGGAATATATATAATAAGTGAACGATATAAGTGAAAAATTACTAAAAGCTTTGGTTTTCAGATTTAAAGCTATTACAAGGATTTAATTTGTAAGTTTTGTTTCAAATTAAACTTCTCAAATTAAGTTATTAAGTTAGGAGTGGAAGTGTAGCTAAAATGAGTCCTCCAAACCACCTGTATCTAAAAAAACAAACCCCCAATTTATTGCAGAATATTGCAGAATGAGATTTAAATGTCCTTTGTCCAGAAGAATTTGAGCATTAGTACTTCTAGTCTCATACAGCAGAAAATATGTTTGTCTTCCTTTCCTTATACAGGGAGTAAAAAATAGCCACACTGTTGTCAGATCTGGAAAGGTAATAGTGAGAGAAAGTTTTCCTCCAAACTCAAAAGAGTCTGGTACATTTTAATTACAGTGTTAACAGACCAGTTTGCTTAACACCTCTGAGATAGTTCCTGTGTTCCTCTCACACAGCCACCCGCTCCTGGTCAGATTTTACAAGTATCAGCCTATCCCCCTACGTCTGGCTGTGGACTGCAGCCGTCCAGAGTAGTTCCTTTGCCTTAGCTGGGAATGAGTATTCCTCAGCAGCAGCAAGCTGCTGCCAAGCTAACTGGAGGGTCACTTCAGAAAGGGATGGCTTTCAGTGTTCACTACGAAGAGAGGATGGACCTTGGACAGCATCATCTTTGAGACAGTCTGAACAGTCACTACCCTTTTGTGCTTTTGTTTAAAGCAGTAGCATTCATAATGATTGAGGGAATGAAATTTTTCCATTCCTTTCTCAGTAAGCACAGTCAGTCACTGTGTTAGGATTGCTACATATAGTGCACGTGAAGAGACAAAAATCTATCATATTAATCTCTAGATGCTTGGCTCAAAGTAGTAAACAGACAAGTACTAACATAGAACATGATATTTCATCAGGTTGATAAACACTGTCATTGTAGACTCAATTCCAGGTGCTGCTTCCCATCCAAGCTAACATACATATACTTACCTTTGGAGAACTCAGTATCAGAATTTTTTTATTTTGACATCCTTATCAACCCTTCAGGTAAAACACCAAGTCTTTTTAATTAAAATTATCTTTGGTCTAATTGGTATATATACAATGTTCCAACTGACAATCAGACACCTCACGTGTGTATTGCCATGAACTGTTATTTAAACTTAACATAATTGGAATGATGATCATTATCACCACTAAAACTTTGATACTGAATTTTTTCATTTGATAAGGTAGGATTCCTGGTATATCAGGTGCCCTCTTAACAAGCCAGCTCTAAACACTTTCTTAAAATCATTTTACAATACTCCTTTTAATAGCCTCATTTGTATTCCTTCACCTTTTCTGCATTTGTTAATTTAAATGGTTAACACGGTATGAATAACAAAATTACACTTACTAGACACTGGATAATTTGGGGCGGTTAAAAAATCAAAACAAAAAACCCCATGAAAAACAAACCACCACCCTAATTTTTTGTTCTCTATGTTCTTCCTTACCCACCAAATCACTTTGTATCTTAAAACATACGATAAACATGGTGGCTTAGTTGAAGAAACCAAAAGCAGGATGCACAAATCAAATCCCCAAAGACTCAGAATTTGAAGAATTTTTGTAAAAAAAAAAAAACCCAAAAAAACCCAAAAAACCCAAAAAACACCACACACAAAAAAAAACCCAAAAACCAAAGTCCCACCCAAAAAAAACCCACCAAAAACTTACCTGGCATTTTATCAATATATCAAAGAAGTCATCATCCAGTTCTCTGTTGTTACTTGCCATGAGGTGACCCAGGACTGACTGACTGTTGTGTTGATTAAGACGAAGTCCAGGTAGATTACTAAAGCTAGCACGTTGGTCATCTAGCCGGCGGCTCTGTGAGCTAGCAAGTAGGTCTAGAAATTCATCTGTGTGGGGTGAGACTAAAGAAGTAGAAAAGGCTGGGAAGGAGGAAGAAAACAAGTTAGACTAGATATAAGTTCCTTTCCATAGCCAGACTTGCATGCAAATATATTTGTAAAGTAGTATTTGGCAGGAACTAAAGTCAGATACGGATTTTACTTTTTGAAAATTACATTTTCTCATTGTTTTAGGTGGAGTAGAGGATGTTGCCACTGAAGCAGCTGAGAATCTGTTCTTCTCTTGGAAGTAGCATCTCTGATCATCCATCCTGTTACTCTGGAATCGACTCAGCAGATCAAAGAACCCTTCATCTGCCATTGTCTCTCGACTGTTTTTCTGAAGAGGAGAGAAGAGTTAGGCGTATTTTGAACAGAAGAGTACCTACAACTAGGACAACTGCATCACAGTTTGAATCCAGTAACATGTTTGATGTTTGCGTATCTGAAATCCATGAAATGATTTTTTCTTTTTTAAGTCGTCCATTTCTATAGACTGATTTATTGTAAGATGAAATGCTAACAATATGGCAAACATTTTTGGAAGGCAAAATACATTAGAAACATTTCATTCTCTGAAATGGAAAGAAACAGTACTCTGATCAGTACCACTGGAGTTATTCCTCCTCAGCCATGAATCCACCAATAACCCAAATACCCACGAAAAGAAAAAAACAAAACCAGCAATGAACAGTTTCCATTGTCTCCTCGGGTCTATGGTCAAGAGCACTCATCTCTCATCTAGATCAAATGACTCAGTTCTTTTATTTTTACCTGACTTCTGTCAAGAGTGCAATAACCAAAAAAATACATCAAAAAAAACCTCTCATTGTCTGCATCAGAAAAACTAGATTTTTTTTTTTAAAGTTTGGAGAAGCAGGGAACTAGAAAAGACTAGAAATAAAATACATGTGCAAGCTGAGCTGTAACTTTAGAATATCCACCAGGAAAAAACCATTCCAGTAGCAGGAAAAGCATAAAGCTGGTACCACCCACAAGAGAGCTGTAGAATAGCAGATTCTGCATTGTTTTACAGAGCTACAGTGTTTAAATCAAGTAAAACTGAAACGGACAGCTGCAGGAACATGTTTTCCATAATTTTGACCAGGCAAAGATTAGTAAAGGCTATGATCTTCTCCACAGCTCACCAAACCTACCCTCTGAGAGTTTGGAAGTCGATGATCAATAGAATTACTAGCATCCTGCAAAACTTTGGAAGCGGTGCCATTTTTGTACTTTTTGCCTTTTAGTCGATTTACAAAATGCAGTTTTGCTGAAGGTTTGGCAACCAGTGGTTTCTGTTTAGCAAGAATCTCACTGTTCCAGTTCTGAACCTAAGAAAACAAGAGTCATGAAATTAAGCCTTCTGATTTTAATTACCTATACTGTTACCTCTTACTTGCTGCTGCTTTTCCTCCCCAGAATGAAGCAGCTTGACATTGTTTAGTTTATCCAACCATGAGGATGTGAAGACTTAGGGGTTGGTTCTGTTATTTGACCTGTGATTATTGAGCTCTTGTTACCTAAAGCAGGTTAGTACTGTTACTGATCAGTCTTATAACTGAACTGTAGAGTGACACCTGATTGATTAAAATGTGGTCAAATAGTATATTTAATCAAATACGCTAAAGTTTTCCTTGCTGACTACAGTGCAGGAAATGTAACTAATGTGAATGCTAAAAATGCAGAGCTGGCATTTCCCACCTGACATACTTATAATCAGAAAGAAAAAAAAAATCCATAGTTTTACAAAGCATTAGAGCAAAATAAACCCTTATACAATCCCAGATACACAACCAGCCTTCTATGAAGGCCTTGCTATACACAAAATTCCTAGTAAAGATTGAAAATGAAGAGGGAGAAGAATGCCAGCACAGAGCAAACAGGAATAACCATCTCGTTTCACTAAAGAACAGAATGGATAGCTTTATCAACCTGACAGATCTTCCCTAAATTGTCTTCTAAAATAACAGAATTATTGACAAAATTGACAGCTTTATCTACAACTGACAAACTTTTGTAATACCTGAATAAACCCACATTTTTTCTTGATTCAACACCACAAATTGTGAACAGAGTCACAGATCTTTCACCAACACTGCCTACCAAAATGGATTGCCTTTTAAAGGCTTATTTAAGATCAGCACACAGATTCCAACTCTGAGAAGATGGCATCCTGCACAACCAAACCATACATTGTTCCACACATCAAAGACATTTATGGAATGAATTTTTGGAGTCTACTAAATGAATATCTTGAAAAAAGCCCTTTATAAGAGCTAAGCTCCAATAGTAGGTTAATACTTTATTGCAAAATCCACATGAAAACATTGTAGTATATTTAGGGCACAGACTATCACAGGCTATGTATTTTAAAAGTTATCACAGAGTAAGAAACTACAACTGACACTGGCCAAAAGCTTAGAGGTTCCCTGCAGAGAAATCACCCTGGACTAAACCCAAAATCTTTTTAAATCAGTACACAAAGAGGCTCTTGAGCATCAGTACTGACTTCAGACTGTCAGCTGTCCAGATGTAAGCTTTGAGATTTAATTTCCTATTTGATAAACATGATGGCAGGCTTTGCATCACTTGAAGAGTTGGGAATTAGATAGCTCAGCATGGAGGGAAAAACAGCAATTTCGGTCTGCCACTGGAATCATTTATGTAGAACTGCCAGCCCACTGTTTAAAAGCAGACAGAATTTGAAGGAAGTCTCTCAAAGATCGACACAAGGATCTTAATCAGGAACTCCCAGCTCCAAGAGATTTCTCTGAGCTTGGGGGGAAGTTACTTTACCTATCTATCTGACTCAGTTTCAGCATTTCGGAAATAGCATGCTCACTCAGAATGGATGTTGAAACTCCTAATGGCTCGCAAGTTGATTGAAATCCCAAAGTGAAAAATACAACATGTATTTTAAGTACCTATAAAATGACTGTAACCAAAGAAAAAAAAACGCCAAGAACAGCTGAGCAAAAGCTTAGGAATTTTACTCTGTATCACTTTCATGCTGCATCTTCAAACCACTTTTAAAGAGGACTGAAAGAAGCTCTGATGCACACCACAGGACCCCATTCTTATTTGTGAGGGGGAATAAAGCAAGCTTTCCACAAGCTGTTACAACCATTATATATGTAAGACACCAACTGCTACCCACATGACAAAAATATTGTTAGAATTGTTAGACCTGCTTTTGCCAAACTCTTAAGGTCAACTAAATTAAAAGGGGGATGTGAACGACACATCAACATTCTGCTGAGTTTTTTGAAAGTTGTTAAGTATAAAACTTCTGACTATTCATAACTGTTGCAGTTAAACCCTTAGAAACATTTAATTGCAATCTCACCAGCAGAAGAGAAAAAAGGAAAGTGCCAACCTTTTCTGGTGTTAATTTCATAAGTTCCATGTTCTCCATACTGTGGCGGCGCCCTACTCTCAGTCTGGTACCTTCAAGAAAGAATCAGGTTCATCTTATCATTAAGATCTATGGTGTCACCTTCAAAGCTGTGGCTGTACACTTCTAAGGTCCAAGGTACAGTGATTCTGAGTTCCAAAACAGTGCAGTTAAATATACCAGCAGAGAATAAATAGCAACTAGTAAAAGCGGCCTTCAAAACCACACTGATCTAAGCTATATAAGTTGCTTTCATGGGACACAGAGAAGGACCATGGATCTTCGAACAGAGGAATACCAAATGAAGTAGGTTCTACTGTATCCCCCAGCATTACTAAGATGGTAGGAAGAAAAAAAGGGAAGACATAATGTGGCAGCAAATAGATAAATCTCCCATGTTTAAAAGGGGGGGGGGGGGGGGGGGGGGGGCGGGGGGACAATTAGAAACGTGAGGAAACTAAGCAGTAACCTGTAATTCACAATGTAAATCCTCCAGAAAAGGAGGAGCTGAAGGGGTCCAGTACTGCAAAAAACAACCTTTTCTTGCAGGGGAGGGGGGAACCCCACATACTCAACCATCTGTAGTCAGAAAGCAATGCAAACCACAGATTCTTCTTGAGGTTCACTGTTAGAAAGCACTGCAGAAATAGGCACATACCATTCAAACTGTTATCTACCACATGGCTTTCTGACATCATGGAGCTATTTGTGCTGTAGCTTAATCCAAGAACCATTTGAAGATCTGAGAGATTAAGTCTAGCAGTGAGTTCCCCACTTCTATCTCCTACCTGAAACCAATAAAATAAGCAGTTCTATTACTGTAACAAAGAATACACATGTGAATATAAAGCAAACCTTGTCCCCTAGATTTCTGGGAAGTACATAACAACTAAAAGGTACATAACAAAGCCTAAAATAACCTCTCTAGGCTATTAAGTTGATTTCCATGCTGACATTATTGGAGGTGGCACAAGAACTAAGGAGCTAGTTGCAGTGAGACATGGCTGAAATAATTTGGAATCAACTATCTCAGAAATGATTCAAAAATCCATTCCATTATTCAAAATTACATGCATGGGCACACCTCCGTAAAATCACTGCATAAGCAAGAGCAAAAACCAACCAGCCAGCATATGCAGAGTGTGAAAATCGTACCTCTCTTGAAATCTCCAAGTGCCTTTCTGCAAAATGCATAGCTTGGTCGTGATTTCCCAAAGCAGTATATGCATTCCCTAAACTCCAGCATGCTCTTCCTTCACCAATTCTGCAAAAAATAAACACATTTTCAATTATACCTTTACTTGCTGAACACTAGGGGTCAGGTTTTCATAATATTGCCACAACAAGATTGCTGTGTCAAGAAAAATGAAGGCTATCATCAGAAACCATTCCAACACCAATACGTTAAGTGTTGTATTCAAAGGAGTGTGATCTGGGTATAACCATAAATATGAGCAAATCTAATCAATTTTTTTATTTTTAAGCTCATAGCAAACATAAGTCACTCAGTTTTGCAAGCATTTATAACCTACTTTGCTTCTCCTCAGATTGCATACCTTTGATATTCTTCATATATTCTGCTTATTGAGTTAGAAGTGCATTTAAAAGTTGTAAAAAAATGTAGTTGTACCCAACATTCTAAAAAAGGCCTCTAGAAATCATGATTATAAAATAAGCATTACTTGCTACTGTATTATTCTCCTTTCCCCATCCCTTCCCATCTTCTTTGTGGAAAAGTAGGAGACGTATTCTTGTGAAGGTTTGCAAAATTATTATAATGAAGTCATGAAAAAGAAAGATCTGCTTTTCTTTTCCTTAGCTTACAAAGATGATGCTAACAGAAGATGTAGACACAGTCATTCATCAATTCCGCTTTCATCTCAGACTCATTAGATGCAATATTTCATGAGTGATTTTTTTTTTTTTTTCCCCATATGAAAACTGGAGCCCAGCATTGTAGGGAATTAACATTAATTCAGCTGTCACATACAGAACAATGACAGCAGAGCTGGAGGTAACAGGATTTGGTTTAAGTGTCATACATACATTAAACAGTCTCCTAGGGCTTACTTATCATTTAATTCCTGAGCAATCACAAGGTGTTTCAAATGATAATCAATTGCTTTTTCATAGTCTTGAAGCAAAGTGTATGTGTTCCCAAGACTGTAGCAGGCCTGTGCTTCCACCGCTCTGTCTTTAAGCTGTCGAGCCAGCTGTAATGTCCTCCTGAAAGAAAGGGTTAGTCACCTCAAAAATCACTATAAGGACAAGTTTTTAAAAGTGTACTTGGGCAACTAAAAATCAGTTATACAAATTAAATTAGGACACCAGGCTGGCAAATTAGCTGCTAATAAATTACTATCTTGCAAACTCTTACAAGATTTTAAGTGTCTGTCTTCCACTCCCCTCCACTGCAACCTACTCCCATTTACTTCATTAGAGAGCAGACTGATCCCTCGAACAGCATCTTCTAATCTTATTTTTTTTTATTGCTTTGTCAATAATTAATAGCGGTTTTCCTGACAGTATGCAGTTGAAACAGTTTAGTACCAGAATTAGAATAAATACTGTATATTCTCCATCAACATGTGCAAGACAGACCTACAACCACCAAGCCAGCCTGCCTCTGCTGTGTAAGAAGAATGCCAATGCTAAGAACGTGTAAGAAGAGTGCTAAGCCTCTGCTCAGTATTGAGGCTTTTTTTTCCCTTTTCAAAAAGAATGCGTAAGCCCTGAAATCCATGTAAGATGCTAACAACGCCTATATTTTATCTTTGCCAACCTTGTGTTTTCCCAAGTTACAGCAGCAACTGCTTAGCAGTGCAGAGATCAAGAAAACTTGATTGAAAATATAGACTAAATATGTAAAATCATGTTGACACGCACCACCTGTCTCTGCTAGTGAGTACACCTGAGACAGCTACCCATCTCGGGTGTATTAAAGTTACTCAGACCATTCCAGAACTTGCTAACACAGTAATGTTGGTTCTAGAATAAAGGGGAATAAATGCCTATCAACAGATGTCTACAGTGCTGAGAAGAATCTATTTAAAGTAACATGAAAGTTTAAAAAAGATTAATGCTGCCCCTCCCTTGAAAGAACCGGAATAGTTAAACAACTAGGGAAGAATGTTACTTTTGCTAAACAAATGCAGCTCTTTTCTAAGTATAGTCTGAAGAGTGAGCTAAAGTACCAGGCACAACAAAAGTAAACTGTACAAGAAAAGGTATAAATTATACAGCAGTCAACTAACTTGTAGTATTCAGAAGCGGTTTCAAATTCACCCAAGAATATGTAGGCATTTCCAAGATTGCTGTACGCTCTTCTTTCCGCTGATCTATCACCAAATTCTTTTGCAATTAGGAGACGCTTAAAAACGTGAAATAATTGCGTTATTTACTCAATTTTGTACCGTGTAACACACATTTGCATATAGAAATGCATGCTTATAGTTTTTCCACTGTGCATCTATATCTGTTCTTCAGGCCAACAATGCTTGAAAAGAACAGCCAAACTTGAAGCTATGCCATTAAGATTTAAAACTTGCATTAAAAAGCTTGCAACGAGATCCAATGCAGTACATGTACTTAAGATCAGGAGCAACCAGTGATAATTTGCTAGAACAGAATTCCTTACTAGCACCTTGTTGTACCTGTTCGTGGGCCAAAACTGCACTCCTGAAGTTGCCCAGAAGATAGTGTGTGTTTCCCAGATTTCCAAAGGCACGTCCTTGTGCTGCTCTATCGCCCAGCTCCGTTACTATTGCCAGGTTTTCCCTGTTTTGGGGGAAGTGAGAAGGGGAAGAATAATGACTTTTAAGAGGTTGTTTTTTTTTTTTTTTTACTGTGAGGGTGACAGAGCAGTGGAACAGGCTGCCCAGAGGGGTTGTGGAGTCTCCTTCTCTGGATACATTCAAAACTCGCCTGGACGCGGTCCTGTGCCCCCCTGCTCTGGGTGTGCCTGCTCAAGCACGGGGGTTGGACGGGATGATCTCCAACCCCTGCCATTCTGTGATTCTCTCACAGTCATCTAAATAATAATAATAAAAATAATTATATAAACTATTATTATTTTTCAATTTATATAAAGGAAAAGGTAGAGGTATTCTACTTTGGCCTATTTTAATGGCCTTTATGCAACCACAAATCTTCCACTCAGTAGGAAACATTTCCCACGAGATACCAAACTTAACTGCATTCTTACTTAAGCTGGTGTGCTCATTTCTAGTTATAGAGCTACATTATATACAAGTATACTGAGGTCCTGTTGTCTCAGTCTGGTTTGTAGACTACTGCTGGATTCTAACATAAGGGAAGGACTTATCAGGTAATAAGAGATACACTGAAAATGAGAGCATAGCAGAAAAATAGTGCACTCTCCAGTTTGAAAGAGAAAAAAATTCACAGATACCGCTGTTCTGAATAGAAGTGTGTGCCACAGGTTAGTTCATGACAACACAATTCTCCTGATATTCTAATGAACTAGATAACCATATCCTCTCAATCCCCAACATTTAAAGCTACTACTTACTCATAATAATTTGCAGCTTTTTGTAAAGCGTTTTTCACATCATCTGGAAGTTCCCCTGGATCATGAGTCCCAGCACTCGCTACGTTTTTCCCTTTAGAGTGATATACATTTCCCAGATTATATAGTGCTCTTGCTTCTCCAACCTAAACCAAAAATAAAATAAGGCATTATAATTTTATGCTTCAAAGTCTTGTGTCACAACAACTATTAGTACAATCCACACGTGGGAAGAAAAGTTTTTTAACTAGTTGTCAACACATGCTCTGCCCATTTTGAACATGTTCTTATTACCCACCTTACTCCCACCCAGTCACATCCCTCAATCAAATTGTTTTGCATACTACTTCCTTTTGAGGTGCAAGATACATAAGAACACTTGAGGCCAATTATCATTAAAAGTGAAATTTAAAAAAAACCCACAAAACAGGATAATATTTATTAATCTGGATCTGTAGTCTTCCAGATGCAAACAGCTATCTTTAACAGATTCTTACTGTCTAGAAGAAATAATTGAATATTCAGTATTTACTTCCCTCTGAAAGGTGACACACTCATTACCAATACAACTGGGCTCAGTAGTACATATTAGCAGTTTACTTCCAGATTCCTAAGCAATTCTTACCTTATCATTAAGTTCTCTGGAAATATCCAGATGCCTTTGACAACAAACAATAGCTTCTTCAAAATTCCCAAGTACCTTTAAGGTGTTGCCCAGATTCCCACTGGCTTTAGCTTCTCCCAGTAGATCTCCAATTGTCCTAAAATTGCAGAAATAAAGCACCCAGTAAATAGTGTATAATTTGAAACCAAGCAGATAATCAACGTATGGTAGACAATCAGAAGCATTTATGAAAAGAGATTACAATCATGTAAATGCATATGTATTCATCTCATATCTAAAATGCACTCGCATATTGTTCAATCTGTGCTTGCGGACATTTAATTTTGTTGGTGCTATTTGTGCAACTGCTAGTATTCATGGTATTGATCACCTACTTAACATAAAAAAACCCCAAAACAAAAAACAAAACAAAAAACCCAAAAACACCCCCAAACCCAAAAACCCCTCACTTATTTTAAGAAGAGAATAAAGAGAAAATTCTTAATGATTATATAGAAAGACAGTCCCAACATTAGAAAGAGAGGTTTAAGTGTTTCTGTATTTTACTTGACTATCATAGTCTTATATTATTTACACAACATACTGGTCTCCCAGAAAGCTCAGAGGTAATATTACATTTCTAGATTCTAAACGAGACTAAGGCAAAAGACTGCCACTGAACCACTCAGACTGTGATACTTGGGGAATAACACAACAAAACAAATTCCCACAAGGTTACAGCACTTGAGCAGGTTAAGGCAGGGGGGAGAATAGATTTGTGCCTAAATTGAGGTTACGTACGTTAGGTGTCTGTGTCTTTTACTGGATCTATACCAAATCATTAAAAGTCAGATGCATAGTGTATGGAATGCACAGGGGTTTTAGATTTCACAATATTATATTACGAGCATTACACAGAGAAACATGAATGAGGTCTGTCTAGTTAACAAGAGAGCCAGCTTAACATTCTGGAGAACCAGACTGAGCTTTAGAAACTGGAAAGGGTAAAGAAAGGGTGGATTTAAAGAAGCCATTTAATTATCCACAAACCTGGTGAGGCCTCAGTCAGTACTAGGATTACAGTGCTACACCAAGTATTAGCTCCCAGGTTAAAGAGCAATCAAGTTAGCTGCCAGACCCCTCTGCCATCACCACATTCACTCATTAGCCAGTATTAATAGCAGGGTTTGGTAGGAAAAATGAACAGTCAACTGCTCATCTCTACAAGAATGGGATGAAATGGAGAACAGGGTTAAAGAAACATACAAGATTACCTTGCAAGAGTTAAATCATGGTGATGGTATTCCAAGGCCTTTGCATATTCATGCAAGTAGAAATAGGCATTGCCTAACTGGCTGTAAATAGCACTGAGTGTTTTTAAATCTTCAGTTCCAACCTGAACAGCTGCTTCAAAGAAAGATACACCAGCTCGGCAATCTCCTGCTTTACACAGGCGCTCTCCTTCCAAAGCCAGCTCTAGGCAGGAAGCCTCCATCCTGCACAATTTAAGTAAAAAGAAAAACAGTCACTCTAAACGTAGTACTTTGTCCAATAACTTGAGTTCTGAAGAGATTATTTTACTCAGAGGGTCCCTATTTGTTTAGGACAGGGAGTCAGCACCACAGTACAAGCAATGAGCTTGGTACTATAAAATTACAGAAACTAATGCTGAAATGGAAATTGCAACTTCAACAGTGATGAGCAAACATAACATTAGAGCAGATAGCTTGAACTTTTTTTTTTCCCCCTTTCTTTCTTTTTAAGTCCCAGGGAGGAAATCCAAACACTGCTTTGTTCATATGTAGCACCTGTAGGATTCAAAAAACGCAGGGTTTTCACCATCTAGATAATTTCAGAAAAAAGTAACCTAAAAATCAAGCTACTCTTGGCAAATACTGATTTTGACAAACATAAGCACTTTTACTTTTAGGTTGATACCATAGTTACCTGCAAAACGTCTTACGGAAAAAAATATTAAAATTCAAATATTCCTCTGTATCAAAGACCATGACTATTTTTCCTAAAGTTGTTTCCTATGTAATTCAATACTCCTTGGCACTTCACCATTTCCAATAGTGGCGCTGCTATGAAAATTCTCAGAGGGAAGAAAAAAGATCTAGACTGAATTAACAACAAAATGCATATCAGTTCAAGTTACTTAACTGAGATGCCACCGTTCCAGAAGCCACTGAATTTTTTTTTACTATTATGAGCAAATAATTTTGTAATTATACAGGTATAAAATACTGCAAGCAGTAAAGATACTCAATGAATGAATTTGTAGCAAAATTTGCAGAAGATTACATTTTGAGCAATGAACAAAGAAGCTGTTAAAGAATTGCAGCTGCCAAAAAACACTGACACGTATTTTTGCTGCTGTGAATTCAGGTGTACAAAAGGTAACATTCCAGCAAGCGTTACTGATTATATACAAACATTTCCTACTTTCCAGTTCCGACACGCAAGGGAGGTAGGGGAGAGGAGGATTAGAAGGAAGACTTCAGGGTCTTGACCTTGAAGCAATATGGTTCTCTAGTTTTTTCAAGATACATGCATTTTAAAAAGCTCACAAAAAGGCCATCATTCTACTTTTAAAAAATATTTCAAAAAGAAAACTCAGTAAGAGACATTCTGTAAGTGTTTAAAAAGTGTGTGCTAATATTGCCAAAAAGTGGACATCATTGTTGTATATTGTTTTGAATTTTTCTTCAAGATGGATTACACCGTAAGTATAAGGGCTTGCACTCCAAAACAGAACATTTTATGTAATCAAAGATATCCTCGTTACATCCTAATTTGATATTTACCTGGTTGTAAGAATAAACCGTTTAGAATTCTATTCCTAAAACCATTTCCCTTCATATGCACAGATTAGTAATAGCAACAATCAAAGGTTCACTGTTCCAAACGTTATTTTAATGGCAACACCGGAAGGCAGCTGTTTTGACAAGACATAGCGATGAAGTATTTAACATACCTGCAATGTTTACATTTCTTAACTTTCCTAAATTGGGAAAAAATAGGTTATACAACCTTCTACTCAAATCTGAGTAAGAAGGAAATATTTTTGAAAAATCCAATGACTTTCATGAGAACTATAAGAATTGGATCATAAGTAAAATAAAATACCAACACAAAATAGTACCATACCTGCTGGTCTTCGACATTCCACAACTTAAGCACAACGAGATAACAGACATATTTAACTTTTGCAATTAAAAATACTGTATGCTTGGTAGTTGGTAAAGATGCAGACAGCAAATGATAACTCAGGCATGAAGTTCTTCCCAGGCCCAGCTTCTCGGGTTGGATATCCATAACACACGCAGTATTTTTAGGTTTGGAAACTCTTCTCGGAGAAGTTAAAGCATTCTTATTTGCTAGGACGCACAACCTGGTTTTTATTACATTGTGCACGTGTTGAACGTAAGACAGAAAAAGGCAGAAATTATTAAGTACAGTTAAGTACAGGCAGAAATGATTACACCATCAGCAACTGAAGGTTTAAGACTTAAAACACTTCATTGGGTAATCTTAATCCTATCCAAAGAGGTTCTCTCCGGGCACCTCATGTTAACTGACATGTCCAATTAAAGTGACGGCTAGAAAATATGGTGCTCCTTAGTGCAAAGATTTAGACCATTGCACAGTCACAGTAATTTCTTTAGATTTTTAGCTTGAATGGCTAAAAAGGACAGAGCTTTCAGCAAAACGGGTATCTGATATAATAACAGTCAAAATGCTGTACTGGACTCCAGTTCTGTAAGTGATTTCATCCTGTTAAAAAAAAATTCATGTTTTGATTTGCAACTGTGATGCATGAGCCACCTAATATATGAAGGCACAGTTTTAAAAGGTACAAAGACAGTATCAGAGAATGATATGGACCAGTAATTTTCCTGATACACCGCATTCAATTAATTTCACACTATACCAAAAATACCGCCAAGGCAGCATTACCATTTCATTGAGGAACTTGAAACGTAATCTTTTGACTTTGCAACCCCAGACTTAATGTAGCTTATAAAAATGAAAGATTTGGGTTTTTTTCATAAAGGACATAAATAACTATCAAGCTAAGGCTTATACGAGGCTGATGAAAATCACCTGTTACTACAGAGTGTTTCAATTCAACCAGAATTACAGGAAGTAAATGAGAATGAGAATTACTAATTGTTTGAGTAAAGAAGAACCCAAAATTTAATACAACTCTTGAGTGCAACTCTAGAAAGGTTGTGTTAACAGGTTAGAATCTGTACAGCAAATTAAAGCTAGAATTCCATTTGGATATATTCTTACTGACCCTCTACAATTTCAAAGTCTAAATAAGCTATCAAAAAAAAAAAAACAATAGAGAAAATGAAATATTTATTTCCACAGCTGCCTGTACCCAGTATCAATATTTTATCCACATTACGCAAGAGCTATAAAATCATTAGTTATTTTAAACGTTTCCTAGGCTTATCCATCAAGTACCAAAACTGGACTCAGAGGAAGTTTGGTTTGGGTCGTGTGTCGTCCCCCCCCCCATTACTTAAAGGACAGTTATGAAAATTAACACAATTTTTTAAAATAAAAAAAAATTTTTTTTTTTAAAGATTTACATAAGTGTTCTCCAGTCAAAAAACCATCACCTCTTAGGAAGGTTTTAACTGTCACTACTAACGGTTAAATACCATGTTGGCAGACTAGACAGGGCTAGGTTATCAATGTTTTAGGAAGTCATTAAATAGTTACAAGGAGAATATGAAATTACTTTCTCTGTTCCCACGGCTGAATTGAATTACTTACTTATTCAACACTCAATGGCTAAACAAAAGACGCATTGAATCCACAGAGACAAGAAGAGAACAAGGACCATTCATATGTGTACTTTTAATGAAATTCTGTTCCTGCTAAACAGGATAATGTTCTTCCAGATATTACTGTGGAAATACTCATACAGGGCTTCGTTTCGTTATTCTGTTTAAAGTTGCCTGGACCTGTTCTGTGAAAGGTTGGCATCTCCTGAATAATTTCTCATTTGAAAACTACCCCATCCTTATCTGTCCCTCTGGCTCCCTTTTCTTCCCCCCGTCCTCTTTCGTCTTTTTTCCTCCCCCTTGTTCTTCTCTGACCTTCTTCATGTTCTCTTTTGAACCTTTGTACTTATAAGAATATAAACCCTATGCATATGCTTCCACCCTAGCCGCCCTGGTTTTTTTCTCCCATTTTAGAGCCTCCCTTCCTTCAGCTGTTCTCATCTTACAATAAAGAACAGAAAACTGGTAAGAAACAAGGCAATAGAGGGCGTCAAGAAGACTCATCGATTACTACAATCTTTAAACACAATTAATTTAGTTTTACTCCATTCAATTCCCACTAAGGATTTTTTGCCACTGAGGGGGAACGGGGCTGCCATGCAATTTGCCATGAAACATGTCGATACACATAACATACTTAGACACAAATAAAAAAACCCTATTATATGTCTTCAATTCAGATGCATAAAATTACTAATGCCACAGCATACTATAATAAGATCTCATACTATTCCAGACTCCTGCCCGTATTCTTGGTTTCTACACGTAATGCAAAAGCATACCACCTTGACCACTCCAGACAAGGACACCTCCACTGGAACACTGTGTTTAGTCAAACTAAGTTTGATGGCAAACTTTGAAACAAAATAACACACGCACATACACGAAGAAACCACAGACCTCAATTCTGGGTTCTTTTGCTCCAGTCAAGATAAAAATAGTTTTAAGTTTTTGGTGTATGAATTTAGCAGCCCAAGACAAGTGAGTTCTACAAATATTTACTTTATAGATCATTTATTAGTCCCATTTATTAACATCAGCATTTTATTTTCAGTCACTAAACAATGTAAGAATAAAAAGTAGTTTCATTCTATGAGTGCAAGTGTTTTTATAGCTGCTGAAGTGACACTGGTCAACTGCAGTGGGGAGAAAGAAACAGCTTGCACAGTAAGAAACAGACCCATAGTAAAGCCTTTCCTTAGGAGTGGGCCACCAGCTTCTTTTTAAAGTCAGTTCTATTGGAATACCAATCAGAAGGAGAAAGCAGTCTGACAACCAAACGAGCCTGGCATAATACCTGTAGGTAAAAAATTTTAAATACTGATAAATAACACCACCCCCCCAGTAATTTATGACCTCTTCTTTCCTGCATTAAATTATAAACTACAACCAAATAATCTTTCAAAATTACAGCTATTAAATTAAATCAAATCATCATAAATTTCCCATTCAATATACTGAATTAATTTGAAGTAGGACTATGTCTTGATGGTTTTTAAATGTTCATCAGACTACAGTTCTTACAGAAAGGTTTAATAAGGCCATTAGTATTTTTATTGCTAATCAGTATCATTCAAGCCTGTACTGAAATAGAGCATAAAGTAGTAAGACATTTTGCCCTGACTGTGCTTGCCAACTTTTCTGAAGATATTTTTGGCTTGTCAATTTAAATTTAAACCAGACAATTGGCCGTGCCATTTTCTTCATCCATTTACTTCTGTAATAGTACCCTGAACAGCTCCTGCTTTTATTAAAGAGTGAGCAACGGTCTTCTATAGTTGTCTGGGGAGGACCAAGAGCATCAGCAACACTGTGGGTAAACAAGTTACAGGAATGCTGGGAGTTAGATACATTCAAGAAACACTTAGCACAGAAGAAATATCATGCTCACACACTTACGGATTCCTGCTGTCAAAGCCACCATATAAAGATTTCAGCAAAATAAACAGAACAGAGCGTAAATTATAGTTTATTTGCTAATTTTCTCCCTACTGACCGTGAAAAAGCTCCTCCTGCTGACTGCACTGCTAACCATAACACACACTGTACTTCTGTGAAACGGAAGTGCAGACCAATGGAACAGCAATCTAACACTGTCAGAACGTTTTCAGAATTAATTTTAAGCCATAGCATGTGCTGTCTTACAAATAAGGGCAGTGCTTTGTTCCTGTTAGCTAGCAAGTAAAAGGCCGCCAAAGCAAGGATGAACAGAAGAGAGGGTACAGGGAGCACACAAGAAGAATCATGCTTTTTATTTGTTTTTAGAACAATCATTCCAGTGTTCCTTCCTATTGAATGAGCTGCAAGATTTACCCTTCCAAACACCAGCCATCCAAATACCATGCACTACACAATGCTTCTGTTGTTCAGGTTCATTAGAGGGAGTCTGCAATGCTAGCATGTTGTCCCACATCTGTAAAGGGGGTTCCAGAAGAAAAATTGTAAAAGCTCTCAGAAGGGAAATCACGAACCCCCTTGACTTGCAACAACAGTACTTTTTTTAGTCCAAGGTATCAAGGCTGTTTTTATCTATCAATCAAATATCTTTATTTTATGCCGGGTAAATACTGCTCTAGATGCCAGCACATGTGAAAATTCATCACTCGTAGAAGCAATAATGGGACAAGCAAAAAGAACTTTAGCAGACAAAACTCAACAATTTGCATATGCAGCCCAAAAGCTAAAAGGAGAGCAGGTATTACCATGCAGGGATCATACTTCATATGATTCTATCAGAAATACAAAGAAATACAGACAATCATGTACTATTCTGCAAATGCGCACAGTTCCAATACTATACAATCATGTAATTATATTCATAAAATCTACTATACAACAAAAGTGAACTTTCATAGTTCAAAAATTGAGAAAAGCAAAAAAAAACCCCAATTATTTTAGCTTTCAGTTTCAGTAACACTAGTAACAGAGATACCAAACTATTTGTTGCAACTTTTTTAGTTTTCTGTTATTAACAGCACTTATTCACCCATACTAAAATTAATACACTCTTACCTGTATCGCACATGAAAGGATCGATCTTCACGCATGCTTATCAAGACATTACTTTCCTCCATTGAGTTGCATTATCAGTAGAGAAAATAACACTGTTCTGTAGTAGGGTAAGTACTATGGAGAATTGTTGTCAGAACACCATTCCAATTAGTATATTAATAAGTTGGAGTAAAGGTATCCTAAGCTCCTGTTGAAAAACTCTTCTTTATTACTAAGGTAAGGAGGTCACTGTCAGACACGTCTTAAACCTTCAGAAACGTGTTCAAGTTCTTTCATCTGTGGCCCTTTAAGCTCCACTCAGCTGCGTTTCTGCAAAGGGAACACAAGATGCTTGGCTTGAAGTCTCATCATCAGTTAATAACTCATAACCATTTCCAGCTGATGTAAAAGCATAACACTACTGCTACCAAGCAGGAAGCATCAATCAAGAACTTAAAGCCAAAGCCAAAACCTTCTACATACAGGAATGGCAATTTCTGTAGGCAAGCGAGAAAGCAAAGAAGGTTTAACAAAAACACATGCTCTCTTTCTGTTGGAAACTTTGAGTGATTTACCCTTGTTAGTAATCTTTGGCCTCATGAAGTTCCAAGCAAAAAGCTTAACGGATGAAAGCTACACAACGAAAGGCATAATATAAAACAGATCACAAACTGCCTTACACGTAAACAGTACTGCTGAAACCCTGATAGTTTGCTGAAGTCCCACAGTAGGCAGAACTGGCTGACACAATCCCATCTGGAGATGATCCATTCTGGAGATCATCCCACCCAGGACATTATGAGCACAGAAGCCAGCAGAGGTTTAAGCTCTACTCCCCTTTTCCTTCCCCACTCCCAGAAGAGGGAGGTAGGTATGGGGGGTTTTGTTTGGGTGTGTGGTTTTTTTTTTTGGTTGTTGTTTGGTTGGTTTTTTTTTTTCCCCTCTCCACACTGGCTTCACATTCCAAAATGCTGCACCATTGTCATATGAGCTCCAAACTCTGCTTCAAAGAGATTGCAGCAGCCAGCACTTAGACATGTTTAGGCTGGCAGGGAAAAGATTAACAGAAAAAAACCCTCTGTATTCAAAAGTTTGCCCACTTTTAAGTATATTTTCAGTAGAGGAGCTGACATATTTATTACTCAGTACTAATATTACCTTCCTTTGCAAGAAAACATATAGTTCTGTAATTCACAAATGTGTATTTCATCAAGGGACTGCAGAGACATCAAAAGACAAGAACAGAGCTCAGATTTAAAGCTGTCACCAGAAGAAAATGCAACCCCCTCTATTTTTAATTGTTGATGTAGGCCATGCCTTTTCCTCTCGTTAGTTTTATCAAGTACCAGCTGCGAAGACTCATGCTTCCAGTCATACCCTACCTTGACGGCAGCCCTCAAACAGACCATCCACACTCTTCCTGTCAAAAACTGTTTTGCCTTTCCATGCTCATCATTAGAATTATTTGGCATCAACAAGTGGGTGTGGGTATATTTTTGCAATTACAAAGTGTGACACATACAGTTTACAATACCACTGCAACCCACATACTGGGAAGACTGTGTTACAGGTATTTAGTCTCCGGAAATTTGTCTGAACCTCAAAACAGATAACTCATAGAAGCAGATAGCTGTAAGCCACCCAGTCTATAGCAATCACCCACGAGCATTCCTGCTGCTCAGCAAATGCAAGGGAATTGAAAGGTCTCTTCCATAATGGATACACTCATGCAAATTACTACATGCCACAAACTAAAAAGTGTGTACTTTGGCAACTACCATGGATCATGAAATAATGACTGTGATAATTTGTTTGTATATTTATACTGTAATTGTAATTAACTGAATAATTTGTTTTAAGAAGCTTTTTTAAAAATAAAAAGCCAAATTTCATAAAAAATAGAGTTCTATTTAAAAGTACATCAGAATGACTGCATTTATTTAAATATCAGTTAGTATTAGCAGTACATTTCACGTTAATTATTGATAATTTCATTTTACCTGAGCTATGCTTCTGTCCTCATACTTAACCTCATCCTCTGAGTGATGCCGCCATCTCAAACCACTACTCCTGCTTTCTTCCCTCCTTACTGGCCATACAGCACATTCCTGGTCTTGGGAGGGTGATACGGACACACCCGAGTTGGCCAACACATCACAGATCCAACAAAAATTACCGGGTCTGGTCTTCATACCTCACTTCCTTCACCCATAACTCATTAGGATATATAACTCATTAGGTATAACTCAAGTTATACCTTCAGCCACGCCAACATGTAAACAGTATGCAAACTTAAAACATATTAGAGTGGTGAATTCAAAATTCAGGTGGTGGAAGTTGAGGTACCCTTCCACAGACAGTATCTCTCAGGCGTAAACTGGCCTTGGGAGGATTATATATGGCAGGTAAGCCATGCTCTTTCAACTGATGCACCTTAACTATTCAGAATATCTCTGTGTACCCAAACCTTTCCAGAGCTGGTGATCAACACAAAATTGTCTCAGAGGACAGAGTACTTCAGCAGAAAGCCTAGTGAATTAACAGAAATTGGGAGAAGTTCTACTCTATTGGCATATCTAGCAGTGGAACAGGCTTTCTCCTAAACCTGCATTTTTAATTAAAACATCATGTAGCATGAAAAAAGCACTTGGTCCTTACTGGGAAAAGAATCTGTATTAATGCAAAGCAGCTGCTTTAAATTTATTCTCTCCACACCTCTAAACAACGCAAAATCCGCATTCCTGCTAAAGAGCTGCCTTTTAGGAAAGCATAAATAGAAAATAGAAGTTGTATACACACTTTTAAAATGCCCAGTTCTACTATTCCATCTATCAAATGCAGGAAGTCCTAGCTATTTTGTAATTTCAAAGTAGCGGAAAAAAGCACACAGAAAAAAGATTGGGCCTCCTTCAGAAGTGGAAAATTAACTGAACTGATGTTACTAATTACACAGCGGTAATTTTGATACCAAGACCCCACCCCCCAAAATCAAATAAAGCAAGCCAGAGGTTAGGCAATCAAATGTGGCAGCCAGTTTATACCCCACAATAGACAAAACATGCACTTTATCAATTCTTATAAGGAGAAAATGGCGAGCCATATTTAGGGCTTATCCACCCAGTCTATAGACAGCAAAAGGATCTTTAAATTAAACCATCAGTAAAAGGCTAACTTTGCCTCAGTTCAATGCTTTATCTAAAAAAAGTTCTTATCACTGTCAGAAAGTCACTTTTCAGTCTCTTCTACTAAATCACAGATTCATATAGAAGCTATATAGATATAGAAGCTTGGGGTTTGCATGGCATGAGGTTTTAAGACTGAATTCCTTACTAAATTCTATGAAATTACTTTTAACTTGATTCTCTGAAATTGCATAAAATCTATTGATTTCTATAAATTTTACAACAAAATAAAAAAAATCATAGTAAAATACTAATGTTACATACTGAAAAGAATCCCACACAACAATGCTTTAAAAACTTGCACTTACTCAGTATTTTTCATAAAATTATCAGTGTTCTCAGAAAGGGAACCAAGGCCTAAAGCCTGATATTCAAAGAAAGTACACCTCAACCTTCCATTAACATCACTGAACTGAATCAGTGATACATATGCTAAGACTTGAATGAGGCTCTCAAGAAAAGTTGGGTAAGAAACCAAGACTCCCCCATCTTCAAGTCAAGTCCCTGACAGCAATAAAACAATAGATGTCATCTCTTTCTCAAAAGCCTGTTAATGCAAGCTAACTGTCGTAGTTATTACAACTTCCAGACAAGAGTTTCATAGTTAAGCCATTTTCCACTTCAGAAAAGATTTGATTACATACTATGAATTCTATCACAATGGTAGACAATCACTTTAACCTGTTTGCAGTTCTTTGTTACACTGAACGTCTATGATAGACCACTTCATTTTAACTTTTGATAGAAAACCATATTTCCACACAAGTGAAAATCAATCAGCAAGCAAGCTGATACTGCTATTTATTCACAGTATATAGAACCAGTAATCACAATACAGTTGGATAGGGGGATGATTTTTCCCCTGCATCTCCTTAAAACATTAAGTTTCTGCAGCTTCATTGGCTCCTTCCCTCAACCCACACCTTCCTTTCTGGAGTCTGTCACATGATCAAAAGTATTGCTTTCCTTATGTACACTTACATGGCTGACATACGCTGTCTGGTCACTCGGGGGCTGACAAACAGTATCTAACAGTTCAGTTCTTTCTGCCTTTCCCTAAGGGAGACAATCAAGTAGTGCCTTCTCCACCTACCTGCTGTTTTTCACAAAGCTATAGCAAAGGAGCATCTGCCAAATGAAGTCATCATTGACTGCGAGATTCAAAAGCTACTAGAGGAAACTATAGATAGAGGTAGACCAATTGCACAAATTGTATTTCCTTAGAAAAACTAGCTACAGAGATTTGTTGTTTCAAGATTAAGGCAAATTTCCCAATGGTGACCTAAGTCTGAATTTCCTTTGAGGAAGGGGCTATAGCATGGGTGGAAAAAAAAAAAAAAAAGGAAAAGAAGCTTGAACTGGATCACCTAAAACCAAAACAGAGCTCTGCATGACCTATGGAGAAAGAGACAGACTAAACAACAACAAAAATATACTGACAATTCTATTACTGAAATATAGAGATTAGCTTGGCTCCAGACCTTCAAAATATAAAACAGCATATAAACACAAATAGTACAACAAGGAACACTCAGAACTAGACAAACTGTAATTTTAGTCTTCAATGCTGTCCAAGGATATTTTTAAAATTCACCTGAATTAACAAATAAGCCTAAACAAAGCAAAAAAACACCCTTAAAATTCTGTATCAGGTTTAATATTGTATTTACATAGTAAACAGCATCACCATTAGCGTTTCTGTAGTAATAAATAATCCCCCGTGAATGAACCTTAAAATAACTGTATGCCATGTTGGGAAAACGCTATTTTTTCCAAGCCTTGAGCACAGTACAAGTGACCAGTCATGAGAGTGGATTATGCAGATACAAGAAACACTGTACTAAGACCAGTGTGGTTACTCTTGGAAGCTTAATTTTAAACTCCTCTCTGCCCCACTTTTGACAAAAGCTCAACAGCTGATTAGCTGACAGTGCACAGAAACTAGCTTCACTGATGAGGTGAATTTGAGGTTTTCTTCAGGGTCAATGATGACGTGGAGCAATACCTGCTCTGAAATACTACCATTTTTCTCCTCATGGATTTATACATGGAGCAGATACCCCCAGAATAAACCACGGGGCTTCTTTTAAAGAACTGGCTTAGCAGCATACAATACAAGCAGCATACAAGCATCCTTTCCAGCATACAATCCAACTGCATCTCACACCAGACATTAACGGGTTGCATCTAAAGGACAGAGTGGGAAAGATGAGATTCAAACAACTATCTCAGACACTCCTCCTAGGTGTGAGTCTGATGAAACAGATTCTGCAGAGCTTGTAATCACTAGGGATCATGGGAAAGATCCAGCCTAACACATCCTATGCTATCAGACTCATCAGACAAGCTGCAAATAAATTAAAGCACTATCTAATGTTCTAGCTTCAGATGCTTCCTCCTCCATCCCAACTATTATCTACCATGCTGATTTAGTTTCATATGGGCCCATATGAAACTAAGACACATTACTGAATATTGCAGACAATCCTAAAATGGGTGGAAGGGGTGGATGTTGTATTGGCTGTGGGCCACACGTGATGTTCTTTCAACAAAATAGGAATCCTACCAACCCACTGGTCCACAAGCTTGGAATTTCTCTTATAGCATACTAATAGAAAGAGGAGTATGATGTTTCCTCTCCTTCGCCCAAACCATGTGGACAGAGCTATCTTCTATATATGAAACCATCAGCTCCTCACCGGAAAGAGTATCAAAAGATTGTAACTGACAGCATAAGGCTAGACAGGCATTTTATTACCAGAACTGAGCGATGCACAGGTAACTACCATTTATGAATCAGAATAACAGAATTACTGTAGTGAGGTATGGAAACTGGACTCCATTATCTATGAAATTATTTCATTTCCCTTCTTAGCCAGTTAATGCCCAAGCCCTAATCACTTCAGTATAACCAGCAGTCTTTCTAGGCAGTCAACAGAAGCACAGAGGTTATAAAAGAGTAGAAAAATACTAATAATAGGAGCTATGACACTCATTATACCCCCCATCAAAAAATTACAAGTAATTGCTAAACGAAAAATTACACAAATGCTATCATTATCTGTCATGAACTCCTGAGTGATCCAACTGATTCTATTCTTCACTTCTGTCCCCAATTTGTTTCTAGCACTGCATTTACCCAAATGGAAGAAAAGGCTTTTTGTCCAATTATTTTAGTCTATTGGTGCAGTCATCAATATGACTACAGGAGGAGAAACCCCCTAGTGACAAAGGAACACAAGTATGCCCAGAACAGCCCAAAGTAGTCCAAAGTAGGACTGTAAAATAATTTTATGGAAAATGTTAATAACTACATGAAACAAAGTAATGAAAATATTGCATAAAACCCCACAAGATTAAATACATAATTATAAAATCATACTTGTATATGACATTCTATTTATTTTTTAAATAAGCTTTAAAAAGTTCCTAGCAATGAGATCCTTCTAAATCTTGAGATTATTTAAAGAAACCCAAACAAAAAAATGAAAAAACAAAACCAACCAAACAAAAAAAAACCCCAAACCAAATCTAACAGTTGTCAAGCATTTCTGAGAGAAATTTTGCTCACAACAAAGTGAGGATCTCACTGCATCCACAGCTGAAAATAAAAGCATGGACCTGAATTCAGCGCTACAGGAACACAGCTCCAAAGCAGAGTCCAACATTTATTATCTGATTGCTAATACAATCCTGCATTATGACAGACATGGTAACAGTGGAGATATTTAATTTATCACCCTGTTTCAAAAACGTTGTTTGCTTGTGGTTTCCTTTATTTCTTTATTTACCTAAACCCAACTGACCTTGCTGCATTGGTGGGTTCTAAATACAGGTAAGAGAACGTTTGTTTCCCCTGTACCCTTTCACACAGGCTAATTCCTCTCGATTCTCCCTCCACTTTCATCTCTTTTTGACATAGCAGACTACAAGCCTTGTCTTACACAACATTCTGTTAAAGGCAAACAAAAGTCTAGAAGCATTTCCACGTGCCCTCTAGCATTACCTGTATATACTTTCCACTTACTCTGTAGATCAGGAGGAGGTTTTTTCCTTTCCATTTGTGGAGTACCTAGTTCAGCAGAGTGCTTGGGGCTTTAAGTAATGCTAAAGCTCTGCAACATGGCAAGCCTTTTAAACTCTGTATATCCTTTTTGTTCATTTTCCCCTTCTGTTGTTAAAGGTTGTGCGAACACCTCCTTTAACAAGTAAGCATTGACGAGCATTATTTTCAATATTACTCACAATTACCAACCTTAAAACACAAGCAGTCTTAATGACACAAGTTATTTCTGCCAGATCATTAAAAAAATATTCCGAACAACCACAATAACTGAATCCAGAAGCATCTTCCCTCTCTGAGTCAGAAAGAAGCTTGCCTGCATTCTTAAGCATTATTTTTCCTTTTATACGAAACACCCAAGCAGTAGATAAGAACTGCACATAACACGATGCAAAAAGAGAAATGTATAACATACAGAAAACTTAAGAAGAATTTAAAACGTTCAGTTAAGGAATCTTAAAATTTCTGGCCAGAATCTGGTATCTCTACTCACACAGAACACCCTATTTACACCCAGCAATCAGACTGAAATGTAAATACATTCCTTAAAATGGAAAAATCAGATGCCAAAACCTTAGGAGAATGACGCAATATATAAGTGACAAAAACCCATATATCCTCATTGCTAGTATATTCAGAGTACTGTCATAGCTCCAGGCCAACTCTATTTTTAGTAAATGCAAAGGTGCCCTATTAGGCATAGTAAAGGTACAGCATAGGTTTGTGAATAGAAATATTTAAGGCATCTGGCAATGATGCAGGCCATATAGTGAGTTACAGTCTTAGAATGTACTGTAGACAAAAACAAATAGCTAGCACACATAATTCCACTATGTAGAGTAACACAAATAAGCAACAAATGCACATATTAGACTGACATCTGAGTCTATTAAATATCAGTGTTCAATGAAGCAAAGGTGGACCTCTCAGTGCCTCTATCACAGAGTATTCAGAACAGAACATCCTTTTTCTAGGAGAATCAGTACTTAGCTGGAAATCAGCTTGCTACTTAATGTACATAATTACCATCTAGTGTGCAATTTAAACGGGGTGCAGCTAACACAAGTAACCACAAGCATTTTTATTATAAGGATATTCCTGCAGATAGTTTATGTAAGCCATCTATTTAGATCCTGAAGGCAATCCACACTATGACAAAATAAGAAAGGAAGGGAACATGAAGTGCCAGCAGAATATAACTAATATCCTCATAATAAAACTGATCAGGCAACTGAAAACTAGTTCTAAATGCAAAGTCAGAATAGCTGATAATTTTTCACATATTTGATACATCAAGGTATTAGGATTCCTTTTTTTTTTTTATTCAGAATGAGTTCTAAGTTTTTATATTGTCATTCACAGACTGAAAACAAATATTGTGCTGCCTTCTTTCCCAGCATCCCACAACTGGAGCTAAGATTTGCAATTTTGAAGTGCTTAAATGCCACAACAGACTTCAATGACAGTTCACAACAAAGTAATGACTTGCAATACTTTTATTCTTAGCATAAAGTGAAATTGTATTACCACAAAATCAGTAAGAATTTTATTACCAAGTTCTGAACGTAAATTTGAACATTGCTCCTTCTGCTTATTAGGGACAATCTCATCATGCAAATTAACATATACCAGATCTCAGGCCTCTCCCAGCCAACAAGACGTTTACTCAAGTACCTTCAGTTTGGGAAATGGAGCATGTTATACGACGTGAAAGAACATCAGATGGGAAAAGTTCAGCACAAAATGTTGACTATTTACACTTCAGCTGATAGAGCGAGTTCATCACAAATCTCTCCAATAAAATGTTCCACTTAACTCAGCTCCTTCTTGGCCTATAACATCTCTAAAAAAGAGATCCTGGTAAGTAAAAGAAAGAGGACAGACAGATTGCATAAGCCTCTTGCAGAGAGAGGGGAAAATTAACCTTAAGATACCATAAATTAAAAAAAAAATAAAAATTTAAAAATCCCTAGAATCACTGGCAGTAAAACACAATAGCAATTTAAGTGAAGCCATATAGCTGCTATTTCAAATTTCCTATTTCACATTGTGATGCCAATTCAGAGATTAAGCAGGCATTCAGCATAAAGAACTCATTACCACTCCAGCAAGTTCTTATTCTGCAAGGAGCAGATGTAGCCATCATAGAACCTGATTACACAACCAAAATGATCCATGATAGTTTAAGGCCAGCAGCATTGCATCACCTGTGCCCCTCAATTCCCAGGCATTAACAGCAAGTTTTAACTGTCTTCTCTATTATGAGACTACAGCTGAGCGACATTTGACTACAACCTGTAAAAACTGTGAAGGTGCAGGACGAACACATACTACAGTGAGAACACCACATGTTGTTATTTCTTGTTTGCTTCCTATAGACAAAGGTACAGTTTATTTATGGCACATCACCTCTGTAGATTTAAGGAAAACAGTATTTGCTGAGGTGCCGAGTTGTCAATTGCTTTGCATATTTATTCTAACATTTGGGATGCAGGTACAAATCTATTCAAAAGATAGTCAATGCATTTTTTCAGTCTGTGTGATGAATACTGAACTAGATTCTATCTTGCCCCCACTGCCCACGGAGTTATCCACAGATAATTTATACACATTAGCACACAAATACAGTTGGTAACAACAGTGTATCCTGTCCTCTAACAAACCAATGATTGATAAGTAAGCTACAGGCTCTGAAGTGTTGCATGCAAGAAACAAAATTCCTAACAGTATACCAAGCACAGCTATGGTAGAAAAAAAAATGCAGCAAACAGAAATAGTAAAGAAATAAAAAAAGATTTAGAATGGCTTCTTTGTAGATCACGTATGGTTTATATTCCCTGTAACTCTGCTGCATGAAAGTTTTTCCTTCCTATTAGTCAGAGGTTTATGATACACAAAAGTTCTATTATATGAACAAGAACTATATTCTTCAAACACTGCCAAATTTGAGTCCCAAGAGGCAGCCTGACATTAATCATCTGTTCAATACTACATAAGTTTCAGACCATCTCTTACCAGTTTTTCCACTTCTATTTCTCCTGTATTTTACATTCCTAATGTTGTGGTCTTCCACAAAATAATACTTTAGGTTTTTGATATGCTCATTTGTATAGCTGACTTGCTATTAAACGCCTAAATAAAATTTAAGGGTTTTTTTTTTCCTTCACTTGATATCTATTTTTTCATTCACAGGAATAGTAACAGCCATAACAGGTTAATCTTTCAGAAAGTCATAAGATCAACACTTACTTCTTAAACATAAACAATTCCAATTAAGAGGTTAACCTTAAAGACTACTAAAACCAAGACCATAGTTAGTCATTCCTGCCCAGATCTGGTAAGTTGTAGAAAGTGAAAGGGACCACACAACTGCTACAAAAACCCAAATGACAAAAAGTACAAATATCTTTGGTATTAAATTAAAAAAGTGGAAAACCAAGAGAAACTAAAAATGACCCTGTTTTAAGCAAAACAGAAGAATCCAGATAAACTGTGTAGAACAAGAAAAATTTCCCACACGTTCAATAACTAGTTAGAGTTATGATCAGTTAAAACTACGGACAGATAACATTTATTTTTAGAAAAAACACCCATTTCTTAATAAAACTTTTCCTTCCTAACTAATGGTGAGCCAAGCTGCTCTCCAAATCATGTTGCACATGGGGACCTGAAAAACACTGATTTAGAAAACTGGTCTGCTGTCATCTGTTGACAAGAAAAGGCTGAGAATTAACATTAGAAACAGTTCTAGCAAAATAAGAATAAATTCCCACCTTGACAAGGTGTAGGAGATCAGATTCATATTCAAAATTGTGGTGTTCTCCTCTGCAACATGCCAAAATAAACAAGTTTTCTATCTTTTTGCAATGTTTTTACTCAACATTCATACTAGAAGAGACTGGCTTGCTGACTACCAGAAGAAAGTCTAAGAGAAGAAAGAATTGTTGTCTCTAAATACTTCAGAAAAAAGAAAAAAAAACCAAAATAAAACAATTTAAGCCAAGTGTCAATGAGAGCACAAGAACAAAACAGTAAGATGTCTTATCAATACCTTTTCAAAAATTACTTTGACGTAATCATCAAGTTCTGAAGTAACTCTCCAGCAAGAAATAGGAGGAATCCTAAGTAGTTTTAAGCTGCCTGAAGGAGTTACAAGAGCGTTTCAGTAACTACATTTTAAATAAAGCAACAGACAAGACCTACCTAGGTTCCTTCTAGTCCAATAACACTATCTTAAGATTCAGGTAAGTTTTGCCTCAGCTTTACGTGGAAGTAACTGAAAGTATATGTCCTTCCCTCTGAAGAGGGATGCACAACCGCAGTTCAGAAGTCTAGGTAACCATTAATGAAACCAGTAAGAAGGAACACTGGCCTACAAATTGGTTTAAACACACAATAAAAACATATAAGCAAAGAATTTAAGAGGACTGCACTGTGCGGATGACCTTTTGCTGACATTTTCAGCTCTAATAAAATCGTTACTTAAACAAAAGGTATAAAGTTTCCAGACAAAATTTAGGGAGGGACTGGAATCTCCTAACTGATCTTTTTGAGATGCAAGACTCAGCATGTTCTAAATTCTGAGATGGTTGTGCAGCTCTCCATGGCAACCCAGGATGCAAGCGCCCCGCAGCCTGCTGGCAAGAATCTAACAGGGACGGCACATTACGCTGAAAAAGCCTGTAAAGCAGAAGGAAAGCCACAACTTCAAGGTGGGGTACAATTTGTGTGTTTGCTATCAGATCAATAAAGGGATAAAGAATTCCTGAATAACTACATCCCTCCGTTCAAAAACTGAATATGCGAAATTAGAAGGGGAGGAACTAGACCAACAAAGGGTACAGTCTTGTGGATAAACAAGCCTAGGTTTGGTATGACCGAGTTTAGATACGCCACAACATTTCTAACTCAAATTCTTGAAGAGTTTAGAGCTTGTTCCTTGTATCCTTCACTCTTTGCAATATGTCTGCAGGTCCTTTTTTCCTATTATATTAATAGCCTGTTTCATTCTTCCTCTTAAAATTGTATTTACTTAAAATACTTAAAATTTACTATTTATCATCCTTACCGTCTCGTTAAGCGCAACGCAACTGATTAAACATATCTGATGTGATGTCTTTTTGCTACTAACTCACTTTTGAGAAACAAGGGCCAGCTCTCACTGGTATACGATCAATAAAGGCTGGTTTGACTCGGTATGCCTTGCTTTTACTTCCAAAGAAGCGAAGCCGCCGACTGCCAGCAGCACTACCACTCGGGCTCCAAACACCGGACTTGGACGCAACCAGCAGCCCTCCAACGCCCGCTATTCGGCGAGTCTATCCGCCAACACATCAGGCCGCTCCGAGGCGGCCGGGCGATGAAGGCCCGGAGGCCTTGCGAAGCCGGGGCCGGAGGAGCTGGCGCCGCCCGACCGCGGCGCGGGAGCAGGTGCGGGCAGGCGGCGGCGGGACCCGGCGGCCCCGCGCGGCACGGCGGCTGCCCGCCGCGAAGCTCCCCTCCGCCCCCCAGCGCCCGCCGCCTGGCCCACGGCGCGACCCCCGCCCCGGCCGCCGCCGGCCTCGCAGCGGGCGGCGGGCGAGCGAGCGACCGGGCCGCCCGGCGCGGCGCCCCACCCCCTCCCCTCCCGGCGCCGCGCCTCACCTGGGAGCCGGCGCGGCCGCGGGCTGAGGGGCCGGCGCGCCCCCGGCGCCGGAGCAGTGCCCAGAACCACCACCGCGGCGGCGAGCGCGGGGAGCGGCCCACCCACGCGCAGCCGCTCTTCGAACCCACCAATCCCAGCGCGCCCGCCCGCCCCGCCGGCGGGGCGGCCAACGGCTCTCCGCCGCCGGCCGCGGCCGTCTGCGCACGCTCCGCCCCGCCGCCGGAAGGCCGCATCATTCGTACGGACCAATGGGGAGGGAAGGGGGAGGGGCGGGGCGGGGCACCTCCCTGAGGAGAGGAGCCGAACGGCGCGCGGGAGGGAGGGAGCGCGGGGCGGGGCCGCCCCGCCCCATGCCTGGGGGAGCTCTTGGCCCCGTGGAGGAGCGGCGCCTGCTGCCCCGCCCGCGCTCCGGTTACCGGCGTGCGAGCGAGCGAGCGGGCGGGGGGCGGCGGCCGCGCTCCGGTTACCGGAGTGCGAGCGGGCCGGGGGCGGCGGCCGCGCGGCTGCAGGGAACAACGCTCGCTCGCGGTCCAACAGCGAGATTTCGCGGAAGGGCCTCTGCAGCGTAACTTCATTGCCCCGAGAGAACGCAGCGAGCCGGCGGCACAGCTGTACCAGAGGGAGAACGCAGCGAGCCGGCGGCACAGCTGTACCAGAGGGAGAACGCAGCGAGCCGGCGGCACAGCTGTACCAGAGGGAGAACGCAGCGAGCCGGCGGCACAGCTGTACCATAGCATACGTGAAACGGGGGGTGTAAGGTCACTTCTTTCTGCTTACATTGACTGCAGATAAAGTGAAACGAAGTATTTTATGAAGCTGCCGAGGCTGTATGTTACTTCAGTCTCATATTAATTCATTGCCTTTTACGTAATGAAATGGGGTGAGAAATAAATTGAAAAAAGTTTGGTGATTTTCCTCTGGTGCGGAGGCTGAAGAAACACATTACAGTGGTGAGGCAAAGTGTGAGAAGTTGTATTTTATTTGTATTTTATTACTTCTATTTTTTTTTTAACTGAGGTTTTATTCTGCTACCACTGTTGGCTCCGTAACCAAGTTTTTTTGTCTACAATGCTACAGAGGGATTAACGAGCAAGGACAGTACCTGGCAGTAAGCTCAACTCTCCTTTTCCCCGATGCTTTTGTCATTTGTCTTTGTATTTCCTCCAGTAATTAATCCAGATTTACGCTAGTGTAAATATGAAAACAACATATGAAGTGGTTCTAAAAAAACCTACAGCAGTTACAAGACATAAGTAGATCCTATTCTCAAATGTGTTTAAGTATAAAATAATTACTACTCATACATTACAGATTTTGATCCATACAATAATAAAAACTCTATCCAAAATCGGAGAAGCAACGGCATTCATATTCTACATAAACCGGACAGGGAGACTACGAAAAAGTGCAGACTGTCAGACTGAATGAAAACCCAAATGAACGGTTCCTTTTCAGATGAATTAGGCTGTATCACAGATGCAACCGATGAGGAACAAGATGACTTACCTTATGATGGAGATGTAGGAATAACCTGTAAATACAGTAATTCTTCAGATAATTTGAATGACTGTACTTGTCCAAAAGATATTTCTGGTATTTTAAACTTAGCCTGTTCTGAAGATAACAAAAACATAAAAGCAACAGCAAAACATGAAACTCATCCACAGCCTAAAGAATTCTCCAGTCACCACAGAGATGCCACAGGAACAACAGGAATTTCAGTTGAAATGCCTGGAAGTGAAGCTTCCTTTAAGAAGGAATTACCTGGTGGTAATTTTAGTAAACGAGGTAGCAGAGAACATCGAACTAATTCAAAAATGTCCAATGTCCTTTTGCGTCATTTTTCTAAGGAAGAGTTAATAAGTACATGCCAGTTAATTGAATGCGAGACAATACCAGAGATATCCTTTACTGAGAGTATTGATGACACTGTGAACAAACCTGAGCCTTCAGAACACGTCAGATGCCCGTTAGCACACAAACAGTGGGCAACTAACTATGAAGAATGTCATTTAGAAAAGCATGAGGAAATAAACACTGGTGATAAAAATCAAAATTTGCTAAATGAAAACAGATGTATTTTAAATAAACCTATTTCTTCTACTGATAAGTGTGGGTGCAGACAAGAAAATTCACAATTCATTAATGAGAGCGAAGATACACACATCTTTCAAAACATGAAAGAAGAGAACGCCCCGTTTAAGAAAACAGTTTCACCTCATGCGCTCAAATATGGCCAAGGTCAAGCTCACTACTGCCTTCCTGACTTCCCTGAAGTTGCTTCAGAAGTTGAAGTACCAAAAAGGAGTGACAATAACTCAGTTCCTACAACTGAAAGAGCAGAATCCTTCCCTATTTTGGTAAGTACATCAGTAATTGTGAAGAACGTTCTAAAAAACAAGAACTATTTCAATTCTGCTGAAGTAGAGAATTGAGAAGAAAGGAGCACTCCAGAACTGTTGCAACAGCTAGAGGTAATTAAGAGGCTTTAAGAAATTCTTAAGGTAGAATGGTTTACCATAAGAAGATATTCTGTGTCCAGTAAAGTCTTAACATGACTACTTCATTCAGATGGTCTATAGGTATCAGCAAGTATTTCACTTTAATCACAAATAAAATTTTGTGGGACTGAATATAGATGGAACTTTTCATTACCAAATATTTAATGATGCTCTGGAGTATTATTTCTGGTTATAAAGCATTCTACCAAATCATTAAGAATTCACTATGAATTGTTATTTCTAGTATTATATGTAAATGTTCAAATTCACCAAAAGTACTTTACATTGGAAGTTTTTCTTAAAAATATATTTTTATACTGTGCCTGTTTATATTGCCTTTTTTTCACATCTTAACACTCTTCAACTATTTATACTGGTATTTATTGACAAGTCAATTCTTTTTAAAAGATTTGTTTGACAACAGTATTTCTCTTACTGTAGTAAATTTCTTCTGAAGTGTGTTACTAATTAGATAAACTTTTCAATTTCACACCCTGCCATGGAGTTCACTGACGGAGCTCTACAGATGCTTAAGTCCATTCCTAGATTTGTATCTTAGTAAATCATTCAAGATGTAACAAGTTTTAATAGTTTTTCCCTGTTATTTCCTGGCTCCAAACAAGATGCTGACACAGCATGCTAACACCCAGAATCATATTGACCATCTAAGATTGAATCCTAAGGTAAATATCTCAAAACAGCTTTTTCTTTTTTAATTCAGTCTCCTTTATCTCTAGGACTATGAATATTCCCAAAAACTATTTCGTCACCTTGATATTGTACTTCCCATTTATACAAATCCTCTTTACATTTTCACAACATAGAGTTGAAGTATTTAAGTATTTATACAGTGAGACACTATACAGATATCAAACTAGAAATACAGAAAATTATATGGTATTGTTATAACAAACATTTCATTAATATTAATAACTTGTCCTACGTATTTTGAGTTATTTCTAGATTTTTTGTTTATGTCCACAAGTGTTCTATACATAGTTTCTATAACCAAAGTTCTCATTTTAACAGATACTTCCTCAGTCAGATTTTCCAAATGCCACCATTGCCATTTGCTCAGGAGACAGTGGGACATCCCCTGAAGTCTTTGCATTACATGCTCCTATCCCTACACCATCTACAGGTGGTTTGTCTAAAGCAAGTAAATAAAATTACAGTAATTATGCAAATGACTATTTTATGTAATTTGATAGCACTTTGGGGCAGACATTTTGGGCAGAAATTCCAGTTGATTGATCTTCTCTTTTATTATGTAGGATTACAGTGTGGAACAACAGCAGCAGCATTACCAGCAGCTGGCACAGCAGAAGCACACTGTGTAAATCCTTCTAATTTACTGCCAGAACTAACACTAGGAGAAAAGATGTCTCAAATACTAAAGGATCAGACAGATCAACTGATAAAGAAAGTAAAGAGCTCTGTTTCAATATATACTTTGCACTAACGCTCAAATTTGGTATATATTCATTTGGCATATTAGTTTTTAAAATCCCAAATAAAAGTCTAATATTTTGTCTTGAAGGTGGAAGAATTCTGTAAGCATGTGACCCAAGAGACATTCCTTTTACAAGATAACTATCTGGTAAATTAATTTATGTATTTTCAGTTATCTGAAATGCACCTAAAATGGCTGTAGACTCACACTTTTCTGGTAAGATATTCCACGTTTTCCTCAAACGGATGTTTAAAAATACTCTTTTTCTCAATCTGAGACTGAAATTATGAGTTTAAGAGGCAAAAATGAAGGTGCTCAGTAGGTGGCTGAATTCTTAAATCTGTTTTAAGGATTACAACTCAAAACTATTAGTGAAAGGCCTTGAGTTGCCATAGAAGTTACGAATTTTGACATGTATGGTATCAGTTCAGAAGTCATGGTTTAGTTTTTTACCTGTACATAATAGAGCAGCAAAGAATACTAGGTGGACATACAAGATGCAGTCCTGTTCCAGTTCAGAGCACTACCAAAATTCTTACCAGTATCACTGCAAACAGCATCAGGCTTACATAGCACTAGTAGCTATCACTATGGCTTGCTAAACCATAATGACATTTGCTATTGATTCATTTCTTATTGATGAAGGCATTAAATCAATTGAAAAGATACCTTGATACCTTGGAAAGGAATTACTTAACAGCTAGAGAAGAGCACCGTAATTTACAGCTGCAGAACTACAAGGACAAGTCTATCAACATCGGAGAGTTTGATCCTGAAAGGTTAGAAGATAAGTGCTTAGTAGTACATCAGTATATTTTCCGTATTTTGAGTGTCTTACAACCATTACTTCATTTATCCATTAGAATTTTTCTGAAATGAAAACATTATCTTAATGTTATATGTGGTAAGCTAGAAGTGATTTGGCCGAAATTCATCTTGGGCTTTACATATCCTAGTTATAATGAGGATATCTAATTCATTCATTCAGGTTCTTAAAAGGGACTCTGTGAACTCCATTAATTTATTTTTTTCCTATGGGAAGTGTACTGCAATGCCCAATATGGTTATCACAGTAAGAAATAAAATATCAGTTTATACAGGTTTCACTAACTGTGTATTGCAATTGGGCTTAGAAAGGTGGAAATGGAAATATTTAGACTTGGCATGCTGCTTGAAGACATCCAAGAACAAACTGATGACAGCAAATGCAACTTGTCTTCTTTGCTTACTTCCTATGAATCTGCCCATTCGTCATATTCTCTTTGTGAGGTAACTCAGTGAGTTTTGTTATTTGAAGACTACAATTATTCTGTTTTACTGATGCAAGTCTCAAGAACTTCAGTGTGATTGTACTATTGTATGTTCTCCTCTAGTAAGAGCATGACACTTTTAGATAGCATGTTACTTCAAAGAAAATGTTTGGGTTTTTTTTTCATGAAATACTAACTTCATAATATTTCATTAGTACCAGAAACCTAAGTATAAAAACAGAGCAACACTGAACATTATTAATTCCAGCTTCAAAAGCATTTATTTCAGAATAAGAAAAATACAAGCAGCTACTTTAACTTTTACAAAGCTGTCTTTGTTTTTGGGAATTAATCACTACCATTTACTTGGAAGAAATATGACTTGGTTCTTCCAAGATTCATAAACTGCAGAATTACTAGAAGACCAAACATTATTGTGCTAGAGAAAATTGAGTTTACTGCTAAGTATGCTAATATTTTGTACTGGATCATATATGCATCAAAAAAAATCTTATGGCCTTCTACAAATAAGTATCCCCAAATGTATTCAAAGTCAATGTTTTTGAAAATATTTTTCTCTGAATCCCAAGTTAGAGACACTCAGAAAACACTGGCTGGTAGAAGTCATGTACTTGCAATGCAGTGACCACATACTACATGTGTCTATGCTATGGTTATTTTGTACAGAGCTCAGTAGTTTCAAGCATTGCTGATCCTTCAGAAAGAAGTGATGTTGAAACTGCATTTCTTCACAAAAACAATGAGGGAGAAAAAAGTCAGACAACTGATGTAAACCCACAGACAAATCCATTTTCTTTAGAGGGCGACAAGTGCAATCTTTGTCTTCACATGTAAGTGAAAACTCTGAAACAGCTATTGAAGTTTTTTTTATAAAAATTGACCTAACATTTGCTGAATATAGAAAATTGGGATGTCAGGAATCTCTGAAAGCAATGGGAATATTTCCAGAATAAAACTTTTACAGAATTCTGTAACTACATACCCAAGAATTCCTTCCAGCCTGGCACTCGTACCCTTTTGGGTCTTACGGACCTCCAAAACACTACCACCAGTTTCAGGAGTTAAATTATACCTCTGTATAAAATCCATTGCAACCACACAAATTCAGGATGTGAATGACTAGTCAAAGTACAGTGCCAGTAAAAAATTATTTGCCAATATTTTCTTGTTTAATTAAAAATACCACACAAAGGGAGGAATGCAGATATTTACATAATTAGCCACCAAAACGTTGTGAAACAATTCTAGATACCATCTCTGCCCTCCTGGGGAGTGTTTCATAGATGTTAATAATCTCAATGAGATTAAAAAAAATAAAAGAAGTTGTTTCCCTTTAACCAATTAAGGTTACAAAAGAGAGCTGAATCAACTTCCAAAAGAGAAACAGAGCCCCTGGGAAAAGAAGGTCTGCTAGCAAACAAGAATTCTTCCAACATAATGGTACAAGATATGTTTCCATACTCACAATTTTTTTTTAAACTTAGATTATCCTATTCAGCTTTGAGAACACAACATTTTTCTCTTCAGTTTTTGCACATCATGATGGCTCAGCTTTTGAGATACTACAGCATATATCATAACATTGCTGAATTGGTTTCCAAAGGAGAAATTTAAGGAAAGACTCAAACATTTTTGAAGTTTGTGATACTTCGCTTCTCTCAGGAAAGACTTAACTGTCTTTCCTTGCCTGCCTTTATTATTTGTTCAGAAAGCAAAAACCTACAAGCAATCACTTGCCTACAAAAACATTTAGTTTTAAGGCATTGAGAGAAATTAATTAACATGCTAATCCTTCTCAAAGCAACATAAAAACCTGTCTTGAATTCCAACTTCAGAGATGAGTAAGTGCTCATATTTTGTCCAGTCTGCTCTACAGTTAGAATTGTAGATAGATAAATCAAATTGTAGAGTTAATGGCAACTAAAAGCAATATAGAAGTGATATGTAAATGATGCCACTGTTTACATTATCCTGTTTGCTATGTAGTACAGTTACAGATACACAGTCATATAAAAAAATCATATATAAATTCATTTTGCCTTCTGGGTACAACAGAGATTTCTTTCACCTCAGGAAAAATGCGCTGCTGAAGGTCTTGCAACCCATAGCCAGGGTACATTAAGTCAGAAATTCAATGATGATGAAGAAAGTGTGAAAGGGTAAGTGTATTACATATTTTGGCTGCTCATAGACATGGTTTTCTCCAGCTAAGTGAACAGATACTTGCATGTACACTAGTACATCTCTATACCAGACTCCGCATGAAACACTGAATAATGTCTTTAATACATATAAATGAGAGGATGATATGTTTTCAAGTTTATCACTAGTTAATCACATAAGGTATGTGATATAGCAGACCCCTGGAGAAATGGCAAAACTCCCATCAATTTTATTAGAGAGAGGATTATATTCATATTACAAAGTAGCCCACCTCAGTGGACCAGTATAAGGCTTATGGTGCTTAAATGGCACAGAGTTATTTTAATAGGGTATTAACAAAAGAGGCTTTGTCTTTGTTCTCTATTCAGTGATGCATGCCAGCATCCCAAAGTGGGATGATTGCAAAGTGTTCAGCAATGAAAAATATTTAAAATTATCATTGTCTTGAACTAATCTGGTAGGCCTAGAAGGACAGCATAGTGATACATCTGCGTATATTTCAACTGTAAGGGTCAATCTGTAAAGACTCATTTACAGAAACGTCAGCATGATAAAATAATCCTACATGAGTTATTTTGGAGTTTGAAATTTTGGCAAATTAAATCTCTATCCAAAGCTAGATCTTATAGTACATGCAGTATAGAACACGATAACATTCATCTAAATATGCTCTCATTATTTTAGAGTAGATGTTAATGTCTATCTAGTAAAACTCGCCTAGCTTCCATTTTTTTTTCTCTGTCATTTAAAGAAAGTTAGCTTAGTCTTCTGATCATTATTTTCATGAATGGGTGGAAAAATTTCCAAATAAATTTGATGACACTGTATGCGTTAGGTTGAAAATATTTACGTCAAATAACACAAACAAGGAACTTTGTTCTTGTTCTTTCAGAAGGTACATCTCAAATATTCCTCTAATTATCTAAAGGCAGTAAAATTAAAACCTTAATAGCTCAAAGTTGCTAAGTCACTAAGAAACCATATCATCCTTACCATTGATAATATTTTGATGCAACATATGTTAACACATATATACACAGGATTTCATACTCCTTTGCTATTCAAGGACATCATTATCAAGACCTCTACTTTTAAGCATTTTTAACAGCTCTGGTAGACCAAGGCCCTTTTGTCAGAATGTGTCCTTTAACTAAAGGGGTCATTATTTTGTAATTGGTTAATTTTCAATTTAAGCTTCTACTTACCACCTTTTCAGATAATTAATACAGGTGGAGTTCTTTCTATGAGTAAATGAGATTTCTGCTCAACTAAGAAGTGGTCAAACATTAATACAATATGCTCATAAGGCTTGTCATAAAAGGTGTTATGATACAATTAAAATATCATTCTGTTTTCATGCTCAAAGAAATACAAGCATCCAGGAAAGGAAAACTGGAACCCGTTCACTCTTCATTCAGAGAAAACCAACTGATTTATCAGATACCAACCTCAGTAAGTAGTGATGGCATACAAAAGTCAGAACTGTGCTTATACCCACTATTGAATCCTGTCAAAAAAAAGCATCTCAGCAGCACATCTCGGCAGCATGAAAATTTTTTTGTAGTTTTAACAGATGTTACTGCTTAGCACAGCACAAGACGCTAAGAATAAAACGGAGACTAAAGAGAACACCAAGGCAAATTCACTTTGGAAGTCTCAGTGACAGCCAAGAGACAACAGACAAGCTGCAGCAGAATTTCCAGTTAGATATGAGCAAAAGAGTTTTAACTCTGGGTCTAGTCAAACACTGAAATGATTTTCCCTAGAGAGGCTGTGGCATCTCCATCCTCAGAGATATTCAATACTCAACTGGACAGGGTCCTAAACAACTTCATCTAAGTTGGTACTGCTTTGAGAGGCAATTGGGCCAGACAACCTCCAGAAGTCCTATCCAACCTGAATTAGTCTATAATTCTAATTCACCTTTTTAGATAAGTTTCCAAATACTGGTACTACTAACATTTTCAAAAGCATAACAGTGGTGTGCATACAACGTTTAGATTTTGCTTTTCCTCCTTATTATGTGCATTTATATCATGTCCTAGAAGGACATTCCAAACTTGGTGACTGAAACATCTCGTATCAGTACTTCCACTTCTAGTTTTTGGATTCAACTTTCTTATTCCGCATGAAAACAAAACGAGAAGAGTTTTCCTAAACCTTTGATCCATTCAGAGTTGATACAGACTGGAAATATTCTCCTTCCTTGGTCCAGCTCCTAATAATATAATTTCACAGAATCCAAACTAGAGCCCACACAGGCTACCGTGAGCTAGTTAAGTCAGCTGTCAAGTCATCCAAGACTCCATCTCTTGGAGGTTCACTAGGAATCTGTTGGTATTTGTTTCTCTTAGGGCATCCTAATTTTATCTTTCCACTGCACAGTACTTTGAAGCTGTTAGTACACAACAATTAAAAGAGAATAGCATGAGCTGTCCTAAATTCAGTTTTAGGTCTGAATATGTAGGTTATTCTTACCTTTGGTCTACCTTTTGTCCTTGGCTTCTCTGTGATATCCTTTCACTTTTATATAATATACTGGGGCCATTATTGTAAGTACTGGTTTGTGCAATAGCTAAAGCAGTGCCATGCTAGATCATCCCAAATTCTCGTCCCATTCCTCTTGGGCTGCATTGTTTTTGTTAACACTTCAACTTGTAGGAATTTTAACCTTCAAAACAATAACCTAAGGACAGGGAGATGGAGAGCTTTTTTTTTGTGTGTGTGTGTGGCATTTTTATTTTGGTGTGGTTTTTTTTGTTTGGTTGGTGATTTTTTTTTTTTTTTTTTTTTTAAAAAAAACCACAGTTCTGGGACTGAAAGCAACAACCACCAAAAAATCAAAATCTGCATTTGAGGCTTACAGTCAAGGCTGAATCTTTAAGTTCAATCCCCACCTGCAACATAGAGCAAAAAGTACTTTCAAATTGCAGTAGTGTTAACAGCAGCAAAGGGCTCAATTTATGGTGCTGAAAGCTAAATAATTACCTAGGTACACAAGCCAAAATTTATAATATTTCAGGCCTTTTTAATGTACTTTTGGGATTTTAGGCAGCGATTCAGAAGACATCTCAGCCTATGATTCTTACAACGATTCACAAAGCGAGGAACTTGTGAACTGTGAGACTGAAAGTTACAAAACATTTAATACAAGATTATGTGGAGAGAGAAAAGGTATAATGATTGCAAAAATATTAAAATCTACACAAAAATATTCTTGTTTATAGTATTTATTTTTCTAAACAACATGTCTTTGTTTTCAGGACTTAGCTGCAGATTCCCTAGAGAAAGCAGAGATCAATTTAAACTCAGAAATTACCGAGACACTGTTCAGTCTTGTGCCCTATGCAGAAATAAAAGTTCTGGTTCATCCTGTAAGTATATGTGTTACTGAAATAATTACCAATCACAGGCTAGATTTTAAGGGGCAGAAAGCCACACTGCACATGTATCAGGCCAAATTTAATTTAGTATAAGCAATCAGTAACACTGTATGTAGCTCAACAGTGGATGTGCGCAGATGTAGAGCAAGATCAGCAAATCCAACTTTTACACACCTAGCCAAGTTTAATCCCCATGCACAAGAGCTTTAACCTTTTCTGGTTCTGAGAGGAGTCCCTTCCATATTTCATTTATGACAGGAATATCTCATTTTGCAGTGCCACATGGAAAAATATTAAAATTGGGCATTACTGTGCCAATTTTTTCAGTGCTAGCTGTTACCTCATGTAGGGTAAACAAGTACTAAAGAAAATTCCAGCACTATACTCAAATTGCATGACATGCAGCAAAGGTAAAGAAAGCCTAATTTAAAAAAAAAAAGTTGAACATCTAGCTTTTAAAGTCACTTATCTCAGACGCCTCTCTATTTTGTAGGAAGAAATTGCATACAGAAAAATATAAATTTTCAACAGTGGGAAGAAAGTATAAATTAGCTACTTATCTGTATAAATACTGTAAAACTATAAATCAAAGTAGTACTCATGTAATTATTCGGATTGTGAGGGTCTGATTATTCTACACTTCCCCCTGCAGACTTTCACTGTATGAAAAAGAATATAAATCTGCCTACTATTTGTCACAGAACTAAATTCAACAGCAAACCCAAAAAGGTTAATCTGTCCTCATTTACAAAAAATCTTAAACATATTCAAGTTTTTATTCAGCAGTGATAGTTACTTGGTTTTTTTTATTTATGCTAAATAGAGAAAAATGTTAAATATATAGAAAATTACATTTTTTTGGCTTTTGTTTTAAACATGGCCTCAACAACTCCAGCTAATTCACAGAAGAGAATCTCCACTCAAAAGGCTCAAAAAAATAAAGAGCCACATGAACCTGTAAACAGACTTTCTGAAAGGTAAGCTATAGCAGTAACTATAAGTAGTACAACAGAAAATGCCATTGTTGAAGATTCAGCCTGGAAAAAAGTTCACCAGTACCATAAGCAGGAGAAATGTTTTATCTTTTGCAGTGCATGCTATATATTTGTACTTTATTCAATAATGAAATTAAAACATTTACCCTAAGAGCAAGTGTAAATAATTCTTAGAAAGATTGAAGAACTACTCTAATTTAATGAAGAGTCAACATCTGACTTCTTCAGCTGACACATTTGGTAAAAAAAGAAAAAAATCTCACTTTATTAAGAGGATGTTCCCATTCACAGATTCAAAAGCAGGTCTGTACTCTTTAAGATGAAATTCTGTTTGCTACCAGCTCTTTTTTTCTAAGTAACAGTCCCACTTTAAACTGTTAACATGAAATTACACTTGGAGTCTGAAGTAAAATGGATTCTGAACTGTAGCACAGACTAGCCTGAAACTCAGACGGGTTTTGTTACTATAGTTTTTGACAGCATTACTCAATAGCAGTAATTGCCTGGAAGTACAGCAGCTGTGCTTGAGAATCAGTGACACAGACCACTCTGTGAGAGAAGGTTACAGCACCAAGAATGTGATGCTATTACGGGAGTTTTCCTGACTCTGCATCCTGGAATGTTTTGTGTCTTACTGCAATACAGATGTAACACAAATTATGACGGACTGTGTTCTACAATTAAATGAAAAATTCTACTCACTGTAAAATTAACTTGCAACTGAGTATACTATCAAGGTGTATATATTAAATTCCTAGTTTATAAATTCTTTTGCTTACTAAAATTGTTTATATTTTATTCTATATATCTTTAGGCAAAACTCTGAGGCTGCCAAAACCTGCTATTCAAGCATGTATGATAAAATTATCCTTTCACATCAATACTTACCCAGCAAGAAGTCTGCCCGAAGCAAATCTGCAATCAACATCAGAAACAGAAATGCCAATGATTCCAACGTAAATGTAAGACTTTATAGAGTGAAAAATTAAAAGCCACACAACTATCCTGGGAAGAGTGCATCCCCACATCATGGCACTGTTGAACATCCCCATTCTTAGCAAGTTGATTATTACAATCTAACCATGTCTACTCCATTTGAGGACAAGACAGGAGGGAGTTAAAAAAGTATTTTAGTTTATATAGTAGTGTATTACTTCATACGAGTATGTTACAGACTTTTTATGCAACTTACTCCCCGTGTAAATGGTGAAAGGGACAGAAAAGGAGCACTAGATCTTACCTCCGGAATTATGTTTCACATACTGAAACAGAGACTGTCACCCTAGCCATAGAAACCACTATCAAAACCAAAAGATAACCTCAATACAACAAACATGCACCACACTGAGGCTGCTACTTTAGAAAGGTATAAATATCCCTCAGTTCAAAGGATTACAGAAAGAAATAAATAACAGATACTTCCAAGTTGAATCCTGGAGCAGTTTATCACACAACTCAGGATTTTTACTTCTCAACATGTATTCAGTATGAAAATACTGCACAGAACCTTAACTAAACATCACTTTCTATTCTATAGCTATGTAAATATTTGCCTTTGGTATTAACAAGGCTACATTATTATTATTATTCCCATCAGATTTTAAGTTCTACTCTGGATCATGCCATACAGACAGCGAACAGTTTGAAGAAAGCTACAGAACGAATGGTACAAGCAGTTTCAGAAGATCTAGCTAAAGTTAAAAGAAAGCAGCTTTAATTACCCACTTCAAATGCTATATTGTGTTGCTGGTTGATACTGACGTGTCAGTATCTCTGCAAATATAAAAAGATAAATACAAAGATTAGAAAGTCAGCTAGCTGACTTTGCCAGCTTTTCTGTAACTATCAGTACTAAACTAAACCAGAGCATATTGGTATTCCACATGTTTACACTCAGTCTCAGAACTGGAAAACGAATACTGAAAGTATGTTGGCTAACCCCTGCTACTGTACAGCTACTTTCTCTAAGCATTCACTTGAAATAGCTTAATAAAAATCGGCTTAAACAAGCAAGGTTAACTTTGACTTTTGATTTTTCCCCACCCCAAACAGGAGAATAAATCTGAGTCATTACTACATATATTTTCTTCCCACACCTTACCAGCAGCTGTTTAACCACAAAGGGAAACAGCCTCTGCACCCAAGACATCTATAAGCATCATGCTAACATACCAAGTCATAGTTAACATATGTAATTATTTTGTTTTCAGAGTGCCCTACATTGAGAGTTGTTTGTTTTTAAAGATACTTCCTTGCATGTCTGAGTAACTGAGTAATACCATTTGTTGTCTATGTACTCCTAACAATTAAATTGTCTGTTTCTTCAATATGGTGTCCGTACCTTGGCAGATTTATCTGGCTTTGAAATTTTAGTTGATGGTAAGTAGGTTGGAAAATTTTAACATACTGTAGAAATACAGTGGGCCAAGAAAAGTAATCTTTTTCTTTCTGAAATCCATTTAACAGCAGTGATTAAAAGCAGACAGTTAACAGCCTTGTATTATGAGGGATGCTATTCCAAAGCATACAGGGACTGATGGAAATCATCACTTAAAGTGAAAATTGCCAGTGCATTGCTTAAAAAGGACAGGCATTTTTCAGGCAAACTTGAGTGGTTTCATCAGATGATGGATACGGAGATAATCCAGACTCGGTTCACGCAAGCAGTGATAGCTAAACTTGCTGCTCTGTACCACTGACTTACTAGCCTGAGTCAATGGCTTTTTTCAGGGCTTCTTCCACACTTCACAGCCAACAATACCATTAACCTTTCTTTTCTCCCTTAGGCTCTTACTATATATCCTTATAATTCGATTTGCCTCTGCCTATTATCCATGGTTCTGCTTTATTTAGCTTAAGATAACAGCACAGGAAACCACAACCTCTCTGGGCAGCCAGTGATAGTGAAAGGCTCACTCCCCTGTGCTAGACGAATGTTTGGAATGTTCCTGTTATTACTTTGCAAGTGAACTTAATAGTTGAAGTAATTGCTGTAGGCTTCCTAGATCCAATAAAAACGATTAGTCTCTCCCACCAAAATCTTTCTATACCACAACAACAGCTAAACCTTTTGTTTATCCTGGGTCACTGAACCTGCTGTCCTGGGCCTGATAGCAAATATCTAAGAAAGAACATATTTAAGACAACAAGCATGTAGTGACATTTCCTCAGAACATTCTCTGGCAAACTGAAAGCTCAGAGTCCTTCCAAATCAACAGTAATATCTTTGATAGCCCTATAAAGATTTTTCTCTCATGTATGTCAAGGTTTTTTCCCCCCATATAACAATTCAAAGCGTGTCATTATGAAATGTGGACGAAAAGCTGGGCATGAGCCAACAATGTGTGCTCGCAGCCCAGAAAGCCAACCGAATCCTGGGCTGCATCCCCAGCAGCATGGCCAGCAGGTCGAGGGAGGCGATTCTGTCCCTCTGCTGTGCTCTCGTGAGACCCCACCTGCAGTGCTGCATTCAGCTCTGGAGCCCTCAGCACAAGAAGGACATGGAACTGTTGGAGTGGGTCCAGAGGAGGCCACAAAAATGATCCGAGGGCTGGAGCACCTCTCTTACGAGGACAGGCTGAGAGAGTTGGGGTTGTTCAGCCTGGAGAAGAGAAGGCTCCAGGGAGACCTTATTGCAGCATTTCAGTACTTAAAGGAGGACTATAGGAAGGATGGGGGCAATCTCTTTAGCAAGGCCTGTTGTGACAGGACAAGGGGTAATGGTTTTAAACTAAAGGAGGGTAGATTTAGACTGGATATAAGGAAAAAATTTTTTTACACTGAGGGTGGTGAAACACTGGCACAGGTTGCCCAGAGAGGCTGTAGAGGCCCCATCCCCAGAGACACTCAAGGTCAGGTTGGACGGGGCTCTGAGCAACCTGATCTGGTTGAAGATGTCCCTGCTCACTGCAGGGGGGTTGGACTAGATGACCTCTAAAGGTCCCTTCCAACCCAAACCATTCTATAATTCCATGATTACTGCACGATGTCTCAGATGCTAGAAGTCCTTTTGTTTTGAATTTGACAACTGCAAGTTTCATGTGTTACTTCACACACTGAATAGGAAGGTAAAATGTCTGTCTCTTCAGTCTGCACACTAACATTATTTTTTCAAGGCTTCCATCACATACTCCTCCATCACCTTTTTCCCCTTGATCAAGGATCCTATTCTAGCCATTCTTGACATGGAAATTGTTCCATACCTTTGATTTTCCTTTTAGTCATCTCTCAATCTTGTCCAGATTTCTAGATTCAACTTCAGTAAATTGCACTTGGAAATATATATCTTTATAATCTAGGGTAATCAGACCAACATCTGTGCTTATATGAATCTGGGCCCACATGTACAGGCTAGATATCTATTTTTAGATATCTAATATGAAAACAGGAACTTTCAAAATTTATATTATACCTTGTATATGTACTCTAAAATATTAGGGTTTGGGGGGAGATGTTTATCTTGATACAACTCTTTCCCATTCTTAATCTAGATAAAGGAGGCTAAGAAGATCCTTGGTGGGGGGGAGGTGGTGGTGGGGGGGACATCTTTACAAGAATCCACCCCCACTTCCCACCCCCATGTCCTGTAAGAAACCGGGAGCTGTTTTGGGCTATGTATTGTTGTCAGATTTCTCATCTTAAAGCATCTCTATTAATTCACCTATACAGTAATGTTTAGTTTTGCCTTCTGGAAAAGTGGGTGATGGATTCCAAAACTGAGAAGTCTTAGTCTTGTATTTATCAGCTGTCAAATTTTGAGCTGGTGATAGCACTTAAGCCTAAAGCAGACACTTGGAAGAAGTCTAACTGCTGAATATACAAAAGTAATCCAACATTTCAAGCTGGTATTTCTTCAGCTCTATGCAACAAATAAACATCAATACAATGGATTTTATATACTACTGAAATCAATTATTTAAGTCCTTAAGTAGGACACTTTGATTATCAGTTATTTTGTTCTGTATTTATTGCTTTTAAGCTTTGGGAATAGGAAAAAATTACAACTACATGTAGTTTCTACACTGAAGTTGGGTTCTTCTTGCCAAAGTGTAGGGACTATATCTAATTTAAGCATAATTGTTTAATACTGATTTCAAAGTGTGCATCTTCTGTAAGAAAATGTTGAACACTGCATTTCGTACTTCTACTCTGGATTTTTACTGTGATATTTATAGTTAGAAACTAGAATTCAGAAAAACATGATAGATATTTCTGCTAAAAAATTTTTAAAAGTTTTGATGCACAATGTCTGATGAACCAGTTAATTTAAAAAGGTGTTCCTGCATTCCTATTGAAAATAAAGTCAGCATACGTTAGATGCCTAACTCATGTAAGTACATTTGAAAGCTACAGCCACTTATCCTCATTGTGCCCCACGCCCTGCAACATTTTAGAAACATTATGTAACGTTCTCCTATTTTATTCCTCTTTGATGTCGGGGGTGGGGGATTTGACCTTTTGCCAGCTTCTAATTAACTATGAATGAACTTACCTAGCAAAAATGTTCTCTTAACCTACTAGTTAACCTGAGTGCAAAATTAAGGGGAAAGAAACAAAACCACCTTTCTGCAAAACAAAAAATTAATAAACTTACAGTTGGGAAAAATATAAATAAAAAGCCATGAATAACCTGTTTTTTCATTATGACATTTCTCTCAGATTCTACATACAACAAACTAATGTTTCAAGGCACATCAACACAACATCCCTTTAAAAAGTTAGTAATTTTAATTACTTTAGTAATTTTGTAAGACAAATCTAAACATTATCAGTATTACAGAATTAATATAATTTAGAATTTATTTGATCCCCTTCAACACAAATTTATGTATTTTAGTATGTAACAAAGTAGAAGAAAACAGTAAGTTCTCTTGAATGCATCAGGTTTTGGTGTTTGGTTTGCGTTTTGCTTTTATTTTTAAATTACCAAGCCATTTGAAAGGTTAGGTTCTATTGCTTCCCTTCTTTTCCTTTCCTTTTCCCCTGCCCCCACTCCCTCAAAAAGAGAATTTGGAACTTATATATCACAAGCAAGTCAACTGCTAAAACAGACAGACTATGTAGACACAATCATAAGGAAGTTTGTAAGAAATTAAGTTTCTGAAAAGCTTTAGTAATAATCCCTGTAATCCCTTAAATATAAAGTGTACTTCAGTGCACAGTTGACAGCATTTCTCCAAACTTATTTATTGAAATTAGAACTGCTTAGTACTTCTGTGATTAACTTTCTTCCTTACCCACCACCATCTAAAAAAACCTTTTGATTTTTCACAACTACATATATTTAAAGAATTTTCCGTGAATTATTTTACAGAAAATATTAGTTTAAGACACTGCACTTTTGTGAGATTTCTACCATAAACTCATATTTACAAATTTTCTTCTGAACCCTCTACCTAAGAACCTAGACCCTTTTAAATTCATTTTTAGTAATAAACTCTATTATAGAAAAGGTTTCACAGTTCTTAAAGACAATTCCAGTTATATATAATCACAATAACTTTTAGCATAATTTGTTAGGAACAAATATGCCCTTCTGAAAAAGCACACACAGTGTAACCCTGTCAATAAAACCTCAGAAACACACGTGGTGATTTTTTCCTCTCTCTGCCTTCTACTCCCCCAAAAAAGCAGCAAATTTAAATTACAAAATGACATTACATTAGTCAGAACCATGTAGTGTCCTGGTAGAGTATTTAGAAAAGTCAGTTCCATAAGAATATGTACATACTATTTGTCTTTTCCTAATGCATCATAAACATCACCATTTCTATTCATCCTTAATGCAGACCATATCCTTGGGTTTACTAAGGCTTTTCACTTCATCCAGTAGTCTTTTAGGTGTCAAAATATGAGTAGAACCTGACAAAAGAGCATAAGTATTAACTGTGTCAGTATGAAATTCTGACTTTCAGACATTCCGTCCTTAAAAAAAAATCAGTTACATGCCAGTGGTTTTTACTGTACCTAGAAAACTGAAAAGTACAACAGTTCAAAGTGTTTTCATATGTTATCATATAAAGTGTCATCACATAAATGTAAGTGTCACCATTAGGTAGGCAAGTATCCCTCTTGCGCACACTGAGGCATTCAGATAGGGACTCTTACTTTGGATACAAGTTTCAAGTCCTGCTCTGCCCAGTTTGAAACATAGGCTTGAACCTGGGCCACTTTTGCTGTATGCAATTGTCCCAGCCTGCAAGAAATCTGCCCATTCCATAAAAGGGTGAGTTAATGACAGGTTTTATTCTAGAATCAAGAAACCATCTGGATTAAAGATTGTCACAAACAGTAGTTTTCCACAGAAATATCAGTTACAGAAAATTGGCTTTTACTGACTAACATTTCCTTGAAAAGTTTGCTACAAATTCCAAGTCTGGAGCAGCAAAGAAAATCTTTATTATTCTTCAGGAGTGCTCAACTACCTCTCTTGTTCTCATAGAGAGTGATTATAACTTCTGCCGTGAAGAGTCACCCAACACTTATAAAGGGAACTCTTAATCGTTTAACATTAGGGCTGTCTTGAACCTTTAGTTTTAGTAGTGTCAATCTGAATAGGCTAATATTCCTTGAGTTCTGAAGCACGAATACAGGAAGATTTTCATCTTACAGTAAGCCACATGGAAATCTGGCAGTTACCACCTTCCCTCAGAAATCAGGATTACAAAAAAAAGTTCAAGAATCATCTCTAAACAAAAGGGAAGATGGTGCTGTAGTTAGTGACATATTACAGTGAAAGAGTGACCTACGCTAAACATGGTTTTGTAAACAAGTATCAGATAAAGAAACAGTCTTGTTGAACTACGTTCCTGTTGTCCTGGTCTTTCCATTGCAACTCAAAACTAGGGCCAGCATTAAACCTACCTCAACCATCACCAACAAAAATAAACCAAAAAAACCAACCACACACACAAACACACCTACAACACCCCCCACTGTTTTGAGGTAATGCTCTAGATCTCAGGATCAAGGTTGTCATTGCTTTAGGGAAGAGTATTTATATGTTTAAAATTATGGTAGATAGATTCAATCCTTTTTGAAACTCAGGACTAAATTTAATTGCCAGGTATAGGCATCTCAAGTAATTTAGAATGCTTTAGATGACCCTGCACCCAGACACCAGCTGCCACTGCAGATGGCTACAGGTCTCTGGTAAAGTTCTATATCTAGGAACTCTGTTTTGATATATCATATATGCAAATGTTTTAGCACCTAAATTTAAACAGCATTACAGGAAACTTATTTGAAGCACAGCAGCTGATGGAACAAGCATTTGCTACCTCTGAAATATTAACTTGAGAGATTACGAAGCTGGCAATTCGTGCATTTACTGCTGAACATTAAGAAGATAAGGGAGATCAGTTTTCAGGGCAAAAGCCATAAATCATGGTGTGGTTTGTGTAAAGTCTCTGAAGAAATTATGACAAGAACTAGAAGATGTTGCAAAGTCAACTGAGCTACACTGAAAAAGTTTTTTTGGGTTTGTTTTGTTTGGGTTTTTTTTGTTTGTTTGTTTTTTTAAATACTTATCTTCCCTTCCTCACGAAGTGAGTAATTTTGCACTAGTCTGCCAGCTTTCCTACTACCTCCAGAAGTAATAGTAGCTGAAGGTAAAGCACAGACAGAAGGCGAAGTTTGTCAGGAAACTGTAATGCAAGGAAATAGGTTTGTTTAAATAATTTTTGCTATGTATCAGGCTACTTTAATATATTTTTCTGGCATAATTCATCATGATTCTTCCATAGACCATAACTGTATTTATTGTCCTTAATATCTTGTTGCAAAAAATCTCAAACATCAAGCAATCTAGATCAGCTATAAAGATATTTCTAAAGTGCAAAGTTTTAAGAAATACACTGGCTATAGCATTAGCATTTACTATTTATTTACATTTACATAGCATTTATATAGCATATAGCATTTACTGAACCAACTTAGGGAACATAAGAAAAAAGATCCTTACACTTTCCAGAAACACATGTAGCAAACCCCTACACACCATCCTTTTCCCAAAACAAGCTTACCAATAACAACTTCACAGGACTTGTAGGCTTGAGAAACTTCATAAGCACTGCGCATCTCAGAATATGTAATTCCTCCAATCACAAATATAATCAGTCTTGCACTACTCTTTCGCTCATCTGGATAACTAGCTTTAGGTTTCTGGCGCGCACTGTAAAAGATTTCATAAAATGATTTTTATATAGCTTAACTGATTAATTTTGGTAAAAATTATACACTTAACAAGCAGTAACAATTTCTGTCATGCAGTTCATGGTTTGAGTATAATGTCAGCAAAAGAATTTAGACAAATCGATAATTAAAATAATTTTAACAAAAACAAGTTAGCACATTACTCAAACCATTCAGTTATCACAAGTGGGAAAATAAATACAAAACAAAAACCTTGTTGCACACATAGCTCACACACAAAGGACTTCTCCCAAGTAGCTTAATTCTAGCAATTGCAGTGGCATTTTTCATGAGAAGTTCATTTGAAAAAGCTAGTCTTAGGTTTTTCAGTCTTCAAACATGAACAGAATCTCTAAAAAAAAAATCTGGCTGTTATCAAATAAGATTCAGATAGTTAGGAACAAAAACCAAAAAAGCTCTTAAAATATGCTTTCTAACACACATTTAGTAACTGCAGATTCAGATTAAATCATCTGCAGTCCTGATCTCTCTTTGCGAGGGTGCCTAAAAGATTCCCAGATTTCACCAGCCTATAAGACACAGGTCCAGTTACAACGTACAGGGACTTGCCCTAGTGTTTCCTTGCATTGACCATCACAGTGCATATCCAGGAACAAAAGGACACGCCAACAGTTCAGTTGGCAGTGGCAGTAACAGAACTACTTTCCTAAGGCTGTGTATCTACCTTTTGTCTTTTATTAAGGTAAAAATTCCAATTCAAGTGTGTCCTCCACATTTAGGATATGTATAATGTTTCCCTCCATATGAATTCCAGCATCTAATTAGTGCAATGAGCATTCCTGCGATAGAAACACTTTTATCTCTATTCAGCTGTCTCACCATTTAAATAAGACTACCAAAAGCAATAAAGCTGTCAAATTGGCAGGTATTGGTCATGAGGTTCAAGAGCTAGTGGGATTAAAAAGGGAAAGAAGGGAAAATACAAGTTAGTGAGCTAAAAAAAAAAAACCAAACTCCAAAATCACCTGTCAGTGCTACTCAGTAAATATGCAACTACACAGAACACACCATTTCACATTCATTAGCAGAGAATTCATTTCAAGACCTCCAACTTTTCTGGACTTCTCTAAACCATCCCCTGACAACAGGGGTCAAATGTCTAACAGGCCTGTATTCCCTAATGAGAGAGCCTACAGAAGTTGCGTTTAACTTCCTGAAGTCATAAACTTCAAGAATGACACCACTACCATTGCAGAAATAACTTTCAGAAGAAATGAAAACATTGTTTTTGCCTAAGTCACAGTATACTGATAATCGATTCCTGAAACTACTTCACATTAAAAAGCTCAATTGTTTAAACTTCTCATTCTGGGAATATGTAAACGTTTTTTCTAACTTTGAAGCAAAAGGGAGATACTCCAAATAAAAAGCTATATACAGCTAAGAAGAGTTATTAAGCTAACAAAGTTCAGTATCTTTTAGATGAAAAAAATACAAGTTTTACACATTAACATTACTTTATAAATGTTACTCCACCACTCAGTAAGTGCACTTTTATAATGCTTTAGAATGTACATGGCAAAAATACTGAGAAATAGCTAAGTTAGTTTACCTTACTGCTCCTGAACCACTCCAGGTAGGAGGACACTGGGAACAATAAGGCCAGTCTTTTGAATCTAGTTTGTTTTCTATAGCATCCTGAAGGGCAAAACAAAGACCCACTTTAAACAGCCATGTAGACCTAAAACCCACCAAGTTTCAACTTCCAGTATGGATGTCTAACTGGAATTTAATGCCAGCACATGCAATTTCTTAGAACAACCAGTCACAAGCAGCATCTCATGAACAACACTCCTATGTAACAAAATGCTAGAACATGTAATGCTAAAAATTATTACAAGGCTTTTGTATATCACAAGGACTTAGGAGGTACATATACTTTCTATAAGCATAATATTGATTTAACTGTTCAGATTTCACTAGCAGCTCTTCATCTGCAACGGCCCTAACATATTTAAATTTCTCTATAGCACTATACGAGAGAAGTTAGGGTCCTCTAAACACACAAATGAACATGTGAAAGTCACCAAGAATCTATGAATGACAGCACTGGGGACTAAAGGTCCAGTGAACTCACTATTCTCAGATCAGTCACTAACTGATGCTTAGGCAGAGTTTTAAGAACAAAGCAACTACACTTCTGGAAAGTAACATTTTCCAACCTCTACCGATCTACAGTTTAGATTTGAATTACAGTTTAAAGACCTACTGAAGAAAAAAAATCCACTAAACACTGCCAATCACAGGACAATCTGTTCAAAAACACTTTGCTTTCACTTTCATTTGCTTCACCTTTAAAACAACCTCCAATAAGGAGCATCGCTAACACAGAGCGGTCATGTTCTATATTACAGACAGACTAGAAGCGATCACTTTGTTCAACAGACATATTTAACAAGATTTATTCAAATTAACAATATTTATTCAAAATATTATGGAATTGCAAAAGATTGGCTATAACTGCTCACTTGAGTAAATTTCTGCACTGCACCCATGAATTAACTAGTTGGTCAAATTTACCTCCATAACATCTTTGATAACAGGCGTCCACCTAGAAAGTTGAAAAGTTTCTTCTGAAGAACGGTCCCTTCTTGGGTGTTTATGCTGCTGAGCAGCAGACTGAAAAGATTTTTCAAAACATGGTTGTATTATACACTGTATTTGGTTTTTTGAAACTTATTCTCTGTTAGTGGCAGGTGGGAGGGGATCAGTAGGAAAACATAATAAAGAAATAATAAAAACAAAGAACAACAATTTATACTTGTAGAATTCAGAATACACTAGAAATACTAATTTCAGAGACAAGGAAGTAAGTTGGCACTTTCCAAAACCAACTAGCTCAAGTCACCATCTGATGATTTGAGGGAACATTATACGTATCTTTGAAAATTATTCATGTTAATTGTTTAAAGAATTTACCACTTAGACACATCATAAAAACACGAATTCCCAATACTTGCCTGATTAAAAAGAAAAAAAAAAGACGTGGATAATACTGTTAGGAACAGTTGCTGAAAGAGCTGCTGAGAGCCGAAGAGAAGTGCTTGGGTGGTAGGAAATTGCAAAAATAAATACATTCTTACTGAAGAGAGAACAGGAACATCAAGGTATTTCCAATTTCTTATCATATCACTATCACTTTCTATTTGTACATTCTGGATCAGCTTGTCCAAGTTCTCCTGGGTAGTTCCTTCGATATAAGGAAAACATACAGCTTAGTTACCATGTGACTGTAAGAAAGACCAATTTTGTCTCACACATTCTGGGCTGTTATTTAGTCCAGGATTTTTTTTTTGTTGGGCCAGTCCACTCTAAGTTTACCATAATACTATATTCTAGATAAAATTTTGTTTAATGGTCCCTTTTTGAGACCAAAACTTGATATTGTTATAGATCCCTCAGACCCACGTTCTGTCAATTGCCTCCTCCTCTACTACAAAATCTTCCCCATTGACTTCATTTTCAGGTTGCAATGGACATGGAACTTCCCCTTTAACAGCTTCAATACTACATGAAAAGGAGAAAATTTAAACTGTTGCACACATCCAAGCACAGGAATGATGCTAACACACTGTATGGATCCGCACTTGTATTGAATCTCTTAAATCCTCAATAATATATCTTTGCTACTAATTTGAAAGAAAAGAAGCTACAGAGGATGGACAGTATTTCTTTCAAACTTGGCCATCAGCTCCAATACAGATGCTTAAGTTAACTAAAAATACTGGACTATCCCAAAACTTGAGTTGAAGTCCATAGCACTGAGGAAAAAAACCACAGTAGCTTATAATACCATTTGTGCTGAAGATATACAGGAGAATAGCTCTAATTTTGTCATAGCTCTCATGACTTTTGTTGAGCAGAACTGGAAGGAGGACTCTCATTGAGTCTTTCACTTTTTGACCTTCTGCATCAGTTCCAAGAGCCAAATCCTAAATTAAAAAAAAGTCGTTTTAGTGAGTAATCACTAAAAAAAGCATTTTTTGTGTGTTCTGAAATGTGCTTTTATGAAACTGTAGGTTTCAGGAAACAATCAAGCTGCATCAATTTAAACTCAGTATGAGAAGTCTTTGACATAATTATTTCAATACTTACAGCATGATAATAACACTACATAACACACTAAAACTATTTGATATCTAGAATTCATATAAATATAAATTCATAGGTTTTTTAACTTGAGATTAGTAGTACCATGTAATGCCTCACCCTAACAGGTGCTTTTCCCAGCCATTTAAAAAGGGCTTTCTTCTACAGAACATAGTAAGGCAACTTCATACGAGTTTTGAAAAAAGAAAACACAAAGAAGATCCTTATACAAATCAGCCAGATTCAAAGACAAACCCCCAAAACTCTAAAAGCACCTCCTTTATTGGCAGAGTAACAGCCTTGTATCTCTCACTTAGCTTTAATACTACTACCTCAAAAAGCAATCACAAAAAAAAAGGCAAGAAGCACAATACTTTTGTCAGTTAAAAACAAGCATCTATGCCTGCAAACAAAAAAGTCACATTTGCAGTAAGTTTTTACTTGGTTTGTGGTTTTTTTGGGTGGTTTTTTTTATTTGTTTGGTTGGGATTTTTTAAACATACCTGTTCAGTTTTACAGAGCCTTTCTATGTTAGATTTGAACTTGCTCATGCAATCTTCTGCTAAGTTAAGATGGACAACTTGCTAGAAGATAAAAAAAAAAATCACAAGCTGCCATAACTTGCCTTTTTTTAAAAACACATCAAGCAATCTTTTTTACTTGTTACAAGAGTCAAACTTTCAACTATCCTTCAGTCCCATCATGCATTTTCTGTGTTTTACCCTTCATTTAAAGGTTGACCCCCATAATACCTTTTAAAACATTAAACTGCATTGCTATCTCCAATCCTCAAAGCATGCAAATCCCTGAAGTGTTTTTTTATACACTAAGATGAAACACTTGGAAACAAGTTTTCATCTCAAAATTTTACAGTAGGTGAACATTAATTTGGAAAAAAGTTATATAGCATACTTAACAGGAAAATGACAGAATAAAACAACACAGAAAATTATAGTGTACAAAGCAACTTATTGTGAAGTTGTAGTTAAAGACCCCTTACCCTACTAATCTCTTTACGATAGTGCGGCATCTTTTTCATTAACTGGGCCAGAGCAGATATCGATAACTGTGAAGAAATGATACAAGCTGAAAAATTTTTCCCCATGATATTTGACATCCTTATTTCCCTTCCTGTTGCAACCTTGCTTTTTATTTTCTTTCCCCCCAAAATTGCCATTGAGACACCCTCCATTTCTGTAATAGGTCCATGAATTACATAGATCTTATCAACTGCAAATAATTCAATTACCAGGAAAAACAACAATACGTTAATCTAAACAACTTACTTTTCCTTCTGTTGCTTTTCTTTTTGATGAAACTTCTTTCAAAAGCTTTGGTATTTCCCTGAAAAAAAAAGCCAAAGGAAAGTGATCAAATGCAACAGCATCACAGTTCTTAAATCTTTTCTTAAGATCTTTACTTAAAATCTTAAAAGAACTGTGCAACAAAAACTTCTGAATAAAAGTAAAAGCTTCAAATACAGGTCTCCTTCAGAGAAGAGGGGGGTTTTTTTGATAAAGGAAACTGAATTTAAACATTCTGTTTATGATAACTGCCTAATGTCATTTGATGCAATAACTTGATAATACTTCATGCAAAATAAACCCTTCAGATTTAAAAGATTTGAAGATACTTCCGAGGAAATAATTTTATTTCCATTTTCCTCAAGAACTGTAGTTAATATTAGTAAAATCACATACCCCTGTACTTACTGTATTTTTGAAAGTATTTTTTTGTTCCTGGCATCGATTATTTAACAGGATACAGTCTATACTGCAAACCATCTTCACTACTACCTGTATTCCTACTTTCTTAACAGCTCAAATACATTCCCTCTCAAAGAAGCTTTTATAACTTGCATTTTTAACTAGTTTTTATTATTTATTCACATACTCTATCACATCTGCAATATGCTTGTGCCGAATCTTCACCCAGAGCTCATCATCTTCCTCCAGAATTGCCTCCCGTTCCTTCCCAGCAGGTCCTTCTGTTTTGTATCTTTCAAGGGAAAATTCAGACAGTAGTTTGGTTTGGTTTCTCCACCACCCCCTCATTCTTATAACTCATAAGAGTATTAATTGTATGGTTTAATCAACATACATGGTAATAGCTGTAACGTACACAGGTTTTCACTTACAAAGCCAAGCTATTGCCCAACACAATATAATTTACAGAAGGGTTTTACAGATTACATCTTTGAACATAGAAAAAGCAGATGAATTTTAGAATGATTCTTTGGGGCAATAGCTTCTGGACAATCTTTTAAACCAACAGAAACAAGTTTCAGTCATACATTTACCTGCACCTCAATTTCTCTTCAGCTTCTAATGTCAACTTCCCTTTGGCTTCAAATGCAAATTGTGTGCAAAGTAATACATGTTGAGATAGCAAAGTGCAGCTTTCTATATCTACTACAAGACCTTTCATTACTCTGAAGGAGAATGAAGTCCCATTCACCCACAAAATAGATTAAGTAGGACAAACTACTTCACGTATACAAGATACGTGCTTCACAGCATTAAAGACCAGCTATTACTTTTCTACAGAAATAAACCTATAAAGCAAGATAGCAATCATACTACATAACATTTTCACGTTTACGGAAACTCACACAGTATATATGGCCAGAAAGCAGAAAAATATAAAAAAACCTACAAGATGAATTGTGAAAATGATCATGACTACCTAGAAGACATACTCTGCTACATTTTCATACCCAGCAAATTTCAGATTCATAAAATTCTACATTTTCTATGAAAACATTCACTCAGTGTTTCTGACAGAGGAGATAGGCATTCCTGTTTGCTTAACTAAACAATGAGGCAATTAGGTCTCATTTGCTATAGTGGGTCATCAGAAAGCACTCTTACCAAATCTTTGGTGTCGGAACAATCTGACATAAAAGCATGTACCTTATGCAAAACAAGGTCACACTATTCCAAACAGTGATAAAATAATGCTTATAAACTGAACATGGCTTACTTAAGTGTGCATTTAGGATAAACACATAAATTTTAACACCTACACAAATTAAGTGACTGGAACTATAAAAGTGAGCATTCCTGAGAAATAACTAAGCTTTTCCTCAGTATTCTATTATTGGTCTTATTGACCTTGTTAGGCCAAGAAGGTTGAGAATATGAAAGAAAAGGTCGAGAACCTGACCATGCACTACCAAGGTTTTGCTTCAAGCCTAGTACAAAGTTCTTTGTTTTTAAAAAAATGCAATTTGTTAGACTCAAAACTTAGCAAAAATACTAATTAGATTCTACCTAATCTCAACTAAATAAGGAAGTTAACAAAAAGAGGAAGTTACAAAACCAAGACGAAAGACTTAATAATAAGTGAAGCAAGACTTATATAAGCAGCTAATATTGCTATGGTGCAATTCAGCTAAACAATTCCATAAATTTTATAATCAAGAATAAAGTATTTAGATTTTTTTAAAAGTACTTGCTTGTAAGTATCATTTTCAATTGGTAGCAGATCATATGCCATTGCCTGGAAGGTGAGTTCATGAAGTACAGTTGATACTGGGTCAAAGCCACGATCAATTATTATTAGTTGGGAGTGAGTTTTAGCCTAGAAAGCCATCAAATAAATGTAAAGTTAAGACATACAGTACAAAGTTAATGCATGTTTAATCTATTTACAGCAAGTTAAAGCAGTGCAGACATTTTTTGTTTAAAAATAACTGAAAAAAAACTAAAAAGCATGGCCCAAGTGTTTATCAACATAAATAGAAACAAACGCCTAAGTGATAACCAGAACATAGTGGTTTTAAATACTAATTTTAAGGCAATGCTCTTAGCCCACTGCAATACATTCAGTAACCTCACCTAATAAGCAAAAACCGTAAAGAAAAAACACACACAAAAAAAAAGGCCTCCCACTGACTTTTCACAAATAAGTGTATTGTTTGTATTTCAGAGTAGATTGTCCATACTGTGCTGCAATGCAGAAAAAAATAATCTCCAAACATTCAACTGAAGGTTTCACTTCGGGGTTTAGCAGAGCGGCAGTAGCATCAGGTACATTTATTTCTGTAGCAGAATGGAATGTCACCAAGTCAGAATGGTTTACCTCATACTTCTGCATTTAGGCAGCTGCCCTAATCTGCCCTGATCTGTAGTGACAGATCAAAAACATTAATTATGTTAAAAGCTGTATCTCTGCGTACAGTAAATCCCTTAACAGGAGACATTTCAATTCTGCAGTGAAGGCCCTTCTACACATAGCCCTATGGAAGGTGATGTTAAAACAAAACATCTTCATTTTCAATCAAACGTTTTCTTCAGGTTTGTATCATCCCCTACATTATCACAGGGCCAATTTATCAAGGACAACTGGTTTGATCACGCAGATTATATTTGCTCACATACAGATTTACTGTATCAGTTACTACCTCTAAGATGCTTTCATACACAAAAACAAGTAAATGGCAGCTAGTTGCCTTTATTAATTAAAAAAAATATGTTTTTGTAGAACCTATTGTTAAAACATATTCCAAAGATTTTTTCCCCAGACTTACAAAAAAAGAAGCAAACATTTTAGTTCACTTTCTACCTTTATTTGGCTTTTCTCATCAGTTTTGTAGTAGTTTTCAAGATTTTTTTCAACAAGCTGTGCAAGTTTGCTGGCTTTATCGGATGGTCCACTGGGAAAAAAGGAAACATGCAAAAATAACTTAAATTTCTTCATCAAAACACTAAAATGCTACCTTTAAAACAGAAAGAACTCCCTAGATTGATCCTCTGGTTTCACGAGCAGTTTCTGAACTCCATTCTAGGTATTTCCAATATATTTTCACTCTTACATTACGATTCCACTCTTTGAATGCTTCAGGTATTTCAGACAGTAGAAACAGCTTCAGCCAAAAGACTGACATTAGCTGGCATATGGCCCAGCACCTAAAAGTCTCACTCAGAGGCAGGAAACAAGAAAGAAAAAAGAGAAAGAGAAAAGAAAGAACAGTCAAGCGATTATTTCTTTGTTACCTTTGCAGAGAATAAGGCACCGCTTCATGTTATACCACAGAATGCAATTCTTGAGCATAATTTCAGATGCTTACTTTGACTTCAAAGATACTACTATGTACTCGCTATCAAAGCTCAAAAGATATATTCTCCCCAATATCTCTACTACAATGAAATCCTGATCCCATCTGCTTCAGCAGTTTATGAATTCCTTGATGCCAAGCAAAGCTGCAAAACTATCAACAGAGCAGTTCTGTTACAGGATTATGCATGCAGTATATTAGAATGCAGCCTATTACAGTGTCATCCTACTGACCAAACATGAAACAAGCAGTTCATAACAAAACAGTGTATAGTAAGTACTGTTATATGAATACACACAGAGAAACAATTCACTGCTCCTCCTACACTTCACAAATTCCTATCATTCCATATTTCAGAGTTGTGGCTTAAAACCAATTCATCCACAATAAAAGAAACTATGCTGCAGCCTCAAGCTATTACCAATGTGGGAAGTCCTAGAAGTGAAAGCAGCTACACTATACAACACTATTTTGCCCCACCTTTTATATCGTACTCCTGGATTCTCATCTAGTGTGGCACATAGGGTAACAATTTGTTCAGCCATTACTTGCATTACAGCATCTTTATCCTTTGTCTTTTCCAGAGTTGGACTATAACAGCGGTAGAATGCATCTGGGACATTGAGAGTAAATACCTATGTAAAGCACAACAGAGGAAAAAAAAAAATGCCTTAAATTGTGTATTTCTAAAACATCAGGTAAAAGAATTGCTAATACTTTGAAACTACATGCTGTAATAAAAAAACATACATAATATACTTAAAAAAACCAAAACATAACACCAAAACCACCCACACTTCTGTCCTCTTTCTCAGTCCTGTTGAGCTCATCTGCTTCTTGTTCTCACACTCTTTTCCTCTATTATTCTCCTCCCCTATGTAAATTACTGTATTTTTCAAATTGCTTACTGCCTGTACAGATGGAGGGACCTGAGACAGGAAGAACTAAATACCATCCAGTGTCTCATACAGAGCCATACAATGCAATACCAGAATGATCACAGAAGGTATCAAGTTAAATTTGTTCAAAATAGAATTTTACGTATTGCACAAGAACTGAAATTCTTTAAATGCATTAAACCTTGATAAAAGATGTTTAGTACTACACAGAAGAAAAACTTTTTCAACAGTTTAGTAAATGGAATGCAAACATGGAAACAATCCCATTGCCAGTAAATGCATTTTCTCCAGCTTCAGATGCATTCTGCAACTACAGAGCCAAATAAGAATGTCCACACAGATAAAGATGTTTGTTTCATTCGAAAAGATAATCACTTGGACTTTGCCCAGAGCTCAGTCTGACTATTTCCTCTTATCGCCACAGAAAGCAGGCCCAGGGATTTTAAATTAGAAAAACCAGTTAACATTCTCTGTTCCTTTGCTAAGGATTCAAAACATTCTCACAACCCAAAATACTGAGAACACAAAACTAAACTAAAAACAAGAGGCTAAGTGCTGCTTATTTTCTATTTTAGAAAAGTAGTCCCAATTTCTCCTTTCATGCCAGAACAACAAAATTTTCATATGCCTTATTTGGTAGAGGAAGCTACAAAACTTTTTCTTAAGAGCAGCTTTAGCAGAACTCCCAAAAGCAGTTTGAAACAAAGCTTGGGAACATCAACGCCACTGGAAAACAAACTACCACACTAATTGTTCTCTGATGGCTTCTCTCTTGAAATAATAAAAAAACCTGTATTATAAAAGGGAGTGCGTCTTCAAACTAGGAAACCATCACGATAAAACACAGATAGCAGCAACCTCTCCTATATTCACCTGTCACTTGGTATACATAAGAGTTCTGACCCTTGATATGTTCATAAGGTTTGAAGAATACAGGAAAGACTTGTGGGAAACATTCACAGCTGGTTCTACAACTCCCAGTAGTGGGCAGGGTTTGGGAACTTCACTGTATTAGTGAGTACCAGAGTGCATTTCAGCCTTCTGTATCTGGTGGAGTGCATAAGCAACAAATTATTTCTCAACACAATACCTACTGTGTGGTTTCACATGGAAACCACTCATTGTCTTCCATTGGTGGTCTCAAATTTTTAATTGAGAAAACATGTATTTCCATGTTTTCCTCTCAATAAAAAGTTCGCCAAGTTGCTATGGTTTTTGTTCCTCTTTTTTTGAGAGGCTTTGGTTTTGTTCCCCTCCCCTTCAGTTCTCCTCATCCGTTTGCTCTCCTTTTCCAATTTTCACTAAGTAGTTAGTTGTACTTATTCCTATACCAATGTACCAACCTACCTAGTCTATCAAAATAACACCTCAGTATAAGCAGTAACAAACTTTTCTGCTTACTAAAGACAAGCCAGAATACTTTCCTTCTCTTAAGGAATAGATTCCTTCTCTAACCTCTCTACTGCAACTGGCTCCAAGTCTTGCAAAAAGGTCAAGCACAAACAGTAAACCTTTGAATACAAGAGCACTTGTTTTCATCTGAACAATATAGGCAAGCCCTGGAAATATGAAATATGCCTAAATGGCAACAGGTCTCACATACAGTTTGTCAGTTAAAAAAAAAAAAGGTGCACTCTGTTTAACTGTTTTCTAGCAGGTCAACAACATGGAAAATAGTCCTCCAGACTACTTTCTGCTGTTGAGATCAAGAATGAAACTTACCTGAGACTCACATGGGAAGAAGGAAATGTTTATCTCCTTGCATCTCCTTATTGATTTTGCACAGGAAGACTTAATTTTATTGAAGAGGCTGTCAGGACAAACTAGGAAAAAAAAAGATTTCACGTATAAATCATTTGTGCACGTTGCAGCTGTTAATTCACTTATAAGCTTACAGTAGTCAGAACAGACAATTCTAAATTAAGAACCCATTAACTGTAACATACAAAAAGTTGCCAAATCTTCCTAAAGTGAAAGAGAATGTGTATTCAATATTTTGTGTTTGAGATCTCTTTTTCAAGAAGCATCACTGATCATTTTTTACTAGCTTTTGGCAAGCGAAGTTGTAGAATGCTCATTAGCAGTCTGCAGCAGTGAAGGATATTGATTTTAACAAAGCAAAAGTTTCTGCCATTTCTTCTCGTATAGGAGAGAGAAAACATTTCCCAAGCTGCAAAAAGGTTAAAGGGAGAAATAATGTGTACACATCAAACATCAAAACACAGAGAAAGATGGAATTTAGTTACAGATCTCAAATGTGTTCCACTACACTCACAGGCTACATTGGATCCCAGTCTAGAAACTGAATTTAAGGAATATTTGGATGACACAAATACTACACAGACTTGAAAGTGACAGAGCTATTTCTCTAACTCCTCTCTACATGAAAAGCTTTGGCAAGTATTCAAACTGAAAGCTTACACACTCACAACAAAGGAACATACAGCAACATAGTATTTTTCCAGAACAAGAGTTGCTGCATCAGCATAAAATGAAACAAGAAACCAAGAGTTTTTGGTAGTAATCTGATAACTGCTTTGAGAACATACAGTAGCAGACACACACCATCCACAGTCATCCACAGAGACAGCCACAACTCAGTCTCTGCCTTCAGTGGCATGTTTGGGTTTTTTTGTCTTCCCTTCTTTAATGGCCATTTTAGACTTTAATGGCAGTCACATTAACCCTGTTTGCACTAATTGTCTCTGCTTTGCAATTTACATTGTGCATGGAAGGGCTAAGTAGGCACCTTCTTTCAGGTGATGGGGAAAAAAAGGTGGCTCAAGTCTGAAGCAACTATCCAAAATAACCAATTATAAAACATTGGTCTTACAGCAAATTCTCATGCATTTATATCTTTGAGTACGGTTTTGTTTACATGAAATATATAGTTTTACTTGAATTGTCTTCCTCCACAATCTCCAACACAGAAGACTGGAACACTTCAAAAATAAAATCATGTTACCTAAATTAAAAGCTGAGGTGGGGAACGATCAACAACGTTTGGTAATTGTGAAAGAAATTACTATTGCCACACGGCATGGGGACCACTTTCCGGCAACTCAAATATGTTTAGTGACTTGACTCTCAAATCTTCTGTCAAGAAACAGGACCCAAAATTTTCATTTACTAACCTATAGAAAAGAAAGTTGAGAAGCTTATTTACATATATAAAGTTATCAAATTACAACACAAAAGCTTACTTACAGTCAGTGAAATACACATATGCTGCTTTGTATCTGCTGGATGATCTAGTGATGAAGTCATCAATAAGCCCATCTACAGACTTAATGGGGGTAGGAAAAAAAAAAAAGAAAAAATCATTACAGTGTTTTGCCTTTCCTCACGTACCAGACAAAACTTCTCCATCCTCTCCTCCTGCCCCATTAATTACTCAGTCCCGCTTAGGAATACTGCAAATCAACATATAAGAAAAGAAAACACTAAAGTAGAAGATTTTTAATTCCAGACCAAGAATAATAATTACAGAAGGTCAGTCATGCACCAAGAACACCTTAGGAAGCAAACAACACAGGATTCTTGCATCATTTTCCGCCTATAACAGTGCTGAGATTTATTCTCTCAAGAATTTTTAGGAAGTAACAGTAATCTCTTATTAGAGCCATTACTTTGAATTCTATTGTTGAATGTATTGCATCATTATTTGATACAACATCTCTTTCAGTGATGTTACTAATCTCTAAGCAATGAAACAGTGCCTCCATTGATCAAAAGGTACACATTTGCAACATACTCTATGGTGACACTGCATAATGTCTTTTTATTATGGAAAACTAAGCATCACAAAGAGAAGCATCACACAGAATGCAAAAATTAAGTACTGCATAGTTGTATACAGTAAATACTTTAAAATAAAATTGCTTTTTCAGTCTGAAAGATCTTGCTACACTTTCTTTAAAATACTAACCTTTTTGGTGGGAGTTATGAAATATATTGCTTTCATGTGTGGGACAGGCTCACGGTTTTTATACACGTTCTCCACCACTATAAAGTAAGAAATATTACATTTTTATAATTAAGAGCTTTATGCATCTGTAAGGAAAGCACTGTACTTATTTTAGCATGGAGGTGATAAAAATAACACCAATCAAGTTGTCCACAAAATTAGCAGCAAGGACCTATCTTCTGCCAAGAAAGCCCCGATTTTTTTATTTATTTATTATTTTAAATACAGCAAGTTACCACAGGACTTCTTCGACCTTCAGTCTAATGTCAACTAAATTTGTAGGACTAAATTTTTCCTGGCTATTCTACACAAGCAGAGTTTTGCCCTCCCACAGAAAGGTATAGCAATACAAGCATGCTCAAACTACAGGGTCCAGCATGAAGTATCTTGGAAGAGAACTGCCTCGGCAAGATTATTCTTTTTCCAGCACACTGAAGGAGAGGGAGAATGAAGCTATGCAGGGCATCATTCTGGACTAGAGCCTCTTCTGTCCTTTGTTTGCCTATTTCCTGTGCACTTATTCTGTTCAGTGTAATTACAGGCACAAATCAGACATTTTCAGCAAATCAGCTTCCCTCAACTCTTGGTTTTCTCTGTTTAATAAAGTCATTACTATATAGTGTTGCAGTACACTAGCTTGAGAATGCAGAGAGATTCATGTTGCTCAGTAGTTTTGAGCGGGAGGAACAAGGAAGACAAGTAATGTCAGACATTTGGATGTGGAAGGACAGGTTCTTTTCAGTAGTATACTCACTGAAAATAAAGGGTTTCTTATTGATGAACAGGATACATGCTCACTGAAAGTTTCTCACAAAGGGTAAGTAGTGCTTATGATGGTTAAAAATACATTCCAAAAATTGGAATGTATACAGCTTTGCTACTATACTTACAGAAGAATCATGTTATACTGAATACTTGGACTAAGAAAAGTCCTGCTACTTGTGGAAAACCAACTAAGTCTAAATACTGCTCTCTTAAAAAGTGCTTCTAAAAATCTAAGGCTGATTAAAAACTAGATCATTTACGTTTTGTGTATTCATTTAAATTTCAAAAACAGCCACGAAAAAAGTTTGGCAGGATGATACACTAATAAACTTTACAGAAAAGTCAATCATAAAAAGCAACTTTGAGAAGTTTTTTGATAGGAAAAACATCCTTTTTATAAGTTGCAGGGAAGAAACGCCCATAAAACTTACTGGAGTGAAAATACATTTTTAAAATACATGTAGAAAAACAAAGTCTTATCTAAATAGGCATACTGCATAACTGAGATCTATCACAATCGATCTATTATTCCCTTTTGACAGTGGCCAACATCAAGGAACAGGAGAGACATTCAGCTGATGAGAAACTCCACTCCACTGGAAACTACTCCCAAATTGCTTAGAAAAGTGACAATCTAATTACTGTTAATGTTGCTTATGAGTTTATTCTAGTTAAAGTAGTCATTGATATAATTTAGTTTCAAGTTTTGATGTGGTTTTTTTTTTTAAAATTACAGATAGCTCCCTTCTTTTGAAGAGAGGCTAAAATATATCTGCACAACATAGAACTCAAATTTAAACTCTTGCCACTATCACATCCACTTGCTTGCAAACACCTCTCATCAGTTTGTCTATTATTGTCTCCTGTTCTCATTTCGTCTTCAGTACTTAAGTTTCTCTGTCCTTCTATCCTAACTTCATGAGCATAAATGAATTCAAAGCAGCAGATATTACTGATTTACAGAACACATTAGGAAAAAATGCAGAGAGCAATTTGCCTATTCTTGTATGTTTTACTAACATTCACTTAAATCTTTCCTGAGATTGTTTTCTTTTAACTTTAACTGACAGATAATATCCTTAAAATCACTCTGTGACAGATAACTTTCTCATTTACCCCATCCTGGACATTAGCAAACAAACACCTAGCCCCCAAAAAATCCCACAAAACAAAAAAAAAGCCCAAACAAACAAAAATAAAAAACCCAAGCACAAAACCAACAACAACCCCCACCCCCCAAGAAAAACCCAAACTTACAGCAATCTTTAGCAAAAAGATTAAGATAAAAAGGCTTTTAGCTTCTAGACACAGAAACATTTGATTTTTCTTTATAACACAAATCAGAACTAGGCAATTACTGTACAAGCCAGAAAGTCTGCTACTCCAATAACCCATAGCTACTTGTCTTCATCAACCAAATTAAGCCAATTTCTGGCAAGGGTACCATCAATTTTATTCTTTCCCTTTTTCTTATCAGGATATTGCCATCTGTATATTAAAATGAATTATGCTTACCTGTGATACCCTCTGCCAGTAGATCAGTCATTTTGCAGCACAGTGACAGTAATTTAGTAGTGTAATCATCTAAAAGAATTATCTAAAAATATTAAAAAAAAAACACAGGTATTTAGATAAATTAATCAGCTATAGTAAACTCATGTGATTTCCTTAACAACTTGCCACAGGAATTTGAAGCTGAAATCTATTTTATTATCTGTATCTTTTTAGCACCTACATACAGCAACTTTGCAGTGGGAAATTAATCTCAAATAGCATCAGAAGGCAGCTCCCTACATATAGGATTTCAAAAGAGGAGTTCTATCTTAAATAAGTCCCCACTACTCCTACTAGAAAGTATTTAAAAACTTTCACTTTGAACTTTGACACAAGTCTTTTGAATTCTTGCCTAATTTACCGCATGGCCTGCTTAAATATATCTGTACTTATTCTAAAACCGGTGTACAGCTTAGGCAGCTATAACAGGCATCGTACTGTTGAATCCTGCTCCACATGTATTGCACAGCAGTTTAATTTTTGACATTCATAAAGGACAAGTCTTTCAAAAGAAAAGTCAAGATAAACAGAAACAGTTTCTAATATTTTCTCAAAACTTAAAAAAGAATTGAGACAACTAACCATTTATTCTTACTATGCTAGCCTTCAGATTTTTCATTAGGTATTATATAGAGATCCAAGTTAACAGACCTAAAATCCATTACTTGGATAGAAAACAATTTTAAGTACCATTTAATGGCTGTCACCTTCACTTATTTCTTGTGTACTCAGTGATACAGATTACTTGTTCAAGTGATTCTAACATTATTACAAAATTATCAACAGAACTATACCTTCCATTCTTCCTCTTTCCTGCAGTCATCAAATATGGATGATTTTAGCTCTGCAAGAAGAAAGAGACAGAGACAGTTTACCAGTTAGTAACATTCTGATTCCTCTAAAAAAACAATTCACCTATTTAGACTCATATGTTTAGAGACATAAAAAAGGGAGGAACAAAAAAGAAAAAAAAGCCCCACAACCCCCGATAAATACCTCTACAGAACTCTTGACCACAAACTGTCCCTGCCTGTTTCAGAAAGATGTAGCTAAATCTTTCATTTTTGCTAATATTAAACAGCTCCATAAAAATCAGTCTGAATGATCACAGGCCTGTAAATACTTCACTTTGTTTCTATTTTTTTAGTGAACTCTTCCGCTAAATGGATTGTGCATGCGCAAAAAATGTAAGCTACTCTAAGATAAGGCAGCTGGACCAACACATTCACAAATAGACCTATTTTAAAACGTATGCTAACTTCAGATGTCCTTGTTCTTCCTCTAGAATTCCAGAATTAGCCTAAGAAAATACCAGTTCTTTGAGGAATTGAAAGGTATCTTAAATAAGGTTTCCATTATCTTTTCCTGCTATGACAACTTTGGGAGAAATGTTAATTAAAAAGCTTGTAAAAGATTCAGCAATAGCAGTCAGCATCTAGTTACAACCCACAGCTTTTAAGGATAATCAGAACTATAAGTTGCATCTTTCAGGAGTGGTGTCATCAGGCTAATGCAGATTTGATTTTACAGCAGTGGTATGTATTAATTAAAAAGCAGAAGATTTTGGGAACTGTTTAAAACCTGGCGTTTATAAACATAGGAATAAAGAGATCTGATTATTCTGTTTTCTTTTCCCAGAGAACAGAATTTCAGATTAAGCTGATGACTACTGCTATTAAAACAGCTGGACCTTTTTCCCCAAATGAAAAAATGAAAGTAATAGAAACAGAAGCCTAAAATACAAATGAGCAAATTCAGCACACATTTTGTGATTACTGCCAAGTGAAAGAACCATAAGAAATTTCAGAATAGTAGGTGCACATACATCAAAAAGTACACCTATTTCTTAATATTTATAAATGTTGAATGTATTCACTTACGTCCAAGTCCCTTTGGCACAACACTATTGCAAGATACTCCATCTCTACCCCCAACTTCCAATGCCTCAGAATTCAGCAGTTTCTTCCAGCTGAGCAGCCTACCTGCTCATCCAGCCTTCATTTAATTTCAGTTTCACAACTCTAATGCTGCATAGCATGCAACACTCCCAAGATTCACATTTCATGATTCTCGTGGTTATATTTTACAAAGATGTCCTACACAGACTCTTTCACACTAACGCAAGAAGTTTCTTTTGAAAGATGAATACTTTATGCTTTGGCTTTCCAGTGTGCTCAAGTTACTTTTTGCAGCATTGACATTATTCATAGCTATTTAAAAACCTTACACTCTGCTTCCTCTAATAAACTGAGAAAAACACTGGTCTAAAAGTTATTTAAGCAAAAAGCACACATTTCAAGAGGCATGCGGTTGGTGTATTTTGTTTATGCTGCTAAACAATAGAACTCAAACTCGGTTCTCCTGAACCCTTTTCTGTTTATGCAACTCCTGAAATCCATTATCATTCCTCAGACTTGCCCTCTGGGTTGCTTCCAATTCAACATCCTTCCTGTTATACACAATCCACAGTTTTCACCAAGTTCTAAGTCTGCTTAGCCTGGAGTAGAGACTCCTATGGCTTCTTTGGATATACTCTCTGTAAAATTGCAGAACGCTCATCGCTCCACAGCTGCTACCAAGATGTATTTGTTGATAATACAGGCACATTTTTTCCTGTCACTCTTATACTGTGTATTTGTTACTTATATTTTTCTAGGTCTGTAACACAAGGTGTAAGAACAAATCATTAGCCTCATGAAAATTTCATTAACCTTCATATTTTCTGAGAACACTCTTACCAAGGAATTAGTCCTTTGCATTACAGAGTCCTTTTTAATAAACTGGACACCCGAGCGCCTCGTCCAAAATCTCAAATGTATTTTTTCTACGATACTTTAACTTGCTTGCCTATGAAATAGACCAGAACATACAAATGCATAATCCGGTTGTGTCTTGAACTTAATCTCTGTAATTAAAAATAGAAGTCAGCTTTCTCCCATCATGAAAAGAAAATTTATTCCAAGCTATCAGTCTACCAGATACAGCGTACTTGCCGCTGCAGCATTCCAACTGCTATTTGTTTTGTCCTCAACCTGCAACTGCTTTACCCAAATAACTGACCTACACTGGTTTACAGGCTCTCAAAATTATCTCATTTGTGTCCAGTAAGCATTCTGAATGCACCAAAAACCAATCATAAACCCTGGTATGAATAGTGCTCCATTTTAATCTAAGCTTTCATTTCCTTCTCACAAATTTCATACCAACCATGCATCCTAACTACCTTCTCTGTCTTCTCTGAATATATTCGATTAGTTTAAGGCATTTTTCTTCTACTTCTACTTCCCAATCCAGATAAGAACTATAAGTAACCCCAACAAAACAGCAGTCTGCTAAAACCCTATGTGAAAAACAAACAAACAAAAAAAAAAAAGGCAAACCACACCTTGGCAAAGTTAATGACCCTTTTGTAACACAATTCCTGAAGAAAGAACTAAAACAGCTTTCACTGTAAGCAAGTGTTCCAGAAAATAAAGTTGCAGAAATGCTGAATCATTTAAAAAAATTAATATAGATATCTATGGCTAGGCTAGAATCTTATTACACAAGTCTAGAACACATTTTAAAGTTGTAAAAAAAAAATTAAAGACAGAATTCCTTGTGGAAATAACCTTATTTACAGATGCACACACATAGATGCAGTATATAGTTAATTTTTTAGTTTTATGCTCAGGAACTACTGTCTCCTAAATACAGGTAGCTTTCCCCATCCCCATAACTGTGAACTTAACCAACAACAAACTTTGGTCAAGTAACGTTTTCACACACTTCTGCTTAGATTCAGTCTAAAATTGCACCTCACAGAAAGGGCTATCTCAGTGGAAAGAAAGATTTTTAACAGCACCATACCATGTGTACAACATTCTTTGTACACAAAACACAGGTACAACTTCTTTGCCTATTTGCAGACTGGGAATAAGATACACAATGACAACAAGCTGCTACACGAAGCATCAGCATCACTGACACATTATTTTCAGACAAACCAGCCTTAAAAAAAAACCCCACGTTTGCTGAAACATTAGAAAGCAGCAGTTTATGGCCTTGAATTATCCATAAACAAAGTGCCACACAATGTCTAAAACTTAGCTCATCAATCTTCATTGTTGTTGTACTCTTGGAGAGACAAGAGTAACTAGTTATCTAACAAAGTGTTCTTTTCAGAAGAAGCTTCCTTTTGACAAAGTTTGCAATATAAATGTTTTATTATTCACACTGCTTCACCAGCACTCTAATCTTTCTTCCTCACGGTCTCGTCTGCACTGGCAACACTGTTTTCAAAAATCCTTATACACCCTGATGATACACTAGCACTTTGACCAGGTTCCCTCCTTTTAAGGTCCAAGTCTTCTACAAAACACCTCAGAACAAATCAATCGCTTTACAGTCAAAAGGCACGAGGGACTTAACAGAGCAAGACAGGACAAGCAAAGCAGCAAAAGTAGGGATTTCTAAAGGTCAAGTTTTAAACAAAGGTATCTAACTCATGCGAGCAGGGTACAGATGTCAGCAACTGAGGACTGAACACCACAGGAACAGTCTGCTTTCCTCTTTCTCCTCTTTTTCTACTTTCTCCTCCAGTGACACAAGCAAGCAGACTGGAGCTTGCAGGCGGGAGCAGAGAAGGAAATCGCAGACAAGAAGGCAGCAGGACCTTCCCATTTCGGTGAGAAGACAGTCACTGGACTGGCTGAGCTGCTCACGGAGTCACAACCTCAGTTCAATTAAGTCTGACGTGAGGTGGCTACTAATGACTTTCCCCAAAAGTCTCACAGTACCTGAAATACTACTAGCCCTTCTACTCCACTAAGACATAGAGTAGTTACAACTTCATCTTCTGTGCCAAACACCAGCAGAACCTATTCCTAAACATGGCAATAAAAACCTGCAGTTCGTTTATGAAAGTACCTGGGGTAGCCTTCAGCTTTTTCTTCTGAAGGCCGTGAGGCCCAACATAAAGCTGGCAAGTGCCACTTCGTGACAGAAAACCAGAGAGCCTGTTCTGAAGCCGGGAGCACTCTCCAAAAAGGCCATTTCGGGAGCAACAGGGAAGTAGGACCTTCAAGAGCTGACTTCAGTTTAACCTCTTCAAGAGATGGCATGGCTGACTACATACTGTATAGATGACCCGTATCTCGGAGCAAGGCAAAAGCGTTTCCATCCAGGTGCCATTACGGCCAGCACCCGCGGCACCGCCGCAAGCCGGGGCGGTCGCCTCCCACCACCCCGACGAGTCACCAGCTGAAGCAGCCGGGGAAGAGCAACCACCTGCGGGCTCCGCCGCACGCCTGGCACTCCCCACAGAGCCTCCCCGGCCCGGCCCGGCCCGCCCGCCCGCCGCCCACGGCGGGCAACGCGACCGCCCGCCTCAGCCCCGACACGCAGCGCGGCTCTAGCCGCGCCAGGAGGGACCCCGGCGCCACCCTCGACGGTCGGGGGATCCCCGACCCCGACGCGCCGGGCTACGGGGAGGCGGCGCCGCCTCGGCGGCGGCGGCGGCGAACGCTCCCGGCCGGCCGGCCGGCGCCGCCGCCCACCGAGCGGCCCGAGGCCGCTCCCCGCCGCGGGGGGCGGAGGGGAGGGGGCGCGGAGCGGAACCCCGCACTCACTCTGCCACACCAAGCCCTTCAGTCCCCGCACCGCCGGCGCCATCTTGCTTGCAGGCACCGCCTCGCGCCGCCGCGCCCCTTCCCCTCCCTTCCGTTGCCCCGCCCGGCCCCGCCGCGGCCTCCTCGGCGGCGCCGCCGTGCGCTGAGTGCTGGCGGGGCGCGCTGGCCCCTCGGGAGCCGTGCCGGCCCTTCGGGGCTCTCTTTCTCTGCGATGATGGGGTCCGAAATTCCCGCTGGGGAAGCGCCCGGTGACCAGGGCTCGTCCACTGAGGAAGGAGCGCCCTGTCAGAAGGTGAGCCCGGGAAGCCGGAGCTGCCTCCCGAGCCCCGAGGTGGGCTCCTCGTGCGGTGTCGGAAGCAGCCGGGGGGAGGGCCGGGAGGCCGCCTGGCTGGGGGGCCCTTCGCGAAACCCGCTCTGGGCCCGGGTCCCCTCGCGGTGTAGAACTCCCCTCACCACCGTGGCTCCCTCATAAAAACGGTCCTCAGTTTCCCTGTTACGTTCATGTAAGCCACCGAAGGAAACGCTATCAGTTCATAGAAAGATACCTTTTCTTGACACCTAAAATCGTCTGTCAGAAGTTACAGTTTGAAGACATAAAGGTGTGTTGTCAAAGGGGAACCAGCAGCTGGTACGAATACGAAGAAATGAGAGAAAAATTTCTCTTTCCACAGTGTGAAGCATGAGAAAGAGTGGTTCCCAGTTGGTATGGCAGTGTCCCGTTCAAAGGGGAGTGCGACGAGGGCATCGGTCCTGACAGGAGAAAAAGATCCTTGTAAGTGGACATAAATGGCAATAGATAATAAGCTGAACAGCAAATTTTGAATTTACATTGGTCTTAATTATTTATGAACCTTGTATAAGCCATACAGAAGCTGCATCCTGTAACAAAAGGGAGAAAAATCTACCACCTGCCAGCCTGAAAGTTCAATTCTACGTCGTATTCATTTCACCATGGGTTTGGTAACCGCTGGCAGGCTGTAGTCCAGCAGGGAGGAGGGCCTAACCTAACGCAATCTCCTCTCATCCCAGGGAGTACACCTACGGTGACAGCACTGCTGCAGAATATTACAGGTCACAGCAGGGATTGGCCTGAGCTCATCCCCATGTGAAGGCTGGAACAAAGTTCTGACAAGATGCGCGGTGCAAAAAGTAAATCATTAGTATTTATTGGACTGCTTTTCAACTGCCTAGAAATGGTGAGTGCAACTCATTTGCTTTAAAACTATTTTCAAGAATGATATTGTTCTCTTTGTAAAAGTAAACTAAAAGTTAGGGTAGAGGCTATCTGACACCCACCTCTACATTCATCCTTTGTTACTATTACACTTTTGCAGTGTTTACAAGTGACTGGAAAATAAAATAATATATTAGGATCTAAGGTCATTTGAAGTCTGTCAACAAGTGAAAACTGGATCAATAGGCAGATTCAGAGAGGAAAATGAAGAAGTCATACAATCTGCATACCTGTACCAAATCTCATTGGTTGCATAAACTTTCTGTGCATCTGAGCAAATGCATCATATCCGTAAAATGTGTTAAAAAAGAAAGTAGTATTTTAAGTTGTTCTTGTTGCTAACATTATTAGTTTTTTAATTTTCCAAATAAAATATTTCACTTTATTTCTAACTTTTTTACATCTTCCTTTTCAGAGCTTTTCAGTTAACGCAGGTAAATCTTCAAAATGGTATTTTCGTTTCGCCTGCTTATTTTTGAATGGGTCTGAAAAGAGCACGCACATGTGTGATTTCTAATAGAACATTCTGTAAGTTCTAGCAGCTTTATAAACAAAAATTGTTTTCAAGTTTGATTCAGATTTAAAAAAATCTAGCATGAACCAGGGAGAATGCTCAGCTGAACAAATTGTGCTGTTCATTACCTACATAACTGTGCTACAAATAGGATTCAATCTGTCCCATATTTGCACCCAGTTAATTGTTGTATCTTTTAATAAAAAAAATCCCAAACAAACAAAAAACCCCACCCCCCCAAAAAGAAAAAACCAAAAACACACCAGAAGAAGCATGATCTCCTGAGCGCAGATATTTCCAATGTTTTACAACGTTTTATGCTTTCTTCAATCTTGTATTTTGTTCCTACAGCTCCTCTTGCCCTAAATGTGAATACTTACTAGTTTAAAATATGAGGAATGCAAGGTTACAAGAAATGCTCTCAGAACTCATTCATTCTCTGGTGATAGTACACATTCCTGCATACTGCATTGTCAAGAGTCTTAAATGCTTAATCATTGCAGACATGTTGTTGCAATATCTGGACACTTACTGTAGTACATTCTTTTCATGATTTGCAAAACAAGCATTTGAACCTATTCATGTGTGGAATACTGTTGACACTGGTTGCATATTCACATACGGATTGTACCCAGTATTTTTTAAACTAATTGGACTACAGCATATGGGGGGGGTTAAGAAAAATAGCCATCATCACAACATGATATGAGAGCAAGCAGCAGTTATAACAGTAATTAATGGATTACAAAAGCGAACAGGGGAAATTGTACTCCAAATTCAGTGGAATGCCTATCATCTGAAAATTAGGTCACGTATATGCTTGATAAGGCACTGAACAATCTTCTTGTCAAGTCTTGACTAAATTTAGGAATGACTGAAATGAGGTTTTGAATTTTTTTTTTTTTTTTTTTTTTTTTTTTTGTTTCTTTATGTCCATACCCTATGTGACATAATGAAGCATTTATCAGACATCCCGAGTTTTCGGGAGCCTCTTCTTACAGAGTCACAGCTACAGCTGTCAGTACTGTAGGCCATTCATTACTGACTCATTTTAGTGATGTTACACTTAAAGAAACTCTAACTTCATTAATTCCCAATACTATTTATGCTATATGAGCAGAAGCCATTGACAAGAATGGAATTATTCTTGTAGAAACACAGATTATGCAGTCAGCAGGTTAATAAGAGAAACTTTGTGAAGTATAATTTCCATTGACCTCTGTAGGACTGGTATTTTATCCTTGATGTTTCATTGTACTGGTAGGGAATAGCTGCCATTCCTGTTGAAGCCTTTTTGTGGTTCTCCTACTGAGTTCATTATTAGCATGATTAGCTCCTTTTCCCCTCTGCTTTTTTTTTTTTTAAATATGTTTCCCTGACCTGGCACGCACAGCTTGCTCAGACTGTAGCTTTCCAAATCACCTACCCCTTCATTACAAATGCAGATGTAAAGCTATATACGTTTTTCATTACTGATGCTGATAAATCGTATTTTTGTTTCCTTCACAAAAGGACTTGTAGCATATAAGTTATTGATGGATATTCAGGAAGAATCTATATAAACAGACGTGCTTTTTTATTTTGTCACTGAAATGTAATTGAAAAAATATTCTGTTGAAATTCTGTTTATAAAATAATTTAACTGATAATTTTTAGAAATAGCCATTATTTTTCCAGTAGAATGTGTTTCTTATAAAAATAATCATTACAATAAAAATTGTAAATAAAAAAGTAGCACTGTTTCTCCTGATAAGTATAGAAAAACCTCTATTGCTAGCTTAGTTATGGGAGAACAGATATTAATTATTAATGTTCTGTAATTTTTTTCAGATATCCTAGAATCAGAATTATTAAGGTTGGAAAAGACCTCTAAGATCATCAAGTCCAACCGTCAACCCAACACGCCCAGGCCTCCTAAACCATGTCCCAAAGTGTCACGTCTACGTGTTTTTTGAACACCTTCAGGGATGGTGACTCCACCACCTCTCTGGGCAGCCTGTTCCAATGCCTGACCACTCTTGCAGTAAAGACATTTTTCCTAATATCCAATCTAAACCTCCCCTAGTGCAACTTGAGGCCATTTCCTCTCGTCCTATCACAAGTTTCTTGGGAGAAGAGGCCAACACCCACCTCACCACAACCTCCTTTCAGGTAGTTGCAGAGAGCGATAAGGTCTCCCCTCAGCCTCCTCTTCTCCAGGCTAAACCCCCCCAGCTCCCTCAGCCGCTCCCCATCACACTTGTGCTCCAGACCCTTCCCCAGCTCCGTTGCCCTTCTCTGGACACGCTCCAGCACCTCCATATCCTTCTTGTCCCGAGGGGCCCAAAACTGAACACAGCATTCGAGGTGCGGCCTCCCCAGTGCCGAGCACAGGGGCACCATCCCTGCCCTGCTCCTGCTGGCCACACTATTGCTGATACAAGCCAGGATGCTGTTGGCCTCCTTGGCCACCTGGCCACACTGCTGGCTCGTGTCCAGCCGGCTGTCAGCCAGCACCCCCAGGGCCTTCTCCGCCGGGCAGCTTTCCAGCCACTCTTCCCCAAGCCCGCGGCGTTGCATGGGGTTGTTGTGACCCGAGTGCAGGACCCAGCACTTGGCCTTGTTAAACCTCATACAATTGACCTCGGCCCATGGATCCAGCCTGTCCAGATCCCTCTGCAGAGCCTTCCTACCCTTGAGCAGATAAATCATGTGCTATATATTCTGTCCTTGACTTGAGGCAAGCATCTCCCTTGGACTTGCATAAGGAGTTCCTGCACAGGAATTTTTATGAATTTTTACTAAAGGCAATAGTATAAAAAGGAAAAAAAAAATCATGATGCTCTAGCTTGCTCAAAGATCGTGAAAGATACACCTGCAAATGTTCCATAGGCATGGTCACAGAGAGTATATGTTACCATTTGTACAAATGGGGCAAAGGAGGGTGTCTGACTATAGCTGAATAAGAAAACGCTTGGGACTAAGAGAGCAGACATAATGCTCAGGAGTTGTATAACCATGTATAATACTTGCTTGGGTCTCTGAAATCCCAAATTAGCTGCCTTGGTTAAAATAAGTTTGCCTCTAGTCGCATACTTTCGTCCCAAACACGTTTTCATTCTTTTTCTTAATTTTAGGTGGGATACACCTTCATTTTATCTTTTTTTCTTTTCAAGTGAGTTTTTTGCAGCCTTGCAATATATGGACTTGCTTTACATATGCTGATTCTAGCCTGAAAATCCTGATTGCTGAACATAAATTACTTGTGGTTAAGAAATACACCCTCTGTAGTTACTTTTGTGACTGCTGTACACAAGATCAGTACATGAGAGCTCTTTCTGAATGGCCTGCAGCATAGCGTAACAGAAAAGCATTTAATTGCAATATTTGATGTTTCATGTGTTTGTATATCTAAGTATATCTGTTCTGAGCAGGGAGTTGGATAAGATGACTTCCCATGGTCCCTTCCAAACTAAATTTTGTATGTTGCTCTAATATAGAAATGCCTGTTATTAAGCATTCTATTTCAGACTGCTTTGTATAAACATCCACTTTTTGTTTGTATGTACTGCTTTGTATATTGTTTGCTATAATCATCCAGTATAGTTAATTGGCTATAGAGCAAGACAAAAAAGAGACCTCTGAGTGGTCATTTTCAGTAGTGATTTCAAGGGTACTAGAATATTTTTATTGGAAGATGAAAGTCAGCCTAGAATATCTCAAGACTGTATTTTGTTAATGTTCACTTAAACTTCATTTAACTTAAATTTTAAAGATTCCTACACTTTGTCTTTTTGAAATGTTCTGAGCACTTAGCGTTTCACAGGGCTGAGTTCCCCAACTTCGGTGTGTCTATCCCTATTTCCATTTTAGCTCCAGACATACCTGTTATTGACCAAGCTTATTAAAAACGTAGCAATAGTATCGCAGTGGAGTGCAGAGGGGTGCCTGGGGCTGCTGGTTATCTGCTGACTGCACAAGATGGAGATTCCGTCATTGAAAGTGCAGTTACAAAGGCTCCAGACACAGGGGACTGAATCCTGCCACCTTGTGCAGAATCACTATCAGATCTATAAATTCAGGAGGAAAAAGCCAGCCTTTGCCTTTCAGAAAAGCAAAAACAGGTGGACTTTTAAATTCTTATTCTTATTTCATATTCTGTAATGTTATTATAATATAAAGCATTCATGCAAGCATCCTTTTCATCCTTTTTTTTTTACTTGAACAGAAAACAAACAGTATAGCCCAGGCATGTACCAGTACTGAATTATAATCTTGTATTTTAAATTGTATTGATCACATTCTCCTTTCAGTTTTTGAGGACTAGAATTTGGCCATCTGACTTAATGAACAGGACAAGAGTCTGAATTAATGGTTTACTTTATGACAGTACTGTAAGTTAAAAGTTTAATAGGAAGTTTGACTAGAATTTGTATGAATATGTGTATTTTATTGTAACAAAATTGAATTTTATTTTAACAAAAGCCATAACTTGAGGGAATGGAAGAAATGAAGAAAAAACTAAAAGTATAAAATAATAAAACAATGTAAAACTTAGAGAACAGGAAATGCAGTATCTTCGTGGTGATTTTCATTCTTCTACACACTCAACCTTTCATACTTTGCATGTGAGTTATATTCATTCTACAAAACCCATAATATCGTAATGGATGCACCAAATCAGTTTCCATATTTATTCTGTCAGTCTTGCATTAATTTATTTTTCTGGTTTTGTTATCACTCAATTTGTCTCTCATAGTTTGGTGATTGTTATTTCTGTGTATTCATTTCAGATTTGGCCCTTTCAAACAGTATGACTGAAAACCCAAGAGTTTAACGGGTGTTCTTTCTCAGCAGTCCTGGCTGCTCCAATTTTGTCTGTTAGTTCTCAGAGTTGTAAGTCCATTGCAGTGAGCTGGAAAGCTGTGTAAATGGCAGCTGTATTCTCTGTGTCCCTCATGAGATCAGATGGTTTGGGCAGAATGCTGAAGGAGACCACCACCAATACCTCCTTGATATTTACAAATCTAGATCCAGGAACTCTCTGTACTATCGAGGCATATGCCTAGAATGTCAATGGAATACCTGGAGATGATTTCACATAAATTGTCTTTAGTTTGCAAGTTACGAAAAAGATCATGTCTGTAGGCCATATGCTAAGTTGTGTTTGTGTGTTCCAAACTGATATATCTTAGGTCCTAATGCACCAGCAGATGTTCAAGTAGCTTTTAATAGTGATGCTTTAAGAGCTGTTGTTTTGTGGATGCCAACAGAAGGAGCTCTAACTTGCAGTGTGACAGCCTCCAGTGGACTCTTGAAACTGAAGTGTAACACATCTTCTGCTTCCTGCATGGTGCCATCACTCGAGTGCAGCTCTGAATATTATGTCTGTCACAGCATACAATGATGCTGGATCCAGTAAACCTAGTGATGCAGTAAGCTTAAAAACTAGTATGTGCCATTGATCCTTACATAGCTTACAGCATTTTAACGTATATTTCTTTAATTTCAAATGTAAATTAGTCCATTACAATTCATGAGTGGTTCTCAAATAGTTATTTCTGCTTCTGAACTTTGTGCATGAACGGTACCGTATACCTTTCTATTTTGGGGATAACAGCCTAAACTTTCTCCATACTTCTGTGGGAAAAACTTGCAATGGTGTATACATTGTTGGCTGAACCAGTAAGCCTGCAATTTCCTCTTACCAGAAGTACCTGTTCTGAAGTCAATTTTAGGAGTGTAAAACTAATGTAATGAAAAACAGATCTGTCCTACTGTGTCAGGTCTGTCACAAATAGATTGGAAGAAATCTGTGAGGAAATAGCATTAAGGACTGGCCCTAGGCTGAGAACTCTTCTAGGCTAAATCTAATTTTTAGTTAGAAGGGAGGTCAACAAAACCACACTCAGCTAAAGTAGCACCACTAGACTAAATTAAGATACCGTCACATCACAGACCATTCAGAGGCAGCAGCTTTGCCAGAACAAAAGGTTGCTCATTTCAGCTACTTAGCATTGCTGCTATGTCAGAGGTTATTGCTTCCTGACCTGTTAGATGAACTGCCCATGTAAGCAAAACCTAAACCATTTTTGTTATTATATGCTACCTTAAAGACACAACATTATTTACTTAATTACTTGATGTAACCTGCCTCGTTTTGACTTCTCATTGGTATGAGTTAGAGATCATCCACATGAGCCACTCAGAGGTGGATCTAACGGGATGAGAGAGCCTTAAGCAAGAGGCAACTTCTAAGCTGTGGGCTGTAATCCTCTCAGCCAACGTTGCCTCAGCTAGATCATGTATATTCATTCTAATAGCAGCAAGCTAAACTTTTTGAACTAGAAAGAAAGTAAATGTTTTTTAAGCAAAAGCCATGGAGTTCACAGTTTAATGTGACATTTTGGGATGCCACCAGAAAGGAAACCTGAGCAAAGGACAGCTCTATTCAGACACAGCCAGCGAGTTTCATACAAATATATAAAGGATTTTCACATAAAGGCTTTTGGATGCCAACTGCTATTCAAGCTAGTATTCTGATTGTCATCCAGAACTATTATTTGTGAGCACAGACTGCGCCAGTTCCTTTTGAAATACTGCCTGGTGCCACTGTTTTTTGTTCACAGGGGTCCTTAACCAGATGTCTTTTCTGTGAAACATGAAGGTAGTATCTATTTTGTTCTGTAAAAAATCACACTTTTCATCTAAGCGTAAGTAGCAGCCTCTGTAAAGGCAGACAAGTTGCTGTTTTCCTGAACAAGACAGAACAACTGTTCAAGCTGAATAGAATAATTCAATATATTCCTGATTTTCCTTTATTCCCCCAAACTATAACTTCAATAAAAACATTCTGATTACAATTCTTTTTTTTTTCTTTCTTTTTTTAAAATGTGTTTTCAGTTCCTTGTGCACCAGTAGATATATCAATTGAAGAGGATGAACCTGGCCACTTATTGGTATCATGGTCTAGTGTCAATTTTAGTCATTATTATGTGGTTTTTGTGAAGAGTGATGATGGCTTGGAAGTGCACTGCAACACATCACATACTCAATACCATTTCCAGTCAGGTTGTGGCTTCACTTATTTCATTAGTGTCTTTGCATATAACAAGGCAGGGCAGAGTCCTTTAGGTGATGCATTCAATTACACTACCAGTAAGTAGCAATGTATTCTTGCAAATTCATTTTGGATCCTTTAACTGTGTTTTTGGTAGAGCTGATTGGACATTTTTATTGGAAGATAATGGCTTAAACTTCTATTTTTATTCTTTTTGGCAAAACACACAAAGGTTGGCAGAGAAAAAGAATAACTTCACATTGCAGTTGAATTTAACTTGTGTAGTCGAGTGCAACAACATGCTTACAATCTTGAAAATAGTTTAATGAGTCACAATCATCAGGCAAGGACATATCAGTAACTCACAGTCCTGGCATAACATTTGAATTCTAGTCCTGGGGTTTGTTCCTCTTGCCTTAGGAACGGTGTATCAAAGTCTTAAACTGCCTCATAGAGAGTTTTCATATTTGGAAAACGAAAAAAAATAAGTTCAGTGGGAAACTGTGAAGAACATCGTTAGAGTTATTTAACATCTAGATTCTTTTGAAATTTTAAATCAAGGATATACATAATTCCTGTCTTACCTATACATTAGAATGCCCGCTATTGATTTGGAAGGAGGGATACTGAATTAATTCAAGACGTAGGTCTGGAATTAATGAGACTGTTTACACAGTATCGGTCACCCTTGGGAGATTTAAGACACGAAGCACATAAATAAACAAAATGAGGCTCTTGGGTTTCATGCCAATTCTCAGTTCACATTCAAGTTTCCCTCTCTGCCCTATCTGTTTCCAGCACCTTGTTGCCCCAGCGACTTCAGGGCCATACTGGTGTCAGGCGACACGGTGCAGGTCACCGGGGCTCCTGTCCGAGGTGCTATGGACGAAACCAGAGCTGTTGACTGAGGCAGCGTGGTGCCCTGCAACGACACCGCCACGGCCTGCACCTTGTCAGCTCTGCAGTGCAACACTCGGTATACTACCACGGTTTATTCTTTCAGTGAGGCCAGGGGCAGCAACAGGTTGTGTGCATCTAAGTACGTGGCAACAGGTATTACGATCATTCTTCTTCTCCTTCAGCAGAAGAAATAATTAGTTAGACACAGCAGTGATTCATGGATGAAAAGCATTACTAGAGTGCCAAGTTATTTTTACTGATAAAAAAAAATACTAGAAGTCTTTAAAAATATACTGTAAGCAGGGACCTAGAAACAGATTTGGATTGAAAGCTTCTGAATGCTCCAAGTTTTTGAAAGTCAGATTTACAATTCATCTCTGGTTTTGCATGCAAAATCCTTACGTTGTCGGTTCTATCACGAGTTCTAAATTCTCACCAGGAGTAACCATTTAAGGATCATATACTTTTCCAGAGTAGTTTGTCAGTTCTAACTGGAAGTTAATTTTCGTGTGTAATATGTAGTATGCATAAACAATCTGTTTAAGTACTGTTAATATGAAATATTTCAGCTCCCTGCGGTCCTGAAATTAAAAATATCTAAAAAGGAGGCTCTTCCTGTAATCGGTGTGCACTGGCAATCTAACAATGAAGCAGCTACATATATTGTCACTGCCAGAGGAGAGGCTGGACTTTGGCATTGCAGAAGCTCTGGAAATTTTTGTACCCTAATCAGTCTTCCCTGTGGATCTGCTTTCTCTGTTAGTGCTATAGCAAGATGACCAGCAGGACAAAGTTTACGAAGCTACAGTGTCCCCTTAGAGACAGGTATGTGGGAATTGTATATAGTGGAAAATATTTAGCAGCATAATATTAAAATAGTTCTTTGTCTCTTATATGTTTTTGGCTTTTTTTAATTCCAGTGTGTGCATATTATACTGTCTATTGCTGGATGCCAGATGTCCTCTGCTTTAATGAGTATGTAGCTTTGTGTGTGTGAGGAAGGATCACTGGGCACTTGCCTCATGCTGAGAAGCCTTAGTGCAACCAATTATCATCTGGCATGGCTAACTAAAATATAACAACATAATCCACTAATGTAATGTATAACTTCCTTGTCAGCATTTTGACTTTTAATATTACCAGGAGAGGCAATGAAGTGATGTCCATGTCAACAAATAAACAGTGTGAGGAACAGGTTAAAGCACATCCTACCCACCATTCCTGCTGTTAATTTGCTAGCAGAGTTTTGTCTGGTACCACTTACCCAGACAATCCCCTGGCACAGTTTAGAGATTAACGTATACCAGGATCTATTAACGGGCAGTCTGGCTGCAGTCATTTTACGTTGTAGAGGAAGAGACTTTAAAAAGAGACAGAGCTGGACTGAGCTATATGATTTGAGGGGTAGAGATGGACCCTGCTTAATTAAACTACAGATGTACCTTGATATTCTGATGACAAATTTTAGTAATTTTTAGTATGTTGCTGAACAATCATAATAATTCCAAGATTATAACTCACTGTTATAGACAATTTGATCTTATATTGACATTCTGTTTATTAGAAGCTTGCCAAAATAGTCAGGTATTTTTCAGCATGCTAACATTTGCCTGATAAGTATGCAAGTCTTCATTCCTTTGCTGTTGATCACATACTATTCTAGTTGCAACCCCCCGAAATACCTTCCATTTTCCAAGTACAAAACAGAATTGACTTCTCAATTTTTTGTTCTTTTTAAGCTCCTTGTTGCCCTAATGAACCTGATACTAACTCAAGCGACACAGTCTGTAACAAGTATCAGCTGGTCTGTTGGGATGGGTGGACAGACATGCAACACCACTGGAGTCTCCAAAAGGACAGGCAAAGTGTCACACTCTTCAAAACTACTGTCTCCTGGGATGCATCACATGCAGCACCAACTATACAGTATCTCTGAAAGCAATCAGTGAAACAGGTTTGACATCCAGTTGCACATATCAAAGATAATCTTCCAGTATGTAAATTGTAAATGCAATTGGGAAGAAAGAGACTCAATATATAACTTACTTGGTACAGTCTTCCTCTCATACAAATAGTGTAGCTGAAATTCAAAAAATGGTTAGTAGACTTGCAGTTCTCTCTTTTAAATAAATGCACTTGGGATTATTTTCATGTATCATTTAAACCCTGTTCTTGTAACTGCCACCAGGTGGCCAGGTAAGCAAGTTTTGATAACATTGTTCCAGAACCATTTTTTTAATTTAAATTATGCTATGGCATAATTAAATTTTAAAGACCACAGAAGGTTTCTGGGCACTCTAGGGTAGCCCTAGTGCCTCCATAGTCAGGAGACAGCAAGAATATTCCAACGTGTAAAACAGTGGCTGAATTCCAGCTCCATATTATGAGTCTGATGGAACATTTTCTTCCCTAGTTCAGTTCAAGAACTATTTTGGCTTTCTGTGAAATAATAATTTCTCATTGAAATGCTGGTATCTAGTGTGATAGTAATCATATCATCTGGTTTAAAATGCACTATAGGAATTTATAATGTATTGTGGGTTCATAGACTTTGCTTATTAATGTTTCTTATTTTATTAGGTGCTTGCTGCCCTTCTGGGGTAAAGCTATATAGACTCGGCCATAATGGTGTCAGTGTATACTGGCGAGCTTCTGAAGAAACGGTAAACGACAATACTGATTTACATGGCTCAAAAGGCAATTTCATGTGTACCCCTAGCTCAGGTCTAAGTCACTGTGGTATCACTGAGATACTACCACTGTGTAGACATGTCCACAAGGTATCTCTCCAGTTACCGATAAGGGAGCCAAAGCTTGCATTTTGTCCTAAAAAATATATATTCAGGTAAAACTTGAATGTGTCTGAATTATGTATTTTTGTCCATGCATGCTAGATGGTTAAAACGTAATCCAAAGTTATGCGAGTAAAAGTGGCATGGAATAAGACTTTTCTATTCTGGTGTTGACTCCAGAGTAAACTTTATCGGTGCTATCTTGCAGTATCTGTGACAGGAACTTCATAGGAGCGTTTTGGGACTGGGCATACTTATCTACACAGGGGCCTCTTAACTGGCTCACGCATAACCTGGTGAATACAGAGAAGTAAATTTTCAGTTGGGAGGTTAGTAGCGGTTAGAATGTAGAAGCAAATAAATGAGGATTTTTGTTTTGTTTTCTAATTTGTTTTATAGAATTATTGTTTTTGAATAAAGAAACAAATCAAGAACTTCTATGAACCACTCCTAAGCGCACATTATAAGTAAAAATTGTTTAAAGTAGTAGTAATTTCCTTGGGATTCCTTTCCCAGGGCATAAATTTAATCCATTATAAAACTACTTCTATCTCATGGGGTTGCACAGTTGTATAACATGGACTATGTTCTACAAACTACTAATGTTTTCCAGCTTACAACCTGACACCTAGCATTTATACTACTGTTTCATGTCATTTCAGTAACCTGTTCCGGAAGCTCTGTTGGAATGGGTAAGAGCACACAGTACAATCATTCCAAATCCATGATGTTTGTAAAACATGTTAACGTCATGCACATAAGATGCAAATAATATATATAATATTATATAACACACCCCCATTTTATAATGTATAATTAAAAAAATATATCTTATTTATATTGTGGCCGGTATACCATCATGCATTCTTCACTGTCACAACAATTAGTATTTATCTGATAGCACATAATAAAAGGGAGGTTTATCTTTTATAGCCTTGCCATGTCCCATTACAGTTTAAACAAGGTCACACTTCTGATTTTTATTAAAAAAAAAAAAGTGTGGCTTACCTCAACCTATTCTGCCTTATTTCTTCCGAGGTTTCAACAGGATAGTCTTGTGCTTTATTTGCCTATGTAACCTGCTAGAAAACTTCAAAAGCAGCCACTGAAATAAACACATTTCTCAAGACAGTTGCTTTTTCATAACTGAAATTGTCTTAATTTCTGAATTCTGTCATAGTGATTTATAGAGGAAAGAGCAATGCAGAACATATCTTAGATGGAAATTCTGGTTCAGATCAGGAGGTAAGTTATAAGAGTCATAACTGAGATTAGGATGTATTCATCAAACTTTTCCTGCTGCATAAATCTTTGGGATAGGAGGGATAAGCTTCACCAATCTTGTATATGCTAGATAGAACTGGTTTGTTAAAATCCGTTATATTTACCTCAGAAATCTGATGTCATCTACTCCTGCTATCAATACTGATCTGTCCTCCCCTCCAATACAACCTTCTTTCACTTCATTAAGCCTTTTCTAATACTATCCTATAGTTCCCCAGAAAAGCCCTCAAAATCTAAATAGATCAAGATACTCTTCAGCACTCATTTACTTTCTGCTAGCTAAAATTGCTCATTCTCCAACAAAAGCACTGATGTTCTGGACTGTTTACTGCCCTTGTCTCATAAAGGATGGCAAGAAGTCACTGCTGACTTTTTTTTTCACCCAAGGTTGATCATCTCCTCTTTGCTGCTCTTCTCCTGCAGCTATCCTGTATGTTAAGGTTTGTTAACACCATTCTCCCTGAATGCTCTTCTCAGTCTTTCTTTCCCTGAGGCTGGAAAGATGACATCTGTGCTTAACTGCAACAGTCACAGCTGCTTGAGGACTGGGAGGAGGGAAGCAGAACCCCTAGCAATATGAAAGATCTAATCCAGGACATCAAATTTGAGCCCCAACTGATAAGATAATTTTTAAAATGCAGATGAACACTGATAGAGATCTCCGTAAGCTTGAACTGTAATTTCCCCTGTAAAGCAATTGGTTTTAAAAGCTCTTCCAAGACAATTATTAATCAGTAGGTGTGTTCTAGACCTAATGTATCAATGAAATGGTAAAGACCGAAATAAAGATTACAAGAGTGAAGATTAACTCCCTAAAAAAAAAAAAAGCAGTAGTTTAGATGCACTCAATTATAAGTAGCTTGAGGCTTAATTGAGTAGTCTATGGCTATTTCATTTTAATTTTAAAAAAATGTTCCTTTACAATTTTGAGATGTGACTCAGGAGGGTAAACATAATGTCCTCTTCACATGAATTGACTTGTTTTGCTTTGTGGCTAATGATGAACTGACAGTTATTACTAGAATTTTAATTTCCCATTTTTCAGAAAATGTAGAACCGTTTCTCATACTCCAGTGGTTACATTTTCAGCCAACACAGAAAGCAAAGTTCAGGTTCAAGGGTTCTACATCCACATAAAAAGTAAAACTACTCAAAGATATCTTACAAAAACAGTCTTCAGAAGCTTATGTATAAAGGTTACCAAAGGCAACAGGGTTTTTAACACTATTTTCAGGTTATAAACACCATGCATTCTGAAAGTTTCCTTTCTTCACAGAACACAGTTGTACTGTGTATCTGTCACTGCTTCTGACCACTTGCACAAAATAATCAGATGCAAATCTCACTCTTCAATAAATTGATTGCAGATGGCCCAACAATTACATGTTGTTTCTTAGAAAATGATCTGCCGTTATTCACTGTCAAACAAGTATTTCCAGGAAAAATTATTTAAAACTGCCCTGCATTACTTATTAAATACTTGGTTTTATTTCTTATTTAATTTTAAAAAAATTAAGAATGTAAAAATAAGTATTGTTCACAACTTTATTCCTCAAGGGTTTTAGTTAAATATTTTTTTTCTTCACAGTCATTGTTGTCAAACACTGTCACCAAAGCCTAAGTGTTTAACCAGGTGGTTAATAACGATTTCAGAGGTCTAAGGCAATCAGTTTCTTTTGGAATCAAATTGAAGCCACAGCTTTCTTCTTTTCATATAAAGAACTCTGATATTTCCATGTTCTAACAGCAATTCTAATGTATTTTAAGCGATTATAAACTGTTGGTGTATTTTTTTCTCCATTCTTCCTGGCATACAGACATTGACATCTCAAAGTTACATGCTACAACCTTGAAAATGCTGTAGTACTATTTTTGTCAGCTCCTCTCATTTTCATGATTGAAAACGAGAAGTGTAGTTTTAACGGAATGTATTATTTGCACATCTATTAAAAAAGAAAAAGCAAAAAGCTGAAGAGGTGTCAAGATTCTAAGAAAACCCACATTGATTCAGCTCAAAAAAACTAGTTAGAAGATGTAGGCAATTTACCAAAACAGGGAGGAAAAGCAACACAACCAAACTGAGCCAGATCCACACCTCCTGCTGTGGCTGCCTGTATGTTGCAGGCGTTGTTACTCTGGCATTAGACATTGTCTAATAGTAATTATCACTGCTGATATGTGAAACATCACTGGCATTCACTGATATGATTAAAAAACTTTAGTCAGGATTAGTTTCATGTTCTCTCCAGATTGAGGCAAGTGCTTTTTTTATGGGTCACGCTGACTTGTTTTAAGATCACAGGAAAGGACAATTGGATGCAGTGTTTCCACAGATGTCGTTTCTATACTACTTACTAGTACAAAGCTCTGGTCTTCATGAGGCAAAAAAAGCAACCAATGAAAAAAACCGCAAATAAACCCCAAAATAACAAAAACAACAAAAAATCCAACCCAAAAAAAACTCCAAGCAACCCAACCCCACAAACCTCTTAAGAAAAACTTGAGAACCAAGGAAATTCCTGTTGCAGACCCAGAGGTAGGCAGCATATTGGTATGCTAAGTAGAACGAGCGCTTTCAAAACAGTATCTGTGAAATCGCTTACACTAACAAATTCGGAGGTTAAAACCACCTAGGTTACTTCAGGATAGATGCCTTCATTAATGCTTACTTAATAAAAAATTTCAATTAAATGAATAATTTTAAAGATGTATTAGTTGCAAATACACAAAGATGAACACTTGCAAGGAAAATTGTATGTATTGTTCCACATACGTATTATCTTTAATTGTATTTGACACAGAAGTAATAGCTCAAAACTTAAGATAGGCTGTTTTCAGTCCGGTAAAGAAACTGGCAAATATCTATCCTTCAGCTGGTTTCAGATTTGACCCAAAATTGCTGAGATTTAAGAAGTGTTCTCCTACATCCAACTACTGTTGGGGAAGGGAAGCAGGGGGATAGGAAGAGTGCTATGACAACTACGTTGCAAAACCTCAAGAGTGGCATTTAAATGCTGTTTTACCCAGCGTGATAGCCAGTGGACATCTCCTATATGCAGTTACGTGCACTTCATAGCAGTCCAGAAAGGGCTCAAACATCTACCAAAGCCAGTAGAAGTCATCTAATTCTTTCAGGTTCCCCTTAAGAGATCCTGGCTGCTTGTATACTGTCTTTAAGTCAGTACAGTAATATTCAGCTGTAAATACTAGAAGTATGAGCTCATTCATGTTTCTTTGAAAGTGTAAAAAACAAGGTACGCATGGTGTACGAAGTACCCTGCAATGTGATTGGATAAACTGCCCTGCCATTCAAGTTAACTTTTTCGATACAGATAGACAATCAAAATGCCACTCCCATTACCTTTACAAGCCAGATACATACAAGTCCTCTTGTACTGACGCTAATTGCCTGCAGTTATGTGGCAGGAGGTAGATGTGAATCCCTGGTGCCAAAGTCTTGATGCTGCCTTAAAATAAAAGAATGCAGGCTTACTACTTCTTAAGATCTGAAATACTGTTCAGCTAATTGAGTAGTAGCTTCAAAAGAAAAAAAGTAAACAAAATAGAGGTTTATTTCTTGAATTAGTATTATTAGTCCAGATACGTACTTACTGTTGGAGCCACAGGAAATTTCAAAGACAGATTAGGCTTCAAGACAAATTACCATCCCAGCTAGGTAACTACGGACATCTGGCATACTGTGGAAACTTCAGATTCATAGTGCTTGGTTTGTTGTGCTTTCACCCTGAAAACTGAAGAGTAACTGCACAGGCTCTGTCAGACAGAAGCTCTGCAACTGTACCTCCTAGGAAAGCTCTCACAATACCTCCAATTAAAAGTGGCGGAAATTTTCTTCCAATGACCCCAAGCCAAATGCCCACTGCAGCTGTATGGCTAGCAACTGCATCAGACCAGTCAGCACTGGCAACCACTGGTCTTACCGTTTCTGATCAGAGCTGCTTTGTAGAAGTTCTGTGGATCTGTTCCTTCTGGTTTCAAGGAAAGTCATATGAAATAAAATGGCATCAGAAAGACAAAAAGGGATTGGAGTCCCTGGATCCAAACCCAAAACCTGCGAGATACTAAATCCCAACGGTAACTTAAGACGGGTGTCTTGGTTTAAACTGTTTTCATGGGTCTTAGTCAGTCGTGAATATTGTGCTATCCATTACACCTCTAGCTCAAGTATATAATACGGATCAAATTAAATCCAAAAGTCAGAAAGGACTATTTATTGAAAAATAAAAGCAAAGTCCTCAAATTACAGCGCTTCTAAGAGATACTGGCACAAGCCAGTGTTCGCAACAAGCTGTACTGAAATGTTCGTTCGCTATCTTCATTGTAATTAGGTGGCTCTCTCCACTTTGAGGTCAAAGATTGTTTCTCAAATATCTGCATTTTGCCTGCAAATAAACTATTCTTTCACTGTACTTCCCAACAACAGCAGCGGAGGAGGAGCACTGAAGGAACAACTGGAAATCAGTAATCCATTTTCCCTGACAACACTGGCCTTGCAGCCTCTCTGCCCAAAAACTTGTTTCAGAAACTCATAGGCTGAAGGTTAAAAACTAAAGAGGCCAAAAAAAGCCTTCTAGTGGCAAATACGGTAAATTAAAGTTGTCCTCATTGTTTTGACAGAGTCCGTGCAATCTCCTGGCAGACTGCAAAGGCAGTTCTGACTATCTACTAGCCAGGGTGTATCTTAAATAGCCAATGGTTTTTCTCCTCCAATATTAAATGAGAGCTCAGTATTTTAGTTTTACACTGCAATGAAGAGAGGTTGTTGAAGCTTAAGCTTTGTTTCAAGCTCAGATTTAAAGTCAGATAACAAAAATATAAGCAGACAATACCTGAACAACCTCAGTATTAAAAGATTTCTAATACCAAGGATCACGGTGACAAACGAAAGACTAACAATTCAGAAAACAATAAATAAGAGCAGGGAGGAAGAAAAAATTAAGTTTGTTATTTCTGCTTCCTTGAATACTGTGCAGTGAAGTGTACTGTTAGAAATTCAAGCACTGTTTGTTTTTTCCTGGAGGTTAAAAAAAAAGTCCTAATACTTAAATACCACACCTTGATGGCTTGCATCACACAGAAGCAAAGAAGGCAAAAACATCAATTTATTTCTACCTTCGGGTCACTTCATGGTCATGAATGAGTCATACTTAACGTTCTTCCTATTTTTGAGCTGCTGCATTTCTTTGTTAGCTACATCCTCCGTATAAAGTACATATTACATAAAATCCCTTACTCATGCAAAATGCCACTTAGTCTGAAAAAGAAACGTGGAGGAACCCAAACACTTTCAACTGGCAATGAACATGCAGGGAAAAGCTGACACCCAATACAAAGGAATTAATTGAGAGTTTATTCCAGATGGTTCTCCTCACTTAGTACACAAGTCATCAGAATAATCTATCAAATAGACTTGGACTTTAAGGATATGATTTTTTTTCTATAATGCATTTGGTTTTATGCTTCTAATAACCTGTTTAAAAAAAAACCTGCCAGATGAAACGTTCAGCACAAACTGCAATCCTTTGTATTTGTAGAAAATATGATTTACAAAAGGACACTATCAGGTAATTCTTATTTTAAATGTTTACACTTATAAAAATGCTTTGGAAGCTTGAAACTGAAATCCTTTGTAATAATTCTCTTCTTCCTACCTCCCTCTTCCCATCTTAAATGCCTTTATTAGCCCGGGATTATCATAAATGACAGAGTGCAGCTGCTGATTAAAAACATTAAAAGACCACAAATGGATAAATTGTGTTTTTAAAAAAAAAAAAAAGGGAAGCTTACATGGATTTTTTTCCAACAAATAATATGCATAGATGGCTACAGTACTCATCCATCAACCTTTACAGTGTCCACTTGAGGTAGCCTTTCTAAAGAATTACTAAACAAGCCCCAACATAATCTAAATCTTTGCATCAAAACGACTATCTCCTTGAAAGCCCACTCTCAATTTAACACCAGTGGTGATCAACAACATAATACATTTTAAAAGCTTTTGAAAAAACAGTAGGTACAGTGGACATAAACGTTAGTTCTAAATCTGCAGCCCATTGTATGCACATAAATATCTCAGCTATAATACACATTCAAGATCCATCCCTAAAAGCCATACTGTTATGTAAAGCACAGCCATGCTAACTTCAGGATACAAACCATAATTCCACGTCTGCAAAATGAAAGTAGAATTAGTGGCAGTTTATTGCCTCATACAAATTTAACCAACATGGCAACCATGCCAAAGGAATTAAAACATTTTCAGGACATATGTACAGACTGTACATTTCAGAAACATCTGAACAATAAAAATGCAAGAACAACCTCTGCATTACGAATTAAACTAAACAAATGGTTTGAAACCGTCAATGCATTGAATGGGTTTACAAAGGCACTTCCCTACCCAAAACAGGAAATGACAACCTGCAGCCTAGAGGGAGCTTGGAGAAGAGTGCTCATCAACTACTGCACAATCTCAACTTTAAGAAAAAATAAGCAGGATTTAATCAAACATTTATAGGATTCAATGTGATCCACTTCTGAAAGAGTTCACACAGTCTCATCTTTGTTTTTATGTTGCTTTTCTTGGCTCTCTTGTTCTGTACTTTGGCTCCTTCGACGATCATGTTTGTCTGAATGGTCCTTGCTATCACTGTGATCGTGTTTGTGGGAACGTTCTTTGCTTCTGCTACGCTTTCTAGATTTTTCTTTGCTGGGACTCTGGTCTCGTTTTCTGGACTTCTCAACACTATCTGTTCTTCCTCTGCTTCTGCTTCGACTTCGTTTATTTGATTTCTCTTTACTTTCATTTTTATGTTTACTTGACTTCTCTTTGCTCCTGCTTCTGCTGCGCTTACCTGTATTCTTACTTCGGCTCCTACTCCTATGCTTTCTTTCCCGGCTTCGACTTCTACTATGTTTTCTCTCTTTTTTGGAATCCCTCTTGTCATCCCGGTGTTTCTTGTCATCCTTGTCATCCTTGTGTCTTCTCTCTTCTATATCACCCTTACTTTTCCTTTCTTTTGATCTTTCTCTAGATCGATCTTTTTCCCTCTCACTACCTCTTTCCTTCTCATAATCTCTCTCTTTTTTCCGGCTCCGTTCATTTTCTTTCTCTCGCTCCCTATCCCTCTCTCTTCTGTCTCCTTTCCTGTCACGACTTCGACTACGGCTTCTGTATCTGTCCCTGCTTCTGCTTCGCCTCCGTTCTAGTGTGCGATCAGTACTTCGAGATCTCCGCCTTTCTTTTTCTCTCTCCTTAGCTTCACGTTCCAATCTCTGCCGTTCTCTTTCTCTTTCTAGTTCTCTATCAAAACTAGATGATCCATGGCCTTCCCGATGATGACTTCTGCTTCTGGATCTTCTGGGAGACCTCCTCGGACTGATGGATCGTCTGGGAGACCTTTTAAAATAAAAGATACTCAATATGAAACACAACCTTTTAAAGTTAAGGGACCCCTCTTTACTTTCCAATTTATACTTTATGTGCACAGTCAATATTTAATCTTAAATATCAAATATCATCTGATTATTTTAATCCATTAGCATCCATAAACTGTTTTGCCTGTTGCCCTAAAACCTATCTCAGTGAAAAGATGACACGTTTCTCGTAGTAAGTAGTTCAATATTGAACTTGTAACATTCATTTTCAAAACAATGTGTATATGACCTTGAACGTCTACGTTCTGCATGCCGGTCTATTTCTTCCATTCCCTCCTTGCCATCTTTCTTGATTTTTCTAGGTCTGCTTTTAATTTGCTGGTCAATGGTTTTCTGGACTGGCACAGGAATTCTTGGAAACAACGTGGAAAACCATTCAAGCTTAGTGAGGAAGGAACGAAGCATCTCCCCGATGGTCATAACACAACCCCCACCTGCCTTCACATCCAGGTCCTGCAAAATATAAGCAAAAAATATCCTGATGGTCAAAAATATTCTTTACTGATTTAAAAAAAAAATAAATGCTGCTACATTACTGCCCTCTTGAAGTCTCATGATTATGAAAGTTTACTTGTCTCATATTCTAATACATTTCCTTAGAAAAATTCAAGCTCTGCACCCTTTAGATTTGGCAGTATGTTACAGATAGGGAATGGGACTTAATATATATGCATGCAGGCACATACTAATCCTGCAGCCATCTGGATGGTAAGGGACTGTCGGTGAAGAGATTAACACGAAATCCCCTTACACAGTCTGGTTATATGGTATGATCTTGTATTTTATTTAAATGCCACAAAGTTGAGAAGTCCTCTCAAACTACATTTAATACTCCATTTTGTGGGTGTACAACTGCGTACCATCATACCCAACCCTGTGGCCTAAATCATTTAAGAACTACATCATTGCCTATCTAAAAATGATCATAGAAAAACCTCTAGTACAAAATGGCATCCTAACAGAATTGGAAGCAATAGCAAACCAACTGCCATGAAGCAGTGAGGTTTCTAATTTAGAAATATGTAAAAAAATAAATAAATGAACAAATAATTGGAAACGCATAATCCATGATGACCATTGTCTCTGAAAAGGGTCATTACCGCATGAAGGCCTTCTTGCTATGCCCTCTCACAGCTCAGGACATGTTAGTCAGCTATTGTCAGTCCCAAACCTATAGTGCAAGCACACAAGGAAAGTGAGATTTGTTATCTAAACAGGAAGAGAAAATCTAAATGTAAAACTGCTTGCACTCACACACATTTAAGTGTTCAGATATACAGTTTTTCCAAATATAATCGCTGCAGAGATCTAAAGAAGAAAAAAAGGAGTTAAACGTAGCACCTGGAGAGTACGTACAGTTAAACAAAATAAACATAAGCAGCATTTTGAAAACTAACTCTGTATCCTAGGAAGTTTTTCACAGCAGCATGACAAAAGATGAACTGCTTCCACATATTTAAGAACCAGAGGAAAAAAAAAAATCCTGTAGATTTAAGTAATTCCATATATATAAGTTTGCTTCATCCTATTGAGCTTGACCAGGACTGGTAAGAAACTTCAGACAAGCAGCCCCAAGCACTTTTTCCTACATAACACAAAGCAACTGAAAGCAGCTGGGAAAGAAACACTAATTCCAAAAATATATTGGGAGATTTTAAACAACAATAAACAAATATATGCTGATAACCAGTATCTGCAAGAACTGCAATGTATAAACTAAAAAAGGTGCTTTAAATAATGAACCTGTTAAGACCTGCGTAATGAGTCACACTTGTGATCACTTTAGTGTCCTGGGAATCAAGTTGTTTGTGGGACCCTGAAAATGAAGCCACCCCAGTCCTCCTCCTAAGTTACAATGCAAAATTGCAGAGAAGAGTTCATATTAACTAGCACCACCTGGGGGGAGAAGGAGGATATCACAGCAATGCAATGAAGATTTAAATTTGCTTTGATTTTTGTTACAAACGTACAATAACACAGGTTTACCTGAAATAACAGCTGTTTCCTTTGCACTTTGTTTTTGATACTTAGCATGAAAGAAGCTGTTTAAAATAAATACACTGCATTGCAGTAAGATACAGGTATAATTAACACCATTTTTAATACAAGTATTCGGACATCATTTGCAACTACAGCACTTGATATTTCTTGAAATAGATGCCTATTGACACATTGAAGTGGGCAAGTGATCCTTCCTGTTCCATTTGTAAATCTAGGATGTAATTTAAAACCTCCTCAATAAATACAAATTGCAACACTACGTAGCAGACTATATATTCAACTTCATAGACTGAGAAACCTCACCCACCAGCTCCTACTCCATCTCTCCAGACAGTAAATCAGGACTATGGTACCAAAGGTATTCTCCTATCTGACTGCATAATAATGCGGCCTCTTTATTGAGCTTCTTCAGTTAGCAACTCATTTTTTTTTTTTCCCCATTAGCAAAGACATTAAGGTTACTAGAAACAATGCCACCTTATACAGTAGTGAGGCTGTTTGTTTCTCCTCTGAAGAAATCCTGGGTTTAGTTATTCCAGGACATGAATAATAACCACAGAGATTTTCAGTAATACTTTTCAAGGTGAATGTTGGTTTCTGCTATATACTTCCCACTCTTCTATGTAAGCACCAGTTCCCCCTGTCCCAGTAATAAACGCAAAATACAGATTTAGCACTCTCAGGACTTACTATACCTTGCTTAAAAATAAGTCATTTTCTAAAAACCGCACAGAAGCCGCACTCACACAGCCTGCTGTCTGCATTCTGATTTAATAAACCCGTTTCACATGACACTAATATTTGACACAGTAACATTCTAGCCAATGAGAAATTCTGTTAAATCTTTGAAATCTAAGAAAAATGACCCAGGTCCCAGCTCAGACCTGCTTCCTGCACTAATTAATGAAGTTACAAGAAAATAATATTGCAACATTCAAACTACAGAAAACCTTATCAAACAGTGTTTAAACCTAAAGTAGTAACATGAAAAGAAACAAAAGAAAACAAATTATTACCCTCGCCGACATACCTCTTCATCATCAAGAAAGGATTCAAACCAGTCCCATAGATCTGTAGGTGGTTGTGTGTACCTTTAAGTACAAAAAGAATGTAAAATTTTAATACAGCTTTCTGTATATTAAATTAGTCATTAGCTGATTATATTGATACTGACCTAATATACATAAATCCAAGAGCCCTAATATACGGAGAGTCTGTATGAGTTATAAGGCCCATCACTTGCTTACGAGTGAGTTTCAGCGTAAATAATTTGTAGAGCAGACAAAAGGCAGTAGACACAATTCCTCCAGTTCCAACACCACGCACCTTTCAAAAGAAAAAAAGTTAGGTGACAATGCAGGAAGCCACAAAGACATTATCCCAAATCTACAAAAGAATACGAGAACTAACACAGGATAAAATCTAAATCTACAAACAGAGCTATGTGGAAAAAGTAACAGTACTTGCATCCACAGCTCTGGAAGCAAGGGGAATATATCAGCTCTTTGTAATAAATACTTTTACAGCTAGGGACTGAGCCAAGATACAAGCAAGTTTTAGCTATGCTTGGGAAATTCATTTACGAGACAGAGAAATTTAAGAAGGCACGTACTTCTACTTACCCCTCCACACATCCCTGTCTGGCCTGCTGTTTTTCTGCTCCCCTTTTCCCATGGTTCAACGTGTGTAACCTGAAATGGGTAGGGTGGGGGGGAGAAAAGAAAGAAAACAAAATGATTATTACAACCTCCATAATGTTTAGCTGCCTATACAAACCTAATTTAAACAATGGATATCCTAAATCATTCTTGAACAGTTTGCCTTCTCCTACCAAATTCAAGATCAAGTCTGCTTTGTCATTAAAGCAAAGCATTTGGCTTTTTTAATTACCACATGAAGAAATCATAGCCAAAATCATGGATGAAGCTCAGAAAACAAAACAAAACAAACCACCACCAAAGCAAGCATCCATGCTTATTCTATACTTCACATACTTTCAAATACTTTATGAATAAAGTCCATCATTACTATTTTCTACGGTGACTAAACAATTACCTTTATTGAAACTGTCTTTTAACAAGTTTAGTGATACCTGCTGATGACAGCTACAGAAATAAAAATCTACAGTCTCATATTCATAAATCTCATTTATGCAGTGAGCTTAGCTAGAGATTGAGTATCGCCTACAATTAGGACAAAAGAAAGATGTCTGTAAAGTGTAGTATTTTAACGTAAAAAGTCAGTGTTTTTTCTTCTAGAGTGCAGTAATATTCTTAGATAAAACGGTTCCTAAGCACTAATGAGTAAAGCTTGCCTAATTCAATCTTTTGAGATGCAAACAAATCTAGTTAACCAACAACATTCCTTAAATTTGACAATAACAGTCATAAACAAGTTAAGAACCATGAAACTGCCTAAACTACATTTAAAATTGTGAAATTCAGAGAAGTAATGTCTGGCTCAATAAACAAGTACACTTCCTAAACACGTCAACTTAAAAAAATAAGTAAAAGCAAGACAAAAAAAGATACAATGGTGTCACACTGGACTGGAGATAAGAGTTTGTGGCCAAGCTGTACTGTAGTTCACAAAATAAAATTCTTTAATTAGTTTTGTTTCATGTACTGTTATGTACACAATCACAGGAAATCGGAGATATGCTAATGGCTGAAGCTGCTGAACTGTTTGGGCTTTTTTTTCTCCCCCCACAGTTGCTGTCTTCCCCCAAGAGGAAACACGAGAGATGCCCATACCATAGAATTCAAAATCTACTATGACTTCCCATATTATTAGCATCATATGAGAAGTTCACAAATACTCCATAAATAATACTGCACATCCTTCTGATTATTTACGGGTTTGCCTCTGACAGGAAATGAAAAGTTGCTTTCAATCAAAGGATCGAGTATGACACTATCACAATGGCAGTCTTCCATTTTTTTAATTAGTTACATTTATTGGTCACCATCAATATAAACACGCTGCTTTTGACAGATACCAATAGAAAACATCCAAAGCCCTGAAACCAATACTCATTTCAGAAAACAGTCTTTGAAGTTTTGATCCTACAAAGACTGCTGCATATTCTTAACTTGTTGGAAGTATACAGATTAAATGAAGTTGAGGACATGCACACGGTGCTAAGATCAGGGATAAAGAAAGAGGAAACCATCCACTTTGCAGATACAGAACTGAAACAGGAGACCAGAACTACATGTTAATTCATTCAAATATCTAGACAGAATTCATGTCTTCAAAGATGGTCCCTTATCACTAGCTGCCTGTGTGACTTACGATCTCTCCTGAGAATCCAGCACCCAGCATTCTGAAATTTTTTAAATAAGCCATTTTGGTTCCCAAACAGAGACAAATACACTTGAAAAATACACCTGCTATGGTGGATACCATGCTTACTCAAATAAAAAAAAAAAAAAAAAAAAAGGAGGCCAGCAATTTTTTCAGGAATCTTGAAACATGAACAGAATTCAAATCTTCTGAATATCAACAAAGTACCTTAACCACCAGGTTATCTTCTCCCTCACATCTATTACTCATAAGGGGCTGAGTTTCCTCTTCATTTAGCATGCAGTTTTGAGTCAGAATAACTGTCAAGTTCAGTAAACAAACTTTATTTTCATTGGATTAATAAGCGGATATCTAATGGTATGTCAAAATTCTTCCCCAATTTAAGATTAAGCCACTTATGGAATGAAGCACTGAGGCAAGCAAATGAACTATTTGACCTACTGCAGTTGAGCTCTACCAATACTAAGAATACAAATCACGTCAAGTATTTTTACTACATCTGAAAAGGTCCATGTAAAATACAGTAAGCTCTCAAATTTTCTGAAAATATGTTTCTTACATAAATTTTTCAGCTCTTGCCATCACTTGCAAAAATAAACTTTGCTGCTTTCATTCTGATAGTCAAAATGAGTTATTTCTATCTCACATGCAGCAAGCGGTAAATTAACTGAAGAGAAGCTTTGTCAACAATTTATGTTACTCTTAAGTATTAGGAGAATGAAGTAGTCCACTCGAAATGACAGAGTGCAACAAGAGAAATGCTGTCATTAAGCAGAAAAAGAGCAGCACTGTCTTCAAAAGTAAGTGCAAACAATGCCAAAAATCTCAAAATACTTCCATGGAGTTATTTTTCACAACTATAGTGTCCTAAGTAACTTGACCTGCCCTGGTTACATGAGACAAAAAGGCTACCTTTTTTTTATTTCCACGTATATTGAAACCCGCTGTCACAGTAACATCATCGAGCAGAATTAATTCACCTGAGGAAAATATCTCAATAACCACCTAAGTACAGCTGAGTGAAGACAGCAGCCTGAATTATCTAAGTTTTGCTCTCATTAACAGAACAAAGAATGTGGCTGAGTTGATGAGCATTAATTATGCATACCTCTACCTGGGAGACTGGCTTGACGGAAGCCTCGCTGCAAAACTGATTCAATCCTGCTAACAAAACAAGAACTGAGACATGGATGCACTGATACAGTTATCTCCCCAGCACATCTCACCTAACGCCAAGAGAAGCACTAAAACGAACTAGGTTTTGACTGGGAATGGCGCGACGGATCCTAACCTCTAACTGAGGAAGATGGCCACATGCACTCTCCTGTTGAAACCACCTACGGTCACCACCATACCTTCTGCGCAGTTGTACGGCGTGTCGGCAACTCCTAGGCTGCGGGGAGTGCTTGTCTCTGGAAGCGGCACGCAGATCGGGCCCCTCCCCGCTCTCCGCGACTGCGAGCGCCGTCCTTAGACGGCCATTTCATCCCCACTGCCCTAGCTCACGCTGCCCACTTCAAAACTAACTTACAACTCCGGAATTCCAAATCCGACGCGAAACGCACTTCTTTTGTAAGACAGAGAAGGCAGCACCTCGGATTCCCCCAGTTAAGCGATGAGAAAGAGCCTTGCTCCCACCCCTTATCGCACGATAAGGGGCAGGAAGGCGAGAGAGAGAATCCGCAGGCCGCAACCAAAGCCTTCCCCCTTCAAAAGCCCCGGCCGCAGGGAGGCTCGGGACGGGCGCCAGCACAGCCCCGAGGAGCCCGCGGCGCCCAGGGCGCGGCCCGCAGGCTCACCTTGAAGTAGATCTCGTCCACCACCTCGTGGTAAGTCTTGAGCTCGTAGAGCTGCACCTTGAAGTAGGGCGACGAGAGGATGTTGGTGAGGATCATGGGGTTCAGGTTCATGGTCTTCTCATTCCCCCACAGCGGCAGCACGTTGCCCTGCTTGCCTGAGGCCGCCGGCTTGGGGGCTCCGCTCTGCAGCGGCTGCTGGGCCGGCGGGCCGGCGCCAGGCTGGTGCTGGGCCGCCTGCTGCCCCTGGCAGTTCCCGGCGCCGACGGCGGGGCTGTTGTTGGCCATGGCGGCGCGGGGCCCGGAGCGGGGCGGCGGCACGCGGCCTGCGGGGCGGACGAGCGGCCGCGCCACACTAGAGCGCGGGCTGCCGGGCCGGGCGCTGCCTCCGCCAAACGCTGACAAGATGGCGGACTCTGCGGAAGTGACGGCTTCGGCTTCCGGGGCCGAGCCGCCCAATCCCCGCGGGGGAGCGCGGCGGCACAGGGCGGGGGCGGGAGAGAGGGGGAAGCGGCCGGGGCGCCCGTTCCCCCGCGGCGCTCGGCCCCTTCCCGCGGCCAGGCACATGGCTCCTCCTCCTCCTCTTCCTCCTCCGCCGGCTGCCCCGAGGCGGGCGGCGCCTGACGGCCCGGCGCGGGCCCTGCGGGCGGGGAGGTCCGGGCCGGGGAGGGCGAGGGGCCCTGCGCTGTGCCGGGGGACAGCCGCTGTCACCCGAACACGAGGCGCTAAGCCAGTGGCTTGGCAAGCCTGGCAGCCGGTCCCATCAGTCGCCCTTGTCGTTGGTAACGAGGCCAGGGCACGGCAGGAGCACGGGAGTGAGCACCAGCTGCCTGCTTCTGCCCCCGCGTTAACGGAGAAGCTAAGAAACAGCGACAGAGTCGTTGGGTGTGCAGGGATCTCGGTGGAGAGGCGTGTGTTGACGGCTGCGTGGCCAGGATACATCAAAGCCTGTTCGCTTGACACTCGTGCTGGTTGCGAGGCCCACTCCTCTGGCCGGGACCTGGCAACGGTGGAGCAGCTTCCGAGAATCTTGTCACACACCAAGAAAACCATAACTATTCCCTGCTGCTAAATTCAAGCCAAACACCTCTTTCTGAAATGAGTAACACTACATACAGACCCAGAACAATCAGAATTAGGTTAAGGCATTTGAAAACAAACAGCTGGATTTAAGAAAGTAACCATCTACATTTAGATGCTAACAGGAAACAGAGGAAAGATAAAATCCTCCAGTTTTGCCTGAAATATATCTGACAGATGAATTGAACTTGAATTTTTAGGTTACGTTTAACTCATTTTTCAAAGGTTTCCAGCAGGTTTTGAATTGCAAAAGCAAAAAAACCTAGTTACATACTTTGGTGTCAAGCTTTAACCCGAAGTACAAAAGGGAGACTGAATGCACAACTTGCTTAGAAGAATCGCCAAGTGATTCTAAACATCAGATGACTGTGCAAAAAAAAAAAAAACCCAAACTGAAAGTCCACCAAAATGACTGCAAACTGAGCAAAATACATTCAATTGTACATACAGAGAAGGGTTCCACATTGCTGAAACAGGTGCCAGGGAGAAGTTGGTGTGGAAGATTCCATGGAAATAGCATTTCTACATGTGCGCTATTTAAAACTAATTCAGTTTTTTAATTTAAAAATGAGATGAATACTGCTGGAAGTAACATTAGAATATCTTCCCTCTTCATTACACATTGAAAACCTGAGAAACAATAATTAACCTTTCTTACTCTGGCCCTTTAATGTACCTTAGAGCTTGTACTGTAGCAGAAAAGCATTCTTATCAGGGCCCTGACAGTTAACAGTTTCTCTGAGCTGCCTGTTCTGCTGTCTAGGCCCTTCACTCCCCTTTTCTAGGAATAACTTCACCAGCCTCCTTTTGGCCTCCTCTTCCCATCTCAGCTAGTTTCCAAAGATGTTCACAAAAACCTTCATTACTTATCACAGGACTCTACCGTCTTGATGCAGTAAATATCCATTTAACAATCTCATATGAAATTAAAGAACTAATCACAAAATTAATTCTAAGAAAATGTCCTTATGGCAGTGAAGTAATCTTGTTCTGGAGACAGTTAGCTAGAGTAATAACTTTTCTTTGAAGCCGAGTGGGTTTTTTGTTGTTGTTGTTTAGGGTACCCCTAACTCTTTGAGTGCTTCCTTAATTTGTCTTGTATAATCACTTCAAGACAGGCAGTATTTCTGTTATATTACCCAAATTGTGTTTTCATGCATTTATCTTTTCCTGTTAGAATATTTAGTCAACATGTTCCAAAACCTCAGTGTTTTTCCTCTGTATAACGTTACAAGCCAGTCACAAACGGTGTTCCCCAGGGCTCAGTGTTGGGGCCAGTTCTGTTTAATATCTTTATCAATGATCTGGATGAGGGGATCGAGTGCGTCCTCAATAAGTTTACAGACGACACCAAATTGGGCGGGACTGTCGATCTGCTCGAGGCTAGGAAGACTCTGCAGAGGGATCTAGACAGGCTGGATCCATGGGCCGAGGTCAATTGTATGAGGTTTAACAAGGCCAAGTGCTGGGTCCTGCACTCGGGTCACAACAACCCCATGCAACGCTACAGGCTTGGGGAAGGGTGGCTGGAAAGCTGCCCGGCGGAGAAGGCCCTGGGGGTCCTGGCTGACAGTGAGCTGAACATGAGCCAGCAGTGTGCCCAGGTGGCCAAGGTGGCCAACAGCATCCTGGCTTGTATCAGCAATAGTGTGGCCAGCAGGAGCAGGGCAGGGATGGTGCCCCTGTGCTCGGCACTGGTGAGGCTGCACCTCGAATGCTGTGTTCAGTTTTGGGCCCCTCGGGACAAGAAGGACATGGAGGTGCTGGAGCATGTCCAGAGAAGGGCAACGGAGCTGGGGAAGGGTCTGGAGCACAAGTGTGATGGGGAGCGGCTGAGGGAGCTGGGGGGGTTTAGCCTGGAGAAGAGGAGGCTGAGGGGAGACCTTATCGCTCTCTGCAACTGCCTGAAAGGAGGTTGTGGTGAGGTAGGGGTTGGTCTCTTCTCCCAAGTCACTAGTGATAGGACGAGGGGAAATGGCCTCAAGCTGTGTCAGGGGAGGTTTAGATTGGATATTAGGAAAAATGTCTTTACTGCAAGAGTGGTCAGGCACTGGAACAGGGTGCCCAGAGAGGTGGTGGAGTCACCATCCCTGGAGGTGTTAAAAAAACACGTAGACGTGGCACTTTGGGATGTGGTTTAGGAGGCCTGAGGGTGTTGGGTTGGTGGTTGGACTTGATGATCTCAGAGGTCTTTTCCAACCTTAATAATTCTATGATTCTATGATTACATTTTTGTAGTTCTTATGCAGTCCCCCTTTGGTGGCGATGCTGAAACCTCTGATATAGCTGCAACCTATAAATTCATTTGCTCCAAATTAGATTTTCTTCCCTCAGGCATCCCAGCTTGTCTTTACACAGAATAGAGCCAAAGCGGAAAAACAAAATCAACCAGGAGGTGATTTGCACTTGCAAACTGCAAGAACTGTCTATAACTGTAAAAAAGTAAGAGCATGGTGATCTGTACGTAAGAGCCTAGCCTCACTTCTCATTCACACAACTTAATTCTGAGTTTTCTTAAATGGGCCTAATCTGTTAGTTGAAGCTGAGGAGAAAGATACCAGCACTCAGTCACTAAACATCCTCTGAATCTGGTTTAAAAGGAGTGGTTGTCAGCTCTTGAATTACAGATTAAGCAGTATTGCTGCATTTATTTTCCTGTCAAATATCACTGTGGACTAGTGTCTTCTGGCAGTAGCGCCAGATTAGATTTCTTCTGCTACCACATTTAATTATATGCACTGCAACTTTAAAGGAGAAGTACAGGAATTGCATAGTTGTCTTTCACATCCCAATTACAGAAGGATAAAATAAGTTTCAGCCGTTCAGTATTTTTTGATTCGTGACTTTCTACTGTGAGATGCTTTTATTTCAGTATAGTCATATAATTTGTTGCTCTCTGTATGGTACAAAAGGAACATGCTTCTCTAAAAAGAACCTGCTTAATTTGTAGGCATAATGAGCCGAACAGAACTTGAATATTCAGTTTGAAATTACAGATTGTACAACGTGAAAAATACCTTCGAACTGAAGTTTCTGAGGAACCTCATCGACTTGGACCTCCTTTGAGCAGGGGCTTGCACTAGATAACCTCTAAAGATCCCTTCCAACATAAACTATTCTATGATTCCTTGAGACTGTTAAGTAGATGTGCCACTGCATAAGGAAAAAAACCCTGAAAACTTTAGACAGACTAAATAAAAATTTTTTTTTTGCAGTGAGAGAACAATACAAAAAATTATTTGATGTAATGGAAAATAATCAGAAGAATTCTTCAAAACTTTTTTCTAGCAAGAAAAATACCGAACACCCTGTAGTCAAAGCAGATTGTCCAGCTAAAAACTGCTAATAGCACTCTCCATCTCTTTCACGCTGCCAATCTTCAAAAGATTGAAGTCTCCAATCCACTTTCACCACCTCATATGGAACAATCAAAAAAGATATTTATGTGATTATATTGTTTGATAATGGAGAATTAAACATCTGATAATTCTGAAGGTTTCACTTACAGTGGTACATTTTGGGCTGAAGTCTCACAAACTGTTAGGAAATTGTATAAATTTATAATGTGTTATGAATTTATTTTTACTGTCTACTGTAACTTGACTACTGTTCTTCCTTATACTTTTTTTATTCTTAAGTATGTCATACTGAATTGAGTAGAATTTTAGAGGATACCAGAATCTATAGCATTTTAAGCCAGGAAGTAAGACTTCTATTAATAAAGTTTACAATCTCTCTCTGAGGGAAAAAAATATTATGCACAGTTTATAGATTGTCTGAGACATAAGTACTAAATTATAGTTCAAGATTAAATAATGACTCAACAGCCAAAAAGAGCAACTGAGTTATAAAACAAAGAGCCTCCAACCTATCTATTTTTTTCTTGCACAAGGTATTCATACCCTAATTTCAATTACAGTGTATTTTCTTTTCTAAAAAGCAAAAACCTAATTAAAAAGTAAAAATCTATTTACTAGACTAGTCAAAGGGATTTAATGGGAATTATTCCCCATACAAACATAGTTTCTGTGCATGGCCAAACTGGGTTATGCAGGTCTCTGAATCTAGCTGGGGAAAAAACCCTACAAAAATAATTGACCAGGTGGTGTATATGCTTTAAAATAGATTTCCTATAGAAATAAAGATTGGTAATACTACAACACTTATTTAAAACCTGTTTGCAATCCAAACTCTGACTGAAATGGCAACTCTCAGGCTGCCTTACTTGCATACGCTGTTGTTAGCATGTCACTGTTACAATGATATAAAAACAAGTGTAAAATTTTACAGACAGCTCCCTATTATTCTACTCATAAAACCAAATGAATATAAAGAAAAGCTAATTGCTACTGTATTCCAAAACCTGAAAAACAAAGATGCTCAAACAGAACAGAATGGAACCATTTCAGTAGCTTGAAATTTCTGAAAAAATGTCTGGGTTGCCAGTTTGCAAGCACAGTTACTGTCGTGGTTTAGCCCCAGTCAGCAGCTCAGCCCCACACAGCCGCTCGCTCACTCCCCCCCACCCCTGTGGGATGGGGGAGGGAATCGGAAGGGCCAAAGTAAGAAAACTCGTGGGTTGAGATAAGAACAGTTTAATAATTAAAATAAAATAGTGATAGTAATAACGGTAATGATAACAATAATGATTATGATGATAATAATAATAATAATGATAATATAATAAAGAAAAAGAAATAACAAGAGAGAGGAATGAAACCCAGGGAAAAAAAAAGAAAAGGAAAAAAACCCCAAACAACAAGTGCTGCAACCGCTCACCACCCGCCGACCGACGCTGCCGGTCCCCCAGCCACGATCACTGCTTCCCCTGGCTAACTTCCCCCAGTTAATATACTGGGCATGACGTCACATGGTATGGAATACCCTTTGGCCAATTTGGATCAGCTCTCCTGGTTGTATCGCCTCCCCTCCCGGCTTCTTGTGCTCCTGGCAGAGCATGGGGAGCTGGAAAAGTCCTTGACTAGTGTAAGCACTACCTAGCAACAACTAAGACATCAGTGTGTTATCAACGTTATTTTCATACTAAGTCTAAAACGCAGCACTATACCAGCTACAGTGAAGGAAATTAACTATCCCAGCTAAAACCATGACACTTACATACGTTTCCTAGCTATTGAGTAAACAACATAGCTAACCTGCTGTTAACTACGTATGCTCTGTCTAGGCCGCATCCTGCAAGACTTAAAATCTTAGCCAAAATTCAAGTTTAAGCCGTCACAGGCAGATATCAGCATATAGATTTCCAGTATTTTCTGAAAACTAAACCAAAAAGCATTGAATTGTTGTCTAACTTAGTTAAGAAATTATCCCCATCCTCACTGCCACCAGAATCCTCCTTTCTTCTTTTAGGTGCTAGGCATACACTATACACTGCACTTTTTATGTAGCAGCCCCACCCTGTGATTAGGAAAACATTTTACATACTTGTGAACAGAAAAAGTAACAGGAAATTTGGAGCCGTGTTTTCCTTTCTACTCTCACTGTGCATGCAGCTGCCTGCTCTTTGACAGACAAACCTTGCCTAAATGTGGAAAATACTTAATGAAATCCTGCAAAAGACATCAATTTTCTTTTTTCTTGTGGTCTCTACCCCACTTATCCTGGCAGAGCCTTTTCATGCATGTCACGACCGGAGAATAACATGTCTGCAGACACAGGAGCTGTACCGAGTCACTGAGAACCTAAAAGACGTAGCACAAGGAGGAGTGGGATTTTTGCTTTTTAGTGTAAAAATTAGGGACACACCCCCACCCCATCACCTTCTAGTTACACCGAGGGAGGCCGGCACAGAGAGAGACAAACACAGCAGGGGGCGGTCTGGATGCTCCTGTGATGCTCGGCTCCTGCCTCGCTCCGAAGGGTTAGGAGCCGTCCCCGCTCCGCCACAGGATGCGAGCCGGGCTTCGCCGCGCGGCGCTGCAGCCCCGGGCGGAGGGGCCCCGCCTGCTCGACGGGCACGCCCGGGCCCGGCGCCGGCCCTCCGCGCCCCGCCGCGGGAAGGCCCGCGCCGCCCGCTCACGGCTGCCGCAGGGGGGCGCCGGCTGCCTGCGCGGGGCCGCAGGGGGCGGCGGCGGCGGCGGCGTGAGGCGCCGGGCCCAGCGGGGAGCGAGGGGCGGCCCCCCGGGGCGGCCGGGTGCCGGCGGCGGGACGGGCCGGCGCTGCGCGGCTGAGGCAGCCGCGGGCTGCCGGGTACGGAGCGTGGGGCGGGCTGCGGCAGCAGGCTGCGGGCCGCGAGCGTGCGGGGCTGCGGGGGCCTGGGGCCGGCTCCCCGGCCGGTGACCGGCGGGGGCCGGGCGGCGGGGCCCGCTCCGCTCCCGGGGGGGCGGGTGCCTGGGGGCCGGCTCCCCGGCCGGTGACCGGCGGGGGCCGGGCGGCGTTGCCCGCTCCGCTCCCGGGGGGGCGGGTGCCTGGGGGCCGGCTCCCCGGCCGGTGACCGGCGGGGGCCGGGCGGCGGGGCCCGCTCCGCTCCCGGGGGGGCGGGTGCCTGGGGGCCGGCTCCCCGGCCGGTGACCGGCGGGGGCCGGGCGGCGTTGCCCGCTCCGCTCCCGGGGGGGCGGGTGCCTGGGGGCCGGCTCCCCGGCCGGTGACCGGCGGGGGCCGGGCGGCGGGGCCCGCTCCGCTCCCGGGGGGGCGGGTGCCTGGGGGCCGGCTCCCCGGCCGGTGACCGGCGGGGGGCGGGCGGCGGGGCCCGCTCCGCTCCCGGGGGGGCGGGTGCCTGGGGGCCGGCTCCCCGGCCGGTGACCGGCGGGGGCCGGGCGGCGGGGCCCGCTCCGCTCCCGGGGGGGCGGGTGCCTGGGGGCCGGCTCCCCGGCCGGTGACCGGCGGGGGCCGGGCGGCGGGGCCCGCTCCGCTCCCGGGGGGGCGGGTGCCTGGGGGCCGGCTCCCCGGCCGGTGACCGGTGTGTAAAAGGCCTCGTGGGGCGGTGGCGTTGCCCGCGGGCTGGGCCCGGCCGCCTCGGTTGCGCCGGCGGCTGTTGGGCCTGCGCGGACGGCTCCGGGAGGCCGCGTGCGGGACCGCGTTCCGCCGCTCACGGGATTCCCGTGGAGCTCGTTCATTAGGGCCTTATTTTTGGGGTTAATGGGGATATTTCCTGTTAAATATTTGTGCATTTTAAAATGTAGTTTTTAATAAAAGGTGGGAGAGCTGGAAATGCACTAGTGGTTATGACTCTAATGCCATGTTGAATTACCTTGGGTTGCTTACAGAATGCACGCACTAGTAACAAGATTTAACTCGTAGTAAATCTAAAGCTAAGGCTTAGCAGAAACTTTCCTCTTGCACAACATAGTAATTATCCAGCTATATCCTGCTAGGTGTTACATCGTAGAAATTATATTGAGCCATACATATACAAATGTAGACATAAAATCATCTGAATTGTAAGATAAAACAAATGACAGATTAGAGACAAGAAATCAGGCACCTGAGTGAGAAATTATTTATCTTTCTGCACTTGCCAGAAAAGCTAATGAAGACTAAATACGTTGCAGTTGTGTGAACACTATGTAGGTGCGTCGGATGGAGAGCGACAAATCATGAAATTTGCTTTCTTATCATTGTATATGATTTATAATTGCTTATGAAAAGGTTATTTACATCAGTATACATGGAGGGAGCAGCTAGTGCCTAATTTCGCTAATTCCTATGTTTTTGTCATTCTCTGAATAGAACTGGGATCGGGTCTACCCCTGCGTAATTGTGAATTGAACACCGCTGAAAACAGCCAACTCTGTAATTTTGACATGTTACAAGTTACTTCAGAAAATAAGTTAACTTTTTTATTTTAGCATTAGCAAAATATTATGGATAAGAACTTTCAAGAAGAACAGTTTACGGGAATTATTAAATTTACACCTCCTTTGTACAAACAACGCTACCAGTTCATTAAAGATTTAGTGGGGAAATACAAACCTAGGAAGGTTGGTATGTTTTGTCTTTTTACGTTATAAATTTGGAAAAAGCTAACATTAGGTTTATTTTATCATTAGATTTATTAGATTAGATTTATTTTGTCATTAAAATGTTATTTTGACATAAATATGGAAATTCTATTTTATGAAAGTCTCTGACATTACTTGGAAATATGCAGCATTTACACATTGTTTAATATCTAATTTCCAGGTGGCAGATTTAGGGTGTGCTGACTGCACACTTCTCTGGATGCTGAAATTCTGCAGTTGCATTGAAGTGTTAGCTGGGCTAGATATCTGTGCAAGTGTAATGAAAGAGAAAATGTAAGCTCTTCCATTGCGTTAATTTAAGGTTTGTATTTGGCTTGACCATTGTAACATTGGCATGTTACATCATTTCTTGTCAAGAGTTTCAAAATTAAGGTAAATGCAGAAATACCAGCTTGGCAAATGAAAAGCTATCCGTTGTTGTTATTTAGTTATGTTGCACCTGTGTCTGGGGACTACTGGGCTGCAGATGCCCGTAACATCACCTAATGTAGCAAAGGTCCAAGTCATGGAATGGCCCTGAAGGTGTGTACATCTGAGAAATACGCTGTTTGTAAAGGTGCTGACGCATTGTATTAGTAGTATATGTTTATGCTTATGCATGACATTACTGTGCTATGCAAATCCAATCTTTTTGAAATGTGCATGTAACTCTCTTAGTCACTGTGGTGGGGAATTAATTTTTGTTAATCTTTTAGAAATGGGAAGGTTAGCTCAATGTTTTGTGTCTGGCTTAGAAGGCTCTAAAATGTGAAGTTTATGTGATCTTTGAAGCATGGGTTAGACTGGTGAGGAACACCAAAGTTTCTCTCTTGGAAGCTGATTAATATGGTTTCAATGAATATGTAGGATCTAGATGCTGACAGTATTGCTTTCTCTTTCTCAAGAATGAAGAAAAGTAGCCTTTTATTATATTTAACGTTTATTGTGTGTTTTGTCTGTTGCAATATTTCAGAATGAAATTTACACAAATATTTCAGTTCTTGGTCTATTGTATTTGGAAAAAAAAGGTTAATACGCTTGTCTAATAACTTCCCCAAAAGACCTGTAAAGCATGTCTAAGCCAGACTTACTATGTGTCTAGAGTTGAGCTACTATCAGAATTTATCATTTATTATCATATTATTCTGATAATCTGAGAAATCAAAATTCTGATATTATTTTCAGAAATTACAGGCTTTACAGGCTTTGCAAGTGGCTTGACAGTATAGTGGAAATTTTTGCAAACATGAAGGACAACTGCTGGATTAACTCCTCTGCTCTTTCTGTCCTATTGTAGATAGTCATAAAAAGTGTTTGTATTAGAAATTCTTATTTTTAAATGCCTGTAAAATAGTTAACCTTTTTGAGATTTACAAGGTATCTATGTAGGGTGTTAGCTAGTTCAGTTACACGTGCAATTTATCTTGTCCTGAGGTCCTTTCTATGACATGGTGTTTTTAATACTTTTGTAGGCATAGGTTGTCTCCTCTTCCTGGTGATTATTTGCAACCGAATGAAAGATCCCTAACTGTTACCTTGCATCATGGTTCAGTTGCACATAAAGATCCTTGCTTGCTTGGTTTTGACTTGGTTACGTGTATTGAACTGTGAGTATTAGGCCAACATACTACATTTTTCTAAGTTCATTAGGGTTCAGTTTGGAATTTTGTCCATACTCTAAACAGACTCGATCAAACCTTTCAAGCAGATGAGTAGCAGAATGTGGCATCTTCTAACTTGTGCTTAAATTAACCATACTAAGAAATTCAAGTGGTGTTAACTTATGGTGGAAAAAGGATATTGATGAAAAAGTACAAAATGCAAGAGGAAATTTTGTCAGATGGAAACCTCTAAGCTGCCACTCAGCCACAGTGCCAGTGCTAATAATGCAGAGCTAGGCTTAAAATTACAAGGTACAGTTATGGGCTTGTTTTTTTTTTTTTTTTTGACTGGTTGTTAAGAAGATTGAAATATAGTAGGGTGTTTTTGAAGACATACATAAACTTTATCCTTTACAGAATAGAGCACCTGGAACAATCAGAACTAAAGAAGTTTCCTGAAGTGGTGTTTGGTTTCATGGCTCCAAGCATAGTTGTGATCAGTACTCCGAATTCTGAATTTAACCCTTTGCTTCCAGGAGTGACATTATTCAGGCATCCAGACCACAAATTTGAATGGAACCGAGCACAATTTCAAAGCTGGTAAGTTGACTGAACGTAATAACGTAGACAGCTTTGAGTGCTCAGTAATGTGACAAAGGAATAGCTGTACATCTTCAGAATGGTTTGTGTATGTGGTTTGGTGTCAGTGGAGTTTCACACCTTCTGATTTGGTGAATCATTTCTTTGCTGTTATAGTTAAGCACGCTCTGTGGGTTTTGCATTTTATGATGGTTGTTAAGTTGGCTTGCTTGTACTGTAACTGCTGCGCAAAAAATATTTTAAACTTTCCTTTTTATATATATTTATTACAATTAATGCATTTGAAGTGTAAGGTAGTAATTAACCTTTTCACATAATAATACCCTGCTATAGAAATGCTTCATAAAAACCTAAGAAATGTGCTCACTATGTATGGTGTATAATCAAAGCACTCAATGAGTCCAGACCTTTCTGTAAGAGTATGCAAGCAGATTTATCAAATAATCACAGTAACAGAGCATGTTGAGTAGAGTTAAGGATAGTTTAGTGGATCATGGCACAATGAAAGGTTTTGTGGAAAACATGTTCATGACGGAGGGTTGCATGAGATCTCTCCTACTCTAGTATCAGTAGATGTAATAAAAACAAAGAGGGAGTGGTGTGTGTGTGTGTGTATATATATATGTATATATATCCTGTGATAACATTCAACTGTCAGGCAGTTGTGGAGGAGAATATGTGGTACAGTAAAGAATGCCATACCTCAATAGCCAACTCTTGGTCAGAAATTGTCTTGGAAAATTTGTGCCTTAAATTAGGTTGTTTCTGACTTTCAAGTATGCAGTGATTTTTTGAGTATATAGTTTTGCAAAGCTTGAAGCATATATCTTTACCTAAATAAGGATACAAAAACTTGCCTGCATTATTAGCTAACGGGTGAATACCTTAGAGACCGTTTATATGACTTAAAGTAAATTTAGATTCTGCTTTTGGATATATGTGAATTAAAAATATTGGTATCACTGAAGGGATCGATATTTTTTGAGCTGCAAACATGAGAAAGTCCTTGTTTGTGTTGTGAAGTATAAGCATTGCAGTAATCTCTAAAATACATGAGATTAATTTAGTTTACTGCTTTTTCATGGAGAACAATGCAGGTAGGTAGTACCATTTTAGTTCCCTGCCCCATCACTTTTTTCACACAGGCTGATGTACAGCACTACACGATTGGTTTTCATTTAGATGTCATGTACATGGTTGTAACCTTGATTAGGTAGACTTTACTCTTTATACATTTACAATAAACATCACTTCTTTTTTTTCTACTAACTGGTCTGTGGTTTTTGGGTGCGTATGTTTTTTATGGGTTCTTCTCAAATAATTTTATTCTCTAAAACTGGTAGGTCTTAGCTCCCTTTCAATGCATTTAAGACAGTGAGTAAGCAACTGTGAATGTGCGTATTCTATGCAGATATTTTAGAAATAACAGTAATGTTTGGTTGCCTAAATTATTGATACTAAATGATTCAGACTATCGTAGGCGTATGATTACAGCTCTCATTCAGCAAGTTTTGACAGTGCTTATCTTCAGGCATGTGAATATTATTAGAGAAATTATGCTGAAGTATTCACAGGCTCAGGGTCTTGCTTCTGTTAGAGAATGCGTCTTTATCACATTAAAAGATGAATATTTAGCATGATCAGAATAATTTGTCTTTTAGGGCTCTAGAGACTGCTAGACGCTATGATTACTCAGTGGAATTTACTGGCGTAGGGCACCCACCAACAGGAATGAAGAATGTTGGGTTTTGTACCCAAATAGGTGTGTTTTTTAGAAAATATCCTCAAACCAGTGAATCTGCGCAGTCTGAGGAACCCTCTGAAGCAGTTTACAAAACAGTAAGTATTTTTTTCCTTTAGGAGGATGAATAGAGTAAAAATTTCTATGACCTGCCTGTGAAGGTGTTCTTACTGTGGTCTACTGTTGCTATCCAGTCTTAGCTCTGATTAACACACACCATCAGATCAAAAGAGTCTATAAGTCCATGACTTGTGTTTCTAATTGTATAAAGGCCTTTAACTTTTAGTTTATTTGCTAAATAGAAATATGGATAATCATTCTCATTTTAACATACTGTTATCCTTAGAATGAAAATTTTCCTTTCCTCCAGGTATACCATGACACTGTTTTTTGTAATTGTTCCTCTAATTGTTCATTTTTTAATCGTGGTTGTTGGCACTGACACAGATTTTTCAGATGCATTAAAAAAAAAGCATAAAAAAGGATTTCTAGCAGAGTGTATCTTTTGAAGAACTGCATAGTCTTGTCAAAAACATTATCAGAAGGCAGGCATTTCCCAGAAATTGGATTGACAGGCCCTGTTTTGTGTGGTTTGCCTTACTCAGTAGCATTTGATGTTACACCCTAATCTCGGTGCTTTCAGGTAGCCGGTTCTGGTTTTTGCAGAGGCATGGGATCCTGCCAAGTACCCCGTTCTCCAACGGTGCACATCAAACCTTTTTGTTTTTTAGCACTAAATGGCTTTCACTTCAGATAACATCAGGCAATATTTTTGTACACTACTCTGCTGTGTGTTACAGTGTGTCACACCAATAAAGCCTAATGCATCTAAGTGCCATGTGGTGTAAATCAAAGGACATGTTTTCAGAGATAACATGAAGTAATAATGCAAAGAGAAATATATTGGGGTTATTTTTCCAATCTTACGAGACCTTAAATTATTTGTTCCAGTGAACATATTCTAATATTGCACTTCTTTGTTTAGAGATACATATGTATCTTCAAGTGACTTGTAGATTTCACTGAAGTGAAATGTAAAGTGACGTTACGGGAATGTCTTTTGTAGTTTCCAAGCTGTAAAGACATTCTATACGTTTGAAATTTCACCTGTCATCTGCTGCCCTGAAGAGAATCGTGAAGTACTCTTCAATGCTCAGCAAACTTGGAAAGACGTCTACGTGACATATATGTACTAGAAACTGCTTTCATTATCTTCTGTTACAGGGTCATTATGGAGGGAATTTTGACACCAGTATCCTTTGAGTTTAAACAAGAGTGTTATATTTCATGTTTCTTATCAAACCTGGACTCTAAATTTTTATTTTATTATGTAACTAATTTACGGGAATAAATCAACATTTCAAGATGTAATCAGAAAGTAAGAAGAAATAGTTGTAGACTGTGGAACTTCAGTGGTAGGGTGTTGGTATAAAGCACTTCCTAGTAAACTAGTGGGAATGAGATTGTCTGCCTACTTTCCTTAATAGCCTTGGAGTATAGCTCAGTGTAAAACACTTTTTACTCTGCAAACAGAACTACAAGTTACTGCCATTGTAGTTGTAATACATAAGATCAAGTCACATTGTCTAGTTTTTCTGTTATCTGAAAATATTTAAAGTAATAAGCAAACCAGGATTGAATAAAAAATTAGGTTCACCTTTTAGAAGCTCTTTTTGACAAGCAAATGTTAAAATCTGAGCCTATGATAATGATAAGCATTTTATGTGTTCTTGTATGTTGTAAAGGTCTTCAAAGCAGTGTATCCAAGTCTTAAAGATGAGAAGTACCTGCAGAATGCAGTGGTCAGTGAAGTTATTTTCACAGCACAAATCATAAAGCGAAGTCTGCTGGACCGTTTAATGTCAGAACATGAAGAGTATAATGATGATCCTACTGAGAGAAAATCCAAATTCCAACCTTCAATAAAGTGTTTTTCAGAAGATCTTGAAAAACTGGTTGCTGAAAAAAGCATGGAACCATTTGTCAATGGAAGTGTGGTCTATATACCTCTTAAAACAATCTTTTCTTTCCCCAAAGTGAATCAACTTTGTGGTACCTTTGAGAAGTTATGCAAGGTTATTGCAGGCAAGGTCACACTGAGCAGTGATGGTTCTGCTGTGATGTTCAATACTGAACATGAAAATGAAGAGCATTAGGTCGCAGATTTCTCATACAAAGTTCAGTTAAAGTAATGAAAGTATTTTTTAGTAGCTGTCAAATGGTGTGTTCTGTATGCTGACTAGAACCACAAAATCTTTTCTAAGCCTTCCAGTATTTATCCATCAGCACCTCTGACAAAGATCACAGTAACTGGTAGGGTTTTGAAGTAGAGTATCAAGGGCTAAAAGGAAAGAATTAATTCCTGTGAAGAAAAATTTTAAGTATTTCTGTTTGTTTTCTATTACCATGTTGTAGCTATCATGACTAATTCTTTTTGGTAATCTTTTGTTAGCTCCAAGGATAGTTGATGATAACACAGAGCTATGTTGTGCTGAATAATATGAGTCAGACATAGCTTCAGGGCAAGTTTTTTCTTAATAGAATAAAACTTATAGATGGCTTTTTCAAGATGAGCACATACTCAGCCTTTGTGAAAACCAAATATTGTTCCAGATAAATTGGAATATGCCACAAACATTTATAGCTCAATAAATTCAGTACTGGGGAAGAGTGCCATGATGTTGGATATCAGGTGGGAAGAAAAAAAGGTGGATTTAGCCCTATTGTTTTGTCCAGTTTCTTGATAACTGCTGCTTGGGAAATGACTTGCATCCTGTAACTTTCTAGAAGCTGGATTAATTAATTTGAAACTGGTAGCTATGACTATTCTGTTTTTGAAAAAATAATTAAAAAAATAAATCTGTCATTGTGAATGCTAAACTGGCCTCTCTATACCTGGAAAAAACCCCTGTGTTTTCATGTGCAGCTGTTGTCCAAAAAGTCTTGATGATGCATTCAGCAGAAATGAAAAGCAGAGGTGTTATAGATAGTGAAGCCTACTAGCTTGGCCAGGATGACTTTTTCGTAAGTAGAGCTGAACTGTATGTGTAAATGCACAGTAAGCAAATGTTAGAGTATGGACTTAGGAAGACAGACATTTTGAAGGATGCACAGGATTGGCTTGTTCATACAGGATTAATGAAGCAACAAACTGCAGTTCTTTTGAAGTTTCTTCACATACCCAAATTTTTTTTTTAACCAGTAATTTTAATATCTCAACAGAGTAGTTCTTGTGAGCAAAGAGATGGTTAATTAAAAGGCCTCGTACTGTGTATGTTTCACACTGTCATTGGCAGATGTAAATGAGGTAGTGTTATAGAATTGACTTCATGTTTGTGAAACATGAAAGTTTCACAACTCTCTGAAAAATAAAAACATTCTGTGTAAGGGCTGACTGTTTCTTAACGAAGATAGCTGCTTTCTACCTTCTACATTTTTCAAATTCACTTGAAATGTTTAAGGTGAAATCAGACATAAAGGGAAAAGGCAGCTGTAAATCTCTGAGAAATGGTACGGAATCTATAACAGGTTGAGTTTTAGGGAAAGAAGAATGATCTGCAGTGCTCTGTCATACTGAATGATTAAAAAATGCTTACGCAGTAAGCTTTGTCTTTTCTGGGAGTTTTTTGTTCCTACAACAAATAGACATGGATTATTGGAAATTAATTTATCACAATATTTATAATTAAAGAGTTTAATTAAAATTCATCTTTAATACAGTATTTAGAATGGTTTCACTTTTTTTGACATTGTGATATGAACTTGCCGTAGTTGGTATGTTAAAATACATGTAAAATTCAGAATTGGTAAATGTTCTTTGGCCACTAATAAGCGTAGCTGGTTGAGAATAGCATTGATTTGTTATTAGAAAATTTCTCTGCAGTTCACTATATGGTTTACTATAGTTAGCAGATTTTTGGACCACAGAACTTCTTCCTGTGTCATTTCTTTTTGAAACATTATATCTTCAGTGTACTTTATAGCATGATCACTTCAAAATGAGAAAAGGGAAGAGAGGGAGAACCTGTCAGGTTTGGAGTGATATTTGCCTTGAATTTTGAATCCAGGTAACATCTAATTACAGGAATGTCTTGTGAACAGACAAGACCGTATACATGCTTGTTTTTCCTCAAAACATTATACCATTAGGGCTTTGTAGCTGTATTTGGAAAATGGTTTATGTGAATATTTGGTGGACTGATGTGAAGGGGCCTAAACCGTAATCCAGTTTTTAAGGGGTTCATGGATCCTCTCCCCCTTTTTTGTACCAGGGTTTAGTTTTTAATGATAGCTAGGCAAATATAAATTCTTACATTCTTGCTTGTGCCTTTCCTGGGGAAAATCTAAAGTCAAACTACAGATGTTTGGCCCTGTTTGCAGTGTTGCTTAGTATACATACGTGTACTGAAACTGGAGAAGCTATTACATAGCATGTACAGAAGTGCTATTTAGAATATATACATTTTAACTGAGACTGCTAGCTTTTACTAAAACAAGGTATGCTATTTTGTGTGCCAGCTTTCCAGGTTTCTGCTGGCTTAATTAAATTTTAATCAGGATTTTCTTTAAAGTACTGAATTAACTGTCTTTTCAGGAGCAGTTAAACCCTCTCACAGGATTCATTGTGCAGAGCTCTTCGTTATCAGGTTGGCCATTTGATTAAACTATTATACATATTTGTGAATAAACACAGTACTTATTGTGTCCCATTTAAACTTGCAGTTTGACGAAGGTCAATTCTGATGTCTCGCATCAGGATGATGAAAGGAAGTTCATGAAGATGAAATGTTTTAGACTTGAGGCAATATCACTGACCAGGAGATGGCATACATATCTCAAAAAAAAGATCACTCTTAGGTTGTTCAAAACTGTAAAATCCAAATGCAGTAGATTAAAAAAAACAAACCAAAAAAATAAAACCCCCAAACAACAACACAAAACCCACAAACCAAAAACACCAGTGCAGTATCCTGTGAATATAAGGGAAATGATAGCTATTGAGCAAGCTAGTAGGGATTGATTATGGCCAGAATGGCTGAACAGAATGTTTCTGATCAGTGTTTTAAATTAATAACAACAAAGTGAGGAAGTGATATAAATAAATTCTAAAAATATCCCCTCACTCATTTTAATAAAATAAAAACCTGCCCAGTTGTGAGAACTGGAGGAGTTAATTGTCTGTCTCCCCAGAGATTTCTCAAATAGATCTCACAGCTGATAAATTTCTGGTGTTTTTCAGCCCTGTCTCCCATGGGTTTCCATGGTATTAGGCTCTATTCCATACTTGTTAGCATTATTGATAAATGAGGTTTGGATCGTTCAGTTACAGCTGGGTTATTTATAATTCATAATGGTTAGTTTTGGGAGTTTGTTCTTCTATTTAAACTGAGTGGAAGAAACATAGGAAGGGGCTTCTGAAATGACAGAAAAATTCTTATGCAAAACAAACACATTTTTAATGCAGTCCTGTATGCAAGCAGTTCACTGGGAACATCCCCAAAATAAAATGCACTGACACTAGCGTATACTCAAATGAGGATACTGCGGAAACACTAGTACATCATGAGAAGGCAATTTAAAAAAAAAAAATACAAGTATATGAACTATTGCAGTTGTGATCAGAGGGGCAGTGCATACAACTCTGAACTTAGGCAAAGCGTTGCTAGTTTGTGCTTAGAGATTTCCTGTCACATAGAAAAGAAAATGTTACTTAATTTCTAGTTTTTGACAAAGATGCAACAGAATGAAAATAACCTGTCCCACAGAAATATTAACAATGTATTAAGATGTGTTTGCGTTTCCCCTTCTTGTTGCCAGATCCCACTGTGAGGCCATACAGGGAACTGAATCAACTAATCTGTCACAGAACCTTGTAATGGTGCAACAGCTGGGAAGAGGCGAGCAGGCAAGAACGAGCAGTTGGGTGGGGAGAAGGCAGAACTACTTACTTTACCTCAAGAATTACAGAAAGTCATTTTTTTCCCATGCTAATCTTTGTCTCTATGTTGTTGTTTTCCCATGTCAGAAGGTCCACAAAATGCACCCAAGTGTTCAATGACAGCATTTGAAGTTCTAGTACTTCATATATCTAGTTTTTTTTTTCCCTGTAGTAGTAAGGGAAACTCTCTTCCTATACCACAATAATGGTTTTGCCTTGGTATATAACATATGTGTATGCAACAGTGGTGCATAGACTTATTTTTCATTTATGAGATGTTTTCCTTCCAGATTAAAAAAGAACCATGTCTAAATGCCATATTTTCCTTACAACATATACGTCACTAAAACTGTGTGAAAACACACAAGTAGAAAAAGCAAAGCATTAAAAGAGAAAAAAAAAATACCCTCGTGATAACATTTGCAGCTGGTGGTATTCAGCAAGGTGACTAGCATCTATGAATGTTTTATGTATATATGTGTATACTTCATATTTCTGAGAGAACTCTCCACTGTGAGGTCCTTACCTGGAGGATTTGTTTGCTGATGAGATTTACCTTTTATTCTGTACAGAAACTGTTGATTCATAAAACCATAAGAGACCACAACCCACAAAAGAAATTCTAGGATATTCTGCTGAAATTTTTGAAAAATTTTCTTCCTTTTTGAATTGAAATGCAGCTAAGACCAGAGTTGGTTATACATGGTACAGCTACTTCTTTTAGTCCTTACTATACAATTAATTGATTACTGAACTGATCTGAATGCCAAATAGTTTGTACTATAATTACTGCAATTTTCACCAATCTAGTTGTTTTTATGCAAGAACAGATGCAGTACCAAAAAGCTTAGTTATTTTGAATGCATTGATAAGAAAAGAAATAGATACCACAAGCAGTTTTGCCAGAAAAATAAGAAGGTAATTTGCAAAGTTATACAAAATGTATGAAAAGTTTTAGTAGTAGTAAATCTTTACACTCAGCTGAGGAGGATTAATGTTGTCATTTGCAAGGTGAAGAGGGAGTATACACAGTGCCCCCACTTTCCCCAAATACTGATAGTCGTGGAGTCTGCTTAATAATTAACCTACCAATATGCCTCACACTTTAAATAATGATTTTCATTTGCATAAGACTGCCATATTACTTTTCCTCTTCAGGAGACAGAAAAATAACTATGTACTAGTAATGGTGCCATTAAATACTTTATGGACTGGAGATGAAATTTAACAAGCTGCAGAGGTAAAGTTTGAAAAGCAGTAGAGAAACTGAGATGGACACAAACTTCCAGTTAAGTTTGTCATTTTTGCATTAAAAAAACCACATAATTGTTTAGAAACATATTCCAAGCTGAAGACATGAGTTTATTGAATGTCTGAGACATTTGCATTTAAGTACAGTTAAAAAAAAAAACCAACCAAACCAAACAACCACCAACACATCCTGAACAGTTTACTATATGAGAGTCTCCAGTATTCTTATAACACAGTTTACAAAGAAGAAGATACTTCATCTAAATATAAAGGTTATGTTCCACTTAAAATATGCACAATTAGAGAATCACTTCATAAAGAGTTGTAACTCAATGTGAGAACAATAAATTACTAAATTACTAGAATACAGTTTTATTAAAAGCTTGATTTCCATGTAAACTTCCCTCCTGTTTAAAAGATCTGCTCAGGCAAGAAAATAATTGGTTTCTAGTAAGCAAAATATCTAATCTATGGCAGTTAGCTATGTCTTTTAACATAGAATACACATCTTGGCTATGGAAATTCCCTTAAGAATTACATAAGTAGCTGTACAATGTTTTTTAAAAGTCTGTTTTCCTCAAGCTATGCCTATTTTTCCTAGTAAACTTAAGTAAACTACTATCTAACTACTACTGGTTTTAACAGATTTGTCAACAAGTGTGCTCAAGAGTACTGAAAGCAACTTAATTTATTCAATTTCATGCATCTTTGGGCTTACAGTAGGATTTTTTTGATACAAATTAGTTATTTAACAGGAAAGGAAGCTATCATGCTCTGAGAGATAGTTGTATACTAACAGTTATGTAGTTTCTGTTTAAAATTCCTGTGGAGGACAGAAATGGATAATACCAGACTTCTATTAACAGCAGCTAAAATATAATCTTTGTATTAATTCTTTTACCCATTAAAACACTTCAAAGAGATTAATAGTAGGAAATAAAAGTATTTTAAGTATCTTAAGTGAGAAATAGCTCATATTAGTCATATTCAATAACAGTACTCAAGCTTTAAAATCTGAAATTTCCTTAAAAAACACAAATAAAAATTAGTTTAACTCCTCTATGGATTTATGGAAAACAAAGCCTGCTTTTTCCTAATTTAACCTATTAAATATGGTCTACTTATACTTCAATGAAAGGATGTCAAACATCACTCTGAGCAGAATTTGAAGCATTCAGAGCTTTCAAAAATGGCCACACTATTTGTATTTTTATTTAATCCAAACCTTACTCGTAAACAATACAACTAATCATAACAAAATTAAGGTCATTTGCAGTTTGCGATTAAATACAGCAGAGCCAAGCCTGAATTAGAACTGTGTCAAACACATCCCTTCAAAAAATCGATTCTTTCATAATTCTCAATGAAAACCTTAAGAGATCTTTCATCTTTCTTGCCTGTCAGGCAAATTGCTATTTGTGCAAATTTAAGTACAGTACATTGACCTTAATGTAACAGTGGACAGATAGCGAAGGAAGAAGTGTTCAACAGATCTGCTGCCCAGTAAGACTTTTTCAGAGTGCAGAGTACATCTACAATAAAGTGCTTCTCTTAATAAGTTATATTGATAATAGTATAGATATTTACCTAGTTTTAAAGCTTAAGTTGCTTAGTAAATAGTTTAATTTCCCTGTACCTCCCCAATCCCACAAGGCACATTCAAAACACAAGCAAAGCACTAACTGTGAAGGATTAACCCACAATAAAAAGTTCTAAGTGGTAGTAAACTACTGACTAGTTTTGTAAACAGTACCATCCCATTGAATCTCAAGGTTCATGCATTATTGAAGTGAGTTTCTGTGGAAGCAGCTTTTGAACTCCAGATTTAACAATCAAGCCAGCTTTCTTGATAATACACTACTGTGCCTTCATATCTTGATGGGGAATGCCACTTCTTTTGCCACTTGCATGAAAACTGATATCGCATTTGATGCATTTAAGTGTCTAGACTTCATTTACAGTTCACACAACTAATTACTGGCTAGTTTACGTCCGTTTACTATTTTTTTTTTAAGGCATGTGAAGTTAACCTCTACTGTTCAAGCTTACAATGAAGTTACACTCAGTACTCTTAAGAGAAAGTTTTGGTTATGTTAAAACATAGCTGGGCTGTTTTGTGGAGGCCTTCATCTTGACTTGACATTAATCTTGATGTTAATCTTGACTTGATATTAATCTCGACTTGATAGAAGTAATTAGCTTCTGTAAGACTAAAATGGCAGGTAGGATCAAACTGAGTAATTAATTTCTTCGGGTTCATTTAAGACCAACTTTTAGAAGCTTCTTTAGAAAAGACGTTACAAAGTACATCACCACAAGTGGTCTCCTGTATAAAATACTGAAATGGGACTCACTGAATCATGCTTCCAAAAATGTTTCATACAACTTAAAAAGCAAGTAATTTCACTAACATCAGGTAGACCTTACAAAAACAGTCCAAGTGCTCACAGAAGGTATGCATAGCTAGACATTGCCTTCATACCACAGAAGATGAAGCTCTATGAGCAAGAGGCATTCCATTACTTTTCAAAAAAAAGATCACATTGAGTTCATTTTGTCTTCCACAACTCTTGCAACAGAGCAAACAAAACCGGAAGTATCAATGCCAGAGCTCCGAGTTTTCCTCGTTTGTCATTCTAGGCTAGCGTTTTATCACCACCTGCTCATATGCTCCAGATCCTACTCTGAAAGAATGTTTGAAAGAAGTTAGTTCAATTCCAATTTAAATGGAAGCTAAACAGCAAATATCATAGATCAGCAAGCTTACTGTTTAAAAAAAACTCCAACCACCCCCCCCAAAAAAAACCAACCCAACAAAAAGCCCCAACCAAACAGCTGGTACCAGAACAGCTAAATATGAAGGGTAGAAAACATGCATAATTACCATGGCACTGAGTAACCTACAGTTTAACGCATTAAAGCATTTTGTGTTATACTACAGTCAAAATGAAGAATGATAAATAATGTTACTGAAAAAGAAGTTACTGTTGGACTTCTCTACAGTTCCTTAAACATTATCTTTTGGGTACCCCTACCACCCCAGCTATATCATATGCAGCTAATACTTTTTATAGAGATTTATACATAAATAGATAAATGTCTCCAAAAAAAAACCAAACCATAAGTTATAGTCTTCTTATGTTGAGATACAAGAAAAATGTCTTCCAGTCTTTTGTTCATGCTGAGTTGTAGATGCACAGTTACAAAACTGTTTCACCCCTCACGTGACAGAGCATAGTAGGTTGTTTTACACGGCAAATTGCAGTACCAGGTCAAAAATTAATAGGGCAAAGCTCTCTCTTAGTATAATATTCTGCCTGGACTGTTCTGGCAACTGAGTTAGGACAGATCTCTATATACTACTGTAGTGTGCTCTGTAACCGTACACATTATCCTAGATAGAAATTAGTGTGCCCAGTTTGCAAATAAACCAGTGAATTATCTTTTAACCATCAGTATTGCTTGCTTGTGGGAAATGTATTTGTTTTATAACTTTCAGCACATTATCAGCTGCCTTTATACCTAGTTCCAGAAGTGCCTGCTGAAATTGCCAAAATACTGACGCTATGCTAATGTTGTGAGATAAAGAAAAATCTTAAGAGTTGCCCTGGACTGCAGAATCATGGTATTAGAGCATATTCTTATCTGGTTTTAGTGTTTTCTCATCTGAGAAGACTAATACATTCAGGTCAAGTCATATATCAGAGTTTTTGAAGAGGGTTTAGAGAAGAAAAAAAAATCTCCCTGGTTCTAAAACAACTACAAGAATATAATCTGAAGCAGATTTTTCAAAGGAGAGAGTTTAGGGCTACAAATAGTTGAAAGACGAACAAGCCATTGAAACAGGAATAGTGTAGCATATGGAAACAGCAGGAGTTGTAAGCAAAACTGAAGTGAAGAAAGTTAGGCTTGTTATGAGGAAGACATAGAAGTTTCATACTGAAAAGGTGGATGTGTAAAACACTTAAGACTTTCTTCTAGCTCCAGAGAGTAACATAGTAAGTCTGTAGAGCTAAGATTTCAAACTGGTGCCTGTTTCCTGTGTCCATACTGAAACATTGCTTTTATCTGAAAACTTTTCAACTGAGACTCTTCAGAACCTCCAAAAGTTATAATTCTTATGGCTGACACATCAGTTTTATTTAGAAGCTAACGTATGCGTTTTGTTTTAAAACCTGATGATCTAGTTCTTTTGATGCCTTTAAATGATACAGAATAGAAAGATACAAAGATCAAGAATGTATATACAGAATAATTGCTGTATAAGATGCATTTTTGTTTAGTATTACCTATGGATTAGTTGTTCAGACTACATACCTGTTAGGTAGATGATGGCTTCCAAAAGAAGTGCTTCCACCAGGGCCCACAAATAATCTTAAACCTTCTTCTAAAAAGCAAGGGAATTAACATATGTTAGCTTCCTTTAATGTCGCCCTAGCTAAAGCTAAGTAATTTTAAATCTACCAGTTTTGTAACGGATACTTTCAGAGGCATATGTTTTAAGTAACGAAGAACCAAACTTCACATGGTATAGGTTGGAGAAACTACCTTCCTTATGGATTTGCCCCTGCTCTTTTCTTTTCAAGCTTAAAGTAATTCTCTGGGAAAGTCACCTGAGTCATTGAAGTGTCTTTTCAACCTCTGGGAGACAGGATGAAGCAGAAAATGTAGTGATCCATATGTACAATCCTTATGATTACTAGCAATGGAGACTATGAAGAGAGTGGATTTTCCTAAGGCCTGTAATGTGCATCAGTTTTTCCTAAGCTTCCTTATTTATATCCATACCTTCTGCACTTGAGTCTAAACTGAAGTCTTGACTCTGGAGTATTTTTTCAACTATATCATCAGCATCAACTCTGGTAGCATCAACCCTCTTCAGCTGTGACTCCACAGAGTCTTGCTTTACAGGATGTCTGCAAAAAATAAATATATTTAGAGCTCTTAGAAGTGATATAGTAAATTATGGTTTACTTCTGTTAGATAAGGCTTTCAAAGTTAAGTGTACCTGCAAAGGTGTTCTGATGGTGCATCTTTAACAGATGTATCAATATGAGGTTCGGTTACTTTTGGCTCAGTCCCTTCACATGGCTCTAGAATACTTCCAATTCCGGTTGAGGTACTACCCACTGAGGTGTTCCTCCTGTGGCAGAGGTCAGACAGACTGGATGATCTAGAGTGACATGTGCTATATCCTGTTGGGAAAGTGCAGGAGAGCTGGGTTAGGTATGTTGTTGACAGCCAAGGTCATTGCTTATATGTTACCATCTGGAAAGCAGAATGTGTGTTTTTTCTTCTTATAGAGATTTCAAAAACCTTATGAATGTATGTGCATACACCAACTAGGCAATTTACTTTGGGTTTTGTATTCTAGCACATGCTGTTTTCTTTTTGTTCTAAATAACTCTTGCTTCCTAACAAATATAATGACTTGGTGTCGCTACTTCCCCTTCAGCTTTTAGAACTAAGTCTCCATTTTTAAGTTGTTTTTACACACGGAAGAGGTAAAAATCTCATTCAGATATGTTAACTGGAGGAGGCTAAGGGAAAAAGCTGTCTCACATCTGAACAGATAATTCATTGTGCTTTTAAGAGGAAAAAAATTTTATCCCTCCCTACACCCGAAACTCCTAGGAAAAAGCATTCAACTTCAAACCGGTTTTTGAAACATATGAAGTATACATATTTTCTACAGTCTAAAACTGTGAAAGTAAACAAACCCCAACAATTCATAACAAAATTGTTAACAGCTACCTGACAGTTTTGACTGCTGACTTGCATAGCTTGATGTTCTGGAATGTCCACATGCACCAAGTTCATCTGGGACTGAGGCACTCTTTGATGAGATATCTGCAACACGTGCAAGTTAGATACTGTTGCTAAAGCCAGCTTTGTTATTACTTTGCCTGTAATCTTGATTAGACTCAAATGTCAGATTTCCCAGAGGGATTAGAGATTTGACACTGGTTTTCCACAAACCCTTTGAAGATTCAAGTGCTGCAAAAATACCATGTATGTTAATGAATATGCATTCCTAAAAAAAAACCAAAAAACAAAACAAAACAAAAACTTAATATGTTTCTGAGTAAATCAGAGAGTACCATTGGGTTAGAAAGATTTGTATGAAATGGAGTTTAGATTTGTCTACACCGTAGATGTTAAAGAGGTCACCATGCTTTCCATAGTACCATAGTAGAATGGTGTGCTACAAGTCTTCTAGCTGAAAAAAGTTACTGCGGTTAAGACAACTTAAGCTGTGTTTAGGGCAGAAAGTAATGAGCTATATAAGAACCTGAAGCTTGTAAAAAAACCCAGAAAAGCCCCCCAAACCCACCAAAAAAACCCCAAATTTCAACCAGTAATAAGGTGTTTTAATAGTATTTTTTCTCATAGTCTAAATTTCAGAGTAACTACTTCAGTTTTAAACAATACTGAGAACTTTTACCACCCAGTTATGCATATCCCTGTGATTCATAAGTTGAAAATCAAGGGCCAAATTAAATGCTCAGTTAAAATACAAAACCAAAGCAAATCAAGAAATGTGTCACACAGAAAATGAAATACTTTAAATGTTAAAAAGAAGGCAGGCTATCAATCCAATTTCTGTTCTTTCTTTCAAGTAAACTGTTACAAAAGTAAAAAAAGAGAGATTCCACTGATGTTACCTAGGAGAGTGTCTCAACAAATAACCAAAGAAGGTCCCTTTGTGGGCCAACTGTCGGCATCCCTTTCAGATTTGAAGTACTTCATACATCTCCTTGAAGCTATGAAACCAGTTATAAAAGAATTGAGAAATTAAGAGCATTATTTCATACCTGATATGCCCAGATGTACTACTTTTAAGTTTTCTCCACCTTTCTTGTCTTCATGTAAAGATTCTGATTCGCCAGCAATTGCTATAGACGTTGCTGTGGAAGGAGGCCTGTAAGAAAAAGGTGGTTAAGATTTGCGGTACTTTTGCTGTAATTCCTCCAAATTGATCAGCACAGATTTTTCTTTTCATGTAAGCTGGCATAATTCATACTGTGCTTCAACTTTTTTCTGAAAACATGCTATCTAGCCCCCTGTTAAAAATAAAAATAAATTAAAAAAAGCTTTTGCTATTGAGCTTCAGGACATTTTACAGAATCCATCCGCTCAGCTGTCAGTCCTTCAGGCTTCTGGGGATCCTTGGAAAGACTTTTCCTTTTGATGATTGGTGGAGTGATATGTGTTTATTTTGAAGTTCCTAATTATTTTTTTAAAGTGTATGAATCACAGGATAATTTATGTGCTAAGAATATATATAATTCAGTACTTCGTGGAACACAAGACAAGATGGTAAGTAAAAAAAAAAAACCAAAACCAAACCCACACAATGACAGTTGGCCTACTTGGCTTGTGCACTGTGATGTACGCCTGGCTTTGTTTCATCTCTGTTACAGTGTATGAGGCGATTCTGGGCTGATAAGCCTCCCACTCCTAACAAACAATAGATGTTACCATCTCCATGTATGCCCCTTTAAATTCTACCTCCTTCAAATTAAAAAAAAGCATCATGTACGACATAATTTAAATTTGGTTCAATATTAAGAAAGCTTTTAATAAAGCTTAAATGCTTGTTTCAGTTTATAACAAGACCCAAAGGGATATTTTATTAAAATGAATAAACCTCTAAGTTTGTGTTTTGCTAGTGCAAAAGTGACACAGTGAAAGTAATCTTCTCTTGCAAGCAAATACAACTAAAATACATTTCAAGATGTTACCTACAGTTTTTTTAATGTTTTGTTATTTTTTACTTGGGGAACAGACTGTTGGTATGCATACAAATGGATATTTGTTGACATTTTTAGATTTTACATACTCAATAAATTAGTCACTGTCTTTATGTACAGTAACATATCCTCTCTTGTGTTACACTTGAAAGTAAAGAGAGAAAGAGAAAAAGCACTTCTGGAAATATAATGCTTGTGTGACTTAACTGCCTAACTTACTTTTGAAAGCAAGAACTGAATGCTTTCAGGGATGTCACCCCAGATCAAACATCAAGCCGTCTAGGCTTCTTCATAAAATATGTAGCTGATTCCAGACTGTGAAATTGTTTTAAGGTTTATTTTTCCTTCTACAGAGAACGTCGGGATTAGATACATTTTTTGTTCTGTTTGTGTTGAAAGTTTACGTTCCAGGAAATTGTTATATCATCAGTTTGGAAGAAAATGCCAAGTCTGAATAATTTCAGTTAGTGATTTTTTCCTAGGGAGCCAGAAAACTATTTAGGTATTAATTTCAACTACTTCAGTACCAGCCAGTAAAGAACAGAATTACATTGTTTTATTAGTATACTAGACTAACGATTGGTTAGTTGCCTTTGAGAAATTGTTCATCAGTATCAGTGATATATCAATAGGTCTGGCTCAAAGTAAATCAAGAGGTGCTACATAACTAGGGATACAGAAAATCTTTGCTCAGTCAAACTAATTCAGATAATACCCTCTTACTATTTATTCAATAAGCAAAAGATGAGATTTCACAGTGTTCTATTCTTCTTATTCAAGGTCAGAAGAAGAAGAGAGGAGAAGGGGCCTTTAGTGGTGCAAGGGGACATTGAAGAGTTCCTGCAGTGAATCATCTGAGCTAGACTGGTGCAGGCAACGTTCTCAGTTCTCCTCAGAAACAATGGTAAGGATACAGCCACAGCGGTAATGCACAAAGTCTCTAGTTGCTACAGAAAACAGTTCTTGATTGTCCTAATAAAAACCTACAAATCATGAGTTACTTCATACTTGCACCTCAGACTGAGTTAGGAGATCATGCTGCTTTTCTTAGAGCTGCAGCCTCATTTCACTTGAAACACAATCTTTTTTACTTAAGGAAGACTTCAGTATATGTTTACTGCTACAGATTAAGCCGGTATGAGATTATCCCTCTTCATTGGATTATTCAGAGGGACATTGATTGCCTACATTAATCTGATAAAAGATGAGTTTAAATTTAGTTTATGAGAGTATTTTTAATAAAAAAATTGATCCATACTGAATTAAAAGTGTTTTAGTGTAGCAGTTTGTAAGTAAGCACTTCACCTGTACAATGAAAGGTATCTGATCCAACATAAGGTCTGAAAGCATAAATGAAATTTGAGAACCTACACAAAAAGTTAAGATTGACATAACAAGGGTGAAGCTAGCAATTTTTTCTAGATTGTTTTCCTTTAGCTCATTTCTTCTTTTCAAGTTATATGTAATTCTTGGAACTCTGCCTTAGACTGTTTTTGAAAAGGCTAACATGAGAACAAGCACGTTATCTCAGACCAAAGGTCTGTCTAGCCTTGCATCGTGTTTCTGTCAGCAGCAAACAACAGATGCTAAGAGAATATGGCACACATACTAATGTATCACCTGAATATTCTTCCAGCATCTCCTCATCTGTAGCTTAGGTATTTCTTGAACCTCGTAAGATGTTTTATGCTTAATAGACCTCAATAATTTTTTTATTCAGGAATTAGCCTTAATTCTTTCCTGAGCTTTTAGTATTCACAATGTGTGGTAGCAAGGAGTTCCACAGCTTAATTGCATGTTTTGGGAAGAAAATCTGTCCTCTCATTTTGATTCCGTCTCCTACTAGTTTCAGTATAACAACATGGTCAATGAAGTCACCTGAACAAATATTTGAGTTAAACTACAACTTAAGGGATCAAATTTATTTTGAAGGAACTATTTCACCAACCCCTCCCCCAAACATCTTGTGAAAATTAAACCAGAACTAAATTGGTTTAAACCTGATCTAGACAAAATTGCCATCTACTGTCATGTAAAATTAGAAAAGATGGACATTAAACTGAAAAGCATATACACTTCAAACAACCCAGTCTACCAACATTCTAAATTACAGAAAAGCAGTGGCATTAAGAGTCTTGGCAAGTATTGAGGAATTTTCCACACTGCATTCATGGAAGCAGATCCTATACATATCTCTAAGACTATCCTTAAAATGAATGGCATTTAAGTTGTTATAAAATATCTCTTATAATACAAATGACATGTGAGAGTTCTTCACTTCCTACTGATCAGGATAATTAAGTCATGGTTAGCAAGACAGCGGTGTTCTCTGGAAATAGGAAGCTTGCCAATTGCACTGTTTCAGTTTAGTTATCCACTAAGCTTGGGTGCCTCATAACAAAATGGCTTATTAGTCTAGAAAGAAGGCAACAATTTCATCTTGCTCATGACTAGGTTTTTCCCTAGCATGCGTGATTTTTCTGTCCTGTAGTTAGTTATGGAAGCTAACATGCTCTAGCAAAACTATTACATTTCCTTAACTACAGATTAAGCACAATAAGGCCAAAGGATCCTGAATATATAGCAGTTTATTTTCCCATCTACCTCCCCCCTCAGATGTTACCTCTTGCATCTTTTACTAAGTTGCATAATGTCTTTGCTAACTAGGTCTAAGTCATATCACACTTTTTTTTTTAATAAATCTTTTTAAGTCATCCGAGACTTGTGAATAAAAGGTATAACAGCACATTTTCCAAACACAAGTATTAGTCAGATCACCCCATACCAAGTATATTTATATAAGCCTGCTGCAGGAACAGTTTCCCTTAAGTGGGGTTTTTAATTATTTATTTACTTTTAATTACAGATGTACAGGCTAGTATTCTTTGCTGAAAATATACTAACTATTTAGCAGCAAGGAGAACTATTATACTTCTACTGGTATTTTTACCATGTTAGCCATTATTCAGCTACCATCTTTTTTTTTTTTTTTTAAAATATATGTACCAGATTGGAGAGATTTATAAACGCAAACTGGAAGTGTAATTCTGAACACGGAATGTATGACCAAAACACTATCCCACACAGATTTTTTATAAACTTACATTTTAAAGCATGGGTCTCCAGACATTAGCTGCATGTTGATCAAAACCTACACATTAAGAAAACAAAACCCACTGTAAGAAAAAAACCAAAATGGAATTGGTCTGTGATACATGGTAATGTCACTAAGTTATACTTGCCACAAATCTTATATTTATGATCACATACGCAAATAAACACACGCAAAAACCAACGTCTTTTTCCTTCGTATGCATGCAAACAACACAAAATAGCATTTCAAGTAACAGTTGCACATACAAGATTCTGCAAAAGATACATAGATCAAGAAGAATCTTAGAATCATTAATAGTTAAGATGGCTTCAAGGGAAAAATACAGAGACAGGAAATCTAAAAGATTAATGAGCAAACAGAATATTGTTTAAAGCAGTGGGTACTGAATTATGTTCCTTGATGAGAGTGTTTAGCCAACTGCTAGCATATGAGAACTGGTTGTGCTAACATCAGAGATGAAGTAAAATCACAAAAGGTAAGTAATGCCTTAGGACAACAATGCACTGAGAAGGCTTGTTAGCTGGGTCAATGCCATCAATTAAAAGTTTTCTGGAAAAAGCCTACGACTGTCTTAAATCAGAAAGTGCATGCTTAAATGGTATACTCAATAGTATGAGAAATTAATCGTCATGTCTTGGTAGGAAAAGAAATTTTTAAAAAATTTACTTGTAACTTTCTGTATGTCATCATTTTCAGGTTAATGCAGCTTCAATTTTTTGACTATGGGAGAGAACGGCAGGGTGGGTTTCTTCCAACAATGCTCACCAATTGTTACACTGATTACTATCAAACAGAAAAGGGAAAGTTCCAGGAGTCATGGAGGTGTTGAAGCTGGCTTATACATAAATAAGCCAATTAAGAGATTCACTCTTAGGAAAGCTGCACAGGAAGTTACCTGGTCTTAAAGATGCAATTGCTACATTTATGTGAATGTATTAACTTTTTCATCATGCTTCCCTATTCCATTTTCAGTTCCTGTTAGAATAGGAATATCTTTCAAAAGCTTTTCTTTTACAGCTATCCAGCTCCATTTCAAGGAGTAGGACAAATTCTATTTTTGACTGCATGGATTTTAATGATTCTCTCTAAACAATGCTGATGTTTTTACTTTAAATAATTTTCCTTATAGGAAGAGGTTCAGCAAATATATTCTAAATTTCATTAAGTGCTTAATAATACCACTTGTTCTCTGCTTTAAGTATGACAAAGGAAACTAATTACTTTGAGAATGGAGTTATCCTGTCTTGTATTTTTGGTATCATAACCTTCCAGTAAACAGCGACGAGTAGTATTTCCCGATCCAGCAAACTCTGCGAGATTTAGATCTGCAAATCCCAGCTGTTAAGAGAAAATGACAAAGTTAGTAATAAGCATATTACTAAATGAAGGTATTTGCTACATGCACAGTATTGAGTGCAACTCAACAGCAGTTTCTCTCAAATATGAATAAGAGGATGCCTATTAAAGGGAGTGGCCTAAGGCCAAAAGCAGAAAACAAACTCTGAGTGTCAAATTCTGCATAGCTTTATCTCCAGTTAAAACTTAAAGTCTCAAGAGAAAAAACAAGGATAGTTTTCATTATTTTTAAAAGTAAACAAGTGCAGAAGGGTTTGCTTTTAGCAACCCTTTCAACATACTAAATTGAAAGAAAAAAACATTCTGGTGGTATAATATTATTATATACTTATTAAATGATTGAGAGTGCCAGCACCACTGTGTCACTATACTGCACATAACAAAATCGTGGGTATTAGAGTACTATTCTGGAATTACTTTAAAAGGGCATAAAATTACAAGAAAAGAAAGCTAATTCTTAGACAAAATTAGATACATCTCAATTTACCTTTGCATATGCCTTTCCTCCCTTTAACTCCTAGAAAAAAAGGAAAAAAGACATGTTATTAAGGCATTAAAGATTCTGACTGGCTTTTTTTGTTTGTTTTGGCTTTTTTTAGAAAAACAAATACTAATCTTCATTTTAAAAATGCTCAACACACATTTGCTAGTCTGTACTACTGTTATTTAGCACTTAGTACTAATAATGTCCTTGGTGCTGGCCAGCAGGAGACTGTCACCTTGCAGAGGGGGAAAGGGTGAGTGCCTGATGCCGACCAGCATTTGGCTCTTGCAAAGTCTAGCTCCAAAGGTAGGAAATGCTGCATACAAAATTCTGGTACTTAGCACCGTTCAAGGCTTCTAAGTTTACTGCTGCTTGCTAGAAGTATCTACCAAGGGCTAACTTTATAAAAAGACTGATGAGCAACTCCTTTGCTGTCCTGCTGGAATAAGTGTTCTTTTCAATAAGAACATAAAACCCCCATGAATTAGTCAAACGAAGGAAATTGATAAGATTACTACAAAATTTTGACTAGAATAATACCTGACATGGTTGCAGCTAAAATTTGCTTTATGAAGCTTATCAGACATTTAAAAATTAAACCAAAACAAGTGAAGAAAGAGCAGGGACAGAGGAGAGGAGGGAAAAAGAACTACTTACCTTCCGTACAGACACCCTGCAAATGCAAGTATCCAGAATCCCTGTTGTGGCACTGGCACTGATTTTACACATAAATGAGAACTTTTTCTTCCAGCGGACACAATTTGCCTGTACTACCTCCCTGCAAATAGAGAGCATAAGCTTAATAGCAGTTGCATATACATTCAGGACCATAAAATGCAACAGGAAGGCTCAAGAACAAACACCACTGTTTGTAGAGTGGTCACTTCATGTAGTCTGATCCACAGCCTGAATAATCATCCTTCATTCTTCTCTTTGCATAGCAAGATGAATAACTCTTTCAAACCTTGAACACAATATCAGACCTACAGAAAAATTCAACAGCCATGTGTTTTTGCAAATGAATGAGACTGTGATTTGTCCAGTTTGCCTCTGGAGAGGGAAGTCTTCCTGAAGATTAGCTCCCAGGTACTGTCTTCCAAGCTGCTGAGCTTTGGAACGTGCTCAAGATACCATCTTTGACAACTAGTTTTTCAATACAGAGAAAGGGAGCATCATACAAGCAGAACGAGATAAATTTAAGGCCTGGAAAAGTACAAAGGAAATGATGTACAATAACCAGATAGAAAGTAATGCACTTGGGGCAAACAAGAATTTCAGATACTGGGAGCTTGCCGTTTGAGAGCAAAATAAGCTGGCTAATATCATCATTGTTCACTGCAGGAGGACTACAACCTCACAATATGATGTGGCTGAAAAAAAGGCAAAAGTAGGATGCTTTCAGCTACATTAATGTTATTATATAAGGCTCAAGCAGAACACACTGTTCTGTTTGGGTAACTCTGGTTGAGCAAGAACAGACTCCAGAATGAACAGATACAGGGAGGACAACTAGAAAACTCCTGTATCTTATAAGAAAAAAAATACATGTAATAAAAATAGACTAAGTAATTCAAACACTTTAGAGACGAAATAACTTTAAGTCAAACGAAAAGTGGTTAGGACCAAAATAAGGCACAATCAAACACCCATTTAAAACTAAAAATTACAAGGTCTCAAACCACAGAGCAAGTTTCTGGAACAGCCTTCAAATAAGAGAAGCAGGAGCAAAAAAAAATCTTGCTGTATTTAAAGACAAGGTTGGCCAGTTTGTCAATAACAGGGACCGTAAGGACTGGTGATTCTGAGAGACCTGCCTCAATGATCAAACGCTCTTTTCTTGTCCCACATCTCTAAACTCAGGAACTGTGGAGAAAACTTGGAACTGTGGAGAAACTGCTTGTTTCTTCTACCGCTCTAATCGTTCCAAGTACAGCCTTCACATATTAAAGCGATATTTGTCCTTTTCTTTCTCTTTGATTTTTCTAATACATACATTGCTGTGTTTTATATTTGCTTCTTACAGCAGCTTATACTTGAAGATCCAGTCTGACATCTTTAACAGAGGTAGAATTCTATGGTTCCACATAAGCTGGAGTCAAGAGTTTATCACCTGTGGAGAAATGATGAATTGCAAGGCTCATGCAAAAACTCTGATTTGCTGTGCTGGTGAGATTGCCAGCTACAGCACTCACTGGCATCGTGACTTCCTAAGGTAGGAATAAACTAGCCTACCTAAAATGAGTCAGTTCAATGACCACAACAGACTAACAGATTCTGGTGATACAACACTGAGTCATATTCAAGCACATGACCTAAAAGGAACAGGTTTTGTACACCACGAGCTACCTACCTTTTATCCGTTATGTTTTACATTGTGAACTTTCCTGTGCTTTGGGGGAAGAAAAAAAAAAAAATCCCAGACTGCCAGTATATGAGTTATTTAAATCCAAAACAGAACCTGAATTCAAAAAAGGCAAATTACTAATAGTTACATCCTCTACTGGAAACAGGCTCAAGCAAGAAGTCATCAAGTAAAATATAACCTTAAAGGGTTATTTGATAATTGCTAACATTTGATAACACTTAGAAGGCCTAGGAATAACTTGTAGCACTTATGTGATAGTTGCTCAACTCTCGGGTAAAGAAAATAGTCAACTAGATGTTCAGCGTCAAGCAGAACACAGCTATCGAAGTGCACGGGTATCTGAGGTCTGCATACTTGCAGGTTTCACACACTGTGCTTAAAGATAACGCAACTTCTGAGAATGCTCTTTTTCTGCAGTTCACAGCGGTCCAGTAACTCAGAAATGAAATCTCACTAATTCGTTTTTTTTAAAGTTCTTTTTTTTCTATGCAACATTTTGAGCTTATCCCAAAAACGAAAAAAGTAAAAGACCTCTTCTCTCTTAAAAACACCACCACATCAAAATCAGTTTTACCTTTTTCATTAGCTGTCTAGCTACAAATTTTTGCTTCAAAGAGAGAAGAGATATTTATGTCACTATCTTAAGTCATTAAATTCACTGTACTACTCTGATCGTACTGTCAACAGTTTCTGTCAGGATAGATTAGGAATGCTAGAAGCTCTTACGAAACAATACTAATGTTCTCTTGTGAGCACCAGAAGCAACAGACCTGCACTGATACAGAGAGACAATAGACTTGCTCACGCCCTCAACCCTGCTGGTAGTTACCCTAACTTTCAGGACCTTGTTCGACTAAAAAGACAGAGTGGGAAGGTGAACTTGAATGCAGATTAACTAAGCGATATTCTTGGTCAAGATTGTCTTTGACTAAAAACTTCACGTTTTGGCACACTGGTAGTGTTCCTCCCCAGAAAATCCAAACACATAGACACAAAAAATCCCAGAATCAGATTTTATATGTAATTTCAGCACAGCATAAGAATCTCAGTTTTAACTATAATTAAAAAAACACTACAATTAAAAAACCTCTACATTAAGAGGATAATTTAAAATGCCGTCACCTAAATAAAGTGATTGTTGTAGCCAGCTATCTGTTTTACTGGACTTTAAAGAGTTACTGAAATTAAATCTTACCAGAAATATCTAATCAATACTAAAATGCATGCAATTATGCAAACTGTTACTAAGTTTCAAAAGGCAAGAACTCTTAACAATCCTTTGACTTATGCTCTCTCTCTCTAGTCTCAGATCAAGGCCTATCAGCTATGGCCATGAATCTACAGGGAGCCCGCATTTGCACATTAACTATGCATCCAATAATATCTGCAAAACAATCCAGTCTCGAGTGTCCTTTTGGAAACTAGAAGCAATGTAGATTTTCTGCTATTCATTATACAGGATATGAATATATGTATATATTCTGCTCATCATACAAGTACGACAGTTGTCATCACCATTCCCACCCTTCCCTTATCACCCAGGATACCACTGGGACTACCAGTAGCAGAATCACTTCTCCTATTCATCATTTCACTACTTTCTTGTAGTATTTTTACATCTGTAACATTTCCAGTTATTAATAATACTTTTTTCTACAAATAATACCTTTCATTTTCCAGATGTTTCTGTAAACTCATAAGGTCGAAATAATGTATCGAAATCTTTGTACAACTCAGTCTTATGGTATAGGTTATGTTTCTGCTTTTCAGAACAGCTTTCCACCTTTACAGCAAACTACAGTCAAAGCAGCTTTACACTGTACAGTTATATAGTATTCCGGATATCACTATTGTAGTGAAAGATAATTTAGTGAACATTAAATGTAGTATTTTTGCTTGTAAGTACAAGATAGATATAAGTAACATCTGCTTGATAAACGTAAGTGCCCTTAAAACCTTTAAGGATCTTGAATTCATTTTAACATACTAATACTACTGTATATATATAGCATTGTTCAAGTAAGGAAGATAGCACAAAAACACTACGCTTTTGGAAGACTCAGTCCGCTCATATCACAGGTCAGGATTTATTCAGGGAAATAATTTAACAAACATTAAACAGGATGATCAGGATTAAGTTCTCTTACAAACAAGAAATTAAAAGTTACAGTAAAAATGCCTCAGTTATAGATATTGATGCTCTAATTCATGCAAAAATAAAAGTCAGGTAAAACCAGGAATACCCCTTCCTCCTCATAAAGAACTCAAAAAAGTATCACTAGTTTCTTTCACTGGCACATTGTTTTAAAAACCAAGATATTTGGAACACTCATACACAATGCGCAAAAAACCCCCAACCAACCCCACCAACCCCCGAACAGTTCTTCTAATTCCTTTATATAAAGAAAAATTTAACATATTTTGATGAAGGTAATTTTTGTGTGAAGAAAAGCACCAGCAAGTTACTCCTCTCACGTGGAAAAAACCAAGTCAAATAATCAGAACATTTAACTTTTAAGGGTAATATCTAAGTTTCTGAGATTCTTAGTTCAAGTGCAAGGCCATTAGAAAACAAACAGTTATATTGATTGGTTACCATGGAAGTGAACCCAGACAACTTCTTGGCAACTGTGCCTATGCTACAGGGCACGCTGGAGAAAGCCTTCCGTTATGAGTCAGTTTCCTATGAGTCTCACAGTCATTTTACCACATGCAAAGCAAAAACAGTTGTTTTATGAATCAAAATACATCTTGGTTACTAAGATGTACTCAAACATCTACTAGGTTGTTGTGCTTTGGTGTAACTTAATGAATGCTGTCAGCAAGACTTAACCAAGAATAAATTGAATAGACAGATATTTTAAGATAAATTGATTCCAAAGTATAGTTTAAATTACCATCAGTTTAACAAATTAAGTGTTCTTTCTTTAGAGGGACAATTTCACATAGACTAAATTTCAAATGCAAGATTTCAGCTCTAGACAACTCTTTTTCTGTATGTATTTTATGCACTGTACAAAATCGCCATTTAGAATGATGAATTCTGATGAAAAATGTCTTGGTTTTTCTCTTCAGATCCATAAAAGAGAAAATCAACAAGAAAACCAACACAGAAGAAACAACAAATCCTAATCCAGTCAACTCCTCCATCCTAATTTGTTAACAAGTGATGGGCTGGGGGTTTTTTTGTTTGGTGGGGTTTTTTTTGGTGGTTTTTGGTTTGGTTTGGTTTGGGTTTTTTTTTTGAAGGTGTTTCTGACCAGCAGATTCTTTGTTCAATTCCACATGGATAAAGGATATGAATAACGGTTTTTTTCAGCAAATAGCCACAACTGCAAAAATAAATCACTTTTAAGGACCTTAAGTGTCATGGGAAAAATCCCTTCTTGCCAAATGGAAAAGCTTTAGCAGGAAAGGCTTAGAAACAAAGAAGCCAAAACTCCTTGCGAGCATTTACCAAAATACTGTGTTTCATTAATTAGGTCTTTTTTAAAATTTTTTTAAACAATGAAGTTTATTCAAGTTTTTATCTGAATTATTCTAGACAGCCAATTTTGACATTTAGCCATAGGGGGATGATTATGTTAAACGGATTGTTTTTTTAGTGCAATTATTTTAGAATCATTGGTCACTGAAGAGACAAAAAATTGTGAGAATTTGTTTTCAGTTTTAAGATGCCATTCAGGCTTTATATTGGACTACTTTCACATGAAACTACTTCTAGAAATACTTTTGGAATCAATTGGGTCAGTACGCTTCTTTATGTTAAGGGGTGTTTGCTTAGACATCTTACAGCTTTTGTATAGAATACGAGTTACCTATTCACTATAAATACCTTGAAAAAATGGCTTTACCACTCCATGAGATAAATGGGAATATTATAACTATTATTATTTTTTTAAAGCTGGTAGTTTGATGGGAGGGTTGGTTTGAACTCCTAAGAATCGTTGAGGCCAGGTTCTTAGAGTCCAAAGTACAGTGAATAAAATGCCTGTAGAAGAGTTATCTCTGAGCAAGTGCAACTTTTCCAATATTGCATAAGTTTTACTTGCTTCTTTTAGGGGGAAATATATCATGTTGATGAGACAGTGTGAGTGAAGTGAGGCTGCTGCAGCTCTGCTCCCCAGGTCCAACCAGTAGCGAGGCTGAGGATGTATTCCCGGCAAGCACCCGCACACACCACACGTACACAGCTGGCCACACAGATCACAAACACGGAGCACTCGCAGAGACAGCCAGCACCAACAGCCTCACCCCACTCCCCTTTCTGGCTGAACAGGACAGAGCTCTGCTAGCAAGACCCATATGTACGTGGCTCCCAGGCTACACCACCCACTTGACAGCTAGTCCAGCTGCATCCCTGATAGCATTTACACACTCGCACACCAGCACTCGCTCCAGGTGCTGGCACCACAGGCACACGGGTGCTGCAGCCCACAATCCCAGGCCAGTTGCTGGCACCAAGACTCTCGCTCCAGCTGCTGGCACAGTGGACGCACAGGCCCCTGTGACCCACAGTCCCACTCCCGTGGCTGGCACATAAATCCGCTCACTCGGGTCTCTCCTGTTGCTGGCACCACAGGCACCTGGGCCCTGTGATGCACAGTCCTGGTGGCTCCAGTTGCTGGCACTCAGACACGTCCCCCCATACACATGGGACAGAGCGCCCTTCACCCAGGAAAGAGTTAGAAAGTAGCTTAATATGAAGATACAATAGACTGCACTGATTAGGAACAGGGCATGGCCAGCCTAATTACAAACGTAACAATCAGCAAAGCATTTATACCTAACTGGCCTTTTTATCCCCTTACCTCTCTATTTTCCCCACACTTGTTCCTCCCCAAATCACCTACATCCATCCTTTCCTCCATCTTTAGTTCCTCCCCTAAACATCCCATAAGAAGCCTCCTCCCCTGCATCCCAAAATGTGTCTCACAGCACTATGCAGTAACTCCCCTCAGTCCAAAAGGTGCTCTAGTGTTGCTCGACACGATGGGCGTCCTGCCTGGACAATGGGGCTGAGGCTCTCCTGGGACAGCCCTGGGAGCGGCCTGGGCAGGATGTCACCTTGTCCAAGTCCCTAATTTCAGTTCCCCACCTGCCTCTGTGTCTCTGGGCTTGTGTAGATGGGCCTTTGATGGGCTGATGCCTCCTCTGACAGGCCTGGGAGCAGCTGGGGCAGGGTATTATTTTAGCTCCCCCACCCTCCCTGCCTTTGTTTCCTGTGCTCATTTGTGAGTGTGTGTATGAACTTTTACCACCCAACCTAACAGCTTCCTTTGATCAACCCTTGGCTGAATAAACTTAATACAGTTAGCTCTGTCCTTCTGATACAAATACAGTGTTCAATAGATTGGAGGAACACAGTTATTTTAGTGTAGGAAAGAGTCTTTTAAAATGGGAACAATATCCCATTCATACATATATTTTATATATATGTACACTTTTTAATACATATTTATTTATGTAAGACCAAACATCTTTCTTTTGTAGACTGCCAGAGCACCTAGCAAAGAATGCCAATGTCATGATCTCACCTTACAGAGACAGGAATTAAGGCATTAGCCTATAATCTAACAGTTTATCAGCCACGCTTTCAGTGCCCTCTGTCGTTCAGGTACTTTACAGTAAGATTTGACCTTTCCTAGGCCATCTTTAGCATTAGGAAGGTATTGTTGGATATAGAGTTCTCATTTATTCTTGGGAACACATAATGGTTTAGCATGCAAGAGAAGAATACCCTCTTGCACCCCTCCTACCCAAAATCTACTTCCAGTTCAAATTCGTGCAGTCTCACAGTTGAGGGAAAAACATAGGTACCCGTGCGACAGGCTCCCAGAGCAACTGAGTGGCTGTCTTATCAGTCCACTTTGAATCAAAATATTGCGCACTACTATTCAGTCTCCCAAGATCTGCCAAGTAGCTTGATATTTATAAAGCATTAAGATCCTCAGAAGAAAATTACTCTTACTACACAGAAATTTAGTCTCCTTGTTTGGTTTAGATCCACGCAGCTGAAGTGTCAAACTATATGATTTACTCATGTCTTTTCATATCTCTACTGTACACACAAACAAAAATATAAACAAGATCACCCAACAAAGAGATCCTTCGCTTTTAAATTAAACTAAAATCCTCACTGCTAAATTGATGATGGGAGTAGAAACAAACTCAAATAGACAAATATGAAATTAACACAAGTATTTAAAAAAAAATAAAATGAGATCTAGCACAAACACCAGTACCAATTTTAATCAAATGTATTCTATGCATCTAATACACATAACTTAGTACATGTAACACACATGCTGCCCATGCACGTACCAATTCCAACCTCACCCTCTTTAAAGAACGCTGAGCTACAAAAGAGCAAAAAACATTCAATATAACTTTTCAAATACCAAGCTCTACTTTAAATTAAGTTACTTGACAACCAGAATGCTAAATTTAGTCTTCATATAGAAAGATGCATCTCAAAGTTAGAGCTCAGAGCGTGATCTCCAAAGTATACACTGTAGTAATAAACCTATGCAAAGCTTCAATTTATTTCTTATATGCAGGAAGAAATACAGTTTGCTGTTCCTTTAATACTCTGTGTTTCCTCCACGCCCGAGTCATATAAGAAGATACATTCTCTCCAACAAAAACATTTTTTCCTAAGCATTGCAAAAACCCCCAAAACAAAACCAGTCATTTACAAACAGAGCCTCAATGTTTCACAAATTTCAGCACTAAGCAAACCAGCAAACAGCTGGCTCTGCAGGAAGAGCTCCGCTTGTTTACAGTGCACAACTCCACAGTTAATCTTCTGTTAGTACATGCAAAACTTTAATGGAGCAATCATTTTCTATTCCAGATGGTTTTACTCATAATAAACAGATTAGATCTTTAACTAGCAACATTTCATGTCAAGTATTTCTTATAAAATATGTATAAGCTGATCATCACAGAAATAGAGCTGCTTTGGAATACTTTCACTTATGAAAAACTGCTGGTTACAAGCAAATGCAGAGACTTAAAAAGGAATTAGCACTGTGAAGGGCAAACTGCAGTAGCAAGACTGTAGCCAGCAGTTCAAAGGAAGTGATTGTTCCCCTCTCTTGGACATTTGTGAGGCTGTATCTGCAGCACTGCATCCGTTTTTGGGGCCCTCTCAGTAGACGTAAGGCACTGATAAACAGAAGCAAGTCCAGGGGGTGTGAGATGAGGGACTGGACTCAGGGATAAGGAGGATGAAGCACCTGATGCAGGAGAATTTGGGAACATGGGATTTTTACAATCTGAAGAAGAGGTGAAGGAAGATCTAATTGCCATCTTCAGCCATCTACGGAATTAGAGAGAAGACGGAGCCAGACATTTCTTAGTGGGGAGCGGAGAAAACAAAAGCAATAACAAGAGAAATTCCAATAAAATATGGGAAAAAATGTTCACAATAAAAGTGCTGAAGCAGAGGGGCAGGCTGTCTACAAAGACTGAAATTCCCATTCTTACAGATTTTCTAAGGTTGACAGGACATAGCTCTGAGCTTCCTGATCTAACTGAAGTTAGTCTTGCTTTGAGCAGGAAGATGGACTACATGATATCTAGCATGCCCCTCCACCCTAAATTATTCCATGAACAGAAACAGTCCTTCAAATATGAAGGCAATCAGGCGCTACGGTGCTTGCAAATGGCAAGTTTATGACAGCAAAATATTGTGCTCCACGTACTGTGCTGGGGTCAGGGGGAGGAAAAAACCCAACACCACCAGCTCTTTTAAACCAAAGTGCCTGTTCTCCTGCACAAGCCAGGCACATTAAGCATAAAAGCTTTTCCCCCCACCCCCTCCTCTTTAGCAGATGCCTGTCATGCATCTCTTTTCAGGACACAGTTCCTGAAAAGCTAGCTGCTGCTGTATCTCTTACAGTACTTACAGTTACAGTAACAAAAATCTCATAAGCATGAGCCCTTTTTGTAACTGCAATAACCAGTTACCTCCCATGCAAAATGCAGTCTGTACATTTTCTTAATCTCCTGCTGTAGCCCAAAGACAACTCTCTTCAGATCTGACTTTATTTTCTTTAGTCCTTTGATTCTTTGATTTTCCTCAAATCTATTTCAGAGATTTGATTTCTTTATCCCTCTTATTTCCACACCGTTACTCTTCCACTTGTATACATGAACTCTCCCATTAATATTTTAGCCTTAGTTTCTTCCCCTTCAGCCCTGTCCTGAATATCCACACCATCACACTACCTTCCTCAAGCATATTCTCCGAATCTGTTGTCTCAACCCATTTTATTGTAACTATTAATGAAAGGCTGAAGAGGTACAAAGAAACTATATTAAAAAAAAAGTTATAATTTGTGTAGCGAACTTCCCCTTCTTACCTCTTCCTTTCTACAGAGAAGGACAGGGCCTGGAAGCTGCTCAACCAATGGTCTCTTCACAACTGAGAAAACACTAAGTGGACATTTGGGAACCTGAAAAGAGCAGCCACAAAATTGCAAGCCAGGATTTTTATCCCACTGCCAATTTGCCTCACAGCTCTTGAAAACTTACTTTCTTTCAGTTTTTCCAACTGCAAATCCAGTTACAGCTGAAACGCTATTAGAAGTAGCATTATTCATTACCAACTCTGAAGACTGTCAACAGGATTCATGCATCATGCAGGAAGACGAGAGTGATAGGGACAGTAATTCCATGTGACAGGTGTGTTTTCTAACAAGTACTTTAGTTTAAAAACAGAAAGCTGGTTAAGCTGTGTTCCTATCAGGAGAAATCTTCCCTTTCAAATGCAATAGCAGCAACAGGGAAAACAATGGTTAAAAAGCAATTTGAAGAGTCCAGTGAGGCAGAAAACGTACTTGCTGGAGTCACAAAAACCAGATGTACTTTTAGGCCGTGGAGAAGGAGGTAGCCAAGCATCACTAGAAGTAAGAAGTACCTATTGTCTGGAAGATAAGAAATCAGTCTCTACAGAAGACAATTACATACTCTAGTCTGTATCTATTAGGAATAAGAATATATTCAAAAAAGTAAGGCAAGATGTCCGAGATTGCCTCTCAGGACTCGGGAGCATGCTGTACATAAAAAAAACTTCCCTGGAATCTGTTGGAGAATAAAACATTTTGGTGAAAAAGTTATAGTTCTCAGCCACCCCTAATGTATATCTGCTACACAGATACCAATCATAATCAGCTGCTTAGTTTTGAATGTTGTTTTTTTAAAAGAAGCAGTCTGGAGTGTCAGAAATGAGATCTCAAAGGCAGGGAGCATGACCAAACTGAAGACTGCAGTCGTAAGAACACACCAGCCAAGAGGTCCTGTCCTTGAGTAGGGTGCAGGTAGAAATCGAGCTGAAAAATGTAACTACCAGGCTTACAGCTACTGTAGCCTAAACCTACACAGTACAGTGTTGAAAGTACACCCTCAAGAAATAAGATCCTTTACTTTCCAAAGCTTCTTTGATTTCCTCATATCCCATCTGTTCTTTTGCTGCTGGTTGAGCAACAACTCAGCCTGTGAGCAGTTATCTACTCTAGGGGCCCAGCCGTTATTTCTTCAGCCTATTACAATGAGGGCAGTTGCAGACAGCCTGTACTTTCAATACACGTATGTCTGCATTAGACTAGCCTTAAATAAATATGCTTAGTATTTAGTCAAGTCTATACCTTAAAATAGTATTTTTCTGTTCAACATATTAATAGGTGTAATTTCTGCCCTGGAATAATCTTCTGTCCTTTCATGGTGCAATAGACATGATGTGCACAATATTTTATGACCAGGGTATAGATACGTAGTATCCTGGAAGCTGCACAAGTATCCTGTAGTAACGTATCCAGTTTCAAAGAGAGATACCTATTATAACTGGCCGAGGGAAAAATGGAAATGCAGAGAGACACCTTTCCACACGGGAAGCCAGGCTTAAGCTAGAAAGTTTTCTAAATGAAAATGAGGTTGGCTAGCATAACTTTGCACACATTCACAGTCTATTTGCTGAAAATCCACCCTTTGTTAGAAAAATCTAAGAATACTATTGTAGAGATCCAGAAGCCGTATTAGAAAGCAATTTCAAAAAGGGGATGGCAGGAATTACGCTGTATGGCTGATTTGCAGTTTACTAAAACAACCAAACAAAAGCCCCTCCCCCTCCCCACAACTCCCTTCAAGGTTTTCCGTGTTGTAGAGTCAAAGCTTATAAGCCATTCATTCTCCCTAGAATTCCAGGGTCCTGTTCTTGCACACACACACTCAGACATTCCCCCCCTCCCCCAGGGTTTAAACACTGCTACTACTTGGCTGTTCAATGTCCTTTGATCAAAATATTATTTGAAAGTACCAGATCTCTTTAAAAAGTTGAGTATTTTGTCAGGCAATTAAGCATTTAGCATTATAATACAGAATTTTCTTTTCCTACAGTAAATATTCACAAATACGCATAGGGAAGTTTCAAAGAGAAGTTTCAAACTGGAGTTCTAAAAAACTACATAAACACACAAAAAAACACAGTGGTTTGTAAACAATTAATATGGTTGCTATTTGTACAACAACCAGATCGCTATGTATTGCGCTATACAAGTTGGTTTTATCTGGTCGCAGAATTTCTATACACTGCAGGCACACAATCTGCCTCAGCCAGAAAAGCAGTTGGACTCTGACAACAAGTCTCCAATGACATGGACCACATTTTCGTAATATATTTCTTACGTATCTCTTTCTCAGTAAAGATCTGACAAGTGAAAAAAATATTTTTCAGTTGATGGAACTTTCATCTGTCTTCTTTTTGTCCCACTTCATCATTCAGAGGAATGGTACCTCATTGCTTGCAGGATCAGACCTTTAATCATCCATACAGCGTGATCCACACAGCAATAAAAGAAGACTGCTTGAATCTGTTTTCATTACAACTCACTACATATAGGCCTTTACTCCAGTGCTGCCAGCCTGTGTCTTTATGACATTTCTTTCTCAATGAGTAAGCTCTAAAAAGAAAATGCTAATGTTAGCAGTCATATCAACAAGCTATAAACCAGCCTTTCTTTTTTTTTTTTCTTTTTTAAAAGGCAAGAGGCAGCAGGGTATTGGTTTGCATCAGTACCAACCTGAGAACTTAATCCTCAATAACTTCTCCCCCCAAAATTATAGTTTACTAGACCTAAGTCAGTAACAAAAATAAAAGCTCTTAAGAAGACATGGTCAGTTTTTCCACATATTATATAATATTTTAGGTGAGTTTGTATATCACTTTCTGAAACGCAATGGAGTTCTTCCAACTTCTTTTATAACGCTCCAAAGATCACTACTTTAAGGATACCACTGCCAGCTCACGCTGAAGCTAATAAATGCATGCAACTAGACGATGCTGGCCATGAAAAAAGTTTGCAGCTGACAAGTTTTGAAATGCTGCCACTCTGATGGTAACTTAATTTCTTCCTTATTTATTCAGACCTTTGCTGAATCACCACTGTGAAAATCTGTCTGTTAATTCTTAAGCCAAGAGCAAAGGCACTCCCTAAATTGGCACTGAAGGACGACTGCAGAGGAATTCTTTACCTTCCTACCTGCATACCTCAACACTCCTCAGTCCAGCAGGAAGGGGCCAGTTACACTCACAGGGACTTTGATATACAAGCATATGTTTCACTGCTGTTCTTATTTTTAAGCCATACACCCAGAAAAAGAAAATGGTAGAGTTTCAAAGCTTCTTTGACTCCAACACAATACTTCAACGCAATTTTTTACATCATCACACTTCCACTGCCGCTTCCTATATACACATACTACCTCCTGTCATGCACCTCTCACTCTAATACACTGTTCACATTCATAAAGACATACATGTATGCTTTCAAGCTTTTAATTTTAGCATCAGAAGCAGGCAAGGCAAAAAAGGCTAAGATCACAATAACCTATCAAAAACACCAGCTCAGCGAAATGAACCCCTTTAAAATAGAGATACTGTCCAGAAGATGTATGTCAGCCTGTGAAAATGACTTCAAGGCAGTAACGGCTGCATTAGGACAGCAACGGCACATTAGTGCCTAAAATCATTACCATCATCATAATCATCATCTATTACTCATGAAGAAGTCACACGCAAGAAAAACGTTGAAGAAAAAAAAAAAGACATGAAATGAGAACAGAACACTGATGACTTGAAGACCCTCCAACCATATGGAAGAAAAATTAATCTTCAGTTATACATGCTAGTATAACAGAATGGTTAAATAAGGAGGTTTTAGGCCAAAGTTCCATTTTTATGCTCTTTATTCTCCTTGATTAATTCTATCTACAGAATCAAAAAGCAGGTAATTTAGCAAGCTCGGTAACAGCAGTATTTTAATAAGAAAGTAACTGAATATTCATAGATTTGTTACTGATTTCTGTCTGCTTCCAGAATTCTATGAGACATTTTTCAGTAAATCCTTTTCGTAATAACATTAAAGTAATATAATAGCCCAAACCACATGAACAAGTGTAATGGGAGGGTAGTCTGCTTCTCCCCAGACCTGAAGCCACAGCACACCCTTCCCATTGACAAGGTTCTGCCTCTGCCTGGAAAAAATTAACCCGTTTGCACTCTGTTTACCCATGGCCACCAGCGGACTGGGAAGCCACCGTCACAGCAGATGACGGCTCTATTGCTGAGGCACAAAAGAAGACAGAGAAAAAGGGAAAAAAAAAAAAAAAAAGACACCCGTCTACTGCTGCGCTTGCACTGCAGAATTGAGCATGAAGAAAGTAAAGCATATGACCTAAATCCGTACAGGAGATCGGAGAACACTTTTCCATGAAACTGTTTACGTTAACTCTCCATGTAAAGATCCACAGAACAAAACGCAGCGAGCCAGTGTCCAACAGAACAAAACATTAAGGTCGTACAACTCACATGCACAGGGGTCAGCTTTGACTTCGGACCTGGTGGCAAGAAATCGCTTCCCCTCCCGTTACCCATCATAAGCAGGCTTCATAGCTCGAGGCGTTACGGCACAAGCGACCGGTTTCTCTAGGACAACCCTCATCCACTCATGGATCCACTTCCCCTTTTATTTACTCAGTGTTTAAGAGCATCGGTATTTATTTCAAAGAGCCACCGCTTCCATCAGCGGGCAGCCCCGGCGGCGGGGAGCCTGCAAGCGCTGCCACGCGTGCTGCCCGCCGCGGTGCCGGCGGCGCGGGGGGGGAGGGCGCCGTGCCACCGGAGCTGCGAGCGCCCGAGCCCGCCTCCCCGCCCGGGGGACGGCGAGCAGCGCGCCCGCGGCCACCGGCGCATCCCCGCCCGGGGAGCGGGGCCGCGACTGCCGGGCTCGGCACAGCCCCCGCCCCGGCCGCCCCGAGGGGCCCCGAGCGCCGGGCGGAGGCGCGGAGCCGAGCGGCGCCCGTCGGGAAGGGCCCCGTCGGCCGCCCGGCCCGCGAGCCCCGGAGGCACCTACCGGGAGGACTCCCCGCTGAAGCTGCCCCCGTCCAGCAGCCGCACCTTGCAGAAGAGGATGCCGTTGACGAAGGGCACGGAGGAGAGCTCGTCCAGCTCCAGCTCCACGCGGAACTTGAACTTCTTCTTCTTCATCACGATGAAGGCCATGGGCCGGGGGCTCCCCGGGGGCCGCCCCCCCGCCCGGTCAGCGCCGCGCGGCAGCTCCGCTCCGCGCCGGCCGCCCCGCTCCGCTCCCATGCCCGGAGCGAGGGCGGCACCGCCGGCACGGCACGGCACGGCCCGGCACGGCCCCGCCCCGCCCGGCCCGGGACCCGGGGCGCTGGCCGCTCCCAGCCCAGCCCAGCCCGGCCGCGGCGCCTCCCGGCCGGCGCTCCCACGGCAGCGGCGCCTCCCTCGCGAGGCCGCCCGCCCCCGCTCCGCCCGCTGCCGGCAGCGGCGCTCGGCCCGGCCCAGCGAGGCCCCCGGGGTGCGAGGCCCGGCCCAGCGAGCCCTCGTGGCGAGGCCAGGCCCAGCGAGGCCTTCGGGGCGCGAGGCCAGGCCCAGCGAACCCTCGTGGCGAGGCCAGGCCCAGCGAGGCCTTCGGGGCGCGAGGCCAGGCCCAGCGAGGCCCCCGGGGTGCGAGGCCAGGCCCAGCAAGCCCTCGTGGCGAGGCCAGGCCCAGCGAGGCCTTCGGGGCGCGAGGCCAGGCCCAGCGAACCCTCGTGGCGAGGCCAGGCCCAGCGAGGCCCCCGGGATGCGAGGCCAGGCCCAGCAAGCCCTCGTGGCGAGGCCAGGCCCAGCGAGGCCTTCGGGGCGCGAGGCCCGGCCCCGCGAGCCCTCGTGGCGAGGCCAGGCCCAGCGAGGCCCTCGGGGCGCGAGGCCAGGCCCAGCGAACCCTCGTGGCGAGGCCAGGCCCAGCGAGGCCCCCGGGGTGCGAGGCCCGGCCCAGCAAGCCCTCGTGGCGAGGCCAGGCCCAGCGAGGCCCCCGGGGTGCGAGGCCAGGCCCAGCAAGCCCTCGTGGCGAGGCCAGGCCCAGCGAGGCCTTCGGGGCGCGAGGCCAGGCCCAGCGAACCCTCGTGGCGAGGCCAGGCCCAGCGAGGCCCCCGGGATGCGAGGCCAGGCCCAGCAAGCCCTCGTGGCGAGGCCAGGCCCAGCGAGGCCTTCGGGGCGCGAGGCCCGGCCCCGCGAGCCCTCGTGGCGAGGCCAGGCCCAGCGAGGCCCTCGGGGCGCGAGGCCAGGCCCAGCGAGCCCTCGTGGCGAGGCCAGGCCCAGCGAGGCCCCCGGGGTGCGAGGCCAGGCCCAGCGAGCCCTCGTGGCGTGAGGCCAGGCCCAGCGAGGCCCTCGGGGCGCTCGGCCCGGCCCAGCGAGGCCCTCGGGGCGCTCTGCCGGGCTGTCGCAGGGCCGCCCAATGGCGGGGGCCAGGCGCGCCGCCGTCCCATGCTGTGGAGGGGCCCGGGGCGGGCCCGTGGCGGCAGGCGTAGCCCCGGCGGAGCGCGGCAGCTCTCCCGCCGGCCGGGGGCCCCGGCGGGGCAGTGGCGCCGCCGTTCTGCCAGTGCCGCGGCTCTTAAATGCGTTGTTCTAACCAACAGTCGCGAAACGGAACGTCGCCTGGGAACTGAAGTCCCAGCGCTGAGTTCAGGCTCCTTATGCTCTGATTCAGACCGCACCAGGGTCTTTTACAGCAGTTCGGCCTGTGATTTACAACTAGCTCCACTTCTGATATGAGCAACAGATGCTCATAGTCTTGTAGAGAGGGAGGAACGTACACGTCTGTGCTTACATTTAGGAACAGTCCTGCAGCACAGATGGTGACAGCAGCGCACACGCAACACTTTTGTGTAATGTGTAGTTCAACATCAGCGCGTGCTCTCCAGGGCAGAGCTTTGCCTCAAAAACCCGTTCCGGGAGCCTAAAACCTAAGAAAGCTCTGAGCAGCCTTTGTCAGCAGATCAGCTTCCTTTTTGCAGAGCGTTGCGTAAGAAAACCCTAACGCACAGCCTGTCTTCCCATAACCGAGCATTGATTCACGTGATAAGAAAAAGAATTTGTACGATGATGCATGCAGTGTGATGCTGAGCCCCTGAAATCTTGTTGCAGCTTGTGATAGTACTGCTGCCCCTCACTCAGGATAAATATGTAAAAAAAATATTTTTCATGGAATACATATCTGATGTATCCGGTGCTGGGTGTGGCTAAGTATACCAAAGTGTCAACAACTGTCCTGTAGCATGATCCTAGAAAAAAAAAGAAGTAGTAAATAGCAAAAAGCATAAAAATGGAGTCCCTGGAAGAAATGCTCTTGCTTTTTCTGTCCTACAACGTCCAGGGCATAAAAAGTGTTTATATACAGAGCTTTCCATTAAAAAGAACTACAAGGGTAGTTCTGACTCCGTTATCAGTTTCATGTTCCTAATAAAAACTTCACTCCAAAACTCCCAGAAGTCAAGTAATCACTGGCTCTGAAAGAAGCTGTTTAACTAGAGTAAAATTAATACGAAGACATCTTTGGGAGGAGGTCTAGGCATTTGGCCTTTACCTAGGAATTTCCCCCTTGAGAACACTTTTTCAGTCTGCCTTAAAATAATTCTGAAAGTCTTCTCTCTTTGATAGGCTGCAACAGCTTACAAAACCTCATACAAGGCAATACTGTATTCATCAGCTCTCTGATGAATAAGGAATGGAAGGTGAAAGGTGTTCAGCACGTAAAGGGTGTGAGTTAGTATCTGGTATCAAGTTATACCAAGATGCTTCTTTCTTTCAAGGCTAAAGAACCAATTCCAGAGTTCCGTTAAAAACAGATGCTTCAGGTTGATGGAAGAGATTACCATACTTAGCTAGAAAGTCCTGTGTATTAAAGTCTAGGAAGAATAATACAGCTACAGAACCAGGAAAAAAATGGGGCTCCATACCTCATGGATTATCTGTTGGAAGTTTGATAAATACAATTGGCCCAGATATTATACAATACCTTAAAGAAAATCTGAGGTCAGAGGAGAAGTAGATTAACAACCTTCATGAATAAATAAAGCCCGTAGATTAGTATATGTTCTTTGAGTAGCCTCCAATGCAAGCAAGTTCCTCTGCAAAACTGAACTTCTTAGGAAGTTGCAAGAGTTTATATGTTGAGTGCACCAACAGGCTGTAATAGCCCTGACCGGCCTCGCCTGGGTCCTCACCCACGCCCTGCCCAGGGGACCTGTTTAAGCTCAGCTCTGAGCCATCAGCCCTCCTTTGAGCACTGTTGTAGCTCTGCCTGTCTGTTGGGCGGTTGTTACGTTGTAGTCCTGCCTGTACTTTGTTGTGGACCCTGCCTGCAGGTCGACTTCCTAGCTTGATCTTAGACGCATCTTTTCATTGTAGATGTGCCTGTTTGCTGTTGCTGGACTGGGCCGAGTTGTGTTCCCAGCGTGACCTCAGACCTGCCTCGCTGCGGTGGATGCCTGGTCTCCTTGCTCAGGTACTGCAGGATGGGCCCTGGCTGGTGAGACTTCTGCCCCGCTGTCTGTGTTACTGCACTCAGCTTCCTCCTCTTGAGGAGAGAGCTGGCCCTTGCTGTGCCCCGCCATCCTGAGATGCTAAACTCAGGATCTGCTACATCCTGAGAACTGCTAAAACAGAAAAGGGTGGTTGTCCAATGATTTTAGGAGGTTTGATTCAAACGTAATTTTTGTCCAAAAAAGGCCAGCTCTATTCAGGGGCTATATTTACATCTGAAACTGGTGACTTGAAAAAGTCTTCTATATTGAGTATAACCTTCTCGATCAGAAAGAGTCAAAGTCAAAAGTGTCAGAAGTATAGATTTCTAAATATATTTAGAATCTTTAATCAAAAGATTCTCAAAATAGCAGAGGAGTTTTTCAAAAAAGGATAAACACTGTGGGTAATTTAACGATCCTGTGTTGTCGTTGATGTAAAGCTTCTGAAAGTTTAAAGCACTGGAGTTTTATTTTAGGAGAAATTCATAAATCTTTAAAGAAGTTGGGTGTTACTCAAGCAGGTACAAGAACTCAAAGACTCAAGAAAAACCAGTGTTTTTCAAAATACCACAGTTACACCAGGAAAAAAGAAATAATTCAAAAGCTGTTTGCTTATATAAGATTTCAGTCACAAAATTGCAGGAGTTAATAGGGAACTTCCTTTATGGACAGGTGAGTCCATGGGCAGGTGAAACCCAGGTTTCTGGGATTTTTAAATCTTCCAAAGCACCAGTGTACATATATCATTGCTGGAGACAGCACTAATGTGACCTGTGTTCATCCACTCAGCCAATTTTTCTGCAGCACCATTTCCCTGCTGGGCACTTCTGTTTCTGACCTGTAGCTCTTTTTCCTGAGAGTTGTGGTGTCAGAAAAACTTTGAAACATTTCCTGGGTTTGGCTTTAGATGCATCGCTGCTCTTGATCCAACATAAGGTCTGGGCTACAACCTGTAGCCAGATCAGTGCTTCCAGCAGCTGTCAATTGTAAGCATTCTATCCTGGTCACGAAAGAGATTAATTTGGATGTCTGAAACTAAATTAAACTAAAAAGTAAGCTCAGTGGGAGCTAAATGCAGTGTGGGTAAGTAAACTCTGTAATCATGGCACTTTTCATGCTGCTTTAAGAAATACATGGTGAAGTCTCAGTCCTCCAAATGTGTTTGTACATGTTTAGTACAAGCCCACATGAGCAGTCTCTCCTATTACCCTCTGAATGATCGCTGCCCTCATGTGGCATGGCTATTTAAAGCTGTGGTGTAAATAAAGCTCGGGTAACAGCCCCAATCCTACAAGGTATTCTGCGCCCTCCAAAATGGTGATGTGTCACAGGAAAAGTCAGAACACAGCTGAAGCATATGCAGCTTAACCTCCATTGACAATATTAAATCATGATTTCTTAAGTTGTAAACAATATTTATCTATATTACAGCACAAATCTTTCTGAATTAAGACATAATACCTTTTTCACACTAAACCACTCCAATGCCATGTGCTAGAAAGTACAAGTACCAGTAAAGAAAAATAGTTCAAAAATAATAAAAGAATCTGAATTTACTGTAGCTTGTTAGTATATGATAATAAGATTCTACAACATGTTTGTTTCAAATGATATTTTATAATGATAGTTTAAAATCGAGCTAGTTACATCCATATAATGGAGCAAGTATTCATTTTACCCTAAAACAAGAAAAAAACACTGAACTTTGTCTGTTGCCTTTTAAATATTTATTGCCTTTTTGTTGTTTAATTATCTCCTCCTGTGTGTGTCCTGAAGATTGCTCCTTCAGGTGACATGAAATATCTGGACGTACTTAACAGACAATTTTTTTAACTGTGTAGCAGAACTGGATTTGATCTCATAATTTAAAAATTACTCAACTTCACTGCAGTCCCTGGAGTTAAGCCAGAAATTACTTTTGGCTCATGCAGTAGACAATTTTCATAATTTTACAGAAGAAGAGCTATGGTATCTAGAGCAGATACTGAATCATGCAATTCAGCTGAGTTATCTTTTAGTCTATTAATAAAATATACCAAGTCTTGTTCTAGCCTCTAGGGTTTTGTGATATTTATAGCACTTCCTCTAAGTGGACAGTACTGGTGTGACTTCAACATTTATTGTGCATGTATTGATACATATACTAATTAAAATCTCTTGTTTTAGTAACTTAAATACATATATTTTTCTGATATGTTTTTGATGTTCTGATACTAATCAGTGTTGATATCAGAAAGCCTTATAATACTCAATACAAATAATAAAAATGTTACAGAATTTAAAAAAAAATCTTATTTTAGATGCATACCTTGGGCAAAGATATTTCTTGACTCACGTGTATTTTGTAGCTATGCAGTTCCTCCAAGCAAGGTAAAAATTGAAGTGCAAGATGATGGACTATTAAAATTCCTTTTTAACGAACAAGGACTCTATAAATGACACAGCCCCAAAACCTGTCACATAAGACCATTTGTAGAAGAAACGATAGTTTTGGTAGTTGTAGCTCCCAGATGATAGGAAAGACTTATTTTCTTGTTAGAGATGTAAATGAGGCAGAGCTGTGGAATTGCGTTTGTGCAATGTCTCACATGTTACTGCAGTAGGTCATTTAGGCCTCACTAGTGTCTATATCTTTCAACAAGGGCAACGGCTTCCTCACAGACCTGTATCTAGTAGTTTATCAACATATGTACAATGTCTGAGGTTCTTACCTACTTTTCTTACTGGTATCAGCCAGTCACACTAAAGTCAAAGCATTTAAACCTTCTGCACAGCTCTATGCTACTTACTCCATTTTCAGGGAGACCAGGGCAAATCTGGAATCACTCGATGAAAAATGAGTTTCACTGTTGCTTTATGTCTTGGATAAACAGTTAGACCAATGAAATACAACCTGTACTTCCAACCTTCTGCCATGCATACAAGTCAAAGCAGAATCTATTTGCAAATATGAATTGTCTAACCATCAAGCTCTATTATCTGTCTGTTTTCTGTGGCCTACTTTTCCTACACGACTCCTAACAGTACGACACACGCTATAGAAATTATAACTATGCATGATGCACTTATGAAAGCCAAACCTGCCAAAACTAGCTTTTCCTTGTTGCTTCAGGAAGAACAAGTGCATCTTTTCCTCTTTTACCTTGAATTTTGGACTATTGACTCTAACGTTTCACAAGTGTTAATGACAACTAAAAAGGTTTTAGAAAAAATGTCAGTGTTCCATTGAGGTTCTCTTCTTGTCTTGATCTTTTATTTATGTGACTTACTTTAGTTGATCACCCCCATCAGACACTACTTTCAACCCACACTGCAGGTAAATTACAGCAGATAGTCAGTCCACAAACTTGTATGTATTGCTACTAAAGTAATAGTTATATTTAATTGGTAAAAAAATATTTTAAGTGTGTGTGTGTATATAATACATACATATTGACTCTGAAGTGATTCCCAGAATGTGGTGTCTCTCATTATGCTGCTAGGAAAATAGCAACACTCAGTGCCTGCAGGTTCTTGTCAGTGCTTGCATATAGCTTTATTGATCATGTGGAAATGATTAGCTGATGACTTTAGCACACAATATAGGGTAAAACTGCCTGAGATCAACTTAAGTGTATGCTTCAGGTATTTGGTGTTAATTTTCGAATGGTTCTAGTTCATACATGGTGTTAATATACATTATTTAGTATCATCATATAAGAAAATAACTGTACTTCATCAAGACCTCAGACAATGACAATGCTGGATATTAGAAACCTAGTGATATGCAATGGGAGCTTAAGGTAGCACTGTTTCATTCCCACTTATGTCCTATTTCTATGTATTGTATTCAGTAACTAGTACAGATAGTTATTACTTGCCTGTTCTGATTAGTGATAAGAGAGAATGTTGGACTCACTGTACTTTATTAGATAAAGATGTAAGGATGATGGTAAGAGTAGAAAAACAGAATCAAAGGCCATACTACTTAGCAGTATTACATTGCTGGGATGCAGTGACCTCAGCAACATTCTTTCCTTATTCCAGAAGAGTGTGTTCAGATTCTGCTTATTCCAATATACAATGTTAGCTGTACTACCAAAGTATCATCTTTATATTTGGACCTGTCTTGTTTAACATATTTATCGGTTAGGTGGAGGCAGCAAAGTACACTCTCATCAAGTTTCCAGATGACCAGATGACTGTGAGGACCACCTGGTGTGCTCGAGTGCAGGACTACCATTCAGGGAGCTGGAGGAATGGGGTGACAGGGACCTCATGAAATTCAACGCAGACAAACATGAAGTACTGCACATAGGAAGGAATAGCCCCTTGCAATGACAGGGGCCAGGGAGCAGCTCTGCTGAGAAGGATCTGGGGGTCTTGGCAGGGAGCAAGTTGAGCATGGGCTGGCAGTGTGTCCTGCTAGTAAACAAGGCCAGCAGCATCCTGGGCTGTATTAACAGGAGCATGGCCAGCAGGTGGAGAGAAGTGAATATCCCCTTCTACTCTGCACAAGCTAGACTGTATTTAGACACTCTAGCCCAGTTCTGGGCTCCGCAACACCTGAAAGGCATGAATAAACTGGAGAGTTCAGCAGAGGGCCACCAAGATGTCTGGGGGCTGGAGCACTTGCTCTGAGGAGAGGCTAAGGAAACTGAGCTTGCTCAACTGGGTGAAAAGAAGGCTTTGTGGGGACCTAAAAAGAGGCCTCCACCTTCCTGGTACCTACAGAGAGTTTATATAGAAAATAGGGTCAGGCTTCTTATACTGAGGCATGGTGGGAGGATAGGAGACACCAGGCACAAACTGAAATGAGAATGGCTCAGAGTGGATCAAAAGGGAGAAGCTTCCTCCCTGTGAGGACAGTCAGGCTGTAGAGCAGGCTGCCCAGGGAGGTTGTCCAGCCTCTGTCCTTGGAGGTCTTCAAGACTGGATAAAGACCTGGGCAACCTGGTCTGAGTTCATGGCTGAGCTTGCTTTGAGGAGGAGGTTAGACTACAGACTCCCTGAGGTCCCTTCCCACTCCACTTACTCTGTGATTCTATGAACCTACGATGCAATCAGGCAGTATTTACATATACAAGTCATAGTAGTGTCTAGCCCTCAAACACCAATAATTTGGTTGTTTTTTACCAATTAGTCTATGGTCAGACAATGTAGCACATTAGCTTTATTAATTACTCTTTGAGCAAGGCTACTAAGTTTCTGGTATAAGGCTGAAATGCACTTTCTATGGTTGTGTATTGACTGACTATGCACCAGGAAAGCAAGACTCAGTTCAGTGGCTCTTGTTTTCACTGCAGCTCTCTCACAGAGAACCTACTTGCTCACACTTTCTATCGATTTGTCCTTATACCAGTTGTGTCATTTACATAGTTCCTTTTGCATTTACGCCGCTCATTTATTTGTGAAGCAATTCTGAAGCAAAAAACCTAGAAACTTCCTCTTGTAGTCTTTATTCTGTTAGGCTAAACAAGCCAAGCTCTTTCAGACTGCCCTTCTGGTCTCTAGACTAAGGGCCCTTCACACAGCTTCAACCCAGACCTCAACCGTTGGTGGCTAAAATGAGCCAAGTATCCAAATTAGGTCTTTTACAGCGTTCTTGGTATTTCTCTACTTGCTCTGGGAACGTTTAGCCGGATACAACCGTGTAAATGCGGGAGGGCGAGGGGAGGCGAGCCGAGGACCCGCGGCGCCGCCGCTCCCTCCCCTCAGCGGCCCGTTTCCCGCCTCCCGCCTCAGCGGCGAGGGGGAGGAGAGAGGGCGGGGAGCGCCCGCCCGCCGCTGAGGCGGGCCCGGGCCGGCTCCTCCTCTGGCGGCCGCGGGCGTTGGCGGCAGCACGGGCGGCGCCTCCCGTCCGCGCCCACCCCGCAGGAGCCGAGGGGCGAGCGTCCCGCTGCCCGTACCGCGCGGCCCCGCCATGTTCCAGCTCCTGCGACGCCTCGTGTTGCCGGCGGCCGCCTGCGACGGGAGCAGGGACGGCGACTCCCGGTATGCCAACCTCTTCAGGAAGCTGGACCTCAACGAAGACGGGAGAGTGGATATCGCTGAGCTCCAGACGGGCCTCAGGGCCATGGGCATCCCGCTGGGAAAAGAGGCGGAGGAGGTAAGGGCGGGCCGGGGGCGCGGCAGCGGCCCGTCCCCGCTCCTCAGGCGCTTCGCCCCGGCACTTCTCCCGGCGGAGCAGCCGCCGGCGAGCGGCCTCTCTCCGGCGGCCTGGCCGCACCGCCCCGCCGCCCGCCCCGCGAGGGACGGGGCGCCGCCCGGCTGGGGCTCGCCGCGGCGGCTGCGCCAGGCCCGGGAGCCGCCCCGGGGGCTTCGGGCCGCGCCCGGATGCAGCCGGCCCCGGGCCTGCCGTTTCGCTAACCGGGTACGCCGTGCCGGCTGCAGGCACGCCTCGGGCTGGTGCGTGCAGGGTCCCGAGCGCCGCTGACAGTTCGGCTGCCGCGGTTCTGTGGCTGAGTGGGCGCGGCCGGGCTTATTCGCCATGGGTCGTTCTCGACTTCCTGTAACTTCTTGTTGCGTGATACTCGATACCATATTCCTCCTCCAGCACGATAAAGGATGGTAATTTACAGCTTCTGTCTGTCACTATGTGTGTTGCACGATCGACGTCAGAATGAATTAAGCCTTGTTTTGGGCAGCCGGTAAGTAAACTTGTATAACAGCGGTTGCAATATCCGATACAGTTATTGAAGCTAGGTCTCCATGAATACACGGACATGGAAACGATTCTTCTTGGCACGGGCTGTGTCAGATACCAAAGCCCTTCTAATTAAAAGTGCACACTTGTAACAGTGGCCATCAAACCATGAAACAGACGGCGTGCTCTCTTTGGGCTGTGCAGTCTGCAGTGATCGGTTTGAACTATTAAGTTCCTTTGTCCCCGTTATCAATGTTGTGACCTCACGAGTCAGTAAAACTTGAGTCATCAAGCGTTCCAGTGCAATGCGGAGTAACGCTAGCAAATCTGACCTTTACCTGGAAGAGAAACTTCTCTTTCCTAGCTGTTTTCAGTAATTCTCAGGGATCAGACTATAAAATCATTTAATACATAATTCTGTAGGCATAAGTATTTGTGTGGTAAGGCAAGTTTGCGCTGAAAAGGCACGTGTAGGTCCAGTCAGGCTGAACAGGTACAGCTGAGATCTGTGCTGGAGCTATTACCGTAACCATCCTGTTCTTTATTTCAGTATGAAGAATGGTTAGATGGCAGTCCACTGCCGTGCCTGTACTAACCATTGCATACTTCCTGAAAGAGGTTCAGGAAAGTGAACTTAAATTTTGACTGCAGCGTTGAAGAGATACGTTGGGTCAATAATCCAATTTCAGTGACCTTATACTAATAGTGGGGCACTCTGCCAATTGTTCCCATGGTCTCATTATTTGGTCTCTATTTTAGCTCTTTTTGGTATATTTAATTCTCTGTCTCAGATACTTAAGGGAAAAGTATCCAGCAGGCCTCTTGAGTTGAATGATGCTTCTGTGAGAGTATAAATGAAAGCATGCTTTCACTTCAGTATTGCTTCTGGTAAAAATCATCTTTACACTAAATATATTTTGTGTTCTCAGTTTTTGGTGTATAAAGGAGCAACAGTTTGGCCTGTTTGCTTATCCATGAGAGTTGTCAGTATTAAGAGCCTGCTAGTTGCGAACTTCAGTCACACATTATATACACATTGTTAAAAACCTGTTGTACCAGTTTGACTTCAACAATTTGGGGTTTTTACTTACATTGAAAAACAGGGGAACAGGTGACCTGTTAATTTTCTGGTATTCAATGCAGGTGGTCTTCCCACACAATTCACTGAAAGACCTGAGACACAAGTGGCGTGTTTCTTAAGTTTTGAGCAACTTAGAATTGAAGTTCCGAGTTGTTTCTCAAGATCAGTGTGATGCTTTTCATTAATAGCGCACATGTCAGTATCCATCAAATTCTTCTCAGTTGCTACAGGATAAACTGCAAGTGAAACCTATGAAATCAACAGAGGGAAGCTAGACTTACCTGGATATAATGGAGAGCAGGAACTGGCTGCCTTTAGTTGCTTAAGAAACACAGAGTAAACAAAATAAGCCGTGAGTCATGTTGCACGTTTGAGAGGGGTGGAAGAATTGGAGTGCACTGAAACTTCTATATGCTCACTATTTTAAACTTAATGGTGGGCACAGTTTGAACTAGAAACTAGACTGGTTGTATGTAGCTGTTAATAACTAGACTTATTATAATAAGAAAGCCTCAGTAAGACTTGCCTCCAGTGCCTTTCCTGTCTTTATATAGGTAATCTGCTTCCTGTACTTTCTTGCAGCTTGAAGCTGCCTTCTCCCGCTTACTTCACTTCAAGCTCTAAAGTGATGTTGAATTCAGTAAAGTGTCTTTTTATTACTTAGTAAAAAAGTATTTTGATGAAGTCAGATACTGAATCATATTTATGTTTGGAGAGGCAGAAGTAGTCTTATAATTACTAATAACTAATCAGTAAGGAAATAAGATGTGGAAGTATTACAGAATGTTGCAAAGTGTTAGCTACTGAACTGCTCAGCCCTGCCAACGTAGTGGCACTATGGGATGGGCAGACCTTGGGATAGCTTAAAGCAGAGTAGGCTTCAGTGCCTCATGGCTGGGTCAGGGTTTCAGGCCTTGCACTATTGTTATGTTCTAGATATGGGTCTGAGTTAGGTTTCCAAAAACACTCTTGCAGGGCTGGCTTCTGTTGCAAGGGATGAAATCCACGTACACAGGAGTGTTGGCCACCGTACTTGTCGGGGGCACAGCTGCTTCCTGGTTAACTCCTAGTAAGGGACTATGTGAGTGTTACTGTGTTCTACTGCAAAGTCAGTTGGTTCATCCTAAGTCGTCACCTTCACGGTATAAATTAGTGTTTGTGCTACTGGTATGACTTTTCTCCTTTCTCTTGAAGTGTAATTCCTCTCTAGAAGGAATATGCATGTCTTTAAAAGATACAAAGCTGCTATCCATTTGAGTAATAGACTGCTGGTATGCTCTTTTTATTTCACCTTTCATCAGTTGTCTTGGCAGTTTTATTAAAGTTTAATTTAATGTATGATGAGACAGTCTTTTAGGTGAAGTAACATTGTATATACGAGAATTGATGTGAAACCATGTGGAAAGCTTTGGAGGTAGGTTGCATGTCCCTCTAAGGAAGAATTAATTTTTTCTCCATAGCAAGACATCATAGCACAACGTGACAGAAGCTCCTGACTTTGTGTTCTCCTTGACCTGCCTCCTGTCAGTATCTGACAGACAAAAGTAAACCACTGGAAAATCTGAAATGTGTGCTGCTTAGAGGCTGCCAAGATGACTCTTGTTTTATATTGTAGTATATTACCCGTGAGGAATGGGTAACTTTGTGAAGCTTTACAAAAGATTCCTGACATAACACATCAACACCTATGAAGAAGGAATTCAGTGTGGTGACAGTATCAAATGATGCTCTACAAGCAACATTAACAGCTATTGTACGGTCACCTTGATTAGCAGAGTTGTCCAGTAGAGACACAAAATAGATGCTGGGATCAGATCTCAAGTGATCTCATCCTGTGCCTTCAGAATGCCGTGAGTCTCTTAGGCGGGAGTACCATAAATGGTGTGAGTGGTTATATGAAGTACTATTTCTGTTCCCCCTTTCCTTCTGTTGCAGTCAATCCTTACAGTAAACCTGTAGGAGGTGAACCCTGTATTTCAAGGTTTGGTTTGGGGTAGGAACAACCAAGCGTTCCAATTTAGGTACTATTTATACATCGAGTCCTGGAGCTAGGAGTAGAAAGATGTTATTGAAATGAATAAGTGCATTCTGGAAACAGTATAATAATCTTATTTGGACTGACTCTCTTTCGGGTTTTGGCATAAGTCTTTGGCTATGTTAAGGCTCCTTCAGATGAAGAAACAGCGTGATGAGCCACCTCTGTGTGGTGGAAATGGGGTCCAACGAGACTAAGTTCTCAGCAATCAGAATATGGTCTGTTTAAAGTAATTGACTGTGTTTATGAAAATTTTAGTCCAATGAAGCCTAAAAATACTCAGAACACTTTAAGCGTGTTGCTGCATTTAAACCAAAGAAAATTAATAATTCCGTCAAGCGAGGCAGGCCCCTGCGCTGTGTTACAGCACTGCATCTCCGTGCAAGAGGGCGGGTGAGAACAGGGCCAGGTGTGTAGGGCTTCCTTTTGTGCTTTTCTCTGGCCTCTAAAACCTACAGCTAGATAGAGTTTCAGAGCTTGAACTTACATAGGTGTTCTTAGTCCAAAAAGCACATACTTGTTCAGTGACTGAGCCAAATATGCCCTTGAATATTTCTCCACTGTTTTATTAAGATCTTGCGTTTTTCTTTATTTTGGTAACTTCCCTTACATGGCAAAATTAGAAGGCTAGTAGACCAAGTTAACTGAAGCCTCTTCATTGTGTTGTAGCTTGGGTAGAAACATATAAAAAGCAATAGTTACTTTGGCAACTTCTTAGAAACATGCACTTGTGATTACAGAATATCTGTTCTTAGAAATTATTATTGTATGTCATATACAGATTCACAGTTTTACAAGCTTCAGCACTTTCATGTCTGTCTGTCATTAGTGAAATGAAGCTTTCTCTCACCTTAATAGTGTGCCAAAACTGGTACTATAGATTTAGAGTAGACAGGAATCTTCAACTTTTTACCAGAACAGGTGTCACGTCATGTGATTGTAGAAAACTGGAACCACTGAGTTGCTTTTCAGGTCATAATAGGTGTTATGATTATGTCTGATTATGGGGACTTAATTGTGAAATACCACAAACATATTCAGTAATATATCTGACTTCAATTGTAAGCAAACATGTAAGTCCTTATTTCATTTCAATGTGTACAACTTCAGAAGCTTTTAACTGACACATGCTGTAGTCTCCAAGACTCCATATGAAAGAGCAAGATGAATATTAAGTTTGTTTTCATAACACTTTAAGCATCCAAGGAGATAAAATGAATTTTTTTAATACTAACTTGATAGGTTTTTTCCTGAACAATGACAGGGTACAGTGAATGATTAATTCTTCTTGTTGCTGCAAAGTGCAAGAATGCCAGGCACCAAATATGGGAAACCCCCCCACCTCTGGAAGATCTCTTAACTGCATGTTGAAATGTTTTGCTAAATCCCTGTCTTGAGACAGCAGTGTGTCCCAGGTAAACAAACAAGGTAAACTGGTAAATCTTTCAAGATGACTGTAAGGTGGGAATGCCTCTATAGCAGAGTGGTCTTACTTAATGGAAAAAGTCTACCAACTGTGTTCAAAGTCAAAAATACCAGCGTAACTTGCAAGGAGTGATGAATGAAGGTACAAGGGATAGTTTGCATCTCCCATTTATACTGCTTCAGATTCTTGGAATCTAATTCATAGCTATGAGTTGAGGGAGTTTATCCAGGTCCCAAGAGAGCAGCTTCTGCAAGGCACGTTGGAGAGCATACTCATGACTTGCATATCTTCCTTTTTAGGCTCATTTTATAGAGATTCTTTTGCCTGAAATGGACCAGTGAGAAGACTGCTGCTAGTGCTTTCCTGTTGCAGGGAACAGTGGTGCTCAGGACAAAAAACAGGAAGGGGAAGCTCTGCAGCTGATAGCAACATCTCTGCTACTGCCAAGGGTGCAAGTCTCTGTAATGGAGAGGTGGACTCTGTTAATGTCTGTCTGTGGCAGGTTTAAAGAGCCTGCTTGGGTACCGTTTACATGTTGGTAGTGTCCTTTGGGAGGGAAGTGAATAAATATCAGTGCAGCATTTGAGCAAGTTGGGAGGTCCTTGGAGGCAGTGCAAATTACTGTTTTGCTCAAAATGCAGTGTTGTGTTGGATTTCTGGAGGTTAATTGGCAGCCTAGTTCGTTCGTGTGTTATGTGGACTCGCTGGTTGGGATATATTGCTGTGTGGACACATCCCAGGCCCTTTCGCTTTGTGCTGGATTTATCTACCAACTGATGCAGTTTGACAAGACTGACTCTAATAATCTTTACTACTGTTTTTTGGGTTATCATTATGTGTCACAAATTTGTGTAGTCTTGGCAGATATAGACAGGAAAAGGACAACATTAGTTTTTAGTATTGTAGGGTGCCTATCCAGTGAAGAGTTGTGTATACTTCAGCTGTGATTGAATTTGGCTTCCAATGAGATTACAGTCTAATAAAGTTAAAATTGTAGAATGCAGAGCTATGTGAATGACTGGCGCTAATTATTTTGGAGGTGAAGGGGAAAAGAATAGAAAAAGGGGAGAGGAGGAGAAGGGAGTATCATGATTGGTTTTATATGTAATACCTCTGGTTTTAAAAGAAAATGTGAAATTTGTGAATGTCCGAAGACACGATGCTGTTCATACTGTGGCGCTGGTGTTTTTTCTATGCAGTATTTGTAACCATGCCCTTTGGAACTCTAGTCATAGGTTGCAGAACAATGAATTGCTAATTGCACCAATTATGTATCTTTAAGTGTTGTTTTTTTACTTGTGTCTTGTAGATAGCATGATAGGAAGCCAGAAACACCCAGTAACTTCCTGATGGATCACTTCCTTTTAAATACTTTTTATATTAATTAGCTGAAATAGCAAGCTAATGAATAGATGATTGGTAATCATTTGTACTGAGCAGCCCCACCTTTCACATACAGTTGAGTTTTGTAACCAGAATGTGAAGGCTCAATATACAAATACTACGTACAATACATGAATAATGATACTAAATAGTATAAAATTAAACTGTGAATTTAAAACAAAAGCCTACATAAAAGCATTAAGGTTTCTAGTGTCATGCACTTCTCTTCTTTACATTCTAGCTATGAATGTGTTAAAGTTAATAACTCTAGCAGATAGTAACCTAATAATTCATCAGGCTACTTACAGAGCATCAGGATTTTTACGTGTATATAAAGCCTGTCTGTAGCTTTTTTGATTTTTTTTTTTCCAACAGACCTGTTGGCTTACATTTCCACACCAAATACAGAGGTCTCCTGGAGGAGTAGGAATTCAGGACTGCAACATGCTTTATATAATTCAGAAATGTGAAAATAAAATTCTTCAGTGTTTCAGTCTACTTGTGGCCTTTCACATTGGCGTTGCCTCGCTGTGCATGACTTTGAAAGCAGCTGTATTATGAAATATACAGCAGAAAAAGAACAAAAGTAGCAGAATTAAAAAAAACAGGGGGGGGAGGAGAAAAGAAAAAGGCAGCAGAGTCGTGACCAAATAAGTCAGCACAGGAGCATTGTAGTCAGTATATGAAGGCCGGTTGCATTAAAAGGAAAGATCATCTAAACTGTCTTCCTGTATCTATCGGTAATTAGCAGTTCTTCATGTGGTCACCATTTCATTTTATCTAGTGAATTATCTTTTTTGCTTGGGGTTAAAGTTTTTAGGCAATGAGAAAAGAAATGGCACACCTTGAAAAATAAACATTTTCCTCTTGAAGCTGGGCCTACATAAAGGTGAGGTGATCCCACAGTAAGTCTGTAACAAGAAATGGCAGGTTTTATGTAGCAGGCACACTGAGCATTGTTTCCCAGGACTTCCAAGCGGGGACTGGCATGTAGTTTGGTTCCTGCTCTATTGTTGTAAGCACGCCTATTTTAAAATGCATCCAGTTCTCCTCCATCAGAGAAGTTGGTGAACCAGGAAGTGGCACAGTGACAAGTGGTTATAACTATGCAAAATCTGGTAGTATTTTAAATGCAGAACATCAGAGTTGGAGTCCTTGTTGAACTGAAGTGAGGGTGACTGAATGTCGGAACAGTTTGCCTGGGGAGGCTGTGGAATCTCCATCCTTGGAGATGTCCAAGACTCAATTGGATGTGGTCCTGCACAACCTGATCTAATTAGACCTAATTAGATGTGCTTTGAGCCGGGGTTGTGCTTGATGGCCTCCAGAGGTCCCTTCCAACCTGAATTATTATTGGATGCCGTGAATGGGCAGTTTGTACCTGGGAGTTAGTGTGCCACAGAATGAAGTGTCTTCCTGCTGGCTGTGCCCATGGAGTATATAACCCTCCACAAGACAATTTCTGCCCTCCAAGTGGAAGGCAAGCTCCTTTAGCATTCCTGTTTGTTCCACAAACTTGCAAATTACTGGTTTTAATCTGAAACTTTAACACCCACATAATTAGTACATTTCATAGACAGCAAGAGGCTTTTGTTTGTATGAACTTTTAGATATGTGATGTGAGAAAAATGCATGTGCCTGCTGAGGAAAAGCATGTTTTTATTCCCTGTTGCCTCTGTTCTGCTGCACTGAGGGTGGCTGAGACTGGCTTCAAGTCTGGAAAATAACTGTAAAAACGTAAGTAGGGAATGGAGAAGTATGTTTGTGCTTATCCTTTTCTAGTTGTTGCAATATAAAATCCACTCATCTGGCAGATGAAATGAAAGGTGCCCCCCTCCACACACACTAATTGCCAGCTCTCTAAACCTCCTAGGAATTTCCGTTTTCTTTGGCTCATGTCATCCACAGCAGTGGAGGTTTTGTAATTGGAATTCAGTAGAGTTTTGTCATATCTGTGAGCCCAAACAACACTTACCTTGTTCTACATTTTTGTTTGTGTAGTTCAGATAGCAGTAGAGAATAGTAACAATTTGTGTTGATTAGAATTTACTCAAAGTGTGCGTATGACTGCCACATAAATTACCTCTTCTCAGTAGCTTGTGGGAGTCTAGCAGGGCAGTTGGATCCTGCGGTATGAGGCGCTGTGCGTGGAGTACAAGACGGGTTGGGATTGTGGTGTCTTTGATGGGGGGACTCTCTTTTTCTGTATAGAGTAATTTTTGATGGTGGTTTATGGTTTGGGGTTTTTAATATGTTTGGGTTTATTTGAATGGTCTAACAAGACAAGAAGGTCATGGTCAGTAATGCATCCATAAACTTCAATAAATGTAAACTATTTTTTTTTGTAATGGGAAATTCTGAACAGCCCTAACCATATTGGCAAGGGCATGAAACCGAATTGATGGGTATATTTTTGTTGACAGGTTATTAATAGAAATTACAATTAAGCCGGACTTATGAGTATACTAAGAACACTATTTTTCTAAGCTAATACCAAACACCTTTATCTGAGTATGTGGTAACTTCAGTTGATTTTATTGTGCATAACTCGCTGTATTATGGGAGGTAGATAATTTGCTGCTTATTTTAGTGTGGAGTACCATGTCATCTTCCTCCCTTCCATTGAGAAATCTATGATAATCTTACGAATTTTGTGTTTTTGAGATTAAACATTAAAGTACGTTTCTTTTAGTAGGGGGATAGGAAAGATAAAGGAAGCAACGTAAATGTATTCACGTCTTCAGTTTTTTCCAGACACCTGCAACAAATACACCAGAGTCTTTCAACTTCATTTATGTTTAGTTTCTGTAGGCTAGAACTTGTTGGACTTCGGTCTTTTGAGGACTTCTACTAATTATAGTGGAGTAAACAAAATGATTAAAAACAGATTTTGCAGATTAGAACACCCATGCAAATCTTGTTGGAGTTACTTTATTCAGAAACTACAGTTGCGCAAGGCAGTCTGCAAAATAGAAGATATTTGGAAGAATATTTGGTATATGCTTTATGTGTACCCTGAAGTGCTCTGAAACTTAGCTGCAAATTAATGAAGAGATTGTGCTGTCAGGTTGGTCTCCTGTCCGTCTTCCATGGAGTGCTGCCCCTGCAGGATTTCACACATTGAGGGAAACCAGCCAAAAGGAAGAGATGAGGCATATTTTCCCCTTAAATCTTGTGTTCTAGAGGGTTGGGGGTGGATTTCCCTGCCCACTGTGCATCCTGCCAGAGGAGATGGTGGTGCTGTGGAAGTGCGAGAGTGGATGGAAAGCGCCTGTGGTGGTCTGCTGTGGGCCTTGCCTCCCCTTGGCCCTGCTGCTCTCGCTGGAGCCCTCCATGTGTGGAGCAGCCCTTGCTGTGGTGTAAAGCCCAAGCTAATAAATCCTGCAGAGCTTGTTAGCCTGGGCTTCGCTTGTCTTGGGGCTTTGCCTTTGAAGACATGCCTCAGCAGTTACAGGCTGATGCTTGGGGGGGCCTGCTGTAATTTCCCTTTTTTAAAAAGTATGTTTTCACACACACAAATGGTAAAGTATTCTGGCCCTTTGTTGATGGAGAAGTGTATGCCTAGGTTGTATTTCAGACTTGTTTCCTGCAGTGCTGGCAATTGTATACCATGCATTCAACTAATTGATTTTTACATGTAGGTGTTTCCTATCTGCAGGATAGTTACTAGGAAACATATGCAAAAATGAAAGATAACTGTGCTTCTATTTGTTACAAGTCTGTTGTTGTTTGTTTGTTTTAAATTTTTGTCAGGACTTCAGTCTGAAGCAGAAAGACCTGCCTTCTCAAACCCTGGGGGGTGGAAGTGGAGACCTTTGTTTGTTGGTGGTTTTTTTTTTTTTTTTTTTTTGGTCAGCAGTTAAATAGCTAACTGCTATTTGTATTTTTATCTTTCATAATTAACAGACCACTGGATTAAAGAGGATAGTTAAGACTGTGTTTGTTTCATTTTACTGATGTATTGACAAATTTCACGTATAACCAGGAAAGTCATAGGATTAAAGTTGTTCTTTTTCACGATTTTGTCCTGTCACCCATCTCTTCCTCCACAAATTATTTGATACCTGTAGGTGTAACTTGCCTGTGCCAGTAAGAAACCTTAAAATCTTTGAATAGTAAAATTTTGTGTAAATAATAAATAATGCTTTCTTAAATCTATCTTTGCTGCTGAGTGTTTTCTCCCTTTATCAAAATACTGAGCGTGTGTTAAATTCTGAAAACAAAATATAGCTCTGAAGTATATGCTTAGGTGTTTTCCTGATTTGACTCCCAAAGTGTCAAGACCAATATGATGCTTTTCTTAAAGTCAGGGCTGCCATGTTGCTGTTGCTTTGTGACCTGCTGTAATTTGGAAAAGTCAAATGTTGAATCTTTTTCTCAACAGAAAATTTTTAAAGCTGGAGATACTAACCAGGATGGACAGCTGGATTTTGAAGAATTTATGCAGTATCTTAAAGATCATGAGAAAAAGATGAAACTGGCATTTAAGAGCCTGGACAAAAACAATGATGGTATGCCTTGATTTATTTTATTTGTTCAAACATTGTTTGAAGAAACTGCATCAAAATTATCTTCATTTATATTTTTCTAAACTGGAGACAAAAAGTTGTGAATATGGAATCCCTACTTCTTTTCCTTAATAGGACCATAATTATAGTTTTCTATAGATTGAAATAATAAGTTATTATAGTCTTTTTATTATCTTCCAGGTCCATTGATCTGGGGCTCGTTGTTCCCCAGATGGAGAAACTATAAGGAAGTTTCTAAGTATTAAAGATAAAATAGTTTTTAACTCACTGAATGTTTGCATCTCATTTGGTTGCACGATTTTAATGTACTTACCTTTGCTCAGTCCTTGTAGTAAAATACATCTATGCTTTAAATTGATTTTAAATTACCTTTGCTATTATGTACGTGTTACAATGGAACTTAGCGAGCTCCAAGGTGCTAAGTGTATTAAGCTCCATGTTTTAAATATGTATCATCTTTCTTTTAATGTTTCAAGGAAAAATCGAAGCATCAGAAGTTGTGCAGTCCCTCAAGATATTGGGTATAAGCATTTCAGAAAAACAGGCAGAAAAGATCCTGCAAAGGTCAGGAATTATTATTTCTTAAACTCTTTTAACCTTCTTTGTATTGTTAATTATTATATTTTTATAATTCAGAGAACAGGATAAATGGGATTATAAGTTTGAAAGGTGTTGGTACCTTCAGTGGTGCCATTATAGGAATTCTTACATATTCCATCTGTTCTTGGGTGATAGTAAGTCTAGTCACTATTTGAGCATCTAATTCTGGGAGGAGAATGTTATCTCATTTCCCTGCAAATGTTGTTGATAGAATGAAGCATTATATTATGTTTTTAAATGGAATATGCCAGGTGCACTTGGATAAGAAAACCATAGTATAGAAAGGCCATGGCAGATTCAGCCTTGAAATTTCCATATGGAATTTACAGTCAGTTGTCACTGATGTGATGGCCAATATTAAAAAAAAAAAGAAGGCAACAAAACAGAGCAAAAAACCATCCCTGCTACTACTTCCTTATCTAGTTTTGTTCAATTTCTTTTCAGTATTGATGCTGATGGGACAATGACAGTAGACTGGAATGAGTGGAGAGATCATTTTATGTTTAACCCAGCTACAGACATAGAGGAAATAATTCGGTATTGGAAACATTCCACTGTAAGCTCAACTTTTCTTTTAACTTAGTGCAGCTCTTACGTTCATCTCTGCTGGGTTAATTTGCAATGTAGAGTATAACAGCTTCACAGTTTTTATATTTCAAGCATACCTGTATTTAAAATTGTTTGGTTTTCCTTTTCACTTTGTGCTCTCCCATTTACAAGCAGGATAGTGTGATGTGAGTTTCTTCTGAACAAAGAACTTCATCTAGACTTTACCAATAATTATCAGTATATCTTAGGAAGGAATCCTTTTCTTCCTTTGGAAATATTTCACAGAAATGTAACCACGACAATATTAAATCTTTTTCTTTTCATATTACAGTACATTCCTATGTTTGGTGCTTTATAATTTGTTTCAACACATCAAGAAACATTTTAACTGTTTCGTATGCTGAAATTAGTTCAGTATTTGCATTTATACAGTAATATTATCCTTATTGTAAGTGGTGTCATTAGTGATGATTTTCTGTGCGCATGTTTTCACACTCTTTTGTGCTACATAATTTCACTTAAGAATGACAGAATATATAGCAATAGGCTATCCACTGTGCAGATAAATTTTTTTAAGTTACTGTTGAATGCAGCTCTTGCCACCTCAGTGACTGACTTTTAAGAACATATAATAAGGTAAGTAAACCAATAGTAACCCTGTTTGCTAAATATCCTTCCTGTAGATTATTGGAGTAATCCATAAAGTTAGGTAAAGACAGATTTCTTTGAATATAGTGAGACCATTTATATCTTCAGGGATTAGTCAGCATTTCCGTAATAAAAACAGTTTATGAGATCTGAAAGCTTTGAGTGTTTCACACTGTACAACCTCAATTCAGAAATGCTTGCCAAAAGGGAGTTACCTCCCTGTTTGCTGAAGAAAACACTTTAAGCACTGCTGTGAGATCAGATAGTCCTGGTCCTAGCATACTTAATGGAAAAAAACCCTTTGCTTTAATAAAATCCTTCATATTATTATTATTAAACATAAGATCTGGGTTTTTTTTCCATTATGGAATGTCATTAGTTACCCCCAAGAAACAATTTTACAAGTCTCTTGTGATCTTCCAGTGTTGCAGTCATCTGATGACCCGGTTATCACAGCAAGCAAAATCCAGCTATACAGCAAGACAGCTGGTGCTTCAGATAAGAGCAGATGTGAGACCTCACACATCTGGCTGGCATTGACAGCTCTCCCAATTCTGTTTTTATTGTAAATTTTAATTGCTGTCAGACTCTTCCAAGCAGATGGCTGCACTGGCATAGAATTATACGAGTTGGTAGCTGTGGCCTTTCTGTTATAAACTCCCTCAAATTTAGCTTTTTTTTCCGTAGTCATGTTCAGGGCTTGGTAGACACAATGTTTGAACCCTGGTAGATATGCATAATATCTCTAAGAACACTGAATTTATATTTTGAGAGTTCTGATTGATTTTTTCATGACTTCATGTAGTTAAGCAACTGATGACACCTTACTTGGAACCCATGAATGTCAGAAAGATGAAAGGATTTTTCAATTAATCTGTTCAATATCTAAAATAGTTGGTGGCTATCCTGTTTGTCCAGTGGCTATGTCTGTAATCTGCATCCAGCAATTCTTGTGTTCCAAATGACCAAGAGAGTATTCTGCCTACTTAACAGATAGGGAATGCAGCATAAATTAGGGACGTAGTGTCTACAATTAAAATCAACAGTAGTTAAAAAAGAGTTTATCAGTTAATACACTTGCTGGTCAGTACTTATCAGTTATTAAAACACTCTTGCTTCTTTATAGGTTTAATTTCTGCATAATATTGGCTTTGCATTATTTACAGTGTATTTTTTTCTCATATATTACGGTTATAAATTACATGAAGAGCAGAGACTACGTTTAAGTGATGTGTGAGATTCCACAGTCTTATGTCTTCGACAGCTTTATGACTAAAGCCTATAGTAATGTTCTTTGATCAAATTGAATGGTAATACAAACATGTACCTCGTAATGAAGTTTCAAACTTTTATAGCTGAAAAAAGTCATTAATGTGTCTTTCAGTGTAACTAATGATAAGGAAGTTTATAAAGCATTAGTCAAACTTGTAATTTTTTAAGATAATATGCAGCACTTACTGGAAATAGAATATTCCAATCTATCGGCTATAAAAATGCTGCTTTAAAATGTTAGGGGTGGTGTGGGGAAGAGGAAATCCCACATATGTGTGAATAAATTACCGTGAGAGAGAAATCTTTTGTTAGCATCCTTAGGAGATTACCAAACTAATCCCAGAAGGCTGTCCGGTGAAAGGTTAGCTGCAACATCTAAGCATTTGAGCTTTAGTGCTGGCTGTAAAGGTCTGCTGATCATGACAGAATGTCTTGGTTTGGGCCACACTCAAGACAGAAATTTGTCATAATTTTTAATGATGATGGTGCAGTCTTTGAAATGGTGGGTCTGTGGTGTTATTACTTGATATCTGTGTATAAGTCATTAACAGTTGCTATTTATTGAATAGCAATAGCAATCCGTAGCAAGTTAATTTATAGAATGTAAATTAGAGATACTTTTTATTTTTAACTAGCATTTTACTTACATATTCTCGGGTGGTAGGTTAATTTGGAATTAGGACTGGTTCTAAAATTGAGATGATGGAATGAGAGAGTTATTTGCACATCTTTGCTTTGGATTCTAATAGGTGTTGGATATAGGAGATAGTTTGACTGTTCCAGATGAGTTCACGGAGGAAGAGAAAAAGACTGGACAGTGGTGGAAACAGCTGTTGGCAGGAGGAGTGGCTGGTGCTGTCTCTCGAACAGGTACAGCACCATTAGATCGCCTTAAAGTGATGATGCAGGTATGTGTAATGTTCAAGAACTTTTTAGTTTCCAGTGAATCACTTCAGTTTTTAGGGAGCTGTTATGGAAAACTGATGGCCAAATACAGTATCTAAATTCTGGAGGTCTGCCTATGTTTTGACAATTTCCATGTTTTGTGTTCATAAAAATTGTGCTTTCCATAGTCATATTGGCAAAAATGTAAACAATGTATTATAGTACTTGTGCCACTAAATAAGATTTTTTTCAATGGTGGATGTGGTTTTGCTAGTTGATAATTTAAGCAATTTAACACCGAGGTGATGAGTTTTACAGTCTAATCAGAGCAGTGTTCTTTACTGTGACTTTGTGGTTTTTTTAGGTTCACGGTTCAAAATCAAACAAAATGAATATAGCCAGTGGTTTTAAGCAAATGTTGAAAGAAGGTGGTGTCCGATCCCTCTGGAGGGGAAACGGTGTAAATGTTGTGAAAATAGCTCCTGAAACAGCTATTAAGTTCTGGGCTTATGAACAGGTAGGATGATAAATCAGGAATGAAAATAATGGTAAATAAAATACTATATCACTCTCAATGTTCATTATTTGCATTGTTGTATTATATAGGAGTTCTTATCATGGTTGGGGATTTTGTCACAGTAATTTAGAGTGACTTTCAGATTTAAAATAGTCTATTTATTCTGTTAATAGAACACTTGGTATTAGGTGGATTTTGCAATTATATTATAATAAACTAAATCTGTCATACATTTTAAACTGTCCTCTAGTCTGCATAGCTTGATATTAATGCAGTATTCCATATATAGTTTGCTGCTTTGAAGTGACAACAACCAAAAACTTAGCACTTTATGCTGGCTGAACTTATACAGGATTCTTTTTAAGTCAGGTATCACGGTCCTATGTAAGATGCCCTCAGCCTGGATTTCAGAGTTATATTTACCTCTGAATCAGCTTTAAGCATCATGTTAAGGCCTAATCCTCCTTTGAAAATGAACTCCAGTTCTGGTGTAGTTAAATGATCTTGCTAGTGCCTCAAGTAAGACTAAATGAATATATTGCACATCTGTGTACAACTCTAAAATAAAAGCAACAAAAAGTTAAGTAAACTTTGGGATATCACAAGACTGAATGGCAGATTTTGATACCATAGAGTAACTCTGAGCACATTATTCCTTACTCTTGCCCTGCCTTTCGGGAGCTGATGGCTCATTCTTGCATGATGGTGTCTCTGTCTTGAATGAAACAGTATGTACAGCTCTCTAAGTGTCTCTGTTAATGTGCTGGTTTATCTTCCATTCTTTGATTGGGGAACTGGATCTGCAAGGGATTCGGGTTCCTCTTTGTTATCTGGGGGCCATAGTGCAGGTACCCTTGTGTTGGCTGTTTGTAGAATACCTGACAGTACTATAGGTGGCTGAGGTGTTTAATGTAAAAGATTTTTGCAGCCTGGAATATTTATTGTATTTTTGAGAATCTTGGTCCACAGAGTTGCAGTAAGTATAGTGCTAAATTTTTTGGGTTAGTAAATTTAACTGTAACTACATGAAAAAGTAAGTACAGCTTGAAAAGACATTTTTGTACTGTACTCCTGCCTCTCATAGTAACTCTTGCCACTGCTAAAAAGCATGTGATGTTTATTTTATGTGTGCTAACTATATAGTATAAGAAGATACTCACTAAGGATGATGGAAAGTTAGGCACCGTGGAAAGATTTGTATCCGGTTCTTTGGCTGGAGCAACAGCACAAACTTCTATTTATCCCATGGAGGTAAGTAACAGAGAATCTGCTTCCACTGGAGAATGAACCAATGTCTGGTTAATTGCCAAAGTAAAACCCATTTTGCTCTTGACAGAATATAGAGGATCATACAATAACTAGTAGTACTACTAGTAGTAGTACAATACTACTAGTATTGTAGTTCCTCTACACTCCTATATCCTAATTTATTTTTACTTTGCACTTCCTTTTAGAATTTCAGTACTAGGCATTTTAGAATATACTGTGTTCTAATTGATACTTGTTACTTTTCTATATATTTGGCTGTATAATATTGTCTAAAGCAATGTTTAAATAAAACCTAGTTCAGGGAAAAAAATAACCCAAGAACGCATTTAAAATTAAGTACATATTCAAGGTATTTTCTAAATTGGGCATAAATCTTTCTCCTACTGTGTGTAAGCAAGGAATGGTCTTGTCTGTAGCAGAACTAATGAAGTTCTGTTGCATTATGATTGGGTGCTGGGTCTGATTAGGAGATCAGTGTGGAGGGAGAATATAACAGCTACAGTTGAGGCTGGGTGGATTAACTGCTCTTTCCTCTGTAGGATGTATGTGTATGTGGTACTACCTATGTTGCAATTTAACTAGTGTTAATATATGAACTGCTCTAGGGTAGCTATTTCACATCCTGCCCCCCCCCCCCCCTTTTTTTTTTCTTTTAAAATAGAAGTGGGATGTACTTCCTTTACTGCTGGTTTCCCAGAAAGTTTATCTTGTTGTACAAATACCTGGAATATATGTTGGGTCTGGGATTAAACCAATACCAACATCAAGATTTGGAAGTAATGGAAAATGTAACCTAAATACAGAATCCCAGAATGGCAGGGGTTGGAAGGGACCTCTGGAGATCATCCCGTCCAACCCCCTGCTTGGCACACCCAGAGCAGGGGGCACAGCACCGCATCCAGGAGGGGTTTGAATGTCTCCAGGGAAGGAGACTCCACAGCCTCTCTGGGCAGCCTGTCCCACTGCTCTGGCACCCTCACAGGAAAGAAGTTTTTCCTCATTCAGGTGGAACTTCCTGTGTTCCAACTTGTGCCCATTGTCCCTTGTCCTGTCATTGGGCACCACTGAAGAGAGTCTGGGCTCATCCTCTTGACACCCACCTTTCAGATATTTATAAGCATTGACAAGATTCCCCCCTCAGCCTTCTCTTCTCCAGGCTGAACTGACCCAGGTCTCTCAGCCTTTCCTCATAAGGGAGATGCTCCAGGACCCTGATCATCTCCGTAGCTCTCCACTGGACTCTCTCCAGTAGTTCCCTGTCCTTAAACTGGGGAGCCCAGAACGGGACGCAGTACTCCAGATGTGGCCTCACTAGGGCGTAGCAGAGGGGGAGGATAACCTCCCTCGACCTGCTGGCCACAGTCCTTTGGATGCACCCCAGGACACCGTTGGCCTTCTTGCCCACAAGGGCACGTTGCTGGCTCATGGTCACCCTGCTGCCCACCAGCACTGCCAGGGCCTTCTCAGCAGAGATGCTTTCCAGCAGGTCAGCGCCCAACCTGTACTGGTGCGTGGGGTTGTTCCTCCCTGGGGGCAGGACCTTACACTTGCTCTTGTTGAATTCCATGAGGTTCCCCTGGGCCCAGCTCTCCAGCCTGTCCAGGTCTTGCTGGATGGCAGCACAGCCTTCCAGCGTATCAGCCACTCCTCCCAGCTTGGCATCATCAGCAAACTTGCCGAGGGTACGCTCTGTCCCTTCGCCCAGGTCATTCATGAATATGTTGAACAGGACTGGCCCCAGCACAGACTCCTGGGGAACACCGCTAGTTACAGGTCTCCAACCAGCTAATGCTTCTATTAAATATTGCCCACGCCGTTGCCTTCTAGTTGATAAAATATCTGCCTGTTTTAATCAAGAAAAGAAAGCTAAAATGCAATTTTTAAAGGCTAATAATTTCTAAGATAGCATATGGTAGTATGCGTGCTATTTTACGCTAACGATAAAACCTGAAGAAGCCTACTGCTAACAAAGGCTTAACAGTAGTCATCACAAAGGAGATTTGAAGTACCAAAATGCAAAGCAGTTCCAGACAACTGAATAAGCAGAGAGATACTGTGTTTTCCTGTGTTTATAAATTACATTAAATAATGGGTATGTAATTAAGGCCACTATTTTTTCCACTTTAGGTTTTAAAGACCAGACTGGCTGTGGGTAAAACAGGGCAATATTCTGGGATGTTTGACTGTGCTAAGAAGATCTTAAAAAGAGAAGGTGTAAAGGCCTTCTACAAAGGCTATATTCCTAATATTCTGGGTATAATTCCTTATGCTGGCATTGACCTTGCTGTTTATGAGGTAAGTTTAGATCACTGAGTGCATGTAGCTTTCATTAATTAACTTACAAAAAGGGTAAACATTCTTCAGAATACCTGTGTGATTAGTTATTTTGTAATATGCTTGTAGTATTACAGTTGCCTTCCATTCAAAAAAGATAAATGAGAATTTCCACTAATCTTACTAGACTTCAATGTTTTTCTTTGTACCAAACAAGAAATCTACTCATAGGGCAGGATTATATACACCTTGGCAATACAACATACTTGCATACTTAAATAACCTTGTTGGACTGTAACATACCTGTTCTATAGCAAATATGGGCCTTAAAAACGTGATATGATATTCATGTTATCTTACCTATCCTGGACTTATAATACTTAATACTTTTTTTTGCCATTTTCTCGCCATTTTCTCTGATTTATAATTGGATTATAATAACCTGAATTCCTTGTGGATCTGTGCGTGTCACCAGAATTCTTTGTGGCTGACATATAGTTGCTGTGAGGAGTTTGAAACACCAATCACTTTACTTTCAAGAGGAACTGGCACCTCTTACACACATCAGCAACAATTAAAACTTTTTTATCTACCTTAGATGCTAGGTGTTGCTTCAAAGTGTGTTGAGTAACTCAGATGCACAGACTAGGTTTTGTCTAGTCTAGACAAATCTTTTTGTGACACTGCAGTAGTAATCAGCAGGATTGCTTGAGCAAATGTTTTCAAAGCAGTATGGAAGTTCTTTTCTACAGTTTGCATCCTTGCTTCTGCACGGGGTGATGTGCGCAGCTGTGCAAGCTTTTGTTGCGCCCTGGGGGGTGCTGAGTTGTGTTCCCTCCCTCCTTTCCCCGTTCCCCCCCCCCCCCCCCCCCCCCCCCAAGTTTTAACAGGTCTAGAACATGGGCACTGTTGCTGCTGCTGCTGGATCTTTTAAGGATTTCTCTTCTAGGCACTAACTACAGTAGTCTGGTTAAAGTCATTACCCATATGCTAAGGTGTTTACCTGTGCACTTTAAAAGTAAGCATGTAGGACTGGTGTAGTGAGATTGGTGTTTTTCAGGCTTAAGCCCATAAGATTTCTTATGAATAAAGATGTATTTGTTTGCTTTCTTAAATGCAGATCTCTTGTCTTATTATTTAGTTTTATATCTTGGCAGCTCTTAAAGAGTACGTGGCTAGAACACTATGCATCAAGCTCCGCTAACCCAGGTGTTTTTGTATTGTTGGGATGTGGTACTGTTTCCAGCACATGTGGGCAGTTAGCCAGCTACCCTCTTGCTCTTATCAGAACACGCATGCAGGCTCAAGGTGAGTCCTGTTGTACTGAAAATGTTTCCGTGTGGTCACATCAAAATCGTATCATTTGGGATAGCTGTAGCAGAGCCATGGGAATAAAAAAAACCCAACTTGGAAAACCAAGGACTTATCTGGAAAATTCTTGTTAATGTTGGTCCCTTCTCCCTGTTACCCCCAACATTGTTCTTCATCATACTTAATTCCAGTGTAACATTTCAGACGCTAGTGATCTGTGTGCTCTGAGAGCCATGTACCATACAAGACTACCAGACATAGAGCTCCTGTCATAGTCTAGGAGCACTTTTAGAAAAGTTAGAATGTTTCCTAAATTTTAGAGGTAAAATGAAAAGGACTTGCATCATCCTATGAAGGTAGACAGCAATGTTTGCTCTGGAGGACATTTCATAAAGACAGTTTCCTAGCTGAGATTTTTGCTTGATAGGTTTGTGCACAGGCTAAGGATACGAGCCTAGATTTCCAAAGGAATGTAGGTGGATAATGCTTTTCAGTGGGATTTAGATACATGGATATCTCTCAAATGTCTGGGTTAGAGACATCTCCTCTCTGTGAGGACTCAAGTTTTAATCAATGGCCCTAGGGGTGATAGTAGGCTCACCACCCAGGTGTTTAATACTTGCTTAAGAATTTTAATGTTACTAGAACTGTTGTATAACACATTATCTTTCTGTTCTAGCCTCAGTGGAAGGAGCTCCACAGTTAAACATGGTCGGTCTCTTTCAAAGAATAATTGCTATAGAGGGAATCCGAGGACTTTATAGGGGCATAGCCCCTAATTTTATGAAAGTGCTTCCAGCTGTCAGCATCAGCTATGTTGTATATGAAAAAATGAAGCAGAATTTGGGAATAGCATGAAATGAAGGAAAAAGTTGAGATGCTTCTAATGTTGTTGGAAACACCAGAAGAAAAATGACTTGTCAAGTAATCTGCTCTCAGAATTAGAGACAGATCTTTGTGGAGAGATGCTGTAACTTCTACTTTTGCCCTGAAGTGGGAAGAAACTTTCTTAAATTCTAGTTCACCATTTCTAAACAGATAACTATATTGCACTTTAAAATGTCACTGAGTTTAAAAAAAGATAGTTTCTTGATTTTTTTTTTTTTAAATCAACAATATGTTTATGTTTTCAGGAAATCATGCATATTTTACTCATTGGCTTTTTTTTAATTTGTCTTCTCTAAGTGTGTATTTGGCTTGGATCAAACCAAAGGTAGGAGAAGTCTATACTGCCTTGATACTGACTATATGAAAGTGACTTTTTGTTTTGTCATGCTGCCTATACTCAAGCAATTCACAGGCAACATTTTGCATGCCTAGAAGTAAGCACTTATTATTGTTGTTTTTGAAGACTGAATGTTAAGTTTGTAAAAGAAATAGGATCTTAGATACAGAGAAGGATGGAGTAACACATTAAAATGTAGCCCATCACCTTTATCTTCAGGCTAACTTTTTTTTTTAATTTGAAGAATAAGAGCCTGAGAAACTGCTGTTCCATGGTATTGGAATACCTCAAATTGATTTACAAAATATTTTTGTAATACAATCAGTGATTTTCATAACTTGCTTCACTGGACCTGCTTTTCATTGCACTTGTAAATGCTAGCACCATTAACCATAACAAGCTTTGGGTTACAGCTGCACGTTTTACAGGATCGTAACATCAGGAACAGAAAAAGCTTGGTTACTAGAGCCATTCTGTACAAGTGCAAGTTACTGTTCAAAAATGGGGCAGAGGATCCAGTATTAAGCTGATAGTGATTGTAATACAGCCAATAGCGGAGCTCATCATAGCTGCCTGGGGGAGAGAAATGCTTCTCATTTTGGACTCTCCATTCTTTCCCTTACTCAGAGGGCTACAGTCCACTATGTGATTGTAGCCAATAGCGGATTGCATTATTATGTAAAGATTTTACAGGTTTGTCATGTGAGATAAATCCTCTTTCCCTCACAGTCTTCTGTGCATAGCGGCTGCATCTGTGAAATTCAGATAGTAGAATACTGAAGCATTTTGTCCAAGTGACCAAATGGGACTGCTGATCTCAGGTGCCCATCAGATTGATGTTAATGAAGCAAGCAAAGCACGCACACAGAACTTGTTAGTGCTTGAGAAACAGCTCCTTCCCCAAAAACAAAGCAGCACTTCCTCAGCGTAGAAAGTAGGTATTTCCATGCACAAGTACTTCCAAAGTGGCTTCCTTTTTTGGAGTAGTGGTGGTGGTGGTGCTGCATTTCAGTTGCCTTCAGGCCTGGACACTGAAATAGAGTAACAGTTATTGCTGAACTCGTTTGTTACTCTTTCTCTGCTTTCTGTAAGGTGTGGTGTCTTAATCTTTGTAAAGTCGAGACTGTATCTCGACCTTCTAAAAGCAGCTGCTCTTAGACCACTTCCTGAAATTGGATTACTGAAGGAAGAACTTTGTTCCTGTAAGGTCATTAAGGGTCTCTCTCTCTCAACAAACAAATAAGCAACCAAACATGAATAATTGCCTGAACTTCCCTTGTTCCACATACAGAAGCCTATTTGGGCAATATTTTTCAAACAGCAATCAGATGTAAATCTGCATTCAGTGCTTCCATGCCCGGTGTTTATTCTCCATAAACTGATATGTAACAACTCCATAAAATTTGTATTATAAAATGTTGTTTTATCAGACTTCAGAAAATGGCAGCTTTAGCTGTGTCTTTTGGCCTTCCCTTTAGGGAAACCTTGGACTTTGCACTTTTTTTTTTTTTTTTTAAAAAAAGTCATTCTATCCAAATCATCCATCCATACAATGCCTTTCTGATCTGAATGTGTCTTGGGTTTGCCAACATTGTTGTATCTTTGTGGGATTTGTGAGATGAGTTCCCAATCATTTTCATGTGACCAATGAGCAAACGTATTTTGTGTGTGTGGTGCAGACATGACTTCAGCAGTGTCTGTCTTCCAGACTTGCTGCATTTTGTTTATAGTGTGCAAGTGCTATTATGAGTATCGAAAATTATGGTAATGATGTTTTCAAATGTTGAAAAGATGGGGTCTTTCAAATTTGATTTTTCATTATGTGCCTTTATGATGACTGTGTTCAATTGTGTATTCTTTGTCTCTTAAAAAGTTGTTTACCTTTTTAGCTCTATAAAACTACCTGTTTCTAATAAATGTTTGTTTCCTTATCTGGCTGGAGTGTGCTGCTGATTTTTTTTTTTCATGGCCTGATAGAGAAATGACACTTCTTTATTTCACTATATGCATAATACTCAATGTAAAAAGTGAAGGTAACTTACCTAAAAATAAGTTTGAGACTAGCCTATGCTTTGCTGCTACATTGATATTTGAAAACCTAGTTTGGGATTAGTCCGTTGTCATCCTGTTCAAAACTCTACCTGTCTCATTGCTTAATGGAAGATCACGTAATGTTTAATATTCTTCATCAATATAAAATCTTTTCAAGGTAATTGACTTAATTTACTCTGCATGTGTAGCATGGCTACCCTACTAAAAGCATGCTTAGTAGCCAGCTTTGACAACTCCTTATGAGTTTTTTGCACCAATCCTTCAAATGTTGAAGATAATTGTAAACAAATTAGGGAGGCTTTTCTTGCCTCTGATTTCCTGCAAATACAGTTCTTGTAACATAAGAGTTAGAAGTTTCCGTTTAAATAACAGAAGAGGTAGATGCTCAGTGTGTGATTCCTAACTAAATGAACAATCTGACATTCGATTCTACTCAAGGCAAGGATGCTGGAAATTCTCTGCAGTTGGGAAGGCTGGCCTGCGAATGATCTCTCTCACGGTGATCAAGTGGTAAGGTGTGCTCTCAAAGACGTCTGAGTTGTTAGATGGTCCCCTATCCCCTCCCAAAAGAAAATCTAAACCGCTACAAAATGTAGCGCAGGTATTTAAAATATTGCTTGCAAGTTAGCCTGCTGGGAAACTGAATTCTGCAGTCTTTTTGTCAAAGACTGGTCCTGGTAAGATGCATTTTTGATGTATAGGAGTTATTACACAGGCAGCATGTACAATGTTTTGCTTTTGAAACAGCTGCATTTCTGCAATGCATGTAGCACCATTATTTCTAACCGCTTGCAACTACGTGCAGCTTGCGTTAAAAAAAGACTGAGGCAGCAAAACCACATAGACAGGCAGTCCGTTTAGGACAGCACACTTCTCTCCCTTATAAAAATATTTTTACTCTAATTTTGAACTTTGTTTTCTGTTGGCCAAGGGAAACAGAATGCTAAGCAAGTATCTCAACCATTTGTTCAAGCTTGTTCTTTTAGTGTATTCCACCAATGTATTTTCATAATCTGTTGAAATAGTGTGTTTCCATAATGCATTCTGAATTCTTAAATTAGTGGTGACTGATTTGTAGGTTGCTGACTACTTTTGTCCATTGTCTTAAAATGTTTAGTCTGAAACTTGCTATATTCTACAGTCCAGAAAAATCTCTCATATTTCCTCTGTATCTTCATATCTTTTGCTAGGTGTTTTGATATTTTTCAAAATGTATGCAAAGATAGTGCCTCTAGATAATATGAAAAATATTGCCATACAATTCACTACTGCCTCTTTAACTAAAGAAACTGAGGCATGAAGAGGATTTAAATCATGTAGTGTCATGAGTAAGTTAACAAGAGGTTCAGGAGTTCTGCATCCACATCCAAACTGATCCCTAACTACTCTCAGCTTTTCTGGGGTGTTGCTTCAGCAAATGAGCCTTCCTATGCATAGGCCTATATGTAAGAGGCCCAGAAGGGAAAGGAAAAGCTTTATTTGTTTTCCCTTCAAGATATATGTGGGGTGAGTGCTATTCAGTAGCATTAACACTAAAAAATGCTGCAGAAATGGCTTGGAATTTAAAATAGGGCTACCAATGTGTGTCTTCCCCTCTTGACTGTGGTGGGCTTCCTGGCAGGACACACCTGCTGCAGCGGCTGCAGCAGTGACATTCCCCGTAACGGCACCAGCCCAGGCCCAAGCTGTCTTGCACACCTGCTAGTGGAAATGCCAAGGTGAACACTGGGTACCGAAACCCACTTGGCAGCATTCCTTTCTGCAAAAGAATACCGGGTGCTGCTGGACCTGCCTGACGCCCAAACTAGCCTTCTGAGGCCCAGGCTGGGATGACTTCTGTTCTTTACTGTCTCACCTCAAACCTCTGAGCTAGCTGCACTTGTTGGTATGCAGCAGAATGTATCGGCATCTTTTCATTCCCTTCCAATATTTCAAGGTTGAAGAAGGTATGGCAAAAAGTGTGTTGCAGTATGTGATGCTGCTCCACATAAACTACTAAAATATCAAGGATGTCTTAACCTGCAGGCTATTTGCCATGTAAGGAAGTGTGGTTCTTAAATGCTTCCCCTTCTGATGTCTGAGTGGTCTTGGGGAGGGCTTTTAAGGCTTATATTAAAACAAGATACTGATCTAAACTGTATGTTTTGGAGAATATAATTGGTGAGAACTGGATATTCAACACAGAGTTATTTTGGAATATTGGCAGTCTTGCTGTGTGAAATATGTCTAGCTTCTAAGCCCTCCTGGTGTCTGAAAATGTGTAGAAAAATTACTTCTTTTTTTGTCAATATTTTTGCAATTCAGGGTAAAAATTGTTTGTGTTCTGGCAACTAACTAATGCGTGAGTATTGTGCACCTAAGCTCTTAGACCTTGTGTCTGTTTTGCTAAAGGGTCAACAAAGGAGTCTATATAGATGTATAAAAAAACCCACAGTGTGTATAGACATACATACGTATTCATATCTATCTATATACATATAAACCCTTTTATTCTCTGCACCAAGTTTATGCATCTCCTTTGTGCAGTAGCTGGAGCAACTTCCAGAATGGCCTTTTAATTGAATGCTCTTGAAGCAGTGAAACTGCTGTCCCTGCAGACCTTTCCTCTGCAAGCTCAAAGTATGAGATCGCGGAGAAGTAGCCAATAGGTTCTCTTAAATAACGTGTCAGTAGTACTCAAACTAAAATCCAGAATGTTTTTGTTCCCTATAGGCTCATGTAAAGCAAAATATCTAGTATCCATCCCACTGAAGTAGGTGTAGGCAAAAAACATTAAGTTGAAAGGTGGCAGAATGGTGGATGAACTTTTTTTTGAATGAGTACTCCTGCCATCTTAAACTAAACCTTTTGCTTAGTTTATATTTGACTGTAGTTTAGCTCTTGCTAAAGCAGTGATATGGAAGCGTGCTCTCTCTCTAAAGCAAATGACATATGTTTTTTCATTGTTATTAGCTTGTGTCATGCATGAAGCAATCTCTCCCTGGCAAGACTTAACAGCCCCTCCGTCTTGGCTGCGTTTGCAGGAAATGTGCAGATTCAGACTGAATTAGAGCAGTGCCATCTACTGTCATGTTGTAATACCAGTTTGTAAGGGGGAATAGCTTTTCTAGACTGAATGTTTGAGTTCATTCCTTGGCGTTACTGTTACAGCAAAGGAAAAACAGTTTATAACAGTGCAGGATAAACCCATCTGAGCCATATTTTTAGTGGTAATTGTGGCAGCGTGACCTAACACAATGTGTGGGAGCAATGCACTCAGGTGGGAATTACAAAAAGCAAGAATCGTCAGCACTGCTCTGAGTAAGGTATTGAAATAATCTATACTGTATATCAACTAACATGGCTATTTTTACTTTTAATGAAAACTATTTGAAATAGAAGATAGAGTCTTTATAATGTTTGGTTTTTTTCCTTCCTTTCATAAAATGATTTTTGTGTGTCAGCATCCTTTAGTTTCTCAGTAAGATATGGTAGCATGGAGGATAATGGTTCTTTAACCATTCTTACCAGCATGTTACTAAAAAATGGTTGGTATGAAACTTACCTGATTGTTTTTGAGGAGAAAAAATGCTATTCTGTATTTCGATATTTCCTAATTATGCTGGTATCAAGGTCTGCCCTGAGAGTGCCATGTTTGTATTTCACAGTGTTAAAACACCATCTGAGTGCAGGTAGAACGTTTCTCATGGTTGCTCACTAAATGTTACGGATTTCCTCACTACATCATGGCGCACCCACTGATTTGTTTTGTGGACACAGTTGCTATGTGCTTCCAAGCTAAGCTGGTCTGGACGTAGTCCAGCTAGCTCCAGCACTGCCCCCATTCATTTCAGCTTTGGACTCTTGTGTTTACCCTACAACCTAAGTGTGTGTTTGACACACCTCCAGGCTCCTTATCCTCCATTCCCAACCCAATCTTACACTCTAAATCTATTTTGTTGTAGGAATTGGGTTTGTGCCTTTCTGGCTGTGGAAGCAAATACACCTTCATCAGTATATCGGAGGATATTGGACAAGCTAGTGATCATCATGAGTTTCACCTACCCCTGGAACAGGCTGTGTCCTGGAGGCCAAATTCTAGATTCGAGTGAGCCCTGTCAGGTCCCTTGGATATGTTCACGGTACTCCATGGAAGAAGTGTTTTGCGTGTACCATCAATGGCAGCTGGCCAGTTTGCACGGGCCCAGCTTCCTCTGAACACCTAAAATTTTGTATACATTTGCGCTTAGCACCTTGACTTCTGTGTTCAATCCTGGGATTATTTCTTTGTTCTTTTCAGTATCTTACTTCAGTTATTTTGGGAGAGGAGAGAGACGCTTGAGCAGGGTTTAAGTAACACTTTGTTATGGGAACTACTGAATTGCTGGCAAAGGGTCTCTGTGGTGGCATGTTCCTGCAGCCTTTCCCATGCTTCAGTACTGTGTGTGATGCAGGCTGGTAATGGGGCAATTTTGCTTTCCCACCTTGAACAAATTCCTTCACTTTAACTAGCTTGCTGTGTAGATACAATAGCCTTTGCCTCTTCCAGTTGTTCCATTCATTGCGTTGATACTTCTTTTACTGCAGATTTGTGTATGTTTGCATGGCTCTAGATGGGCACCTCCTAGGTTAACATAGCGTATAGCTTCATGGATTTTAAAGTCAGTGCTCTTAGCTCATCTTTTATAACGTCCTCTGATAATCACAGGGCAAACAGCTTCATCAGGTTACTGCGGTGTGTGCCTGTCTCTGTCACGATTCTTCCAGGGTAAAAATGCTTAAGCAAACCTTTTGAATAGTTTGGGCCTGGCAGTAATTGACTGAGGAGGAGAAGTTCAGAGGCCAGGTTACTGCAGGAATGGTTCAATAGGACTTGGTTTACAAACAGGATTTCTTAGTAATCTTGGTGGTACAGATTACTGTCTCAATCCTGGCAGTATCTCTGAGCCATGCTTCTGAAAACAGACACATATAAAAAGTGTCACCTTTGTCTTATAAATACTAAAGCTAGCAATTCACATTTTGGATGGATCTCAGCTGTAATGGTTTCTACTGTCAGCTTAAAGGTTGCCTGCAGTATATAGGGAAGAGCTGCATTTTAGCATTCCTTTCCCAATTTTGTACGTCTTGTTTCTCACTAGTTGGACCAATTTTGCAAAAGTTTCACTAGGGAAGAAAGAATGAGATGTAATTGCAAATTTTGATGGTGATGAGGAGGGATATAAAATTCTGACTCATGAATCACCACTGTTAGCTGCTTCTGTTATGAACGAGATGATGTTACTCTTTATGGGTTAGGAAAAGGTTGTGCTCTATGGGTGGAAAAATCCTGGGTTCCTGTTGTGGTTTAGCCCCGGTCAGCAACTAAGCACCACACAGCCGCTCGCTCACTCCCCCACCCTTGTGGGATGGGGGAGAGAATCGGAAGGGCCAAAGTAAGAAAACTCGTGGGTTGAGATAAGAACAGTTTAATAATTAGAATAAAACAGCAATAATACTAATATAATGAAAAGGAAAATAATGAGCGAGAGAGAGATGAAACAGTAGGAGGAGAGGGAAAGGGAAAAAAAAAAACAAAACCAAAACTGAACAACAAGTGCTGCAACCGCTCACCACCCGCCGACCGACGCTGCCGGTCCCCGAGCCGCGATCGCTGCCTCCCCCAGCCAATTCCCCCAGTTAATATACTGGGCATGACGTCACATGATATGGAATACCCTCTGGCCAATTCGAATCAGCTCTCCTGGTTGCATCCCCTCCCCTCCCGGCTTCTTGTGCATCTGGCAGAGCATGGGAAGCTAGAAAGTCCTTGACTAGTGTAAACACTACCCAGCAACAACTAAAACACCAGGGTGTTATCAACATTATTTACATACCAAGTCTAAAACACAGCACTATGCTAGCTACAGTGAAGAAAATCAACTATCCCAGCTAAAACCATGACAGTTCCCCAAAACTCCTTGACTTGCTCATGCAAAGCCTTCTGCCTCTGGGATGGCAGCAATAATAGGCCCTCTGATTGTAACCCATCCTCATTAAAGTGTCTGTACTAATGAATGAGTGACAGCACATGCATCTGATCCATCTGATGCATAAATGTTTAATTCTGCTTTTACCAGTCAGCCAGAGTTTGGCAGAAGATCGGTTTCTGTGCAGCAGAGAAAAAGATGCTAGTGCAATGATGTTGCATTTCTCCACAGGGAACTGGAGCTGGAGTAGGAGCACTTCTGAATCAGTCACGACACTGCTATGCCCTTGAAGTTATTTTGGCTTAGACATCAAATATTGCTCGCTAGTCTCTTAAGGAGTATCTGGTTTTAGTTTGCTTCTCCTGTCTTCTATGTTTTCTCTATCCTAGAGAAAAAAGGGGACAAAGGAGAAGATTTATTCAGTATTCTCACTTGTTCCTGTGGACTCGTACTTAATGTCCATACCTTGCTGTGAGGCATTTGCTGGGCTGTAATCTAATGGCACTCACGCGGTATGACATTTTGATAGGAGACAGTGTGATCCTGGCAGATGGAGATTCTCATCGCGGTTCTGCTACTGATCTTAGGTGCATCCTTTCTCAGCGTCCCTGGTCCTTGTACTTTCTTGTCTGGTAGCGTTAAGCTTTCTGGGACTGCCATCACGCTGTGACGCTTCAGTGTGTAGCCTGGGGTTGTGCCATGATACAAATAATATTCTGATTAAAAATTAAGACCTTGGCCTACAACACTTGTTAAACAGCACTTGTTAAAGTAACGCCAAGTTTCTCTGCAGAGATTTTCTGTTAGGTCGGTGCTTAAGGTAATGCTACACTGTGAAAAGAAACGTGATGGAAGCAGGAAAGCGACCATATTCTAAAAGAAGTTAATTGCCGAAGTTGTCCGTGTTACTCTTAAAGATAGTCTTCCATCTCTGAAAAGAAATTTGGCTTCCTGGGCGATTACTGTTTTTAGCCATTCCCCCTCGTTTAATGGGCAGCAATACAGCAATCCGTAACGCTGCACGTTCCCTCTCGGAGGCCGAGAACGCCCTGCGCTGCAGCGGTGCCTGCGGCTGGCCAAGGCGAGGAGCAGCGCCGCCGCCCACAGCGCCGCGGCTGCCCGCGGCCCGGCCCTCCCGCGCCGCACGTGCCCTCCGCCCGCGGAGGCTGGCGGCGCGCGGGCGGCCGGCGGTGCTGCGCCCCGGCGCGCGCCCGCCCACGGCAGCGGCGCCCGCCCACGGCAGCGGCGCCCGCCCACGGCAGCGGCGCTCGCTCACGGCAGCGGCGCCCGCCCACGGCAGCGCCCCGGCCGTCGCTTACGGCAGCGCGCCGTCAGTCACTCGCTCACGGCAGCGCCCCGCTCGCGCGCACGGGCCTGCCGCCGCGGAGGCGGGGCGGGGGCGCCGCTAGCAGCCGCCCCCCGGCTTTTCGGCTCGGTTCTCCGGCGGTTTGTGGCGCCCCCCCGCCCCCGCCGGGGCGGGGCGGGGCGGGGCCGGCAGGCGCGGCGCGGCCCGCCAGAGGGCGCCCTCGCCACCCCGTCTCCGTGGGGCGCGCGGGCGGCAGCGGGCGGGGCCGCTCGTGCGTCACGCGGGGAGGGCGGGGGAAGGGGGTGACCTGGAGGAGGGGGGCGGGGTGGAGCTCGGCTCGCCCCGCTGCGGACGCTGCGGGGGGGATGAGAGGCTCCGCGGGCGGCCCGTGCGGCGGCTCCGCGGGCGGCCCGTGCGGCGGCTCCGCGGGCGGCCCGTGCGGCGGCTCCGTGCGGCGGCTCCGCGGGCGGCCCGTGCGGCGGCTCCGCGGCCATGGAGCGCGGCGCGTAGGCAGGGCCCGCCGCCGAGGCGGGCGGCGGGGGCGAAGTGGGCAAATGAAAGCTGAGGCTGAACGTCAGGAAAATTCTCCTGGCGGTGCGGAAATCTCCCCAAGGGATTCCTGTGGGTTGAGGCGCTGTTTGAAAATAGAGACAACCAAATCTACTGCAGCATGTATCACAGACAGCCCTTTACTGCACAGGTCACTTCGGACTGAACAGTAGACAAAGACGACGTGTTTAACCGTCCTTCAGCAGTCAGCAGGATAGCGTATTTCATCGCCAGAATCTTGATTCTATTTCAGGTTTTTTTGCTGGAGTTTGAGCACCTGGGATGCCTGAGCTACACAGGCTAGAGCCTAAACAAAGTACATAGGCAAATGTAAAGGCTCAAATAAGCATTCTAGGCTGAAATCTTATGTTCGTGACCGATCACAGTAACTTCTCATGAGAAAGTTTCAGTGAATAATTTGATATTTCATTGTTGCTAGTTAAGTGTTAAAAAAGAAAACAACCAACAAAAAACCCAACAAAACAAAACCCCCAAACTATGTAAATTATTTTTTAGTAATTCTGTATGTTCATCTCCCTTAATTTCCCATTGTGCTATAAGAAATAAGTCAAACAGCATCTAAAATCCCAGAAGTTCTGGAAGTTTCCCAGATGCTAGAAGTTGACTTTCATGTGGTTTGCTCCATGTAAAGATACTAGGGCTGGAGTTTGCCGTGGAAGCTGCATGGTAAGAAGCCGATGCTCTAGGCATCTCTATCCCTGGAAGCTGTTGCGCTGTGGAACTATTTGAAACTTGTAACTACAAGCTTTTTGTTTAACTTTCAAGAATATCTTATTAATACTTGAAATATAAACACTCAAGGGATTTATAATGCAACTATTGTGTATAAACCTTACATAAAAAAATGACCAAAACTCAACAAAAGCCTTTCAGTGGTGCTCATGGGCTCATGCAGGTGAGGGCTTTACCCCAGTGGTTCCGTCTGGAAGTTGTTTTCCAGCAGGGAGAAGGTTACCTCTCAGCATATCATCCTCTCTAAGTAATTGAGCTTGTTTCGAAATTCTTAGTGCCTTGATGGCTTTCACCTGCTTGTATGAAATCCATTCAAGTGCTTCCTTAGGGAGAGGATGTCACGTGAAAAGCATTCCTCCTTGTTCCAAACTATCCACAGGAGTCCTGTCCCAGAGCCTCAGCAGGCTGGAGCCAGCATTAGCTGCTTCCTCAGCGTTACCACTGTTTTCTCTAGGCTGAAGTTCAAGAACCTGCTTAGAGGGTTCAGGAAGACTTACAGCATGAGTAGCCGGCATGGGAATAAGGGTTACTAACCTGTATTCTTGAAGCGGTTTATCCCCCAGTGCAGGCTGCTACATGAGGCAGCTGCCTGCTCTCCCAAGTTACTCACATGGGATTGAAGCGTTCTGCTTGTATTTGGCACTTAGCAGTAGGGGCCGGTACATCTTGTACGTATACAGTGATCAAGCGAGTACAAAATAAGAGAAACAGTTTGTGAGAGGACTGTACTTCTTGTCAATTACACTTTTAAAGCTATTGATCTGCCAGAGAGTGTTGGGGTTTTTTTACATTTTTAGGGATTGCGTATTTTGATGCATCACCATCTGGTTACAGAATTAAGACATAAGCATAGTTCAGCTTCAAAGAGGTTTCAAGAGTTTAAATCAGTAGTAAATATTTCATTAAATTGTCTTGAACTGACAAAGCGAGGAGATTTACAGTGTTCAAGATTAAACTCGTTGAACCTCAGTTTGCAGTTGTGTATCAGTACCTAAAGATAAATAATGAAGTTTAAGGTCTTAAACTCCTAGTGGAAAAACTTAAAACCTGCAATGGAGACATAAAGAAGAGATGTAAAAATCTGGGGCATTTTCAATAAGATCTTATGCTTATTTTCTGTATGGTTCTCTAGGTAATCTCCTTTAAAAAGTATTCATTTTAAGAGATAGAAAATGAACGTCTGCTAGCAGATATCAAAGCTGAGAGACTGAAGCGGCCTTCCTCTTGTGTCTGTGTACATACAGACATTTCAATATTTCTCTTTAGACTGCTCATCTCCTGTTCATTTCTAATAGCTTATTTCCTAAGACCATGTCAGATGTTTTCCCTTTCTAGTAAAAAAGGCAATTCTGATTTATTTTGTAAAGTGTGTTTTAAAACTTACTAGAGACCTTTGGAAAAGATTTTGAGCACAAAAGTGAATGTATTCAGCACCTTATTTGTCCTCCAGTAGGCACTGGCCTTATGAAGCAACTTAACCTAAGCCAACTAAAACTCCTTTTCCCCAGTGCCTATGGTGTGCTCTCTCTGGGAACGAGTCCTTGGGCCGAAAGTCCTTTCTTTACAGACTAGCTCTACTCATGTTGAGTCACTTTGGGAGAGTCTGGGTGGCTTCTGCATGCAGATTGATTTTGTGTACGAAAAATGCATGAATATTCCCTCAGGTGTTAATTAATGCAATTCTTAGTTATTGAGAACTTCAAGCAAAAAATCAGGAGGTTCTCAGTATTCAAATGTACTGCTTACATATAATTGTTTAGCCACACTCCTTATAAGTGTCTGGCCAAAACCCCTTTCTCCTTCCTTGCTATATGCCCACGACTGTACTATACGTTCGTAATGGGGTGAACTTTTTGCTTTTAGTTTTGCTTAGCTGGATGTAAAGTAGGGGAACTTTTTTGACCATTTCTGCTCACAATAATTGAATTTCTGGTTTCTAATTTGTAGGGTTTTACTAGCTGTAGTGGTGGGGTAAAAAAGAGCTTGAACAACTCCCATTCGATCACACTTTAAATACTTTCTTCGATAATTCATTTAATCAGTAAACAGCAGGAGTCTATGATATTTACTGGGAAGTTTCTCATATTATAAAAATGGAGAATGAAGAGTAAGAACAAAGCGTTTCCCTCAGGACAGTACTCACGAGCCTACAGGTTGGGTGGGATAAAGATACATGCAGTAGCTTTGTGTGTTCATGCTCTACATATTCTATGTGATTTTCTGGAATGAGGATCTGAGAAAAACAAGCGTCAATGAATAGGAATTCAATGCATGTGGGGGAAAAACTAGATTGATTGCATCTGGTTCTGATTGTTCAGGTTGGCCTCTGCAAAAGGAAGGCCACTGTAACGTCTTAAATTGTGTCATGAAAACAACTCTTCTCCTTCGTTAGTAACAATAGCTCATATTATTGCATTGAAATAATTTCTGAAAGCTAATTTTCTCATCTAGTCTCCGTGTTTGCTCTTGGAGCTTCTGGGAGCTCAGACGGTGGAAATCAACAGACTGATCCCATTAACAGCTTCCGCAATTTTTCTGCACAGAGCTGACTTTTGACATAGAAGCTGCAGGAAAATGGTCAAATGTTGAACAAAACAGTATTCACTGGAGGGAGTGACTACCTTGAAAGCAATGCTGTTAGTACCAGTTTGGGTGAGAAAGAACTTAATTTTCACATAGTCTGTATTTTCAGTTGAACAACATGACAGTTCAATTTGCCTTTCCTATCTTAGTATGAAAGGAAAATACAAAACTGTGTGCACATCTGCTGTTACTTAGAAAATACTAAATAACAAAATAATCCAGTAACTGTCTTACAATTTCAGAGAAGCAGACCCCAGTAGCTTGTTCATATTTGGAGATTTACCCTAATTGCATCAATATTTAGTGACGGTTGTATGGATCACAAAACCTATTAACCTTCTACACACACAGCATACTCATGCTAGCAGCGCACATGGGACTTCCAGAAAATTCTGTGCATAGAGGGCTTGCAGAAGCAAAAGCTTTGCACGGTAGGTCCATGAACAAAACCAGAATTACTATTTCTGCAACAGATCTGGAATCATTTCAGCAGAAAGTTCTGAATACTGCAAAGCAGCAGATGGCAATTCCACTTTGCTTCTATCTGAGAAATTAAAATGTGAAAAGAAACCTGTAGTCCAGTGCTCAACAGGTTAATTGAATATGAACTATATTTGAAACTGGATGGCAAGTCATAGATAATGGTGATCAATACAGTACTTTTGATGAGGGGAAAAAAAAATCTCTGCAATTCACTGGGATGACATCACTTCTTGCATTGTTGTAGCAGCCCTTAAGCTAGGCAGCACCAGAGCTGAAGAGAAGAAGGCATGATGTAAGGAAATGGAATTATATCTCTGACACTTCGGGTTTTTTTTTAAAGCCTGTGTGTTTCAGGCCGAGTTTATTTCCATCTCTAGGTTTGGGTGAGCCACCCAAAGTTTGCTCTATTGAGTTAGGATGTGAACAGGAGCTCTGAATTTAATTGCAAGTTACAATTTGAGGTTGTCTGGTTATTTACTTAAAGTAACATTTTTTTCTTTCATGTCAAGATTGAAGAAATTTATTTACTCTGGTTTACATAGCAGCTACCTCCAGCTTTACATCAAATACATGGGGTTTGAAGACTATTGGTGGAAGCCTCCATGATGCCTCTGTCAATCTGTGGAATTAAAACTTTTCTAAAAACAATTGTTTCTAACCTGCAGAAAATATTTTAAAATGTGGCCAGTGTGCCACCTCCTTGTGCGTTGTCTTTCCAGCCAGCTTTCCAGGTGAGCACCATCACAAAGGTCCTGCACATCAGTTGGCTTTCTGTCAGTGTTATCACTGGGAATTAGGAGTAAAGGTATGTGTACCAACATAGCTGCTGCTTCATTTGGGCCATGTAATTCATGTCACTTAACCAGGCACCTATTACACTGCTCAGTGCTGGTGGTATCCTGAGATATGTCTGTTAGAACTAAATTATCTAGACATTGAAAGCTTTCAGTAATTGTTTGATGTGGACTATTTAGCTGATAGCAGTTGCCTGGAGAGGGATTTACAAGGAATATGTAGGAATGATGCTGCTATCTTCTTGAAAATTACCTTAACTGTGAAGGTGAAGCGGGAGTGAGTTTGAGAGGTGCTTCCTTTGGTTGTGTTTGCCACATCCCTCCCTCAGGCAATGGAAAATAGGTCTCTCTGTGTCTTGACACTGTAGATGATATTCAGAGATAAAAGCACTACACGGCTGACTATATTTTTGCTTGGTGAGGAGAACTAAAATGCCACTAAATAATAATGCCATGAAAATAATAAAATTTTGAACTCTTAAACTGTTTCCCATCTATCCCAAGCCATTAAGTTTTCCAATGATATTTACGTTAAAGTGCAAAATTGAATTATGTTTTTATGTTGTATAGCAGACAGACATTTTGGTGGATGGAGAAGTTAGGTAACTCTCCCAAAGTCACAAGAGAAGTTGGTGACTACCAGGAATAGAAGCTACACATGCTGACGACCAAGTCTGTGTGAGCCACAAGACCATCCTTCCTCCTGCATGCAGAGAAGCATCGGCATGAAAGGGAAGTACTTTCTGTGGTTTTGGAGAGGCTGTTCTGGTGATTCTGACATTATCAGCAGAAGGACACAAGATACTCTACTTTTAGATGGAGGGCTGGCTGCAAGGCTCTTGCTGTAATTATTTTGTAATTTCAGCTGCTCTCAAACTGGACTGCTTTTCCAAGGGTTGGCCAAATATTCCCCCTGCAGGAGGAAGGAAGAAGGCCAAAGATGAATCTACGCTTTTTGGAGAGAGGGTAATTGTTGAAAGGGCTGGTGGGTGAAAAATTAAAAAAAACCCAAACCCAAAACCAAAACAAACTAACCCCCACACACACATATAATGCCTGTCCATCCTGAGGTGTGAAGCCCTTTGGCCTATGTCGTACCAGGCACTCTTGAGCAGAGTACATGGGCAAAGAAAGAGCTTGTAAGACTGGTAAGGAGAAATGTTCTTTAATGCCAGCTTTTAAATCTAGCTCTGGCATAAGTCATGGAAAGTATCCCTATATTCAGCTCTTTTATTAGCAATTCTCAAATACACTTGTTTTTTCCATGGTTAACACCACTTCCCAATTTTCAGTAGTCATCTGTCAAGCTGTCTTGTCTCCCCCCACTCTCCCTTCAGTCTGCACTGATAGTAATTAGAGCAGTAACTGACAGCGTAAGTAATAACACCATGTAAGCAAGACTGGAGAAATAGCAATTAACACTTAACAGCAGTAGTTCAAGATCATCAGCTGTCCACTAGCCTGGGTAATACCGGGTGGATGCAGCTGAACTATTTGGGATGGGGAGGGAAAAGGCAGGGAACACAGCCCCTCCTGCCCCACAACATGGAATGGGTGCTGCCTTGGTTGGTGGTGATTGTGGAGAAACAGCTTTTCCTTTGATAATTTCTCCGGAACTGGGGGCTAGATTGTAGACGCATCAGGGTGGCTCCTGCAGAGCCAGGTCACAGCCATATGCTACATTTTATCAATATTAAAAATTGCCTAGCCCATATTTCTATAAGTAATGGAAAGACAGTAGTAAAACAGCTTTCTCTAGAAGTCATTGTTTATCCACAGAAATCTTTTGGGAGGTAAAGGAGGTTATTGGCCCTTTTATAGCATATTAAATAAATAAATAGTGTCATTCTGCAATTTTTCTATAGTCATCTTGGAATAAGATGGGAATGATAAAAGGAAGTGGCATTTAGTCATCTGTCAATTAACATGAACATGCTTTTCTTGCATATGCAACAGAAGTAAAAAAAAAAATTAAATTTAAAATCACTATGTAACATTAATATTGCAATACTGACCAAAGGCCTTAGCTAGGTTGGAGGTCCCATAGCTTTAGTTGTTGTGCAAACAGTAAATAACTATTTCTGCCTTAAAAAGCTTGCAAACACTGACAGTCTTTTTTTTAGACAAGACTTTCTGTGAGTGCAGAGAGGGTTCTCTCTCAGCTGTGACTTAAAAGTAGTCATCTTGAAATTGTGAAGGGACCAAAAGATAGAGTAAGTGCAAATGAAAATGAAAGTTGGAGGAACTGAAAGAGAAAATGCATTTGTGGAATAAAAAGCCAGTGAGTATGAAAAAGTGCTGAGCACAACTTGTTTTGGTGGAAATTTAGCTTACGTAGCAGCCGGTAAGAGCCAGAGACATTTGGGTTCCCAAATGTATGTCATGCTCCGCTTGGCGCTACCACTTCTGATGTGGGAGTCCAGGAAGTCTCCTGCGAAACAACCTGAGCACTTAGGCACATAACTCCCCCTGAGCTCCGCTGTGGCTTTGTTGCAATGAGAGAAAAGAAACTCTCCTAAGTACTTAGGCCCAGATTTTTTGAGTGTTAGATCCCTGAGTCTTCTTGCAATGAATTCCTAGCCTGAATTATTTTCTCAGTTCTCTCAATTCTTCAGCCCTTTAATACTGAGTTTTCAGTGTCTTTCTTACTACATTAAAAAAATAAAATAAATCTGTGCCTTACTGCAGCATCAAATTGGATTTATATTCACATGCATTCCCTTCTGGTGGCTTTTCTTCTGTTAACATTGGTCTGATTAGCTGTAAAAGATGGAGCAGATATTCTTCAAATAAGTTGTTCCAAAGGGCCACTCTGATGTCTATCCTCTTACAGTATGGCACAGCTGGGAATGGCAATTTACTCTTGTAACAGGTTGACGAAGGATCAGCTGCAGTATTAAAAGGTTAGTACCCAGTTAATTTCCAGTGAGCTGTTCTGTAATAAACTCAGCATGTTGATGTGGATTTTCAACATTTGAATGTCTTTCTCATTTACATAACATTTTGTTTGAAGTCTAGCTAAAAAAAAAAAAACCCCAAACCCCATATTGTATTAATTTATACTATGCTATTGGGAAACACTTTGATTTTAAACTTATAATTTATATAATGACATATATATTTGGACATCTGGACAATAACTCTAACAAAGCAAACAAGTCACTCTTAACTAATAGATTGCACTGCTGCCAGCCAGAACAAATGAGAAACGTGTGGACTCAGTAATAAAAAAATCAACCAGTTAATTTGTTTTCAAGGATTATTATCATAATTCAATCTTACTTATTAATGACCTCTGCACCTACAAAATTGAATACAGCTGTTATAACAATGTTTGTATTTATCTAGTGACCCTGCTGTAAACAGCTATCACTGTAGCACTGCAGATCCACTTCTATCTCATTTTCCAAGTGCTTAGCTGCTACGTGATTAAACTGATTTTTAACGAACCCAAGACTCTATTCTGTGCCAGTAGAGAGTTAGCAAAACTCAGAAAATGTTAAGAAAGCTTCAGGTAGTCTAAGCACAATGTCTCAAGGAATCTGAGAGAAAATGAACTTGGGTGAGGATTTCCTGAGTAAACTTTCAATACTGTCTCTGTAGCAGTTTTTAATCCTGCATTCTTCACAATATCACATATAATTAATTCAGTGCAGTAATTAGGTTTAAGGTAGGCCACTGTTTATGGGACAACAACAGTAGTATTACAATCCTTAGCCTTTAAATCATTAGGTGTATCGGCACCCTCATTCCTCACTGCCCTCTCCATTCTTCAGAGTTGCAGAGATGAGGGCTTGCGTGGAGCTTACGCGACAAACAACAAGCTTTCTGTATAGGAATTGGTAGGCAGGAGATTCAGCAGTCTGTGGTGGAAATTCTTTGTCCCGTGTCTTGAATTCTGCAGGACCTTTTTCCGCTGCCCTGGATACAACAGCACTTTGACAGTACTTTGGATTGTAGCCATGGTGGATGCTATAACTCTGTTTTTCTCGTGAGAAAAGATGGTGTTTTCTGCTCAGTTCTAGTCAGTTGTTTAATGTTAACTTTTACATGTAAAGTCAATTATGCAAGAAAATTGAAAAATGCCTTTGCCCTCAGAGTAAGACTATCTTTCTTTAGACTATGAGCAACGTGAATAGGAATAACAGTGTTTGTCTTTTGGCCTTGGGAGCTGTTACACTGTCAGCAAGAGTTCAGTGACTGACTTATGGAGTTGAGCTGAGAGATCAAGCAAGATGCTCGAGTTGACTTTGTACTGTGTCCACGGCCTCTCTGTGCCCAGTGCGCTGCGGAGTGAACAATTATAGACCTTCTATGGGTGCTGTGGCAGCTGCTTTTGAACTGCAAAAAGTTGTGCCAGATCTGATCAAAATAATTTAAAGTGTGTTGGATTTGCTTACTTGTGCTGTGTGTGAACAACAGATGAAGCTGAGCACATGCCTTTCCTGCAAAATCTAGAAGATGTGTTGGTAATTTAGCAGGTTTTGAAGCACTGGATACCGTGCTTACAAGAGCCTATGTTTTTTTCATCCTTTAAACAACAGAATCTCTGGTTCATGTATGATAAGTGATACTACTTGTAACCATGTGTATTTGCTTGCTTTTCTATGGGTTGTTTAAAAAAAAATCTGTTACCGAAGGGTTGTTTTCCTTGTTTGCATGGCTGGCTTGTGAGGGCTTTAGTTGCTTGGTTCAGGTTTGCTGATGCCCCACTTTGCATCTAAAACGTCTTGGCAAAGAGCATGAAGTGTTTTTCCTCTTCTTCGCTGGAGGCTCTGCGGAACCTTCTGCGCTGGCTAAGCCTGCCCTTCACCATATGTTTTAAAAATAAAAAGCCATTACCCCGGTTGTCAGGCAGGGTAATGTGCATCCTTGCCATGGAGAAGGTTCCCAGCCCCTGCAATGCTCCTTGTGTATAGAAGCTGGACTCATAATATCACAAAATAAAATCCAGGATGGTGCCATCAGCCTGTGATTGGCTTTGGAGGTTGAAAAAGCACAAAATTTAATGGACTAGGCTCTAAAGTCAATAAAGAACTATGTTTTGCCCATGCTAGTCTTGGCTTGAGATAAAAGTAACTGTGGATGATGTATTCGATTGGTAGGAAGCACATTAGCATTTCAGATTTATGGTATTTCTAGTCCAACACTATGTGTCAAATGATAGTAATTTCAGCAGCAAAAGTGAAACCTATGTGAAAAATGATTAAGCAACAGTATGTCCAGGGGGCAAGACATTCTGAGTAAGTAGTTGGCCTTTGTCCTTGCTTAAATGTTTTTAACCTTTCCAGTGTTATAAGTGGATTGTAGATATATTTATAATGTGCCTTGGTATTTGCAGTCAAACAGAAATCTTGAGCTAATGTTAGAAGTTGTTAAATAATGATGCAGGAAGAGATGTATCACAATGGATATATTTTTGGCATGAAAAATAGATTTTGTTCATTGGACTTTAGAAGGAAAAAACCCCACATGATGTCGAGATAAATAGATCAGTCTAAAGTCAGTGTTGAGTTACATAAAACTTAAGGTCAAATCATTAATGTTTAGTCATGTTGTAACTATCTGAAAACAGACCTTGATAATCAGAAGACTGTTAAAATGTCAAGCACCCTTAACAGTAGCCACTACTTTGAGCCTTACACTGAAGTGTCGAATTCAACCTCTCATGTTTCCTGTGTTGAGATGCAGTTGTTGAAGATATTTACTGTATTTAAATTTTACAACTATAGCTTCATGTACCTAACTGTTAATTACATTTTGCCACCCTGCTGCAATGGTGTACAAGGCCTTGTAACTGAACATCAGGCTTAAGGAGCTTTCACTGGGCTCAGCAGGAACTCTTCTCCCAACCTATTTCAATTGCAGCAGCTGCCTCTCTTCTGACAAAAGCATTGTTGAGATGGCTTCACAAAGGACTTTCTCCCATCCTCCTCAGGAGGGGAGTACCTGGGAGACTCTGAGCACAGGATAGAGATCCCCAAAGGGCTTAGCACAGTGTAATGCAAAGAAAAATGAGACTTCTTGTGCTGGTGACAAACCTGTACCTCTGAGAATTGTGCTGTGCCTCTGAGCTTTTTAATCTGGAAGTGAGAGTAGAGGAATTGCCTCCTTCCTTGCAACTGGGTCAAACGAGTGCAGCAGAGCCTGGCTGCATTGCTTCCTTAATCATCCATCTGCCTGAAAGCCTGCATTTTCAGTCTAGAGGAGCCTGTGGGGTATCTTAGGTCATCTTTGCCTCACAGTAAGTCCTGTGTTGCCAACATTCACAGCATCAGGGCTTAAGGTATTTATATATCACTCAAAAGAAAAAAAGAGTTTTGCAAATTTTTGGAGATAACTGGACTCTTTCTATCTCTTCACCTTTTCCCACTTCTGTTTCTCTGTCCGATACGGCTTATTTTAATCTTTATTTCACACAACAATGTTGTGAGATGATAAAAGTTAAAAATTTTGGCTAGGACCGGAACAGTTGCATGAAGAGTTACTAAACTGGAGGCCTATGGAGCGTTTTCTTCTTTTCCTCCTAAAATCATTGTGTATTTACACACCTCTGCCACCACTAAAGTAATTAAAAAAGAAAGAGCCAAAACAAAGTTTGCCAGCTCAGGTGGGGAAGTGAAAAAAGAGAGTTGAGAAAATGTTGCCTTGTGCACCTGGAGCTACAGTACCAAGAATCATACAGATACTAAGATAGAAATACATATTGTTGTATTCATGAATTGCAAATTATTTGCAAGTATCAACAAAAGACTCAATTGCAATTGAAATTGGGGAATTCCTCGTCTTTTAGTACAAGTAACAAGTGATTTAGGTCCACAGGTGTAAGTTGCTGATGGCTCTTAGGGGCTGCACCTGGCTTCCTCAGCAGAGCTATGTGGACAGCTGCTCTGAGGAAGCATCTTCTAAGGTTATTTTAGTTGCTGTCTCAACTTTCCAGGCTGTGTCTTTACCATCTATCTTTGCTAGAATTATAACACTAATGTAAAGCAAAGGTGCATGCTGTTCCCATGCAGCTGGCCCTCACAAACCTCAGGCTGGCCAACTGTATTGTACCTTCCCTTTTATCAGGAGAGCTACCTGAATGCAAAACCAGCCTTTCCATAAAGAAATACCTTAAATGTCCGGATTTCTCACGGAAGTTTCATAAAAATTAACGCCAAGCAAGGTATTGCAAAATTGTTGTACGTAACGTATGCATGCTGTGCTTGATTCTTGCCTGCCTTAAACAGCACACAGTCATTCTCACAGGTGCAGAGCAAGACATCTGAGTGGTAACTGCCACCAACTCAAAACTGTAACACTTTGCACATTGGTGGAAATGACTAATCAAGGTGCAAAGCAACAGCTTTCAGAATGTGGTCTTGAGTTATTAATAGAGCTGTGGTTTTGCTAGGTCAGGAATGGCACAGCTGTTTATTTTTTCCTGTGTTCCAGTGTACCAGTGGAAATAAATTTGATTTATTCCTTTAAGTTTTTTCATAACTTTGTTAATTTTTCACTAGCTAGCATGCATCTCGGGTCTGAATCCTGGGCTCTGCTTTGAAACAGCTAATGAAAATTGCCACTCCTTTCTGCATCTTTAGCCTAATGTTAGCTAATAATACTTAGTATTTTGCACAGTCACTTGTATCTTAAAAGCACTTAACAGTTATTAACTAATTAATCCTCACAACATGACTGTAGGTTGGAAGCTAAATAAATATTAACATTCCCCTTTTAGCAAAGGGGTAACCAAACAGGACGATTAAGTGATTTACGTGGACTTAGTGGCAGAGCTGGCAAGAGAACTCCTGTGCTTTAGTGCCTGTGCTTATCCTTCCAGCCACAGTGGCTCAGTGTGAATGAAAGCCCTTACTATTATCCTGTGTAGCCTTTCAGATTGCATTAGTACCTTTTCAGATAAAGTTTGTCACATCTGTGGTCATAAATATCATACTGAAGGATGGCTGCTGCCCAGACCTTCCCATGTCCCATCACACAAAATGTGGGCAATAGCAGGAGGGAGGCTATAACTCCCTTGTACTTCACCCAATAAATCCATGCCAAGCTATATTTAGAATGGGACTGTTCAGAAGAAAAATCCTGAGCCTTCTCACCAGGCTCGATTAAAATATATGTAATACCTGGCCATTGCTTTTACAGAACAATTATTTGTACTGCTATTTCACTTGATGCTGAATCAAAGCTGGAGCACCTGAAGCTGGCAAGTCTTGCTGTGGAGACAATTCTGTCACTCATACTCACAGTCTTCATGGAACATTTGTGAAACTATGGGAATTCTGTCTGATATGCTTAAATACAGTGAATATTTTAAAATGCTCTAAATTATTTTAAGCAGTGTAAATGATTTTTCCTTTAACCAAGGCCCTATACTTTCCTCAAAGCTTCTGCTTTCTGCAAGATCACATCTGAAATGACTCCAGAAGGCTCTGGTTAAGTTTTTACATTGACAAAGCCTACAAACAAAAACATGGTCTAAATACTAAAAAATATTTATGTTAGTGAATGTAAAGAACGCCATTTTTAATGGATATGTAGTTCAAAGCTCAGCTTCTGCCTTGTCAGCCTCATCTGCTGGAAGAATCATTTCCATCCTTTTATGAGAAGGGGGGTCACAGTAAGGATGAAATGCCCTGGCAATAGCTTTGGCTAGGCAGTGTCAGGTGGAGCATGAGGATGTGCTCCGGGATCCACTCCAGCAGCTGGAAAGAGCTCACATGGCTCAGTCGTAGCCCTTCCTACCCTGAGACGTCCTTCTCTGTGTTCCCTACGCTGTACACTTTGGAGGTGGTGAAAGCTCGGTGATGGCAGCTCTCTCCCACCCAGGGCCACCCTGTCGTGGGTAAAGCTGGAGTGCGATCCCCTTTGCTGGCAGTCAGTCTGACATGGGTACAACAAATGACAAAATGTGGCCCAGTCGACCTTCATACCTTTCACTGTGACAGCACTGAATCTCTTCTACTCTGAGACACATCTTGGGGTCTCTTTCACAGCTGAGAGAACTAATACCTTAATTTTGCTGAGCTTTTAAACCCGAAGGCAGAGATATTTGTGTCTTTTATTCCCCATGGCCTTGCTGTTTGTGCTAGTCTGTAGTATACATGCGGAAATGTTAATAGCTGCCGTGGTGTGGGAAGGCCCCAAGCTACGGGGTGAGGAGGTGCCAGACAGAGGATTCTCATGTCCTCCAGCGTCAGCTTATCCTGGTCACCACAGCCTGCCTTTATCCGAATTGCTCCTGCTTTCCGTTTTGACACCTGTGAGAGGAATGGACCAGAACTGAGCTCAACATTTTGTTGAGATATTATTCCTATTTTGTACTTGTTAATTGCCCATTAGAGCTGGGTGATCCGCCAGAAAATAGGTTACAGAGACTGGAAGCATAAGTGATTTTTATCTTGAATTTAGCAAAAGCTTTCAGCCAGAGACGCAAGGCGGAGTTAGGGTACTTGGAAAATGTTTCTGTGTTTTCTAAACACTAGACACTTTCTAAACACTTTCCTCCTGTGCTCGGCACTGGTGAGGCCGCCCCTCGAATGCTGTGTTCAGTTTTGGGCCCCTCGGGACAAGAAGGACATGGAGGTGCTGAGGCGTGTCCAGAGAAGGGCAACGGAGCTGGGGAAGGGTCTGGAGCACAAGTGTGATGGGGAGCGGCTGAGGGAGCTGGGGGGGTTTAGCCTGGAGAAGAGGAGGCTGAGGGGAGACCTTATCGCTCTCTGCAACTGCCTGAAAGGAGGTTGTGGTGAGGTGGGAGTTGGTCTCTTCTCCTAAGGAACTTGTGATAGGACGCGAGGAAATGGCCTCAAGCTGTGTCAGGGGAGGTTTAGATTGGATGGTAGGAAAAATTTCTTCACCGAAAGGGTTGTCAAGCACTGGAACAGGCTGCCGGGAGAGGTGGCTGAGTCACCATCCCCAGAGGTATTTGAAAGATGTGTAGGTGTGGTGCTTAGGGACATGGCTTAGTGGTGGGCTTGGCAATGCTAGGTTAACAGCTGCCCTCGATGATCTTAAAGGTCTTTTCCAACCTAAAAGATTCTATGGTTTTATGATTCTAAACAGAACATTCAGTTTCAAAACCACTGAAAATTCAATCCCCCAAAATAATGTTTTTGTTTTGAAAGTGACTACTTTGTTGTAAAAAAACAACATATAAGGTGGTTTTTATGAAATCCAAAACTTAAAACCTGTTAAACAATATATTTGGTTTAACTCAAAATGGCATTTTGGATACTTTTTCCTGTTCTTCTGATAGTAAGAATACTCAGAAATTGTGGGCCTAACATATCACTTTATTTTCAGCTTAATAAAACCCTTGCTGTAACAAATAAATTGGTTTTTGTGGATTTTCAGAGGAGCAAAGTGATTCTAGTTACCTTTCTTAGCAAGCTGGTCCTTTGCTTTAGTGAAGTGGGACAAGTATTTGGCACAGGGAGCTACAGAGCTGCCTGGGATCTCCAAATCAGAGCTGGAGCTGACAAGCTGTGGACTGTTGCAGCAGTACCTGAGGCAAGACGAAAAATTTGATTAAAAGGAATTTTCAAACACAGGCTTTTGTCCTGCAAATTTCTATGTATGAGAAGGGGTGTGGGAGGGAAGTGAGCCTTACGATAGATGGCATGGCTGTAGTGTTCAGGTACCCCCTCGCTTTCTGGGACAAAGACTGTCTTTTTCTTGTGTATTTTTCAGTCTCACATGAAGGTAAAGTCCTCCTTTGACTACCTCAGCGCCAATCATGGGTAATACGTAATAATAGCAAATTTAGCAAGTGTGCAATCTGTAGTCAGCATGACACAGTAATTCTTGTATCCTGTTTGCTGTTGCAAAACTGTATTTAAAATGGCAATTGGAAAGTGCAGAATTTCCAAAATGCTTTTTTTTACTTTTTCTGCTTTGATCCCTGCCTCCCTCTGGAAAGGGGAATGTGTAAAGATTCCCTCGACATGTTTTGTCTTTGTTTCCCAGCTGTAGCACCTGGAAGTGTGAGTATAGCAAGTGCTGCCATCACACAAGCGATGGCTGGGGCCGTGGTAATCTTTCTTTTACTGTGTCCAAAACCAACTGCTCTCCTTTTGCAGGCACACGCCATTCGGCCGATTATCCGCAGCCAGTCATCCAGCTTTCCCCGGTTACTGGTATGTTTTGAACAAACACAGATGAGGGGAAGTATAAGACACCACGTTAAAACACTTCCTGCCCAGTCCCTCAATGAAAAGTCCTTGTACAAAAGTGCTTGACATACAGATCATATTCGACCTTTGATCATCTGTCATTTTGTTGTAAGAAAGCATGCCATCATTTGCCACCGTTTAAAATAGACCCAAAGGAAGTCAGGGCTTAATCTTAACCTCAAACACATTGAGCCTTGTATTTCCTATCCAGCCATACACCGTGCTATCTGGTTTCCTACACCTCAGGCTCGCTAAGTTTAGTTCCTCCCAGCCAGCTGCTAAGAAGGAAGGGAAACCATGTTCACTGTGGATAAAGCACTCGCTGTCTGCAGCTCTCGCAGCCTTTACATACTAAGTGGCAGACAACAATACAGTTTTGAGGTTTCTCAGTTTTAAGAAAAAAAATATATATATTCTGAATTCTTTTTGCTCTTGCTCTGCATTTGTCCTGTGGGTTCATATATTTAAATCTTTGATGCCATGCTTTCTTGGGCTTCTCTAGGAAGAACGTTCTTACTTGCATGCTTAGGCATAATTATTTAGCACTTACGAATATCACATGGTTAGACCATTGCTAAATTCAACATTGGAGTGTTATGCATTAATTAATATTATATCAAATCCAGTGCAGTCACTCAGGTCTTTCATCTTAGAAAGTAAATGAATGAGTAGGAATATATAATGTACCATACAGGAATTGAGATTGCCTCACCAGAAATCTTTATTTATCACAGAAAGTAGCTGCATAAAATAGCTGCAATAAAACTGACCTATTTTCCCTTTATATCAGTATGATTTCTTGTCCATTTACTTCAGGCAAACAGATTTTTATCACAGAGGAACTGGCCAATTTCTTTTTTGGAGGTAGTCTTGGGGCCTGCTACGAAAACTACAGACCTCTTTCAGGAGCCTGTCTTCTGGGGACCTTAAATATTTATCAGCTCAATTGCTTCTCCCCCCTAATTTTTAGTAGAATTGTGATAATTTTGACATAACTCTACCTGCTGGGTTATTGGGCTTTGGCAGCCACATGCCATAATGCGCAGGTGGTTCAGCATTCACGAGCTGAAGCTGACCGGTTGGGGAGGATTTGGTGAATCCGTACTCCTGCTGTACAGTGATCTATTTTTCCAGTGACAGCAGGGCACTTCCTGGCAGAATTTTGGTTTTGGATGATCTACAAAGCAAAAATCTTAGCAATATTAACATCTCTGTGAAACCTGCAAGACTGGGAAAACTGACACTTTGTCCCACCTGATTCTACGAAACATTGATTAAATTCCTCCTTTCTGTTGGGGTCACACATCTCTAGCATTTCAAATAATGGAAGGAAAAAATCCTTCTGATGGAAAGGATTTACAACACCATTACAAGAGGCAGAAGGGGCTGAAGACCTTCTTTTGGTGTTTGTATAGAGGTGCTGTTTTCCTTTCCTAGAGTTGCATACAGTTTTATCTGAGTTGTTCTGATGTTTCCATAACATTATACCCTTCTGCCCCTGCTTAGTCCTTGCTTTTGAATGGCAGCGCTCATAAATTCAGTTTTGAATTTGGTATCAAGATCCACTTCTCTTCTCTTAGCAGCAGGGTAAATAAAAATGTCCAGACGAACTTGGAAATACAGTAGACTTCTGTAGAATATTGATGCATGACAAGAAAGAAAGGTTAATTTCATCAAACTTAAAAAAGGGTAGGAAACACTATCCTGCATTTTCATTTTAATACTTGGATGTATCTCATTCCTCCCCACTGTTCCCCATGTAATTACCTAATTCTCCTCTCATTTTACCTGTTTTAAAATGGGATAGTTCATAAGCTTCAACATTCCCATTTTCAATTTGAGGCAAATTGGGCCTGATGTCTGCATACATTTTTAAAATGAAGCCATTAAATGTGTGAAGGAAAAGCAAAACACGAAATTAGAATAGCATTGTCCTACAGATAAGGACAGAAAATGCACAGGATGGGGATGTAAAGAAAATGCTTGAGAAAAAATTGTCTGAAGCATGTAACTGAATTAATGTAATCCAGTTAAGGAGACAGAAGAGCCTGACAGTATTGCTGTATTAGTCTGCTCAGAGACGGCTGAAAATACAAGATGAAAATACCTGGATGCTAATGGCTCCAGAAAACTGCTATAACACATCTTCGGCCAGTCACGACTGTTTAATACAAAATTCAAAGCTGAAGGTCCTCCTGAGCCAAAGGAGACTTCTGTGATGAGGAAGTTCCTAATACACTGAATAACCCTGGCAAGTAGTCACCAAACTTACTGTGATACCAAATGAGAGTGGGGATATATTTGTCTGATTATTCTCACAAGTGTTTGGATTCATAATCTGCCATCTTTCCTTCAGCTGGTGTGTACATAGCTCATGTCACTGGTTTTAATGCAAAGTACAGTAATACTCAGCCTAGTTAAAGATGGCTAAATAGCTCAGATTAAGGAGCTTTAATAAACGTTTGCTCCAGGCCCAGCTGTGTTAATAGCAGCATCTCAGTGACACTTCCCAATTACTGTAGACTCAGAGAACTGTTTATTATCCTTGTGTAATTCCAAAGGTAACATACTGTAAGTTTGCAATAACACTTTTGTTTTTTTATCAGTAATCTTAATGCTTTATCCACACTTCACTTAAATTCAGGAACAGACACTTCTATTCTCTGGAAAAAACAATCAGCAGGAAAGCCCAAATCCATCCATTTGTCTGTCATATGTTGAGCAAATGGTGCTGACACCAGGAAATGTGCAGCACTTGATGTATGTGTTTTGTAAGTGTGTGGATGCAGCTAGCAGGCATCATGTGCAGTCAGCATTTCGGGGTGCTGACAGCATCCTGACAGATAGTCGTAGTGGACTGAAAAGAGGATAAACGACTATAAAAAGTGTATAATTACATTTTTATGTGCATAATTATGTATATTAGTGAAGACTTCAAAAAATTACCATCTATCACAGACTACTGTATTATTTAAGCAACTTTTTGAGGTGTAAATAAATTTTAAACTATTTTAAGAATACAGTATTTTTTAGGATGATAGTTCAGACTTTGAAGGTACCTGTGGTGCGGCAGAGGAGCTGTGCAGGCTGACTGGCAAGTTATTGCTCTTGCAACTGCTATCCCCTTTGTAAGAGGAGACCAGCACCGTGTCCTCTGCCCACAGAGTTTGGCAAACTGGAGCAGAAAGAGACCCCTGGACATGGCCAGGAGCTATGTGACTCCCTGGAGAGGTGGGGTGAGGTGAGAGAAAGTGAAGGAGGGAAGGGGCTGGTGATTCACGGAGGGAGATGCTAGGAATAGTCACATAACATGGCAAGCTTAGCCTTATCCAGCTCAAGTGTGGATGCATAGACAGGATGTGCAGATCCTTTGCTGTCAGAACCAGGCTGCATTTGCACAAATGCCATGCTGCTCGGGTACTCCTGTAGTGAAAATACAGGTGGAGGCTGTAGGGTCCCGGCACAGTGTGTCCTGCAGCCACCTGTGAGGCAGAGCAGCCTGTTCAGCCAGTGACCCAGCTGGTGGCAAAGCACCTGGTCTGGCTCCGAGGGGAGGCGAGCATGCAGGCAAGCCGGTATAAATATGGCTCTGACTGACAGGCTCTGGTTGAGAGGACAGATTTCCAAAACAGAGTTTGAGAAAAATCTCTGTGTTCTTCTAGGAGGTTTAGGAAAACACTGACCATTGGGTTTACAGAGACATCAGCTCCTGCCTCTGCTCTTCTGCTCATGGGTTAACTCTCACTCTTCTTCCCAGGTCTTTCGGCCATTCTCCACATTGCTCCACTATATGAGGAGAAGAAAATCCCATGTCAAGATGCCTTAACCATGATCCCACTGTCTACACCCTCCCTGGAAACTTGCCCTGGTTGTCTAACACAGCCGCAGGCAGGCTGGAGCGAGCTGGGGCCTCTGCCCTGCTGAGCTCTCTTCCATTTTTGCCTCTTCCTAGGCTACTTGTGTTTTGGTTGGTGTTTGCACCCTGCTTGTGGGTGGGAGCAAGCCAGGGCAGTAGCCAGCTCACCACCATGGGTGGCATGAGGATTCGCCTCTGGGACTCTGGCACTCGAGGGGGTCCTCATAGAGATCACAAAGAGTGACTCTCAGAGCTGAGAAGAGCATGGTAAAAGGTTTTTGGGACCTCCTTAGGGAGTGATGTGGAACATTTATGTGTGTAAAGCATCTAGCTATCCATTAGGAAAAAAATATGAATTAACTTTGATGGCAGGGCAGTATTCCTGACATTACACTGATGAGTTACTGTGCATATTGCATGACATCCGTGCAGAGCCTTGAGCAATGGATGACTAAGTATCATCTGATTCTCTGTTATTAAAAAGTAGGTGAATGTGTGTGTTTCACTAAGGAAGGAAATGATGAAATTGGGGCAACATACTTGGAAAGAACTCCATTTCAAAACTCCTTTTTCCTTTTCGAGGCAAAGGAGTTGCTGCTAACAACTTCAGATGGGGTTGGAAAAAGCCAAAATGATAAGACAGCAGTCTTTTGCTTTTTAAGTCTTTTGGAGTTATGATAGTGAGATGGTGATAGAAATTTTATTGTGCATGTTTCCAGTGTAAAGCTATGGAGTGGGCAGAGGATTTCCTGCTGCCTCTAAGAATTGGGTAACTCCTTGAACTCAGACGCGTGCCCAGTTGTGCTCTGAATTTAGAAATCAAGCGTTGCTCCCAGCAATGACTTCTCTGAAAATTGATTTTCTTTACGTAAATCATCTTCTAAGGTGACCTTGGGTGAGGCAAATCAATGCAGTACTGCTGAAAGCAGCACTCGCTCTCAGCAGAAATACCAATGCCACAGTTGGGCAGCCCCAGCCAACCCCAGCCCCGTGGCAGCCCTGCCCGCACCTGACCCTGGCCACTCATCCTCGTCCCAGGGAGCTGCTGGCCCCTGGCACCCTCGCATGCAAGTATGTAATGTGGAGGGTGATTTGAACCCATGCAGGTCCTTTGGTTGTAGAAAAGCAGCAGGCTCTCTGGGAGACGCTGCAGATCTTCAGCTCACCAGGCTGTTTTGTGACACAGGCTCACTGGGACCCCCTGAGCAGGAATAATGGTCTTCGATTAGCCTGTAGCATCACCGGGATCCAGGGGATTGCAGGCCGAGCAGTCTGGCTCAGGTGGTGTGTTGAGCATGACATACAGCCATCGCTCACTAAAGGTTATTGCTCTCTGTTATTTTAAATGTGCACAGGGAGAAGAGAAGCTTTTACTACTTCAATGCTGTCATGCTCATATATGCAGGCTTAACTTCTTTATGACTTTAAATATTCCTGTGCTTTGCACAGGAAATAACAAATGCAAAATAAACTCAAGAAGCTCAGTAGCCCGTGCATCACTGTAATTTCCATTATTTCCTGGGTTTGACTAGCTCAGAAATACTGCAGGAAGTGCTTTTTCTTGTGGTATTTTTGCTTCCTCCCCCAGCAGAGTGGAAGCATTACACAACGGCATGTGAAAATGAGAGAGGGACCCGCGCTGCCGGTGGGCCAGGTCATGGGAGTGCTGGATTTCTGCTTTCCATGGCCATTCCCGGCTCCGCAGCAGAGGGGCAAGGGACAGGGCCTGGTATGGTGGTGCACACCAGCTCTCAGCAGCCAGGAATGCCTGGTTACCTTTGGGGAAGGTGGCAGGGGAGTGGGAAGGTGGGCTGTGGACAGGCACTGGGCTGGCAGGAGGGCACTGGCATCACTTCTCTCTCCTCATTACTCAAGGCCTTCAGAGAAGCTGATCAATCTGAGGTGTCGCTTTGCAGCTTTAGGCCAATTTTTATTGTAACTGAATGAATCTGCCCAACACCCACATACAGCTTAATAAACACCCAGGAGGTTTAGCCAATTCCTTGTGCATACTTTATTGTTTTGAGACATTCTGAGATCTAATTTAGAGATGTGAAATGCCTGCGACTTTCCTCCATCTAGGCTGCGCACTGACCAGTCAACATTCAGTCTGGTGAGCCAGAGCATATGCATTAAATTCTGCATTAAAGTTCTGCTGATAACATTATGCTATTAAATAATACAAACATTTTTCCTGTTTGCCAAACAGTGGGGATCCCTAGTGCACACTGGGGAAGCATGAACTATAAAAGCCTCTATTCTTTTTTAATTAGGCCGTATCTAATTAAAATGATTGCCTGCCATTACTAGCATTTATAAAGTATTCTCCAACTCAGCATGACTCATGGGGCTGTATGGAGACAGACTGCACTGCAATCTATTTGGGATGTGTTTGCTTGTGCTGTGCAATTGTCGTTTATCATCATAGAAAGGCAGTGTTTGTCTGAATTATTATTTAGCATGTACTGCCAGCTGTCCAGGCCTCTACAGTTCCTCTTATAAATTAACTGATTAGCTTATTTTGCATACATATGAAATCTGAATATTTGAAGGTAGAAGCAGGACTGTCCCTAGAAGTTGCTGACAGGGAATTTAAATGCTCGAGATGCCAGGCTAGTTTGGTAATCAGCTATTGCAATCAATTTGGAAACACTTGCAGGCTTTCTGTTAGTCTGGGTGGAAATGAAAACCATTGCGTGTGCTTCAAGCAGCCCACTCAAACTCAGCCTGTAAGAAGTGACTGTTTGGAGGGAAGCAAAGACCCTGGCCATTAAATGGCGTAGGATGCCATAGGCAACCCCATTAAAGCCAAGGTTAGCCAGCAAAAACTGCTGGAGAGGAGCCAGGTGTTCCCTCTGAGCAGAGCGACCAAAAGCCAGCCTGGAGCGATGGGAAGAAGTAATGGGCTGTGGCGGCACTGGTTTTGCCTACATTTGCCTTAAGAATAAGGCCTGAAGAGCGCGCGGGGTGCTGCAGAGCGTGCCCCGGCGGGGAAACTGGCCCGGTAGGGGAGCCAGGCCTGGGAAAGGAACCGTCCCGGCAAGGGAGCCAGGCCCGGGAAAGGAACCGTCCTGGCAAGGGAGCCAGGCCTGGGAAGAGAACCCGCCCCAGGAAGGGAAGCAGGCCCGGGAGGGGAACGGGCCCAGGAGGGGAAGCAGGCCTGGGAGGGGAACGGGCCCAGGAAGGGCACTGGCCCAGGAGGGGAAGTAGGCCTGGGAGGGGAACGGGCCCGGGAGGGGAAGCAGGCCCGGGAGGGGAACGGGCCCGGGAAGGGCACCGGCCCAGGAGGGGAAGCAGGCCTGGGAGGGGAAGCAGGCCTGGGAGGGGAACGGGCCCGGGAGGGGAACGGGCCCGGGAAGGGCACTGGCCCGGGAGGGGAAGCAGGCCTGGGAGGGGAATGGGCCCGGGAGGGGAACGGGCCCGGGAAGGGAACTGGCCCGGGAGGGGAAGCAGGCCTGGGAGGGGAACGGGCCCGGGAGGGGAAGCAGGCCTGCGAGGGGAAGCAGGCCCGGGAGGGGAAGCAGGCCTGCGAGGGGAAGCAGGCCTGGGAGGGGAACGGGCCCGGGAGGGGAACGGGCCCGGGAAGGGCACTGGCCCGGGAGGGGAAGCAGGCCTGGGAGGGGAACAGGCCCGGGAGGGGAAGCAGGCCTGGGAGGGGAAGCAGGCCTGGGAGGGGAAGCAGGCCTGCGAGGGGAAGCAGGCCCGGGAGGGGAACGGGCCCGGGAGGGGAAGCAGGCCTGGCTGGTTTGTGCAGGGCGGGGTGGTTTGCAGGCAGCGGCTCCCTGTCAGCTCAGCGGGCGAGGGTCAGGGGCTGTGCCGGAGCAGGGGGACCACGCTCAGCATTCGAGTGAGCATACGGAGCTGCCGGTGGAGCTTAGGGTGGTTGCCGCAAGCCCAGCAGTAGGGCCTGGAGAGATCCTGCTGGTTTGGCGGGATCTTGGCTTGAAGCATGCAACGTAATGCGCTACTGCGTGGAAACCCCAGATTTTCAGGCTGACAGCTGAGTTCCCAGGCATGGAGGACTGAGGTTTTGTAGGCTATGGAGCAGCAGTTCAAAGGGGTCAGACATCCTCCTCTCGGGAGATAAGTCTGCACTGGAAGGATGGTGTGGAGTGGAGCGGGGTAAGCCCCTGTGAGAGCCCACACTCCTGAGGGGAGGCAGGCAGCAAAGCAGTGCTTCTGCTGGGGGATGTACAGGGCTGTTCCCCTTTCCTCCCAGACCCCTGCTTCATTCCCTGCCACGTAACCCTCCGGCTTTCGGTTCCCTCAGTGGCGTTCCAGCACATTGGCTACAAAAAGTGGTGGAGATGTGAGGGGTGAGAAGTGGGCAAACACATGACAGCAGGATGCTGAGTGAGGAGATACAATGGCAGTGGCAGTTGCTGATGGAGCAACTTAACGTAAAAGGCTCAGCTCTGCAAATTACAGCTTGTATGGGTAAGCTGAAGCTGTTGCTGGTGTCAGTGCAAGGTTTACAAACATATTTCAGCTCTTGTTCTCCTTCCCTTTCACAGCTAGTATTTTTGGTAAATTTTTTCTTCCAAGGGTTATTATGGTGTGTGAAACATAGGTATGATGCTATTATTGTCTTTCCTTTAAGTCAGTACATCCCAAGTAAGACATGATGAGACATGGAATTAGGTTAAAATTAAAATCTTACCATATAAATTTAAGTTTTTAGCATAGGCTTGCCCATCTGAGATTATAGCATCTTTATTCTGAATGCTATACCTAATACAAAGTAAGATGTAATACCTGCTCTGTGAGCTGATAATCTAAAAGGCAGTGCCTTTAAAAAAAAAGGTAATATTTTCAGCTTTATTTTATAGGTTAGGGACTGGGACACAGAGAATCAAATTACTCCCATGTCATGCAGACTAGAAATTAACATGTGTCTTGAATTTCCAGTTTTGTCTTAACCACAAAAACAAATTTTCTCTCTGAGTAGGGATGGTTTGTTCTGGATTTTAAAACATTTCTTAAATGGAGTGCTAAAATAATTTAAAACTCTTGCTGTGTTATGGTTGCTTCCTAGATGCTCGGACAACTAGCTTTATGACTGCAGCCTTTTCTTCTCCTGCTGTGGATCAAAATAGAAATTTTCTTACCTCATGCAAGACAGTCTTTGGTACAAGTACTTCTTTTCTTCATTGTAACTTGAAGAACAGTTGCATGCATCATCCAAAAATGAGCTTTTCACTATTTCTGGTGGTAAAACAATAATAAAACTGCCTGGCTCTTTCTCCTGCAGACAAACACCATGGTAATTAATGTGACTGCAATTATTCATCAACTGCCACTCCGTTGGCTTTTATGGGGCATTCTTCTGCTCTTTTTATTTCTCTTTAATTACATGGTAAGGAAAGAAGAAGCTGAGGTTGTACATGGGATAGGGCTGGCGGTTGCCAGCTAACAGGGATAAGCTTTAGAGTCATCTTTTCTTGTTGTAGAACACAAAGTGAGTTGATGATCTAACACCCAGGTTAGGTCCTGCTGCCATGACTGGCAGGTTGGTCTTCTCCTCTGAGTTGCTGCTGGAGCTGAGGATTTTCTGAGATGCTGCCATGATGAAGCTGCTACTGAGCTATCTGGACTGCCATGCTCATGTCCCGCTGAAAGCCTGATTTGCCTTCAGATTTGGGAATGCAGTAATTGCACCTTGAGAGCTGAAGGTGGCATCTCGGGCAGATTTTGGTAGGGGCAGCTATTTTTAGCAGCAGAAGGCATTGGATTAGGTTGCCTGGATCATGGTGCCTTTTCAGCAATTTATTTCTCGTTTCTTATTACAACAGTATTATTCTGGATACCTGAACTTCTCACAGTAAAAGCATTGGGAGGAGGGTGTTAAAATGAAATTAGGTATAACAAGTTTGTACTCTGTTCTTCTGCTCTTTCTCCCGTGTGGCTGTAAGAGACAGGAAATTGAGTGAGACAGACCTTTGGGCTGGGCTAAAAAGGTCACTTGCCTCTTTGCATCTCACAAAACCATGTTCCCTCACACCCAAAGCGGGTGCGGTAGCACTGCTTACCCTCCATCGCTTGCCTGCGCGGTGTCTGGGTTTGCTTTCCTTCCTGAACTGAACACGTGAGTTCAATGAGAGCTCACCCACCAAAGCACAACAGAGAATGGTAAACCTGCCTGTTTGGTTTCAGCTGGTTTCACTGGTTTGCAGCCAGGCTGAAAAGAATTTTCAGCATGAAGCAGCACCTTACAGCAGAGGAATTCCTTTTCAGCACCCTTGTACACAAAATGGTTGCAGCTCTTCCAAAGAAATAAACCTAGCTCGCCTCTCCCCCAGCTCTGGGCCTCCCTGGCAGCACTGGAAAGATGGACCTGCCTTAGATCGCCTGGCCTTTGGCCAAAATTATCTGCATCTTAAAGGGAAATACTGCCAGAGCAGTTAAATTTGGTCTTATTAATTACTCCTGGCAGCTCATGCAGTGTCAATTAAACAAGGATTTACATTCCCCAACGCTTTTAGCATAATTTTCACTTTCAATCTGTTTTAAGTCCTAAATATGCAATCTGTCTATTAGAACATGGTTGCTTCCCCAAATAATTTAAATTCATGTTATTTCATGAATGAAAAGAAAGGGTTTCTTTACTGTAAGAAATCATTAGTATATGTGCTTTTACGTTGTCTTTTTTACTAGCTTTGCATGTGCTGCCTTTTGTTTGGTTGCTTATGTTTACCTACTGTCAAACTCTAGAGACCCTTTAACCCTAGCTCTCTGTTTGTCAGAGTTAATGTAGGAAAAAGTGTGGGGATTTTGTGTTTATTTTTGTTTTCCAAAGTGAGGAGTACAGCTAGACCACAGGCAGGTATTGCTGTGTAACCAGTCGTTAGAATTGCACCAGGAGCAGGACCACAATTTGAATGCCTGTAAGGTAACAGGAGCTTATGCAGCGGTGTGGTGCAGTGCTGCCCTTGCTGGCTGTTAACTCTGCTGGGAGATCGGTGCTGTGTGCACGAGAAATGGTGTAGCCATGCAAAAGTGTTCAGCAGCAGAGCTGTGTTGTCACCTTGTCTGATGGTGCACTGCATGGACCAGTGCTGTGTGCCAGCATCATGCCCTGGGCAAGGGCAGGAGCGGCTCCAGCCTTAACCTCAAGCAGTGGCTTTTTCAATGTGTGAAAGATGCATGAGTGGCATTTCTATGGTGGACATTTCTATTCTATCTAATACCAGGACTGAAGGAATTTCTGTACTGACATCCATAGTGGAACTGAGCATTGGGAATCAAAGTAGGTATTGAAAGCAGAATTGTTGCTATGTTATAGCATCATGACATTATATCATTGCTGTGGAAAGTAATGTGATGATCAGTGAAAATAATTCAGGTAGCTAATTCTTCTTTCCAAGCACCGTCTTGTATTGAACTGATATTAATAATATTAAGCTTCCATTCTTGTCAGTGATAAAAGTGGATCTCTGTGAGCCGGTTCAGCCATAAAAAGGGTAAACGTCTATGTGCAGTAACTGAGCAGATGAGTAAAAGGAGCCCTCAAGCTCAAAGTCTAATAATAATGTTTAAGAGAGTTTTGCTCAAGTCACTGTACAGAGCAGGATTGCTGCTGCCCTTAAAGTTAAGCTCTTTGTGTTTTGCAGCACGTTAGTACAGGGACAGTACCAACTTGTGAAAAGCACCACATCCTTTATAGCATTTTATAAATAATCAGATTTTCCAGACATAGAAGGACTAACAGTTTTTTAATAACAGTAGAATTTCTCTGAGGTGGAAAGAAAATCGCTGTCCAGGGATCTGCTGGCTGAGATGACAAGGCATGTAAACATGCTCTGGAGACACCGAGCATGCGGGGTTTTACAGACACTGAATACCTTGGTGGTTAAGGAGACTGTTCCATCCCTGCACTATAGTTTAATTGCATTAATAGTTGTAATAGCTTGGTGGGTGTAACTGTGAAGTAAATATAAATCTGTGTCTCCTGTGAATAGGTAAAGCATCTATTGAAAGACAGAAGCAGATGTTTCACATTGCGTAATAAACACGTTCCCAAGTTGTCAGTTCTTCATCCTCTACATCCACCCCAAGAGATTCAAAGTGTAATGTCTGTGTGTAAACACGATCAGGTGTCAGTCAGTAAAAGGAAAACAGTGCAGTATGAAATGGTAAATCACACATTTATATACTCTTCTACCATAATATACTGGGCCTGGGAAGAATTTTAGCTAGAAAAATCACCACAATATCTTTCAAAAGAGCATCATGCCTCTTTCCTCTGTTCACTGCAGGCTCCTAGGTTATTTTTCTGTGGAAAATATACAAATGTAACACTCATTTCCTTTGTAGTCATACCTGCCACCCCTTATTCTTAGTTTCTGATGATAACTAACATAAAGTAAGAGCTGGTATCTTGCAAGAAGCACTTCCTTTATCTTCATCAATAGATTCATTTAAAGAGCAAAAAATGCTCCTGATGACAGTAAAAATAATTATCTCCCTAAATTCGAAAGGAGAGCCCTTAATTCCTAATGTTCTGAGTACTCCTTTATCAAAAAAGCTGATTCTTGGCTGATGTGTGTTTCGTGTAGCTGCCTGTGCATGTCTGGAGACTCTGTACACCCATTCTACTTTGGCAGCCTGTGAGGTGTCCGGAGGTACCCAGAGGGATGAGCTTTGAGGGTCAGAAGGGGCAGGAATTACATTATCTTGTGAATTTGAAGCTCTTGCTTTGAAACATTCACTAACTTTGGCAAATAAGAGTGGACAAAAAAACCCCACTTGTCTTTTTGAACAACGCTTTAAAACTATGCATGGCCAACATGGAGAAAGGGCAGCTTTTAGCTGTAGTCTCCTTGAGCAATCCCCAGCGCTGTAGCTGAAAATTTCATGTGAGGTTTGTTGTTGTTGTTCGCAATGTTTGGTTGCAGGTTATTACCTGACTTTGTTATTGTTTTTCCTACTGAATCCATGGGCTTTTAGAGCTGAACATAGCACCAAGAAAAGGGAAAGTGATCCCTGTTTCATACCCAACATTATACTTAGCAGGGCTGAATAATGCCAGGAACGTACCGAATATGCACGATGAGCAAGGGTTGGAAACAGGTCGTCACTCATGCTTCGGGCAGATTACGTACCAAAGATGCAGTCGGCTCGCATGCAAAAGGACAAAAGCATCCCTGGCTCCCCTGCAAATTCAGCTGAGGAAGGATGCTGTAACACACCAGTAAAAACTGCCTGTGCCCCAACAGATAATGGACAAACCCTTATCTCTGAGCTCATTGCCTGGCCTTGCATTTATTTTCAATTTTCATTTATTTACTTTTTGTTAGAATAGTTATTTTAGTTTTTGACTATCCAAATGACATTTTACTTGAATGGAGTACACTTGTGTGGCACTTTAAAGGCTTCCTCCTCCAGAGTCATTTCCTGAGTTTTCTGTGCCTTTTGATTTTTGAGAAGTCCTGGGTCAGTCTTTGCTCTTTCATTTTTAAATAAGTATCTGGTGGTTGTCATCCATTGTGTTTAGGACTCAAGGTCAATACTGCCAGCACGAGATCATCGATCAGTAAGCATTGATTGACTTCAAGCCATCACACACTTCACTAATGTGAGTTAGGTATCACCTCGTACTGATAGTATTCTTAGACATAAAATGTGATCGCTGCAAGGATTCAAATAATCTTTTCTTTATTTTCAACAAGAACTTTGTCTCATAAGCGAAACTCTTTCCTGTAACAATCCCATAAAGCCAAAGAAGCCTTGCTGCGAGCTCATGTGATGAAAGCCAGGATTATTGCAGACTTACACCCGAAGTGCAGTACATAGGGACCAGGTTAGTTCCTGGTGTAATTTCTGCCTCTGCAGCTTGGTCCTGAGCAACGATTGTCTTGACCTTGTATCTAGCAAGTTTGTTTATCCCTGGGCTGTAGGGCCTGGCTGGCCGTGCCCATCCCAGGAATGGTGCAGGAGCCTCCAGGCGAGGTGCAGCAGACATCCTGCCAAGGAAAACCTTACACTTAGAAACACTGCCTTTAAATAATGTGTCTTACTTCTGTAAACTTGCGGCGACATTACATCAGATCCTTTTCCTTCTTAGAAAGTTGAAGGCAGTCAACCTGTAAGAAATACCCTGTATTTCCCCGAGACTGATACAGCTATGTGTTTTGCGCTGGCATTGTTCCGAGTCACCTGTATCAGATGTCTTTTGCTAGCCTGGCTGTGCCTTGCAAGGGAGTGCAGATTGTCAGCTTTGGGATTTCTCTGGAAAGAATTCACTGGGATTGTAGGGTGTCAGGAAACCTCTTTTTTTTCTGTAGAAAGATGAGGAAATTTGGCAAACACTGAAGAGCATGATCAAATCATTTACAAGTGTGACTTTGAGTTTGTTTCCTTTCCCTGAGCTATTTATGCAGCACACATTTGAAGGCAAGCTGTGAGTATTATGCAAAGAAATCTGCTAGCATGCAATCTCCAAGAGGAGCTTTAAGATTTACTTTCAGGCAGGATCTGGCTCACAGCAGCTAATAGGAAGAACTGTTACACTACTCTGACAGCCATACTAAAAATTTAGTGTGTTTAATGCTTATATTTCCATGTTACATTTCTGCTGTGGTGAAAGGCATTTGCATGCATAGACTGAATGTAATGCCCACTGATGTGAAATCATTTTTTGTCATTAGTTGCAGAAGCTAAGGTGAATGTAAGAGGGAACATGGATGCTTCATGTCACCCACCAGTGTTTATTGTCATAAACCAGTGATCTTTATGGTTCTGCTGGTGAGCTCCAGCTGCGGTGCCCCAGGACTTTGGGGTCTCGCCCTGGAGTTGAAAGGCAGCAGAGAGAAGAGAGAGAGGACTGGTTTCCATCTGCCCACCCTGCATGAACACGAGTGAATTTAACTTCTATTTCTCTGGTTTACATTTACATTTAATGTATCAAGAGCATGGGTTTAACGTAGTATCCTGGGCTACACTGCTAAGTTCACGTAGTCCAGCAGAGTCACAAGAAGTGAATGATAACGGCTGTTGCCTTCTTTTCCATTTTTGCATTGATCTGACATTGTAAATGATGCATTCTCTCCGGCTACCACAGCCATCCCCACTGGTGGCGAAAAGCAATAGTACCCTGTTTTAAAAAGCAATAACTTTGCATTAAAACCCCCTTAGTTGTGACCTTAGCTGTGGTAAAGAAATGCGAGCAGTCCTCACCACTCAGTCCTCACCCATCATCAATATTATCTTTTCCCAGAAAACAGCTAGATTCCTCGAGGGCTGTAGCTAACAGGGGTGCAAGCCCCAGCATCAATGGAGACTGAGAGGCACAGGCTAAAGGTATTAGAGAGGCTCTGCTGAGCTGGCAGCTCCCTGCTCTGCCTCCAGAGTGCGGCTCTGCAGGTTTGCCTTCCCAGCCTGTGGAGACAGAGGCAACTTTTGGGTCTTAAATTTCCAAGTACATGGAGAATTTGACAACTGCTCTGAGTTTCTATTCGCACCAGGGTTGGACAAAACTCAATACTTTGTGACAAATACCATAGCTAAGTGCATTTGTTAAGAGAAAGTATGAAGTAGCAGCTTTTCCCTCAGAGGTAACACAGCAGTCCTTTCTGATTGCCCTCTGTTGCTCTGCTCGCCGCCTGCACTGCAGCCAGGCATTGACCTGCTGGTTTCGAATGTTCTTTCATGACCTGCCCCATCACTTTGTCCACATCAGTGTCTTTCAGCTTCTGATAAGTTAGGGCATAATCTCTTGTGCCTATCTCTGACCACCTCCTTTTCCTTCTCATTTTTTGGAAAGCTCTTTTTAATCTCACTTTTTTTTTTCCCTGCAGCTTCTTAGGCTCCCAAATCCTCCTTCTCTTATGAAATGCATGCAAGAACATAATGGCAGTAGTTCATGGCAGTTGGTATGATAAGGAAATCTAAATGTTAGAATAATACTCCTGAAGTTAGAGCTGGTTGCATGATTTATTTTTTTAGTTCAGGTGTATTTAAAGATTTCCAATTAATGTATTCCAATACCTAAAAATAAAATTATTTCTGAGAAAGCTCTCATTTGTCTTGGTGTAAACCAGCAGAAGGACATGATCCAATTAAAGGGGAGAACTCAGGATATGGCATGTCTGCATGGCTGAAGTCAATGTCAGGACTCCAACAGACTTCAGTGGGCTCAGGATTTCTCTAATAAAGGCTGCGCTGCTAAATCAAACTGCCTTGATTACTTTCACTTGAAGCTCTGCTTGATTAGGCACAACAGAATTTGTCCTGTGGCAAGGGATCAGGAGAGGGAGAGAGCACAATAGAAATCAGCCCTGGAAAAAAAAATCTGATTTTAAGACTTGAGCTCATGTACACGAGGCTTTATTAAATGGAGACTATTCAAACAGTCACACAGTTACAGTGGCTATGATGCAGAAGGAGTTTTTCATTAATAATTCAACAGCAGGGAGATCTATATTTTGCCTCAGACTGACAGTTTTTACCATCTGCTTAAAACCTTACTGTCTCATAACAACTATTATCAACATGAGGGTTTTTTTCCCTTTTAGAGTAATCATTATGCTGATCTCCCAGATTGTTTAAGGTAGCTGAGGTCCAAGTATGAGCATGCTGTTACAAATAGCTAATATTTATAATTGCTATTCATTTTCATATGTTTGATTGGCAGCTGGTTAGTACATTTGTTTTTCTCACTTGTAACTGTGATGTAGCAGTGGCCTTGATCTCACTAACTGTTATATCTGAGTTTAACTGCATTCCTGTCACTAATCCCAATAGGCTCATTTTAAAAGGACATAGTGACTCAAATTCATGCCTAGTATAACTCTATTGAAATTAGCACTTTTCACCAGGGATGAATTTATCTCAGTATCTAGAAGTGCCCTTAATGCATACAGAGGGGTCGTTAGCAGTGGGCCCTGAACATAATGCAATTACATGGCTGAGCAGCCAGCTGCCTAACTGCCTGGCTTTGAAGGTGTCGCTTAAAAGAGTTTTTCTGGGTGTTCCCCCCAGGCTTCCCACCCCCCTCCTAGGAGAAAAACCCCAAACCTAAAAAACCACGTGTGCTGGGTGAGGTTGTTGAGGGGGATCTGAGATTTGTGCTAAACTCCGTGAGCAGCTTATCCTGAAAATGGGAAGAAAATTCAGACACTTGCTTTCATGGACACTGAAATTCCAACACAAATTTAAACAGACACTTCTTATATGCCAAGAAATGTTTTAAAAGTCTAGTTAATTGTAAATTAAACAGAAATTTGGGCCTCTTGTATGGTGACTGTTGCAGCAGAGAACTACCAGCCTCTCCAGTCCTGCATTTTTTGAGTGTTCACTGTTGAGAAATGTGACATCCAAAAGGCCATTATGGCTCTGCAGTCGGCTAATCCTTCATCACTCTGAATGCCATCCTGCAGTGTGCAGCCAAGACAAGGACAAGACCGTCTTCAGAATATAATCCTGCACATCTGGAGGCTGACACCTGCTAAACTCTCTCCCTAAAGGCTTGTGCTGGCTGGCTGGCGACCTGGAGCTGGTGGAGAGCAGGTGGTGAGGAGCCATGCCCCTGCATGGCTACGGCTCCAGCCAGCTGCAGGCACGTGGGCAGGCAGCTGCGGGCTGTGCTGTAGAGCTTCAATCCAGGAGTGGCAAAGGAGACGTTTTTAAGAAGGGGTGAAAGGCCATGCCGAACATTTCCAACATTGTTCCTATCCAGAAAGGGAGCTTGTTCACTTAGATCTATACAGCTCAACGGTTTCCACACTCTAATTTTGGAGAAAATGGTGGTAGACTGGTCATACTACTGGCCATATTTATTTAATTTTTAATTGCAATGGAAAATAACACTGTAAGCATATAATTGTACACGTTCATTTATTTTGTATCCTTTTCTCTCACATTAGTGAATTTGTAAGTTCTCTCTCTCCCCCTTGCATGCCCAGCTGGGTTTTTGAGCGACAAGTTGGGATCTCATAATCAGAAATTGCCATGCAAGGCAGTGTTTAGCCAGCTTGGCAGCAGCTGAATAGCACCTTATCAGCTGTGCTAAAACACAGCACGTTTCACCACCTGGGTGGCTGAAAAGTGCTTCTGTCTTTTCAGATTCATGGTGGACACTTTGCATATGGACCACCTGCAAGCAACAGCCCCTGAATGACTGCTGTCCTTATTTCTGCTGTCTCCTGCTGCAGGGAATGTCACAGCTGGTGAAGTTAAAGGCATCGATTGTCAGTGTAGTACCCATTGTTCTGAATAGTACTGCATCAGTACAAATCCTTGTATAATCTCATTTATAACACAAAAAGTATTTGAAGAAAAAAAAACAAAAAACCTTTATTTCCATACGAAGATGATGTTGACAAACTAGCAGGGCAGACAAATTTGTAGACTTGTTATCACCTTGATTAATGCAACTAATAACTTTGTGTGAGATCAGTGAAGTCTCCCTCTATATACATATATGCCTTGCTTTTGTTTACAGTATTTTAGTGTCTTATGCAGCCCAATTTACTCCAAGAACAGCCTTCAGACAAGTTTAACCTAACCTGTATTCACCCAGACACCCAACAGGAACCTCCGTAAGCCCACACTAATCCTGTTTGAGGAGATTTGGTTTAGCATAACTGGCTGTTAGGGCTTCCTGAGCAGTTAAGCTCTGGCTGGGCCACCTGGCCACCATTAGTCTCCCAGGAGACTAAAGACTGGCTTTTGGGGCTGGCTGATGGTTTGCTTTGCATCACTTCGGAATGTGTGCTGCATGCCCCTGGGGGCTTCTTGGTGGTCAGCCTGGTGCTTGGTACTCCTTCCTGTTCAGAGTTGGCTCCTGCTCTGGGTCCTGGATCCTAGCACAGCTTCTCTGCTGCCAGGCCTTTGCCTGCTCCCTGCCCACGCTTTGTCTGCCCTTTGGTACCTCCCTGGGAAAAAGGGAAGTAAAAGCCAACAAATCAAACCCTGTAATTCAGCCTGTGTTCATTTGTACATCCTACTTGTAAATCCAATGAAGGAGGCAATATAACTGCAGCTATTTGAGAAATGAATTAGTAGGAACAACTCTCCCTTGGATCGAGGGAGAATACCTTGTTTGGGATTGCAGCGTCAGATTCCACTGCCGTTCACGCTGACAGACTGGCTTTGCTGGGGACCAATTTGTGCTGGTCATACTTGTGTCTTTCTGTTACTTACTGGCATGTTTTTACTCCTTTAAAACAAGCAAACTTTGCATCAGTTTATCTAATTTGGATGTAAAACCTTTTGATACCATATAAGCATTTACTGCCATTAAAATTGTGCCTAGGGTATTTGCATTTTCAGGCTGTTTTGTAAAGTGGTCTTCTACACAGGGTAAGGGAAGTGCTGTAGTATGGTACACAGGTGTTTTAAGTTCAGCTTTGTTTTCTTTGGTTGAACCTTGTGTACAGGTTGCAGTGATATAAGAAGGTCTGATTGCCGGAAACTTGGAAGAACAAAAAGGGGAGGAAGGTTAGGTGATAGTGCATTTTTTCTCAGTTTTATCTACTAAATCAGCTCTTTAGCAGACAGATCTGTTATATGCTTCTGTCTTTGGGTGGTCATATCTTTGGCTTACAGTAATCTTACTGGACTGAAGTTCATCTTATCTTGGCAAGCTCTTTAAGGCAAGTTGTGTTTATGTTATCCCTGTGCATTCAGTGTAACCTGCATCCTATTGGAGAGTATTGCTTCTTTACTGTTGTATGCCAGAAGCCAGTTTTGATTTCTTCAGTGAGCTGTTCTCTGGCAATCCCTTACTCTCCTGTAGGTGAGGTGATGGCCCACAGAGCACAATGCAAGTTTATAGATAAGCCAGAGGTAGCTGTTGGACTGCATGTAGCCAGTAATGGACCTTCACTCCTATTTTAGTCCTCGTACGGTGTTGTAAGAAAAAAGGTGGGGGGGTGAAATAGTTTTACTACTTGGGTTTGCCACATGGACCACTGACCTCAGCTGAACGTAATCCTGAGCTGTAAATGCACCTTGCTACTAAAGCAACTTCTGTCTTCTCCATAAATGTTATCTTAGCAGCTGTATTGTCTTTTAAGGTGTAATATTCCTTTAAATGAACCACTGAGAAACTTCTTTGTGGGCCTCTTTGTCTTTGTTCAGATATGAAGTCAGCTTTCCACTGCTGCAAGCAGAGGGACAGCTAATGAAGGTCATACCACTTGTGTGTGGCGCTTCCTACTTTCACAGCATGGGTAAATCTCAAATGCTTTAAATTGGCAGATGCCTACCACTATTTCTAGTACAGTGAGAGCAGTGTATTTCATTTCTGACATTAATCTGTATGGTAGATCTGAATCGAAATCTTTTGGTTTCTAAATCATCATTTCACTCAGGTAGTTTTATCTCAAGAGTAATATTTCTTAATCAGGATTGGGGAAGTTTTGATATCAGTACAGTGGGTGGGACTTGATGTTTCGAGATAGAAGATAATTTCTGTCTGTCGTTGTCTTGCCTATCAATCATCTGTGGTATGACTTAAGACACTGCTAGCCATTATTTTAATGGGGTCTCTAATTTGGATACACAGCTTTACAACTGAGGTTACTGGCAGCCACAGATACCACTGACTTCAACTGATGTGGCGATCCTAGGCATTAAAATTAAAGGTTTGGGGTAAGATCTGGTTTCTTTCAGAATAAAAGAAATGTTCTTGGCACCTGAGGGAGTGGGATCTCACACTAAGTCTAAAACTGAGCCTGTAGAAATGGAAGTGCACAACATTCAGAGGACAGTTCTGAAAATTTGTGTCCTGTGCTTGTGACGGTGTATTTTTCCGAACTGAAGACTAGGGTTCATGGCCCCTATTACTTTCAGGCCCTAATCGAGCGTTATTGTCCCTGCTGCTGCAAATTCAATCCCAATGGACTGAATAAAGAGCCCCCTAACTCTTCAGCCTCGCGTTGGCCCAGCCTCATTAGACAAGCAATACCCAAGTACGCTCACTTATGAAAGGTTAAAAAAAAAGTAGGTAGCAGAATGTTCTGAAATATTTCTATTCTTCAGGAGAGGCAACTATGGGTAACATTAGAGATGAAGCTGTACTGCCCGCTGAAGTGTTTAGAAATATTTTGCCTGCTGAGTTCTCTAAAAATAAATTTGAATGTTTTGTTGTTAAAAATCATTAATATTTTTTACTTGTAAGCATAAAAGGAAACTTTTATTTACCAAACTTAGATTAGTATGTAAACACAGATCTAACATTGTAAGTGGAAAACTGGAACAGTGTCTCAGAGATGATATGTGACTGCCCTATTTATTATAACAGTTGACAGAGCAGGAGACTAGAGACTGATAGTAAATTTTGCCTTTAGCATATGAAAAATTCAATTGCCTAATACTATTAATTTTGAAATAAATATACAATTAGTAATAGTTATAAACATTACTCCGGATATTCTTTCACTGTTCGAGTAGATATTTCACGCCTGGCACTTTTCAGTGTTTCCAAATTTTAGGTGGAGTGGAGATTTTTTTATTCTAATGTGAAGGTTTTTTTCCTGGATTTCCGTATATTCAGACCTCATCCAGCACACAATGTTTCCTGCAAGTGTCACACTTTCAGTGATTGATCCCTTCCTCCAACAATGCAGGAGAACCTTTCTGGATTCTCAGTTCTGGGTCCTGAACAGACTCTGAAAACATAAGCCCAGCTTTTCCTTGCTTTAGGGCTTACTTGTGTCAATTTCTAGCTTTTCGTATCTCGGTTATATGCACTTGAACACCTTGACTTTTCATAAAAATATCACTTTCTTTTCAGCTGGGACCACAAAACCAATTTTTGTCAGCATCTCCTTTCCTTCTGTCTTGAGTGAGGAAGGGAGCTATCCTGTAACCCTGTCATCTGATCTGGTTTTGTATTAAAAACCACCATCAGACCGTTGAGAACAACCTATGGAAGATAAGAAACACAGATGAATCTGGGGGAAAGGGGTAAGAAACAGGGATGTTGCTTTGAGGTGTCAAAAAAAGTCAAAGAAAATTGAACAGGACCTACTAAGGCACAAGGAAGGTTATGATTTTATTTCCTGTTTTGAGTTGCTTGGATTCTTAAGAAACCAGCCTTTTTGATATTTTGGTTAAAATATGTAAAGTAGTATTTCCTATCTTTCTCTGACCTTAAATGTTTTCCTTATCATAAATGCCATGGCTGCCCACTGGCAGGAGGTGAGAGGCCGGCTGGCTGAGTCTTGCTTCCCTTTTTGTTCAGCATGAAGGTGGCACATCGTCACTTTATTCCTTTTGTATGAATGGTTTTTAGAAAGCGGAAACTTGGTCTTCTGTAAAGCAAGTACCGTACTTTAAGAATTCAAGATAGGATTCTGGACCCAGTGAAATGGGACAAGTTCCTGTTGACTTCAATGAAAGGGAGATTTCTGGCAGGGGAGGTAAGCCAATGCCTTCAACTCTTAAGATGATTATTTGGTAGGTAGTTGTTAGAGCTAGGCAGTCGGTTTGACTGCTTTAACGTCTTATTTTGACATTGACTGGTCTAGATGGATCTTCCCTTGCAGCATCACTGAATAGGCTTCTCAGACATTCAAATGCATTTTATATAATCAGGCAATTTTATACTGAAAACAGTATTTTTGTGTTAACATTTAGAATTCCTCTCAGTTTATAATTATCTCTACATTTATGTATCGTGTTGTCTGTCTGCATCTTTTAGGTCTCTGTTGAAAAGTAAATTCAATACAAAGTCCTGTTCCACTCAGTTCCATACATCCTCCCAGCTTATTATTTTACTTTGTAATTTTTCTTTTGTTTTCAGTGCTTCATTTGGATTTCAGGTCCCTTGTCTATGGCTTCTTCCATGCAAACTTGAAATAGTTTTTTAAAGTAAAGTATAATGCTTTGCTGAAATTCAGATAGGACTGTTATTTTAGAATGTTTATTTTTTAAAAGTCTGTCTGATTTGTAGTGTAATACTTTTCACAATAACACTAACAAATAATTAATAAGCAATTGATTAAACATAGCGATGCTTTTTCACTTTCTGCCACAAAGTTCCCAAAGTAATTCTGAAACTGGAGCCTGTAGCTATAGGGTACAGCCAGATGCACCTGGGAGATCTTGATCCACATTGATGCTCATTTTTAGCAGCAGAGAGAAATTACTGAAGAATTCTGGTCAGCAATCTCACGCTCATTTACTTTTACTGCAAGATAAACAGGCTACTTAAGAAATGCTGGACTCTGGCCACCTCCCTATTATTCCCATCCAGCTGAAAAGAGAGGGGCTCAAGGGAGGCTTCTGGCCAGGAGCCACGGTAGCCTGATGCATTTCCAAATGGGAGGAGGATACAAATGGCTGAGACACAAGACTGCATGTTCCTGCTCGCTTGCAGACCATGTGTAACTGAATTTTCTTAGTGGTATAATTAAGTGGGTCTAATTGAGACACGCTGAGCACGAGCTCAGGGCTGGCTCAGCCAAAAAGCCTTTAGTGTCCATGAATGAGGGCAGTTCTTCACTTGGGCTTGCACCACTTTCTTCCTGTAGCATGCAAAAATGCACTCAAGTGCAATTGTCAGAAGGCAGGAAAACTTTAAGCACCAGAACTGATGAACCCGTCAGTGAATAACGGAATAAGTGGGAAAAGTAGGTGAGGAACGATGCTCTCTGGGAAGAGATCTACCATTTTGTTATCCTTGTTTGGCACCTCGCACAAAGGGGCTCTGTGCCTGGGGCTCATGGGCACCGTTACATCTCCAAGAATAATTGAAGAAGAGGGAATGTGTGTACATTTGTGGGTTTATTATTTTTTAAATTGTATTTATTTTCCCCAGCCTCAGCAATGTAAGTAATTTAAACACAGCAAGTGTGGTGACAGTGGGAAATAGTTATTTCAGAAAGCTTGCAAATGTGCCCTTATAAAACAAACTGAGTTTCTTTTTTAAAATAAAGCAACAAGAAAAGAGTTGGAAAGTTGCCACCTTCATATGATGCAGCACAGGGTAAGAGTACAGAAAACAAATTTATGATGATGTCTCCAGTAAGGAGGCCGTTGTCTCCTAGAATGAGAGAATAACCATGCAAAAGCTATTTTGGGGTGCCTTTTGGTGACCAATTCTCCTTCAGACTTGCTGCTCTTTTAATAGAGATTTCTTTTTTGTATTTATGTTGCTGCTTTGCAGTATTTTGAAAGTGGGAATGTACGTGTGAAACTCTGCTGGTTTCTTTATTAAAAAAAAAAAAAATCTGAAGATAAAACTGCTTCAGCAAATGGCTTAATGATGCGTTAAGAAAAAAAGTATGTGACACATTGAACCTTTTGAGCAACCTAAACTGAGATCTAGCTGCCAGGCTCATGAATGTCAGTCTGTGCTAGTGAAACTGGAGGAGATGGACTGAGGTGACTTTTAAACTGGCCCCTCTTTCAATCCAGTGGATCCTCCAACCAGACAGATCTATAAGCAATTTTTGGAGTATGAGAACAACAGGATGGAAATAGCTCAAACTTCCAGGATGTCTTCAGCAGCTGGTTCATTTAAAGTACTTAATATTTGAGCTATAGCGTTTTCTGGGTTTTGTATCTATTAACAGCAAAAAATAAGTCAATGTAAAAGTAGCTCTTGAACACAAACAAATTTAGGATAAGCGAAAAATTGAACCACTTCCAATAAATGACTGTGGACAATGTAGGAAGCTGAAGAAGGTTGTGAAGAGTACTGCAAGAGAGGAGGAAAGTGAATGTGCAGATATTACTGACCCTCAGAGGCAGTCAGCCTTCTGTTCTAGCAAGGCTGTGCTGACCATGAATTTTGGCTCTGAATCCATTTGCCCCTTGCCTTCTGTCAACCACGTAACTCTTTGTAGAGAGCTGATTTTCTGGAATTTATGTGGATATATGGATTCTTCTCCAGTTGGAGCAATGTCACTCCATCAATTACATGAGATGTAGTAGAGGAACAAACCCATGTATTTTGAATGAAATTTAGTTCTTACATTGCAGTATAACAGCCTATGACTTACAATTTAAAACCGCAGTGTAGGTTTTTCAGGTATTTAGAATTCCAGCCACCACCTTTAAAGCATGCATGTTCTTTGGATGTGAAGTTTGGAATAAGGAGTGTTGGACTGCTCCTATTAAACCATGTAAAAAAGATTAGATCCATCTGAGCAACTAGCCTGAAGTGCTGTTTTTGCTGTTTATGAATCAGAACAGTGCTCGTTTTTCTATCTCTCTGCAAAGGCATCCCAACGGTTTATGTTGCTTTCAGGGTGCTGTACCACTGATCCTGGCTGGAGGCAACGGAAGTGGGGATGTGGATAACGTAGTGCAGATGTTTTTCTGTTTCCTTCATCTATTTTTTTTCTGCCTTCTGCATTTGCCTCAGTGTTAGGGTTGTTGTCAGTCGGAGACTGGATAGCTTGTGGGTGTGACCGCATTCTGATTCACTTATCATTTCACGTTTAACTTGTCACAGATAAAGTATATGTTACTATGAGACAGTATTTTATTGTATTCTTGATCGAACTTCCCTGATGTTCATTTTGATGGATGATGATATCCAAATGATCACAGTGCAGGCTGTTAATTTCGGTCCTCTTTGATTTAAATTAGGAATTAAATTATCTCTAATTCTGCCTGGTTATAGGCAGTCCAATACTTTGATAGTGTGTTTATGTTGCAAACTTCCCTTTCCTCCAGCTGCTCAGGCATAAAACAATCAAAGTGTTGCCCTGAGTAGGCAGAAGCACCTGTTACTGGTGTCCCAGTGTTTGGGCTGAGGTGGTTAAATAGAGTATTCACATCTCTCCTGATAAAGAGGAGCTGTGTGGGCTGCGGCTGCCTGGTGGTAGGCATGGAGCGGGAGGGACCTGCTGAGAGCAGGGAAGGAAGTATTGCTGAGGCCACTCAACCTGAAGTCATGCTCTCCCATGGAAGAGTTATTTCGAAGAGTTTAAGCTCAGCTGCACCACCACCGATCCTTTGAATCTTTTTATTGATGCAAAATCACTTGCTGCTAATTGGAGTTTATATTCTGTTAAAATGTGCTCCTGCTCCGACAGGCCGGACCTGTCCAGAGCACCTTCGCGAGCTCCCTCTGCACTCGGTCAAAGCTGGAAGCCTCTTTAATTTGCGAGCCCAGCTAACGCCAGCAGAGGTCTGAAAAGCAAGCTGGCTGCTTGCGACTTTGTGCGTCCTTAGGAGTGGAACCACGGGCTGTTCCCAGATGCCCTTGAGCAACATTTGTACCTCTAATTAGGTAGTAAATCACACCTCTCTCACCCCATCATCTGCTGGGGGATGGCACAGGTGTTCTGGGTGGTGGGGCTGGATCCTTCTTATTTTCTGAGGGCCACGGTTTCTTTTTCTTTTTGGCTGATTGCAATGCAAAGTGGTGAGCTGTCCTGTGGCGTGTTCTGCAGCCCTGCATTCCCGATCCAAAGTTAATACCACTGTCTGCTCAGGCAAATGCCTAGAATAGCAGACATATCACCTGTTTAAAAAAGTAAAAAAATGAAGCAGCATTTTAAGCTTGCAGAAACATGCAAATCACTGGCTAGGCTTCAGTTTCTGAAATAAATTCCCAGAACTTCTGTATTAATTCTTTCAGAAATTACTAAAAGCATTTGTGGGATTATTCTGAGCTCAGAAAGCAGTAACTGTTATTATGCTTTTAACAGAGGAGATGTGAAAACTGGGAGTAGTTGTGGGCCATCTTGAATAGTCATGTTAGTTTTTTGCTGTTAGAAGGCTTTCTCAGCCTGGACTGTGGGGTTTTTCCACCCCATAAATTACCCATTAGTAGTACTTCGAAAGTGTTGGGGTGTGGTGTTTTTTTTTTAATGAACACTTTAATAGAGGAGAACAGTATTTTGTATTTTTTTTTTTTTTTTTTGAAAAAGTAAGTTTCCAGCACTGCTTCAGAAATCTAAAGGAAATAATAGCTTTTGAGATGCAGACGTGGAGGATATTGTGAAGTCTGGTGTTCGTATTGTCTGTTTTCGGAGTCTGTCACCTTCAGTAACTTAAAATCACTTGAATAGTTTTTTATTTGAAGTCACCTGAATGCTTGTGGGAAGCTGTTGCGCTTTCTTCCCCCCGAACTTGAAGTGCAAATAAAATTCAAGTCGGCTAGCGCGGAACGTTTTGGGGGAGAAGGGAGGGAAAACGATGCCAGGCCGCGACACGCGCCCTCTCGCTCCCAGGAGGAGCTGCGCGGCGTCCTTCGCGCCGCCGCTCCGAGCCTCCCGAGCGCTGGCGGGCGGCGCCGAGCGCCGAGCCGAGCCGAGCGCAGCCCCGCCCGCGCCCGCCGCCCGCCTCCCGCCTCCCGCAGCGCGGCGGGGCACGTGCCGGGCGGGGCCCGCCTGGCGGGGCGGGGCGGGGCGGGGCGGGGCGGCGGGGCGGGTCCCGCCTGGCGGGGCGGGGCGGGGCGGCGGGGCAGGTGCCGGGCGGGGCGGGGCGGCGGCGGCGGGAGCGGGAGGGCGCAGCGGGGGCCGCCGCAGCGGCGCGGCGCGGCGCGGCGGCGGGGATGGAGCCCTGGAAGCAGTGCGGGCAGTGGCTGATCAGCTGCAAGGTGCTGCCGCCCAACCACCGGGTGACCTGGGACACGGCCCAGGTCTTCGACCTGGCGCAGACGCTGCGCGACGGCGTCCTGCTCTGCCAGCTCCTCAACAACCTGCGCAGCCACTCCATCAACCTCAAGGAGATCAACCTGCGCCCGCAGATGTCCCAGGTGCGACCGCGGGGCGCGGAGAGGAGCCGCGGGGCGCGGAGAGGCTGGGCGCGCCCGCTCCGCTGCCTGCCCGCAGCCCCCGCGCCCGGCGCAGCTCCCCGTGCGGGGCGGCGGGGCTGGCCCGGAGCGGACCCGCAGCGGGGCAGCCCCCGCCGGGCTCCGTGCCGTGCCGCTCGGTGCCGTGCCGTGCCGCTCCGTGCGGCGCCACTCGGTGCCGTCCGGTGCCGTGCCGCTCCGTGCCGTGTCGTCCGGTGCCGTGCCGCTCGGTGCCGTGCCGCGCCGCGCCGTGCCGCGCCGCGCCGTCCCGCGCCGGCGGCTCCCAGAACCTCCTTGGGGGCTCGCTGCCCCCGGCGGGAGCCACGCGGGCCCGTCCCCTCGGGGCGGCCGTGCCGAGGACAAGCTCCCCGCGGCAGTCCCGGGACCGGCAGTTTAACGTTTGCGAGCGCGGCACGGCACGAACCGGCTGCTCGGTTGCCCGGATTTGCGGGGCGCGGCCGGGGAGCGGAGCCCGCCGTGAGCGCCGGGCCGGGCCGGGGCGGGGGGAGCAGCGCTGGCGCGGCTCCGCTGCCTTCGTGTCTGCTCTTGCGAGCCGTGAAGTTGGACGTTCAAGAGCGATCGGTAATGAGAAGCCGGGCTCTTGAGAGCCGCTTGCCTGTGCTTCAGGGTCGTCTCTTTTTCTTCAGACCCTTTTATCTTTAGCTTTTTAAGCTGAGATCTTGGTTAAGTAATCACGAAGTGTGGCCTCAAATTCGTTCCTTTCTCAGTGCGTTTTTTAGTTGGGACTGATGTTTTGTTCCTGTGCCTCATAAAGCTGGTTTCAGATACCGAATAAGCCTGTATTAATAATTCAGCGCGGAGAGGCTCCCGGCACGCAGGACTTCCTGCCAGCGCCTCGCGTACGTACACCGAAGCTCCGCAGAGGCGGCGGCAGCCGAGCAGAGGTTGTCTGAAGGGAAACTAAGCCTCTGAGCCTTTCGTGTGTGTTCAACGGCGAGAAGCCGGTAACGTTTCAGCCGTCTGGTTCTGGTTTAGGTTCGTAGGGACAAAAGTTGCCGCTGGTGTTTAGGACACTGGCAAAAAGCAGTGGGAGTGAATTATGCGTTGAGAGGAACGCTCTTTGTCCGTGTTTGCTCGCAAAGCCAGTTATTTTCTTTCTTTTCGATTCCTTTTTTTAGCAGCTGTGTTTTACTACCAAGGGGACATTTTCTGTAAGCCTACGGTGCAAAAGGAGGAAAAAGTATCGGGTCTCTTTCAGACAGTCCGAGTGACAGCTCCCAGACCCTCGCACTGGGTGTGCGTAGTGTAAAGGCTGTCCCCGCGTACTTGAGAGCTCAAGTGCCCGCTTGAATGGCCTGTGCAGAGGCAACACTTCATCTGAGTGATGGAGAGATGCAGAGGGCAGCAAGCTCCTCAGAATGGAAGAAGTCCAGAGAAGTTCTCTGTGCACCGCTCAAACTCTGAGAGAGTTTCAGGACTTGCTGAACTGTACCAAAGCCCTGGCTTATATTTTCATGATAGTTAGACTGATTGCTTCCAAACAGACCCCTTTTCACTTTAGCTTGCAGAACTGTAAACACTTTGCATATGAACTGTTGGAAATGGTTTCTTGCCCTGCTTATAATGGATAAAAAGTACGGAAACAGATTCTCATTTTTTCAATAAACCGGAAAGGTGTCCTCATGAAATTACACAGTATTTTCTGGATAGCTATCTCATTGAGTCAACTTCAGTTAGAGATTAATGTTGCTTAGCTGTTTTTAGCTGTCTTAGCTAATATTACTTACTTTTATTTTTGATGAATTAAAACCGTGGTGGTCTCCTTCTGTCTACTAAAAATAAGTATCAGAATGCTCTGCTCTCTTCTTTCTTAGAGCAGGTTTGGGAATTAAGATTAATATTTATTTCTCTGAGTGTGTTTGAACTATGGATTATAATTGTAGATCTTGGATTATTTACAATGCATATTTTGAACCTGAGCTTCATACCTGTATGATGTAGGTACTGGAATTGTTTCACAGGTACGACAGTTGCCTCCTTGTCTGCGTGTCTGCTGTATGCCTGAGGACCTGTACTCCATGGTGCTGTAGACCCCTCTCTCCAATGGTGCATTTATTGGCTTGCACTGATTTCACCCTTGAAATAGGGGAAACTGTTGCTGGATCAAAACCTATAATGGATAACTCTATGCAGCATTAAATTTACTGGGAACGTTACCTTTGCTTTGTGCGAGGTCAAGATTTGGTCATGTTAGTGAGGATCTCTGGGGTTTAATGAAAAGCTTCTTGGAGGAGATGCTTCCTGCTGGAAAGGATCACTCAGTGAAAATTTCAGAAATTTTTATTAAACATGTAGTATGTTGAAATTCTGCAAGTTGCTTGTAGTTTGTTGCTAAGACTGTACAGAGCACTTAGCAATAACTTACGCTGAAGTCTCGGAGGCTTGAAGATTACTGATTTGTTGAGATTTACTTGGAGTCTGCAGAGCTGAGCCCTAAATTGTGAATGTTGTCAGAATAATACTTGTCAGTAAACTAATGCATTGGCTGCATTGTAGGATCTCAGGGTCTTGTAGAAACACTGGCTAACTCTCCTGTTCCTTGTGGGTAGTGATTTATAGACGTTGGAGGCATGGGGTGCCAGAGCAGAGCTGGCATTAGGATGGACATCGTCTTGGCCGCTGACTGTGCAGTCTGCCTGACAGTGCTGCTGTGTCTGTACCGCTTAGCTGAACTGTTTGAACCTCATGTGACCCTTACCAGTCATCTTCTAGAACTGAGCTACAGCTCTTGTGCTCCCTGATCTGATGATGTTGTTTCTGCCGCAAAATCTTAGAATGGCTCGGGGGATTCTTACCGCACAGTTTTTGAGCAATAAAAACAGAGAATGAGAAGGGTGGATGAGGGCTTCACGAGTGGGCCCCGTGGAAGGCAGACTGCGTGATTTTAACCTTGTCTCTTACTGGTGTTGACATTTGTCAGGCCTTCCTCTATGAACCAAGTTTTCATGTCTGGGGGGCCAGTTATAAATGCAACAGCGCCAAAGAACAAGAAAGTGAGAGATCCTGCCTCAGGCAGACCTGGGAGTAGACGTCAAGTCTTTGACAGAAGAGAGTCAAGTCTCATCCATTTCGTTACATATTTATTTTTTCAGAATGAATGTGGCAGATCAGACGTCAGTGATGCTCATCAGCTCTGCTCAGTAGACCTTGATAACCCCTCAAAAGCTACATCAAAAGTGTAGAGGGACTGTGACTGATGCTGCTGCTTCAGATGCCGCTTTTTGTTGGAGTCTCGTTCAGTCAAACAGGAGCACTGTTGCTTTGCTTTGAAAGCACCCTGCTGCTGCCGGCTCTTGGGGTAGGAACAGAAACTGAGACTGGCGATGCTCAGCATTGCAACACAAACACGTGCTTGACCAAATGGCAGTGGGTACGTTCTCTTTTATGGGCTGGCTAGCACAGGGAATTGCATACCTTTGTCTCGCCACCAGCCACACACCTTGTGTCACAGCTGTTCTCATGGGTGGGCTGTTCTATGCATTTGAAATCCCTGGACTCAGCCCCCCTGCCTTTTTGGAGATAACAATGCCTGTGTAAGAGAAATGTCTCAGTGGTTTTAAATTGCAAAACATTGGGTTTAGAAGCTATCTGAATGCTGGCTGTTTTCATCTGCATTTCTGTATGTTTATGAAAATACTTACATTTGGTTAGTGGAAGTTGTCCTTTGAAGAACAGGAGCTGATTCAGTTACGCTCTCCAGAAAGTAAGCCTCGGATGTGAAAGTATAAACCTCGCTTGTATAAAGGATGACCAGTGTTGTTGCTTTGCCAATGAATCTTCCACCTCCGGGTTGCCAGCTGAATGCTGCCTGGCTCCTGTCTGAGAAGCTGGCATGTCTCAGTGCAAGGTCCCCAGTGAAAAATTACACATGGGCTTTGTGTGAGATTGGGAAATGTTGGGTTCAGGGACGGTCGTGTCTGGGTTTTTTCCCGCCGTGACCGAACAGAACAGGAGAGTGTTGCATCTGTTAAAAGCTCTTGTGTCAAGGCCCAAAAACACTTTGCTGTTTGAACTCCCACGAGCTAGCAATATTAGTTGTTATTTTCAACCACTGCTTGTGCCATCAGGAAAGGAAATTTGGAAGATGGATCAAATAATGTCTTTTGGCCTTTAACTGGAGGGGAGTCTGCTGGATTCAGACTTGAGGGTTGGTGTTGTGAAAGTGGTCTTGTTGCAGGCACCATGTGAAGAAGCGTTAAACCTTGCAGCTGCTGGGAATGGAGCTGGAAGAGGGAATGTGCTAAATGAATTGCAGAGATGTGACTGGCGTGCTGGCGCGTTGCAGGGTTTCCCCTGAAGGGTAGCACTGGTGCCTGGTGACAGTGAGGCGGAGGATGGAGCACTGCAGCTCAGCATCTGTGTCTTCCGTTGGGAGCTGTTCTCTGTAGCAATTCGCCTTCCTCAGATGCTGCTTCTTGGCTCATGTGGACTGGTGAAAATAATAAAAATAGAAGTGATCCATAACAGAGAGTACTAATCCTAATGTTTAATCATAATCATAGAAGAATTTAAATAATTTATCACAAGAAATATAAAACCTAAACCAAGGATTACGATGGATTTGCAGAAGATGTCATCTGTTTAATGCTCATCTTTTATCTTTAATACTTTGCAAACTAGTTTTGAAATGTTTTTTGCAAGGCATTTAGTTAACTTGTGAGAGATTGCTAAACAGGAAAACTGCACTTAATGCAATACTGGCATGGGAGCTTACTAAAGGGGATGTTGACATAGATTAAATATCAAAAATAACTATTTCCTATTATTCTAATAAAAATAAACAAAATATCCCTCACTTTGTATTAAAAGTTCAAATGTTTTCTAATTTTAGGGAGTTACTTTTTTTGCTGTGACCGTGTAATCCAAAGGAAATTCATTCTCTGTCATCCACATTATATTTTGGTGTGGCAGCTGAGCTTTTGAGCAGTTTATTTTCCTTGGTTACAGTGGTATCAGGTAGCCTCAGGATGTGGGTGTGCCGAGAGGCATACCTCTGTTTCCTCTGATCCTGCCCTTGGCTTGGAGCTTCCCCATCCCCCACAAATGATAACCATGATCTCCTTCGCCTAACTCGGGGAGCGTGTATCCCACCTCTGTAAGCTTCCCGTAGGAGGGTGCGCTCTCCCGTGCTTTCCCCATGCGTGTCTTCCCGCAGCTGTGCCACTTGATTTTTTCCTTCCAAATTTTAGCCTAGGAGAACATGCCAGATGTCAGGGTATCAAACTTTGTGTGCCATGTGGCTCTGCAAAGGAGGAAATAGGAATTGTCTCTTGACTCTACGTGTTACCTGAAAGAGAAAGAATGGGATGTGAGTGGATGTGCTGACCTCTGTGCATGAGGATGTGATTTAGGTCTGGGATCTTAGGAGGGACCAGATGAGCTAAATGAGAAAATAAAAGGGATTGAGTGGTGCTCGTGGCCCTTCCCAGGAGTCATGGGATGTCAGTAATCTATTTTCCCTGGGCAGAAAGGTCTTTGAGAGAACTGGTGTGCAAAATAACTCTTGTTCTGTGCTTGCTTGTTACATTAGGTGCTAGGTTATTGAGTTAAGGAAGTACCACAAAGATACGTTTAGATTAATGTAGTTTTTCTGAAACTGCAAAACTTCTTGGGCTTGAACAAGAGTTTGGGAACTCCTTCAATTTTTATAAGCGTGTAGACAGGTGTGTTCAAAAAAAACCCCATCCGTTTGAATTATTTAAAACTGACTGTGTATATTCAATGTAATTGTTTTAAAAATATTTTTGAACTTTTCAGTTTTTTTTCAATCTCTGCTTACTTGCTGGTACTTCGATCCACTAAACGTCTTTACCACATTTATTTCCATGATTCGTCTGAATGAAAGCTGCACTGGCCATAAGATATATCCATAAGCTGTATTATCCATAAAAGATATATTTATCCCAATGTATGTTATGTATACATATGCATATCTTATACATGTTGGACTTGGTAAAATATGTTGAACAAATATTTGTTCAAAGCATGACCTTTATGCTTTGTGCTAGGAAAAGCAACGGACAAAAAAGTAGTGACCCAGATATCCTAGGTAATTCTTCTTACCTTAAGAAGATGGAGAAAATAATACTTGAAAACTAATGTAATTTTTTTTTTTAAATTTTTATTCACATTGATTCTTTTGTGTTGGGGGAAGGGAAAACTGAGTTGTACTGTATTGTAAAGCTTACTTTACATGCTGTATTTGTCGTACAGTTGTTAGATGCAGCATAGGCATCTTGCCAAGAATTGTCTCAAATGTCCCCTCCTGCACAAAATTTTAGTATGCTGGAAGCTAATGCATTAACAGGAAAAATATTCATACTGGTTTCTGACAGAGGCTATAGTGTGTGCCAGCAGTGGATAATTTAAATTAATGTCTGTGTACGGCATGCTGCTGTGTCGTGTGGGAGAAGCCGAGTTATTTTTTGAGCCTTCTCTGACAAAGGTGAGGGGAGACCTGTGATAGCGGCAAGTTGAAGGAGTGCTTATGAAAAGAAACTAATAAATCAAAAGGGCTCGGGGTGAGAGAGGATATATAAGAAGAACATATAAGAAGTAGGAGGAAACCATCAAAAGAAATAGATATGAACTAGAGAGAATGGTCAGGAAAAGTTGGGAAGCTGGATTGAAGGGAGTGTCAGCCAGCAAGACGCTTTGGGATTTTGAGAGACGACAGGAAAAATCATTTAAGATTTTTCCCAAGGTAAACAAAGAAAACCAGTCTTGGATATGCTGTGTTATTCTTTAATGATAATGGCATTATCGTTTAATGATGCCGTGCCGGTCTCAGCTATAACGTACTGCCGTAGGAGTGTGAGGTCCAGGAGGTTATTTAGCAGGCTGCGGCACTGCACATCAGGATGGGTTAGTGCAATGCATTGGTACAACTTGTGCACTGGTGAGATAGAGGATCTTGGATTTCTCGCCCGCATCCTTTCCCCCGCCTCTCCTTTAAGGTCAAAAGAGCTGATTGAATTGTAGGTGTGAAGATTAAATTGTAGAGGTAAAGAAGGAAATACAGAGGGTAAGGAGGGAAAGGGCTGCAATGTAAGGCAGCTGCTGGTGGGCAAGGAGTGAGGGGAGGACCCTGAAAGGAGCGTGGTGGTGCATCCATTGTGGCCATGCCAGTGGGGACCCGGCAGCTCCTGGCCCTGGCATAGCTGAGCCCGGTCTTGACTGGTGTGGGCATGAGGGAGGAGGGTTAACTGGGAGCAGCAGATGAGAGGCATGGGCAGGAAGGACTTTCAGAACACAGTTTGATATTGGTAACGTAGAGGCAGGCAGGGAAAGAGACTGGTTTCTGCTGAGGTGATGTTGGCTCCCCGACCAGAAGCCCGCGGGCGTGCGCTCCCCGCTGTACGCCTGCCATGTGCCGGGGCAGAAGGGAGCTCCCGTCCAGCCCTCAGTGCGCCGCTGCCTGTTGCAGGCAGGGAAGTCCTGGCTCGTGCCCTGCATTGCATGGGTACCTCTGAGTAGAGAGGGAGATGTATGGTTTTATTAGGTCACTGACAGTTTTATCTTCAAGTTTTACTTGATATAGAGGCGTCAGTTTTTGAACTTGTTCCCCGCAATACTAGAATTGTATCTGTAGTTCTTTAAAAACCAAACCAAACAAAAAAATGCATCAAAAACCTTTGATTTTTATTCTTCTCCTAATTGCTCCAGAACAGTGTTGCAGTACTTCCATATTATTCCATAATACTCCATAGCAATGTTTTGTACTACCTTACACCATGTTATTTCAGTATTTCAAAAATTCTGTTTCACAGAGAAGTACGAATTGATGTGTACTTTGTCAAATCGGCTCTTAAGTTTTTCTCCTGCACTCTCCAGTTTACTCAGCATCATCTGGAGCTACCTTTTCTTTCCTCTTATTTTGCTTTGACAAGCCAAGTTTAAGACTTCAGGCGTTGTGAAAAACTGTCTGTTTGCTAAAACTTGTGATATGTGAAATGCAATCTGAACTGACATCTTTATAGTAAGGTTTTGAATTTTTATATTTAGGAGAAAGATGTTCCCTCAAAGCTCAGTGAATGCTACTGGCTCCAGTTCAACACATGGTCAAGTGAGAACATATCTTTTAGAAAATATCAGTCAATGACCCTTTCTTTCATCCTCTATTAAATGACAATAGTGAATGTCTTGGTAACATGAAATGCTGAAGGACTATTAATAGGTTATTTGATCCTTTGTATATTCAGAACATGAAACCTCAGTCTCAACTGTGTAATATAGTGGTATCGTAGCAATTTCAGTAAAAGCCACTCACGTACTATTTAAAACATTCTTGCAGACCTACAGGTAAGAACTGATATAATTGGAAAAATTAAGTTCAGCTGTCTTGTATTACAATCCAAAATATTTTTGGCCTGTAAATTACCTTTACTTTCAATCAGAATTTTATTTTATAATTGGTTAGTAGGGATTCAGTTAATCTGTCATTACTTATTTTTCACGAATTTTATCCCTTTAAAGATCACTTGAAAGTTATTTTAAACGATGTAGAGAATATGGTATGATTGCCTTGCAAAAGCAAACAAAATGTATATTTGTCATTGTTGCTATAATCAAATCTTTTCTGAAAAAACCAAAACAAAGCATTTTTTAAAGCATATTTTAAACTGGTAGAGCTTAGCAGGACAAGATGATTTGTATTTCCAAAATCCTTAGATATGCCCTTTAATCCTTGATACCATCAAATTTACCTATTTGTTTCTGAGTTATATAAGGGTATGTACTGTATAATCTGTACTTAGGATACTTTGTACCATTGCTTGTTCCTACATTCGCATTGCTTCAACATGGGAAGAAGCCTTACAGTCAACTAGAGCAGAGTGATTAGTCTTGACCCTTGAAAATTTCGACTGTCAAAGCAGCCTCACTTCACCGTTGCATAGGAAACCCGATGCTAAAAACATTTAATGCGTTATTTTGTCTGCCCACACTCAAAATTAATACTGTAATAATGACAGCATCCTCATAGCCCGTGTAATTCCTTGTGTTTTGCTTGCATGTTGGTGGTCAAGATTTAAATTATACTTACATGCTACAGTGATGGACTTTAAATTCCCACGAACTACTACTCCGCGTCGCAGTGATGCCTTAGATCAGCTGATATAAGGCCATGATGGCCATGTTATTTTTTCCTTCTGAATTCCTCAGGACCTGTGAGCCAAATATGTCTGATTCCAGAGATGGTTAAAGGTAGATGGAGGACCACACCTTCACTGCACCTCTGTACCTCTCAGATTTTAGGTATCTCTGGATTGGGGGTATGGTGATGATATAGTCCTGCCATGTGGACTGTAACTCGGGGTAAACACTCATTAATCCTACTTATCTCTGTAGGATTTAGATCAAGCTTTGAATTTCTTTTTCCTGGAGAACAAGTAGAAAGAAGGAAACAGCAGAGAGAATGTTCAAACTATTGCTATCGCCTGTGGCTCCTTTTACTCTTGAAATGGAGAGGCTGAGATTCTCTGAAGTGCCCTTGCAGGTTGTTGCCTTTGTCTCAGCTGATGTCTGGTTGGTTGAAAAGCGATTTGTGCCAAGCTTTAAAAACCTAGCTTGTAGTTAGGCGGGTAAACCTCCTCCTGCTACTTTGTGGCTTAAGTTTTGCATTTCAGAGCGGTACCAGTTTTGCTTTCTCTTGGCGTTTTACCCTCCACACGTGCGTACAAAGTGACGCAGGATTTCAGGTTGCATTGCCCACTTCTCTGAATTGGCAATTGCTTATTTTTAAATATCATTGAAAATTCCTGCTAAGCTTTGATTTCCCACCTTCATTTTCTCTTATTTTTTGTGGATCTCGCTTAGGTTTTGGGATGCTTGGTATGAAGTAATAGTTTTTGAGCCTTACCCTGAGGGCTCATTTGCGGGGGTGTGTGTCCATCCTCTTAGGGCTATTTGGTTCTAGCGAGTTCCTAGGGCATTTTTAAAAGTGGAGAATATGTTAAAACCTTAAGTGGTCTTTAACAGGTATGTAAATGTACTGAGACTTTATGGGAGCCCTAAATGGGGTTCGCCCAAGCCGTTTTGTTTTGAGTTCTGCCTGTCCCTGTTATGTCCTGATCTTCTTTTTTTCCATCACAAAGAGGGCAGTGTGAATTTACCCACCTCTGTGCCTTGATGTGAATCACTACAAGTAGTCATGAGAAAGTTATTCAGGGTCTCTGTGTTCATTCAGTTTGCAGTTGGGGCTGGCAGCACTGAATATGGTGATGCCTCTTCTCTGTGGATTGTGCTGAGGCCACTGATTTCACTGTAATGTATGCTGAACGGATGGCAATCTGTAAAAAGCTGAGGTTTAACTCCACATTTGTTGTTCTCAGTGACGCCTTTGAGCGATATTGTTGGTTAGAAGGACCGGGCCTTAGAAAATGCTTGTGGCTACTGTTTCTGTGCTGTTACAGGTTTTACGAAGCGCTATGGAAATGACTCCAGTAGTCCTGATGGAATACCTCTATGGTTGTGTCAGAGTCCTATAGATTGCCCTTCCTGCGGAAGACCCTGGTAAATTGGTTAGCTGAGGTGAAAGCCTTTGCTGACAGACCCGTGTGATTTGCCTGTGAATACAGACATGGTGATGGGAGAGCGTGCAGATATAGGAATGGCTGAGCTATGCTGGGAACAGGGGAGCTGCTCTTCATGAGGAGCTCCTCAGCAGCAGACTGGAGCATATTTCAAATTTGTGTGTCTTCCCAGCTATAATTGCTCAGATTCGTGGACCCCTGGGGAATCTGCTTAATTTAAACTATCTGCATTCTCTTTTCTGAGAATTTAGGTTTTTGTAGCCTGTAAGCCCCATAGCGCATCACATTATTTCAAGAGCACAAAGCTCTAGCAATAATAAATGTAATGTGAATTAGTCTTTAGTGTTAAAAATACCTATTATGAAATAAAAAAAAAATCTCTTGCAGTTGTGTGGGGATTCCCAGTTACAATGACATAGTATTCCTGGAGGTTTGGGTTGTTTGGTGTGGGTTTGGTCGTTTTTTTTTTTTCCCCTTTAGGAAATTGTAAGTTGTTTGCCATGGCCAATGGGAGAAATGTAAGAAAACAACTCCTAATTAAAAAACTCCTGAAACAAGAGGGAGTGTATTTTGTTACATTGTCTCTTAGCACACCTTGCTAGGAATAGGCCTGAGGAGTAGATCCTTCTTCCATCAGTAGTTAACAGTGGCCGTGAATTCATGTGGCCTCTGATTAGCAGCGAACAAAGGCTGAGATGTTCTCCTTTGGGGCAGAACTGATGTTTTGGTGGGGTTCCTCCACGTAGGTCTACTGATGGTGGTTGTCATATTAATTAAGGGCTTGGTCTTTGTGGCTCAGAACTCATTGCATTTCCATGCTATGGGAGGGCAGGTGTGGGGAATTGCTCTCTAAATCTTAAAAATGGTTTTCAAAATTTGTGGCTCAGCGTGCAGGACCACAAATACATTTTGCAAAACCATTTATGTTTGGAAATGTGACTCCTGAGTGATGTATCTTTTTCGTTCCAGTGAGGAACAGTGATTTCATCTAATGTTGTCTGTAAAATTTGTCGTAGAGCAGTTCTACAGGAAAATTAGTCCTCAAAAGGTTTTGCAGGAATACCATTCCTGGGAGATGTTCTTTAAACTGTTTCGAAAGGAAATGCAGTAGTATTTAGCTTTTCCTGTTTTGTGCTGAATATCGTTAAGAGTTTGACCTCAAAATCTAGTGTTTCAGTAAAGTCATGTTAAAGTTTAATGAACTTAAAATGCCTTCTATCTTTATTTGAAAGAGCAGCAGATTTTGAAATGTTAGGATTTCTGTAGGATATTACATTTTCCTGTCAGCTCTGCTAGTGACAATTTCTTTTCAATTTTCCCTGTTTCTCACATTTTTCTACCTTGACTCAGGTGGCTTGATCTTATCTCTCATGCCCAGAAACCCAGACTGCTCTGTGATTAGTAAGAGGTATTGCTCTGACAGGTCTGCGCTTTTATTTTTTACATTTTTTTTCGTTCTTTCTGTCTTCTCTCTACTTCTCCCTCATTTTGACTCATCTCAGTTCTGCAGCTTGTTCTGTGCTCGTGCTTTCCTCTCAATCTGGACTATATTACTTTCACCTTCTCCATTTGCCCCCCCCCGGTATTTTCTTCTCCCTCCAGTGCATCTGTTTCCTCTCTCACTTCTTTCCTGATGCCCTTTCTTCCTTTCAGCTGTTTTCCCTGCCCTCTTGTCTTCACTGTTCCTGTTGGCCTCATCTCTCTGCAGATCCTCTGAAATCTGTTTCCTACATGGATGAGAGCGTGTCTCCTCCGGAAGCCGCTTCCTGCATAGGTGAGAGTGCTGGGCAGGAGGGCTCAAATGGAAGTTACGCTTTTAGGACCAGTGAACACAGGGGTTTCAAGGGACCAGACAGCACTTGAACAGCAATCGCTTGTTGGGCTGTTTTAAGCTGCTTTTTAGTGACTACTTTTTGTAAATGGTGATTTTCTTGCTTTTGCTCATTATTTTAAAAATTTTTGCCTCCTTCCTGTTGCAGTCAGCAGCTTCTAACACATGTGAGTGTGTTCCCAAAATTGTTTTGCTGCTTGCTACAGGTGATGGGGCAGACCACTCTAGTGCGGAGTGATTAGGATGAAAGGTAGTGCTGGGAGTCTGCAGGGTGAATCAGCCACCGATGCTGGGAACTTGTTCTTTTCAAGGGCAGCATCACTTGATTCCTGCCCTTCCCACCAACCTCTGGAGGTTTTTGCCACCGTGGCAGTGCTTGAGCGATCTTTTTCTGGGGTTCTGTCCTGAGGGAGCAGGTGGGGATGGGAATGATAGTTATTTTTAACCACTTTTCAGATTGGTTATCGATGTTGCTTGCGAGGCAGAAATAGCCAGCCCTGCTAGGCAGCATGCTCGTCCTGTGGCTCCCTCATGTTGGGCATGTCTTCTTGGTTTCTTTCTCTCTTTTTCCAGAGAGCTCCATTCACTTTTCAGGGGCTGACAGACATGATAATTTTAGTTCTGCTTCTCAGGCTGGAGGTGAGAGGACTATTTATACTCAAGGTGAAACAACCACTACAACTAAGTATCTGTATTGTGAGACAAAACCATTTGCAAGACGATGGTGTCCCTGAGGGATCATCTTGATAGCTAATGGCAACTATAAGTCAGTTTAGATGGAAATTAAGAATAACTTTATCAGAGGTTACTTAGAAACTCTGTTTTATTCAGACTACAATTTGTTTCTTCAGGTTTCTGGAGTTTTGCTTGCTTGCTTTCTGTGGACAGACACAGCCTTTATATGCCTGGTAAAATTCACAGGTGTTGCAGGCAGAGAAGGAGGCGATGCCCAGCCAGTTACTCCACCGGAGTCTGTGGACGTGCTGTAATTGAAAGCTCCGTAGGGTCAAGGCATAAATGGTCAGTAATTGTCCTGTAAACAAGCACCTCTTGTCTTGATTTGTTCACATCATTTCTCCCCTTGTGAGGGTGAAGCAGTTCAATATTACCATTTGAGAGTTATTTTTTAAAAAGTTCTCATGCGACTAAATTAAAATTTTGTTATGCAGTTCCTGGTTTAATGAATAACATGTATTTGAAGGACAATTATTGTGACATTCATCTTACCATGCTGTCTGATTTTATGGTTTCATATCATTTGAAGTACTAGAGCAGCTTTAAACTATTGGTTTCATGATGAGATACTGATGAAAAGTTAATCCAGGTCAGTGATTCTTTTTTACGTCAGTACTGGATCCTTCATAACTTCACAATCATTTTCCTCACATGCCTCTTCAGAACTGAAATATGCTGCTGGGAAGGAGGTGGCTTTTGCTTGGTTTTCCAGTTGCATCGATGCTTTCCATCATTAAAGTTTTCCATTGTAAAGTCTGGCCCACTCTTTTATGCTTCCTTCAACTTTATTAACTTTTGTAGTTGTGAGAGGGATTTTGAACTAGGGAAATTCCCTTAAAAATTTGATGTGCTCTTTAATTTAGTCATATTCTTGTCCAGCCATTATTATGTCTCTGTACTCACTTATCGATGTGCTTAGTCTTGCAAGTTCCTGTTTGTGCAGGACAGGAGTGACTGTGCTGTTTTCCTTCTCTTGTGGTGATGCTGCCCCTCCTGTATCACCTACACCTTTGGCCTATTTCACTGGATTCCTGGCGCTTGCTTCTGTGGAGTTTTCTCACTTTCAGTACGATTCCCTTTTCCTGTAAACGAACATGTTAGGTGTGGGCTATGACATTGTGAAGGTATTTCTGCATTTTGGGAAGTAATGCTGTACCCTAGTCCGTACCTGAGGTCTTTTTTTTTTTTTTAGTATTATTGATTGAAAGTTTGTTTATGTCCCAAGGAGAAAGTAAGCTAGAGATCCTGAGTGGCTACGGATTCACTGGAAGGATGCATGATGACCAAATACTTCGTGGGTTTTTCTGTCAGCATTAGAAAAATTGTTTTGGTTATGTCTACTCCCTTGGTATTAATGATAACACACTGTTGGTTGCCTTAGGATGATTAAAACCTTCTTTGGGTGTAGAAGTCTTCCAAGAATTAGAAGGAACAAATAAATGAATGGCAGATGATGGCAGATGTTGCCTTCCCCCCGCCCCCAGCTGGCTTTGAAATGGGTATATGGTATTTTTTTTAATCATTGAAGTTAAAATTTTCAAAACAGTAGTGGCTGACAAAAAGGAGAAGTGGTTTGCATTTGTTGTGTTAGGAGGTCCTTGGATTTCCTATGCATGTTCTTCAGTGTCCTCTATGGCATTCAAGAAATGACCACGTTTAGCAGGCAGACTGGGCAGTAGTTTGACTTGCCTTGACAGAACTGGAGGCAGGACAACTTATTTTTTCACTAGTTCTCTGCAGTTGTCAAAAAAAAAAAAATCAGAAATACTCTCCAGTGGGAAGGCATACTGGTGTTAAAAAGGGAATTTAATTTGAACCAGAGGATATAAGACTTATTTTCTACTCTAGCTGTCTGATGACATCATAGGATTGACCTCAAATCTATTAGTTTCAGTCTATTTTTCAGCAGCAATCATGCTAATTGATCTCCCCAAAAATGTGCTTTGAACATATAGGTTTTAAAAGTTTAAAATCTGTTGAGGTTGAAACTATTTCCTGCTGGGTAGATCTAGTGATTTAAAAAAAGATGTAAAATCATCTATTGTTATATTTATCATTTATTGCTTACATAGACTGATAATTATTACCCCTGCTATCCAATTGATGTTCTTGTTTTTTACTTAACAAATGAATTCCGTGCAGAGAAGTTCCATCTCTTTAACTGTGATATTGCCGTCATAAGTGGATAGGGAGGACATAGTAAAAAAACAGTCTAGAAGGTGGGCAGCTCATTAGTCCCACTGCCATCCTTAGAGTAATCTTCTCTGTGAATCCCAGAGAACAGACTTCTCCAAACTTTAGTTTGCAGTGCTTATTGCTGGCAGTGGATACCTTTAACAGGCTTTAGCAGATGTTTGGTAACTTGTGTCCCCACAAGTTAGACTGCTGCCCCTTTCTGCCCTGAGGAGACTTCGGAAGCAGGTGGGAAGGGTTGAGCAGAGCAGCTGTGGCAGTGTTTGCCAAGAATACGGACAGAGATGCTTGCCTCCCAGTGGGGTGGCCTCTGGCTGGTAGCAGATCTCACACAGGTTTTGGTAGACCTGTGAGTCACGTTCAGAGGATCAGTCAGTTGGGTCAGTTGTGTGTGGCACAGCCGTTCTCAGCCGGGGAACAATGAGTCACAAACTTGTGAGTTTCCAGCCCTTGGTATAGAAAATACTCACAGAGCTGCTCTCATGCTTTCATTTAGAAATGAATGAGCAGTGCAAAACTTAAATAATTAGGCTGTATACTTCAGATCCCTGCTGTGTACTGACTTCTAGTCTTTTTTAAAAACACATATTGAGAAGTGGCATATTATTGTCACAAATGGAGAAATGCTAGTTTCTGAAAAAAGCAAACAGGATCTTAATACAAATACTTCCTGAATAATATAGCCACAAAACTAGTTGCAAGGGTCTCTATTCTAATTGTTTTCCCTATTTACTTTCTTGCCCTTGTTTCACATAACCTCACTTACTCTGATCCGTTCAAAAGGATGTTGCTGAATAATTTTTCTGTCTAGCTGATCACACTATATTATCTTCTTTCAACAAATTGAACATGTTGTCTTTTGCTACAGGGACTCCATGCTGCTATTCTGCTTATCTGACTTAAAGGCAAGAATCAGCCTTGTGGTATTATTGTGTCTGCTTGTCTGAAAATCACTCTTGTGCTGAGAACCATCTCCATGGAGAGGCAGAGGGAGATCTGTCGTTGTTATAAATTCCCGGTTACAAATTGCATATATATTGATTTTGTTATTCTGTCTAATCTCTACCTGCTTTGTTGTCTCACAAAGCTATTATGCCTTTTAGAAGATAGTAACTGGTCCGGGATCATACTGTATTTTATTTAGATTTCATTGTATTTAGCTGAATAGTCTGTAGAACAAAATAATAATAAACAAAATCCGATGTAAAACTAGGCTTCCTAGGCAAAATCTAGGCTTCCTAGACATTCTTACAGCTTAGCTCCAATGTTTTCATTCAATATGTTGTTTAAAAAAAACACCTAAGGAATCATTTGTGTTGAAGTGATGTTCTGTTAGGCAATTTAGTAAGCTGATGCCTGTTCAGACATCTGAAAGTATGTTATAGCAGCTGTTTGTATTGCTTTTGTATGTGTTCTTTTGTATAACAGATTTAAAAAAATATTTGCCTACAGCCCGCAGGCAGGCAAATGCTTTCACTGTCCCTACATTATGTTGCTATGTTTTCCTTTATGTATGCATCAGTGCCAAAACCAGTAACAGGTTACTGCTCATGCAGAAATTTTTTTAGCCATGACAAGAGTGACTGATTTTTTATGTACATTTCTGCAAATAGCCAGTATCTTGCTATGATTTTGGCATGCATTTTTTAACTTAATTTTGTTGATGGTATTAAATTTAAGATGATAGGGATGTATTTATAAAACCAAGTTAAATCCTGTGTCCTGCTAGCATAGCCTGTTGCTAAAATAGTAAATATTTAATTAATTTGTTCTCTGTGTATGAGCGCCTTATTATTTTAATAGGATTAATTTATGAACAGAATAGGGAGGGTCCAGCCCTCTTCACTAAGTTCAGAAGACCAGCAGAGCACTGTGTGAGGACTTCCTACGTTAGTGGTTCTAAGGTCCACTCTGTGGTAGAACATTTCTGGCACTGTGTATATTATTCATAAATTTGAGACATGAAAGTATGAGCATGAAACTAATGGTAACCATTTACACAGCCCTTCTTCCAGGGATGGGGAATACCTTTTACAGGTGTGTTTAGCAGTGGTTCAGGAAATTTGCTTTTCATGAGGTTACCAATATACATGCAATGCTGTTCTGAAGTCGTTCAGCTGGAAGGTAGTAGCTTAAAGACTGGGATGAGTTCTTTAAACTACTTTAAAATGATCCTTAACACAATTTGTCACCTATGGACACTTGGAATAATGTGGCAGAGCTCAAAGCACATTGTACTTTTATAATTGGAATTATTATTTTGGTAGAATATTCTGTAGTTCTTTTCCTAAGGTGATTGTGTAGCAAGAGAGTGAAAAATATCTGGTGGCAAGATAGTTGTGCATGACGAGGCGTTAGTGGTAGAGTCCCCCAGGTGGTTATTTAAGTGGAGCTCTCTCGTGTGTGACATCTTGTTCTGCCCCTTGTGCTGCTCTCCTGGGCTTCATCAGCACCCCTTGATTTTTTAATCTATATTGCAGGAACTGCCAATATACAATAACAATAAAGCTTTCTGCCGGTATGGCAGTTGCCTTTTGCACTGCTGAAGGATTTAATTATTATGGGATCTGAGACAGTGCACTGGAGGCTGCGTGGAGATGTTAAGCTTGCTCCGCATCTCGGGCTCCATGCTGCTATCTGTTGAAAAGGTAGCTTTCCTGTGTGGTCTTGTATGGCCTCCCATGGACTTTACCTGCTGAAGACTGAGGACCAGATCTTTTAACAATTTTGTTGGGTTCTTTACTGAACCTGCCTTCATGTTGGTTATAATGAGCTGTTTGAAACAGATATTATGGTAACTTAGGAACAATTTTCTTAACTGAATTGGAGAAAAATGTGATATTAGCATTTTAAGACTCAGCACATAGTATGGTTCAGTAATGTAGACTTCTCACTGGTGCCCACATACTCTATTTAAAACCCTGATTGTACTGTAGCAAATGAGCAGACTGAGAGTCCAGATAATTCTAAATTATACTCTGCTGCAGAGCTTTCATAGTATTTGGTTTATTTGCCATTTGATTGTTTTGGGCTATCTAATAAATGCTGACTTGTGCTCTAGGATTTTAATTTTTTTTTTCTTCTTTTCATAAATATCTTTACTTCTCATGAGATCATGCTCATCTTTTACTTTGAGATGCCAAATTAACATCCTTTTGAAATAAAGTTTTGGACTGTTCATTGGTGTACTCCAAAGGTTACTGTGAGGCAAGGCATCAATATGATTCAGCCGTGACATCAAATGGGCCACATACAGAGGTGACAGTTGAATTTCTGTGAGTGTTTACTCATTTGCCTCTGCTGAGCTCATCACAGCTGTTAATTCATACTAGTGGAAGTAGGTGTTTATGTGATTTTGACACATCTCCCACACAAACTTGGGCTGCCTTCAATGATGTGTTTCATTTTGGCAGACAGCTGGGGTGAGTGAATGCAGCCTTTTAGACAGCAAGGACCTATGATGATGTACAGCTGAAACATTTTATGTCAGGTTTACCTTTCATTGTTTGTCAGCCTTCTTAAGGAGTCACCTGATTTTAAATTGATGTTGTAAATTAAAGTTGCTAATGGTAGAATTTGTTCTAAAACTTATTGATTCTTACATTATATCAATATTTCACTTTGAATTCCTTAATTAGGAAGGTTACATGTCACTGAGGAAATGGAGTGCAGTTTGCCTAACTGGCTGGATTTCAGAGTGACTCTGTAGAAAACAGTTGTGGGTACAAGGACATTAGTCTCTACATTTTTAGAGTTGTATATTAACTGACTTTTCTCTCAGAGGATTTTTGGAAGTTGAGAAGTATTAATGTTTTTGTGACATGTTTATCACAGGAATTGCAGTCGTGAATCAAACCACTGTTTCAACTACTTCAATATCTCATCATCATCCAGATCAGATTCTTCAGAACAGTAATCCATTCCTGTAGACATCTGTGGAGGAGGTAGCACCCAAGGTTTTTTGCAAAGTGCATTTGTAGAGGCTTGTTTTGTGCCCAAAACATTCATTATGCTATTATGCATCATGGCTCATTATGCCATTGCAGTCTACTGCATAAGCCACAGTGCTCCTGTATTATGTAGTTGTGGTCTCCTGTTTTAAAAAGGATGTAATAAAATGAGAAAGGTGCAGAGAAGGGCCGTGGAGGTTTTCAAAGGTGTGAAACAGTAAGGAACAGCTCAATAGAAAAAGGAGGATTTTTCAGGGGGATCAGGCCCAGCCAGCATGGCTTCATGAAAGGCAGGTCCTGCCTGACCAACCTGATCTCCTTCTGTGACCAGGTGACCCGACTAGTGGATGAGGGAAAGGCTGTGGATGTTGTCTGCCTGGACTTTAGCAAGGCCTTTGACACTGTCTCCCACAGCATCCTCCTAGAGAAGCTGGCGGCTCATGGCTTGGACAGGTGTACTCTTTGCTGGGTAAAAACCTGGCTGGATGGCCGAGCCCAGAGAGTTGTGGTAAACAGAGCTAAATCCAGCTGGCGGCCGGTCACGAGCGGTGTTCCCCAGGGCTCAGCGTTGGGGCCGGTCTTGTTTAATATCTTTATCAATGACCTGGATGAGGGGATCGAGTGCGCCCTCAGTAAGTTTACAGACGACACCAAGTTGGGCGGGACTGTCGATCTGCTCGAGGCTAGGAAGGCTCTGCAGAAGGATCTGGACAGGCTGGATCCATGGGCCGAGGTCAATTGTATGAGGTTTAACAAGGCCAAGTGCTGGGTCCTGCACTCGGGTCACAACAACCCCATGCAACGCCGCGGGCTTGGGGAAGAGTGGCTGGAAAGCTGCCCGGCGGAGAAGGCCCTGGGGGTGCTGGCTGACAGCCGGCTGGACACGAGCCAGCAGTGTGCCCAGGTGGCCAAGGAGGCCAACAGCATCCTGGCTTTTATCAGCAATGGTGTGGCCAGCAGGAGCAGGGCAGGGATGGTGCCCCTGTGCTTGGCACTGGTGAGGCCACACCTCGAATGCTGTGTTCAGTTTTGGGCCCCTCGGGACAAGAAGGATATGGAGGTGCTGGAGCGTGTCCAGAGAAGGGCAACGGAGCTGGGGAAGGGTCTGGAGCACAAGTGTGATGGGGAGCGGCTGAGGGAGCTGGGGGTGTTTAGCCGGGAGAAGAGGAGGCTGAGGGGAGACCTTATCGCTCTCTGCAGCTCCCTGAAAGGAGGTTGTGGTGAGGTGGGTGTTGGCCTCTTCTCCCAAGAAACTTGTGATAGGACGAGGGGAAATGGCCTCAAGCTGTGTCAGGGGAGGTTTAGATTGGATATTAGGAAAAATGTCTTTACTGCAAGAGTGGTCAGGCATTGGAACAGGGTGCCCAGAGAGGTGGTGGAGTCACCATCCCTGGAGGTGTTAAAAAAACATGTAGACGTGGCACTTTGGGACGTGGTTTAGGAGGCCTGGGGGTGTTGGGTTGATGGTTGGACTTGATGATCTTGGAGGTCTTTTCCAACCTTAACAATTCTCTGATTCTATGATTCAGCTTTGAAAAGAGGCACCATGGGGAGAATGAGAGGCCTGAGGAAAGAGAAAATTATTTGCTGTCCTTTCCAGTGCAGAAACAGAGGGGTATCCAATGGAAGTGGTATGTAGCATATTCAAAGCAAGCAAGAGGGGATACTTCTTCACCAAACTGACTTTAGTGTGTTCTGCTAGATTTAAAAAAACCCCAAAACAAAAAAAAACCCAAAACTTAAAATTATGTGTGGTCTATGAAGTAGCTTTTAAGTATTTCCAAAAAGCTATGTCATTAACACTGGAAGTGCTTTTAACTCTCATTTGAGGTAATGCAGTACTACAAATGACTGGACCAAATAAAAATCAGTCTTAGGAAAGATGTGTTTGGGTGATTTCTCTGGAAGACTTGCTGTAATGTATAAGATAAAACATCAGAGTTTTAGAACATTGTAATTGTTTATGGAATAAATGGTATTAAACATTTTTCCTCACTGTAGGTTGAAATAAATACATGTATTTTACTTGAATTATCTATGTTTCTATACTTAGTGCGGATCCTGCGGGTCCTGGGGTGACACCATCTGTTTGAGAACATGTTCTCAGAGGCGAGGCGTGTGCTGGTTAAAAACATGGTCTGTGTGGAGTTGTGTATTTACAGTTCATTTTGCCAACAAGATTTAATATAGTACGTGTCTGCTTTTAATACTGCTTCACCTGGTCTGTGTTATCTGGAAACGTTAAGCGTTTGTGGAGTTGTATCACCTTAGGCTTCCCGTTCTCCTGGTGTGACCAACATCATCTCCTAAGGTGTAGGTGACCTTGGCAGCAAGGTCTCCTGAACTTGTGTGAGTGTCTGGGCTGAGGCCTCTCGTGGTGAGGGGCAGTGAAGGGCCCTGTGGTTCCCCTCACTGAGCCAGGTATTTTGGAACATAATGGTTTGTGGATGTTTGGGATTGCCTGTCTCATCCCAGCCACTTTTATCAGCTGCTTAGAAGTTGTTTCATGAACGTCGGAAGTATGAGGCCTTCTGGGGCACTGGAGGATTTTGCATCCTGTGCGATCTTCCTTCTGGCTAGCGTTCAGCCCGTCCGTGTCGTACGGGCCCTGACGGGCTGGCCAGGAGGTAGTCAGAGGGGTTTGGCGGGAAGGGCGGCGCGTGGCTGGAGGCCTCCAGCGGCCATGGTGGAGGCCTGCCTCCCTTCCTGCCGGCGGTGCCGGCTGTCCTGGGCTGTCCCCCGCGGCCGCCCCGGGCCCTCCCTAGCCCAGCAGCGCCGCTGGGAAGCCGCTGGGAGAGTCACCAGAGCAACGCAGGCCATGGTGGTCAGCTCAGTGTGCTGCCTCTCCTGCCTCAGTGCCGTGGCCTAATGGCTAAAAAAGATGGAGGCCCTGCCCTGTTCTGGTGCCCCGCAGGTTTTTGATGTGTTGTGAAGAGGAGTGTTTTTTCTGCAGGTTTATAGTTGGATTATAAATAGATCTTTATTACTCTGTAAGTAATGTAATTAGGTTACTTATACAGCAATAACAATTTATTTATCATGTAGTGCAATCATTTTTCCCTATTTTTAATCATACTTAGAATTTATCTTGCTTAATCTTTACATATGTGCTGAAAGCTTATAGTTTAAGACATTTCAGAAGTAAAGTCACCTTAATACAATATATTAAAAAACCTTTCAGATAACAAATGATTCTTCCATTAACAATGGTATGGCAGTTAATATTTTTTTATTTTAAACTTGTACAACTTTCTTTCCTCACTGTCATGATGGAGAGCAATACAGATTTTTAGGGCCATCCTCCTCTTAATTTTCTTTCGTACAAGGCAACGAGGCAGAAAGCCCCTCCTACAGAGTGGGACAAAAACCCCTTGTTGAATAGTTAAGAGTTGAACTGTTTTGCTTTCCACCATGGTTTGATTATTTGGCTGTTAGAATAGCTCAGCACTTGGTCTGAGTCTTGGTTCAGGTCTGAGTCTGGAGACATGACAATCTTCAGCATCCTTGCTGAGGACTGAAATGCAGGTGGAACACCTGGTGCTTGCTCATGAATGAAGGTGAGCTTTGTGCAGCACCTTGGCCTGGGTCATTTTATTTCACTACTGAACAGAAAAAGATGATATATCTGGTACCCATTGCTCTGCTTATCATTGCGTAAGAATCTGGGACCAGCAAAGCGAACTCTGAATTTGGTTTTAATAGATTAATCATTGTTACTGGGAAATGCTCAAATGCGATGTATGTGGTACTAAAGATTGCAGGAACATCTGACTTTCTCAGCCTGGTAAGTCAGATGGAGCTCCATGCAAGTGTATGAAAAGTTTGAGCAGTTAAGATTTTGACTTCCTTCCTCAGCCTTTGAGATGAGAACTTTACGGTGCTCAGGTGCATGAAAGATGACATTTGGTGCTGGCTCAATATGCTGAAGCTCCAGAGAATATCACAAGGTGTAAAAATGTAGGCAATACACTTTGTGACCACTGAGTTTTCACTTCCAGTCCTGCAAATTTACTGTTGGAGTTTGTTTTTCATTCATGGCTGTCCCCACTGGTTTGTAGTTTGGGTTTGGGCTTCTGGACTTAGCTGTTACACTTACTTGCCTTGCAACCCTTGAGAATTGTTCTTTGAACGTATCAGAAACCCGTGTTCTTGCTACACAGTGTGGTCTAATAAACTGCAAACCTGAAGTGACACACCAGCAAAAATAGAACAGTGGATTTTTAAAATGGGTAACTAGAGGACAGCCTTATTTGCATTTAGCAATTTGTAGAGAGCTGTACTACATCCTTAAGGTCTTCCTAGGAATTTATTCCATGTTCATGAGAGCTTGGAAAAGACTAATCATATGCAATTCAAGAAAACATTAAAAATTATGTAACGAATCATGTATGTTAACACTAATGAATGATAATAAGAATGTTGTTCCTTCCTGTTGCAAATCACAGACCTAGTACATGATCTACGTGATCTGCAAATAAGAAACAGAAGAGCACAGGAGTTATTTGGGTTAGGTTCACCTTTAATAGAAACTGACTAACCCTGTGAAGATTCCCCCCCCCCCCCCCCCCGCCCTTGTGTTGTGTTGAATTTCTGTGCAGGATTCAGTGTTGACAGCTTGTGAGACCTTTTAAAGTGCTTAGAAGAGAAGAAGCCAGTACATGCTAATTTAAAAAATGATCTTAAAAAATCCACGCTGTAAGTCTTTTTGAAGGAATTACGTCGCTGAGATCCAGGTCTGGCCTTGTAGGGCCTGTGTCCAGGGCACTAGGGCCACAATTTATTCACAAAGGAGATCCAGTTCGGATGATGAATTCAGTGGTGCTCATTTTTAGGGGTGGGGTAGAAATAGCAAAAGGGATTGTGTAAATGTGTAATGTAAATGTAAATTGTGTAATGGAACTGAAGGCAAATGTGGATCCTTCAGGTGAATTCTGTAGCGGGACCTTTAGCCTATGTGAAAGTCTTTTGCCACACCTTCCTGGGGCTCCTAACACCCCAAAATTAATTTCCGTTGCACAGGTATAGGCAAAGAAAGATGTCTTCTCATGTTATTGTACTAACATTAGAGACTTGTAAAAACCAAATGCAGTCATGAATAAAAGATACTAAAATACAATGGAAGCAGCATCTTAGTGTGCCAAGCTACAGTATGAAACAGATGTGTTGGGTGCTCTCTCTGGCACCAGTGTGAAGATCTGTATTTCATACTGTAGCTGTAAGCTTTTTGGCGGTTTGAGTATGTGTTTGATTTTTTTCTCTCTGATCATGAAAACATTGAATGCTAATTTGTTTGAGATTTTCCATTCATTTTGCTTTTAAATGTATCGGGCTGTAGGTTTCAGGTTTTTTCTTCCCCCTTTGCTGCCGCCCCTCCTCCCCTGCCCAATAAGATTAAATAAATTAGGTAGGTGTAGGTTTTGAGGTTTCTGTGTCTATAAAACAGTTTCATGCAACTGCTAATGTTTCATCAACTAAGTTGAAATGCAATTAGAAATCCTATGTTAGGATCAATGACAATACATCCTAGCAGAAAACTGGTGTCCTTTACAGTTCTGCCCCTTACAGAAGTGTTTTCTATGTCACAATTGTAAATGCAATTTACAGCACAGTGACCACTGTCTTACTTTAAATGGCAGTTTCATAAATAGTTTTGCCTGAAGCATTTTAACACCAAAATTGTAACTGATAATTTTCTTGTGTTTGGCTTTTATTTCATATTTTCCTGCAATTTAATCAGTGAGTCAAGTCCCCTGTTACTTCAGTGGCCCTTCCCACTGGATCTTTCTCTCTGGTTTGTTTTGATTTTTTAAACTTTTGTTTCACTGTGTGTCTGTCCCTCTCCTGTCCCTTTTCCTGTGGTCCTCTTTTCATTTCCTTGCTGCTGTCTTCCTCCTATTCTTGTTCTCTTCAGGACTGTTTTCCTTTGGTGTTCCCTTCGTCTTCCTTCTTTTTGCGTTTGTTTGTAAGACACTGAGATCCTTAGTGAAAGACGTTTTAAGGATGCAGCTTCAGCATGTAAGACAGCTAGGGCCAGTCAACTGAAAAGGTAACTAAGCACAGGAACACCCTAGCTAATCTCTGTGCACTTTGTATACTTAATACTGTGTTCCAGTTGCTGTTCTTTTTGACAAGATACTGCAGAATACACTTGTTAAATGTTGCTGTCGGGGAACAACGGCCTCCTCAAAAAATTGCCCTTTGCAACAGGATGCTGTCCTGAGCTCACACTCATGCCTCTTGCCAATTACGCTTGGGGAATTCCTGTAGTTGGGGCTCTATGGTCTAAAAAGTGACAGTGTGCTTTCCTGAAGAGCTCTCTTATTTTTCATCTTGCAGTAGGTAAAGGAGAAGTGGCTTTTTGCTTCTTCAGGCATCCTAGTGGCTCGTGTTCTGATGGTTGGACATGGAAGCTGTTTGCTGAATGTGCTTCAGTAACTATTGACTAGAAGTTGCCACTTTCATGGCTTGTACAAGTACTTGACTTAAAGAGAGACAGAGAATTTAAATGCTGCTTTGCGCTCACTTGCTTATCCAATGCTATAGTGCCAGCATAGCCAAGGAGAGAGTCAGGAATGCATGACAAGTCCTGAGGTTTGGTTTTTTTTTTTTCTTCCCCCCTGCCCTCTGTTCATCCCATATCAGTACTAACAAAAGCTGAGCATCCTTTCTGCTTCCTCAGCTTTTTTTCAAGTTTCAATTTCCATTTTCTTTCTTGGAAGCACAGAGAAGAGTAAATGTACATAAACAAAACTTCATACTCAAGCCAATAGACACAACTGAATAGTAGTCAGGAATTTTAAGAAGAGCTTTTTTATGAATATTTAATTACTACATTAACTGAGCAAATAAAGAACATGCTGTTAATATTCATACTGTGCCTGCAGTGGTTCAATGGAATTGAGTAAGTTTTATACTTCATACAGCATCCTATGGTTGCTGTAGGCCTTCCAAAAATGCCCACATCTAGTAAGCTAATAACACTACAGATCTCCCTAGCTATTCCTTAATTCTCTGAATTAAGGGATGTCTGTTGTTGTTCTTTGCATAGTACATTTCTTAACAAAATTCTTCACAGTTATGTAATGGTACCAGTCTTCCATGTTTTGTTACCCCAAAATAGTTCCTAGGTGACTATACAAAGAGCTAAAGTATAGGCTGTAAGCTGCTGAGATACTGATAATGAGCCTGCCTCTTCCAGAACTCATTGTGCTATCTCCTCAATCTTTATTAGTGTATCTGCTTTGTAACCTTTTGGAGAGCAAAGGTTAGGAGGTATTTTAATATTTGGCTTGTTTGCTCCTGCTTAAAGCTATAAAAATATTGATCATCCAAGTGATGAAGATGGTTTGCAGAACAAGAAGCTAAATGCAGAACCTAAATTTCCTGAAAAACCTGAATTCCTTTGCCGAGTGACGTGTTCATCCTGTGTGTTACTTGCTTTTTTAGATGTAATTTGCAAGTTAATATGTTTGATCTAAGAGTGAGAAAAAGAATAATGCCTACTTGTGGTGTTGTGACACTTAAAACCAAAAAAATCTCTGAGACAGCCTTGTAGCTTTCATTTGCTTACTGAAACTAGGAGCACTCATCCTCTCACATTGACTTGATTTTTAAATTCCTTATGGCCTTTTTGCATTGCCTTCCCTCAGTAAGACTCTCGATTTAAAGATCTTTACAAGAAAAGTGGCACGCATAGGAACAACAGAAATGTTAAAACTTCCATTCTTGGCTCTGATATTGCTATTTTCCCTCTTGCTGGCTTAGAAAAAGACATTAATAGATGTTGAATTAAGACTTCATCAGTGGGTCTGCACTTCATTCACTTAGAATCCTTACAGCTATTTTTTACTGCATATAGTGATAATTACTCCTGTTGGCAGAGCAGAACTAATCTAATCTGCTTTGGCTGTTGAAATCTGTGAAGGAGCCAGGAATGATTTCTGCGCTGAATTGTTAACCCTGAATGTACAATTCTGTCAGTACCACAGTGGGCCCCTGCTTTGTCTGAGTGCCTAGTAATCTGGTGTTAATGAACATACAGATATTAAAAAAAATTATCATCTAAGAGGGGTATAATGTGCTCCTATTTTGGTAACCCTGCTTTTGGGATTGGTCTGTCAAAGATGGCATGTGTTGGGGAACCGTCCAGCTTGGTTTATGGAAAGGAGGCCTTGATGTATGAGCAGCTGTAGCTCTAAGTACCTAATTTTCATTTATTGGATGTGGGTGAAAGAACTGAGAGGAAGCTAGGCATTTCCTGCGCGCACACATTATGTAGGAGCTGATGAAACCCTTAGGTCTGTACCTCTAGTTACTGTTGCTTTTTTATGTATGTAGGTTCAAGGTACAATTTTGGTCTTGCTGCTGTGTAGCTTTGCTATGGTCACAGTACCCTCACTTCGTGGCTAGAAGAGGTGATGGTGCTGTTTGGTCACAGTAGGGAGTTCCTGGATATCTCTCTTAAATTTGGATTTAGCAGGATTCAAACGACATTAGTATGGAATTTACCTTATTCCTATCAGCACAGTTGTTGCAACAAACACTGAAACAAGTGAGAAGAGAAAAATCTGTAACCCTCAGGGCATTAACCAACTTACTTGAAGGAAACTTGGAGGAGACAAGTTCTTCTGTTTTGGTGCTTTCTTTCACTGAGACAACTTGCACATGTCAATCTTGGTGACAGAATGTGGGAAAGCAATTCTTCCAGTTAAATCCATTATGTCAATTTTCATATTTCTCCTCTTGCTCGAGAGGTATAACTGCATTATTTTCCTTTTGGTGTACATTCTCGGGAACAGAGTGGAAATCAAAATGAGATATTCCCAGCTAATCTGTTATCATCAGCATCCCAGAAATGGACAGCAAAGGTCAGGAGCCCGTGTTTTGCAGTAAGTGCTGAGGTATAGGAAGAGCATTGTAAGTGTTATGGCAATGATCTCTGTTCCTCTAGTATTCTTCTAACTTCTATTCTTGAGTAATTCTGCTTTTCTAAGGCCATAAATGATGGAAAAATCTCCCATCCTCACAAGCCTGTATGTGTCTCCTTGCATGTAACATTAGTATTTCATAAACTAAAAAAAGAAAGTGATTGTGCCTTCTGAGATGTGTGAATTGAAGCCAAATTTGCTCATCTGATTACTTCCCTTTTATATACTTGTTTTGAGTGTCTGGTCTTTCCTCAACTATTTTTGTTCTAAAATGCTTGGTGTTATATAAAGCCCCACCGTTTTTTGTTTATGCCTGTAAGGCCATTTAAAGACTAGGCAAAGGCGAATAGCTGCAGCTGTGTAGTTTATAAAGTGGTGTCATTTACAGGAGAAATAGGAGGGGAAGATTTCTGGACTTTCCCTGATTGACATACCTTATTTCTCCCAGAGAAGGCAAGGTGGCTTTAGTGGACAATTGACTGAGCAGAGTCCTTTTTCTATGTTTTTACTCTTTTGTCACAGCTTCTACGTGATTGGTGGCTACAGGAGCAACGGGCCTCAGTTCTCGCGCAGTTATTGGGAACCTCCTGAAGTCTGCGCAGGGCCATGAATGCAACATGCAAAAAAGCCTGGGAAGTGTGGTGATGAAGGGATGGGTATACAATGTCAGCAAAAGTGAATCACGCAGGGGAAAAAACCCATCTTCCCTGACGTAGTGCCAGTGATCCTAGCATCTATTTAGACTGTCTCAGATGCTCAGGCTTCAGTATGTTCTCTAGTTTGTCCTAAATGCAGTATGAATGTCTGTTGATCCATGTACAAATATAAGGAAACTGCCAGCTACCCAAGCTTTCTTCCTTGCCTGTGACTAAATCACCATAATAAAAAGGACGTGGAAATTGAAATAAATACAAATAGCTGTTTTTTCCACTATTGGTAATTTAAAAAAAAAGAAAGTTGAAAGTGGATTAGAACTCTGTCTTTCCTAAATACTTGTCATTTCTTGGCCTTTCAGTTTTCACTTGCCTGACTGGTGTTGCTATGCTGGAATTTCATATAAATATCTAATGGCAGAATTTGATCTTCAGAGCTCTTTGTGTTGGTCTCTGAACACCCTTAGGAGTGCTTTTAGTACAAAAGATCCATCTAGATATTGAATATTATGGTCTGTACCAAACAGACCTTTATTCCATTGAAGTACTTCAGTGCTAAAATATATTTTCTGAGAAATACCTCTAAGATTAGATGAATAGAGGATATATGAAATTGATTTTTTTTCTTTTTCTTTTGCATTTCATCTTTCACTCCATTAGAGGCCTGGTTAGAGAAACCCCTCTTCCCTGTGGGCAGCTATAGTCCTGCCTGTGCCTGTGTGTGTCTAATTAATAATTTCTATTCGCTACCCTTTGTAAAATACTTCTATACATTTCTGTCAGCACACATAACCATGTGCTGTGTTGAAAAAGCCTCAAATAAATGTTTCTTTTTGTGTGAAGTGGCAAATGTTATGGTAGAAAACGGCATGCTTTTTCTGTGGAATTTAATATAAATTGGTTTGCCTAGTTTCTTCCATTTGTTCAGACAAATACAGTCCCAATTATATAACCTGTACCTGCTTTTTTAGGTGGTAGACTTTCTTTTTAATCTTGCTTTTCATTTCAATAAATGTTGTGTTAATGCCTCTTAAGAAATTAAATTCTGTGCAGAATGGACCAGGGGCCTCTAAAACTCTTATCTGTTCCATAAAAACTCAGTGGTTTATCACAAGAATTGTACCATTTCAGCAGCCCTGCCAATGGCAATGTTATCAATTTGTAGTAGTGAAACTACTTATGCTGTGAAGCATTAGGATTCTTTAGAAATGTCTTGATAATCTACAGATGTTAATATTGAAAATTGTTCTCAGGGTCCTGAACCCCAGCGGGTTGTGATTTTGTCGATCTGTCTCTGGGTGCTGGGTGTGCTCTCCTCTCATGGTATGCCTGGAGGTGAGCTTGGATACAAGCTGTATTTTTCACTAGCGTGAACTTTTTCAGACTCATGGCTTATACTACCCTACTGCAGTATTTTTACTGATCTGTGTATTAAGAATTCTGGACTGCCATCTCCTAACATAGCCATGTAATTAAAAAAAAATTAACTCTTTCAGGATAATGTTTTTAGTTATGTTATCTTTTAATGAAGAGAAACCAATTCTTGTACTGAAAGACAATATTTCCTGTGGAGGAGACTTTCAGAGGTTAGACCAAGTGAGAGATGTCTAGCTGTCCTTGCATCTCTAAGAGAACTGGGTACCCGACTGCTCTTAATGCCTTTAATGATCTCCCTTGTGGTATGCCGAAGTATAATGTTTTTCTTTGACAAAGGAACACAATAATGTAGTACCTCTCCAAATATCCTGAGGACTGTACTTACTAATGAGAGACTGTAGACTGATGGTGCCTTTTCCTTATTGCCAGTGAGGAGGGTTGTCTTTCATAGAACTTCCTAGATTTTAGGTGTATGTCCTTTTTTAATTTGGAGGTTTCTTTTACTATTTTATACTTCTTCATACAATAACCACAGCGATAGAGATCTTTGTTTTCATTGAGGAAAATTGTTTCTTTAAACGATTGCAGTATAAAGTTTTGGAAATCTTTCTGAAAGTTTTCTGGATAATATAATCAAATAACTTTTCCAAAACATGAGTAGCATATAATGAGTTCTTTTAAAGTTGTTTCCCCCCCCCATATATTTTATTGCAAAATGAGTGCATATAAATATGAACACATTTTTGGTTTTAGTAGTCTCACAATTTTATCCTGGTAGCTATTGTGGTTAGCTTAATAGTTTAGTAATAAGCCTTTAATTTTCATTTTACAAGAGAAGATTGATGCATACTGAATCATTGAATGCCCAACTAAACTCACTAAGCAGTCTTTGAACTAGCAGAGGGGTTAGACTTTTGTGTCAGGAGGCCTATTCTGCTAAAGGCACCGTTTGGCGCACACATTTGAGGATGCAGTCCCATCTCAGGTGCAGGTAGATTTGACAAATGCTTAGTCTATGGTTTCTAGAGCCTACAAGAAATGTACTATAACTGCTGTGTTGTCATATGGTTATTGAATATTAGATTATAATTATGTCAAGTCTATTTAACATATGATACATGTTAAGTCCACTTTACCACTTAATGTCATAGTGAGTATTTAAAAAAAGCGGGGGGGTGGGGGGGAAATGAGGGATTAGATTCTTCTTTGGTTTCTCTGTTGAATATTCCAAAGAATATTAATTTATTACTTACAGTGTAGGTACTTTAACATTTCCTTTAAAACATGTGGGCTAAGGGAGACTTAATTTCTGGTAATGTGCTCTCCCATCGATTTCCATATAATTCATAGTAATGATAATTTAACCACAAAAGGCTGATGTCACAAAAATCACTCCAAATTTGAAGTAATTGATAAATCTTGTTGAAAAAATGCTGCCATCTTTATCTTTTATTGTAGGAGACCTGTGTTAATAATTAGAGAAATTTCTCAGAATGGGGAGGGCATTTTGTTTGTGCATAACTGCTGATACATGAAATGGTTCTTTTAGCTATATTAAGAAGCTAAATGCAACTCACTAAAATTCTCCCTAGCAAATCTAGGCCAGATTTTAGACGCGTGACAGCTCCTGCCTATCCCTTAACTTCTTGCTCTCCGTAGAGTTAAACAACTTAATGCAGCTGTAAGCTTTCTTTGCACTGGCAGACTTGAGCACTGACTAATCTAAACCCAAAACTTAGGTTTTAGAAAGGCAGCTGAATTTTCCAGTGAGGAAAAAATTTGTCAGTGGTTGTGAAGGTTTCCGTGTAAGAAAGTAAATCGCTATTCAAGTTGAATCAGTATTCTACATTAGACAAACCTAGTGGCCCTTGATGGCTTTTAAGAAAAATAATAAAAAACCTGGGGGGAAAAATATATCAGAAAACAATCACTTTGTATGTGCCATCTTGTTTTCAAAGCTGCGGACTCCCAAACCAGCTCATCTTCTGGTTCTTTCTGCCAGTGTCATGGTGGAAGAAGCACATACATTTTACATCTCTCAGTCTATTCTAACCTTGTAATTTTGACTGGAAAATTATAATCTTTGCAAAATGGGAGAAGTTTGTGATATTGACTAAGCAAGCTAGACTAACTTGTCAAATTTCACGAGGCCTACAAGCAGTCCAGCATAAATGCAGTGTTGTCCTCGAGCAGCCCAGTATGTAGCCCAGCACTGGCTGTCCCACGTGAGCTGGGAGCATGTGCAGACGGGGCTGTTTGTAGTGGAGGGAAGGGTGGAGGCTACAGCTCCACCTGGTACATCTGTGGCCCCTTACACTTGCTGTGGCAGTTGTCAGTCACATATGCCTTCCTAGGAGCTTTGGCTTGTGCAGGGGGTGCTTTTGTGATGCTTTGCGATGAGTTTGTTGACTGTTGTCTTGATGTCCACAACCATCTACTAGAGGTGTCTACTCTTGAAGCTTCTCTTGTTGAATCAGTGCTTTTACATCTATAACCTTGCTGTAAATCTGATCTGTCAGGTGCTCTGCTTTTTCTGTGTCTGGCTGGTTAGTTCTATATAAGACATGAAGTAGGGCTCCCTCTTGAATTGGTATTTTGTTGTCTCATGCTGAAGGTAAAGCAGTGACATACTTGGTCTGAGTGAGCAGTTTGGGTATTTATTACTTTGCACTCAGGAAAGGTATGGCTGTGACACTCTATTAATATCAAAAATACTGCTTTTGTAAACAACATTAAGTTCAAACATACAGCAATTCTATAATTGGTCCAAAAGTACATAGAATGTCCTGAGCTGGAAGTGACCCACAAGGATCATCAGGTCCAACTCCTGTCCCTGCATAGGAAATGTAAATGATACGTATTCTTATGAATCCGCTATAACACGGAGAAGTCTAGGAACTCAGTGTTAATATTGAGTTCCTGTATCAGTACTTTTAAAATGCATATTCAAAGCACAGTGCTGGGTCATTTGAAATCCTGTTGCTTATAAATATTTTATTTGCTTTTGAACTGTTCTGCATAGTGGATCGTAAGACTCTACAACAGCATCTTCATGGAGCTAATGTCCTCTTAAGGTACTACTACCTTCTGGTGCTAATCATTACCAAGAATGGATATTGCACTTTTTAGCTATCCCTCTTTAGTTACTGCAATGCTAGTGGTAATTATTGTCTTTTGTACTGGTAAGGTTGTTCAAAAAAATAGTCTACAGGAAAATGCATTAAAAGCCTTATAAGGAGAGCATTGTGGCAGAAGCATTATTCTTTTCCAGACTCAGATGATCATTGATGCATGTGGATAACTTCAAGGGAAATAGTCTTTGATTTAGTACAGAAATCAAGCTGGTTTGAGGATCTTAAATCTCCACTATATAAATTGTAAATGACTTTCAATTGCAAATTTCATCCCCTCCTGTGTTCCAGATGGAGAATATATATTCATAATGTCTTTAGTGTGTTAAAACAGTGCATTTGTGTTCATTAAACATTCGAACTAGACTTTCATCTTAACAGCTGAAGACACTTGATGTATACATGAAGAATAACTTTCTCATATTAATATAATTTTATTAAGGTAACTTTGTTCTATGCTGTCTGTAAAGAACTGAAAAGTCTGTATTTAGACTAATTTGTATCTAGTAGCATATTGTAATTTGTCTTTGTTTACGTAAAAAGAGAAAATAGTTTCTGTTCACAGAGTGCCTACTCAGAATTTTGTTAATGCTTTTGAGTCTGAAGGGTACTTTTATGGCTGAGTTAGAACCAGTGGAAGATCATAGCTTAGTGGAAATGCTGACTTACAAATAATTGTATGAGTGAATTTTGTAATGTATTTGTGACCAAAGTGAGCGTACAAGTTGCTAATAGACACGCTTGATGCTTAGTATTTTTGTTTCCTTTCCCCTAGTTTCTTTGCTTGAAGAATATACGGACTTTTCTTTCGGCATGTTGTGAAGTATTTGGGATGAAGAAAAGTGAACTTTTTGAAGCATTTGATTTGTTTGACGTGAGAGATTTTGGAAAGGTAAGGATCCTTTTAATTAAATCCTGAGTAACACTTGTGTTCTGCTGCTTGATTATAGAAGACTTTCATCGTAGATGTGGTGTAGAGGTTGTGACTAATGGATGAGAATTCATTAGTAAAAAAACAGTGGGGAAGAATTAAGAAAGCAGAATAATTAGATTTACAGTGGAGGGGCTAATAAAGGGCAGAGGAGAATCCCTGGTAGGAAAGTTCTGAAGGTGTGAAAAGCATAGAAAAATTAAAAAAATGGGTTAAAAGACATGGAGTTAAAGGTAAATGAAATGTGTGAAGATGGCAAACGGTGGGTGAGTGCTGTCTGGTGAAATCACTTTTGACATAAATAGTGTGAAATCAGAAACCCTGGGCCTATACGTTGTAAGACCACATGGCACAGAGCATGTTTCTTCGGTCTTGAGTGCTCAAAATTCACCCATGTATCTGTCCTTATAAATGTTGGTGGTTTTTTTTTTTAATCAGTTTTTAAATCTGTTGTTTTTTCTAACCTACTGTCAAGCTCAGATAAAGCTATGGTGGGTTAATGTGACTATTCTAATTTACACAGCCTGAAGTATATTCTGTAAGCCTATGATTAGTTATTCTATATGTAAAAGCTTTTTCCAGTCTATTGTTCACAACCTCCTACATATGTTTGATCTGTCATTGCCAGCGTATGATCAGTTCAACTTCAGTTTCTGCTTTTGAGTCATAGGCTATCATTACCCTAATTTCACAGGAAAGGGTCTAAAAATTACCTGAAGTAGCACCAAAAATAGTTATTTATTCAAATTTAGTATATTTCAAGCATTATTACTTTTTTAAGAGATCATATTGTTACTAACTAATTTTTATCCACTGCTCTTTTTATAAGTAGACACAGAGGTAAAGATGATGTAAGTGTAAGCATGAATCAGGTCTGCAATATGACTGTTTGAAATGATTCAGTGATTACTGTTAACCAAAATAACTAATTATTTTTCTGAATCTTTTGTCTGGTTTTAAGTCCTTTGAGTATAAAATTAGATAAAACTGGTAAATTCTGCTTGTTCTTCAGTTATGCTGAACATCTTTTGTCCTCATAAATGAGGACATGTCCTCATAAATGGAGACAAAGCTTTTGTTAAAATGTGGTCTTTTATACAAATCTAGTGTATTGCTTATTAAAAAATGAGATTTGTTTTGATTGTGCAAGTAGCAGAGGAATTAAAATTGTTGGTTTTGATTTTTTTTTGATGTTCCAGCAATGTCTTATTTAAGGTATTTAATAAATCAAGTATCTTAATGCTTGCTTCAGATCTTTGATACCTATGCCTAACGCACAGAAATTTTTTTACCATTGTATGTTCTAATTAATTGCTGAGAGTTTCACATTTCATGCCACATAAACATAACCAGCCTGTGTTTTTAATAGTCTAGTTTTGAAGTAGTATTTTGCAGTGCAAGTTATTATTGCTGCGTCATTGAATACCCAGTAAACAAGTTCTGAATTAAGGCTGAATTTAACCCAACAAATATGTTTGTCACTCTTCTCATTTTAACAGAATTTATTTTAGAATACAATTTTATGTAAGTAGAATTATTGGTTAAAAACATATGCTGTCTTCCATCCACAATATTTAGTATTTTATTTCTCTTCCCAAAGCAAAACTGGGTGCAGAGACATGATTTGTTTTACTGTGTCAGTTGCCACAGTATAGCACAAGTAGACTAATTATTCCTGGTACTGGTATTTCAGTTTTAGTGACTGTGATAGTGCTTACAAGCAATGGTTTCTCTAGTCTTGGCCTCTTCAGTGGCCTTTGTCACCTTTCTTGGAAAGCTACCAGGTAAAAATGCAGTGACAAATTTGAAAGACACTGGTGTGTGGGATTCTTTAATTAGGCTAACTATGAGCATGGTAACAGCTGTTTGTGCAGAGGTGGAGATGTTAAATTGAACAAGCCTGTGCAATCCTTGCAATAGCTGTGATGGGCACACTTCAGGTGCACAATGGCTCTGCTGTTCAGCTGTTTCCATTGCGTGCTTGTGTGGAAGCTTGCCACACACAAGTGGAGGCTGCAATATGCTGTATTTAGATAGGCTGATCTGTATGTTTTACTAGCCTCTGCAAATGAGCATGTAGTCAGCTTCCTAAAGCAGCTGGTGAACTTAAGGCCATTAAGAAAGTGGAGGAGAAAATTATAGCTGTATTAAAATGTATAGGTAGCCTTATGCTGAGTTATTTCTATAGCTTTAAGTGTCATGTTTGTACAGTTAGCTGAGAATACCTGTAAAGTGGCATGGGATTTCAACTGCATGTCTGATAATGTACCTATTACTTTGCAAATTCTGATTGCTAGTGGCAGCGGTGAGAATAAGAAAGCTTACCTTTTCCATGTTGTTCTTTGCTTCTCAACTTTCCTCTTCATTATTTTTTTTCTGATGAATAACAACCCCAATATAGTCCTAGATCTCCATCCCTCTTGAAGTTGTATATATGCAAAAGGCCAAAAAGACTGTGCTGCAGATTTTTCCCGCTCCTGCAACCAAGTCATTCTTCTGTTTCTAAAAATTCTTTGAACTGCTCTCCCTAAAATATGAATGATCTTAAAATGATTATAGGCACAAACATAAAGGATAATATGGTTTAGAAACAGTCTGTTTTCCAGACTGTTGGCCAAAGAGGTGATGGAATGACTGTGTGCAATATCTACAGCCTCCAACACATTTGAACGTACTGGAAGCTGTCTTTAGATGTCAGAAGTTGGTAAGTACTTATTAGAGATGTAAATAAACTGTAGCTGAGGTGACTCCATAAGCCTTATATATCTGGTACTTTTAAATGCTTCAATTGAATTGATAAAGAAATGATTATTTAATTTGTTGTCGTATGATGGAATATGCTGCTTAATATGACAGATTTCAATGACTACTTAAGCATGCTAGTGGAGGGAGCAGGAGAAATGTGTCAACTGTAAATGAACAATGTGCCTTTAAGGAAAAAAGATTGAAGGGAAAAATCAGATCAGACCAGGTGATGGAAACTGTCATTTTTTAAAAAATATTCTGATGTTTTTCAACTTCCTAAAGAAAATGGCGGCAAACCCCTGAGCGTAGTAGAAGTAGCAGCTGTACACTGCCTATATAGTCATAAGACTTTTAACAGCCTTGTGAAATACTGGTTACAAAATGTTTGATGTAATGGTGAAACCTGCATTTAATAGCTAGGGGTAAATGAGCTGTTTTCAGATGTTTTGACATAACATATGAAAATTTGACTTGAACTTTGTGCTCCACTTTGCAGAGACTCTTTGATCTCTCAGTGATTAGAGAAAAAGAAGAGTATATGCAGTGTGGATGGAAATCAGAGGTGAAGCTGAAGTAGCAACAGGTAGATAGTTAGAGAATAGGTAAAGAAACAGGAAAGCAGGTAACCCCATGAGTATGTTTTTATTGCGTACATTCTGTATAAATATTGATATCAGCTGTTACAAGATGAGGGTTTTCTTCTGTTTCAAGTATAATAGCAAAGATTTTCTTATTTTTAGACTGACTGCTTGAAAAAAGAGGGGCTACATTACACAGAAATAGGAAGGTTCTCAAATCATGCTTTCTAAAACTACATAAAACTTGTTTTTCCTTGAGTTCTACAGTATTCACCCATTCCCACTCACTCACCTTTCTATCGGTACATTTCATTGTTGCTGCATTAAGTTCCTGATGGAGCATGAAATGCCCTCCCACGCACATGGGGTGCCAGACAGTGTTTTCATTATGAATTCCATGCTGGAGAGTCATTTTTCACCAGCGCAGGGTTGTCAGGTTCTTCCTTTCTACCTGTGTGCCAGAATCAACAAATAATGTTGATAGTTGTTCTTTCAGCTCTGTGAGCCCTGCACACTGCTCGAACAGCAGTCTTTGCTGTTTGGTATGCCGCAACAAATTGCTGCTATCCCTATTCTCGGACAGGAGTTTGCAACTGATGTGTTGCAGAAATGGGAATCTGAGGATTAGTTCCAGCGCTTGTTGATGTCAGTAGATGCTCCCTGGCCTCAGAGAGCTGTGTTTGACGTCCTGTGGGGGAAAATAGCGTCCAGATATTGTGAGAAAAAGAACTTTGTGTACTCTGCCTTTAAATATTCTAAGCAATGTTTAACTGAGCACAAAGCGTTTTTTATGATATAACTGATCTAATATGAACATAGCCATAGACCACCCCCCAGTAGGTGTCCTGCGATAGATGTCTAGAAATAACATACAATATTCAATCATGATTAAAAAAACCCAAACAAACAAGGGAATCAAATATCAACTGCTACCAATCAAATAAGTACCTAATTGTTTAAAAGTATATAACATAACGTCTAGTGTAGCTAACTCTCCAGTGACGCTTAAAAGACTAGTTTATGTGAAAGCAAGCCACTGCTGTGAGAATACTGAGTGCATATACTAAGGTCATGTAGTTTGTGATCATTTTAGTCACTCTCTTGGCGTGAAGGAAATCCGGGCTATGATGCAGCAGAAAGTCATGCTGAAGTTGAGGATCCTGGTGTATTAGTATTCCCTCAGGTTTAACAGATTCCAGGAAGATCAGGCAGATGTGCATGAGATACACACACCAAGATCAACACAATAAAGAGCAACAGTTATTATATAAAGTTATATACCTTTCCAGGAAGAGAGAGGAGGAAAAATGTTTAGGAAATCTTTGATAAAACTGAAGCATTAACTGTAGTTGTTTCACATTTTATTTGGTGAATTTTATGAGTGAGGTAATAGAGCAAAATATGAGCACTTTCACTAATAGAATCATATTAAAACTGCAGAACATTGGGGAACATGCCAAGACATTACGGCATTTTTTTTTAAAAAGATATTAAAATAGAGAAAGAGAAATGAACTGGTAAAAACAAGACAATCATTAAAAACAGCTCTGTATCTTCATTCTCTGAGCTCTTTTAATGGTAGAATTAACAAAAAAAAAAAACCCTTTGTGGTTTGCTCAAGAACTAGCTGTACAGTTGCTTTTAGGAGTAGCATTCTACTGTTTTCAAATGTTTTAGTGAGATGGAATGGTTTGGGATGGATGACACTTGAACTCCTCCAAGGTGTACTTATGAATGTGGAAGAATGAAGAAACAGAAGGTACGGAGAGGTTTCAGCTTCCTTCTCCATGGAAATGCTTTGGACAAAATGAGCAAGAAAATACTAGCCTGTTGCAAAACTGCTGGAATGCTTGGCATGTATGGAAGACCTTATTAGATATCATTTCTGTTTGTATACAGTTACATAAAGGTCAAGCACTTGGTAGTCTTCCTAAAAGCCTCCCTAAATCATAACAAAAAATGACTTCCAGCCCCAAAGAATATAAATCATAGTTTTGGGCACAGTGATGAGGTGGGTGAACGAGTGGGATGAATAATGGTACACACCAAAAGTATTTGATCATTAATGAAAAATTCTCATCCAGGGAGTGCTTGGGAGGTTTTGGAAGTATCAAGAGACTTTGAGTTCTTACATAGTGTAGGCTTCTGTTCAGTTTTTCAGCAAATGTGACCAGATTTGGAAAGTCAAGGTTAATGAGAAACTGCTAATATGAGAGAATAAAACCTATTTTCTGAGCATATTTCTCTGTTGTTAAGATGATCTTGTCCAAATGTATCCTGGAGACACTGAACTCATAGTAGTGAATTCTGGTAGCATGCATTTCTCTTTGAGGTGGATGAAGTTTTGGAGGAAGAGTTCAGTTGGAGCTTATGTTATGGAGAAGACTTAAGTCTTCTCACACATTTGTTTAGAAATGTTTTTAAACCTTATTTTTAAACAGGGAATTAATTCCCTGCAGTACTTGCAGTACAAGCATTTCAGTAACCAAAAGTTGATGGTGAAACTGACAACTAAACCCCAAGCTTCCTGAATTAATAAGTATTGGTCAAAGTAACACAAATATAAACTATAAATACAACCGGAAGGCAATAAAATAAGTGACTTGCAAATAAAGTCCATAGGAACTGTGAAGAGTTTTGTGTGTATCTTTTTTTCTGTGATAATGAAATTGTTCACCATCTAAGATGGACAGGAAACGTGGTTTTTTGTTTGTTTTTTTCTCCCTCTTTTGCAAAGCCTGGAGGCTTCCAAAGAGGAAAAGCATGGCAGTTTTCTGTTAGCACGGCAGACAGATGGAAGAGGTAGGGGGAAGAGAAGTTGAAGTACAATTTGTATAAGCAGTTCCATGCTCTCTCATGCTTGCAGTATAGTTAATTTCTAAGAGAATCCCTCTTCCAATTTGATCTAGATTCACAGAATCACAGAATGGCGGGGGTTAGAATGGACCTCTGGAGATAATCTTGTCCAACCTCCCTGCTTGAGCAAATACGCCTAGAGCAGGTTGCACAGGACTGTGTCCAGGTGGGTTTTGAATATATCCAGAGAAGGAGACTCTACAGCCTCTGTGGACAGCCTGTTCCACTGCTCTGGCACCCTCACAGTAAAGAAGTTTTTCCTCATAATCAGGTGGAACTTCCTGTGTTCCAACTTGTGCCCATTGCCCCTTGTCCTGTCGTTGGGCACCACTAAAGAGAGTCTGGGCTCATCCTCTTGACACCCACCCTTCAGATATTTATAAGCATTGACAAGATCCCCCCTCAGCCTTCTCTTCTCCAGGCTGAACAAACCCAGGTCTCACAGCCTTTCCTTGTAAGAGACGTGCTCCAGTCCCCTGATTGTCTTTGTAGCTCTCCGCTGGACTCTCTCCAGTAGTTCCCTGTCCTTCTTCAACTGTGGAGCCCAGAACTGGGTGCAGTACTCCGCCCTAGTGAGGCCACATCTGGAGTAGAGGGGGAGGATAACCTCCCTCGACCTGCTGGCCACAGTCCTTTGGATGCACCCCAGGACACCGTTGGCCTTCTTGCCCACAAGGGCACGTTGCTGCCCACCAGCACTGCCAGGTCTTTCTCAGCAGAGCTGCTTTCCAGCAGGTCAGCCCCCAACCTGTACTGGTGCGTGGGGTTGTTCCTCCCTGGGGGCAGGACCTTACACTTGCTCTTGTTGAATTCCATGAGGTTCCCCTGGGCCCAGCTCTCCAGCCTGTCCAGGTCTTGCTGGATGGCAGCACAGCCTTCCAGCGTATCAGCCACTCCTCCCAGCTTGGCATCATCAGCAAACTTGCCGAGGGTACGCTCTGTCCCTTCGCCCAGGTCATTCATGAATATGTTGAACAGGACTGGACCCAGCACAGACCCCTGGGGAACACCACTAGTTACAGGTCTCCAACCAGACTCTGCCCCGTTGATCACGACCCTCTGGGCTCTGCCCTTCAGCCAGTTCTCAATCCACCTCACTGTCCTCTCATCTAACCCACACTTCCTAAGCTTGTCTGTGAGGATGTGATGGGAGACAGTGTAGAACGCCTTGCTGAAGTCAAGGTAAACAACATCCACTGCTCTCCCTTCATCTCCCCAGCCAGCCATGCCATCATAGGAGGCTATCAGGTTGGTCAAGCATGATCTCCCCTTGGTGAATCCATGTTGACTACTTCTGATAAACCTTCTTTTCAACTGCATGCCCGGAGATGACCTCCAGGATGAACTGTTCCATCACCTTTCTGGGCATGGAGGTGAGGCTGACTGGCCTATAGTTTCCTGGGTCCTCCTTCTTGCCCTTTTTGAAGACTGGAGTGACACTGGCTACCGTCCAGTCCTTGGGCACCTCTTCTGTCCTCCATGACCTTCCAAAGATGATGGAGAGTGGCTTGGCAAGAACATCTGCCGGCTCCCTCAGCACTCGTGGGTGCATCCCATGGGGGCCTGTGGATTTGTGAGGATCCAGTTTGCCTAAATAATCTCTAACCCAAACCTCCTCCACCAAGGGGAAGTCTTCCTTTCTCCAGATTTTCTCTCTCACCTCTGGGGGCTGAGATGCCTGAGGGCCGGCCTTAGCAGTAAAGACTGAAGGAAAGAAGGCATTCACTAAGTCTGCCTTCTCTGCATCCTGCATCATCCTGCATCACCAGGGCACCCACCTCATTCATCAGCGGGTCCACAGTTTCCCCAGACCTTCTTTTACTACTGATGTAGTTGAAGAAGCCCTTCTTGTTATCCTTGACATCCCTTGCCAGATTTAGTTCCGAGTAGGCCTTGGCCTTCCTCACTGCATCTCTGCATACCCTGACAACGTTCCTATATTCCTCTCAAGTGGCCAGTCCCTTTTTCCACGTACTGTAAACCTCCTTCTTCCATTTGAGTTTTTCTAGAAGCACTTTGCTCATTCATGTGGGTCTCCTGGCTCCTCTGCTTGACTTCCTCCTCACAGGGGTGCACTGATCTTGAGTTTGGAGGAAGTGGTATTTGAGTATTGACCTGCTCTCTTGGACCCCCTGACCTTCTGGAGCACTAACCCATAGCATTACTCCAGGCAGATCTTTGAAGAGGCCGAAGTTAGCTCTGCTGAAGTCCAGGGTTGTAATCCTACTTGTTTCCCTGCTTCTACCACTCAGGAGGATCCTGAACTCTACCATCTCATGGTCACTGCAGCCAAGGCTACCCGCAACCCTCACGTCCTCAACCAGACCTTCTTTGTTTGTTAGTATAAGGTCCAACAGCACATCTCGCCTCGTTGGCTCCTCCACCACCTGTTTCAAAAAGTTATCCTCGATGCTCTGCAGGAACCTCCTGGATTGCGCACGCCTCACCATGTGGCTTTTCCAGTGAATATCAGGGTGGTTGAAGTCCCCCATGAGAACCAGGGCCTGCGATTGTGAGGCTACTTCCAGCTGTCTGTAGAAGACATCGTCGACTTCCTCTTCTTGATCAGGTGGCCTGTAGCAAGCACCCGCAACAATGTCACCCATATTTGCCAGCCTCTTAATTTTTACCCATAAGCTCTCAACTCGTTCTTCCTCCACCCCTCGGCAGAGCTCAATACCTTCCAGTTGCTCCCTCACATAAAGAGCAACTCCCACACCTTGCCTTGCTGGCCTGTCTTTCCTAAAAAGTATGTAGCCATCCATGACAGCATTCCAGTTGTGAGCTATCCTACCGTGTCTCTGTAACTGCAATGAGATCGTGGCCCTGCGACCACACACAGATCTCTAGTTCCTCCTGTTTATTCCCCATGCTGCATGCATTGGTGTACAGGCATTTCAGAGAGGTACTTGAGCACACAGGTTTCCCTGAAGGGGTGCACAAGGACCCACTAAAACCATGCACACCCCTGAGGTGGTTGGTCTTCTGATTGTCATCTCGTGAGGTAGCTAAGGCACCTATGTTGCTGGTCTGGTTGGCCTGGTTTATTCCCCCGTTGGATGTGATGGCGTTAGCATTGCCACCTTGCACCCTGCCATCCGAGTCCTTCAGTTTAGATTCCCCTACTTGCCGCTTGGGTTCTCTGCTTGTTCTTCTCTCTGCTCTGGTATTTTGAGATTCAAATGACATAGGCATAAAATTATAATGTGTCTAGAAACAAATAGTATAGGGCAATCATCTACTTGGGCCTGTTGGCCATTCTGATATTTCCAGTTACCACATGAAATGGGTGTGACATCAGCATAAAAAGCCTGTTGCAAATTGTGTTTGAACTTCACATCTTGTTAAGATGCAAGATTGTTTTTTCCACTGAATTTACAAAGGCTTGGTTTGTGATTTTTGGACCAATGCACTTCTATTTTTGTCATCAGTGGTGCAAATTAAATAATCAAGTCAGAGACTGAAGTAGGGTGGAGAACTAAAGGATTTACAGTTTTTAATCACTTAATGATTCTCTGCCTATTTTGAGCTGGGGGGATATTTGCTTTCCGTTGATATTCTTCATGTCTGCTTACAGGTATTAGATTCTGAGTAAAAAATATCGCCACTGTGTAATGAAGGATATTTCCTGGTTTGTCCGTCCGTCTCCCCCCCTGCCTTTTGTTCCTGTTCATTCTATTTATATTTTGGAAGTGATGAAGAGAAGAAAGAGAACTTGGTGTCACTGCACGGTTGCAGCTGTAGGGAATACCATCCATTGCACATCAACCTTTTATGTCCCTAGCCAGGAACTGGGTGAAACCAGTGTAGTTGTTTGTTCTGGTTTCCTAACTAATTTCCCAGAGCCTAGGTAGGGAAGACATGATCTGATCCACAGAACTATGAGCTTTAAGGCAACAATTAATATTTCACCATTAACATTTATTGCCCCCAAACTACTTGGGTGTTTTCCTATTTTAATTAATTTTACCTCATGGCAGTCTCAGACTGGACTTTGCATTGACTTCAGGGCTTATTTTATGAGAGCGGATGTTTTCAAGATACTCTCCATTCAGATCTAAAACTGCCGTCTTCATTTATTATAATTTTCCGTTATAGTACATTCTGATATGGTTGACTGCACATCCCTTTTTAGATCATGAGAAAAGACCTGTGCTAGTGCAAGTCATGTTCAGGCTTTGCTTTCTCTCCTCTCTGTGTAGAATTTATATTAATATTTCTAGGGAGAGAACTTCATGAGTGGTTTGGACTACACTTTCTGTCTGCTTTGTAACAGTCATATTCAAATCTAATGTTTCATTAAGCCATGTGAACTCAAGTGTAGTCTTTTTACGGGGTTGGGTGGGTTGTTTTGAACACTTGGCTACTCTTGTATCTGAAAAAGTAAGCCACTCTCACTATTAAATGATAGTAAGAGACAGAAGTGACAGAGCAGCTTTGGTTATTGTGTTTAAATACAAGGAGGTCAAGGACAGCCTGTGTGTTTGTCTGCAGTATTGATATAGTAAAATATCTCCAGATTTTTAGGTAATAGGGGACAGCAGGCTGTAAAAGGTGCTTTAGAATTGATTCACTTTAGCATGCTTAGTTAGCATGCAAAATGTAGTCTACCATTCTTGCTGAAAAATGTGTATGCCACCACATTCCTTTGGATTTAAGGAATGTATGTATCTTCATGATTTGTTTATGTTGTGTTTACTGTAAAAGTATTCATTCAGCTCCTTAATATGTGGCTTATCACTTCTTATGTTTGTTGGGCCTTTATGCTCCTTCCTGGTTTTACTCGTCTCTACCTCTTTTTCTTCTGCTATGTATTTTCTAGCTTTGGATCTATCTGAATCAACCCATTTGACATATTTCAGTTCTACTTGTCTACTTGGGATTTTAATAAAGGCTACAGAAGAGAATCTGAGAAGATCTTTGATTTTAAAAAAAAATACTTGTCTCAGTTAAAAAATCTAAAAAACCTGGCTGGATGGCAGAGCCTGGAGAGTTGCAGTAAACGGAGCTAAATCCAGTTGGTGGCCAGTCACAAATGGTGTTCCCCAGGGCTCAGTGTTGGGGCCAGTTCTGTTTAATATCTTTATCAATGACCTGGATGAGGGGATTGAGTGCGTCCTCAATAAGTTTGCAGATGACGCCAAGTTGGGCGGGACTGTCGATCTGCTCGAGGCTAGGAAGGCTCTGCAGAAGGATCTGGACAGGCTGGATCCATGGGCTGAGGTCAATTGTATGAGGTTTAACCAGGCCAAGGGCCGGGCCCTGCACTTTGGTCACAACAACCCCATGCAACGCCGCGGGCTTGGGGAAGAGTGGCTGGAAAGCTGCCCGGCGGAGAAGGCCCTGGGGGTGCTGGCTGACAGCCGGCTGGACACGAGCCAGCAGTGTGCCCAGGTGGCCAAGGAGGCCAACGGCATCCTGGCTTTTATCAGCAATGGTGTGGCCAGCAGGAGCAGGGCAGGGATGGTGCCCCTGTGCTTGGCACTGGTGAGGCCACACCTCGAATGCTGTGTTCAGTTTTGGGCCCCTCGGGACAAGAAGGACATGGAGGTGCTGGAGCGTTTCCAGAGAAGGGCAACGGAGCTGGGGAAGGGTCTGGAGCACAAGTGTGATGGGGAGCGGCTGAGGGAGCTGGGGGGGTTTAGCCTGGAGAAGAGGAGGCTGAGGGGAGACCTTATCGCTCTCTGCAGCTCCCTGAAAGGAGGTTGTGGTGAGGTGGGGATTGGTCTCTTCTCCCAAGTCACTAGTGATAGGACGCGAGGAAATGGCCTCAAGCTGTGTCAGGGGAGGTTTAGATTGGATATTAGGAAAAATGTCTTTACTGCAAGAGTGGTCAGGCATTGGAACAGGGTGCCCAGAGAGGTGGTGGAGTCACCATCCCTGGAGGTGTTAAAAAAAAACGTGTAGACGTGGCACTTTGGGACGTGGTTTAGGAGGCCTGGGGGTGTTGGGTTGATGGTTGGACTTGATGATCTTAGAGGTTTTTTCCAACTTTAATGATTCTATGATTCTATGAATAAGCTGTATAAGGTTATGTTCAAGATGCAGTAGGATGTTTATTCAAAAGTCATACTAAACTGGTCACCACATTTAAAATGGGAAATTATTTTGTGTAGGATCTACATTAGAAAGCATTCAGTTTCTTGATGGTGTATCGTTGAAGAGTTTTGAGTGCAACAAACTTAGCTTAATTACTATGATACTGGTAAACTGTGTTCTTCCTAATATGCAGTGCCGTTCCTCTCAGTGCCGTCTGAGCAAAAGACTGACCCAAGCAACACTATGACACCCTAGAACACAGTTTTGCACTATTATGTGCTTTTCTTATTGTTTCCTGTAGCTTGCTTTGAATCTTAGCTGTCTGCATCAAAAATCAAAGATTACGCGGCAAAAAAGCAGAAACAAACAAAAAGGATATTAAGAAGTGAGCAACTTAAAATAGTTATCAGTCACTATGTTGCTTGCCAAACATCTTTTTGTTGTATTGTTTTGTTGCCTTAATGATGACAACAGCAATTCAATTAACTTGATACATTATCTATACATAGTTTTAAAATAATAAAGTTGTTGACTCTCTTTGCTTCATTCCAATATAAAAAATCGGGGAAAATGTAATTACTAAGCTTGGGTTTTTTCCTCCTATCTTTTCCTTGGAATGGTTTAAAACAGCTAAACTTCTCTATAACTGAAAGACGTCTTCTAGCCTCTAGGTATACATATCATGAGTTTAAAACATTATTGAAGGGTGTCTGTGCTAAACCTTCACCAGAGAGATTTGGGACACTCTTGAACTCTACCCGAGAGGCACAAATTGCAAGCTAAGGAGATGGTGGCTTAAACCGTCTCTTAGACAGTGTTGGGATTTCCTGTGAAGAGTCAGTCAAGCAAGTGTAAGCATTCTCCAAGACTAGCTTCTAATGACATCGTGGGGCCAAACCCGGGGGATGTTAATATGCTGGTGTAAAGCCAGACCGTGATTTTTCTGCTCAGTCTGTAGAGTCCTCTGCCTCCTGGAGGCAAGGGGGAGACCACCCACCAGCTGTTTATGGTTGGTAGTTCTCCTGTGTAAAGCAGAAGCGTGCAGGAGTGAAAAGTCCCAAATAATAACTTATTTTCAAAGACAGTAGTTGCTGCTAGTTTATTTGTGTGTTTTAAAAATTTAGGGTTTGTTTAGCCTGAAGAATGCTCTGGTAATTAGATTGGTTGTAATTTCATTCACTGCTTTTTCTGTCCAATTTCAATAGAAAGTGAAACCTGCAGTGAATGGTTTGCAGCAGGAAACAACATTTGAGTATTTCATAAAAAGGAAATAGATGCTAGTTAATGAGAAATGTTTACAAGATGTGTTAGAGGGCTTTTATTTAACATGTTGGTGACAGGGCTAGAGGTGTGTTTGCTAATGAATTGTGTTCTGCTATTCATTCTGACACAGTAATTGTGTTATGAATAAATGTTAGATGCACAGCTACTGCATGCCTTTGAAAATTATGGGTCCTTGAAATAGTTTGGTAATGGAAAAATAAGTCAGAAGAGTGTATTCCAACATATTTATAAATCTGAAAAGTTTATATTGTTTGTAGGTGACTGAGATCATAAAGACTATCTTGCTGAGAAAATTAATCCATCTTTCTGTGCAAACACTAAGTGTATTTAGGGACATGGCTTTTACTTTTGGTCAGAACATGTTAGAGCAGAAGTGCTGGATCTTATGTTTTGGGTCTTAAATGGTTTTAATTGTGAAGCATGACATGAGATTTATTTGGAGGAGTTCTATTAAACAGATTGTTTGCACTTTCATGGCTTTCTTCAAGAGATTTTGAAGGTGAAAAGTTGGTGGTTGAAACATGAGGATTTCATTTCCAAAACAATCATTCAATAATGAAATCATTCAGTGTAAAATTTTATGATGAATGTATGAGCTGATAAACTTGGGAACCTGTTTAAAAACAGTTGTAAATAATGACAGTTGCTAAGTAGAAAGTAATATTACAGAAGAAATTAAAAGTATTGTCAAATAAAATGATTAACAAAAGAGAAATTAAATGACACACTTCAGCTACTGCCAACCTCCACAAGTAAATCAGTTCTTAGATTTCACCCAATTACAGTTTAAAACTGTAATATGACAGCATAGGTCTCAAGACCTGCCTGTAAAGAGCCTTTGATATGAAATAGCAACACAGGGACACTGTATGAGGCAGTGTGATGCTGAGGAAGCTGACAAAAGTGTATTGTTTGAATTTTTGGAAGGTGGTATTCCGAGCATATTTTATATGCAAATTTTAACCTCAATAAAATTCCCAAATTAAATAGAGTTATGTATAGGTCTGAATATATTTTTAACTAAAAACCATTTTGTTCTGTGAACATGTAAGGGACACTTGGCAGAATTACTTAAGAAAATGAATTGAGGGCTAGTTCTCATAAATATATTTAATTCCCCCAAAATCAACTTTAAGATGCTGAAAGGTTTAAAGTGTTTCTGAAGTAGAACTGATTTGAGCAAAAATACATCAGTGATATTGTGCAAGCAGATGATGTGTGTTTCCTGCAGTGGCTAATTGATACTAGCTGAGTAGTAATTCAGTGTACTACATAATCCAGTTTTTACCAAAATATGTAGATGACTTGAGGGAGGATTTACTGTTTGTGCCTTTGGCAGGGCAGTAGAGCAAAAATTTGAATATAGGTCACTGGTGGGGTGGGGAGTTTTCCACAAGTTTCCATTCAGCCTTCACTGGGGTAAGCTGTTGTCCAAAACTTACAGAGTGGTTTAAAGTGTCAAGCAGAGATGCTGTTGGTTTCACAGTGACTCAGTAGTACATTATGTAGCTTTTTCCTCCCCCAGTGCTAGGTAAAAGGAGAATAATCTTCCTGAGTGGTATGAGGCATAGCAGTAGCTGTATGCCCTCTGACTGATGTGCCTGAATATACCTTGCGAGTTGTTTCTTGGGCTTGGGATGATGACTGGGAGGTGACATCACTCAGCACCTCACAGAATATGATCCATGAAGATGTGCAAAGTAAAACATTGCCTTAGGAAAGGAAACAGTGCCACGCTTGTGGCAGCCACTGTCCAAACAGTTGGCTCTACTTGTTGTCTAAATATTATCGCTGTCAAAGTCCTGATAAGAGACTGTAGTTTGCATGTCGTGTAATGATCCTGTACAATATATTCTTGCCTTCAAAATCTGTCCCTTCAAAAGCAGTGGAACAAGGAGTGAGACCAAATTTCTTAATATTTTTTTTCATCTGCAAGTTTTCTTTTAAATGCTTTCCTTGCTTGGATAGGTAATGAATAGGAAATTTCATAGCTGTTTGAAACAAATGGCCAGCCAGGAATAGCTGTGCATGTTTCTCTTGAGATCACTTACTTTTACATTTAAGATATTTATTTGGCTGTTGTGATTTCTTATGATTCTATTGTATCTCGTGGTCACCACCAGTTTATTTGAAAAGTACTATATATACACATCTTTTGATATTTAAGCACTTGTGTATATGGCAGCCTCTCTTACAACTTATTCTGGTATAATAAATATTGTTGAGTGACATAGTTCTGGGCTTAGTTGGAGACTGAGTTTTAATGTGTTTTGATTTGCGGAGGACCTCCCTTAGAGTTTTTCAGCTAGCTAAAAAGAAGGGTTAGGTAACCTGAGTACTCTGCATAGTGGATGGACACAGACAGTCTGTGTGATCTGTGGGAAATGATCTGGGTGTTGGAAACAAGCTTGGTTATGAGTCTTGAAGTATTAGCTCAGTGAGGTTAATGAAAATTCTTAAACCACCCGATTAGAAATGTCATCATACCATTTTCAAAGTGATGAGGTCTACATTTTTGTATGTGCTAACTTGGAGGCTGGATGTAGACTGGCTATAAGATTTTTTTTCTCAGTTGCAGCACTTGTTGTTTAGTTTTGGTTTTTTTTTTCTTTTTTTTTTTCCCTCTTCTTCCAGTGTTTCATCTCTCTCTCGCTCATTATTTTCCTTTTCATTATATTAGTATTATTGCTGTTTTATTTTAATTATTAAACTGTTCTTATCTCAACCCACGAGTTTTCTTACTTTGGCCCTTCTGATTCTCTCCCCCATCCCACAAGGGTGGGGGAGGGAGCGAGCGGCTGTGTGGTGCTTAGTTGCTGACCGGGGCTAAACCACAACAGTCTTTTTTGGCGCCCAACGTGGGGCACGAAGGGTTTGAGATAATAAAAAAGACTGTTGTGAAGAACAGAAAATGTTTGTTTAAGGCATGATTGTACCTTAATTAGAAAACAAACAGGTTTTTCCTGGCCAAATTATTAAACGTTTGCTTTAAATTAGGACAAATATTTTTATTTATATTAATATTAACACATTTTAGCATGTGGTTTGTAATTGAAAAAGTGGATTCTATAGCAGGCATCTGATTTTAAATAAATAAAAATCCCAATATTGTCTCACTTTCTACAACATTTTTCTTATAAAATTAAACAGAATGGAATATGAATTCTTTTTTTTTTTTCAGAACATAAGAAAGACGAAGTAATTTTCCTATACCTAGCAAACATTAGATAATATCATCCAAAACTTGGTGAAAGAGCTCAAATACTAGGAACTTAAGTGTAACATGCACTTTGATTCTGAACTTTTACAGAGTAATTCACATTTACATTTTGGTTTTTTGATGGAGATTTGCCACCCACAGGTGGGTGGCATAAATGTGGAATCTGTAGGAGCTACAACCAGACTGATTTTAAATCTTGCCTTTGTATGTATTATTAATTAGATTAACCATCAGTTCAGCCAGCACTAAGCATGCTGATGCTGTATGCGGAGTTAAGTGGGAGTGCATGAGAACATTTCTATTCAAATTGTAGAGCTTTTAGATATTTCCTCATGTCTGTTTCCCTCGTGGAAGTGAGTAGTCCAACAGTGCCTTAAAGAGTCTCCTAAACACTAGGGAAAGGTGCTACTTACAAACTTCACATTAACAAAGCAATAATCATACCAAGTAGCAGCGCGTGTCTCCCCCATGGTACAAGTTCAGAAGTATGGGAAATGTACGGGATAAAATGTTTTCATGCTTTCCTCTTTATAGCTTTGCTGGGATTTCTTAAAAGTAGTTGGTTTTGAAGTTATGTAGATGATATTTTATCGGTCCATATTGCAGTGAAAAGGAAGAGACGTGAGGGATGAGATACAGGAAGATGGTGAAGTGGGTGAGCAGAGACAGCAGACTGCTCTGACCGCTCGCTCACTGCCTTGTCTCCTTCGCTGCCTTCATCCTTTGCTGCTCTCATCGCTTTGCTTTGCAGTCCGTTGTACATCCCCCTCCCTACAGTACTTCTTTGTCCTTTTCCATTTCTGCATTTCAGGTTTGTTTCTGCAGCTTTGTTTTGTCTCTTGGTTTTTGCCAGGGGACCGGTCCTGTTATTCCTGTGCTTATTTAAATACATCTTCAAAGTTTTCTGCCTACCAGATAAGTACTCACTACTTGCAAGAGGAGAACTATAGCTCTATTGGAAATCTGGCAATTCAGCTGCTTTTCGTCTTATACATTTATTAGAACTTGAATATCAGGGTGTCTTCTCTCATTTTGGTCACGTAAAGAAGAAATTTTCAAGTGTGGTTTTGTTTGCTTCCTCTGCATCTGATTCAGAGCACATTTTTATATGTTGAATAGCACAGTTGAGACCAGTCTTCGGTGTTTTCTGGCACCAGCAAGCCTCTGGAAAGGAAAAAAGAATTCTTAGCACTGATGTTCTGATAAAGTTTTATTTCCTCTGTCTAAACTGAAAAAAACCCCAAAACTCTTGAAATGAAGCTGCAAAGAAGGAACTTTTTTTTGACAAAAACAAATTTTGACAAAAACAAATTGCTCAATAAAATTATTTTAAAAATTTTAAATTTCCAAGCTATAAAATATGTTTTCGTTTATTTGGAATGACTCAAAAGGATGTTTTAACTCTGAGCTGTAGATTTTTCTTAGAACAATGTTTCTCTCTCTTAATTTTTAAAAAGTTGACATTAAAAAATAGTCAGTTTGTTATGCAATAGAGGGGTGTTTAGAGAGATCATTCGGGTACTGGTGTCTATAACAAATATTAATCAATGCATGCATATATGAACTGCTGTGATGTCTCAAGAGGACAGAAATTTGGACTTACACCGGATTTACTTTAACTGAGTTTCTCAGAGTTCATTTATCAAATTCCAAGATGCAGTAACTGATTCCTCATTTAAAACTGAATTAGAGAACATTGAATCTGAGAGGAGGGTTTAGCTTTCTATTTCCAACCAAATCAGTAGTTAAAAATGTGATTGTGAAAGCTACTACTGGTGTTTGAATACAGAAAACAAGGCTTCTGTCATAGAAAATAAGGCAATAAGAAGTACCTGAGTGATGGCACTTTTTAGAACTCCAGAAGCTGATCAAGATCTTTCCAGCGAAAATGCTACATAGAAATAGTGAGAGTGTCTTCTGACAATGCACACCTCTGGGCTGAACGGAGAGTGCAGTACAAGGGAGGGAAGTGTAGCATGCTCTGTGTTATGTTAGTGCTTTCATGGTGCATTTCTGCTTGTGTGTGTGTGTTTGCGGAAGCAGAGACTCCATGTTGTGCTGGGGGTCTGAGTTGGCTGAGGCATATAAAGGAAAAAAGACATATAAAGGAGAGCAGGAAATCTGAGACATGGTTAATGATGTACCAACTTTTGTGAGTGTAAAACTTTGGTGTGAAGTCAGGCTGCAAGGCCACTGTGGTGACTCGAGTTAGTTACGTTCTCCCTTTGCATGGAGAAGGCCACAGCTTGGCTGTTCAGATGCTCAAGTTATGATGATAAGAAAACCCTGGCTTTTTTCACTCCTGCAGCTGATGTGAGTATGTTCTGCTGCAGCAGCTCCCGCCAGCAAGAGCTGCCGTTCTCTGTGTTGCTTTTACAGCTGTTTCGCCTACTAGCAAGTGTCTGGGCAGTGCTGGGAGGCAGGAGGCGTACAGGAGGGTCTCATCAAGTTTGTGTGTGTTACTGTTCCGGGCTAGTACGGTTTCAAATCTCTGCCTAGTTCAGGGGGTACAAATAGAGTGCTTAAAATAATATTTGCTAGTTTGTGTAGAAGCTAATTTGGATGCTGATGCATTGTTTTGTTTCTTTTAATTTGGGCACCTGTGCCTAATAACATAGGCACAGTTTGATGCTAAAAGACAGGTCTTCAGCTCCTACCATTGAAGTAGATGGAGTATGTGGAAGTAAGCCAAATGGAATTGTAGTCTGGACATTCGTGGTTATGCCTAAGAGAAAAGACGTGTCTTATTTAGGAGAGTGAATAAGAGTCAGTGAGCATAAGCTTTTTTCTCCTGAAATACATTTTTCTGAGAGGCATGAAAGATGCTTTATCGTATTACTCAGTTGAGAAAGAAAATCCAAAATGGTAAATTATTTTCCGAGTGGTTTCCCAGAAATGGGAAGTGAAGATGAATCCAGGTGCTGGTTTAGAGGCAGCTGTTTTCAAAAGCATTTGAGAGAACATATTGCTTTTGCCAAGTAAAAATAACGTAAACTCACATAGAAGTTGAGTTGCTTTCTATGCTGAGTCATGAGATTATTTTAAAAACTTTTTCAGTCCCCTAATATAATGAAAAATATACTCATTAATAGATAGTAGCTAGTGGATGAAGCTACTCAAACTTACTATTAGATCTTGTTCTGCTATTTGTATGCATGTTGAAAACAATTTGCTCAGACACAGTGAGGTTGGTCATTCACGTAGGTATGGTATCAAAGTAACTTGTGTTTCCTTGCATGTTTGCAAGTGCAGAGCTCTGGGTATGCAGGGGAATTCAGCTATAAATTTGTTTCATAATGTTAGGTAAAACGTTAAAAGCAAGGTTAGCATTCTCAAAGTGTTGTGACTTGGTACCATTGTATGAAAGCTGCTTGGCTGGTAGAAAAGAATCCATCTGACAGAGTGCCTCAGACCTTATGATGGCTTTAAATTGATCCATGTTAGTTCACTTGGCAGACTGAATTCTTATGGGAATAATCCCCTTGCTGTGAAGCTCCTCGTATCCAGAGGAGCCTTGAACTAGCAAGGCAGTGAATCCCATCAGAAGCCCTTTTTCCTTGCCTGCTCTGTTGGATGTTAGTAAGTTGTAGGCTTCTGAAGATGGAGGCCATGTGGTGCATGTTCTGAGGGTCACAGACTGGGAAATGTAAGTACCTCAGTAATCAAAAAAACCACTAAAAAATCAAACTTCTACTGCAGTAGCCTGGCCTGTTTGTTACATAAGTAACACTAAATTTTGACTGAGAACTAGACCTTCATCTTAATATTAAATAGTTATCATTTGTTGTAATGCAGGTCTTAAAAGCTTTTCTCCATAGTTTACAGTACAAGTGATACCAAAAAGTATTGTGTAAGAGTGGTTTTAATAGTTGTGTTATTCTTGAGCAGCAGTAACTGAAACTTTTCAAAAGTTAAATCTGACTTCAGAACAGATACTGATGTCTGTACCTTGTACTGAGCTGATCCACATATCTCAAAAAATCTCCGTTGTGTGTGCTGTGCATGCTGTAGGTACCTCAGCTACAGCAACAAACTAACAGCGTTAATATAGGTAACAAAGAAGATTCATATGTTCATATTTTTGTTCCTTTTTGTGGAAAACATGCAGCATCTTTTTTGGAAACAAATTACCATTGAGGGAACTGTGACTTTCTTTGTTCTCATTTTATATTTCATTTGCTTTTCAGGTTTGGTTTCAGTTTTCTTATTTTGTTTCCCAGTTTTTGAGATGACGTTTTTGTCATCTCAAACCCCTTCAGAAGCTGACAACATTACTTTCCTAGAATGAGATTTCTCCCCTTCCTCCATGGCCTCACCCTCCCTCCTTGAACTTCCTTTCTCATGTCTTTCTCCTGTTGACACCTCTCATCTTGCCCCAAACTTCTCTCTCTCCAAACCCTCCGACTTCACTGCTGTCTGAAGATTACATTTCATGCATCTGCCTCAGTTAAGCATTGCTTTGTTTCACTGTTTTTGATGCAGTCTCATCCCTGAAGCTACTATTTTTGGTATAAGTGCAGCAAGGGAATTTCTGTGCAGTTGGAAATATCTGTGAGCACTAAAATTAGTGCTTGCCAAGTAAAAAGGGAAATATATTGGAGGGCACAGTTTTAAGAAACATTACAGTTACTGTGGGATAAAAGTACAAGTACTAATGCTTAATAGCTTCTTTGAAATTTTAGCATTGAGGCTGTTTCCGTCACTTTGTTTAACATTCATCAACTTGTGTACATTTTAACTGATCTCTGTTTTAGATCTGAAGTTTGATATAAAAAATGGAGAAGGTAGAGGCGTAACTCAAGTTAGGTTGTTGCTGGACAGGGACTGTAACTTAGAACATTTGCTCCCAACCTGTGCTTATAGTGAAGTTTGTGAATTTTGTTGCTGATCTTAGATATTTCAAATTCTTTTTTTCTTTTTCCCCCAGGGCAGTTGACCCATGAAAATTCAACTGTTTCCCACAAACGTTGCCTTCCAATGAGACCATAATACCTATGTGTCGTGGTTTAGCTATAAATTCAGTCTAGCACATTCCAATCAAATCTGTTATCTCAAACCTGCCATGCCCCATGTTGGGCACCAAAAAGGACTGTCGTGGTTTAGCCCCAGTCAGCAACCAAGCACCATGCAGCCACTTGCTCACTCCCCCCTGGTGGGATGGGGGAGAGAATCAGAAGGGTAAAAGTGAGGAAACTCCTGCGTTGAGATAAAGACAATTTAATAGGGAAAGCAAAAGCCATGCATGCAAGCAAAGCAAAGCAAGGAATTCCTTCACTCCTTCCCACGGGCAGGCAGGTGTTCAGCCATCTCCAGGAAAGCAGGGCTCCATCACGCGTAAGGGTGACTTGGGAAGACAAACGCCATCGCTCCCAATGTTCCCCCCTTCCTCCTTCTCCCCCCAGCTCTATGTGCTGAGCATGAGCCATATGGTGTGGGACATCCTTTTGGTCAGTTTGGGTCAGCTGTCCCGGCCATGTCCCCTCCCGGCTTCTTGTGCCCCTGGCAGAGCATGGGAAGCTGAAGAAGTCCTTGACTAGTGTAAGCGCTACTTAGGAACAACTAAAACATCTCCATGTTATCAACACTGTTCTCAGCATAAATCCAAAACGTACCCCCATACTAGCTACTATGAAAAAAATTAACTCTATCCCAGCTGAAACCAGGACACTATGACAAACTACTAGGAGAATATTGGTGTCACATAAACCTTCTCTTTCAAATTGTATGTTATATAAAACCAGAGTGCTTATACAAGGGTCAGTTGATTGCAATATATTTTTCCCCAGTTTTATGTCCCCAAAATGACTTTGTGCATTGACTGCAAAAGCTGTGGGAGCCTCATGTTTGTAAAGCATGGCCTCTTCTGGTAGCTTATTCTTGTCCAGGACAGAGAATAGTTTTCAGCGTTACTCATGGTGTGTTATCTAGGTGCATCTGCTTGTCTGCAGTTGATCTTGCATTCGTTCACTGGTAGGCTTCTGCTGAGATTGACTGTAGTGGGACTAAATAACACTCTGGATATTTTGTTTGGTTTGGACACACTGTATTGGACTGAAATGCCCAACTCAGTTCACGTGGAAGAGGTTCACTGAACTCTTATGTGCTGCTGGTGTTTTTGTCATGAATAGTTAGGACTGAAGTCGGCCTTAGAGTTTTATAACCTGTTACCAATCTGGGATGTGTTCAGTGCAGTGCCCTTTCACAAATGCTTTTAAGCACAATTCCACATGAAATATTTGGAAATGTCTATAAACCCTGTAGAGTAAAAGTGAGGCATAGTTCTATGTACTTGAAGAGGCAATATTAATGTCAAAAGTTACTGCATCTCCTTTGCTCTGCTCCCTTTGTCATGCCAGTGTACCTGTCGGTGTGGCTGACCTGGGAAATAAGCAGAGGAGCTCATCTGCCCTTTGGAATAACATTCCCTACTTCTCTCTCTGCGTATCAATTCTCTGATGTAATTTATGACACGACCATGCTAACAGTTGGGTTAGCACAGCTAAGACAGTAGCAAACTGAAGCGTAGGGCAGAAACAAGTGGATGAAGAGCACAAGGCAGAGGACAGAAATTTCTGAAGTCAATAGTGCTGGTGAAATCCCAAGAGACATCTTAAGTATAACTAATGGCTAGTGATAGGTATCTGTAGTTTGCTCTTATTTATCACAGTATCTACATCTAAAATACATAGTATGATCCCTTGCTCATCTATGTATTAGATAGTGATATAGATATATATCTATAGATATATATAGATGGAGACAGAGTGATCTCTACTTGAAGAACTCAAAATCTTCTTTTAAATCTCCAGACAAGTGAAAACTGAAAAACAAGTCCCTGTCTGAAGGACATCTCAGATGAGCCACTTAACATTGTTAGATATATTATAAAGAAATTTGATTCCTCTCTGCAGTTTAGAGCTGGTGCTGCAGTTCTTAGATTAGTATCAGACATATTGGCTGCTGTGCATCTTAGGATATTGATACAACAGAAGAATAAAGTGTTCTTCAAAATAGTACTTAAAGCTTTTTCTTCCTGTAAGAGAAATAGAGTACCTGAAACCCCACAGTTGTATTGGAGCATCCATGAGTAACGTGCCTTCCCACTCCCCCCCTGCCCCCTCCCCTCCCAAGTGACAGGAAGAGTTAAAGCAAATATTGTTTTCCTTAACTAGAGATGGCATCACGTCATAAAGCGTAGAGTGCCTCTGTTTTCTGTTTGGGGAAGGACTTGGGATGGAACAGACCAGGGACGTAGAGTTGTTACAAGATGTTCTGACTCTCTTTTTAATAATACGGGCATAGCACCTAATACAATGTAATGCCTGGTACAGACGTGAAGTGTTTTATCTTCAGCAATTATTCTCGTGTTCAAACACTTTTGTATTTGTTTTGCTTGTATTCAAATACTGTTGCGTTTTACAATGTTAATAGGTGGCTGGCTTGGGAAAAAACATTGACCTAAGTAGATGTACGTTTTAGATAAAAATGAAAATTCAAAACAGAAGTAATTTTAAATGAACTACCCTTAAGTGTCTTGTCTGTCTTTTCTGTCTTCTAACTGATCTTTTATATGGTAAGCTTAATTTTGTCATAGACAGCATAAGGACAGCATCAGTGTCAGTGCAAAGGAGGATATGATGTCAGTCAGACACTGACTAGCACAGAAGTTGTATTTTGTAGGTTATTACCTAATTAATATTAAGTACAAATATATTAAAAACATTTAGGAAAAAAAAAGAAAATAGAGAGGAATCCCACTTTCCCTTGGCTGTGCAGTTCTGCAGTGGCATTTTGGAAGTGCAGTGCTCTTTCTGGGGTAAAGATATATACATAGATAATACAACCTGCAAGCTGCTGCATGTTCAAGGGAACAAAGCAAGAGAATAATGAAGCAGTAGCAAATAGAATTAGCAAGTTAGTTTCTCTCATTCGTTTTGTAATTTTCAGTATAAGGATCCAGCTCAAGGAGAATTATGTACAAACATAATGAGAACATAACTCTCACTTTGTATTTTCTTTTGCTAGAGTAAGTGTAGTTATATTTTTAATCTAAATGAACGGACTACTAGGGAGAAAACCAAACCACTGCTTTTATCAGGTTTCTATAATCGAAGTTGATAGTATTGCCATTCCCATTGCAGGATGTCTTCCAAGTATAATTTTTTTTTATCCTGTATCAAAGATGATAAATAAGAGTGGAAGACAGCAAGAGTAAAAGTGAGTTATGCCTTCCTTTTGTACTGTGTATCTTTTTGTAGTGTTGAAGGTAAGTGCAATGCTTTTCCTATGGACTGATCCAATCCCTTGTCTCTTTTGGTACAGAAGAGACATCTCTAGAGCATGGTACTTGAAGGTAGCTTTGGGCTTTTGTAAGCCACTGTGAGCGAGTTGGAGGGTAACTGCATCAAAGAGGACAGCTCACTTCCCTTTGCACTGCCCACTGTAGCAAGAGAATTTTTTTTTCTCCCAGAGGAGGGGACATACAGTGTGTGTTTACCCCTAATAAATATCCTTATCTTCAGTGTTTGTGTACTGGAGTAAACTCAGATCGTGGTTCAAGTATGAGTTGGTACCATTCAGCAAAGCCACGCTCTAGCTGAATTTAGAATCAATGGTTAAAGTAAATTCAGAAAAGGGAGAAGTGTGGCAGTGACTGGTTCACTCAAGACAGGAAGAGAAAGATCTTCCTCTGCTTTTAGCAGAAGAGAGGAAGAAAATAGCACAGTCTCCTTCAAATATCTTTCTTGCTAATATCAAAATTGAGAAGGAATCAGTTTAAATATTTAAAGTGAAATGATACAGTGAGAGTGAAGAAACCACATGTCACTTAAACTCTAGGAGGCATACCTAAAACAATGTTTGGGGTGCAATCAATAATGAATATGAAAGCACTCGTTTCCTTCTAAAACATTTGTATGCTAATTTTAAACATCCAAGGTCAAGAACACCTGAAATCTATACAGTGTACAAACTGGTGGTTGCACTTTAGAGAATTAGTTCATTCTTTTCGAACATGTAAAAATAGTCTTTTGAAGTCTGTTAAAGGCCAGTGGCAAAAGAAATGTAACTTTGAAAAAGACACAGCATCGACTTAGGTCCATTCCCATTAAAAAAAAAATTCTGTTCAAAGTCTGAACACCTTTGATAATCTCACTGTTAGATCATTAAGGATTTTAAAATGGAGGCTTACATTTAGGAAAAAATTAAGATTATATTAAGATGTGCTGTGTAAAATGCAGAAGAAAAGCTGATTTGTCCTTGATTATTTAGTGTTATGACCCACATGAAATATGGTAAAAAATTGTGGTATCATCAATAAGAGTGTTTACAAAGCATTGAAAGTGAGCACTTGATCAAAGCTGAACACAGTTTGAAGATGCTGTTTGTAATTATAGGTTATCCTTATAAAGTTTTATTATGAAGGGAACTGGAATGATTTAATAGCAGCTAGGTTTTGCAGTACTGTCCTAGGCATAACCTTTTATATTCCTTTGCCCTCCATGCAAAACCTGAAATGTAAGAAATGCACCAGAAAGGACAAAACCCTATTTCATTCCCAGTCTTTTACAAGGATTGTATGCTTGAAGGCGGTCTGTTCTCATGCTACTAGCGGCAGCGTTCAAGTGCTCTGTTTATATCCCAGCAGTGCTTGAAGTAAGGTTGTCATTCTTTAATCAACGTCTTAAAAAAAACAAAACCAAACCCCAACAAACCCAAAACAAAGCAAACGAAAAAACCCAACGCAAACCTAAACACCCTGGAGGCATGGTGACTGTTGGAAGGTATTCAGAGAACCAAAACCATGAGCTGCGAGCTGCAGACAGGAAGCTGTTGCTGAAACTCCCTCTCCCGTGCTTTGCTGCGCTTGCTTTGGTGAGTGTCCCGGCCTTTTGGACACGACGAACCAAGAGATTAACAGGACTGTGCTGCTTGTGCAATTTGGGCTATCTCAGTTCCTTTTAAGAGCAAAACTGTCTAGGGAAGCTTTCATGCTTTTGGAGTAGCAACTGTAGTCTTGTCACTGACCTAAATTTGAAAAAATGGGGTTTTAAGCACAACTTTTGTTTAATGTGTATACATTTGTGTCCATAATTGGATACTGATTATTAAAGACTTGCTTATTATAGTCCTAATAATATGGCATTGAGTTTTACAGATTCAGAGCATTCAGCGTTCGTGCTCTCGCGTGCTCCTTCTCTCTCGTCACGTGTCGTTACATCTGCCAGTCCCACTACTCCAGTTCAGAAGTTTGTGTGATCAGGGGTATCGCTCCCTTTAAAAGGGATAAAATGTTAAAAATGTTCAGTGCGCGAAAGGAGTGGGAGGAGGGGTTTGGTTAGTGAGAGGTCCAATCTGCCCTTTGCTATTGCTGGAAACTACATTTATGCTTTTCTTTTAACTACTGTCCTAGAGAAAAGTCCTACAAATACTTTACATCAGTGATGTAAATGTATGACATCAAGTGTTGCTTGGTATAATTTAGAGATGTGAAAAGAAGACACAACAGAACTCTTAAGTTTTGGGTATTTCTAACTTAACGTCAGATGTTTTACTGAAAGAGGAAAATATGCCCAGCCTTAACCTGTCCTTCTGGACATCAAGTCGTCTGTCCTCTTATATCTTCCAGAGTGTTTTTTTAAACTTCTTTCTCTCTGGCTCTGCTTGCCTTCCTGGTGCCAATCTGCCCTTCTCCCCACCTCACCTCTCCTTCTCACAAGGCTTTGGAGAAAATGTTGCATCTTTTATAGTTGTTGATTCCCCGGGGCGTTTGAAGTCCCAGCAGTTTGCATCTCTGTAGTTAGCTTATCTACAAACAGAAAGAGGCAACACCCAGGAGGTTTTTTGTCTTGGCAATTTTTTTTTTCAGTCTGGAGAAAGACTTTGCTGCCACTTTATCCGCGAAGACCCCGTGGAGACACTGGAGAGCAGGGATACGAGATGAGACTTGCCGAGGGCAATGCGTGTGCGGTCCCCCCGGCCCAGGAGGGAAAGGGTGGAGGTTTGCCGGCCCGGAGCCAGCCGGGCTCCCCCCACCCGCACGGCGGCACCTCCGAGGTCTCCTCTCGCAGCTGGGAGCCGGGCTCTGTGTTGAGAGGAAACCGCGTGGCTGCCAAAAACAGCTTTTACAGCAGTCGAGTTACCCTTTCTGCATAAAAGCATTTGGCATCTGGTTTCAAAATGTTTTTCAGAGTTGCTGGCAGGCTCCTGTCAGTCACAAAAAACTTGGCTTGGGGTTGTGAACCTCTCTGCCATGGTTCCCTGGGACATGTCGGCTATTTTCCTTACTTAGTGCTTTTACTTACTTACTTTTCCTTATGTAGTGCTGCTATGCCAGCACTAAGCCGTGATGGGAAAGAAGGATGGCGCAGTCCTCAGGTGTATTTCCTGCGGATGTAGTTCAGTGGAAATGGAAGAATGGACGTGGGCAATGAGAGATGCCAGAATTGGGATAGCTGAAGGTGATGTCAGTGAGGAAACAGGCAGCATCCCACAGCTGGTGATTACCCCTATGGAAAGTAAATTTATGACTTTCCTTTGGATTGTAGCTATCGGTGTTCTACAACTGAAGCTTGGATTTATTTATTTGAATGAGATGCAAATCAGTATTCGGCTATATGTGAAGCTTTGTGTAATCATAACTGGGCTATTATATTTCTACCTGCTGGAGGTCTGCAGACTGTTGTGTTCCTAAGGAAGTGTTGGTGTGGGTGCCAAGACTGTAAATTTTCTTTCACGTGTTTGCCTGTATGACTTTGACACCTCAGTGTGAGCCACAGCAGTATTTAGTAGAGGCATATTTCCATAGCTGGTATTTGAAATTTGCTGTTTGTTTTTAAGGGCCTGTTAGAGCTGCCATTATGTGAAAGGAGGGGTTTGCTTTTAGGCCCTCTCTTTTTTTTTTTTCTCCTTTTCTCTTTTTAATGAGTTTTCATTCATTCTGCCTTTTTTGAAAAGCCCTTATCCTTTCTCCTTCCCTAGAGGCTTGTGGTTTGATTAAAACTCAGCAACACAGAGTGCTAACGCTTATGATACCAGAACAAGGCATATGGAGAGAAAATGTTCAATTTAACTCACGAACACCCTTTTCTTGGAATAATATGCTCATTAGCTCAGCAGCTGTGTAATCACCCTGGAGCTCTCTGGCTACATGTCCTTTTTCACATCTGTCAACCAAGTTAAATGCAAATGTAAATGTAACAGTTCCTAGAGGTCTTTTGGTTCAAAAATTAATGCTGGATTATGGTAAAATATTAAGATATGTTCCCTCCCCTGCTTCTGTGCCAAATGAAGTATCGATCCAGGGTTGTCTGGGGCCTGGTAAACTGCAGAGTAGCAAATGATAAACCTTCTTGCTCAATGTAAGTCACTTGAGAATATATTTATGTATAGCAGTTTCATCTTATCTCTGAGTGACCGCGATGCAAAATGATGATTTCTCTTTTTCCTACTCTCTCTCCAATCTGATGTATGAGTGGAAACAGCTTAATGAAAACTCAGTCAGCATGTGTGTGTGAGTAGCAGTTCTGGCTTTGAAGTATACTGGATATGAGACACTTGGAATTGGCCTCATAAGAGACTTACCCTAGTGGTGCAGAGTGTGTATGTCTTTGTCTTCTCTAGGAACATTGGATTTCTACTTGCTTTACCTTTTTGTTTTTCATAATCTGTCCAGAGCTCTGGGCAGTGTATGTATATATCCAGATAATTAATATGTGCATGTACGTATCTCAAGACTCCCTACCTTTCAGTACTCATATGCATATATCAGAAAGTAGCATGTCAAAACGTAGGTTGGTAGTGGAAGTATTTTTCATGGGCAAATAACTGCTTTATGTTATGCTAATCTGTTTCTATGTATTTGCTAAATAAATACTCTTCAAGGGAGGGAGTAAAGCTTAAATTTTCAACAAAATGCAACACTCCAATACTAACCTAGATGCCCAGATTTTGAAAAAAGGCTTGGTTATGTAATATGGTTGTGAATTCTTGGTGACCTTTTCTGTGTCTTAGAAAAATGTATCATGATTTAAGTGAAAACAACTGCTTTGAAGATCTAAGCCACAAGTGAGTGTTTCTAGGTTTTATTGGCATAAGCTATGAAACTGTTGCCATCAACACTTGTTGATCACTTCATGTTTTCAGTTTAGATAAACATCAGAAATATAAATATGGGCCTAGTCCTGACAGCAGCTGTCAATAGCAAGGAAATGTTGCCTGTTTGGGGAGACAGTGAGTTGCAAAATGATTTACTTCTGTTTTCTCTAGAAGTGGAAAAGTACTTTTAAAATGTACTTTGTCTGTTCTTGAACTGCATGATTTGTTAAGCTCTATTTTAAGAAACAAGATGAAAAAGAGACCCCCACCAAAATGCTTAATAAGACACATTTTAAACTCAGACACACCACTGCTGCGGTAAGTATGCATAGGAATATCTGACGTGATTTACTGAAGAGTATGGCTGCAGGAAATGACAAAATAACGTTTTGGCAAGGGATATGAAAGTGCTTATGTAAACTGGAGAGTCTGACCTACAACAGTAAGTCAAGTGATACAATAATAAATACCAAGCCAAAAAAAATCTGCTGTTCAAGTAATTAATGAAGTAAAAACTTAATGTGTAGTGCGAGACCGTTGCTCTTGCCAGGTGTGCCCAAAACATGAATGAGGAGCAGAGCCACTCACTGGGGCACAGGCAGAGGTGCGCTTCCTCTTGCAGGGCCATAGATTTGAATTTCCTGTCATATTTTGCATGAACTGGCTATATACTGAAAAACAAACTTGGATGTTCACATCTTCTTGAAGCAAGCGTGGCTTTGATGTGACTTCTGAAGAGTTGCTTAACCTCTGTCTGATGGCATTAGTCAGTGCAAAGGAGCTATACTGAGGCGGGTGGTGCAGGTGGGACTTCCCTCTATGCCTGAAAGCCTCTTGCTAACGTCTCCCAATTTCAGGTTGGCTGCAGGAGAGTCATAGAGTTATTGAGCTTTCCAGCATGAAGAGATGTAGTCATTCCAGGATGTTTTAGAGTAGAAATGTTTCCTTTTTCATGTGTCATAGCTAGACAGAACATAAATACGAATCTTTACTCAGTAGTTAGTTTTCACTGCCTGTTCCTAGTAATAGCGAGTGTGCAAAGGCCCTGCAGCCCTTTGTACAGTTGTTTGTTGCAGAACAGTGCCAGCCATGGAAGCCCTGTTGTTCTGGACTTTGTATGAGCAAGGAGTGCTACTTTTGCTGTTAAGCTAAGATCCAGTTTAGCCTCATTCAAAGCTAGAGGAGCATCTGTCTGACTCCTTGCTGTGGAAGAGAACTGGGCAATCATTTAGGGTTAAATGGGTAAAATGGATTAAAGCTCTACTTGAAAGGAAGAGAGCAGGACAAAAAAAGCACATGACAAGCATTAAATTGAATGTTATGGACTTTCATGTGTATGGTACACTGTAATTTTGGAGTTCAGAATTGCACTGTGTTATAGCTTCCCTCACGTCAACAGTATAGGGCTTCAAACTAGAACTGTTCGGAAAAACTCTGGAGTCTGTCTTTGTCAGTTTGTTGAAAATCAGATACTTCGCTGGGTTTAATTTGATTGTTTTGATGAATGTCTATTGAAACTCTGATTGTTTTTCTGATAAGTCAGCCCATACGTAACTGCGACCTTCACCATGGACCTAGAAATTCGGGAACTCCTAAGAGTTCCTGCAGGGGCTCCCAACCAAAGAACTGACATTTCATGTGGAAGGAGAATCTTTCTTTGCCCCACTTCATGCTGGAGCAAATACATTTAGATGTATGTGATGTCGAAATAGTGTGTTGACCAGAAGTGGTAGTTTCACGTATGATTACACGTGTAAGTGTTCCTGACATTTTCTCAGAACTCTTCAAAGAAACCACAGCAGCAAGAACAAGACTCCTCAGTAGAAACCGTTCTGTTTCTTGACAGAGTGCTGTTTTAAGCTGTGCTTTAACAGGAGCAGAAAATGGGCAAGCATTACCTTTTATTTTGTGGAAGTTATATCTGCTTTCAGTTATGTATTTTAATCTTAAATACACACTGGGGTGGTTAACCATCTTCAGTTCTTAATTGTTTTGTTCTGAAATAGAAGAATAGAGATCTGTGCCCATTACCCTTCCCCTTTTGTGATGCCCACATGGCCATGCTTTATCATGAACTTCAGGAGAATGCAGGGTGTCCTTGGTGAGACACTGACAGCTATTGTGGTGATTATAATTTTTTTCTTAGTAGATTATCCAGTGTTCAGTTTCTGACAGAAATCTGCCTGTTGGCTTCCTAGGATGTTAGTTTGCTCTTCCTGCAGTGCCAGACCTTCTCCGTTCTAAGAGCAGTGAAAATGACCAGTAGTCTTCTGTTTTCTCTGGTCATATAGTTCCTTTCTCTCTCCTTTTCTGTGTGCGCCTGTTCTCATAAACACTTTTCTGGCTTCCTCAGTGTGGTTTTTTTTCCTTGTGTGTGTGTTTTTTTTTTTTCCTTCCCCCCACCCCCTTTAAATGAAGGTTTCACTTCAGTTCCTGAAAAAGTTTTTCTATTCCTCTTAATTTATAAGTCTTGCTTTTGTTTGTGTGTGTGTTTGATAGCTGTAAAATGTAATTTGGTGGTACATTTTGGGAAAAACATTTGCTAGTTATCTTCCTAAAATACAACCACAGTTAGCTGTAAAGAGTAAGCCATACTTCTACTGGGTTTGGTTACGCTAGATAAGTGAGAATCCCTCTAAGGAAAAGGGTTTGCGTGGGTGGAGTAGTTTGCAAAGGATCTTCTGTGTGCTGGGAAATAACGAGTTGAAACAGGCAAAGGATATTTAGTTCACCAGACATGCCCCCCTCTGTTTCGATAATCATTAAACCTCTTTTCCTGTGATTTTGCCAATCAATGTTCACCCATCTGTCAGGACGGATCATTTTGCCAGCTATTGAATTTTTGGTTAACTTCCCACAATGTCTTGTCTCATGTGGCTTAGCAGTCCTTGCAGTCCTGCACCGGGATTCTCACAGGTGTGCAGAGGCAGGTTCTTGTCTGGTACAGAAACCAGAACTCCCCTGCAACACCAAGAGTTTTTAAAGGAGTCTTCCTTCCCTTTTTGACCTTTTGACTAATGTGAAATAGTTTTTAGTTAACTCCATGGTTTATTCAATCAAACTTTATTCACAGTTTCCAAAACGCATTCTAGGTTGCATTGCAGTTCTTCTGTTCAGGGGAATTAATGTGCCTGTACCTTTGATTATGTTCATAGCATATTTATTTGTTTTTATTATTCGTTGACTTTTCTGTAAGGTAAAACCAGATTTTCTGTGACATTAATTTTCACAGCAGCTTAAATGAACCCAAAATAGTCCTTTCACAGGAACGGTAAAACTTAGTTCATTCTGAATTTTGCTCATCTGCATATGGGACGTGATTCACTTTGGAGGCTTTGTAACTTCAGTTTAAGCTCTATAGTTGGTGATTCTTCTCTGTGGTTTTTACTTTGTCATTCTTCTGTCTAAACATGTCATTGTCCTTCCTTTGAAAGAGGCACTTTTAACTCTGTGTTTTATGGTCAGGTTAGTCTTGTAATTAGAACTTCAAAAATAAACAATTTTAATGGTAGAGCTTATTCCCAAATGGCCATGGAACGTAACTTCGCTGTACTGAATTTTGATACTACGAAAAAAACCCTTCTTTGGAAATTTCACTTCAGCTAAATACGGATTTTAAGTTGTAAAGACCCAACCTGAAACTTCTGGGAAGTTCAGGGGAACCTTACCATTGGAGGTATGGAAATTCAGACAGTGTGTCATTTTGGCTCTTTTTCTCTCTTTAGCACATAAGACTTGCCAATCTGATAGTGCTCAAAATAAGAGAAAATATTTGTGACAGAGAGGACATGCTAGGCAGGGTACAAGTTGGTCTTGTATTATTACAGCTGATAGCAAAATAACTGCATGTATGTGACCATATGTGTATGTATTCTACCCTCCGTAATGTCCTCCCTCTCTTATTCTATAACCCTGAACGCTTATAGGAAGTATTTTCTTGGCAGCAGTCTGGAAGATGTCATTCTATCTTCTAAAAATAAACAAACCTTATGGACTCAAATGTGCGGCTTCTTTTAACTGTTCGGCTAATAAGAGATTACCTTTCCTTTGCAAGCCAGTCCTGAAAAGGTGGCTTTCTGCTGATTTGGCATTTGGCTCCCTCTTCTGGCCAGTGTTTGGAAAAGCTCAAATTAATACTTGGGGATTTTCTTTCTGGAGTTACAATAAAAAAAAGCATTCAGTGCAGTATGTAAGATAAAATTTGGTTACAATTACATTCAGGTACAATTGCAAATTGAATGTCAAATTTGTGACATATATGACCTAGTTTGAAATCCATTTAAATTGTGCTTTTACTTGTGCTAAAACTTGTAAATAAGAGATTTCCCTTTTCTTCTCTGTGCTCCCATCTCATCCCTCAGTACAAAAGCGCTGAAGACCAGCTCATGGGAAGTGTTTGGAAGTTCAGCGCACTCAGTGTTTGGCACAGCCAGATTCTGCGTCTCTTTATATCATTTGATGTGAAATGGTGTTGCTGATAATTAAACAATAGAGAACGAAATATTTTATTGCTTCTGTTCTACAACTAATCATGGTTTCTGTTTCCTTCTTCTCCAGGTGATAGAAACACTTTCAAAACTTTCTCGCACTCCTATTGCAATAGGCACAGGAATAAGGTACGTTGTTGCCCTAATCAATGGTGGGAATAATGCCTCTTGCATGATGGTCCTTGGAGAAAAGGTTAGAGGCAGTATAGGCAGTGTCCCCCAGTAAGAACTTCTCTGGTTGTAAACCAGATTTTCCAGTGGACAGCTAACCAAGGCTCTGGACCTCTGAGGAGCTCTGCAGGGTATCTTCTACTTCTGGTTCTCTTACTGAAGTGTCTGGACTACATTTACTTCTTGTGCTGAAACACAACGTGAACGAATGAGTAGTTAGTATTACAGAACTTGTGTGATAATTGTGACACATGGATTGTAAGTCAGGCTGATGCAGTATGATCTGTGCAAAGATAAATGGGTTTTCTCTTCTTTCTCCCTTCTAAAAATCAGCAAAACTGCCAAGTTTGTGAGATATTCGTTTGCAACAAGAAACCAAAAAACCCCAACCAAACCTAACCTCATGAACTATAATTATGGGCTGTGAGAGAAGGTGAAAGACTTCATGCTTCCCTGTTCTCCATCTTTTTGAATGGTTTGATTCAGCAGTCTTATCGTATATGAATGGATGATGTTTTAAAAACATAGACAGAATTGCCTAGCCATACATTCCTGTGATGCGTGTCCTGTGCTAAAAAGAGCAGTTAATATTTTCAGCTGAAAGACTGACAATGATACGCATTAGTGGTGCTTTATAACGACCCCGTCCAGTAGAGTTTTTTATTCTATTAAGTATCAATTCATATATAGAAGTCTAAATACATGTATACTGTTCATTAGAGAAAGAGGGGAACATACAAACATTAACATACAGTAATCTGTGTGAAAATTTTAGAAACCAAACAAAAACCAACTATGTGACTAGACTAGTGCTGTCTATAATTCATGGTATTTCTCTTTCTATAGGCCCTTCCCTACAGAAGAAAGCGTTGATGATGAAGATGTTTACAAAGGTCTTCCTGATTTAATAGAGTATGTTGTAAATCTTTAGTTAAATTAAAGATTTTGACTTTCAGTTGTATGCTATTATTTATATGATGTTATAGAACACATAGTTTTAATGAGAATGGGATATTTATTTGATTTAAAAAGAGATTGTTAACCATTGTGCTGACCAGGAAGAATTAATTATGAAAGCTTATCTGAATGATTGTAATACATTTATATATGTAAGAAAGCATGTTTCATAGAGGGTGCTGGTAGCAAAGTAAATAATGAATACATTTTACAATTATCTGTCTGTACTATGAGAATGCTTTCATAGAATTACAATATCAGTTGTAAGGGACCCAAGGAAATTGTCTTGAACTTTCAAAGAAAATGCATGTTTGGATCATAATTCAAGTGGTTCATTTCCCTAAAGTCAATGAAATTCTTCCTATGAGTGTATTTGCCTTTCTGACTAAGTGTTTGCAGGATTATGAATTATTACCAATTTATACATTGTCTTTAAGGTACAAGTAAGATAGACACGAATGTACTGTATAGTAATGAATGGTAGACTGCAGCTTTATTTTGCAGACTGGTGAAATAAATACATCTGGGCACAAAAAACTGTCAGGAAGAACTGCTCTTGTATCCTATGGCTAGGATCTCTCAAGATCCATTAGGAATCATGTTGGACAAGAGCTAGGATCAAAGCTTACTGTCCCAAAGCTCAAAGTTCACCATCACTCACCTCACTAGTGCCCATCTGGCTCTGTCTTGGCTCTGGCCTCGTTGTATGTTGCTTGCTGTGATGTGGTGAAGTAGCTCCTCTTCACACTGTGGGTTTCTTTCTTTACTGCCTATAAAGAAGGGAAACCCCACCACGGCTGGCATCGCTTAACTTACCACCTTCCCTGCAAAGCTCCTCCTTGTCTCCTGCAGCTGACTGGCTGTCTCACAGACTCGTAGCAGCTATCTCTGCTTTTCACTCTGTGTAGCTGAACGTGCAGAAGGTAGGAGTTGCAGTCTCCTCTGAGACCCAAGTGGGCTAGAGGTGATGTCCTCATCTCTTAGATGTGGTGGCATTAGCGCTGTTTGAAAATAATATTTCTATCAGTTCTTAAGTAGGTATACAGATTCAGTGTTGGGAGACCGTCCTTCATTTAAAAAAAGTTAACAAATCATACCAAAGAAATTGAGATTTGTACCTCTTCTTTTGCATAAGACACAAATATTATTCACTGAAATGTCATAGTTACATGCTGTCTCAATTGTGGAGGAAGCAATTCAAGAAGTACTCTCTTCATAAGAAACAAAAGTGCCAGTGAATGATGCAGATGGCCCACATTTTTTAGTTTATCTTAATTAGTAAGTGTATCTGACAAAAATTAATCTATTGTCCCTGAGTTTAAATGGTATATAAGGAATTTAGAATGAATTTAAGGCTTTCTGTCAGAAAGAGCTGTAGTGGTTAAATGTTTCTATCTGTACGCTGACTTTTTGCCAGCTTTTCTCCCCTGGAGCATAGATGGTAAAATGGAGTGTGTCTGTGCTGCATCTGACACAGCTGCTAGTGTTTAATGTGAAATGCCAGCACACCATCATCACTGGTGCAAGCTGAAATGTTAGACTAACTGGAACACCTGAGCTTTCTTGCCCTCCTGGGGCATGGTATCTGTTGGAAAAAGAAGGGATGTAAGCAAGTCCTGTCTTCTGTTGAATCCCCCCAATTTTTTTTTTAATCACTCCATCTGTTGAAACTTCTAATGCTTGCTTACTTTATCCTTCTGGTATCCTCAATTAAAACAACAACAACAAAAATGATGGTACATATTCAATGAGAAATAAAAAATTCACTTGGTTTCTCTATATAGACCTGACTATAGACATAGTGATTTTGTCTGGCATTTCCAAGTAGTCTGTGTGGCAGCTGTGTTGGCAGCAATTCTCATTCATTTTGATTTCTTTGAAATCATTAGTCTCTGCCAGTAGAGCTTCTGATATCCTGTTCTTGAGTACTGCCGATCCACTTACAGAAATGGTTGTCCTTCCTAGTTGTAGTGCACCAACCCTCAATTTGTTTTTTACTCTGATAGATTTCAGTGTTGTCTTCCAACAATACAAATCTCAAAGTTAGCAGCACATCTGATCAAGCCTCTGTATTATTATGATGGGACTACTTTCAATATCTTTTAGAGTTCTTTTGTAGACATACACTAGGAAATCTGAGTGAAAGAGATGATATGGGCTTGATGTGGTCCTAGTGCAAAGTAGGCAAAACTCCAGCAGGACTGACGCTAATGAAGCTGAATTAGCTGGTGGTACTGTTGAGCATTGACTCTATGCTGAGGTATTTCTTTAGTCTGGGTAATAGGAAGACACTTTTTGTGCATAATGTATTTTGTTGAACTGTCTGATTTCCAGTTTAAAAGATTGCTTTTTTTCATTTTTGGGTAGCTGAATGTTGCCATGAGGTGATCGAGGTACCGGCTTATGGTGTGGAGGTGCAGACTCTCAGCTGCTGGCTCTGCAATCTTGAGTGTATTTTACCCCAGATAATCCTTTCTTTCGGCAGGAAGGATACCTGTACCAGTGTCTCACATCCCAGTGCAGTGGGATGCCAGGCAGTAAGGAGAGGCAGCTCCTCTTCACTGGATGTGGTGGGAAAAGGGTTGAAGAGAGGAGAGCAGCTGGACAGTACCTCATGACAAAACTGTCCTGACAAGCAGGTTTTGGTGTGTGGTTTAGTTCCTGTGCGGTTCTAAATTCACAGTCTTCAGTGTTGAGTTGATTTCGTACAATCATATTTTAAATGCGTTAAGGAAAGAAAATTAATGGACTTATTTCCCTTAATGAGTTCTTTTCATTAGATAGTTCTATTAATGAATCTGTTCGTTTACTGTAGAAATCTTTTTGTATGAGGAGTGGTGCCTTGCAGAGCTGATGGTAATTTGCCTGTGCTCCACAGCTTTTTTTTAACTGTCTCTTCCTTTTTCCTCTCAGTGAAACGGGTGTTGATGAAGATGAGGAGTTGTATGATTGCGTCTATGGAGAAGATGAAGGTGGGGAGGTTTATGAAGACCTAATGAAAGATGAAGCAGCGCAGCAACCTGTACGTTTTCCAGTTCCTAGCTATTTTTGAACAATAGCAGTTATATTTTTGAAAGTTAATATTTGTGAAATTATCTCTTTATAGCTAGTTTCACTGAAACTTCACTCATGCTTAGTTGCATCTGGAGCTGTCACATGCAGTGCATTATCTCCTATGTAAGACCTTGCAGGGTGTTTTGGCAAAGGGTTGAATGTTAACTATGGTAGTTTTTTGGAAGAAAAGTAATTTTTAAATTAAATACAATAATTACTTAATTTATTAAGGTTACCAGTTATGAATGTTAAGATTTACCAGCTATTTTAAGAGCAATTAAATTAACTGCTTACTTCAAAGTGTCCTACTTAAAAAACTAAGTTATAATATTATGAAATGCTGTTGTTTCAGCCATAATTTGGACAATTAATCTAACAAGAACAACTGATAATTGTTCCATACCAATGAAATTCCTGCTTATCCAACCATGTAGTTTTTTATTGATTGTTAAGTTGGTCTTACTGAGAATGGGATAAGTAGCTTATTCCCTTTATCATATAAAGGTACCGTGGTCAGTTTTCAAAACTGTCGTGGAAAAAATCTAAAATTAGGCAATAAAATTTACTTGCTAATTGGGAGAAACCCTGGCGTACCCGTCTGCCTTTCCTCAGAGATGTGTTTTGATCTGGAAAATCTAACTTTGTGGCCATGACAGGATATGTTTTTTAGGACAGTTGTTTTCTTCCTCTGTATTGACATGAAGCTATATTATGTTTCTTGTTGTCTTAAGCTGGAAACTTGCTTCTACTTTTCCAAATTACTTTTTAGTAATATAGTTACATGAAGAAGTCTAAAGATAAGTCTAAAAAAAAAATTTTTTTTTTCTACCTTGTGTGTCTTTTCAAGTACAGGAGATAACTAATGTGATTTGTGTTCTCTGCTTTTATGGTGATTCCCCAAGGTTACCACTGTCCTGTCTTTGGGAAGTTTACTGCCTTGTTTTAATCTCTGTTGTTTAGAGTATAACAATATTGTTTTCAAGCCTGTTTTTCTGTTAATACAAAATTCTTTGGGTAATGTGTGTAAATTAAGGATGAGATAAGCAGAAAGTTACGTTAGTTTTTCATATTTTGCTTAATTTTGCTTAGCTCCTAAAGTTTAGGTTATTCGATGAAAACCAAATAAAAAACTGAGTTGAAAAAACAGTTTTATATCTAATGAAGTTGCATTCACTTGCAGGCAGGATGTTTTAGAAAAGTGTTTGAATCATAGGAAATCTTTACTGTGATCTTCTTTTGAGTTTTTATTTTATACTAAAACTAAAAATGCGTTAAGTTTTGGGTTTCACATGATGAATGTGGGTGGCTTTTTTTTTTCTTCAACTGTAACAGTTGGTAATCTGTGGCAGTTGGTAGTGTGTAAACTTTCTCTGATTATTTCTTGCTTGTTGCAAAAGTCACTCGCATATCTGTGTTTCTAGCAAATGATTAATATAGCAATCAGAACTCTCACTTTCTAATTTTAGTTGCATCTTAGCCTAGATACTTCAGATTGACTAGCCTTGTATTTGTTTCTCATAGAAAGTAAATGAAAATTGAAAACATGGTACAACAAAATATTTCTTCCACATCTAATGAATGGAGATATTACAATTGTTTTGCTGTGACAGCTCTCTTGAATGTGGTAATTATTTCTGGTTTGTGATAATTTCTTGTCAGGTTTATAAGTACACTGCATGCTAATGTGACGATTTTGCACAGTTCTTTTATTTGAATCCTATGTGAGAATTACTTCCGTATAAAAACCACTAGCACAGGACAATCTTCAAGTAGATTTTTAGAAGACCCCAATGGTCTCCAATAGCAGCCAAAATTGCTTTGCATCTCCCTCATCCTTGATTTATCATCGTCTTGTGAAGTAAACTGTTCAGCTAAATTTTCTCTAGCAGTAGCTGACCTTCAAAGGCAATTTTTCTCACTTATACTGGTATTTGCTCATTATTTCTTATTTCCTCTCTCCTTTTGTTTATTGCACTCAAATTCTAGAAGTTTGTGGTACAGATAGAAAATTAATATGTTCATTTCTGTCAAAAGTGCCTATGTGAATGATCTGTTTGGGTTAGGTGAGCACAAAACTGAAGTGAATTGTTTTAAGCAGAATCCGAGGATTTTGTTTGCATTGTTCATATGAGAGTTGGTGAACAACAAATCCCCACATTTTGCAAATGGATATAAACTCTTATTGGGTACAACAACTTCTCTATTGGTGCAAATAATGCAAGCAATTTGAACAGTATTGAGCTCATAAAGGTAAAGGTGAAAAATAACTAAAAGCCTGAATAACGTCAAATTATAATACTTTATTGAGATTAATTAACTGTGGTTAACTGTGACAGTGCCTGCTTCCCCTGCCAAAGAATTTGGGAATAAATGATAGATTTTGAGATGAGACTGATCATCAGATGATGCTCACAAAGTACGGTTTTACTGATAATGACAAGACTGTATTTTTGCAAAATGGTTACTTCTGTCTGCAGCTGATGGCACTTTAATGTTTGTTGTGGGAGAATTAATAACTGCACCAACTGGGTTTTAAAGAGCAATTTCTGAATTAACACAGCACCTGGTAGATGAGAATGAGAAGCCACGTTCCAGTTGCAGGAGCTGCTTGACAGTCACATGGAGACATGGAGAGAGAAGGGTAAAGGAGATACGTCAAAACAGCAGACAGAACTGTGAATGGTGATGAAGCTTTATGAGGCTGTATGATTTGCAACTTGGCATCTAGTTTAGGTGGTGGGAATACATTTCCCACTCTTCATAGGTGGCCAAGCAATATTGTAGGAGCTGTATGTGGCTTATGGACAGTTTTAAGTGCGGCTTGCCATTTGCTGTGGTATGTGTAGCAGGTGTGTCAAGTAGACTGGTAGCAGAGAGAGGGAGTGGAAGGAGTCTAGCTCTCGGACGTACCGAGAGCTAATTGTTAAAACTTCAGTCTAGAAGTTTTGTTATTCCTGGAGGAGAAAAGTCTTTTGTTCAAAAGCTAGAAGTCTTTCTGAATGGAAAGAACTGCAATACTAAATTTCTAGTCCTGACTCCTGCTGTATTTGAGTAAAATCTAATCATCAGGTCTATTACGTGCAGTATGTGGATTCCCTACACTGGAAAAAAGGTAAGATACAGTCAGATATATGCTGAAGGATGCCTTGGAAGGATGTTACAAACGGATAAAAAGACTTCAGAAACAATGTGGCAGTAAGCCACTGCTTATTGTTGTTTTTGGAGAAAACATTTTGGATCCATTACTGCTTTTAGTTGTAAGAGCCTATCCAGTTACTGTGTCAGGTCTCCAAGCTGACCTATATGTCTCCAGGTGCTTTAAGTCTTGCTTGACATGAATGCTTCCATATATTCTTCCAGGTATTTACTCTTTTATTTGAAATCATTCACATTTGCAAGTTACTGAAGCTGTAACACTGTAAATCTGATCTTCAGTAAGAGTGCTTGTAAACTATTTTTAGAGAGTCCTGTGCTGATAATTACTTTGAATTCCCATGAGTCTGGTGGTTTACATGGACAAATCCCAGGGTCTCACTGAAGACACATGCATACATATGCAAGAGCTGAACTTAGAGGTCACTGCACTTCCTGATTTGAGGACATGCTCATATTGTGTCTGAAGAGAAAGCTCCCCTTGAGAACTAAAAGGGAAAAACTGTAAATAAGTGCAAGGATTAGACAGAATCCAATATTTATGGCAATGCAAAGTTACTTACATGATTTAGTTGCATTAAGTTTAATGGAATTATTAACTGCTCAGTATTTTAAATAAGATTTCTCCGTCTGGATGTAAATTAAATGTGACCTTGTATTTCAGCTTCCAAAGTACATGCAGAGAGTTCAGTGTTTTATGTCCAAACATTAACTTTTCATAATATTCCTTTGATGCTGAATTTTAGTACAACTCTTAAAGTCATCAGCTAATTGAACATTAAAATATTCTTGGTTATTGCTATCATCTTTGGAGGCTGCAGTACTCAGAAAATTTCAGGAAGCAGTTATCATAATTGCTTAATTCTAAACAAATAAATACATTTGTTGTCCATTAGGTGCCTGTTAATGACTTAAACTTGACTCCATTGTAATTGCAGAAATATACTGAAAATGACATAAGAAGCTGTTGTCTTGCTGAAATAAAGCAAACTGAAGAGAAATACACCGAAACTCTGGAATCGATAGAGAAAGTAAGATACTACTTACAGAATTGTTACTTATGTATTTTTATAACAATCTAGAAAATATAGTGACATAGTGGATGTATATATACATTTTTTTTCCTTGCAGTTTTTCATGGTGCCATTGAAAAGGTTTCTGTCAGCATCAGAGTTTGATACTGTTTTCATCAACATTCCTGTAAGTAATTGCATATTTAATGAACAAATATAAGGGTCATAGCTGGTTATGATATATTTGTGTTGTATGTTACTGCACAAAATGATTATTTGAAGTACGGTGCACAATGCACTTACGAAGATATTAGGGTAGCTAATAAAAAAGGATGTGCACACTATTTCAGTTTTTTTCTGCTTGAGGGAATAGGATAAGAGAAATAGTATCATGTCAGATACTCCAGTGTATAACCACTCGCTGTCTTTGACCCATAGAAGCTAATAATTTATAGAAGATGGGTTATCTTCTAATATATGCTGGCATTTTAGTGATGGTACAAAGTTGTGCCTGTTAGGTTGCCTACCACTGTATGCTTAGCGGTGCTTTCATTAAGATTTCTATAGCTACTCTGCAAATCCTTGTATCTACCCTGGTTCTGCCATCACTGAAGGCATTTTAAAGTTAAGATAACTCACAGTTTTGGATTCAGGATCTGGCGCTGGAAAGGATAAGGAAATCCTCTGTATAGTATGTAGGAGACCTCTTTATTTGACTGAAATCTTAAAGGTTTCTGTGATTATTACTTTGTTCCATTTATTTCTGACCTAATTGTAGTACTATGACAATTTACACATATTTTTAGTTGATGTAAGTATTCAGCAGATGTCTTTACTTTATCTGACTCTAAAGGAAGTAATCAGACATGGTCTGAAGCCTCTCTCAACACAGACAAATGAAAGGAATGTTCTTTCATGAGGCACTCTGTAAAGAGGGTCCCCAGAGTGTAGCCCATGGGCCACACCAAACCTTTATTGCCTGTAAAAGATCACCTCTGTTTTGGTCATCTCTGGCATGTTTTGCAGGCTCTCAGGGCTGTGGGCAGAGGTGTTGGGGATTTTCTTACTATGTGGGAACCTGGTGTCATGGTTTAGCCCCAGCCAGCAACTCAGCCCCACACAGCCGCTCGCTCACTCCCCCCTGGTGGAATGGGGGAGAGAATCAGAAGGGTAAAAGTGAGGAAACTCCTGCGTTGAGATAAAGACAGTTTAATACGTAAAGCAAAAGCCGTGTGTGCAAGCAAAGCAAAGCAAGGCAAAACAAAACAAGGAATTAATTCACAACTTCCCATGGGCAGGCAGGTGTTCAGCCATCTCCAGTAAAGCAGGGCTCCATCACGCGTAAGGGTGACTTGGGAAGACAAACGCCATCACTCCCAACGTCCCCCCCTTCCTTCTTCTTCCCCCAGCTCTATGTGCTGAGCATGAGCCATATGGTGTGGGACATCCCTGGGGTCAGTTGGGGTCAGCTGTCCCGGCCGTGTCCCCTCCCGGCTTCTTGTGCCCCTGGCAGAGCATGGGAAGCTGAAAAAGTCCTTGACTAGTGTAAGCACTGCCCAGCAACAACTAGAACACCTCCACATTATCAACACTGTCTTTACCACAAATCCAAAACATAGCCCCCTACAAGTTACTGTGAAAAAAATGAACTCTGTCCCAGCCAAAACCAGGACACCTGGTCTGTAAGAATGTTACAGTTGCTGTTCCGGCACCATCCTGACAGAAGCTAAATTACAACGGTTAGTACACTGATGATGATACCTGACACCTTGCCATATTTGTCCCACTATTAAAGTTTTCACCCTGAATCTTAATTGCTTTAATTTCCTTCTCTCTGAATATTAGTCCAAAATACTGCCACAGATATCACTAACCTATTTGTCGTCTTCAGGTATGTCAGCTGCCCGCAGAGATCCCTTTGCTTTTGAAAACAAATTTATATTCTGTCCTACATTAGTATTCCTTATTCATTGCAAATAAGGCCCCGATGTGCCCTACCTGAGTTACTGTAAAGCTCTTTCCTAAGGCTCTGTGTGCACAGGCATGTTATGTGCATTGAAAGACCTAAAGCCAGCCAACACGAAACACTGCACAGGGGTATAAAAAGGGCTTACATGCTGTAAGCACAAACTTGGGAGGTCAGCCTACTCACTACTCCTTAAAGAAATGTAAGGGGATCAGATAAGAGGAGTAAAAAGGACAAAACCTGTTTACTTGAAACTAGGAAGACACGTAGTAAACTGTTATATTTAGGTTGTTTTATTTTGCTTTTCATTATCTGCATTCAGTATTCAGCTGTTACAGGATAGTGCTTATTTCTGACTCCAGAAACATTTCATAGGCGTCCAAAAACATTAAAAGAAACATACGACTTGCCTAAGCCAAGAATATGTGCAAACACTTTGTCTGCTCAGACCTTGTCTCTGCAGCAGTTCCTCAGCAGGAAGGCTGGAGGGCAGTGGAAGCTTGTTTAAAACTAAAAATAGCTGTTACACAGAGCTCTACAGCAAACTGTGATGTAGAGAGCAAATGTGGTGTTCTTAGGACAGGATGGATTTGCTTCTCTTAAAGGGTTGTGGTGAAGGATTGGTGCTTTAGGGCAATGCTATATTCCTTATATAGACTCTGAAAGATGCTTGCTGGACAAAATCATCTGCTGATGTCAAAATACGTTTTATTTTTAAGAAAAAACCCCAAAAAAACCCAACCCCAAAATGACCACCCCAAACTATTCACCAGTCTAAAGAGAGTGTCTTTCATTAGGGCTCAAAGCTCTGCCCTATAAAATGTATGTATGACTCTATATTTTTGTGTGTGTCTGTGTACATATATGTCTATGTACATATTATGTATATACATATGCATTTGTATGTACAGCTGTCTCTGTATATATGTGTGCACACATAGATGCATTTGTATGTACATCTATGCATGCATTTGAATTGAGGAGTATATATGGACATACAGAGGGAAAGAGAGATGGAGATACTGAAGTGTTGGAACTGGCATTACCTTCTAATGATGTTAACATCAGTTTAATTTAAAATTTGACTTGGAATTGGAGATAGAAGCCCAAAAAGACATTTTGTCCCCTTAGCATTAAGCTGTTTTTCAGGGGTGTTGCTTAGTTGAGTCCCTGTGTACTCCTGAGAAAATGTGCTCCTGTAATATATTAATCGGGAAGCGTTTCTGTAATAATGTCCTTGTCTGCTGCAACTTAAGATTCTGAGGATATGGCCATATAATTGCTAGCAAGTGAATTTGATCTGTTTTAAATTTTTGCTCCCTCACCTGTGACGTAACAATTGACCTTGTGTGTACTCTTAGTTTTCATCAGTGTGAAGTGAAATGTTTTCATTTAGTTCACAACTCATTATACTGCATTAAACCATCTTCAATGTTTTTTTCTCTTGAACAGTCCTCTGTTTTTCAATGCAGTGGTCTGTACACCGCTTACAGTCAGTTACCCTGATTTCAAAACTCTTTAACCTGTTTTGACTTAATTTCTTGTGAATTCTCTGACAGTATCCATACAGTATTAAGGCTGATGTAATCTCCTATAGTTGCTTACAGATTTTTGTGTCATAGTGAACAAGTAAGGTGAGTTGCAACTATACTCAGGGAGCAAATCTTTCTGCAATATTCTTGCCTATCTCTCAGCCATTAGTTGCCTGCTGTATTGGGAAACTCATTATGATTGCAGTTAACTTAGCACTAGAACATCACTAATTGACCAATGTAATGTACAAAACTAATTTTTCACAGCTCAGGGACGTGAATCGTTAATTTATCTTGTCACTGAAGCATTTCCTTGACTTGCTTAATTTTAAAATTATCATTATAAAATGAAGATGAATTAACAGTGTACATTCCAAGCTAGAATAAATTAGTCTCTAATAGGTAGTTCTTGGAGTTTAGTTTTTCTTGTTGTTCTCTATGGAAGGTGTGGCAAACCTTGAAATGAGGTGCTTCTCTCAAATGATCTGCTTTCCAATTTATTGAAATTAGTGGATCTAACATGAAATAATTTATTTTTATATTCAAAGCTTTAAGTCATTCTGTTTTTTAAAACCTTTCCCCCCTCTTCATTACTGTTTTTAAGGATTTGGTGAAAATTCACAGGAATCTAACACAGGACATCAATGATTCCATTGTTAACAAAAATGATCAGAACCTATATCAAATTTTTATTAACTACAAGGAAAGGTAAGATTTATGCACTCATACTAATTGTGATAATCTATGCTCAATTCGGTAAAGTATTCTACCATATTTCTGTTTGATGAATATTTCTGAAACAGGATTGAATTCCATGTCAGTATACTTATTAAGCTAGTATTTGGTGTTTTGAGCCTGGAAATCAAAATAGGTTACTATCGCTATGTGAGCACTCCCCTTCTTACCCCCAGATTTGGCAATATTGTTACATAGACAGGTAACATCTATATTTTGAACAAAACTTAAGTGACTTATTTTGCACAGCGTTTTTTTTCATGCAAATAATCCTGAGTATTTTATAGCATGTACCTGTATTGTTTAACACATAAAATGTTATAAAAGGGGAAGAAGGGGCAATATAAGGCAAGGATATGTATTAAGGCTATTCCAGGTTAAAGAAAACAGAAGAGGTCATAATCTGAAAGAAGAGAAAGCAGGTGCAAAAGAGAAGAAACAAGGGTCGTCTTGTAAGGTAGGGTGAGGATAAGACCCTACCTTGCAGGCAAGGGTGTGACAGTAAAGCAACCATGCTCTACCTTCAAACTCTGAAAAACAGCCAAGCTGATAATAGGATAGCTGTGGCAGCATGCCATGCCCTGTAGGCTAATTGCCAAATTTTTAACCCACCTTTTCAGATGGATTTTTCTGCCAGCACTGAACAGCTGTTGGACTGTATAGATGAACTTACATGCCTGTGGTACTTAGCTGAAAAACACTTATACTGTGGGCTACAGTGCTGACCTACCTTGAAGTAACCCTTGCATTGTGGTTAAAAATTAGTTCCTTCTGGGAATGGAGCGGGAAAGACCTCTGGGAGCTAATTGGATTTGCTTGAGGGTGATGGGGAAGGAGGATTGTTGCAATAATAACAGGTTTGTGAGAAATTGGACAGCAGCATCTGGAAAGCGTTAGACAGGAGAGTTGTTTTCTGAGGGAGGAGGGTATCCCAGGCTGCCCATAAACAGACTTGCCTTCAGAGACCCTCTGTCTCAGCTTTTATGTTGGAGCAGGGCATAGTTATTTCCCAGGCTGTTAGACTTTCTCCTGCTGTAGGAGGGAATTAGGGGACAAGAAGTTGTTCTGGAAAATGCTTATCTTTCAGAAGTAGTTCTGAAATGTGTGCTAAAGGGGGAACAAAGGACACTGAGAAGAAACCTCAAGTTTATATTACACAAAAAGGAAACAGATGGAGGTAGACTCAGTGTCTTAACTGTGTAGTGATTAAAAGTAATCAGAAGTGGTAAGTGTTAAATCAGTATCATCTCTTTAATTGTGAAAAAAAAGAATTAAAAAAAAGAACGGTAAAGGTTAGGTGAGAGAAAAATAAATTTAAAAGATCCCAATGAAAAGCAAAGCTCATGGGAACCCCCAGAAAGGGGTTTTGAAGCATACAGAAGGAATCACCTCAAGAAATTGATGAAGAGGTGAAAGGAAACAGCACTCTTGCAATGGGACTAGCAGAAAGAAGCACTCCCAACAGGGGCAAGAAAGCTCCTGTCATAAAACCAGGCTCATTCAAGAAGCATTGCTGCCCTTGACAACTACTGAAAATTTCTTGAGTTTTCATATGCTATTATTTTGATCTGAGACCTCACAGGATATAACCTGGTAGAAACTGTTGGAGATGGATCGGTTTGGGTAACCTAGAAGTTCTTTAAAGGATAGCTGTAATTAATCCTGTTAAGCCTGTGTGACAGAATTATTCATTACAACCTTGGAAATCTACGGTGTTGTAAATACTACAGACAGTTGTTCTGTTAAACAGCAGTTACACTGCTTTTTAATGAGTCCTGTATTTATCGGAACATATACATGTGAATATTAAAGGAAATTGCAATGATTTTACAGCATTATGAAGGTAGATCAAAATTGTACTCTCCTGAATATTCTTCCTTGTATTCATGCTGCCCATTGAAGTCCATGGCTAAATCCTATCCTTGCATCTTTAGGCACTGCTCCTTTTGAAAGGAGGACTGTTAACAACGCGTTTGTGAAAAATGATCAAGGATTTTTCTTAAATAACTAAATGTTCCTTTTATTCTTTATCTCTTGCTTTGATTTAGATTGGTTATTTATGGACAGTACTGCAGTCAAGTGGAGATAGCGATATCATGCTTAGACAACATCTCTAAGACAAAAGAAGATGTTAAATTGAAGTTAGAGGTATCAGTATTTTTTAACATACGTATATACATATACATATATACATACACACATATATACACATATACATACATATATATATAAAAAAAATAAAAACAGTAAAACCCCCACGTGTTTCTATGAATATGCCCTGCTTTCATCCAAGTCAAAAACTCTATGATGAAAAACTAGCTGGACTGATACACGAATGTGTTTCTCTTCTTTTTCATTTTTTTGGAGCCTCTGATCGAATGAATATGTGAGCTGTTGCGGTATGCATCCTGGCACTGAAGTGAATGGAGTTTTGCCACTGACATCAGTAGGGTTCAGGTTTTTTTGGGAAATGATTGTCAGCGATACCCTTCTGTTTATCGTGACATCTCAACTGAGAACACAGAATTGCAGAATCACTCGGGTTGGGAGGGACATCTAGGCTGAACAAGCCCTGGTCCCACAGCCTCACAGGGCTTGCTGTCTGCCACAACCCCTGGGTCCTTTCCAGCAGAGCTGCTCCCTAGCTGGTCAGCCCCCAGGGTTAGTGTGTCCCTGGTTGGTGCATAGCAGGTGAAGGACTTTACCTTTGTCCTTGTTGCCTTTACCTTTGTCCTTGTTGCTGTTGGACATGCTCTGAAGAGTGTCACCCGTGCCCCCAATCTAGTGCTCTCTGCAGACTTGCTGTGAGTGTGCTCTGTAGATCATTGCTAAAGATATTAAATGGGAGGGGTCCCCGGACAGACCCCTGAGGAGCTCTACTTGCAACTGTCCCTCAGGTAGTGTAGGAAACATTAGTCACTGCTCTTTTTGAGCCTCATGATCTAGCCAGTTTTTCATACACCTGGTAGTTCATTCATCCAGAGCATAACATCCCAACCTGGATATGAGGATGCTGTGGGAGATGATGTTGAAAGCCTTGGAAAAGTCCAGGTAGACTCTCCCCACCCATTCACAGATCTAGCCATTTCATTGTGGAAAGCAGTCAAGTAGGTCAAGCATTGATTTACCTGTGGTAAGTCCATGCTGGATGTTCCTAGTCACCTTCTTCACGTGCCCAGAAATTGCTTCCGAGAGGACTTGCTCCGTAATTTTTGCAGGGGCTGAAGTGAGACTGACTGGCCTGTAGTTTCCAAGATTATCTTTTGCTTTTTTTGAAGATAGGTGTAGTATTTGCCGTCTTTGCTGTGCTTATAGGGAATATGTTTTTTTTTCCATCCAGTGGAATGCCTAATTTCTGTTGTCTTTATGATGTTTATTCTACGCTTTCTCATGCTGTTGAAATATCTAAGAACAAGTGACTCAGTCTTTTTTTGCTTAGCTATTATTGCCATATCAACTGTTTACCTTTGTTTTTTTGATATTCTTTATCTCAAGCTTAATATAGTTGCTTGGCTCATACATTGCTGAATTTTCATATATATCACCTGAGTATTTTTATTTTCTAACTCTCTTGTCTTATTCTTTCTTCTGCTTTGAACTAGGAATGTTCCAAGAGGGCCAATAATGGGAAATTTACATTGCGGGATCTTTTAGTGGTTCCAATGCAGAGAGTGCTAAAATACCACCTACTGCTCCAGGTATTTTATTTTTGAAATTTAAGGGGGCTGAGAGCAAAACTGTGATTGTTTATCATCAGTAGATTGTAAGAAGGAGAGCTAAAGGTCTTTATCAAAGGGAGGTGATTGACATTTCTATAGATTTGAGGCTGATTTGTCACGAAATAAAATCCAGTCAAGTGCAGGTTTTCTTACAAAGATCATTCCTTAGAGCTGAAGCATATCTGAGGAAAAAAGAATAAAACACAATTGTTTCCTCAGTACCTGCACCATTCATTCTTGGTGCGTTTAAAATGGTTAGTAACACCAAACTATAATCATGGTACTTTGAAATGTGAACCTTTACCCGCCCAAAAAAGGAAGCTGGACCATACTTACAGCGTACTTTCAAGATGTTTCTTTGCTGTGATAAATTACAATAAAGCCATATTTATTTTGAAATGCTCTTGGTATAACCCACAAAGTGTTAGCTTTTGCAGTTAGTCCTGTAATAAGGGTGGAGAATCTTATAAATTTAATTTGATAGCTGTGCCAGGAGACTCATTAGTTCAGCTGCAGAGAAATATATTACTATATTAGACTGTCAATCCTGCTGATGCTTGTGAAATGTCATTTTAAAAAGATATACTACTTGTATGAGAAGCATAATTTTGACTCTGCAGAGCAACATACGTTCTTTAATATTAAATTCTTTGAAATATTTCTATAAATGAAGTCATCAATATTTTGATCAATGGAAAATTGGAAAAGATAAAATGAATGGTAGAACTGCTTTTTAACAGAACTCACAAGATCTGCGTCATGATTTGGTAATCAACCTGTATATTACGAAAAGATGATATACAATATGTCACTATGCTCTAATGTGTGACACTAGTATATATCGTAGAAGAAAAATATTTTTATAGACTTCGAAAGAAAAAAATCCGGTGAATTGTTAGAATTGTACTGTGAAATATAAATATTTATTTCCTAGGACTTTAGCAAGTTATTATGTTAGCTGAAATATACAATTCTCAAATTATGAAGAAGAAATAACCTGTTTTCCCAAGAAGTTGCTTTTTCACTTCATAAAACCCAAAAAGCCCTTTATTTTCCATATGGGAAGCAGCTAAAAAAATTCTTTAAACATTTACATTTGATTTAAATATGTCTTCTGAGCCAGCTTTATCTTAGGCGTAATGAGACAGTGACTTCTTTTAAGCAGTTGCACAGTTTAGCTGAGATTTTATTGCCAGCATACATACCTCTCTGCAGACAAGTGCATGATTTGGAATGGGATGATATACGGTACAGTAATGTGCAAATGAACTCGAGTGTTTACCTGTGCTTTCAGCACGCACGTACAGTAATGATCTGATTGGTGAGTTTTAAGTGCTAGGCAGACCAAATTAGCTTCTAATGATGGTTCATTATCAGCTAAAGTCCGTGTTTAGGCTGTACAGCAGTCATTCTTAAACACTTGCCAATTACCTGTTTGCAGTAGTCCCCACTCGGTTATAGGCTGCCCACTATGGGGATGAAAATGTGAATTCCTGGGTTGTGTTTTCTAGTTTTGGCTTTTTTCTTTTTTTTGGGGGCAGTGGGGGTGAGCAATGACAACTTCAATTTATAAACTGACAGACAGTGGGTGAAAAGTTTGAACTGCTCTGTCCGCAGGAGCTGGTAAAGCACACTACTGATCCCATGGAGAAGGCAAATCTAAAACTGGCGCTTGATGCAATGAAGGTATGTATTCATGGCAATGAAGTATTTAAGTCTTTGTTGGCAGTTAGAATGGTAGCTCAGAACTATATTTCCTGGAGGAGATAATGTTCTTCAGAGCAGGTCAAACCTGTTTTCACAGGTCACTGTGAGCTTTATGAGTATGTCAGGGCAAGTATATAGTTGAGGGCTTTGCTCAAGTCTGGGAAACAAGTTCAGTAGTTTTCTGAAGTGCAGAGTTTATGAAATGGAACTTCCTTATTTCAGTTTACTTCTACATCAGTTTGCTGAGATGAAAAACAGGTGTTTCAAAAACATTGGTCTCACTTCCAAACTTCAGGAATATTTCTGCCACTGTAAGACAATTCTAATCAAGGTCAGTAGTTTCCCAGTGAGATGAAGACAGTTATCTTTCTTTACAAGACTTTTTTTTCTGTCATCTTAATATGATCTCTGTGGCTTTACCTTTGAAAACAGTAGTGTCTTTCTGGAGGTAGAGTATCTGTCACTGTGCATTCACCTGCAAGTGGTGCAAACAGATGCTTTATGGAATAGCTGTACTGCCTTACGTATAAGGTAATATATTATGTGTTTCACTGCAGAGCTTCAGAAATGAAGCACAGTTCTGCTTCAGTTGGCTTCACGGCATGAACTGTGACGTTCATGGGCTGGAATAGTGAATTTTTTTCTATCCTTTGTGGGGAAAGAGGGAAAGAACCCAATGAGGCATAGGTCATATCTCCTTCTATTGTATCCTGTATGGTCCACAGAAGATGCTGAAGTCAGACTAAGTTAGTTTTGGGTCACACAGCTGTCTCATATTATGTGACTGTCTGCCTTGAATGCCTGGAATACAGACCAGCTCACAAATGAGATTTTTGGCTCCCCTTTTTTGTCATCCTGTTTTGTGCAGTGAATGCAGAGAGAGCCACCATGATAATCTCCCATGGAGAGATGTCTGAAATGGTATGGCACAGCGTTGCTTCCATCTAGTGGCAAGCCATGCATCCTGGCTGCTGCTAACTGGCTTGGAAAATAACCCTGGTTTTTATTCCCCCCGCCCCCCTTTTTCTTTCCCATTTGCTGGCATGCTTCATTGTTTTTGGTGGCTGTTGGACTGAAAATAAAAGACCAGTTAAGAAATCTCTTGCCAGAGTGGCTGTGGCAGTTACGTGCTGGCTGGCAGGACATAATGAAGTAATTAAAAAACCCCCAAAATCACCCCCACCCCCCAAACCACAAAAAAACCCCCGGTATGAGTATCTCTCCTTAAGGTTGCAGCATTGTTTCCCTCCTGATTTACTGTATCCTCTTAAAATAGTCCCTGCCAGTGTAGTACAAGTAACTGTGCAGCATCAGTATGTTGCTTCTAAAAACTCTGGTGTGCCTGCTTCAAAATAAAATGTCTTCAGAAAAACTGCCTGCAAAGTGGTACTGCACCCCAAGAAAGAAAATTCTAGGAAGGATTATGCTGTCAGATTTCTTTTAGCAGCAAGAAAAGAGGTTATTTAATTTCTACGCTAACTCTTTTAAGACTGATGTGAATGTATCCTGCACACATTCATTTGGGAAGCTAGCATAATGATTGCAGCTATTCCTAGATTCTGATTAAACACATCTTAGGAAGAAGATGTATCTTTCTCCTACCCCCCAAATTTGTGGCCATATCGAAGGGATACTGAAAAAGCAAGCTGTGAAGATCAGAATGCCTTTTCCGACTCTCAGCATCCCTGACCTTACCAGTTACCACTCCTGCTCACTCCTCATCTCTAGCCATAAACAGAGAAGCCCCAGCGAATTGTCACTATTACTCAAGCATGTTCAGAACATTTTAAAGGCTTTAGTGAAATGTGTACGGTACATGTTCTGGTAAAGGGGACAATAATGATCTCAGCCTGCGACTTCTCATAGTATATCCCATAAAAAGCCCCTTTTAAAATCTGCTGTGTAATGGCTTCTCTCTGCTGTGCAACAGTAAGAGCAAGATCCTGCTACTGGGGCGGTAGTTTCTTCTCTCCTAATAAACGCCCAGGCTTATGATACATTTACACCTTACATGCTGCTTTTGAGCTGCCTTGCATACGTTTTCTACTGTATGCTCTATTTACCTTCTGTCTTATTCTCAGATATTGGATGTTGTTGACTGCTTTTTTGGACAATAAGTGTGCTGCATGAATTACATTTCCATCTTTAATCTTGCAAATAAGACATTAACGAAAGTCAGAAAAAATCAGCCCTTTTTTACGATTTGCTACGTTTCCCTCTTTTTTGCTGCTAAATTCTTGCTTCAATAGATATGATGAAGAAAGTTGTAAATATGATAGAAAATATGCAGAGGCTTTTTTCCTTCTTTATTTAGGCATTTGTATTGGTAATTCTTGAATGTTAAAGATTTTTTTTAAATGACTAAATATGCAGGTAAGTCAAAGACAACATTAGAAATAATTTTGTCAAAATAATATATTAAAAGTGGTCTGTTATGGAAAAGGTTTTTTTCCTCCCTTTTTCTGTCGATCCTCTAGGACTTGGCTCAATATGTAAATGAAGTGAAGAGAGATAATGAAACGCTCCGTGAAATTAGACAGTTTCAACTATCAATAGAGAATTTGGTATGTGATATTTTTCATTTATAGAGTTTTTTAAATCACTTTTGATCAAATATATTGATAGACGTATTTTTTCCCCATTTCATATGACATTGTAGTACTCTTGGTGATATTTAAGGGCAAGTATGCTTTGCTTGGTCTAGAATGACACAAATATTTAAGTACAGAAATCTCTGCCATTTTGGGGGTCTATCTGTAGTTAAATATATTTGCGTAGTTAAAGGTTTGTATTTGTACAGTGACTCAGGTGTTCTTGTAACGGGATAAATTTTCCTATTTGAAGACAAAAATGGAATGGACTGATTCTTTAGTTTGTTTAGTTTAGATGATAGTGAGGAAAAGATGTTGTTTTCAGGCCTGAAAAGTCCTTTTTTTGGGGTAAAAGGAGTCAATGGTCTAACATTTGAATGTGCCATCATCTTGACACTTTTGGTGTATTAAATCATATGTATTCTGTTTCAGAATCATTCCCTCTTACAGTATGGAAGACCTCAAGGTGACGGGGAAATAAGGATAACTACGTTAGACAAACGTGCAAGGCAAGACAGGTGATGGCATGACTTCTGGTGTTTGCTACTAAAAAGCCTGTAAAGTAACTGTCTTTAGGTTTGAGGTCAGCTCAATGATTCCTGAGAGTAGTTTCCACTTCACTGTGCATTCACAGAGCCTATCCACCGTTTACCAAGTGAACTTGCAAAGTGATTCATGGGAAATTAGCTATTAGATTATCATCTAAGATCACCTAAGTCCCTTGCAAGTAGTAAGTCTCTAGCAAAAGTACTTTCAGTGTTTTGTTTTGTTATTCAGTAGTTTAGTTGTTCACCTTCAAAATTTTAAGTGCCATGGGCAAAGGTGTGTAAAATAAAACTTTGGGTGTTGGCTTTCTGGAGTGTTTTTAACCATCTTTATATTGTATTTTCATAGGCATATCTTCTTGTTCGATCTAGCTGTAATTGTTTGTAAACGGAGAGGTGATAATTATGAAATGAAGGAAATAATAGATCTTCAGAAATACAAAATTACAAATAACCCCACGACTGATAAGGAAAATAAGAAGGTAAATATTTGTTGCTAATTCATACAAAATGTATTTTTTTTAGCAGCAATTTGAAACATTTTGCAGGAGTTCAGAATTTATATACAATTCATTTAAAGTTTTATCTTTTAATTGTAAGCTGAAGTGAATATTTGGGATTTCAGCTTTGTTTATTTTGATGTAATTAAAACGTTTGAGTAAGTCATTCCTAGGTGAACACAATAATGTGGTCTTGCTGTTCCCAAAATCAGGGAATTAAGGAACATACAAATACTTCTTTTTATTTATTTATTTTTTCTTTTCCTTTCTTCATAACTGATGACCTTTGTATTGCCAATCTCTTTATGCAGTGGTCTTATGGCTTCTACCTCATTCATATCCAAGGTCAAAATGGTTTAGAAGTTTATTGCAAAACTAAAGACTTGAAGAAAAAATGGCTTGAACAATTTCAGATGGCTCTGTAAGTATATTTTTATTAAGGTAGAAACACGTTCATCACAAGTGTAAGGATATCACTTAAATTATGCTGAACTGCTTTTATGGTTAGATTTTTTTCATGCAGCCTAGTTATCTGATTTATTTGACTTTCTGAGAAACAGCTGACTGACATCTTCATGAACAGAGTATTTCCCTGAAGTTCCTCTTGGAAAAGAAAGAGGGCACTCTAGGCTATGTATTACTTTCCAACTTTGCTGCTAAGACTGTTTTAGTAATACTGTCTTAAGCAACCAGGGAGAAATATTAATTATTTTAGCAATAAATATTTAACATAATAGTGACATTTTTTCCCCTCCCATTTTTATTTTGATTAATTGAAATATATTTTTGAAAGGTGATGCTGATGATTTGAGAGGGGATCCTGGCAGCTTTCCTAGTGGCTTTTAACTAATTTCTTGTTTAGTATTTGGATCAAGTTGCTTGGCTTATTGAATTTAGTTTCAGAAGGCTGATTTCCTTTGTGTGTTTTCAACTAAAAGAGGAGGTTGCTTTAGACTTCTTGAAAAGTAAGCTGTTCAGATGCAGCACTACAGATTACATTATTGTTATGCAGAATGAGCTTTATTTCCATTTTTGATTCTTGTCAGAAAGACAAACATGATTATTGACACTGCAGGTATTCTGATTGAATTTAAAATGTGAACAAGGGAATTGGATGACAGAGTGACGCTTGCCTTTTTTTTTTTTTTTTTTTTTTTTTTTTTTTAAAAAAGATGTGAGGGGGAGTGAGATACTCCCAGTGAAAATAGAGAGATGGCATTAATAAAGATTGTTTTGGATGCGATTGTAAATGTATGTGGATTCAGAAAAAAGGCTATTATGAGCTGATATGAGTGAAACTCGCTCAGAATCTATATATATCTTTTTAGAAACTTAGTGTGATGAGTGCTAATGATTTAAATGAAAACATAAGGAAGGAGAGCTTGGGCTGGACAGATATTATGACACCTGTTTACTAGGGTTCCCATCTTGCTGATTTTTATTGAAGACAAAAATGGCATGTGTTTTGGCAAAAATTTCTGGGTAGCATAGTGGGGGATGGGAAGAGGTGTTTAGTCGTGTGTGTGCAGAAAGCTGAGTACTTTGCCTCTTTCTGTCCCTGTGCTCTCCCTGCTCCACTTCCTATGATGTCATTATTGATATTTACTTAAACATAGATAAAATATGTATGAAGAGCATGAGGAACTGAGATTTATCAGCTTTAGCATGGCAATTATTGATCACTCTTCAGGCGTCCTGTCCCAGTGCACAAAAAACCCCAGCCAAACAAAACAAAAGTCAGCCAAGGAGCCCAGGAGAGCAGTAAGAGCGCTATGCTTTTTCTGAGGAGTGTATCCTCAGTTCTTCCCAAACATTTTTATGGTTCTATGCAGGACCACTCCCCCACTACTGTGTGTGTGCTGAGTGGGTGCAGCTGCATATCCTTACACAGTGTTAGGCACCAGCCAGTGCTCCTGAGCTGTTCATGAGCGTGCCTTTGCAAACAGTGGTTTACTGCTGCTGGTTGCCCTATGTGAGCAGAACAGACGGGACCTGAAGGGCTGACAAGTTAATGTGCTACTCTTTCCTCTTGGGCGGATGGAGTTGGTTGTTGAAAATGAGAGTGGTGGTGTCAGCCTTATCTTGCATGGATGTTTGTCCTTCTCATAAACCCATACCTCTAGTTTAACCTCTTCTTATGTGATTAAAGCCATAACGCGCAGGCACGGGGACTGGAGCAGCAGGGTTGCTGCAGGTCAGGGCTGATGTACAACATGATATAGTGGCATTATTTGCATTGGGCAATGCTTTTACTCCCTTATATTTATAACCACTAGGATTGAAAACAATGGGGAGCTTTTATGCTTTCTGAAGTTTTTATACCTTTCCCCCAACACCATTACATGGGTTTGACTTCATAGCATATTTCCTTCAGCAGCTCTCCCAAAACATACCTTGGTGGATGTAGTGATAATTATATTCTAATGCATGCTGAGGCACAGGAGTTTGTATTTGGGAATAAACTAAGCCAAGTGTTTTGAACAATTGGTTGGTCGGTTTGATTTGTTGTTTTCAGGGGTCTCATTGCCTACCGTATAGGTTATCTCTTCCAGTGTGATTCTACTCTGAAAAGTAGCCATGATTGAAATTATGCTATTATTCATCATACGCAATTATAATTGCTGCTTCTATGGGCAAAATACTTCTCATTGCTTAAACATTTTACTGAGAGTGCAGAAACAGCACAGTTGAAGGAGTGAATTACATTCTGTTTTGATTATCAGAAATGTTGTTTACTAAGTTCCAGACAGAAATTTCAATGCAGTGTTGTTGATTTCAGGATGGCATTCTGTATGAAGTCAGGTCTATGCAAGTGCTGTTCTCTTGTTTTGTTCTTAGACTCAGTTAGGATCTCTCTTATTATTTTTAATTTAAGAATTAACCTTGTTGCCACTAGAACAGTTTTATTGGCATAACTATGTTAGCTAGACTGTAATTTTTTATTTTTATTTTTTAGGAGCTTAGATGTTTATACCAGTGTATGAACAACGGTGATTTTAGTTACATTGCTGAAAAGACACCTACTGTTTTGATGCTGGGGTCCTTGAGATGAGAATTTGTCTCTAGATATAGGAAGGTTATGTTATTGATGAAGTGCGAAATAGAGGAGAATACTGCTTTGCTGGCTGGACTTGGTTTAGGTTTGGAGGGCAGGAATACATGATGCACACGTGGTGTGGAACACCTTTAAAGGAAGGAAGGATAAAATGCCAGTGCAATTTCCATACTGTTACTTTTCAGACTAGTAAGTTTCTGTTAGAAAACTAGTTTCACAAACCTGTGAAAATATCCTGCCTCTTGGCCAGCTCTGTTGTTACTGTGGTATATGGTGAGTTGTTTTGTTGTGAGGGAGGTTGGGAATGATGGGTTACTGGTCATAAGAAACTGAGTAAATTTTTTTATTCATAGGGCAGTTCTGTTGCTACAGTACAAATTTGCTGTTTTCCTGAGACTATTGCTTTATTTAGAAAATATATAATTCTGAAACACCTCAATTTTTATTTTTCCTAAGAATTTGATGAGGGTTGTTGATGAAACCTGTTCATATACTACATCCTTAGCAGCAATGATATTGTGGCATGGCTGCATTGAATTTGATGTTATTGACTTATTCACAGTAATCGCCACAGTTGAGACTGGGTCACCTTCTCTCCTCCTCCCTGCCCCTCTTTTATTTTAGTGTTGGGTTTTTTTTTTTTTTTTTTTTTTTGTTTGTTTTTTTTAAGTTTATTGTGTACAACCTTCACAATTGCTGGTTATTTGGGAGCTCTGGATTTTCTAGATGACAATAAAATGAAGTAGGACACTGGGGCAGCGCATGTAACATTGTAGTCAAGCTCTTGAAGCTGAAACCTTGGTTGGACTCATAAATCTGATGAATTTGAGAGGTTTTCGGAAAGCTAGCAGGCAGAGACCAGTGAAGGGTATTTTAACAGGAGCCATCATATCACAAACGGCTGAGCTCTCTCTTGGTGTGCCTGTTCCCTCACTGAAGTGAATGGAAGTTTTGCGTGCACAGGCGGAGCATAACTACTTACTGTCTCAGAAGAGATGTGCCGCTTAACAACAATACTGGTTAATTTGAGCAGTTGCGATTTTGTTCTTGGAACTCTGTTCATGGTAATGGATGAGCCTATAGCTGGATGGGTAAATAAGCACCTTTTAAAAGTAATACTACAAAGACTTTACTGTACTAGACGCAGAATGTTTAAATTTAATCTAGTATGTCAAATAGCATTGGTTCAAATGCAAAGATAATATTAATAGAAGTGTACAGCCAAATTACTGTACCAAATTACTCAGCTGAATTAGAGACATCATGTATTAAGTGGAAGTTTGTTAGCAGTGTGATAAAGTGCATGGTTTATTTGCTGTAACTAAGCCACTGAAACCTCAAAAACTGATTGTGAGTGTGCGACACAATTTTGTTAGGTTTTCTAGTAGCATATCCCGTCTAATCTCTCTTGTATTAAAAACAACCAGAAGAATCAGAAAAAATACATAATGTCTCATAATATACCTACAAATTACATAAACTATTTGATATGTCATTCAGCTTATGCTAAAAGGTAGGAGCATTGATTGGTGTTTTTTCCCCTAGAAAGCACTCCTACAGATGCTTTTCTTATTTTAAAAATGCTTGTTTTTAAAAATAGTGACTAATATATGTGTCAATGAATTTATGCTAACCGTTCTTTATTAAAAGAAAAAACTCCTTGAAAGTTGAAGTTCTCCTCCTGTATTGTATGCGTGTATATACCTCAGTTATATTACTTTGGAACTACTTAGCTAACTAATTATCAGGCTTAATTTCTTATTATGTGGCAACTGCTTTTCTCATCATTACTGTGATGAGTTTAATTCTCTTTTATTTCATCATGAGATGACAGAATAAATACTGAAAGAAAATACGTTGATTATTACTACAGCTGTCTCATGTTGACACTAAACATTTGCTTCCATCCACTAAATATTTCTTTGTGTGTAGTTTGTTTCTTGATCACAGTAGAGTGTAGAAGAGGTGTGTGTTGTCTTCCTGACAATAGCAGAGACCATTTCCACTAAAGGCCACATATTATATTTTCCCACTGACTTAATATCTGAATCTGTTAGCGTAATATGGCATGCAGTGGATTATGCTGATTTGTGCTGAATTTATTTTGTCATCATGATGTCTAGTTTGCTAATTTAATTAAGTCTTTCTCTGGTTTCTCAATTGTGCTTTGTAATCCACTCTAAAAATGGCCATCAGCAAACTTTACTTCAGTATATATTCCTAGACAGGAACATATTGCACAGAAATGCAATTTAAAATGTAATCACAGAAGAATTTGCTTGGAAGGGGTGTGTGGAGATTGTCTACCTCAGTCTCCTGCAGGGCATAGGTTGCTCAGGGCCTTGTCAGCTTGAGTTTCAAGATGCACAGAACCAATATTGCAAAGTCTCATGCAACAGTGGTGTACCATGCCTTTTACTTAGGCTTTACTCAATCTCTCTCTTTCCCAAACTGAGAAGTGCATGAACACATCGTGCAGGCAGAGGGACAGGCGTTTTTTAAATGTACTTAGTTAAAATTTCACCTTCGGAAGTACTATGATTGTAGTTTGTGCTTTGATGTTGTTGCTGAAATTGCAATATTAACATCACATCTAATTAGTAATGCCTGAAAAGTCAGTGGGAAACACATGATCATTATAGTGATTAGGATACACATTAATTGCATGGAGTTAATGAATCTGCTTTTTTTCTTTTTTAATATCCCAATAAAAGAAATTTCAGACATGAAAGCTGTACAGCCCTCAAAAAATCAGTAATTTTAGTTTTAATTACACTGTATTTAAGTTTTAGGTCACTACAGAGTTTGTGCAGCAGCTCAGGTACAGTCTAATAGGTTTTTGAAAAATTACCATTTCAGTTAGACATAAATTCACACCCTGTAACTCAAGGGACGCAGAACACATCATCTGATTGTAAGGAAATAATCCCGAGATTCATTGATTCTCAAGCCTGATAGGCATGTGTGCAACATTTTAGATTAGGCAAGCTACATAAATTGTAGATAGAGCTCATTGATTTTCTAGATTTTAAAGAAAACTAGTACAAGAAACAAGATAGGTAAGAGCACACTTTTCACCTATTACCATACCTATTTCCAGATTTGGTTTGCACTCTGTGACTAATGACATTGGTCAGATTCAGCTCAAATAGATCTGTTCCCTCAGATAGTGCATTAATAATGCATATGCATTAAGACTTCTTCTGAGAGAATATTTGAGCTCTGACATACTGAACACTGACATTAAATTAAAGCTTTCTTATCAGAGCCTTTAAAAGCCTTCGATATCTGCTGCATTTTTCAAATGGCCTGCAAAGGTGTTTCACTTTTACCAACCTCACATAGGTTACCAAAGCAATAAACATGCCTGCCTGGGCTTCTCCATCAGTACAAATATTTCAGTACTGCGAAAATGAATGCCAAGTTCATGTCTGCCAAAGAAGAATGGTTGCCTGTTCTTTGCTATGACTCCAGTTGTTTTTGATCAAATGTTTTTCAGGGTTATAAGCAACCATTCACAACATATGTATAGTTATGCAATTTCTCTAGATTATTCCAGACACAGCAAGAACTGTGTGAAGATCCTGTATATGATTAAGAGCACAGTGTAAGGACAGCGTAGAATGTGAAAGCAAAACAGAATTTATGAAAACAGTGTGTAAAAACTTGGAGATGATAAATATACTTTGATATTATGTCTTCTGGTTCACAAAAAATCAAAGATTTCCCAGTCCTTATGTTTTTACAGCTTATCTTACAACATGTGAGGTATATTACTATGAAAATTAGTAAGTGTTTCTTAAAATTTAGTGAAATAAATTTGTAGTAACACGACATTATAAAAATAAAGTACCACCATCTAAATATTGGTTTTTGTACAAGGTGTTTGGTTTTTTCAGTCTCTAAATGTGGAATGCTGCACCTGATATTTTGGCTATATAAGGGGTTGTCCTGGTTTCTCCCTGCAAATCAATGCTGCCTTTTTTCTTAGCAGATTTAGGAGTTTGTCTGGTAATTTACAAGTTTATGGCTGTATACATCCTATATTTTTACATTTTTTACTCCAAAACATAGACATTTGTCTTCAGTTAAGTGTAAATATATGGTAAAATACTTAAAGCTTATCAAGACAAGCAACTTTGCAAATTTGGGTTTGTAACACTTGGAACTTTCACAAATAAGACTCAGCCAGTGAATATTGAAGTATATAAAGTATTGATGCTTTGGATTTACAAATACTGATGGGTGACAGAGCTTTGTTCCTGTCAGGTGGTGTTTAAAAATGTTATACAAGGAATAGATTAGCTCAAAGCAGTCCATCTCCCTTGCTTTTCAGGGAACTAGGCTGATAAGGGAAAAGGAAAGCCATTATCTTGTTTGAAACAATGCAGTACATTTCCAAAAATTATCTTGTTAAAGATAATTTCCTTGATCTCAAAAAAGCCACTCATATGATCAAATAAGCAAATTTCCTAGCAAAGTCTTAGAAGTTGTGCGTTCTTGATCAAAAGCACAATTAACTTGTGATATAGTTAATTTAATTTTATAACATGTCTTCTTGATGGAGACTCTTTGATGTGGCAAACCAGAATGTTTGAGTGTTAGCATATGGAGGATTGATTGATTGATTAATTCAGTAAATAGCATCTTCAAAGATGATTCTGAAATATAACAGCCTAGCTGGAACAGAGAATTTCCAGAATTTTCTGGGATGCCTACTACTGTGGCTAACTTCTAAGGTGCTTAAAATTTTGAAAGGAGGTCCTTTGGCACAAGACAGGAATTTTAACTTAGGATGTCTTCATAAACAATTTCTGTTAAAAATGAATAACTTAGAAGTACTTATGGCAGATCTAGATTTATTGATGCATTTTTTGCAGTGATGTCAAATATTAGTACGACAAGCAAAACTGGAATGAAAATTTTCAGTGTCCTAGGGTATTAACCTGTGTCATTTTCTTTATAGGCTATACTGCACGAATACAGCATCAGATTTCATGTCACATACACTTTAAAATGTTCTTCAGCAGTTCATGCTCAGGGTGTCCATAATTCTGAACAGTTCTGTATGGAGCATTTTAAATTATTATAAGCATAACATGGAGTGAAGAATAATAACAGCTCTAAAATGCAGAGGTCTAACTTTGGGTTGAGAGTTGAGAAGAGTTCAAGGTATTGAGTTATATCTGAGCTCCCTGTAGTGTTTCTTCTTTTAATACTTAAAATAGTTGCAATTTACTGCAGACTCCTTATCTGATACTTCATGCATCTGCTTATTTGTTATGCTTCTGGGCTCACAGGTGGGCATACGTACATTAACTATTCTCTAAAGCCAAGTTTTAATCAAGAGAAATGGCTACTCAGTTTCAAATATAATGCATTTTTTAAATTATGGAATATTTTGCAAACATCTACATACAGTTGAACCCTACGTAATTTCTTGTGACATGATTGTATTTCTTGAAGAGACTGATATGAGAAAAGGATCTTCATCACCTGACCTAAATAGCATTTCTGCAAAAATGGGTCAAAACCAAAAATAAGTATCATTAGAACTTCCTAGCATGTTTTTCCCTTTTGGGGGAAAACTGTCAACCCCAAAGAAAGGGCAGCTGTCTCACTGTACTGCTATGTGGAACCTGTGACTCTGCTGGACAGCCTGTTCCCAACCCAAGAGCAGCCATATCTGAGCACTTGCTGCTGTTCCAGGTCACTCAGAAAAATATGCTTGTGGGGTTGCTGCTGGGGGAAGAGAAGGTTCCTCTTCTATCCAAGCTGACATTCCCACTGAGTTATGACCATCTGGAGGAACATCTCTGGGCTTAAATGATACTTGTGAGGTTTATCATAGTCCGCTGAGAAGAATGTCTCAATTCAGTCAGTGTTTACAATACCTTTGCTTTCTCTGTATTTAACAGGAGAAGTGATCTACTCAATAGTGTCTAAGTCAGCACCTGCTCTTGTTGATACCCTGTCTTGTTTTGCAGCTAATTTGCTTTTGAAAGGAGCTTTCTTGATCCATTTGCAAAGGGTTACTTTTGCATTTCTGTTTGTGTGATGTATTTGTTCTTTATTTTCCTATAAGTGCTGCGATTCCTGCAATTAAGCATGTATGTGCTTTTTGTGGTGGAAAAATGATGTGCATGTGTCTGAGGAATATCAAATGTTTTTCAGTTTTTTTTTTTTCCTGTAATACATTTTTCCTTCCAGTTTAAGAAAAAATAAATTTATTTTAAAGATACTTGAGGACTGGGAAGGAGGAGTTGAGTTATTAATTAAGTACTCCAGGGAAGCAATTTTTCAACATAAATTGAAATGATTGTAATGGTATAAGCAACACCTTCTCCGTGGCCTTGACCCAGGGAGGGGGAAATCTGTACAGATCTTAATTGCTGAAGTCAAGCTAGTGTTGAAAAGCTGCCAAGGAAACAATTAAAAGAAATGGCCCTCAAAATACAGCAAGAAAGACAGAAGACTGGTCACTAGTGGAGGACAGCAGTGGACCTTGCAGGCGTGTTGTTTAAACTACAGTTTTGAACTGGTAGCATTTGTTTAGTCCAACCTGTTGTGAAAGGTCTTCTGTTGTCCTGGTTTCGGCTGGGATAGAGTTAATTTTCTTCGTAGTAGCTGGTAGAGTGCTGTGCTTTGGATTTAGTATGAGAATAACGTTGGTAACACACTGATGTTTTAGTTGTTGCTGAGCAGTGCTTACACTAGTCAAGGACTTTTCAGCTTCTCAAGCCCTGCCAGCGAAAAGCTGGGAGGGGGCATAGCCAGGACACCTGACCCAAACTGGCCAAAGGGATATTCTGTACCATTGTGGTGTCATGCTCAGTGTATTAAATGGGGGGAGCTGGCCCTGGAGCAGGGTGGCGACCACGGCTTGGGAACAGGCTGGGCACTGGTCGGCAGGTGGTGAGCAATTGCATGGTGCATCACTTACTTTGTATATTCTTTTACCATTATTATTATTATTATTATTATTATTATTATTATTATTATTATTATTATTATTATTATTATATTTCCCCTTTTCAGTCCTATTAAACTGTCTTTTTCTCAACCCATGAATTTTACTTTTTTCCCCCGATTCTCTCGCCCATCCCACTGCCGGGGCGGGAGGGAGTGAGCGAATGGCTGTGTGGTCCTTAGCTGCCTGCTGGCTTAAACCACAACATCAATATAGTTTTTCTTGTTGGAAACAAACATGAATGTAAGAATGCTGATAAAAAAATCAAATTGTTGCAATAAGGTAGCCAAATGCCTGTTGTATGTTATTGCTATTCAGACACACTCTGATCTTAATGTTTTCTCATCAGAATATGGTTTTGATTAAGTAAGGAAATGACGGTAACAAATCCCATCTAAACTGCTTGATATTGATGATGTATTATTTTCATTGCAGTATGCATCTTGGAAACACTTTAGACCCAAGATGATCAAAGTTCAGTTTTGTAAAATGGGGTATAGAACTTACACTGTTGGATATGCCAATATTGCCAACGTTCATTGCTTTATTTTGACTTAAGTATTAGTGTTTTGATTGTGACATGTTTGTGTCTTGAGGGTTAAGAATTACTTTAAGTTTTTGAACTGTTATCCCAACCGCTATAGGAAAATGTTAGAAAACTTTAGCTTAAATTGTTTCATTTTATTCATATGCACAATTACTTTGGTATTTTGAGAGCAGAGAGAATTTATTCCTTATTCTGTAGGCATAGGAATAGGGACCTAGATGTCTTGTCTGACAAGACAATTTTGGGCTATCTAAGCGTTACTCTGTGGTCAGCTGTGCCATTAATCTAGGTGAGGATTATTACTAGAATGAATTCTGGCTGCAAAAGCTTGTGTGGGACTGTTGATAATGTGACACTTTCTGACACCATTTATAAAGGTGTTGCATTATGTGGGTTGTTGAAGGTGCAGAGTTGGCCTATGATCAATTTACTCTTCTGAGAAGTAAGAGTCAACAGAAAGAAGTGGCACTACAAACGTGGAGAAGTATTTTTAAAAGGGGAATATTTCATACGCACAAGGTCAGCAAAAATGGAGAGCTCTGAAGTCTGATGATACCAAAAGCAATCGAATAAGATACCTGAATAACTCTTTTCTACACTGAACTCTGCAAACTTTACAGACCAAAGATCTGTTCAGAGATGCAGGATTGACTGAGGAAGATGGTCATTCTGCTCCTTGAATGGTGGCTTCGATGGCTGATGCAGAGGCAAGAACTGCGTGTCCAAATGACGAAGGAGACTAGCAAGACAAGCATCTGCAGGTCTCTGGGTTGGTGGTGTAGCAGTGAATTGGTCCCAGTGGGACTAATATTCTGCAAGTAGCTTCGAAAGAGAAAGCTCGACTCAAAAGGCTCAGGGGCAGCCCAAGGATGTTGCTGTAGTGACTGGAGTAAATCTCGTTATGGGGATCCAGCACTGTGCAGGAGAGGGCACTCGTGGCTGTCCCTTACAAAAACTCCGCTGCTGAATTGAGGAAAGAATTGGAAAAATTTTCCTAATTACAGATTCACTCTGTTTCTGTATCCTGACATTTTGTCTCTGCTAGAGTGTAGGAGTTAAAACAGCCTGGGGAAAAAGTAGAAGAGAGGAAGGGAAACTACTTTTGACTCCCCACATTGCTTGTAAAAATAAGAGACAGAGTTTTACCATAAAATGAGTAACATGTTCTCTGTCATTATTTACCTCAGATTAAGTATTCCTGGTATATGAGTGACTTCCTGCTCTGGCCACTCATCAAAGTTGTTTGACAGCAGAAATGGATAAAACATTTCATTTGCGGTGAGCCTGGGGCACCCCATGGTAGAAGCTGGTGTGGAAAGAGGACTGAGGAACCTGTGAGAGGGCTTGACTGGTGACTGTTCCACCGTGATGGGGAAGGAACCCAGTTTAAGTCCTAAATTAGATTTTCCTAATGCTAGCCACAGAAATTGCTTCAATATGTTTGAATTTTTATAACAATCGTGTGTGGGTTCCTTTTTTTTTTCCTTAGCAAGAAGTCCTCCTTCTGAGGAAGAAAATATTCTTAGTATTAAGCTTAAAATTAATATTGACCTAATATTCAGTTTTTCCATGTCTTGGAACATGCCCACAGGTTGGGAAGTAGAACAGAAAAGAAGACTGTAGAAGGATGAAATGTTCTCTTCACTGTGGTGTGGCAGCTCTGGTCTGTGTTCTCAGGGTATTGCTGTAAGGCTTGAATGCCATAACTAAAAGAGCTTCTTTATGGTTGGACATGACTATGAAAAGTTGTATGCTATGCTGTGACTGCTGTTTTTCTGTTGAAGTTATCAGCTTTATATACTGTACCTAAAAACTCAAAAAATAGTATATGCTATTCAGTGTGAAAGGTTTTGTGGAAAAAAATTTCTTATGGTCCTTGTGGTATTTGGGCTTGGACAGTCACAGATGAGTTGTGCTTCACCTCTAGTTGGAAATTTTCTTGTGGTATTGAGTTGGGTTATTTTTGCATTATTTTTGATTTCTTGAAAAGCAATATATTGAAAACTAAAATATAACCCCCCCCCCAGATTAATCAAGTTTCAGACCTGACATTAAAAGATTTACTACTTGATATATACTGCTACAGTGCATCATCTCAGATTATCTCAGACTTGTCTGATGTGGTGTGTAATGTGACTACAGAACTGGATTTGCCATAATGCAGCAATACTGATCAGGTACTAGAATGTGCAAGAGTTTTCCTGTCCACAGTTAGCAGTGAAATATACATTTTTTTCTACAAAGCTTTCCTTATTCCACCTCTACATTTACGGTAGATAATGCACATTATCTTTTTTTTTTTTCTGTAGTTTTTCCTGTTTTTTATTGTATCATTAATTATCTTTCTATATTGTGCTTCACTTTACAGTACCCTGCCTTCAGAGTAAGCATATTATTTCTTATACTGCACTGTTCTTTTCTACTGCCTTTATCAGAATATCGATGACTGGAAACTTTGCTTTCACATAAATGGGAATGCTTTTTTTTGAGCAGTGATGAAATGACTTCTTGTCTCATATGAATCAACTGATAACAATGTATCTAAATATTTTAGTAGACTATTTCTTTATAAAGAGAATCGTGAGATAATGGGTAAAATCCTGATCTTCTTGAAATGTGACAGACTCTCAAGTTTGAGAATGTATTTTGCTGATGTGTAAACTGAAATAAAACACATGACATTTTCCCATTCCTGTTTGACCTCAAATCTGAGACAATTAGGATGAATGACTAGAAATAGAAAGGAAGAGAAAAAAGAAAACTTGAATGTTGCTCTTCTGAATGAATGCAATGGCATTGTTCAGTTTGAGACAACTGCTTGGAAGTATCTTCTAAGTCTGCACAAAAAGAAAGACTGAGCAGCAGGTTAGGTTTCTTCTCTTGTTGATTCCTGCTCTTTCTGCACGGGATCCTCTGTAAGTTGCTGAGGCTCTAGTCCCTTCCCGATTAATTTAATCTATGGGTGATGTACTTCAGTGGTGTCTCCTTTGATTCACTAAACTTTTGTTGCTCGGAATTTTTAGGCTTTTACTTCTGGGTGATGTGGCTTTGGGGAAAAAAAGGGAGAAAATGCTATCTTTTGGGTGGTAGAAGGAAGGGCTAGCAAAATTTAAAAGGTCCTTTTGGTTCATGAATAATTGCTGTGTGCCCCTACTCAGGCTCGTGTCTTTTTAAAAAAAAGCTATTTTAGAAGATCTTTGTGCTAGCTTGGCCTTAGCCAGCAAGGAAATACATGAAGTTAGATGGTAGTGAATTGATAGGGAGTATGAAAGATGTAGGTGGTGAAGAAGAGGTTTTTAGATAGAGAATTTATCGAAGTAATCATTAGAATCTTACAATTGCTAAACTAAAACCTGGTGGGGTTTAAATAAACTGAAGGATTCACTCTTTGTGATACATTTTCATGATCCTTAAGAACTGAGTAGTACTTGGAACCAAACTAGGTCCTCCTGTAGGTAATAGTGGACAAGATAAACCGAAGTTTGCATTATATTCCTAAGTTGGTATTGTATTATATGTTTTCAGTTTGGTATTCCTCTACTTATGCAAGTAGGACAAATGTATCCAAATTTTAGCATACAGTAGAGAGCTGAAGTTGTTAGTCTGTTTGTCTGGATAAATCTTCTGTCTTGTTCAGGGCTTTATAATCTGATAGTTTAGCTCATAGGTGCAATGAAAGAACTTAGGTTGAAAGAAGGTGGAGGGCCTTATGACAGCTCTTCTGTGAGACAACAGCTTCATTCTTTGCTATTTTAACACTATGCTTTTTTCCCTCTCAAGAATAACCTTTTCTGTTAAGGACTGTAAAACGAAACTGAACGGCTTTATAAAATATAAAGAAACTCAAATATTACTTTTAATGTAAAGAAGAATGAACACAGTGTATCATCTTTGTTCTGTAAATAGGAGGTATATTTTCAGTAGCTCATGGGTTTAAATATTTGTGCAAGACAGCCTGAGAGAAAGATGGAGGAGAATTTTTACATACAAAAGGAAGTTATACAGTCATCTGCTTGTGTTAACTATATGTATGAGGTTTTCGGGTTTTTTTTCTTTTTGTCTACTATGCTTATTATTTTTGAAGATTAATCCTGTTCTAATTAAATAAATGGAATTTTTTTCTGTGGTTTGTTCTTGAAAAATGGTCAGGTTGTTAGGATTAATTTGATATGCTTTCAAATCTGATGAATCTCTGCACGTTAGGCTGATACTTTTGACATGGTTTTGCAAGTTATCCTGGTCTGAGCCAAATGGTCAACAAAAAGCGGCTTTTGTTGGGAGTGTAAGTACTGTAACTTGTTCTAGGGAGTTGGCGAGATTGCCCACAGTTAACTGCGTAGGCTAAGAGGTTTTAGCAGCCCCTGGGCAAGCATGTGAAATACAGGCCTTGCTCTGCAGAGTTAATAGCCCCAAAATAATACATTGTTCTCCTGGTTTAAAAAGTTCTTTGCTTTTTTGAGATTAAATTTATCCTGATACCTGTACCTTTCTGCTGTGAATGGGTAGTATCAATACCTGTTTTATTTAGCAGGAGCTGTGGTAATGACATCTTGCATCTCATAGCAGAAAGAGGGACACTAGTGAGCTACTTAAAACAGTACTGAGTGTAAGATTAGTCTCAAGAATAAAAGCAAAATCCCATTTGCTTTTTGAGTATAGTTTCATTTTCAGCACGTTCATTTTCAGCAGGTGGATTAGAAGACTGACCTTTCTGGCTCTAGGTTCTTAAACAGATTCTTTGAATGTTTTTTTCATAAGCCTTTTCATTCAGTCCTGGAGAGATTGGTGCTCGCATGGTTACCTCTATTTATGTTTCATTGCAGTTTGTGGTTGGTCTATGTTTTAGTCTAGAAGCTATTTATAATACATAAAAATGAAACTTATCTAATAAGAATCTCCAACTTTAATGCATGAATTTGTAATTTTGGGTGTCAGAAAAGCTTCTGGTCTTTCCTTTGAGTGTTGTAGATTCTTGCATTCTTACCCTCAGGATTTTTTTCCTATTTTAATTCCTATGCATCATGCATTCCTATGTTTTTGCTAGAAAAATACCAGAAATTTATGGAATCCAAAGCATTCCAGTATAAATAATATTTAAAAATACATTAATCCTTACTATATATATTTTTTCTTGTCTAATCCAGTCTAGCTTAATATTAAATTATGCACCTAGCATTTCAGTGTTACTGGTTTTGACAGTGTTAAGCTAGTTTGGGAATGTTACTGAACAAAAAAAAAGGAAAAGATAACAAATCAATTGAAAATTCCTGTCCGCGCCCCCCCCCCCCCCCCAATGGGGAAGATGACAGAAAAAATTGAATGGATTACGTAATAAAATTTAAATAAACCTGCAAACAGTCACCAGTGCAACAAAGTGATGAGTGGGTAATTTTTAAACTATATTCCTGCTTTCGAAGGGAGCAATAGGGAGGATAAACAAAACACATGTACAGTAATGGACTAGTGCACATATATTTGATCTTTGGAAATAAGTCTGCCAATAGTGTGTTGGTGTCTTAGCAGTGTAAATAGTGGTCTTCTATTTTATTTGTTAAATTGTGTGTAGCAACAGCTGTAGGCATTGGGCAACTCATTTGAGAAAGACTAGCCAAACCCCAGTAAATATTTTCTAATTGCTTTTGAAATCACTCATGTTATCCAGAGTATTGCTGCATAATTGTGACCTAACTGTCCCAAATTTGCTGCTCATGTTTTCAAATGTGGTGGTTCTCAGTGTGAGCTGCTCTTCCTTGTACATCCACATAACAAAATATTTGAGAGTGGAAAAGTGAGTGTTCTTTAGGTCCATAAAATGATCCTAGTTACTTGAACAGGAATGAAAACTGGATGATGTTTGTTTTGATGTATAGTTCTCTAGTTATTGTGACAGCTAAGGTAGTTACAGGGTGTATTTTAAGGACCAGGTCTGCATAATATCGTAATTCAGATTTTGTGTCAAGGTGCGTGGTAAAGTCCATGTTTCTGGTTCACCTCGGTGAAAGATGTTAAAGTGTAAATAAAACTAGTTGTTCATGGATTCAGATTTCATGCTGTGAGTGCTGCATTATGTTCTAGATTTCATAAGTTTAAAGCAGATGTTCAATTTTTTTTTTAGGTCAAACATACGGCCAGACTATGCGGATACAAGCTTTCATGAGTTCAAAATGCATACCTTCAGTCGTGTGACGTCTTGCAAAGTCTGTCAGATGCTTCTGAGGTAAGATTTTTAAGTTGTTTCCCCCACCCCCTGCCCCAGGTGAAATACCTGAGTGAAAGGAGTATGTGGAAATACATGGCTAGCTGGTTACCTGTCCAAGACAGACAAGCCATAAAGTCATACGTAGTATTTCTCATTGTATTAGCAAGTTTTTATAATCGAATTTCCAAATATTAGCGGGAGTGCTGTTAAAAGCTCAAAATCTCAAGATGCTCCTCATTTATCAGAAGGCTGCTTTATCATGATTCTTTTAAGGCTGTTCCATGGATCCCGTTGCTGTAGACCACCAGTTACCAGAACAGGTGGAATATTTTTTTCAGAAAATCAGATGATGATGGTGCTCATAAATGTTTGATATGGGGAGATTGCTTCGTGAGACAGAAAATAACTGTGAGGCATTAACAGGCATTTCTGAACCAGAGAATTGTAGACAAATTGAAGATAGTTGTTGCAAAGCTAGATCAGAAATGCTAGCAGACAACTGATGCTTTCACGAACAAGGATTTGTAAGGCTAACTTAAGCTAAGAAATGCCATGTTTTCTGCCTCTTTCCTCTGAAACACACACACACTTGCACAGCTGTAGTTTCTCATTCATTATTTGAGGTATCTTTTAGGAACTACCTTGTTTTTTTGTAAATATGGAATGTCCAATGGTAGAGACATATGCATTCAACCTAAATTCCATAGTGTAAGTTGGAGATGCAAAAGCTTTGTAAACTTTGGCGAGTTCAGATGCTCACATTGCATATTGTTGATATTCTGAAAAACATAGCCACAGCATTTTAGAAAGGGCATGTGACGTATGGGTAGTGATTTTCTTAAGCACAGGCATAGAATAAAATAACCTCAGGTATGTTCCTCCCTGTCATGTATTTTTTTCCTTTAGCAACCTTTTCCTGAACAGTTAGACTGACCTGGATTTTCAGAGATTTTTTTTAGATTTTTTTTTTTTTTTTTTTTTTTTTGTCAGTGCAGTAAGGTTTAAGTGACTATGAAGAGTGGTGCAGACATCCTGAACTTAGAGATGGCAGGGCTAATTTCTGAATTTGAAGCAGTATAGCTGAGTCATTGTGTCTCTGTTACTGCACTAACTGTTGTTGCTGAGAAATGGCTGTCTTGCTTTCAGGACACAGCCCGCATGATTCTGCATTGTTGTGCATAGACATGCCAATTTGCTCGAAGATGGCTTGGGTGTACCGCAAGTGCTACCTTGTGGTGTATAGACATGTCCTGGGATATCTAAGTTGTATTGAAAGCCTACTGGACTTAGCTTCATAAAATGTCTAAATCACATTTTAAAATGGATTGTCATTTTAAGCTTCAAACATAAGCTAACATGTAAATACTTGAAAAAAAAAACCTATCTGAACCATAGTGCCTAATCTTTAAGTGGGGATAAAATCCTAGTCTTAGAAGCATCTTTAGTGAAGGATAATGTAATGTCCTATACTTTTATCTAGAGAATCTTGCATTCCTGTGTAGCAATAAGGAAAAAACCAAAAATGGAAGGCTGCATTAAAATATTTTTATACTTTCTAGTTATTTGTCTTTAATTTTGTGTATTCCCATACTTAAAAATACTGAGCTCCTGAATTTAATTAAAAATATATTTCATCACTAATAGTCTAGAAATTGCTGTAGTAAATAGCAGTTGCTGTACATTTCGTTCGGGTTTAATGTGTTCAATCCAATGTTCCATATGAGACACCTGATTTTCCTTTGAAGCTGAAGGTGTCACGTTAGACTAGGATGCATAATCACTCCAAACTGGTCAGGATAATCTTGGAAAAAGACAACTCTAGTGTGAAGAGTGAGCAGATACATCAGTAGATGGAACGCATGTAATTGCTCAGAGGTAGATGTAAAAAACTGTTTCCCTGTTAGCCATTCAGTGAATCGTACCTAAGAGAAAAACCATGTGCAAATCTGAAAATAAATCAGTTTCCTCAGACTCAAATTGAGATTCCAATTCATTAAGGGGAATTGGAGAACATTTAGAGTAAGGAAAGTGACTCCTTATTTAGTAGCTTTGAATATTAACTAAAGTGTACCTGGATATCTATCTATCTGTCTGTCTGTCTGTGTCTGTCTTTTTTTTTTTTTTTTTAAATGAGCAAATTTAAAGTCAAGAATACTTGCAATATAGCCTATAACCTCCTTAATGCTTAAATATATATTCACACTTAAAACTGTCTTGAAATGGATCTTATTATTCATGGTGCCTAGGCAAATTCCCATTGAGATGAAACAAAGCATAGATCTATAGTAGGACAGATACATAATGATACAATTTCAAGTGTGCTGTGCCAAAGTTGCTTTGGGCTAAATTGAAATGGAGATTGTTATTCTACTAGTAGTCCAGAAGAACTATCTGGTTGTGATTTTTAAATGGCTAGTAGTGACGAAAAGCTGATGAGCTACTTGTCAGTTGTCACTTTTTCTCAAGCCTTTAAGGACTACTATTATGCAGAACAGCAAACGACTTCTAATACCTTCTGCCGTGTCTCTTATTTCCTTTATGCGTGGAATTTATCACCTCTAATGTATCACTACCTAATTTTATTTTACAGGGGAACATTTTATCAAGGCTATTTATGTTCTAAGTGTGGAGCTGGAGCACACAAAGAATGTTTAGGAAGATTAGACAATTGTGGCAGAGCTAATTCAGGTGGTAAGTCATTTTTATTGTTAGAATACCATTTTTAATTAGGACATAAAACTTGCAAGATATAATTAAGGTTTAATTTACCTCTAATTTGTGTTTATTGTAACATACATACATGTGAAACTACCATTTATAAGCACAATTAGAATTGCATTTAGAATTCATAGGGATTTTTATTGCTACTAAATTGAAATGTTTGAAAGCAGGAGAGAACTGTTATAGGTAAAACCCAGTTTCTTCGTCAATGTTGTATACAACAAGGAATTGCTCTCATTTTAATCATAGACTGCTCATATGTAATACCTACTGCATGGCATATCATCTGTCATCCTCGTGGTTCTCCCTGTCTATGTCAATTTTCATATTTTCCTCACAGCTCCTAAAGCTGTTCGTTTGTGTTGCCTCAGCTTCCTCTTTCATCTCGTTGGTTTCCATGGTTTCTGTCCACTCACAATATTCACAAAAAGGTGATTGATGGCTCTCTATTTCCCACATCTAAGGATCATTTTTTTTCTCCTCTTTTAATCAGTTGCAGTACTCTGTGAGTTTCTTCCCTGGCCATTATCACTTTGCACTTCCCCTATTCTTCTTCTGCTCTTTGGGGCCTTAAGAACTCTTCTGACTTCAGCTACCATTTGGTCTCTCTCAGATGACTCCAAATTTGACGTCTTCCCTTTCTGCTCAGTCTTGTATCTCTAATTCTCTCTCTAACATCATCTGGACCTCCTACTGCTAATGCCAAATGTTAGGTCTCATCATTTGCCCCCCTTCCTTTGCCTATACCTATCCAGTTGGTGGCAGTGAGTTTGCACACTCCATCCAGCTAATCACATAACCGTAGTGCCATTTTTGACTGTTGCCTCTGTCCAGGTTCTTAACTATTCTTCCTTCTTTCCAGAGATTATTTGATGCTGATGGCGGGGGACAACTGACAAACAGACACCACCCCCCACCCCCCGGAATTTTCCTCCCCACTAATATGTTTGAATTCCTATTGTTTGAATGTGTTTGAAAGAGAAAAGCCATTGAAACACATGATGATTTCTGGAAAGTGTAGTTGTCTATGTTGGGGAAGTTTCTAATTAATTGTCCTTCTTACTTCTCTAAAACCTGTACATTCCTTTCCAGAATTATTTCATAATAGTTTGTGTAGTTTCTCATGTCTAATATCTCACATAAGCTACTACAACCTCCTCCATTGGGTTATTTTCTTTTTGACATTGCTATCTACAGTCTTTGCAAAATGCTGTTGCAGAGGTAATCTCTCTCCCACTGCTTGAATTACATCATCACTGCATCCACTGCTCTTCACTAAGCTGCTGCTTCAAGTATTTGTTTCTAGCTTTTTGTTCCTTTCAAAATTGTGTAAGCTTGTTTCTGTCTTTGTCCCTGTTTGCGTTACTTCCTGACTTCTACTTGGCTTTTGGCTCACTGTGCTGCTTGCCTGCCTCATTCTTTCATGAGATCCTCAGGATGGCAGGTACTGACCTTTGCTGCAGTCAGTGAACTTCATTTTCTCAGTTGCTTTCCTGTATTGGAGATCTTCCATGCTATCCTCCAAGTCTGGACTTTTGAAAAATAATCTCTTGTAGTACTGAAAGCCATACAAGCAATCACAGTATTTTTCATTGAAGTCCTTTTTGGAACACAGGTTTTTCATACAACCTCCTACGGATATTCTAAAGAAAATAAATATTTAGAATTATACTAAAAATTGAATATTTTAAAGCAATTACATTCAAATTGAGTGGAAAAACAAACACATACTGTTATTCACAAGAGAGCTGTCTTTTTGTGGTAAAACCACCCCTACTTCTACTTTTTTCTTTCTTTTTCACCTTTTATTTTAATTGCTTTTGTACTTTTTATTTTAATTGGATAGCTGGCACCCTGGGAGGCAGGAGCTTGTCTTTCTGTTCCTCTGTAAAGATCTGTGGACACCTATGGTGCAGTGTGTATCAGTAAGAATGACCATAAATGCCTGGATAACACAGGGTCTGATTTCTTGCAGTTTTCCTGCATATATACTGAAGTAATGCTGTGCGCTTGCTAGAGGGAACAAAATAAAGTTTAAAAAAAAAACCCTCACATTTCTGCTTCTTTGTAAGTGGAATAAATTATCATTTTACAACTTCAAAGGAGCAGAATGTTATTTTGGGTTTTACTTTAAATCATTGCCCTGATTTTTGTAAAATGATACAGTACTGAGTCTTTCTGCAGTGAAGTTGGGAGCAACTGGATTGTTAAGATACTGTTTTGTGTTATGTGTTCAGCTTACAGCCAGGTGTTCTGCTCTCTGTCCTCTCTTCAAACTTCAATTTCTCTTTTCAGTCTATTATTCTTCTATGCGAGGGCTCCCAGATTTCTGTAGCTGTAGTACAACCTAGAAGAGTTCTGTATCTTCCACCTGCTCATGAGGCGGAATGGCAGGAGGTGCTAGGCTGTGGCTTCCTTGCGGCCTGCTCTGGGAGTAGATCACCACTGCAAAAACAAACTCATAATTGCAGTTCTTGCCATGCTCCCCCTTGCTCTATGAATGAGTGAGTATGGAAAGGACAAATGGTTTTACCCACTCTGCTGAAACTGTGTCTTCTCTCCACCTGATGAGGGACTTTGGTCAATGAGTAGGAAGGGAAATCTTGAGATTTTTCTCCACTGTTTTCCATTTTTACTCTTTATTTGCCTTTTTAAAGAAAGAAGTGTTGATTGAGCAGTGCTGCCCATTTATAATGTGCACAGACTAAGGAAAGATTTAAGGAGGAGCTTTACCAGTTCCTGCTTCCCTATATGGTCCAGAAAGGGTTGGGACAATTCACACTCTTACACACTGGTTTGTGCAACTTGAGTATGAATGATTTTCTGGAGCTACATTTTCACTTTTCCAGAGCTATGCTGAGAAATGAGGTCTCACATAAGTTATCTGCCATGCCAGCTAAGTTATGAAATGTTATTTAAGGAGTGCAGACACAAAGATGATATGTAAAATTCAACATTTTCACTGCATTTTGTGGAAGAAGTATGCTCTACATGCACAAAATTCTAACATAGTTTTAATTTTGAAGCCTTTCCTTTTGAAATCTTTAGAGAAATTAATTTATGATAAATTTAATTTTCCTAGTGGTGTCTTTTGCTGCTCCTATGGGAAATTAGCAAAGGTTGCCTGAGAGGTGCTATTAGATAAGAAATTGTGGAGCACAGCCAGAGTGCTTCAATAGTAGCAAAAAGCCTGGAACATTTATTGTATCGCTATGTATTTCTTTTGTTTCTAGGGGACCATTACAGCCTTTTTCACGGGGTGTAATGGACATGAAACACAATCATCCTTTTAGGAAACTGGACCTTATTATTCCCCAGTCATGTGGTATTAGTTATGGCCACAGACATGGAATATATATATATATATTTCATGATATGTGTGTGGTCTGTTTAATCTGGTGTTCTGTCATTCTGCCAGTGGTTGATTCCAGATGCTTCACAGGAAAGTGCAAATCCTCTGTGTGGTAGACAGTGCCCAGGAATGATGCTACTTTCTTAATCCTGCTAAATTTTCTTTTTATCTTTCTGGTGTTATAAGAGTTTTTATATCTTGTTAATGCTTTTGCATAGCTTCACTATTTTTGTTGACAGAAATATCTAACTGCGTTTCAGAAGTTTTGGAACGATATGTTCTGTTTGGCTTTTGGTTTTTGTTGAGGGTTTTATTTTGTAGGTTGCATATCTTATCCTGGTTACGTTTGACCTTTTTACCTTTTTAATTTAACATGCGACAGTGGGTTTTGTGAGAAGAGTCAATGGAAGTCTTGACTGACTGCCTCTATACGATAAATTATCTTAATTTCTCATGACCTCCTATTAGTATACTCTCTGAACTGAATAGTCTTATTTTTTTTGTTATCTCTTCATAAGTAGAACTTTTTCTATGCCTCAAATAATTTACATTCCCATTCTGTAGACCTCTTCTATTTCTAGAGTTCTATTTGAGAAGAAGTGATCAGAATTCAAAACACTGCAATGAGAATATGCCATTAGGTTTCTTAAAGGCATTTGAATTTTCCTCAGCATTTTCTGGTTTTGTAGAGTTTAAGATTTTGTTCTCTTTTTAGACCACTGAGCAGATGTTTTTGCTAGCCATTCTGAAATGATGCTTAGCACCTCCCTGAGTGGATTAAATCCTTTTGTATTTCATTCCAAGTCACAGTTTGTGAAAATTCAAAAGACAGAGATCCAAAGACAGATGAAACCTTTAGAATGACAAATTTAATACGTGTCAGATTCAAATGATACACTTATGAGAGAAACATTGACAAAATCTGAAGATAAATTGCTGTGTTGTCATGCTTTGCCTTATACACAAACACATGCCAGGTCTTCAGATGTTTTGCTTCAAAGAAGGGCCAGTTCAACAGACTGTAGAAGCTGCAGTGATAAAATATGCGAAGTTAATCAGTTGAATTAATAAATAGAACAAAATGTCTGCATTTAGCCCTTCTTTGTTACTGTTCCTGCCCTTGTTGCTGTAAATCAGCAGTGCTGGTTGAATTCTGGTTCTGGTGCTCATTTCTGTCAACATTGATTTAACTTTTTCCCCCCTGAAATGCTGCCCTGTGTGTGCTCAAGTAGTCCTCTGCGTTTTCATATATTTTACTTTTATGCCCTATCACTTAAATTTTTCTGTGACTTGAAATCCACCATGCCCCCTCTTTTTTGCTAATGTTCTGATGAACTCCTTCAAGTCTGAGTGTGCAGTCGTAAACACAAGGCCTTATGAAATCCTTAAACACAAGAATTACAAAATGGATGCACATATTTCTCTGACAGGGCCATTTATAAGGACATGTTTTTGTTCTTCAGTGGCTGATGTGGAGGTCTCTTCTTCCCTTTCTATCTTTTCTGGCTTCTCAGCTGCACTCCTATGCCTTATTTCAAGGCACAGGACAATTTTACTTGTCTGATGATGCTTTCCCACTAGTTGGAAGGGTTTATATTTGGAATTGGTTAAGAGTGGGACCTTTGGTAAGTGAGCAGGAGTAAGACATATCTTTAGTAGACAAAGGGAGAAGCTGTCTCCCTCATTATTCCCACTTTCATTGTACAGGTTGCTCTGTGGCCCTTGCAATTCTGCATTATCACTCTGCCCAGAACATACTGCAGAACTCCAGTCTGTTTACTAGTCTAAAACAGCAGAATTAATAATCCATTTCTATTGCCAGACTGGAGTTTTTCCAAGTCCATCCAATTATATTGAATTAAGTGTTCTTAGGCAAATGTTTGCTGGTTCCACAGACTATTAAATATTTCAATTAGATGAACCTCCAATAATGGTTCTAGAATCTGAAAAAGTTTTGAATATTTTAAATACAGTGCCAAACCCACAGAATTTTCTTCTTTTTATTGCTGTTCCCAGGGAATGTTAGAAGCATCTCTCATCAGGGCATAAATGGATTAGAAAAACATTAACTGGGCATTTTTACAGTAATTTTTAGTTAACTTATGCATGATTGCTTTCTCCTTCTAATAATTCCATTTGAAAGAGTACTACATTTCCTTAGGTGGAAAAGAAGTTTCTTCAACTGTGTGATGAACTTGAAAGGAAATGTTACCATATGAATGGGTTAAGTTTAGAGTTGCCTTCATATGGTAATGTGTATGCCCAATAATATAGTCCATGCTATTTATGTAGTAATTGCTTGCTGCAGCACATTAGAGATTATTCATAAAAAGCATATGTTTTGACATCTGAAAAGAAACCAGCAGCTTTCACAGTTTACCTTTTTGCTGGCTTGATCAATAGTTGCAAAATTGCTGGCTCTCCTCCAAACCTACCATGTCAACAGCATTGACAAGTAAACGCTCAAATCTCAGAACGGTCACTGGAGTTACGCCCCTTTTTATTTAATTGCAACGAAGGTTGATCTGTATTGTTTAATTAACCATCCTTGCCCAACCTGAACAAAAGTCACTTAGGGGGCTCGATATTTTGTGCAGAGTCCTACACTGTGGTACTTCTAGGTCGTGATTTGCTTTTCTTCTGATTATGCAATGACTGGCTAAGTGAGCAGAAAGGAGCAGGTAGTCCCACAGCTCCTTCAAAGTGGCTTACTTCATAGTTCCTGCATTTTAAATATTTTGAATTTTCTTTTAAAATAGGAAGGTGAGTAGTTTACTACATATCCTTTTTATTTACTCTCCATGTAGTTAGCATGTAAATGCAGCTGCTCTCTTGCATCCCTGAGGAGCAGCTTATTCCCATTTTCTGATCTGTGCTCCCTCACTTATTGAGGCCAGCTGCTGCTCCTGTTGCTTTTGGAGTAAAATAATAATTATCAAAATGTGACCCAATGGTATCGTGGCCTCTGTGAATAAACAAAAAACCTAAAAATTGTGCTGAACTATTGCAGTAAAAGTAGCTTGCTGTCAGAACTGTGAACTCACTCACTTGATAGTTTCATTGGCATGTTGGTGATATGCAGGAACCTGAATTAAAATTGTCATCTGTAAAATATCTGCTGGTGGATATCCTCAGACATTAATTTTTTTTTTCTAAAAATAGAAATAAATAGAAATGAGTTTTTTTTTTTTTCTTGTACTTGTGTAACATTTGGAAAAAAGATCTCATGAGGAAGCAATTCACATAATTCAGTACAGAATATTCTGAAATATAGGAATATTTAAACTGTGATGAAATAACAAGACAAGCGTAAGTCTTATTTTTTGAATAGGCTTTTATGTCAAAATACAGATACTGGATACTTTTCTTTTCCTAAAGTGTTAATAGTGAAGTCAGAAATGGCGTTTCAGTCCGTCAGTGTTGGCAAAGTTTTGAGCTTTCTTTTTAATCCAATTCCCCCACCTCCCTTTTCATGAAATTTATTTTAGGCGAATTATCAGGAGTATTTATTACCTTCCTGTGTAGTGATTTCTTGAACCCAATTATTTAAAGTTGATCAATGAGTTTCTTAGTTGTTTATTATGAAAAGTGTTGGGATGCTGCAATCACCAAATGGAACTCATTCATCTAGCTGGGTTTGGGATATTTCTTACAGGTAAAAATAATATTCAACAGCAACCATTAACAATCAGATTCATTCATTCATTCCCATTGAGGATAGAATGACATTTCCATTTCATTTTTTTGATAAGAAATTTGCAGAAGTAAATATAGGCCATTTAAAAAAACAAAACCCCAAACAAACCAGCCAACCAACCAATACCCCCTAAGTGTGGATTTGACGTTTTGGCCGCCCCTGCAAGTACTTACCTAATGACTTGTCTCATTTATAATGCTGAGATGAAACTTTCAAAAAAGGTGATTTTATTCAGATTTTGGCAAAAATTCTGAAATGTGTATCAAATTGTGAAAGTAAATACCAAAATTATATTGAATTTCAGCAGCACTTTAGGCAACTAATTCCCTCAGGCTCCTTAGAAGACCTCAGTAGTCTACCTGCATCTTCTCCTGTGGGGAGGGCTTATTTTTCTTCTCTTTGCTCACTCTACAAATGCAAATTAATACTTTTGGAAAGGTTATAATCTTAATAGTGTTTTCTGTGGATGACAAGATGATGTGTCTTCGGCGCACTGTATGTGAGAGGAAATGGTGACTGAAAGCGTACGTGAGAAGAGAGTTCTGGCAGTGGCAAACAGGCTGTGCCTCCCCAGCCCAGCCCAGAATCCTCAGCTGGCATGCTTGGTCTTGGCGTGCCTTATCATCTTTGCATAAAATGCTACAAAGGCAAAGTTGTTTTCCCCACAATTTTCTATTCAATGTAATTTTTTTTAGCAGAACAAAATGTACATGCAGTTAAAGCTTTTTGGTTGATTTACTGTGAATATGGCTTACTGTTTACAAGATATTACAGTAAAAGTTTTCAAATGTGATGAAGTACAGACCGGGCATGCGCAGTTTGTGCTTTGCCTCAACAGTGTGTGCAGTCCTAGAGAGTGCACACAGGTAAATACAGCTGTGTGTGCTTTGATAAGGCACTGAACCAAAATCTAGAGTATACCCAAATACCTGTTATCAGATCAGACATTTAAAGAAAAACATAAGAAAAATACCCCTTTTTGTGTCATTTGTGACGTGTGGTGGTGTGTGTGCAAAAGTATTATTGTCTTGATGCAGTCCTGATAACCTGCAGGACTTTCCCCCCCCGCCCCCCGCCCGTAATTTTTAAATAGTACCAGAAAATTCATAGCGAAAGAGGCAAATAAAACACCAATGGCTTCAGAGTTTGTGGTATACTAATGCAATGCTGAGTTGAACTTACAGACACGAATTATAGAAAATGTTGAAGATAAAGGTATACATCTTATCTTGATATACGTTGGCATGCTATGAAAAGACAGAGACAAAAAAAGGTGTAAACTTGACTTGCAATGAAGAACTGTAGCTTTTGAAGTCCCAACGAGTCAATACTTACAAAGTGTTTTCGAAATGTTCTAAAAGTTTATAAAGTTTAGTGGACCAGGTTGCCGTGCCGCTGTTTGGGAAGCGCAGTACAACTTGCAGCAAGGAGTCTTTCGTAGCTGCTCGGCGCTGCCCGGCAGGACCAATGAGCAGGGAGGAGAGCGCAGCAGGGTTTGCACAACAGGACCTGGCGCAGCCCCAGGCTGCCGGGGCGGCTGCAGGTTTCAGGTAGTGAAAGAAGGCAGCAGTGTTTTCTGTGATGCAACACAGCACAGACTGAGATTGCTATATAAAAAGTGTACAATTTACAATCGCCAATAATGCCAATTTTTACTTATGTTTCAGAACATGGGAACCTGAAACATGAGGTAAGGACTCCTTTTTCTTTGCATGTGATGTTTGTTTTGTGGGTGACATAAGAGTTGCTTATTTACTTTGTGCCTGTGCTGTTGGAGCAGGTATGTTTTTCTTGTGTTTAACAACAAATTTCTTTAGAGTGGTGGAAAATAGAAGTTGTCTAAGAAACAAGATATTCATAATTAAATAGAAATGTATTCTGTTCAAGGTGGGAGTCAATTTTCAGTTGATATGTCTTAATGCTGAGAGCACTGGAAGGGGTGGAGGTGTGGTTTTTTTTTTGTTTTTTTTTTTTTTAAGTTACAGGTAAAAAAATGTAGATTGCTTCACAACTGATGTTTAGATTCTTACTGTTCCTAGACGAAATCTGGCAGTAGAGTTAAAAGTAATCTTTTGGTTTTTTTAATGCTAGTGAGTCCTGCTGAAGTAACATGCTAGTGTACCAATCTCTGCCATGTCAGACTGCTGAGTGATGAAGGATCAGCAGGGCGGTGTTTGCCTCTTCATGTAAAAAAACTTTAGTTGCAGAGCTATCCAGTGATTATGGAGTTTATATAATCTGGAGAGAATGGTAAAATGGGCCCTGTACAGAGGAGCTGCTGTGATGCACGTAGCACACCTTGCTGTCAGCCCAAGAAGGCTGCAAGCTACCCTGGGTTATTTTCTCACCAGCTGCTGGTGCCTTTCCACTGATGTACAGAAGGGCGTGGCAGTTGGGTTTTGTCTGCCAGCTCTGCCAAGAGAGAGGCAGCACTTTAAACGTGGAGTATAGTAGTTTCTAGCATCTATTGTAGATCAGAAGTTTATGGTAATTTAACTGCTTAAATGACACGCTGGTTATAAACAACGTACGAGCGTGTATGTTACTTCTCTCCATAAGCATGTATGTGTTTGGTGCTACCACTAAAACGGCTAATGGAATCGGAAGGATGTTATTGTTGATGTGACTGGTGCAGGGGGTAGCCGTATGCAGGGCTGACCATGCCTGTGCTCGCTGGTGTGTGAGCTGTTCCGGTGTCGCCGTGACCTCAGACGGTGGCGGCGGCCGGGTGAGGGAGTCCTGGCAGCCTTGGTGAGCTGGCTGGCTGCAGGCTGCGACAGCGGGCGCTGGCCTCAGGCGGGCGCTGGCCTCAGGCAGGTGCAGGCCGCAGCAGCGGGCACTGGCCTCAGGCGGGCGCAGGCTGCAGCAGCGGGCGCTGGCCTCAGGTGGACGCTGGCCTCAGGTGGGCACTGGCCACAGGCGGGCGCAGGCCACAGCAGTGGGCGCAGGCCGCAGCAGCAGGCGCTGGCCTCAGGTGGGCGCTGACCTCAGGCGGGCGCAGGCCGCAGCAGCAGGCGCAGGCCGCAGCAGCAGGCGCTGGCCTCAGGCCGGCGCAGGCCGCAGCAGCAGGCGCAGGCTGCAGCAGCGGGCGCTGGTCTCAGGTGGGCGCAGGCCGCAGCAGCGGGCGCAGGCCGCAGCAGCAGGCGCTGGCCTCAGGCGGGCGCAGGCCGCAGCAGCAGGTGCAGGCCGCAGCAGCGGGCACAGGCCGCAGCAGTGGGCGCAGGTCGCAGCAGCAGGCGCAGGCCGCAGCAGCAGGTGCAGGCCGCAGCAGCGGGCGCTGGCCTCAGGTGGGCGCAGGCCGCAGCAGCGGGCGCAGGCCGCAGCAGCAGGCGCTGGCCTCAGGCGGGCGCAGGCCGCAGCAGCGGGCGCTGGCCTCAGGCGGGCGCAGGTCGCAGCAGCAGGCGCAGGCCGCAGCAGCAGGCGCTGCCCTCAGGCGGGCGCAGGCCGCAGCAGCGGGTCACCCGCTCCCTGGGGGCCTGGCAAGGGAAGGGAGAGGTGGCTCGGGGGGAGCCCCGGTTGAGGAGAGGGCCGCGCTGCCACAGACTGTGCCTGCACCCGACATGCTGCTGCCTGCCCGCTCTCCTCACTGCTCCCTCCGCCGTGCCTCCTGCCACGCGCTGCCCGGCTTTTTGTGCCCCTGCCTGGAAACACCTGCTGAGTAAAGGTACTCTAAAATAGGGGAACTGCAGCATGGTCCGTTTGCCTAACAGTCTCCCAGTACTGCAGCTGACAGGCCGTGCTGGGGAGCCGTAAACAGATTGCTTACTGGGCCTTGCAGATGAGGTTGCCAGACTCAGTAAAGCTAACTGTGGTGAACATACTGTGGCTGGATGAAAAAATATGTATACTGGTTGTATCTAATCCCTCCTGCTCCTTGGCTTCTCACCTCCTTGCTTGATTCTTAAATCTTTTTTGTAAGGAAAAAATGTCTTCCTTTCTGGAGCTATTGATTTGCTATTGACTATTGAATTGATCCAAAATGTCAAGATTGCATTCATTTTTACCAAAACTCCTGTTTAAGTGCCTGCTTTAATTCTCTCTGTGCAGAAGGAAACTTGAGCATAGATGAGGATCTGTCATTTTGGAAAACATGGATTTAGATTTCATACCAGTAATGTAATAAAATCTATGGGCATTGCAGTATATTTAAGAGTATTGAGCATGTTTTCATACAGCTCAAGAATTATTTCCTTAAAATTGTTTTCCATCTGGTCCTTTGGTGTATATGACTTATGTTGTCACAGAATTATTGTGGTTTTTTTCATTTCAGTTAAACATTTCTGTATCTTCCTTTGTGCTTGCTTTTCCCACTCCTGCCCTGTTCCTTCTCTTGTGCAAATCTGCAGCTACTTGCCACTCTGCATCTGTCCTTATCAGCACTACAGCCTCCATTTAAAAAGAGTAACTAGGATATAATTGAGCCTTTTGTTCTTATTGAGTAATATTACCTTCAATGTGTAGCAGTAGTTAAAAATTTTCCTTCTTTCCACTGCAGATGAAACAAAACTTGCATCCTTTCTTTAACTAGAGTTGTGGGGTACAGAGAGAGTATGTCCAAAGACTCAAGAGTGTGAAAGTTGTTTTTAAACGAAGCTTTTTATTTTGTCAGCTTGCTACAGGGCTTAGTAATTTGGTTGTGCCTCAGGTTACTGCTTTCTGGCTTGCCTTGGTGTGTGTCCTGCATCAGCTTATATCAACTGCAAGTAAATTGGAGCAACCTAATTGTTCCCTTTGTTATGCAACATGCTTTTCTCTGCTTGGTTTGATTAAAAAATAAATAAATGCATGAACCTTCATGCAAGCTACCAGTTAAAACAAGTTTGCAAAAGCTGATCAGTAGTTCAGAGATATGTCTTATTTCACATTGAAATTTTCAGGGATCCATATTAAGTATCTTGGAATATAAAATACATTAAAAAATGGAGGGGGGGGGAAGGGGAGTCTCAGTCTTATCAGAGGGTTTCTGATTTCACACGGCTCCAGTTCATCCAAATTTAAAAGAAAAGGGAGGTGAGTTACTTAAATATATTTAAGTGCTTGCCCAGAAAATAAGGAAACTAAGAATTGCACAGGAAATTCTAGCTACCTTAAGTACAAAGCAGGAATGATGAATAGTGAAAGTTTCTACCTTATTAAAGCAATGCAAGCAGCTTCGATACTTTTGTGTTTGTGGAAATTATCTTGGACAGAAAATGCCAAACTGCATATTTTTCCACTATCCTATTCACAAATGATTAAAAGAAAAAATTTGTTCTTGGTATCAAAAGATGTTGATGTATGAATAAACCTACAGACTAAGATTCTTTTGAGCCTAGTGTCAGAAAAAATGGGATATATGAAAAAAACTTTGTACATTACTAAGAATATTTTTCAAAGTATGATCTTTCTACAAGATAAAGATAATTGTGGTGGTGGCTGGGGAAGTAACTAAAGAAAACCAGCTTTGCCTAGTAGATTGTGGGAATGATGGGAGTGCAATGTGCCTACATGAAAACATGTTTATTCATATCCTTGATTTGTATTTTTGCTATGCAGAAACGAACAAATGGAATTAGAAGAAACTCTAGACATGTGGACCCAGGTTTGTGTCATGACTTCTAATAGTTAAACATTAATTGAAAAGAGCGAGAAAGCTGTAACTCACTTTATCAAGTTGCATTATGAATGCTATTGTAATGCATGCAATGTTGAGAACTTTGTTTATTGCTAAAGTCATGAAGGTCTAAAGTGATTGGTCTGTTTGTGATTTCAAAGATAAGGTCAGCTGATAGAACTCAAAGTTTTTTCCTTGTTTTTTTTAAGTAGTGCTTCAGTTCTACCTGAGCAGCAAAATGCCTCTGGGCTTTCAGTTAACCTGACCCACCCTACCGTACTCTGCAGTTTTAGAAGAAATAACTAAGTGACGAAAAGCAGACAGTTGCTTATAAAGCTTAGGTTCTGATCTGCAAAGTTGCGGGTATTTTCAACTCTCTTAACGGTAGTGGTGCTCAGTGCTTAGCTGTATTGAATATGAGTTGCTCTTCTAAAAGGCATAAACCGGTTGCAGTTTTATGTAGAATTTCAAAGTGATTTAATTCTTCCTGTTAGTTTATAGTAGATACTTTTGTGGAATCATGGCAGCAGCAGCCCTTAAGAAAATTAAATGCTTGCTTATAGACTGTGTACTCGAGTGGGTGAACATTTCCTCTGGAGACCCATTATATGGCTGTATAAAATACTCAATGGTTTTCAGTGTAGCTGTGTGATATTTTTAGTGTCATTTTTTACAGTAATTACATTTCTGTCCTTTATGTGTCTTGTATAGTTTAATTACTGGAGATTTGTTATGCAGATATTTGGAATAAAACTAAGCTGGATTATTAAATACTTCTAGATTTGGACACCTGAGAATAGACGGAGTCGAACACTAAACAGAATGGCAACTCTATACACCACATTATAGGCTGGCAGAGCTAAGCACTTTTCAAAAAGTAGGAATGCTGGTTGTGCCACTGGCATTGCAGCTGCCTTGGCTCTGAAAGTCTAAATGTTGTAACTAGCTGAAGCAGACCACACCTTTCTTACTCACCTAACTTTGACATGTTTTGGAACACGTATCGTCACTTTGTTCCCTCTAGCAAAAAAAATTGCTTCATGGTACTCCTAAATTGTTCTGTGTGTTGTTGACTGAAGTCATTAAAGAAAAAAATGAGCACCCTGTAACTCTGAAAATTAATACAGTCAGAGGGGGAAACATCAAGAATATCAATTAAATAATGCAGAAGAGGATAAGAATACTTCTTCCAGGTGGGACTGTTTGAATTCTTCCCATTCAGTGGCATATGTTACAGTGAGGTATAATGTGTGCTTGCAGAATAGTCCTTATAGGTCCAGATCTTTAATCATAGCTATCTTATGTAGACTCCGAAAAGGTTAAGTAATTTAGCTTTGAGAACCTTTTGAGTATACTGGTGGTTTTACTTGCTGTTGAAGTCTGATAGAAGTATTTATATGATGTTTATCTACAAGTATACTTTAAAATTAGTTTTTATTGAAGATTAAGTACCATTCAAATCACCAGAGTTATTGAATTAAAGAGATGTTTAAAAGCTGTATGAAACCAATGCCTAAAATATGGTTCTGCTCCCCCCACCCCATCTATTTACCTGCACAGAACAGTTCTTTGAGTTGTTGGGGTAGTCTTATTGAGTAAAGATCTTGGTCCCTGTTATATTTTTGAAAGCCAGTAGAAATGCAGAACATCTGCGTTATGTTTACGTCCCTTTATTAGAGATATTGTTGCAGAAGACTGTCTTACAGAACTGCTTCTGATATTCTAATTTTTATCTTTTTTATCATTATTTATTTTTTAAAACATACTAACGTGCTCTGTACGTATACTTTGTCAGTTTTCAAGTGAGGTGAGCTTTTTTCGTATTTGCATTTTGTCAGCATATGCATTCTGCCTCCTGCTGAAACTTTGGTGGAGATAACTTTTAAAGACACAAATGTCTTTGGTAAACTCTTGGCATCTCTTTTGCATATTCTGAATAATATTGCTCATCAGATCGCACATTGCCTTGAGAGACAGAAGATGATATCCAGAGAGCAGCACTGGTAAGCGATCAATTATTTCAGGCAGGCATTACTGCATTGATCCTAAGAGCTTTTCAACAACACTGGCATATAAATCTCTGGAAATCCTATCACCATGGTGCTCTTTTTGCTGAGAGAGGTAGTCGAAGTCAGAGATAACATTTAAATCTTAATGTGCTGTCTTTTTTTAAAAAAAAAAAAAAAAAAAAAAAGAACAACAACAAAGTTTGCTGCCCAGACTGGTTTGTCTTTAGGAGGTTTAATATGCTGCCGCTACCTGTGTTGCATGTTATGGTGCTGAAGCCTGGGTACTGGTTTAGGAAAGCAGGTGTTTGCTGTGGATCAATTACAGGCACCTACAGTGTCTAAATATTGATGGAGTTTGATATCAGCAGTAAATACAATTATTTCGGGCTGCAAATATTTTAGTACAAACTTTTCAACATCATGTTCTGTCTTGTGTCTTTCTCTTTTCCGTCTGGCTATTTTAGTAAAGAATAATGAATGCAGGAGGCATAGTGTAGTCAAGCTGATGTGCTGTGCTTCTCTTTTTATGCTTGTTAGAGCCAAATTCAATTTCTACGGACACAGCTTAGCCCTGAACGTGAGATATACTGCGACTAGAAGAATGGTCTAAACAAAACACTGTGAGGATACTGGATTAAAATATCCCTTGTCTTCGGCTGGTAGAGCTCGTTGATGGAGGAACTTATCTAGCTGAAGTAGCCTAAAAGCAATAAGTTGCTCATGGCTGTTTCCTTTGTTTTTCTTTGAAGTTTGGTTAAAAGTTTTGACAGCGGCAGTTTTCTCCTCGAGATTTGCTTTGTGCTGAATAAGAAGGAAGGGTAGAAGGAAAAGTGATTAACAGATGATAAGGCAGAGAAATTACTGGGAAATGAAACAGTCATAAGAAAAGAAATATGTGCAGAAACAGTACAAAAAGAAGTGTGTGCAGAAACTGTACAAGTGAAGAACAAATGGGAAAGCAAAAGAAAACATGATTTTGTCTTTTCTTTATGCTGTGCACTGTGGCTTCAGCCTGTGGTGGTCCACTTGCAGGTAGCCTCCTGAATTGGCCCATCTACTAAGTTTTAGGGGAGACAGGTTTTAGATAACCTTTCTTTGGATTAATCAGCAGATAGTAAAAGCCATTGAGAGAATGAACCTGTAAATGCATCTGCACCTATAAAGTCAGGAAAAATCTGGTCTAGAGTTTTTGCGTTTTACTGTAGAACAACGTGATTCTGCTTAAATGTGTTTGAGAAGTGATTAGACTGGTTTCAATTTTTGCCTAGGATGGGCGTGTGGAGTGGTAATTATATAACATTTTGTAACTTGTGTAAGGAATGTCATGAAAACTCTTATGCATGTGTTTAATTTTAAGCATGTGATTTGCACTATTGACTTAAATGACAAATGGACCATTCATATGTGTATTTGTAAGCATAAATTAAGGCATTGTATGTTTTCTTGAAGGATGATGCAATCTGACCAATGTTTTGAATAGAAATAATTTTGTATGTATTTTAATAAGAGTAGAAATTATTTGCTTTCTCTTTCTTAGCTATTCCAAAATAATACAGTGTATGTTTGCTATCTTTTTATTTTTTTAACAGTATGAAGGGTCTAAATGTGATAGATTCACAGCTTGGTGTTTTTAAAACTAGTTTTACTCTAAACACTTCTGCTAATATAAACATTGGAACTTTAATCTCTAAAAGTGTGAAAGTGTATTTCATATCAGAAGGATAAACTTGGTAAAAATAGAATACTAGAAGCCTTATATTCAAGATTCATTGCAGATTAAACTCAAAATCTGATCTGTGAAAGAATGTCACTGAGCATGTCTGGCTTCTTAAATAGCTGATTTCTTTATAAGCGTGGATTAAAGCTTAGAAAACCTTAGTTCTGAGCTGAGGGATGGAACCAACAGATCTTCTCCCTTCAAAGAAAATAAAATTTTGACTGGGTTTTTTTTGGGGGGACACAATATTAACAAGTAATATATGCAGTGCAGTAGCTTGGGGAAAGCTGTTTTTCAGCCTGGGAGTTCAAAGTTCAAATAGTAATTTCAAAAAGAGGTATTTGTATTTCTGTTTGGCGCCTGATCCATACTTGCTTTGTGAAGTAATCCTGTAATATTGATTTTACACAGATTATAAAGAAAAGGATCTGAAGAGAATAACTGGGTTTATGGCCTGCAGTATATATGTTAAAAAAAAAAAAAAATCTGTGCAGGGAGAAGTACAGCACTGGAGATATGTTTATTTAATTAGACATAGTGGGAAATGAGCTACTGTGTGCTTCATCTTTTGCTGAAATTGGATTGTGGAATCTTTTGACTAGGTTGTGTCATTGCTACATGTGTTTGATTACTAAGCAGATGTTTGTGTATTCTGGTAATGATTGCATCTCTTCTTCATAGTAAAAATTAGGGGATAGGGTAGTACTGGCAGTTTAAATTTCCTTTTCAGTTAAGAATGAGGTATATTAGACTGTGAGATATTTCAACAAATTCTGACACAGTGTGCTCTGTGCTATGCAAATCTAACTCTGATTTCCATTTCAGTGCCACTCCAACCATATGCCCAGCCAAAAGCAAAACCTGGCCCAAATTCAAATGCTGGGATATCCCAACCTGCAGATAATTCTTTGCCAAGCATGTAGTTGTTATAGATGAAACTACTGTCTTTAACTGAGAATTTGAAGGATGTCTCTCATTTTCTTGTCTTACGAACTGTTCAGTCTAGTCCTTGGTAGTCCTGGCTGGCTGTTGGCTTTCTCATTAAGCCCAGTATAGAGAATACCCAATTTCATGGATAAGAAAAGATAACCTCCTGCAACATGAAGCCCAGTGCTGAAAAACAGGCATTCAGGAATTTATTTCTCTATTTCAGCAATGGCGGCAGCTACCTGTGATTCTGGCTGGGTTTCTGGTGGCACATTGCTAATAGGCTGTCAGTGTCACTGTTGAGAACAAGAATTAATCTTGGTTTTAAGCCACAGAAAAAGGTCTACTGGCTAAAAAGCCAGTATTAAACAAGCCCCCATTATTTAGTTTTCTCATGAGAAGCTGACTGATGTCACTAATAGTATCTCCTTATTATGAGTACCTTCATGAAGACGGATTAGACCAAGGTAGCATTTTTTTCCTTTAGTAAAGGAATTTCTGTGTATAGAATCAGGAAATATGTTGATAGGTGTCTTTCTGAGACATTCAGTTGTTACTTAATTATTTAACTGTCAATACAATGTAGGAGTGAACAGCAATCCCCTTTTGATAGTTCTTGTCTTTCAGGCTGAGTACAGCAAACAATTACAGGCCATTTGTTTCTGCATCTTCCCTCAGGACCTTGCTCAGAGTCCCACAGGCTTATTTCTTTCTCTGTTAAATATCTGTGGAAAAGCTTCTGGGGGGGTTGATGTGACAGCATGGACTGAAGTACTAGAGTATACATAAGACATTCTTTTCAGCTTTAGAAGCTGTTTTCATTGAATATAGCCATGGGTTTTAATGGCTGGTCAAAATGAATGTGTATGTGAAGGAGCAGCTGACTGTAAATTAAATCGGGGAAAGCCTAAAGGAATACTGGAGGAAAGAGGAATGTTTCACAAAACTTCCTCTAATGAAGAGTTGTTTGTTTGAGAAGTTCGAGGTCTTTCCCACTGCTTACTGGTATGGGTTAATCTAACAAGGTTCATAGTAGTAAAGCATCTATTGCATCCTGTAACTGACCAGGAGACTTGGTGCATGCAGGCTAACCAGAATGACCTGCTTGTTTATGTCCTTCTGATTTAGTTTTTGCAGTTTCTTACTCTGGACAAAAATGCAGCCCATGGCTTAAAAAATGCAGGCTATACGGCTTAAAAAAAAAAGTTACTATTTTAGAGACTTGAAGGAACTCAAATGTCTACTTCTCTTGGAAGTAAAGTATGTCTAATAATTAACAATCATAACAAAGCATATATAGTTCTGCGTGTTTTCCCTAGAGATAATTTTGTAATGTTTGTGGAGCATTAGTTTTGCTAAGTAGCTGAAGACTTCTCTACACAGTAATGTATTAAGCTGCAGAACCAAAAATGTGCTTTGATTATACATGTATATAACACATATGCTTAAGTTTTTGGGGGAGTTTATTGGGGTTTGGATGCTTTTTCCTTCCCTACACAGCATCTAAACACTTTGTTCAAGGTGCATATGAAGTATACAGTGCAAGTCCCTAGGAATCTGTGTGAACCAGGTGAATCGCAGGTAAGAACTGGTTTTACAGGGCAGCTAGGAGCGTTCTTGCTTCGGAAGGAATACTCCTTAGCACGGTAGAGGCAATACAGCTTGCTGACATGTTGTATCATTCTGAATGTTCCGGTGTCCTTCAAGGACCTGGATTGCAGCTGTAATATAACCAGCTCTTAGTATTGATAGATGTATTTTGACATGTTTTATTACATCATGTGGCTGGCACAGTGTTGGGGTTTGAGACCAGAGTCAGTGAATTTCTTTGTGGTCACCATGTTCTTAGGAGCAGTTAATGGGACAGCTTCCTCCAGGTGGACCTCAACAACAGTGAATTCAGAGATACACTGAATTGTGTGACCTAATTTGCGAGAGCAAATAAATTTATCTCACGTATTTATTAAAAATACATATTACATTCAGGATCTTTGCTTTTTTTACTACAGCACTAATGCTGTGTGCTGAGCTGTTGTTGCTTCCCAAAATAACGAATTCATCTTTGTTATGATACAAGAAAGAACATGTCTAATGTTTTGCACCAAGAAATTTTCCACTAATGCATTTCTGGAAGGCAAAGCAGAGTTTTGTCTTCCAATGAAGCATTTCAAATGCAGTTTAATGATTTTTATTTGGGTTGTTATATTTTAAATTAAAATTATTTTTACATTCCTTTTGGGGAGAGGTATTTTGAAAGGTGCCTGTCCCTTTGGCATCTCAGCAGTGAGCTAACATTCAGAGAAGACATAGCCTTTAGCCTTTTCTTTTAATTAAACATCAGAAGACCCAGATGCCAAAGGGTGAAATATATTTATTTTGTCAAACTCTTTCATCCTTGTCTGGTTGGATTGCAAGATTAGTTTGTAGGTGAGTAATTTAGGTTCTTTTGTCTTATTTTTGGGACTGTCTCTGTATCTTGAGCAATTAACATTTTATTTTTCTCTTAGAGAAATAATGGTGTTTAATACATGCCCAGCATGTATTAGCATAATTTTTAAGGTGAGGTGGGTTAAAAATCCTACAGTATCTTTCTCTTTTTCTGCATAAAAACACTCTCAACATGGACTGTTCTAAGCAAAATGTCACTATTTACAGATAAATACAAGGGAGTTGGCCGGCAGAAAAAAGGAAAAAAGTTAAGGTAAAAGTGGACAAAATGGGAACACAAGTGTGATCAATAAAACAAAAAATATACTTTCTTGCATTTTACACACACACGCAAGAACAGTACAGCACTATTTTGGAAAAAAAAGGAAAAAGACGTGCAGAAATCATACAGCCCAAAGTTGCCTTTAGTTACCATGGCAAGTAGAAGGGAATTGCATAGTATTTTGCTAAAGTTTATTGGGACTTATAAATCTCTTATTCATCTTCAAGAGGAGTATTGCATTTATCCATCTGTTTTTATATCTGATTTTAATCTTCAGGGTACTGTCATTCTCAGAAGGCAAAACAAAGATAATAAGGCAATGAATGATTAAAAATAGTCAAAAGTTACTGAATTTTAACAGTACTCTAAAGCATATGGTTTCTTTTTTTGTGGCTCACTCATTTAACTAAATCAGTATTTGATCACTACTTCAAAGTAATTCTCACACAAAGAATATGGGAAACATTGTAAAACTGAAAGCAGCCATCCCATGGGAGAAAAAAGACTGCTGAAAATTCACAGAAGAGAAGCTCCCAGAACTGCCTCTGCCTTCTGCCTGAGGAAGATTTTTACAGCTCGGTAGAAGGGGCCAGAGGCAAGAGCCTGAGAAACTGATGCTGCTTTTCAGGAGAGTTTTTAATCTGTTCACTTCTTTGAGCTTCCCAGGGAAGAGAACAATGAGGCTGAGTTAGGCTGCAGGCCAAGCTAGCCCAGGATCCCTTCTTCAACAGTAGCCAATTAAATGGATGCTTAAGGATAGAATATGGGGTAAGATGTTGTGGTACTTCCCCCAGTACTTTGTGTTTCTGTTTCTTATCTCTTAATTTCTCTTCCACACATATTTTCATTACCACTTTTTGAACCAATCTAAAATTTTGGCATTCACAATGTCCTTTAACTGTTACTTTGATAATTAGTTGTGTGAATAAAGTGCTTCTTTTTGTTTGTTTTAAGCCTGCTGCCTATTCCTTTGACGCCTCCTAGTTTTTGAATCAAAGTGAATAACAAATGAAGAAATAATGAATAGTTTTTCTCTGGTCACTGCCTCTATGCCACGAGTTCTCTCTGTCATATTCCCTCCAGTTATCACTCCTCTAGCCTGGGGAGCCATTATCTGCCTAATTCTTCTGATACAGAAGCTTTTCTGTACGTCTGACCGTCCTGTTGCTTGTCTGCGTACTTCTAGGTCCGAGAGTGGTTGATCTTTCTAGAGTTCTGTGGTCTGCTCTGAGAAATTTCTTAGCATTGGTACACAGCAGAATTAGATTATGATCTTAAAGAACTGATTTTAAAGAATACTTAGCAATTACTCCAAGATCTGTTGTCTGTGTGATGGTAGCTGTTTTAGAGTCCATCATCATGTACGAATATTCTACCCATACGTTACTTTGTATTTGTCAAGTTACGTCTTACGTGAAGTTATGACCAAATGATCTCCAAAGGTTCCTCCAGCCAAAGTTATTCTGTGATTTGTGATCCTGTTGTACAGGTACTTCAGTTCATGAAATCTTCCTTCAATTCTTTGCAAGTAGTGTTCTTTTTTAAAGATATAATTTTGCACCTTCTACAAGACTTAATCCACTTCTACACCAATTTCAGTACTGCTTATTAATTTTTTGAACAGCGTAAGTCCAAGCATGGATTTCTTTGGGTGACCCTTTTGGAAACCACATTCTATTTGAAAAAAATCTTACTGATTCAACCTTTTACTTCTTGTCCTTTTGCTGCTTATTTATCTGGGGGGAACTTTGCCTCTTATATCATGAAAACTGGAAGAGAGCCTCATAGTGAGTCCTGTTAAAATTATTTTGCTAATCCATATTCGTATATAATCTTGATCCTCATGTTCATTGTATACTTCAAAGAACTCTAAAAAATGGCCCCAATTTTCCTTTAAAAAGTATTTTTAGTCTTTACATTATATTTATCCATATATTTGCAAATTCTGTATTTGCAGAAGCCTATAGTAGGCTTTACCGATCTGCCTTGTACAAACGTCAGATGGCCGTGTTGGGACATGTACTGATTACAGCTGAGTTGCTTTAAAACATTGCTTTCACACTTAACCTCCCATTTCTATGGTACTGAGACTGTTTTAAGAAGTAGGTTGCGGATCAAAATTAAACAACTCAGCAGTTTCATATTTGAATTTATTTAGTACATAGTCTTTCCAAGTAGTGACAGTATAAAAATTGATCTGATTGATTTTTCAGTAAATCAATTCTTTCAACCCAGTTGTTTTAACCCTTTGATGTGGTTTATACAGGAAAAAAGGTAAGGTACTTTTATAAGGGGTTCAGAGAAAGCACTTGAGTTCAGCCCTCATTGCTGCTCTTGCTGACCTGCAAATCAATAAATGACATGTTCAGTCTTGCACTTTTCATAACTCGCATTTCTTAAGCTTTAGTGTGTAACAGGGAATTAAATAGTAACTTCATTATCTGATACTTCGAAAGTGTGCCTCAGTTCCAGTAACCTTAAAAGTTATTCTTTAACCAGCCCATTTGGAATAGGAGATGTGGGGAGAGGAGACAGCATGAGGCACTATGTCTTTTAGTTCAGATGATAAAGCAGCATGTTTACTGTTCTTGGATTTTTTTCCTTAATTGGGTTTGACAGCAACAAATCGCATGAAATATGATACAACAACAAGAGGTGCATGTACAGAGCATAGCTTTCCTTCCAGAGTAATATCTTATCCCTGGCAGTAGCAGTCTTCTTGCAACTACCAGTGATCATTTTAGTGCAGTGGAATTCACCTACTGTCACTACATCTTCTACAATTTATTTATTTATTTTTTCCCTGCAAGACCCTACAGGTTGCCCTATAGTTTTCCCCTCCCCCTTTTTTTTCTTGATCGTGGGGAGAAGAGAGGATAAGTAAGGAGAAAAGCTCAAAACGAAAAGAATGAGTCTTAATGATGGAGACTTAAATCTTTGGCTGCTCCTGTGCATTGTGTGCTGGTTTTGTTATTTTTCCATTTCTGATGTTATTGGTTTAAATCCTGTGATTGTACCTAACTCTACATGTGGCTGAGGCATCTGAGAAAAATCGAATGATCAACTAAGCTCGAAGAGCTGATGCTGGGATTTAAGCACATAAGGGGTATTCTTTGTTAGGGCAGTATTTTTGGGAGAAAGAACCAACTCTGGGTGTTCTGCTGGTGTCAGTTTGATCTCTGTTGATTCTTTGATGTAACTACAGGCTGCTGCCACAAGGTGTGGTGCTTTTTCCCACCCAGGTGTTCCCTCACTGCCCTTTCTTTTGAATCTAATGATCATCCGGTCACAGAGCTAAGTTGCTTCAATGAGATGATGGAAAACTGGTCCTGGGAGGTGGTGGTGGTGATGGGGAAATAAGTGATTTTTTTTTTTTTTTTTTTCCCTGATTGGGTCGCTGAACCAGCTAAGTCCTGAGGCTGCACAGTTAGTGGGGGTGTGACAGAGTACACTCATCCTGGGTTAGACAGAACATCAGCTCTTATCCTTCATTGCTTTCAGGTACAGTTTATGTCCTAACAAATTACCCACTGTTTGCTGGAGTATATAATCCACATTCAGACTGGAAACACAAAATAAAAGGAACACCTTCACTATTGGGAAGGTGAATATATGAGGGTTTTCTTGGGGGGGGGGAGAGAAACAAGAAGGTTTAAGATGGGGCCTGATTACTGTGGCAGGACTGACATCTTGACAGGAAACTGGACTTGATTCCTGTCTTTATTGCCTATGATAATTTACCGATAACCTTGATTTTACAACAAAGTTCAAGTGACCATGGATGATTTTACTGTATGTTTTCTTTTTTATCTTTGAAACAACACCCTTTTATTGCTTATTGTTTATGATCCATCTTCAAGTTAAGGACTTATTTATATGTAAACATAGAAAATTAAGCTATTTAGTTTTTTAAACAGTTTTTAAAAATTTGTACTAAAAATTGAAAATATTTTTCTCTGATAAAAAGGGAGGGAGTTTGCAGAAACTTTAGTGCATCAGAGTAGTACATAATTTTTGGAATGCCAATCCTGCTAGAAAAGAAAGGGTAACTTCTAAATGAAGACAGTGAGACCAGATAATATGTAAGATATATTCATTTTTATACTCAGTGGATGCTTAAAACATGGTCTGAATGTCTGTGTGTAGGTGTGTCAACTGAATGAGGCTAGGGTTACTAACAGTTCATGGAAAAGCTGGAGGTTTCATCAAATACTGTGCCTTTTGTATTCCCTGTAAGTTATTTTCATGGATTACCAATGCTTCAAACATGCAAAGTATGCAGCATAAAAACAAAACCACAAGTATATATTATTTAATTTTAACTACAATTGTGGTAACAGTGAAATACGTACTCATCCTTTTTCACTTTTATGGCACAAATATTTTCTAATGAAAGCAAGTTTTGTTCTCTTTTCCCAAAGAAAGGAAGTTATTCGCTGTAACATATACAAACCAGAAATCAGTAGGCATACTTTTTGAAAGCAGGTTTGTTTCAGCCAAAGCAACAGTGTCTTTTCATTGCTTAATATAATGCCATAATTCTTGGCAACATTCATCTACAGATGCTTCCATGCAAAGAAGGTCTATATCGGCCTGAAATTTTTTTGCATGTAGGTTAAGAACTGTCAGAAAAGAAGTAAAAGAGGTATCTGCCATGATCAGCGTAGAGGCCACAGAAAATAAAAATTGCTTGAAGAGGAAGATCACAAGAGTGTTTAACTTAAAAAGCTGAAGGATTATGTAGCATTATGAAGAGGGTGCGTGCAGGTAAGATTATTCTGTCATTTGCTGGAACCTGCCTGCTTTGCCAGGCACCAGCCACTTCCCCTTCATGTTATGTAATAATTTAAAAGTCTTCTCTTGCCAGAGAATTTGTTTCTTGTAAGTAGCAGAAATGGAGAGTAAGATCTTTTATCTTAGAGGCAGATGCTATTAGTCAGTACTGAGCACAAAAGAAATTGCATGAAAGATAATTTAACTTTCATTTTTGCAATGCTTGATGAATAAAGTCTCAGCATGTGTTCAGCAGTGCATGTTTTTAAATTTTGTTTGAGACCTGTGAAAGATTCTAGGTGGCATAGGTGTGCGATTTCATGGCTTATCTTGTGCACAGTTACCATCTTGCTGTCCATGATTATTATTGTAGTGTACAGTATCTGTACACTGAAGTGTACGGTGTAGTCAGCAGGATGACTAATTCCATTTGTGCTGAATAGACTTGTTGAAAGGTAGGGCTGCCTCCTTTCATGTCATGGTTTCAGGCACACTGCAGGTGAGATTTGACTATCATATTCTTACTGCAGTATACTTATTTTTTGGAAAGGACAAGATTTATATTTGTCTATACTTAATTGACCAAGTTATTTTCAAAATTTTTGAGTCTGTGAATGCTCGACAACAGAAAAATGCTTGGGTCCTGTACAAGATTTCATGACATTTCACAGTATTAAATTCAGTTTCCAAAGTGGGGGTCTTGTTCTCAAGCCTTTTTCCTCTTACTGCTTGCTGCAGAATCATTCCTGGGCACGCAGGAGGTAGTAATAAAAATATAACTCAAAGTAATTACTTCTGTGGCATAATGGATTTTTATCTTCCAAGATTTGTCCCTGTTTTTCAGGGCCTTTTGCTGCACATAATCTACTACTGTCTGGACACACCTTCATAGCTCATCTATAGTATCTGCCCAATGTAAGTTGTTAGCTCCTCAGGGCAGGTACTTGTTTGAACAAATACATGTTTTAGAATGCCATGCCTGTTTATAGCACCACATTAAAAGATGTGATAATTGACACTGGTTAATTTTCATACCTTGTGCTTTTATAAAAAGCAGCACCTCGTGTACCACGCTTTTTAATTCATATGCCAAAACTCTAGTTTGCTCAATTTTGAAGAAAGTAGTGAAGCTTCTTAGTTTTGAGGCAACATTATTTTTAAAATGTATATCCCCAGTTCACCTACTAGACTACATTGAAATGATGAGATTTCATTACTTTGTCAAAACAAATGAAAATGTATTTTTGACACCTGGTTATTATTTATTGTTTATTCACGTAATAAGACATTTAGCACATTCGGCCATTTCTAACATTTGTTCAAAGTGCTGAGATTCTTCTCAGTCTAGACAATTTCAAAATCCCTTACTCTCACAAAGATAGCTGCTGATGTCACTGCAAGTAAGGACTAGTTGCCTGAATAAGCATTTGAAGTTAAAACTGTGCAAAACACGAGAGCTTGTCTTTAACGCTTGTTTGAAGGAAGACATGTTATGAAAGGGAAACCAAGATCTGTCAGTGAAAGAAAAATAGTTTTCACTCTAATTTATCACAAAATGTATGTGGCTACGACCGTTATCAAGTCGGTGATCTTCCTAGCTCTCTTCCGCTTTCTTTCAGTGCAGTCCTGGAGAGAGCCCTCTTTTTTGAGAGAGGACAAACTGCAGACATCTGAGTTTTAAATACCAAGTACCTGGTTTTGAGCATAAATAGTAAGATGTGATGTTGGAATTGCATATGAAATTTCTATTATTTTAAACACCCTTTCTTGCATTTGCAATCCATAGTTGTCCATCTACAGCATGTCCAGGTTTTCTAAATTAATGTGCTAAAATTTCTGTGTCAAGCTTACAAAAAATATTTAAAAAAATTTTGACAAGTGCAGCTGGAGCTAGTGGTATTTGATCTTTCTAGTGCTTGGAACTTTCTGAAAATGTGATCCTTTATTGCTGCAGTTACATATGGATGTACAAAACCAAATGTATGTATTTTAAGAGAAGACTGAGTATTTGAATGATGCCTAGAACAGCTTCTGAAAATGTTTGCTGTGCAGACAGGAATGGGTTGGTATTTGTATGGTGGTAGATTTTTTCCGCAGTATACTTAACTAATTTTCAGAATCGCTTTTGCGCTGTTGTAACATTTTGTCCCCTGACTTCCCCGAATCTTCACAGTTTCTTTTCCTTCTGTTCTGTTTTGAGAAACAAAAAAGAAATTTAAACCTGAGGAGTGAATCTGTGAGAGTTGTGAGCAGAATCACCCTTAAGGGCATGAAAGACAAATGGTCATCGGTCATCTAAATAATGATAGGTTTATTCCTTTCCCAAAAGGCAGCCCTTATGGCTTTCTCTTCTTAATTTAAAAACGTGGCTGTTCAGAAGCATTTCTGCAGTGCCTGTTTTTTCTTGCACAGAGGCAAGCTTCCAGATTCCCTAAAATGAATGTCACGATGTGCCAAATGTCCCTGCTTAGGAGTTAAGTAAGAAAATGCCTTCTGTTGGAGTTATTTTCCTGAATAAAAAAATAAATTCTGAAACTTCAGTTTGGATTCTGAATTTTCTTAGCTAAATTGCTTATTTCTGATCAAAGTAAATGCTTGCTGTATTTGTAGGAGCACTAAGCTGAGCATTAAGTTTGATCTTGACCTGGAAAAGCTGAAACCTTAAAGCTGCTACTGAGTGGGGACTGTCCACCTCAGTGAGTGTCCATGTTGCCATGCTGCTGATTTTACTAATGCTGCTCATATTGTCACTAAGCATAAAGAGAGTGTTGCCCTCAAATATCTTAGCTCAAATGGTTTTTCAACAAAGACAAATACTGATGTTCAGAGCAGGGGAAGATGTCCATTTGTCTATGCGTCGTTATTTCAGAAGTCACCCAATTTCAAAAATGCAACCATGTCCGTTGAATAACATAGCTAGACTTGTTTATTTTCCTTGTAATGAACGCCTGCTATAATCCAAGTTCCAGGTTTCGTGTGGATCTTATCTGGAAAATGGAGATACAGCTACTTATCAGGAGGCTTTTTGCTGATGATCAGGTCTACAAAACCCAAAGAAGCAAAAGGACTTCCTGAGTTGTGCTGTTTTTCTGTTTCTGATAACAAGTTGTTGATCAGACTGTTAGCAGACAGATTTTTCCTCCCACATATCTTCATTTTAGTTGATGGTTGACCATTTTTGCAGAGGTCTCTGCCAAGAATACAGCTTATATATGCAGCATTAAAGGGAAATGGTGGAAAAATTGAGTCTTTGAATAATTGTAGAAGATGTGATAGGTAGTAAAGGACTGGAGGGAACCCCAAATGCTGCTTCAAGAAGGTTTTTAAGGAGTTACAATGGCAGGAACAGTTGAGGGAGGACAGTCCCAGAAAGCAGGGCTTGGACTTTAAAAAAAAAAAAAAATTCTTTAGTACTTTTATTCGTCCTGTCAGATGACAGTCGTTGAATCTTCTGTTTCTGTGGAAGTGGAAGAGAAATGTGAAGGTTTATCAGATGTGGTTTGGAGTGCATTACAAATTTGTCATCTGAATTATGAGATAGTGAAGATTTTTGCCCGCCCTGGTGCTTGTGAGTTCTCTGTTTATGGAAGAAAGCCCTGCCAGGGCTGCTCTACTTACACCTTTATAAGCAGAAGCTTAAACAGTTAGTTAAGTAAGGCTCATGGTAACTGTTAAACGTTTTAATAATCAGCCTGGTGAAGTTTTTTTGACTTAGAATTGAGTCAAGCAGCAGACTCAGGGGTTGTGGTTAATCATATGAAGAATATTGAGGCTTTATTGAACAGTGCTCAAAGACAAAACAGCTAAAGAGAAGACAAGTGAAATATTCAAAGCTGATTCTTAGGCACTGTCAGCATTTCAGTCATCTTGCCTGAATGTAAGGCTTATAAGCAATATCTAAAATTAGAACTTTTAATTATGATGACATAAAAAAATAATGACTTAAGACTGGGAGAATTAAAAGTTCAATTAAAATATCTTCTTTGAGGTATGTCTATGTACTTATTCATTGTATTAATTTTGTCCAACAGTAATTATTTAAATCGTTGCCACTCTGAAGAGAGTGCACTTAAAAGACTGTGCTGGCATGTTCCACGTACGTGAGTTCTGTAATTTGTGTCATAGGTACTCGGCCTAAAAGTAAAAAAACCCCACCTGTTTTCTTTTGTGTCATTAATACACAGCCCTAGAAACTGAATATAAGTGGTTTTTTTTCCTAAGTGATTATGTAGTGTTGCTTTTCTTGTGTTTCCTCACCAGCTGAGAAGTCCTAGACAAGTTTTGCTTTTGGCAGAAACTGTACAAAGCTATTGACTTCCACTGGCTGTGGAGATAGATGACACTGATTAGGAAATAAGAAGCAGCTCTCTTGAAAAATGCAAGAGAGGAGAATCCAGTTTACTGTTAATTCCGCAACAAAATTGTTAGGAACAGGAATTTTAAATACTGAAGCTAGCAGAACTCATTTGAAGAACATACAGGGAATACCAAAGGACTTTGTTTTCATATAGTCCATGCTCAGAATAGAGCTTCCCTTTAACTAACTTTTAATAATATAAATATTGGACCAAGATGTTGCCAGAAAAAGTGGCAAAGCTGCTGTTTTTTGTGTCATGGATGCTCAGATTGTGTGTAAAACTGTCCACCTGCTTTTCATACTGCTGTCCGTATCAACCCATCTGTTTTCCTCTTTCTTTTTTTTCTCACAACTCCTTGTTACTTTATTATCTGCAGTTACGTGCCTTGATCTGAAACCTTCACAATCTAACTTTACTTACCATGGTGTAAATACTAATTTTGGATTTCTTCACTTTTATTGAAATACAAGGTCTCATTGCCTGTGTGTCTTTAGTTTGTGCTGTTAAAATAATTCATGACACTGTGGGTCACCGTTCAGACATTTAATCCAATGAGACAATGAGATACTGCTGTGTGTTACTTTGCCCTCATTTCCTGGTTGGAGGGTGAAGATGGCTGGAGATGCACCTACTCTGAGATTTGAGATGCAGTATATCTTCTGGTCTTTGCTAGGGAAGCCGTATCAATTGGTAAATGTCAGTCTGTTCTGCAGCAGAGCTGCATTCCCTATTTTTGTAGCTACAAAAATATTAACCAAAAAGGTTTAAAGCAAGTTCAGATTGTCCAAACAGACACCCAAAATGCTCTCTTGGTGAAAGAAAGAATTAGTGAGACTTCATGTCATTTCCTATAGGAAAGGCAAATGTCATTGTGTTGAGATTCTGGAAACTTTAAGATGTGGCCTTGTCAGATAGTCTAAAATTCTGTTTCAGATTCAAAGCCTCATGAAGTCAGGAGGCTTTCTTCCATTACTTCAGCGTTTTTTGCATCAGGTTATAAATATTTGGTGACTAGGCTATATTTTCCCTAGAGAAAAAGAAAGCCTTCCTTCAAGACTCATATTAAATAGGAATGGATGTTTAATGCAGAGAAAGCTGTTTTACATCTTTGTACAGTATGTACTATATAGTATATCCACAAATTCAGCTTTGAACCCTGGTCTCCTATACTCTGTGTTATTATTCTGTATCTTAAAATGATCCCTGCCCAAAGTATAAACCACGTTCTGCGTTGTTTGGAAAGAACAGATGCTGGAATCAATTTTGACAGATAGAGGTCATCATAGGGCATGCATTGTGCATGTTATTAGCGAAAAATAACATTTTTTTATGTCTGCATGAAACTCTGAGGGTCATTCAGTGCTGTTCATAAATGCAGAGCTGCTGTAAGGAATACAAGTAGTTTATATGTTCTCATCATTTCATGTAATGGGTATTCTAACTTATTATGTACTATGTTAATTCTAAAACGTAACCTCCTTCCTTGACTCATAACTATGAGATTAAATACTCAAATGCGTGGTATAGTTTATGAAAGGATTTATTTTTCTGTAATGTAGCCAAATTGGTACTTTGTAAGCCCTGACTCTAGCACGTTTTCTGCTTTTCTCATGAGCTATGATTTAGATCATCAATTTGTGTTAGGTCTATGACCCAGAGCTTGGCTGTGAAGACTTTTGTAGGAATATGGGTTTTTTCCTGTTTTTCAAGAGAAGTAGGTATCAGCTGTGTATTGGTGGAATAACTGGGTCAGTTTGCTTTTTGATTTCAAGGTTGGAAACAGCCAGGCTGCTTTTGCATCTTTAAATTAGGAAGTTTCCTGACTTCCTAATGCTTTCAGTCATGTGGAAATCTGACCTAATGGAAGCCAATGGGATTTTTGCCATTAATTATAACAATGCATGGCTGAAATACTGACCTTGTCCTTTGTTGGAATTTTATCTGCTTTTAAACATATTCATGAATAACATTTTCGTGCCAGATATGTTTCTGGAAGTTTTCTGCAGATTGTCAGATACTCTCAAGTACTGCAGCAATGTACATCGCAATGGCAGTGTCTCTAATGCTTATCATATTTCACATTTAGTCATTAATGCATGATGTTTCTATACTGTTTCTATTACAAATAATCCATAATTACACTTAAAACATTTCAGGTTTCTTTAACATACTGCTTTTTCTTGTCTGCATTACTATATTACAGCAAGTACTCAGGATTCTTAATGAATATATTTGTGATGAATCCACGTGCCAATTAAGAATGAAATTTCAAGATAGGCAAGGTAAATAGCCTAGATCTTGTCTATCTGAACTGCAGTAAAGCAGTTGGTACACTGCCTCAGAGGAACTGGATCTGTTATGATAGGAGGCTAAAAGAACTTGGCTTGTTTAGCCTAGCAAAATGAAGGTTAAAAGGGCTATGATTGGTCTTTATAACTACATTATGAAAATAAATGCAGACAAGGAAAAGAACTATTCAGATCGCTGCCTCTCAGTGGACATAAGTTGGCAATGAACTAATTTACACTGGAAAGCAGAAGATTCTAAATGCTCAGAGAATAAAATTCTAAAATGAACAGTAGCAACAAACAAATTAGTTTTAGGATAAGCTTGCTAAACAGCTGAAAGGTTGTATGAGCCGTTTCCTGTGATAATGATGGATGGGACTTGATCCGTCACATCCCAGTGTACTTTGTATAGGTTAGGAGGTGAAGGGCTGACCAGATTCTGTCCAATTAAATGTGCACCATCTCAGTGTTCATCTGCTAAACTGTTTCTGAGCTACTATTATCAAATCTGTAATTATGTGGTGAAAAGAAAGTTGAGTATTCTGTTTGGAGCTCTTTGACTCTTTACCTCAATTCATAAACTTTTCTGTACCCCATTTATTTCTTCCGTGCTTAATGGTGATATAAGGGAAGTTCTGTGAGAAGAATATTTATCCATGGAAAAGAAGCTATTCCAGAATAGTATGTGCTTGTTTCTCATTGATTCAAAGATTTCATTTAGTCTTTTGTTCCTGGAAAAACTGATTTTTAAAAAAATGTTTAAAATAAAGTAACAGGGACAAGTCCTTTTGATGATATTTTCATACAATGAGTAAAACACATCAGTTGCACATTCACTGCTTTTGTATCTGTGATCAGTACAGGCTGTCTATGTACCTCTGGTGTTGCTGATATTGAAATGAATACATTCTCTGTGACTCGGACACTCCTGTTGTTGGAGAGTGAATTTACCTTCAGTTGTTGTACTTCGAGGTACAAAGTACTTTTCAGAGCCTGAGTTAAATCGAATATATGCTTAAATAATTAGCACCAGCAAATAATTTCCCTTGTTTATATGTACATCTTTGATCAGTGGCCTTGAAGCTAGCACACAGTATCATTACCAAAGTGGGTGAATGACAGTAATACAGTAATTAATAAAATCACAATGTTCTGTATTATTGCGATGTATGGGAATCCCATAGCCCTTTTATTCCAGGTGCTGGTTTATGTAGGTCTGGTGATAGTACGTATACATTGCGCTAGGCAGTGGGTATTCATAGCAAAGACAACGCTGAGCACAAACAACTCCTAAGTAGACCAAAGACAACAATTGGATAAAAATAGGTAGTAAAATTACAGTGGAAGAATAAAATTTGTTGGTCACCACAGTAGAGAGCAGCTGTAGCACATCAGTGCTGCGGTTGTCACAGTTTCTGTAGGTATTATGGCAAAGAAGTTTTAAGAAGGGATCTGAAGCAAGATAATGAACTTTGTTAAGACCAAGACCCTAACCCAAAAACTATTTAAATGAATAGGATTATTCCTAGTGATGTCAAGAGGTGTTAGATCAAATCTTCCAACATTGTATCTGCCAAGGGAATTTTGTAACCAAAATTGCTGTAGAATTTTACAGAATTAAGCATATTGAATTACACACAAGTGTTCTAGGCATGATATGTTTTAACATGTTTAATTCTGTGTTACCTTTTGAATAATTCTGCTCGTTGACACAGCACAATTTTTTTCGCACGTTCTCTTGGCCTGGTTTTCAGAGATGCCAATAACCATAATTACCAGTGAAATAGAAATAAGAAGTCATTTTACTCGTGTTTATCATTAATAATTTCGGAAGCATAGTATCTTTAAACCCCCCCCTGGATTTGCACTGAAAAGTTGTCGTGGTTTAGCCCCAGCCGGCATCTCAGCCCCACACAGCCGCTCGCTCACTCCCCCCTGGTGGGATGGGGGAGAGAATCAGAAGGGTAAAAGTGAGAAAACTCGTGGGTTGAGATAGATAAAAGACAGTTTAATAGGAAAAGCAAAACAGTAGTAGTAATAATAACAGTAATAATATAATGAAAAGGAGGAGCAAAAGCTGTGCGTGCAAGCAAAACAAAACAAGGAGTTCCTTCACTCCTTCCCACGGGCAGGCAGGTGTTCAGCCATCTCCAGTAAAGCAGGGCTCCGTCACGCTGTAAGGGTGACGTGGGAAGGCAAATGCCATTGCTCCCAACGTCCCCCCCCTTCCTCCTCCTCCCCCCAGCTCTATGTGCTGAGCATGACGTCATAAGGTATGGACTACCCCTTTGGCTAGTTGGGGTCACCGTCCTGGCTGTGCCCCCTCCCCTCCCGGCTTCTTGTGCCCCTGGCAGAGCATGGGGAGCTGGAAAAGTCCCTGACTAGTATAGGCACTACTTAGGGACACTTAGCCGCTACTTAACAACAACTAAAACCTCAATGTGCCATCAGCACTGTTCTCACACCAAATCCAAAACACACTATACCAGCTACAGTGAAGAAAATTAACTCTTTGCCAGCCAAAACTAGCACAAAAGTGCATGAGAGTATTTCTTGGTTATCTTCTGATGAAATCAATACAAAGGTGGTGTTTTAAGTATATTGTATCTGCACACTAAAAATGTGATAATCACCTGATAGAAGGTTTCATAAAGTGAATAATTTTTTGTGCATTTGTTTCGACTTCCAAGTATGTCTCTCAGATGAGTGCATGTTTAGAGTTTATCACATATGCAGAGCTATCATTTATATTGTGATGAGGGAGTTTCCTTGTATTAGGACAAAGTTGTCAGCTTTGAGTGGATACTTGTACGCAGCATTGCTTCTATTTGCCATGTGATAGGTGCAACATTTGTTGATGCTGAATCAGTATCTGAAAGCATGACAGCCTTCAGCTGAGAAATAAAGCAAAGTCTAGTATTTACCTAAGTGGAATAATGGCTTACTGATGATTAGGTGCTCATTTTAAGTATGCCAGATAACTTGAAGAAGTAATAAAGTTGTGGTGTCATTTGGGTTGAGTAACGTAACCACTGTTATTATTTTGTTTAAAGTTTCATCAGTGCTTTGGATTAGTATTTATTCTGAAATATAGAGAGTAGTAATTATTGAAGGTGATCTCCTTCATACAACTTAGAGGAGATCATGAAAATTTGTGTTTCTTGCCACCTAAATTACAGTGGCAATCTTGCAACAGAAACAGGTCTTTTGTAGGCCTGCTGGTCCTTTGTTGTTAGAATTAAGTCAATCATGACTCTCCAGCAAGAAGCTAGTTAAATATGGCAGCCCAGCTACCTTGACTTTGCATGCTTTCATGCTTATTTGTATTTATTAATATATATTCTTACAAAATCTTACTGAACCAAAAACTTTCTGGTTAAGATTATAAATGCATATGCCCACTTAACTGTAGCAATTTTTAACATCCCATATGCAGTTAAAAACAGGGAAATCATTATATAAAGTTTTATTTAAAGATTGAGGGAGAGTAATTAAAAATAGATCTGATCTGTTAAAATTATGCTTTCCTTGGCAGTTTAAAGAGTGGAAAACAATGCTTTTCTAGTAGCTTTTAAGTCTTTACTATGCTTGTTATGGAGTGGGTGGTACTTCACTTGGTTTCAAGTATTCTTATAATATCACAGCACAGTCTTTTAGTGCACTACACTAGCTGTCCGTAATGCTTTAAGTGTTTTTGTTTTTTTTTTTTGTTTAATGCCATTATAGTTGTAAGAACACGGAGTTACAGTACCCCCAGTTTTCTCTTCCGGCTGAAATCCCATTCCTCACCCCCCATTTGTTACATGCTTGTGGAGCGTTCTTGAACTGTAGTTATAAACAGTGATTTAGTTCTTTGTACAGGCAGAAAGACTAATCTTTGGCAAAAATATTTTGTGCCTCAAGAAGTGGATTGCTCCCTTTAAAAAAAATTAAAAATCACAGATCAGCTGTCTAGCTGCAGCCAGTATTGATGTGGAAGAACTAGTGTGCAGCTAGAGTTCTTGTCTTGAAAATGAAACGTTAAATTAATCCAGGCTTTGCTACGTTTATCCAAAAATGTTGTCAAAACCTGAAAATAGAAAAAAAAAAGAAAGTAAGTAAAAGTCTTATGAGAAGCCTAGAAGGATTATCGTCCTTACTCTCTTGGACATGTTCACATCAGCAGTAGGCTTTTTGGTAATACTGATCTAAAGCTGATGAGATTATCCATATTGGTATCTTTAATACTAGTTCATCACAATTTTTGCCTTGAATTAGAAAGATAGCCTTAATACATGAACCTTACGCAGAGCCAAGGGTGGACATGTAGAGGAAAGAGCCTCCAAAGGTGTGAAATCCACTTTACCCCAAGAAGAAGGGTGGACAAAGATGTTTTTTCAAAGCAGTTCTTTTCTGTTAGGTTGTACATGGTATAGCCTTGTGCCTTAGTCAGGTACCTGATAAAGACATAGTGTCTCTTTGTTGTTTGATTGCTTTTGTGGTCTTCAGATTTTATAAATTGTCATTAATGAAAAATATACGCTCACTTATGTTTTGTTTGTTTCTTTGTTTGTTTGTTTGTTCAGGTTTACCAAAAATGCAAGTAATTCGAAACTACAATGGAATACCACAGCCAGCGACACAAGATGGTCCACCATTGCATATCCAGATTGGGGACACTATTGAACTAATTAGAGGAGATGCACATAGCTTATTTTGGCAGGTATTGTATCATTTAGCAAATGGCTGTATTCTGTTAGTCCCAGATATTAAATTCTTATTGATTTATTGCTCTTCTAATTTTTTTCCTTTTTGAACAACAAAAGAATACTTTTGTGTTTTATCCAAAACAAATGTCTAATACAACTATTTTTACTTTTGAAGTGCCACTAGTTCCTATGTTGTGTAAAGCTTCATTTTTGCAGCCTTAGAGTAAAAGTCCTGGTGAATAAATCTGCAAGAACGTGGCAGTGGTAGCAATCCTTCTAGTGGAATTATAGGAGTTAAGGAGAGCATTTGGCACATAAACAGCAAAGTCCTCTGAATTTGCAGTCACTGCTTCTCTTAACGTAGCAGAACTAAACGCTATATTGGCAAAACCCAGTTACGAATATTAGATTTATAGGAGAGAGAGAAATAGCTCTGCAAAACAGAACCACACCTAAACTTCTTGATGACCTCTCAAGTCAGTTAAGGACAGGTTTTTATGTACATGGGAAAAGTATGTTCTTTTGATGGTAAAATTCAGCATCACATGATTGACATCACTACTACTGTTACTGAAATTTCTTTTTAGTTGAGAACTATAAACAGATTCAAAATGCTGTCTTGCATTCACTTTAAAGATAAATGCTTTAAAGCATGTCTCATTTTTTTTGATTGTTTTCTTAATTGTTTGTACTAGAATCCTATGTACTACTGATATTATTGGATAAATGGAAATAGAGCTAAACAGAAGAACTTTCAGGTTACTAATAGGAAAACAACTGGGAAGCATCAGTCGTCCTTCAATTGTTGTTCCTGTGTTTGTGATTTTCTTTTTTCTTTGAGGTTATAATAAGTTAATGAATATAATTACAAAAACTGCTCGGTCTGTTATGTGAGTTAGGTCATACTTTTTTTTTTTTTTTTTTTTTTCCCCCCTTTTTTTGCTGGCTTCAGTTAGGGTTGAATTTTCTTCAAACTCTCCAGGTCTGAAATTGGTGAACTCTGTTCCTATGCCACTGCATCATCCTGAGCAACATTTAACTGGGGGAAATCATAAACTATAGAATTGCCTTATCTATTTAAAGAAATCTAAATAACTGTACACCCCTGCCCCTGCTGAACAAACAAACAAGCCCCTGCCCCAAACCCCCCAAACCTGTTATTTAGCAGGCCATAGATACTTCACATCACTAAAAATAATTTTTTTCAAATGTTGGTTGGCAGATTTTGGCCTATATAGTTTTATATGTAGGGCTTGGTTCTGCAAGGTCTTGAGTTCTGATCCAGAGAAGCATTTAAGCACGCTCTTGTTTTGGGACTGGCTAGAAGGTAGTCATCTGACTAATACACTTAGTACAAACCAGAATTATTGGCACCTTGTGGGACTGATTCTATTGCCATGTTCATATGCATCCGTCAACTCAATCTACTGGAATTTGTCTTAGATGTTATTTGTACCTATCATGCTAAAGAATTTAGCTGGAATCTCACTGTGTTTAACTAGCAGAAACTGGAAAGTGCATGAGGCTTTTCCCCCAGAAGCCTTAGTAATAGATTTGAATCTTAATGGAAATTGTCATCGCCATTAATATTATTCAGGAAATTTTTTTTCTCACAAGCTGTCATGTCACAGACTGCTTAAGACCGATTTTCATAAGTCTTGTAATGACATCTGCATTTTAAAATGCATATTAAGAAAAAAACCTGCAAGTTTTATTCAGGAGGTCTTTTAGAGTAATTTACGGTTCACCTGCAAGACTAATATGGATTTTTAAGTCGACCGTTGCTCAGTTTAGAAATTCAAGCGCTTGTAATATGTAAGTATGTGCGGTTTAAGCATAATTTTTCTGTTCTTTACAGTACATCAGATAAACACCACAAGTTACTAAGCAATGCTTAAGCTATAGCTTAAATGCAATCAAATGTGTTTAGATAGACTTAAAGATTCTGCTAAGTTAATGTTTGAATGATCATATAGCAGTTATTGTGGTAAGTTCTGTAGTAATTCAAGACCATATGCACATATGAATCTACCTGTTGTGCAGCCTGGAAAACAGAAGTATGGGGTTTTTTTCTTTATGAAACAGCAAATACTTTTCTGAGAGGCAAACTGAGCAATCACAGAGACTATAAGATGGCTGGGATAAACATTTCTGAATTCCATGAATTTTCTTTCTGCCTCTTCACTGGTATAATCCAAAACCTAACCTTTCTTCAAAGAGACTGTGTAATGTAGGGGGGTTGATACCATCAGAAGTTATTTTACTCTCCTCAGTAAACACCTGGCTGTGTATAAAGAGAAGGAATGCCTTATGCTGATACTCACCCATCCCGTTGTGCATGACTACTTTATTTTGCTCTGTCAAGGTGCAAGACCGGAAGAGCCACGCTGCTTGCCTAGCTGGTGCTCGGTAACATGGCTTGCAGAATGAAATAAGAAAAGGAAGAGGGGCTGAGGGGGAGAGAGGAGAAAACTTAGTGTTTTAAATGGAAATTTCAGACCCCTTAACCAGAGCACTACTAGTTGTTTCAGCTGTAGTAATGCAGCTTTGATGTAGTCAGATTTTTATTATAGATAGGAATATTTCTCTCCTTTTCTGAGTTTGGTTTGAGTAAATTGGTACCTGCTTAACCTGAGGGTAGGCTTTCAGGGGTGCTGCAATGCCTACCATGAGATACAATGGAATTCTAGTTTTACAGGTTTACATTGCAATTACCCGCCATCCTCAGGCAATCGTGTTTCTCAAGTGTACCAGAAGAATACAGATATTTCCTGGACTGATTCTTTCCTTTTTCAAAACCAACTTTTCTTTGATGCAGATTAAACCCATATCAAGTAATAGCTGTTACAGATGTACTTTCTAATGCTTCAGTAGTTAGCGGTCCTGCTGTAAACAGCCAAAAGGCATTAAGTATATTGTAAACATACTTACGATATTAAATTGAAACATTGGGGAGGCAGCACTGTAAAACTGCCTTTTGAAGGTGTCTTTTTTTCCTTTTGGTTTGTGATTTGGTTTGTAATTTTTCATCCGTCTCCTCCTTCTCTTCACCGCACTTTGCAGTAAACAAAATGAAAATGGGTGAAGGACATGATAATTTATAAATTTAGCTATCTTGGAGTTCTAGTTCTGTGCATGCCCAATGAAGTTAATGGGCATCACATAGCTAAGTAGCAGGCAGCAGTCTGGAACTTTAGAGCAAATGTGTCAAATGGCTTCAGAAAGTCTCCCTCATTAAAACAGAGTCGTGAATCAGCCTCTAGTCTTGCTGAGATTGTCATTGAAAGAAATGGACTGAAGGGCTTCATTGGCCCTTATATATATGAATATGTGTGCACACATACACACACACATACATTTAATGTATATCTTAATGTATAAAATAATAATTTAGAAATACAATGTAATTGTATATACATTTTAAAACTAGTTCTGTCCAGTCCTTTCCTTCTGCTTTTATAATGACCATAAGCCATTGTAGGACAACGTTCAAGGGAAATGCTTACTCATCAAATAATAAGCAATTAGCAAGCAGGAAGCAAAGTAGGAAAAAAAGGTTAGTAGAAGTGAGGCATGGTGGCATAATAATTTTTCTGTTGTTAATGAGTTGATGGATAGATCTTAAATTTTGAAATCGTCATCTGACAACAGGTCATGGTTTTGTGTATGAATGACGCCAAGGCTTGATGAATTTAGCTAGGGTTTCTAAAGTAAACAGAATAGCCTAGTCTCCTAAGGACATTATCAAATTATACGTATGAGCTCATTATTGACAGAGCATTTTAAAGTGGGCTGTTTCCTTCAGCAATGTGTAATAAATCAAGCCCTGTTCTGTTTAAGGATTTGCTTTTCTTTAACTAGCAAAGCCATCTGCAGTTTTCTCATGTGAAGCTTATCTTCAGAAGACAAAGCCTTTCTTGGGTTGTCTTGGTACTTGTTACATTCATGGTATTTCTCAAAATGCAAAGGCAAAGTTTTGTACTGGTCGTGGTACTTGGGGATATTTTGTGTGATGAGAGAGTCTGTCCATGCCTTCTCTACTGCTGCTTTTGCTGTGGTCTTTGGTCCATAGGATGCATACTTCACTTGTAGCCTCTCCTAGCCCAACAAAGTGACACATCCGTGTCCCGCAGCTTCACAGAACAGCATCTTCCAACAAGTGGTGACATCTAAGGAAACTGTAGGATTATTGCTTGGGCAGAGAGTATTTCTTAGTGCTGTACCTCTCATGTAAGTCTGTCGACTGACGATGTAGTTTCTCACTACTTCATTTCAATGAATGTTCAGTGTCCTCCAGGTGATTCATTTTTTGCCATAAGTGCCATTGATTTGTTACCTACAGAATACTTAAACTGAAATTACACGCGTGTTACAACACAGCCTATGGATTGCAGTTCAGTTTCCTTATTCTGAATATGTATACATTGTAGTGTCTGCATTGTGATAGTGATTTAACCAAACCAGACCACAGCTAATCTCATGATCTTTGCTGTTCTGCTGGGTTTTTAAGCTGCAATTTGTATCACTGTGTACTGCTAGCAGTATCTAAGCCAGGTAGTGTAATGCTGGCTCTACATCATATTGTCCCATGGACTGGTCTTTCTGTACATGCTACAGTTTCTTCAGTGGCTGTAATGTGGCTTTATTTTTTAATTTTTACTTGAGGTCATAGAACAGCTCAGTTTGGTACAATTCAGTGCAGGTTGAAGCATTTAAATGTCTGCAAATCAAAGCTAGCTTTCATTCTAGATTTCGGGGTGTGCAAATACATTTCTGGAAAAACAGCAGGCGATAATTCTGTAAGTATCCAGACTGTATTTCTGACTTGGAGGAGGAAGCATATAAACATTGTGAAACACTGTTGAACGTTTGAAATTATGTCTCTCTTTGTGCTTTCAGAAGGTAACACAGGGGTCTGTCCCTGAGCTCGTAAGATTTTGATCCTTGGCTGCTTTCTAGTTGTTGTGGACATCATTTGCATGTTTTCCATACATTTCCATGACACGTTGCATGATGTGTCATTTTGTTCAGCTTCTTTCACTTTATAAATGTTTCTTATGAATAGCAATGGCGTGTGGGCACATACAAAACTAATGTTAATTGTGCTCCTTCAAATGCTTTTTCACATTAATATATTTTATTCAGTGACTGTGATATCACTTACTATTTGGGTAAGATTAGTATCGTAAATAAGTATCACTTAGATGGGAGACTGTCAGAGCTCTGCTTATAAGTTAAGTCTGTACTTCAGAGGAGTTCATGTTTCGGCGGTAAATAGAGTATATGGATGCAAAGGGTAACCTGTATTCAAGCAGATAGTGGGAAAGAGGGCAAGAAAGCTTTGCTGAACACAGGTTCAGATCTATAAGATTGTCACTTTTTTGTGCATAATTCTTTTTTTAATATCATCGCTATTCAGCCTATTATAGCTTAAATACTGCTTAACTGCTTTTTTTCTCTCCTCTGCCACCTCTGCACTTCTCTCTATAGTTGGTAAAGATGGCAGTTACTGGGGTCACTATCTGTGTGTGACAAACTGCATAAGGATCTCCCTCGGAAAATGATGCACTTATTTATTGAGCTTAGGGTATCACAATCAAAGAATGTTTTTGTTTTTTCATAAACCCTCATAATTCTTGCTTTTACATTCAGCTTTACCCTGTTTGAAATCACTGAATTCTGTTTTGTGTGGTGGTATTAGGGTACAATTGCACGTTTAGTGTTAACAGAAACAAAATGAACCGAAGAAATTCCATGTCTGTTTCTGAAGCATTTTTCCCCTTTTATTTTTTTATGTTGCAGGTATGCCATCAAAAATAAATAATAAATGTAATTTTGGAGATTACAGTGCTTGTAAAGTACTCCTCCTTATTCTTATTGCCAAATGCTGATAGTATGTTATTTTTACAGTCACTATATTAAATTTCATGGAGGTTAGGCATTTATGTGCTTTTAAAAATCTGTTAAATGAAAACATTTGTTTGCCAAAATACACATTTGGATGCCTTCATTTTATGTCTCTGTGTTTAGAAATTTTAGCTATGTGCTCTGTTCTGCTCTGAAAAATGTGGTCAGCATGGTCACAGCCAAATGTTTACTAGGACTAGAAAGGTGTTTTTGTTTTGCTGTTCTGTCTGGCTGAGGAGGCATTCTTCAGGAGAGCTTGGTGGTGAATTGTGAGCTGCTGAGACGTGGCTCTGTGATGATTGGGTCACTTCTGGCCATTAGAAGCCCAAAGGAAACTGGTGGCCCTACAACTTTGGGGCAGCAGCTGTGTTGCATAGAAGGCTCAGTTTAGGCCATGCTGGATGCATTTCTGCAGCTGGTCTCCCAGTTGTGTGTGTGCATCTACAACATGTTGTTAATATATCATAGACAGAAGTTAATCTTTAATTCTCTTAGCATTCTCGTGCCCACCCAATTTCCAATGATTTGCGTCACTTATGGAAACCCTTCACTATAGAACTTTGTATCTGAATTGGCTGATGGATTATTAGCCATAAGTTTCTACTGGAGTTAGCGGGATTTCTCAGGTGCTGCAACTGCCGCTGCATGGTGGTGCGGTCATTTTGGCGATCTGTAATGTTGCAGTACGGCAGCTGTCACTAGAGTGATGCCAACTTGAGGAGGAAGTAACCTGAAAGGAGGGAATTAACGTTGATGAAGATATCAGACACTGGCAGACGTTGACAGAACCGGGAATCACAACCCAGGCTCTGAGCCCCTTTCTTGCATCTCATCTCTCAGAGCTCTCAGGTATATCAGCTATAATTATTAATGTTATAAATTAATAAAAAATCCAGAACAACAAAACCCACAAAACCATTGAGTAACACTTTATTAGAACATTGTATTTTCGAGACTCTCTGGTATACTCATATTGTCCTAAATCCCTGTGCGTGTATTATAATTTACTATTAATCTCCATTATGTCTCAAAAATGGAAAACTTTGTTTTGTTTTTTTTTCTAGGGCAGAAATCTAACAACAGGAGAGCTTGGATTCTTCCCAAGTGATGCAGTAAAGCCTAGCCCATGTGTAAGTACAGTTGTTTAATTCTGTTTGTCATCTTACAGAAAAACTGCCTAGTTCATACCATCGCTTTATTAATCTTACCTTACGAAAATCATATTGTTTCCAGTTCCTTTGTGTTTTCATGGTATGTGCAATATTGCTTAAAATATAGCATTCTAATACTTTTGGTTATCGGATGTAAATAGGACATGTCAAGAAAGCACGTCTGAGAAGTAGATTTAACTTTTGAGAATATTAATAAATTGAACTGTCTAAAGAGTTTCCGGAGTACAGAACAAACACATTTTATGTGAAAGTGCGCTTTCTTCCTTCTCCAGCGATAAGGTGGGAATGCTGTGGTCTTAATCTATTCCCCAGTCACTTTGGGTTAGAGAGAGGGATTACAACATAAGTAGAGAGTTTAAAAATGCATAAGAGTAAAACTAATATAAAACTTTGAATTCAGACTGCTCAATAAATATTCTCCTCTCTGTAGGTTCTTACCTGCCTTCACGTCATACAAGGATGTTCTCAATCTAGGAAAGTTCATGATAACAATATGAAAAAATATTTTATTATCTGTATTCAAGAGTTTTATATACAGATGTGATGATACATTAATATACTGTATACTCGCTCCTTCATTCTCTGTCCTCTATAACACTGTACATCAGGTTACTATATGTCCCTTTGTTGAGATTAATTCATGTAAACCCTTAAAACCAGTGATGACTCATATTCCTTGCTTTGCTTTAAGACGGCTTTGACTTCTTTTAACTTGATTCACAACAGTTTGACTTATTAATAGAATTGCTTTTCATTACAGCAATCAAGATATGCCACTTAAATGGTTTATAAGTAGGTGTTAGTGGCTGCATTTTAGTATGCCTTTAAGGCTTATATTGTGCCTTAGTTTCTAAAAGAAATATACGTGTGATCCTAAAGAATATAAATACATTAGTATATCTTGAGGCATCTTTAGTACCCTATATTTTCAGAATTTTGTTTGATGCACAGAATATTTGTAGGTACAAGGTATGTTAGATGGGGTGAGAGAACAGATCTGGAATAAAGATGAAAATGTTATGTGAACTTAGCTTTCTTCCCTCCACCCCTTGCTTATTGTAAAAGTTGTGGCTTTCCCATGCCATGGTGTCACTCTCCTGGACACTGGCAGTACCTGCTATGTGTAGGCGTTAGGTTCTTGGAGCCACCCAGTCAGTCGTTGTACAGCATCCTTGACAGCAACTGTAGCAACACTTTAGGAACCACCACTATACTTTAAAGCAGAGGAAGTGGGATAGCCAAAGTTAGGAAAAGCACTACTGGGGTGTTGTGAAGATTGCTTTCTAGTGATAAAGCTTTCTGCTAAGTTTAGAAATATACTATTTAGAGGAGTATTGAAAATAATAGTTTTACAGAATGAATAAATATTATTCACGAAATATTACCAACTGGTGTCATGATCAGAACAAAAAGATAAATCGATGCTTTACCACTGTTAACTTGGAAGGATGAAATATAAACATTATGATAAATGATGCAGTAAAGATACTGAAACATCAATCAGGTTTTAAACATGCTGTAACTTTTACTGTTATTATTAAGTCTAACAGTCTTTACAACCAGCTGATATAAAAATGCCCAGAAACAGTATAAAATACATACATAAAAGGCTTCAGGAATGAATATAGAATGAAAAACTGCTGAGCTCCAGAATCTATATTCCAGACTTCTAACAGATGTACCTATAAACAATTTTTTCCTCTTTGCAAGAAGTAGTATATGTCAGCAGACACTTTCTGCACTGTATGAGTAATATCTGGTTCTTCCTAGCTTTCTTCCAGTTTTCTTATTTCCATAGAGGCATTGGATACATAGCACAGTATGAGCCAAGAGCTTCTGGAATAACGTTTGATTTTGCTGTATTCCGTGACAATGAACAACACTTGTTATATATCTGTCTGTTCAAAATTAATGAAAAGGACTACTTGTCTATTGTTTAACTGCTCTGAAGGATGGACTTAAACCATCTTTGAATTTTTATATCCATTCCAACATAGTAGGACTACTTGATGAATTAAGAAATTTTTTTTTAACTATTCTTTCTTCTGCTGCTGCTGATAGAGTGCATGTTATTTAATTAGTCCTATGGGGGATAATACAAATTATTAAAGGTGCAATTCTTCTGTAGATGGAATGTATTATTGAAGTATCTCACAGCATGTAAAGACTCTGTCAGTGCCTAGTTGGCCTTGAAATGTCTCATTTGGTCGCTTCAATAAAATGTTTCTCGTAGAAATTCTTTGTCATTGTATTCATAATCTGTGAACTTTTTTCCAAGTCTCACCATTAGAAGCAGAGGTGCCTGAGTAACGCCGTTGGTAGCTGTAGGGGTATGAAGTGCCACTGCTGCTGCCAGTGGCAGTACCTGGCTGTGTTAGGCACTCTATGCTTCAAGGGACTTTGCGTACCGCCAGCACTACAAAGGCTACTATTTGAGGGCCCTTTGGCTGTGCTCTTCGGGAGTAATGCATGTTTCCTTTTCCTCTCTCAAGAACTAGACTAACTTAATGACTCTTTTAACACCTGGATAGATTCGCTGTTGTGCAAGCTGAACATGTGACCCTGGTTTTATCACAGAGAACTTTAATGTGTTCCATACTAGTGTCTGCTTTGTTGTTTAGAAAGAATGTAAGTTTTGGGCTGTCCTGTAAAATTCAGAATTTTATCATAAAAATCTTGGATTGAGGGGCATTCAAGTAAGGAGTTATGTATGTAGTTTGAGTGACCGTATGTCAAAGGCAGTAAGCAAAACTTTGTGAACTCTGCAAATTTTGGTTCATGGAAATGTGTCTTAACAGTGCGGGGATGGAAGTTACCTCTTAAGTATATTTAAAGTTACCCAAAACCCTATTCTATCACAAAAACCTGAGCAGTTATGTTTACTTCTGTGGAGAAAGAGAAGTTAGGAGAGATACTATTTTAATTCCTCATCTAAGTTTTTTGAAAACTTTCTCAGTAAAATTGTTCTGAAGTTGTCTAAGAAAATACCTAGCCAATGTTTTAAGTGAAGTGTTTGGAGTAAATGCATTATAAAACTCTAATGTTGAGGCTTGTTAGCATGAAGATGAGAGCCTTAAAATGGTGAAATTGCAGCGACTTGTTTCGATAATTTAGTAAATTTGCATTCCAGTAACTGTGCTTTTTTGAGGAGATTGCAAGATAATATGTTACCAACACAAGTGGCTGTAAATATCATCTTCCTCTGTACATTCCCTCAACTCATACTGTCTGCTGTCATCTAGTTTACAATATCCTCGTTCAATAATCACTTCATAGCTTCCTGTTCTGCTTTTTTCCATTCAAAAGCTGCCAGTTACTACCTCAGCAATACCGCTAGAATATACCGTAGCATTTTGGACAGGTTAACACAAAAATTTTTCCTTACTTGACTCTTGCTACTTTAACTGCAGAATACTGTGACTAAATATGCAGGGAGGTGGGTTTTTTGTGTTGGATTTTTTTTTCTCTCTGTTTCGTTTTTTGGGGGCTTTTTTTGTCCCATCACTAGAGTTTATTTCAAGGTCAGGTCTAGAGACTTGATAGAGATCTCGGTTGATACCTGAGATCAAGTCAGTGGGAGTTGTAATTGATTTCAATTATTTTAAGTTTGTAGGCCTATATAATAATATCTTCCTGAGTTGGGAGTCTCTGTTGAAGACATTCCATATATTATAAATAAAAAAAGTGTAAGAAGAATGTTATTGCAATTTTTTCCCTATTAGATTCCAGAAAACAATAAAACATTCTTTGGTTTTACTGGAAGAAAAAAAAGAAATCATTTGCTTATCTAAGAATATGTAACATTAGGTTATAAGTCTGCAAGATGTATGCTAAGCAGCCACTAAAATCAATTTTTCAGCACTTTGCAAGTTTCATACGTTGTTTTAGAAGAGTAGGGTAATACCGAAGTATCATACACCAGTGGGAGACGGTCAAGATGAAATGCTGATTTTCATGGGGATTGCTATACTCAGCATTTTGTGCATGTATAAACGTTATCTGTGCATATGTTTATGTATACATATAATATCCATTTTCAAACTGATTGTAGTTTGCTTAATTTTTTAAATTGAATTTGAGAATCGAATTCCGTGCTTATTAAATACCAGTACAAGAGTTAACCAAGTCAAATACAAAGGTACGAATGATGTCATACAATACGATCTATGGATTATCCTCAATTCTCTCAGATTATATACTATATTTCATAGGAGACAGTCTTTCTAAGGCCATACATGAAGTGAATTTTTTACATGTTACTGTAAATTTGTTGCACATTTTAATGATGCTTTCAACAGTATGTAGCATTGGGCTGTTTTCTGTATGAATTTTTTTCTGACCGTGCCTACATTCAACTTCTAACAGTTCTATTAAGTAAAAAAAATTTGTCACAGCAGCAAAAAGTTAAAATATTCTGTACTACTTTCAGAATGGTATGGAATATTTGTCCTTTATTATAACTTCCTTCAGAAGAAAATAGACTTGCAGACTAACTGGATCGTCTGTTTCTTTCAACTTGTTTTGTCTGGATATTGACAATTAGATCAATGCTATCTAACCTGTGTTGATTAGAAAATAGTCTTGATCCTCATTCTCTTGCATTGTTTCATGTCCTAGGTTCCTAAACCAGTAGACTACTCTTCACAACTATGGTGAGTCCCTGTCTAGTCTTACAAGAATCTCTTTGAAATAAGAAGTCATAGAAAAACAACTGTGTTTATTAGAATTTAATTTATATTGGTTTAACCATTCTAGTCTTCTGAAGAAGGCATTGTGTGATGGTTTGGGAAAGCAACACCATGCATTGCCTAGAAGCGTTTCTGATGTAATAAAGTGCTTAATGATTTTGTCATTTTGTTTACAAGTCTAGCTGTGCAGCCTTAGTACCAGAGGTCTGAAACAGAATAATAAGAGATGAGTGTAATACGAAGTGTGCAAGTAGATCTTACATATTCAGTGAATAAAGAGAGGGAATAATGTTAGATACATCTCGTCTCATGGAGAATTCTGCATGTCCTTAAAAAAAAAAAAAAAGACTGTAGAGATATAAAAGGACAGTGTATCAAAACTATGACCACTGCTGGTCTGGGGCTTATGTAGTGTGTGACCTCTTTACTGGAATTCAGCTTGCTTCTAGAAGAGACGTGGTGATTCTGCGAGAACAGAATAAGCATCACTTGTGTTCATTCACTGGTTTTATGCTTTGTCATTTAGATGTGAGTTCTGATTTCCTCTAGTTTGCCAAAAATGAAATCAGAAGCAGACCTAAACAGATACTGGTTTTTTCATAACAAACCAAATAGAATGTTTACTATTTAAAATTGGTATCTTAAGTTAAATTCTAACATTTGCTGTATTTATAATTTTGTTAAAAGAAAGCATATCATTGGGGTCAGTCTTTACATTCTAAGGATTTGTAATACTTAACTGAAAAATGACTTTAGGCTGAAACTTGCTGTAAAAAGTCATGTATTTTAGGAATAAACTTCAAAATGCATGTTCCCTGGTCTGTTTAATAATATAACTATTTTTCATTTAAAGCTCCCTTCTAATTGGTAGTGATGTATTAGTATGAAATTTTGCATAGTAGTTGTCTGTGATGTTGACTGTCTTTTAGACTACTTTCTAAAATGGTAAAATAAGTATCATTTCCCTGGGAGCTAGGTCACTTTCCTCTCCTCAATTAGCAGTTTAACCTCTAGTTTTGCAAATAAATGTCTGCTGACAGCCTCTCATGAAGTCCCACTCAAACCAGCAAGGCAGAGCAAGGGCACAAATCTGCTTATGCAGTCAGGCTGCAGAATTGGTGACTTATTTGTCTTAGCTTTCAACTCTTAGCACCAGCTCTTTCAAATTTGGACATGTTAGGCTGATTTGATTTTTTTTTTTTTTTAGCCTTTAGAGGTTATGAATAATTATGAAACCGAATAAAATGGTGTGTTTGTATAAATACCAAATTTTTATATAGGTGTCTTTTTGATCTAATATACTACCAGTGGCTGATTCCCTACTCTGTTAAGATAAATCCCACTAGAACTTGGGCAGGTTCAAAGGTTCTGGATCACTGTTTTATTGTTTCACTTGCAACACATGATTCAGAAAAGCACCTGGTTTTATGGGCTATTCAAGCCAGTAGTCATTCAGCTGATGCTCAGGCTTGAGTACTTAACCTTAACGGGCATTGTATTTTTAGGTCTCCATCATATGCAGAATATTGGGACTCTGCATTACATATTCAATAGACCTTTTTTGTAGCTTTGAAAAATTCATAGGCAATTTTTGTTGTTCTCTGTTACAGGTTTGCAGGAGCAATGGAAAGATTGCAAGCAGAAAGTGAACTTATTAACAGAGTAAATAGCACTTACCTGGTGCGGCACAGGACCAAAGAGTCAGGGGAATATGCAATTAGTATTAAGTAAGTGGAATAAAATCTCCTACAGAAAGCTTTCCTGTTCTCACTTACGATTAGGTAATATTTGAAATAATTAAGGAAAATAAAAACCTGTTTCAATTTATGTAATCATACACAGCCTTTGAGAGTCAATATAGGAAAACTGAAGTAGCTGACAAAATAGCCAGGACTTATAGTAGGAAGGTAGCAATGGTTTTAGGGTGCTGGTGTAGCAAGCGGGTCTACAAAAATGATGGTCTAGCGTATTGCATAAGAGTAAGCAATTGTTGGGAGTGTAATGATTCTGTCATGTCATCTGCTTCTCTGAAGCAAGTAAGAATGTTTCATTGCCTTCAGTGAGAACTTGTCGAAGCCCTTTGCATATCGGACATTTCAGTAAAATGTGGATTCAAATTATTGTGAGTGTCTTTTTTGCTTTCATGTTGTTAATCAACATGGATATAGAAGTAACAAACATATGGGAATTCCCAGTTAGAATGAGCAGTTAGTTGTGACTTTTCTTCTGAATACAGATGACCCCTTCAGCTGTACTTGAATAAATATATTTGGTTAATTAGATGACAACTTTGTTTTGGCACAGATATACATTTTGTCTTAAGAATTTGTTTGTGTGGTGTTATTGGGACATGCCCTCAGGTAATTATTGATTGTGTCTGATTAAAAACACATTTATATTCATAAGTTATTCATTGCCCACAGGTACAATAACGAAGTGAAACACATCAAGATTTTAACAAGAGATGGCTTTTTCCACATTGCAGAAAATAGAAAATTTAAAAATTTAATGGTAAGCATTGATTAGGTTTTTAACAATGTGTGATTTTCTGTGTAGCTGTTGCTGTTAGTGAGAGCTACTTTGGTTTGTGAAATTACAGAAGGCTGTGAGAGTGAGAGACCTGAATTGTGTCCTTCCCTGCTAATAGGATAATTTTTTACATTAATGGTTTATTCTCTCAGTGATGGTTGTATGTTCTTAAAACTACGTATTTATATTTGGGACTGGTCAGTCCTAAATCCCTTGCAGTGATGTGGAAGAGAGGAGGAATTTGAATCCCATGCATCAGCCCACTGTGGAGTTAGGCTGAATCTTGAAAGGAGAGTTTGAATGTCTTTGGAAATTTTTCTCTGTATAGTAATGATCCCTAAAAGTAGCTAGGTGAAGGTTCCTTCCCAGTCCAGCACATGCGCACGTGCACTGCTGAGCAAAATTATGCCTATTGATGTGTAAGTTCAGAGGGAGAAGGATATAAGGTGCAGCTGTGTCAGAGAGCCCAGAAGAACTTGGGAGAGGCTGGTCTTCTGGTCCTGGTGCACCGTGCAAAGAAGTGCAGCTAGAGAATGGGGCTGTCTGAACTGCTAATAGCTCAGAAATCCTTGTTGGAATAATCATCATCTGGAGTCAATATCAACTAGTCTAAATTAAAGCAACTGTGTGGCTCCTTCGAACTTAGGCTCTATGGCAGCAAGCCACTCACTGACGAACTATAGTAATAACACACAAAACATAGGTGCCCTCGTTAACTTTCACTATGTTTCAACTATAGGCATAATTCACCCCCAGAAATAAGAGTTGGGTGTTATAACTGCCCAGATCAGCAAGTTTTCAATGTTATGTCAGAGTCATCTTGTACTGGGAAGAAATTCCTTTTTTTGAACTTTAATTTGAAAGAGTTTCTTGACAGCTCATTTTGCTCAGACAAGACTCATAAATACAAGGTGTCTGAATAAATTATCGTAGTGCATTTGTAAAATTTTACTGCTTAAGCATTTTCTGATGAATTGTTAAAGGAAGCTCGTTCAATATATTATATTTAGTGCAATCAATTGGATTAAAACTTATGCTGCAGCCTTCCTGTGTGCATATCCAAGTACTGTAAAACAATAAATAAAAATGAAGAACAATGGAAAGCAAGAGTAGGGAGAGAAGTTTTAAAACCAGGAAGTTTTGAAATGATTTTAATTTAACCACTGATACTCTGTAAAGCAAAAGCATCCTACAGGTGGTAAAAAATCAAGCAGAAATCTATGCTTTGCCTGACCCTAATTGAAATAAGTGCTCATTAGAATGGGAAGAACATAAGTTTCCTGATGAAGAATGCACCAATGTGTTTCGGCACTCTAATGTCTTCATTTGACACTTAAAAACCAGTGAAGCATTTAGTGTTAGGGCTGGGGACCCTGAGATCTTATCATTGGTATCAGCGAAGATCATGGCGTTCCTCACATGCATGAAGGAGGTGGCTACTTAGTCTGCAAACACTACAAATGATTCACTGGAAACTGATGAGAACATGAGTGTTCTCAGGATCTTGACACAGAGTGTGAGCTGGAGTCGCATGCTGCCAGAGATGATCTTATGGCAACGATGCAGTTTAATGCACTGACGGAGGTTTCAAGAGAGAGCTGAATGATCAGAGACATAAGTACAGGGGACAAAGTTGGGTAAAGAAGAAACAAAAAGAATATGCATTGCATCAAAGAATCGAGAGGACAAAAGAAATTTCTGGTGTAAAGGCTTCATTGCTACCAATTTAGCCTTGCTGACATTCAGTTAGGAAGAAGTCATTTCATAACTCAGTTTTAGGGTATTATGAAGTCTGCCCTTGAGAGTTAAATAGACATGTGACAGTGTAAGTACTGTTTGCATATGCTGTGGAACAATTGCTTTGTTCTGGGTAGATGCAAGAGAAAAAGTAACAGTGTCTGGAAGAAGAGAGGAGCAAAAGTAGTCTGAGTGGAACTGGGAGCAGAAGAGAGACAAAGCCAGCAGCCATGGAAACCTAAAGTAGTGATCTGCAGTGACACAGTGTTCTGTACTACTCTGGAGGTAACAAAAGTAGAACAGCTCTCGTACATAGTTTCATAGCATATATGAAAAACTTTCACAAGAGTAATTAAAATGTGCTGAGTGTACAGCAGGCCAAGGTGCAGTGAAAGGTCAGCTCTGCTGCTGATGTGAATCATGGTAATGCGACAGACTCCTGAGGAGCCCCATCCGCGCTGGCAGGGGCTACTTACCTCACTTACCTGTTTGTAAACTTGCTACTGTGCTTTGTGCAATGAATGTTTTAGAGGCCAGTTGTTTGTGGACTGTTTTCATGGAAGAACGGTATTAAAAACTAAGCTTTTAAAAGCAACTGAATCCTTGTGACCCAAAGTAAATTTTTTCTCCGTTTGGAACCATTCTACTTATTTTGCCAACAAATAAAATCTGCCCACCTGAAATTCTTACTCTCTTTACCAAACAGCGTGATTCTTACAGACTTACGTGGTTCCAAAAGGTAACAAAAGTTTTGTACTAATTATTTTTGCATTTATCCAGAAATCCTACTGAATGTTCCTTACTTACAAATTACCCGCTCGGTTGCCTTGGTAATTTGAACATCTGGGTGCTTGGTGATGACATTGTAGCTTGCACATTGTGCTGATATCGGACAACAAAACCCAAACAGTTCTTATTCTCCTGGCCTTTCTGCTTACTTGGAGTGCGTGGCAGGTCTGTGATTATGAACTGTTAAAAGCAGGTGTAGATTATACTTAGCTTTGGACTCTGCCGTAGAAGCAGTTTCAGAGACATGCAACAGCTTGCAGCGTGGGGAGTGAAGTGATCCAGAGTTCAGTTCAGAATATAATCTTCAGACTATTTTCAAGAACTTGAGGTTTATGCACTAGATCTTGGACTAAATAATATGAGAGTCATTTTGTTTGGCTGGAATTAATATATCACTGACGTAGGCTATTGTAGGCTAATAATTTTGTTAAACTTCTTTTTAACTAGAAGGAAATGATTGAACACAGTACTATTTCCTTATTTTGACCTAAGCTTGGCTTGGTCAACTTTGATTTTGGAAATCTAAATGTAAGTAAGTAGAATGGAATGACTAAGTTTTATTTACAGTAAATATGTTGCTTTGTGCTTGCATTTCTGAAGAGTGAAATCCCACGGTTGAGGTATTGTTAAATGAAATACATTTGCTTTGAATTGACTGGTCACTTTTAATCTTATTCTAGGCTCTGTGTACAAACTGTGTGATATTGACATTATTAGGGCTAATTTAAATGTAAGACAATGGCAGGGGTTGAAGATCGCAAAGGAATAACACCAGCTGTCAGTGTTTTGATGGGTATTGCCTTCTTTAGAATAGAAACTAAAGTAACTTGTCTCCTTGGTTGAATAAACTCTGTGAGCCAGTTTTTTATATTTTCATATGTGTGTGTGTGCATATATGTATAAGTTGTGCGTATATATAAAATTTGTCTGTGTGCATATGTATGTTTATATATATGCACACATAGTAACACACACACACACAGACAAAGTTTTGGATTGGGCCCAAGGAGAATGTGAAATGCACTATCTGGTGGGGGGGGTGGTGGTGGTGGAACCAAACAAAAAAAAAACCAAAACCCCACAAATTTTAGTGGCAGAGCCTTGAAAGTTTAACTGGTCCGTGTATCTGCCTATTAAATTGCTGTTGACTTATATGCTTTTATGCAAGCCTTATGCTTTATTTTGCATCTGTGTACTTAAAAATGCATATGTGGATAAACATCACTTATCATTGCAAAAAAAATTTGAGAAAACAGACAGTTACCATTATATATATATACTTAACAAGCAGCTGACCTTGCCTTCTGCCTGACTTCAGAAAAGCAAATACATGCTCAGCCTGGCTCAAAGGAGCAATAAGTGTTGATTCTGACAATAAGGTTTTACTGAAAGAAAAAACCCCACCAAAAACCAAAAACCAGTTAAATGGCAGTATAAAAGCAGTCAATATTTAGGATACTTGATTTTTTAAAAATAAACATGTACTGTGGGATGTTGTATTATAAAATAAAGTTACTTGTATGATAAACTGTCATTGACTGTACACCAGAATGTTGAAAAGGATGTGATTTCAACTTCCAGTGACATAGTATTTTTTCTTTCTGAAAGGAACTCATAGAATACTACAAGCACCACTCTCTCAAAGAAGGCTTTCGAAGTTTGGATACTACTCTTCAATTTCCATACAAAGAATCTGAAAACTCAGTGGGACAAAGAAGTAACAGAACAGGTGGCAGCTGTGAGTATTATAAATTTTTGTATATTATTTTCTGTCATATAAATATTAAAAGGACAAGGTACTTTGAACATCATCGTTTTCCATTTTTGACATATAACCAATTAATATGGTAATGCTTTTAGCTAGGATTTTTTGAAGCTAAGCAGATTCAGATCTGCCAGGAGGTTTATAAACATGTCTAGCAAGTTTGTCTTGCTGCCAAACTTAAAATCTCCCTGATATTCAAAAATCTATTAGGCATGCCAGTGAGAGATTAAACTGCATCCTGCCTAGTTTTTTCAGACATTTGCATACATGCAGATACAAGTGTCAATAATATCTGTGACAATTTCTGATCCTAAAAAAGTGATTTAGATAAGTCAGTCTTGTAGTGTAGCCATATGAAGTAGCATCTCAGTAATGCCACATAAATTTCTCAAAAAACCTGTTGGATTTACTGAATCATAATTATTTTTATGCCTGCCTTTTAACCTTAAATGTTTATTAGAGGCCTGTAAGCTTCTGAAAGTTAATGAAATACTGTACAGTGTAAATAGCAGTTAAAAAGTTTTGAAGTTTAGAAATAAACTGAGAAGATTTACAATGCATGTGGTATCCTTTATTTAACCTATTACAACTTAAGTGGAAGTTAGCATGATTTTTAGGACATGTACAAGTTCAATGTTAATGATAAAAACTACCACATGGCTGGCCTCTGGAACGTATATAATGTTTCTGTCAAAGAGCAAATATTAGATTTGCAGTTTTGCAGACAGGGGCTGTATCTTTGTACTGCAACAGATAATAAGAGGAAAATAAAAATTGATGGGGATTTTAACTATGTGAAGATTGCTGCGAAAGACCATGGAGTCCAGTCTAGTCTTTGTGATGATGAAGCTGGCTGTGTTAGTTTCGTTTGCTGTGTCTGTGAGCTTTTGTCTACTTGCTTGCCTCTGTTCCATAACATTTCTATAACTTTGGAGACGTTATTCCTCTCCTAATTAAAGTGAAGTTAATTTAGGACAGATGATTTTAAGAAACCAGTGTGTGTCTGTGCATTTCATTTACTTTGTCTCTATCTCCCAGTTCCTCTTTACTCTGTCCATTCCTGTTTTCTTTCACTGCTTTCCAGGACTTCTGTCAGTTGTCTCCCTGCTATGCTGTATCTCAGTACATCTCCATTCTCAGTGAATTTGTCTCTCCTGTCCTTTCTTCTCCCTTTAGCGTGCGATCTCCCTTTGCTTCTCTCTTCCTCTTGTCGTCTTGTGCTTTCCTCATCCCTCGCCTCCCCACAGCATTGAGGCTTTAATTGTTGAGAGGATATGTCCTGCTTGATTTACTGCGCATTTGTTTTGGTTATTATTGACTGTGAGAAGAATCAATTTGCTTTCTTTCCTTTCTTAGGCCAGTTGGAATGTATCTATACTGTCCACCAACTTATTAGTCTGTAAAAGCATTAGTCCAATCATTTCGTGCTCTTCAGGATACAAGACATATGGTACATCCTCAATATCTTCAGTCCATGTACAAAAGCAAACATCTCCTTTAACAAGATCTTTTAGGCAGTATATGGAAGAGCAAGAGAGATGAGTGTGGGATGCTCTGATTTTAGTCAAGGGGATGAGAAAGTGCATCTCTGCTACAGTAAATATCACCCATTTAATGTTACAAACTATGCTGGTGGGAACTGGCAGGTTTTGTCTTAGGCCAAACTGATCAAAAAAACCTCTCAGTTCTCGGACTCCTCATATAAGGTCTAATAGATTTCCACAGTTCTGCTAGCCTACCTAGATTGACTCTGGATGACTGTAATTTAATAGATTTGACAGTTTTCTTTTAAAGTGTTAGCATGTCTCCATGAGTGCGGATTTTTTTTTTTTTAAGCAAAATTTCCATGATTAACAACCCATCTGTGAGTCACACTGCTCAGTTTTAAAGCTATCCTGTTAGTTTTTACCAAGTCGATGTTAGAATAACTATATATCTACGCTGTGTCAACCCTGCTGGGCTGAATTTGGAAAGAAGTTGGTAAACTTTAGGCTGCAGTTTTGTTCAGTAAAAGAAGCAAACAAGGCATGGGGCAGCGGCTGGACATAAGTTCACTTCACAGCCCTCAGTGAGAACCACCACACAGCTGTTTTTTTGACCTCCTTCCACTTAATCTGAGTGTAAGAAAAACAGTTGTTGAAAGGAAGCCAGACAAGTCAGCTGAAGAGAGGGAGGGGCACTTTCCCATTTTTTTTCAGTTGTGCAACTACTCAGTGTCACATTCACCATATTTTAATAAGCACAGGGCTGAAGCTAGTGAATACAATGGACTTTGGCAGTTTGAAGCTGATTTTAAGGAGGTTTTGGGTTTCAACTCGGTATTTTGCACTATACTGTTCACAGGACTGTATCTGGATTTTTAATGAGTTTATCTTTTGAAAAATCAGCTTATTCAAAACAGCTGGTCTTTAGCATATGTAGTTGACAGAAAAGTGAGAAAAGCATTTCTAAAAAACATGAGTTGGAGCACTGTAGACTTTGACTTTGATTTTCTGCTGCCAAAGTTTTTGAGCTGCTGTGAAATTAAACGGCAATACCAAATTAACTTCACTTTCTGGAACAACGCGAGAAAGGCTTATATTAATTTTTTGTAATTGCCATGTTTTCATTTACCCATTGAAGGAAACAAAATCAAGTGGTATTTCAGTTTCCTTGTAATTTCTGATATGAATCATAATAAATCACCTTGTAACTTCTTAAATTTTCAGGGAATTTGATTCTCCCTTCAGCATCTACTAGATTTTTAGAACAACAATCTTCGTTTTATGGAGATAGCTAATTTGGCCTCGCACTTTAATTAGAACTTTGCTTTTTAGTCTCCTGGTCTTGCAGAAGTCACCCACTCTGTTCTGATATTTATTGTACGCTTCTAATGTGGTTGTAAAAGCTGTCAGATATTTACTTTTCTCAATATAGAAATTAAAGTTAATTAGCAAGAGTTTTTGGGAAATGGTACATTCTTTCTCCTGAATTTTTCAGTCCTGGGCTTTTCTAGACATAGTATGATCAAATTTTGGTTTGCTATGCAGAAAAATACTAATTCTTACATTAGGTTAGAGGGGTGATCGACCATTTAATGAAATAAACGCAAAAATGGAAGAAAAATTGCCATTCTTCTACGGAATAGTTTTTGGCACTTTATTCCAGTCTGCTGATGCAGAGCACAATCATATTGAGAAATCTGAGTCTTTATGAAATTTACATTTTAATGTAACCTAAATCACGAAGCCAAATACTATTTGACTGACTGTTTTTCATCACCTGTAGACTAGGAGCAGGTACATTAACTAGTTATATCACATCATTCTAATACTTAATGCATTAACTGTGTAAAAGTATCTGTTAATAAAGTAAAATAAAACAAGAGTCACCCCAACCCTTAAGGAAACAAAAGAACCCAGCCTTTCTCCTTAAAAACCAACACCAAAACCGTTATCAGTGATGTTTAAAAATAGACTAGTTATCTGTAGAAATCTAGTAGGATTTCCTTGCCCACACAGGTTTAGTTGTCCAGAATGTCACATGTAAAACCAAACCTCCAGTTATAACGGACAGAAGAATTCTCAAAAAATTAAGGTAAGGTATGCACAGGAAAGGACCAGCCACCCCCTCTATAGCACCTAACCTGTCTTCATACCTGCACGCTACCTTTGCACACTAACGTTATACTTCTGTAGAAATAAAGGCAGTTATTTGTCTCTAAGAATGGGCACGCTGCTTCAGTCAAGTTGCCCTTTCGGGTTTGTGTAACATATTTCCACACAGAGCTGTCACCTGGGGTTACTGCCTCCAGTATAAAGGAGTTCCTGAGGTAACCTCGTGCATTCTCAGGTAATCCATTTAGTATTAGAGGTAGAGAAAGGATTGTCACTCCGAAGAATCAGAAGGGAGTTTCCAGTGCGCAAGAGGCCCTGGAGTATGTTTCTTTTGTATTACTTTGAGATACTAACCTAAACTGCCCTTGGTTTATGTTGCGGGGTTTTTTTAACAAATAACCCGTACGTATGAAAGTTAAAATACAGTATCAGCCCTGTTTATTTTATTTATGCTGGTAGTTTCATTGTTACAAATGTATCTATACTCATCCAGGTAAGATGCACAAAACTGTGTCATTACTTCCACTGTGGATTCTTTGTTAATTCCTTGCATAAACTAGCTCTAGTTGTCATTCCTGCAAATGACCATTTTGAAGCAAAATGATTTTTTTCATGTGTAGTCACAAGAATAAATTCAGGGAAGCAGCTTTATGTGATGAATATAACCCTGCTACATTTTTAAGGAACACTCTTGGTCAGTAATTATGGATATTATTAGGCATAATTTAGAGGCTACATTATCATTTATCCAGTCGAGGATGGACATCCCGTTCCAAATCACAGCTGGGAGCAAAGGTCCCAACTTTATTAGATTTTTGTACACTATGTATCTTCGTTGCCTCTTCAAAAGAAGGACAAAATGTGAGAACATGTCAACAAACTGTAGTTCCATTTGAAGTGATTTTAGTTCATTTAATCTAATTTTGTGTTTGAAAATATGTTGACCCTGGGTTTGTTGGCAGTAGAGCAAGTGCACCTCTAACCTTTCACCTGAGGAAGCTCTTATAGGGACTGGGATGGTATGTCGGTTCTGCCTAGGTCAAACTTAGCTTTTTTTGCTTGCTCAAGGGTTTTCCCTCAAGTCAGGGAAAACCGCGAAGGCGAGCAGTACTGGTTGGGCCTTAGAGGATGTGCTTTAGCTGTGGAATTCCTATGGATGTTAATGATTATCAGGGCAAAATGCATACTTTTTTCCATGCATATTATGAGACCCCAGTTTAACTGGTACTTAGACTATATTCCTAATTAAGGGCGTGTGACTAGTCTTCCTGGGCTCAAGAGGAATTCTTACGTATGCATGAATTCCTGCTTTTGTACTGTTAAGAAGCGGGGCACACAAAATTAAAGAAGAAGAAAAATGCTGTTAAATCTGAAAATACTTGCAAGAGTCTGCAGTTTTAATTTGCTTCTCTAAACCCTGAATGGGTGTCTTCTTTCTGCTTTACTCTTTGAAAAATGCAATTGTTAAAAATTAAATCATAGATCCAAATTTTCTAGTTATTGTAGTCAATTTCCTTCCAGACATCCTTAGTAGGGAACCTTAGTTTCCTTATTATCAATGAATTATATAGTTAAAAAACTATTATTTAAATCTTGTGCCAATATTTCAATGTTCTTTTGCTTTTCTCTTTTTCTCTTTCTTTCTCTTAAGCCCCTTCTTTGTTCTGTGGGTTTTCTTTTGTAACTCCTCCAGACTACAGCTTTGTTCCCCCTTCCTCCACTCCTTTCTGGTCAGGTACTGCTTTACTGCTTTTATATTTCCTCTAGATTTGCTTCTGTTGTTTCTGTATGCAGCAAGTGAGGGAAGGGACGAATCTAATACTTCAGTTCTTATCTGACTCCAAGAACTGAGTTATTACGTGTTATTCTTGGAGTGTAACAAAAATTAAACTCTTAAACTTTTGAAGAAGTGTATATTACAATAAGCAGTTTGAATAGGTGTTGCAAAGCTCAATAGTCACAGCAGATTCAATCAATGATCAATTGACTGTTAATTTGCTATGTAGTTGACATCTGTGAGCTATATATATTTTAATGTATTTGCTCAAATGGACATACCTGAAAATTTCACTGCTTGTAGAGAATGTGTTCGTCCCATCCCTGCCGCAAAGCATATTGCAGCAGCATCTTAGAATACAGTAGTTTTCTGTAGAAAATGCTTTCTCTAAATTCTGCATTAATATTGTTAATTAATTTTACCCATCTGTTTTCTAAATATTGTTTTCTTTATTCTCATTTAACCGTCTCTGGCTTTAATAAATGCAAACATTTTGAACTAAGAGACTGCATAAAAATGCTTAAAGTAGTAGTGCAGTGGTACAGTGGTAGTCTCAATTAGTGCAGACCTAGTCTTCAGAGCTGAACTGCACCACGGGACAATTTAAGAAGAATTTTGCTAGTAGGAAGGTAAATGCCTTTGAGGAGTGTATGGAAGGAGCTGCTATTGTTGAGAATGCAGCATTCACTCACGTTACAGTGACACACCTCTGTGTACAGGGGTGCAGGACTTGGCCTAGGTTGTGCAAATCAGGTTTGAGGCTGGCTTTTGCACTAGGGGAAGGGAGGTGTCTAGCATGCATGAACGCAGATGTAGTCATAACCAAGATCTGACTAGATCTGAGTAGGCAGCATGTTTTATACCTGCCCCACAGAGGTCATCCAAATTGCTTAGTGCTCTGAGATGGATTCTTAAGGCTTTCCATAGTTTCTAGAGGGTAAAAGGATGTAGGTGGCAGCTCGGTAGTAGAATGGCTAGTGTCCTTACTTGTGCTGAGAGTGTCTCCTATGAGCCCTCCCTTGGTTCATGCCAGGGATTTCAATCTCAATGTCCTATACTGCTCTTGAATGTTTTGCCCCTCAGTTGTTCACTGTTTTGGAGTCTGTTTCTTCCATTTCTATCTCCTTACATACAGATTTTTTTGCGGGGGCAGATACTTTTACTTCCTTTCAGTAGTCACAACATTGATTGAGAGTCCAAGCTTTAAGGCACTCTTCCAGTTGCCATTTACTTATATAAAGGGACACATCTGTAGAAAAGATGAACAGAAAGCCATTCTGGTATAGCTGTTTACCCTGTGGTCATGACATTCAGCTGGAATGTCTGAAGCACTTACCTCATTTGAATTGGAGAACACAAAGGAGAGTTGTAGGTAAATGCTATGAGCTTCTATCCTGGGTGAGGATAGAAGATGACCTCTTTCATTCAACTGCACACTACTTGATCGTAAAGTCTGTTCTTACTGAAACTGGTATCTGTTCCATGAAAACAAAATTGTGAAGTGGCCTACAGTGATAGCAATCAAGACAGCAATCAAGACTCAGGGTTACTTGAAGCCTGTCACACATTCCCATATATTCCTATCTACGGTTTCAACAATTTATAATTATATTCCTTTTATCCTATGAAAAACTGCTGTGTCAGAGAATTCTTAAGTAACTGTAACAATAAGTAAGGATTCGATGTCTTGCATATCACAATATGCTGTGTAAAGTATTTCTTTATACAAGTACAAAATATTAAAGGAAAATATTGATTAGTAGTTCTTAATTTAAGCTTATCTGCCTGTTTGAATGGCTATGTCATGTTCTGATAGATAGGCTACATTACTTCATATGTTCTTAGTAAAACCATCTTTTTTAAAATAGCCAAAGAATTTGCTTACATTAAATGAACAAATACTTATTTCATGATATTACAAGTACTTTTTTCAAAAGGATCTTCAGAGCTGGCTTAGTTCTGCTGATACGGAAGTTGGTAACATAGGAGAAGGGTTAAGCCGACTGTTGAGCACTACTGGAGGTGCTGCCCATGCTTGTATAATAGAACTGAGGTTTGGTTAAACAGCGCAAGTAAATGTGCATTGCTTCGAGGAGCATGGAAACTAACACACAGGAACAACCCTTAGGGGATATGGCTGCAGAATTATGAGGAGGCCATACCACAGGAGGGAGAAACTACTCACAGCTTTTATAATAGTACGTTGCTTAAATTCCACAAGGGTCACGGGCAGAAATGTGAGCTAGATCAGCCTGCTGTGATCACATGGCGCCTCTTTTGTTTGCACCCCAGTTCCTTCATCAGTGGCCCAAACTAATATTAAAATTCATTTGCAGCACATCTGTCTCATGGTCAATGAGAAACTTTTCCAAAATACTCTAGTGTGAATCAAAGCTGACTATAGTTCCCTGTCTTTTCTTCTCCTCCTGTTTGCAGAAGGAAAGGCTAGGTTAAGCAAAAGTATATTTACTCATTCACACATGTACCTTTTATTCACCTCCCTCAGATTTCTCACTCTGTTTGCTGTTAATCCTCTGAGTACCTCCCTCCTAATCCACAAGGTTTATTTATTACTGCTTTCTCAATAGCTTCTTTTCTTTTTTCTTGCTTTTTCTTTCCCTCTTGATTTCTCGTTCACATTCTCCTGTTGGATGCTTTCTTTCCATCAATCTTTGCTGTTAATCCCATTCTCTCTCACCTTCCTCATTCTCCCTGTAGCTATCCTCTTTCTCTCCTTCACTCAGTGTTTCTTCTCTCTCCCATCTGTACAGATGTCCTTTCCACATGCTGACTGTCTTACCTCAAGTTTAATTTATCCTGGGACAGCTCTGTTTGGAAATTCAGGGCTGATAGTCTTTACTCCAGTTTTTGTGACTATGTCACCAGAGAGATATTGTTAATATTTTTTCCAAAATCAGCACTGTCATTTCCCTGTATTCCATCAGTCATTTGGCTTCCTTTTATATATTTCACATCATGAGCATCACTTTTATTTGAAAATATGGGTGTTGGATTCTAAATTAATCTAAATTCAGCTACTTTCTGCCTCAAGACCTTTGGAGATATATGGTTTTGATTTCTCTTGCTTCTTTCTCCTTTTTCTCTCTGGCTTCGCAACTTGAAAAAGAGTTAGAAGTCCTTCTTTCCCCCAGATCTGCCCCTCTTTCTATCCTAAATTTCCTCAGTATTTTCCCTCATTTTCCTTCCATGTATTCCTTCCCTCCTTAGTTCTTTTCTTCCATGTTTTCCCAAATTTATCTTTGCCTTGTGTAATCTTCTTCCTTGCCCCTTTATCTCCTTTCCAGAATCTACAATGACACCCTGCTCCCCAGAATCACTCCTTCCATCCTGCGATGCTTCCCCAGATCTGCCCGTGATATTCCTGCACACCTATAAACGGTTACTGACCTTACAGTCAGTAACTGCTCTGTTTTTTCTTTCTTTCTCTAAAACAATTGCTGCCCACGATGTGCTGTTTCCCTGTAAAACTGATTACTGAAATCCTGATAAGGTATAGGACATAACATTCATGTCAGGATCTAAACAAGTAGCATCTACATCTGACTTGCTTAGAGGGGAGAAAGTATGTTTGAACTGCAGTATACTTAATATATCACCTAGATTTTTACAACATCTTATTGTAAATATAAGCAATAAATTCAGATGGTGATTCTCTTTTATATGGCATTCTGTACGTCCTGTATCAAGTATCTGATAAGCATACTCTCCATAAGCAGTCTGAAATGTTGGACTAAACTTTAACGATATGATATAAAAGAGGGCATAATCTGTTGCCGAAACAGTTTTTTAGGCATTCCGTTATTGTGATATATCTAATAATAATTTAAACATAGTATTTGTTGTTATTTTAAAATAAATTGATTATATTGTCTCTGTAAGCTAAAATATTTGAATATTTAATGATTTTTATATATTTAATACTGTTATGCAGAAGCCTCTGTTTCTATGAAATGTCACTAGTGGGGTCAGAAGAAATCTTAAACACAAGCAGGGCTGAAACCGTCAAGGTTTTCTAGCTCATTTGCCATGTTTTGTGTTCCTGATTTAAATTAAAGGCAACTAGCTATGAACTTCTAGTATTACATTGTTGAAGGCATTGCTAAAACTAGAATCTTAATGGTATTTCCTGAAGTCGATTGGGGATTTCTAAGAAATTGGATAGGGTTCTGAGAAAAAAGATGATTATATGTACATTGTGTCAAGTCATCCATCATGATCACATGATGAATTCTTCTGAAATTTTTTCAATAGGAAGCTTGCTTGTGCTCGTAAATCCTATCTACAGGGACTTACACAGGAAAAAACTGCAAAAAAAAATGGCATTAATGGAAAAAAAGAATGCTTTAGCCAAATGATCCAACTACAAAATGCAGTAGAGTGGTAGATGTTTCTTCTAAACTGCTCAAGTCTTTGTCTTCTGTCTTTCAAGTCCTTGTCAAGTCTTTTTTTTTTCCAAGCCTTTATCTCTTAGGTGCCATGTCCCTTTTTCTCTCATTGGAAGAGTCGAGGGTTTATTTTGCAAGTTTGGACATTCTACGTCAGGGTTAAAACCCTGTTTTCCTATCAAATTTTTTGGATGGGGTGTTGGTTTTTGAAACGAGGCTTTTTTTCACATTTGTTTTTTTATAAAATTTCACAACTTTTTATTGCTTAAAATGTCTGGCCTTTACACTGGCAAAATGCTTGCATACTAATGTAGCTTAAAATTTTCAAGTATTGATTTCACTGAAACTTAGGAAAAAATTTGTAAGGATTTTTTTTCTTCATGAAAAGTTTTGTAGAACAAATTCATTGGTGATATACAGAATAAACTCTTGAAAAGGCTGGATTTACATCAGCCAACTTTCATGCAGATTGTAACAAATGATCCGTACAAATTTCCTGTGGAAACTCTTTAGTTTTTTTGCTCATGCTGATGTTAGCTTCCAGTTTTAAGTGCATTAATATTTAACTTGGGAGTTGTTTTTGAAAGAACATCACCTTATTCTGTTTGTTTTGCTTCGTTAGAAGTCTAAAGTTAAATCAACTGTAAACGCTAATAGTTCTTTTGGAAAGAAACTAGTGACCTGTAAAATAAGTTGATGCATGTAACTGGCAGCAAGTTTTATTATGAAGCGCAAAAATACAATAATTGCAAACGTATTTAGTAATTTTGGGGTGGGGGATATTTTATTTATGGTTCATATAGTTTGACTTTTTTCTAACAGTAAAAAGAACTATTAAAAAAATAACATAAAATCCCTTCAACTTTTACACCATGCACCTATGTTTAAATCTTCTTGATCTGTGTAGTGCAGATGCTTTCACAGTTACATAAAATTAATGCCAGTGTATGGTGTTGTGCGATAATTGTTTTATATTTTACAGTACTGCTATTTACATAACCTTAGTAGCCTTCAGTTAACAAACCCTAATAGTATCAATGTCTGTTTCATTTCAGTGCTAAGCCCGAAGGTGATAGGCATTGCCATAGCCAGGTATGACTTCTGTGCAAGAGACATGAGAGAACTGTCCTTATTGAAAGGGGATGTTGTAAAAATTTATACAAAGATGAGTGCAAATGGCTGGTGGAGAGGTGAAGTAAATGGAAGGGTAAGGTTTTTTTTTCTTTGTCTCATTTCTGCATTCACTGACAGTGATTTTGTAAAAAACATAAGGTGTGTTCCTACATCACAAACCTTCTTTATATATTTACATTCACAAGATACAACAGGTTCCCATCTCTGTTTTATAGGAGCCAGGCAGAACTCTTGCCAGGCAGCTTTCCCAGCATCTAAATTAATTGGTTATTTAATTTGACCTACCAGGCTGAATATTTGGGCAAGATTATATGGTTGGAAAATAACCAGGATTAATAGTTCAGCTACAGCTGAACTTTCTTGAACTGTGTTGAACACATGTATTTGGGGTCGAAATCTCAGGTTCCTGGTGCTGTGGAAGTCTGTTTAGCAATTTAACACAGAATGGTTTCCACGCCTTTCTGCTAGGCTACAACACAATGGAATCAGCCACCTTTTTTATAGGAGGCTGCTTTTTTGATCTCAAAAAATGTGGCTCATATGAAGTGGCATATTTAGCAGGGATTTTTACAAAGTCACTTCACACTGCTCTCTGAGACTTGCATGGAAGTTAAGTTTCAGTTTTGACCTATAAAGGCTATATTGTTTCAGTCTTGGTGTACTGCTCTTTAATGCAGATTAGTCAGAAGTATTTGAGGCAGCTATTTCCATGTCTAAAGGGCTGAGATGCAGGGTCAGGGAATGCGAGGTGGAAGAAAGTAGGTTGGCTGGAAGCCGGAAATGAAAGTTGCAGTAGAAGTTGAAGTAGATGTAGTCGAAGTAGGTGTCCAGATTTACTGCTTTATGCAATTTGAAGAACTTTTTTTTTTTATGTAAATGAGTCTGGTTATGATATTAAAATGAAATGGTCAATTAGACAAGAAGTAATAGGGAAGCAGAAGAAATAACGGTCATGTGAAGAAAACTGAGTGTCTCATTCTAATGCAGCTACCCACATTATAAAGGACGCCCTGTTCTACACTAGCATTCTTTCTGATAGTTTTCACAGGCTGGACTTGAGATCATAAGCCCACCTCTGGAGATATTTTGGCAAGGTAGTCTAAAACAAAGTTTATGCAGTTACTCATTCCAGTCATGTTCTAGGTTTGGTTTTGTGGTCTTTCATGAGTGTTAAATTGACTTAGGTATAAAGACGTCTGAGTGAAAAACGTAAAGCGAATAGATAAGACAATAAGAACTATATGACATTGCTTCCCTGTATTTCTTATATAATCCTTATTTGACACATCATTCATTTCAGAATGGAGTTAGCATCATACCTTATGAAGTGTAGAACACTGGACTCTGCTTTCCAGTTCTGTCTTATTTAACACTCCTGTTGGTGGCAATGGAATTGAACTCCATGTAATGCAATCAAATCAGTCACTATTTCCTTTGTAAGAGGATTCCCTGGACCTGACTGAAGCCTGTTAAATATTCAACTGCTCATTCAAAAAGTAGCAGCATCCTGCCTGTAGTAAAACTACTTCCACTCTTGGCATTTCTAGACTTCTGTCTCAATGCTTAGACTTCCAATTTGGGCAAAAGGTTGTTTTTTTTTTTTTTTTAGGGGGGGTAGAAGGGGGATTTAGTCTCCAAACCATCATATCTGCAAGTTATTCTTTCATTACCCTAACTGTGCCAGGTCAGTGAAGTTTATCTTTGTGATCTTAGTCTTATATTTACTGAACAGACTCATCCTTGTTTTGCCTAGTTCAGCCATTTAAAAAGACCTGTGCATCTCATGTATTATTTTGTTCTGCTTTTCCCCTTTTTAGGTGGGCTGGTTTCCATCAACTTATGTTGAAGAGGACGAATGAATTAAAAATTTTCCTCTGCTGACCAGCAGTTTCAGGGATTGTAAAAATTTAATATCTGCAAAGTGTTATTGGTCTTGTTAAGTATTTAAACAGCAGCATTTTTGTCTGTCTGAACCTTCCAGTCTTAATGTTGGGATTTATACAGAAGTTTGTGCTGACAGTTTATTACCTTGCCTAGAGCTGTGCAAGAAACAACCTGCCAGTTTGCCATCGCTGGGGATCAGTACAAAGTCCAGCCCTCACCTTCCCAGAAGATCTCTGGAAAACAAATCTCTTTCTGCTCCTTTTCATTTCACCCTGTACTACACCATGAATACTAGCTATGGCTGAATATTTTACTAAGTTTCTTTTGTTCTAGCTGATATCTGTGATGGTACAAGGAGATGAAGGTTATTCCGTATCACTGTATGCAGAAAACAGAGTTCAGTCATTCCGGTGGGCATAAAGTATAGTCAGTAGACTTGTCTTGAAACATCAAGCTACTTATCACCTTACAAACAGTTTTATGCTCACAAAAACATTCTGAAGGAAATATGAATGTAGTAAACATGAGCAGCATTCGTGCATATATAATTAGTTAACTGACTACTTTGAGGTCCTGCCTAAATCTTCTAACAATTTGTTTAAAGACAATGTTTTAAAAAGGTGTAGTGATGTGGTATTGCTTGAAAAATAGTCCACAAAGTGGAATTGTGGGATCCTTTCTTTGTCATCCCAAGTCTTTTTGTGTGAGGTATTTTCATTTAAGCAGCTGACCATAAATGTGCAACTGAGGATAGTCATGACAAGATGAGTTTTAAACTTTTCAGCATTAACATTAAATAAATATTGTAGACCTGTTCTGTAGGAGTGTACTCTAATGCAAGATGATGTCACTTCTCAAGAACCAAAACCTCTTGATTGATTCAGATGAACTTTGATGCTTCCAACTCTAAGCTGTCTTTTCCTAGTTAGACAGGACTTTCTATCACCTTTTGTGCTCTTACAAGGTAATGCAAAGGGAACTTGCAGACTTTGTGCCCTTTCCTCACTTGTTCCCGGGGATGTTAATGGCAGTTCAAAGAGTGAGTGGTCTTGTTGCAGTGTTATGAACGTCCCCAAGGGAAAATGTGTCTAGGTTCGCTAGCTTAAAATCAGGCCTTGTAAAGTGGTGCCCACCCCTTGGCAAGGCAGTGTTTTAATATATTTATTGGAGGGTCAGAAGTGCTGTAGTTGTAAGCTAAAATAAATGTGGATGATGTCTTCAGATGTGCAATTTCGAATATTTAGATAATGTCTCACGTGGCTTGAAAACTGCTAAGAAAATAAAAGCTCTTAAATGCATTTTCTTTCTAGGGTAACGTTGACCAATCAAGAAAATTAATTCATCCTGCCTCCCATCCCATCTTTTGCTTCTCCTGTCCTCTCTTCACATAGGCATCTTGCAGTTAGTGTGCATAGACACTGCACGATTTAACACTGCAGTTTTTCCTACTCTACAAGCAACATAATATCCACTGTTCGTCCACAGAACAGAATCTGCTGGTACATATTTCAGATTCTTTTTGGCTGTCCCCAGTGTTCTTTGCTACTTTTTGGCCTCCTTCTGGCTATCAGGAAGAACCAAGCACAGCACAGAGGATTCATAATAATCCCCTTTGTCTCTGCAACCGTCTTACCCATGTGCTACACCTAGCATACACTGCTGTGTGACCAGGTGAGAGAGAGGATCTTCTAATTAGAAATCCTCCACTTCTGAGATTCAGCCTTGCAGATGAAACTCTGCTGATGCTCTAACTTTTCAAGGATTTACCTCAAAATTATGTAAACTGTGATCGTGTTGAGTACATTACTTGATGGAACAATTGAGAGCATTTGTAAATATGTAGATTATGCAGAAAACATACTTTGTAAATGATGTGTACAGCAGTGTAGACTAGGGTATACTGTCTTTGATCATGTTTTGCCATGCAGTTTTATTGTCTGTTGTGAGCCTGATCCTATATTCCTTAAGTAGACAAAGTTGATTCTTTCACAGTTTTGCCTGCTCAAGGGGTAGAGGAATAGGCTCTAGGCCTGTGAAGTATTTAGTGCTTTGCTGTCATATAGTTTTGAGGAGAGGCAGTTTAATTCAATACAAGTTGAGAAATACATCAGTAATTTTCAACAGCTTGGTTTCAGAATAATTTTGAGTAGTCTCCTAAAGTTGTTGTAAAGCTTTTAAGCAATCCCTGAGTCCAGTAGTCAGCCCTTGAGAAGAATGAAAGCCATAGCTAAACTTCCTTTTGTGGCATAAATCTACATGTCATTGTCTGTGTTTAATGCCCTGTGTAGATTAAGTTAATGCTGCATCTTAAACTGTATTTTGAGTACCAAAGACTTCCTAAATATTCCCGAGTGTCTCTTACATGTGCTGCTTTTGTTTGTATGGAGGTTTTGTTGTCATGCAATAATGGAGTTACAGTACTTTAATTTGTACTATTTTGTAAATATGTTAAATACAATAAAGTGGTTAATTTTTTGTTTAATGGTATGTGTCAAAATGTGTAGTTGCCTAGTATGAAGGTTGTGCTTCCTTTGTCTAACCACCTTCTCAGTGTGAGCAGAAGTTGATAATATTGTGTTTTGGTTTCCCAGATTTGCATAATCCTTGTTTAGCTGTAAAACTGAGCTGTCAATGTAACTGGGATAGTATAGCTTTCCTTGAGAGCTTTTCATTGGTGGGATACTTTGCCTTCTGCCAGAATCAGGAAGGTAGTGGAGGGGTTTTGTTTTGTTTTTAGCTATAGAGAACATTGTGGGATCAGTCATATAATATTGATTTTTGTCTGTCAAAGATGATATTTGTAGTTTTTTGACTGAAAAAAAAAAAAAAAAGGTTGTTCTTAAAAAGTTTGCTTTTATGTGTCGTGTTCCATAGCACTGTCCTTTCTCTTCCACCTTTGGCTTTCTCCCTCTGTCATGTGAATTAACACACAAATTCAGGAGCTCAAGTCTGAAAATACAGTCTGTGTCTCATTTCATGGGCTACTTGATAACCTTTTCATGGTGTAACCCATTCATGCATTTTTTACAATATAACATTCATTATTAATATGTTTATAAAAATATTTCTGGACAGGTGAATTAATTCAGCAAGGTCAGTGATGATACAACTGCAGTGTTGTTTCATTGTGTCCCTTCTATTTTTCAATAGCAGAGATCTTGTGGAACTGCCCTTCTAACAGATAATTATTAAACTTAATGAGGCATTTACACATCTCTACAGATGTAAGGCATAATTTTCCTGTTACCCATGAACATATCACATAACTAAGAGTCACACGTAATGCAAGATGCAAAAATGTTTCTCAATTAAATTGTCTTGTTAACAGTATCATGCTCAGTCACAGACATTCTCCTTCCCCTTGTGTGCAAGAAGAGATGTGTGTCCTCTGATGGGTGAGAAATTGAGAAAGCACTGTAATTAGGGCATAAGAACCACTTGTGACTGTGTTCTGGATAATTTTTTCAGTTGTAAGGCTTGGAAGCTCATTTGAAAATATCAGCTTGAAAAAAAACCTAATTTGAACGATGAAAATTATGCCAACTGGATACCTTTCTCCTTTGCTTCACAGGCAAACTCTAGATGCTCTATGAAAGAAAAGGTCGATTCTCAAGGTTTTAGCAGTTCATAAAGGTGAGAGAGAGGTGCTGTCTAGAAAAAAGTGGGGCTTGTTCATACAAAATACCCAGCCTCAGACCCAGGTTTTGTTCCGTTGACTTTGATGTTCAGTGCAAAAACGTTTGTTTCTATTTCATGATCAATGTTACCAACACTTTGGAAAAAGAGCTGCAATGGCAGATATAATTTATGTGCTAGCATTGTCGTACAGCTTCACCAACATTATTGACGCTACAGTAAATTAACTCTTGTCTCTTTGCTGAAACTGGGCTGCCGAGAGCCTTACAGCACTATTTTATCTGCAGTTCAAGTTCTTCAGAGAGCACTGCTTATTCCATTTGAGCGACAGAGGAAGCACTCCCTCCTCCCCATTTTATTGCTGAGCATGACATTATATGACATGGAGTATCTCTTTGGTTAGTTTGGGTCAACTACATGGTTGTGTCACCTCCCAGCTTCTATTCGCTGGGAGGAAGGGCACAGCGTAACAAACAGAGGTGGCCTTGGTGCTATGCAACACTGTTCAGCAATAGCTAAACCATGAGGGTGTTGTCAGCCCTGTTTTTGTCACAGATCTACAACACAGCACTGTAAGAGCTGGCATGAAGAAAGTTAACGCTGTCCCAGCCAGACCTAGTACAGCAGGCATAAAGGTAAAATGACAGGCCGAGATGCTGTGTGTATATGTAATGCAGGGTGCTTTAGCGAGCCACAGTAGTATCTGTTCTTGTGAAATTCAGGTAGGGTCATCGCTGGCATGCAACTGTGGATCTTGGAATGTGTTCATTTAAGAGAAGTTAATACATTCCCTAGCCTTTCTTGAAATGTGCCATGGAATTTTAGCTCTTACCTAGATGTCCACTGTATGGAGGAAGGGTAGTTCTGAGTAACTTTAACTTCATAAAGCTGTGAGATGAGATGTTAGTGCTATCCACTTTTTCACAAACTGCTGAAATGCATGATGCATGTATAATTAGCTAATAGAAATATAGAAAGGTTTAAGCATCAGAAATTGGCTGCAGAAGGGTGATTCATTGCATTATCTTACCAACTTCCTTTTCAAGAACAAAGAGCCGTTTGTTTTTATAGCAAATGAGACTTGGGTTTCTAATTTAGTTTTATAATTCCTGATCTGCTGTAGTGTATTCTGCCCATTCATTATAAGGATCTCTGCTGCTTACATGACTGTAAAGTTAGGTTTTTATGTAATAAGCCTCCTGAAATGTTTGAGTTATTGGTGACTTTTTCTGGGTTACAGTTTTTCACCTGGTAATGTGCTTTTCAGAAAATATTTGAGTACATGTTAAAATGTTGCAATCTGACCTTAAGTAAACTCCTAGTTACAAGGAAAGGCAGGTTCGGAGGTGGCTGTTTGCCAAGGGGCATGAGGCTGGTTTGCTTCTTTCAGAACCGTTTTTTCATATTAATAGCGTAATATGTGGCTTTAGGAAGAACAGAAATAGAGAACAAGAAGTAAGAAGCTGATACCATACCATATGTATTAGAAACAACCTGGTGTATGATAACTTTTCTACATGGTTGCCCCAAATTTTAAATGTCTGTTGATTACATTGGATTGGAAACAGAAATTCTCTAATGCTTCTGTATGGGAAAACTTTGCTAATGCAGTAGAGGGATCAAGGACCCTTGGACTTCGTCCCAGTCCTACCAGATAACTCTATAAATCTGTCTTCAATTAGTTGTATTTTTTCTCAAAGCTATTAAAAGGTTTCCTCAGGGAGATGCAATATTGTCCCCAGGATTATAATTCTTACTCATGCGTAAGGCTAATGGAAATATGTATAATTGAAGGAACGTTTTTCTCTGGTAGTTTTACGATCCTTGTAGCTTGTAAGCTATTAATAATGTGCAATGTGCCAGGAGGTCCCCATCCTACTAAGCTACTGGGTGATGTACAAACACCTTTCCTACCTCTTCTCCCGGATATTTTGTTTTTGAATCCTGAGTTTGTTTTCTCTTCCCCTTCCTGTCAAATATCCTGAGATATTTAAAGTTGGTATCTCAGAAAGGCCTGTTAGTTAAATACCGTGTGAATGCAGTGGCTTGGGAGCTTTTTCACCGTTGCTCCCCTGCTGCTTAAGATAGACTCAGAATGGCTGTAAGGATGGTATAGAAAACTTGATTTTATGTAAGAGAGGGGAACGCTTACCTCAGAGGAATTTGTAGGCCAGTTTTATTCTCTCGATTTGCTGTATCTATGAATATAGCTTCATTAAACTTGGACTGCCTTGTGTTTGTGATGGATGAAAGAAATTCCCTGGAACTGTGTGTTCAGTAACATTCTGGGTGTCATCTGGGTGTCATCTGGGTGTCTGGGTTCTTCGATGTCATCTAATTTGAGTGTTTTGGCTGAAAAAACACTTGAATATACTACATGCTGAAAGGGAGGCTTGTTTTCATTCGTTCTCTTCTTTTTTTTTTTTTTTTCCCCTCCGCCCAAATCACAAAGACTGTTATAAAATTCAAATGAGGTGTGGTACAAGTCAACATGCCCAATCCCATAAGCATATAAGACATCAGGAATATTAATGTGGAGAGAAGAAAAATACAGGCAGATCATAAAAGCAATCATGCCTGATTTTTGTTTTGGTAATATTCATTTTTATTATTGAGAAGGGTGGGACGGGACTTTCATTACCTATTATATCAGCTGCTCTATTCCCAAGAACAATTCCAAGTAAAGGATGTAGTAGCAGGTCTTCTATTCAAATTTTATTTACAAAAAAAGAGATTTATTGTCTTTACAATTGTGTAGCAACGTAAGCATATCCAGCTGGGTCAGGTAAAGACGGGAATTAGAAGATTAAAAGGCAGATTGCTCTCCAAATCAGTATGTCACTGTGACTTTTTCCAGATAGTAAGTTGTGGAAAATCAGGCCTCAGCAATCTAAACAAAATCTAGGTATAGCTTATCAGTCTTTGCAACTTTGATTCACACTTTGGGGGAACATACCTTTTTTCTACGTTCTCCTGAACATGGGAGAGCAGGCTTAGTCTTCCTGTCACCAGAGCGTGAGTACGGCTCCTCAGATTTATACAATAAGACCAGATGCACAAAACCCTTTTTATTTTATATCTTCTGGGGCATGCTAGTAAACACTCATATAAGTATACAAAAAGATTTCTATGGAAAATATTTCTGATCGCATTATTTCTTTTGCCTACTACCCAAAGAGCCGCATGGCTTTAGAAAAAACAAGCTTCCAGAAGCAATGATTCCCTGCTTGCACATTCTTCACTTGCAAATCTCTGAGGGTCTCAGTGTGCCTATAGGGAGTTAAGTTTCATACCATGCTCAGGGATGTCCGTTTCAAGTGTGACCTTCCTCCAGCAAACAAATTCTTGACAAACACTCCTTTTTGTTGTCTAGAAAATACATTTAAAATATTTTCAGGTGATGTCATGCAAGCATGGGCTGCGAGTGGACTGGAGGATAGGATTTTAACTCACCCAGAATCTGATAAATTGGTAATTTAGAAAAAAGGATGCAATTAAATAAGAATATCTATGAAGTTATATTTACAGGTGGAAAGAGTTGTCTACACCAGTTAAGACTGGGCAACTTCTGGCTAAGCAGCAGGACTGTGTTAAAGGACTGAGGGAGAAAAATAAAAGCAAACCATGGACAGAACAAATTAACAGGATTTTACTGTGAAGAAGGTAAATACTGTCTTGGTGTATAGTAATGGGAACATCATCTATAAAATGTGAAGTAATCAATTAATTTCTGGTAAGGCTTTAGCTGAAGTACTTTGTCCAGCTTTGGGCACTAAATTTTGTATAAGGTATAGCCTCATTGAAAATACTCCTGAAGAGACTAACAAGGAAGCGTGAAGAAACTGGAGTTGTTTGAACGGAATTATAGAGCAGGTTAAGGGGGTGGGGGTGGTGGTAATGGCATCCAAACAAGTGAGAGGCTTTGTGTAAAAGAGACTGAACTGTTCTCCACAGTCAGTGTAAACAGTACCAGAAAAACCAAGCTTGAACTGGAGCAAGGAGATGTAGTCTGTAGGGAAGTCTTCTGAATATCAAGCTACCTAGATGCAAAATTGTCCAGAAAAATTGTGGAATCTCCGACACTGGAGGTTTTTAAGGTATGGTTAGCTAAACGTATGCCAGGGATGGTTATGTACAGTTAAAGATGCCCAAGATACATACCACATGTTCTTTTGAAGCTCCTGCTATGCTACCTGTCTGTAATTGCCTTTCAGCTGTGTAGTGCTTCAATCAACTGCTGGTGTTTGCCAAAATCCCATATAAATGTTATACCAACATAGCGACAAGAAGATATATGAAGGGTAATAAGATGAACATCCAACATAGAGCTAGCAGGTTGCTAAATATGCAGTTTGAATGTTTACGAATTAAAACAGTTTCTTCAGGAGACACAATTGGCTCATACTTAGCTCACAGTAGTGTAAGAATGGTGTAAAAGCACAGTCGTAAGAGTTGGTTCACAGTGGGAAGCATGAGCTAAACAACATTATTACAGTTTATAAGTTTATTTCTGATGGAACATACTGTTGCTGCAACATTTGCAGTGTTGTCAAAATCAAAACTTTTCTTAAATATGCATTGATTTCAGGGAAGGTTACCAAGGCAGGCAGGTCGGGTACCATGTCCTTCTGCTCTGTTCCAAACAGATGGAAAATGAAAGATCTGAGAAAGAGATTACTTTGCTTCAAGCATCCTTCCCTCAAATCATCAGAAATTACATTTTTATAAAACAAAACCAGTTCATTTAGTTCTTATGCAGAATTTGCAAAAGTACTATAATATTAAAATTTGTCCATAAAAGAGTGGCAAACAAGCTATCAGCATGACTGCAGTCTTTTTTAACGTCAAATGATTGAATACAAGTGCTAAGATTAATTCTGCCTGGTGTCTGAACGCATCTTTTTCTTGTTCGCCTTTTTCTAGATGAGTAACAAATAAGCTTTTTTGTTAGCTTTTGGCATGGCATCCTTTCTCTGTGTTCTAAATGTGTATACAGAGATGCAATAGTTTGTCTTAGATGCAGTTGAATTTAGTCTCAATTTTTGGATTGTCATGAGTATTTTGTAGTTATCAGTGAAATAAATCAACAAGCAGAGAAAACAGCTGTTGTCCAAATAAAATGCATTCAGGCAGTAAGACTAATAAACCTAGGTATTTTCTCTTCCTGGCTCTTCATCAGGAATGCACTGTGAAGAGAAAAGTTTTATTTGAATGTCACTGCACAAAAGTTCTAATTACTAATAGTATTCATCAAACTATTTAGTAGTGTAGTGACATTAAGTAATAATTAATAGGCCATGTGATGTGTGGCTGCGTGAAGTGACAATCATTAACCTGTGACATAACAGAATATGCCTGGAGAACAACTGGCATGCGATGTGCTACTGTTTGTTCTTCCCTGTGTTATTGGAGTTTGGCCTCTCTTCATTCATAAAATGAAACTGGGTTCCAAATCCAGAACCTGTTAACGTGACTGGTGTTTGGAGCGTATACGTGGTTCACTACGCATCAGCCTGAGCTTTGACATGGTGGTTGAACCTCTTGTCATCGTGGCTGCTTATTTGGGAGCTGCTATTAATGGGTCCTTGTGTGGTTCCACCTTGCCTTCAAAGAGTTGGCAAAATGTCAGGATTTGCTCTACTGCTATATTACTTTTTAATAAATTCTGAAAACTATTATCTAGACACTGAAGTTACAACTATATCTGTATAAGTTTGCGTTACACAGTATGCATTCGGATGTGCATACAGAATATTCTTTGTGGTCTGTGTGGTTAGCCAGGATTTAGAATCTTGCTGCTTTTAGGAGGAGAAAAAAATAATGTATTTCATTGGTGCAGCCAGTATTACTTACAAAGAGTATACAGATTTTTCCATTTTCCAGACCAAGAATCAGTTTTCTTTCCAGAGATTGAGGTTTCTGGTGAATACTTTGTTCAAAGAAACACCCTTTTAGTCTCATTTGTTGCTTTCGTCTATGCCTGTGTATTGCTTCCCTGGTTTCTTATGTTTTTTTTTGTTTCCTTTCTTCCTCTCCTTCTCTAATGACATGAACAAAAGAACACTTCAGTCAACCCCACATCCCTGTTTTAGGAAGCAATACCCAGAGAGGCCTTTCGCCAGCCTGTGTTAAGTTTTCACAAGTTGTATCTTGCCTTGGGCAGTGGTTTCTTATTATACCTACCAGTGCAAGAAGCATTTAACTTTTTTTTTTTCATATAATCAGTGTGACAAATGCTTAGTAGAGCATTAACTGCAACTTGTTGAAGTATACATATTAAAGCAGCTCGGAATGCTTTCCAGCACAATAACATGGCGTGGTGTATATATGTAAAATATGAGAAACCCTATGGAATACAGGTAGTAGCAAATTTAGTGGCAAAACACACAATCAAGTACGATCAACATTTCCTGTTCTTCTGAAAGCAAGCATTTCTTGTAGATATCATATTTTTCATTTATTTCTTTAGAAAAACGTTCATGTTCTATATTGAACGTTTTGGTAAGAACAGAACCCAAAACAGAATCACCATATCACCTACTCAGTGGTGGCATTTTCTTACATAGGAGTTTGTAGGACACTCTGGGTTTGGCTTCTTGCAAGGCTGGGAGGTAGTTGGTGTAAGAGGTAACTGAACACTCATTTTAACGTCATTCTGTCAAGTAATGGAACTTTACAGAGACTTTATATTATTTCAAAATCTTCCATACAGTTCTTCTACGTAAGTGATCTGTTGTGATCATGCAACAAAATAGCTTGTTATAAGGAGGGGGAAAACTCTCAAATCCTTTAAAATATCCTTTAAATGTATCGGGTTACTTCCAAGATCAGAATTCACCATTACACTTTCTAGCATAACACTAGAATCATATTTTCTTTAAGCTTCTAAGATGAAAAAAACGTCTGAAGCACAGACCGTGGGGGATGTAGAATATAGCCAACAACTTCAGAAGCAGCTCTAGCTTGACCAGAACTGATAAGTTCAGTGGTAACTGTGGACCTTTCATTGTCAAAAGGACAGAGACTGGTGCAAACTGAAGCCATATGGATCCGTAAAGATGTGTGCTCTTGAGAATTATTCAGCTGCATGAGTTTTGGCAGTGATGGTGCCTGAGGACATGTCTTGGAGTAAGTCATAGTTCTCTGGCAATCACATAAAATAACTGTCCAGAAGATTATATTCCAGCTGCATCTCAAGCAAACTGATCTTCAGTGCATAGGGAGGAACACGTCAGCATCCTTTTGTCACGTGCATGAAAGCTGAGGTTAAAGACATAACCCCAAAGTTGCACAGATGCCTCAACTTCAATTACTGCAGTGGGAGCTAAGCATTCCTAAGCCTGAGTCTAAAAGCTACAGTAATCCTAGAGTGTCAGAAATAAAGTAGACCAAAAATCAAGATCTATTGCTTTTACCCAGCTCTGTTGTCCATTAAAGGAAATGCTTTGAGAACAGCTTTTTGGAATTTGGATGCCTGATATTTTTGACAAGACTCCCTAGGATGAAGAATCTGCTGAAAAGAGTTTGAGGAGCATTATTTGTGACTGCCTCCTCCCTGTTTAGTATTACTTGCTTGGGGTTTATGATTCCAATGGTAAATGCAGAAGAAACCCAAGTATTTCCACATTTCTTGGATTCAGTTACAATTTACCCAAAGGGCAACAAAGCCCTGTTAGCTGAAAAGAAACTGCTCTGTCTCTCTGTTCTTGAATTCTTGAGACTGAGAAACTAATGCCATCCTTACTAATCATGTTAATGTTATGAATTAAAAAAAAAAAAAACAAACAAAAAAAAACCCCTTCATCAACTTTAATAATAAAAGATGATCAACAGCTGTCCCATGTTTAACAAAGTCAGGAGGTTCAAATTAAGCTCAATCCAGCCATACTAAAATGAAAAACATGGAATTACCAGTACTAAAGAGCTGCAGGTCTATTCATAGAAATGTTAGGCAGTAACCAGGTGAACAGAAATATGAAACTTGGCAACTGAAATCTACAGGTATCAGGCAATTTGCTGACTTGAATGGAACCAGGATTTCTTTATGATACTGCAGTTACTGTAGTCTCAGACAAGATGATGTTCACTTTTAAAGACATAATAAAGATTACTGGGAATTTGTAATTTGTGGGTATTGCAGAAATGGTCAACAAGGATTCTAAGACGCTCTGTTTAAATCCCATAGAGAAAAAGTTGTAAACTTTCCAGGGTAATGGCTGTGACAAAGGTTCCACTTGCATTGACTGTGTGTTTCCTTCCTCTAGTAGGGGCAGAAGTGGTCAAGGGCAGACTATTATTCTTTTCATGGCAAAAACTTTTGACCAGTGAGTGCTGCTCCCTGGAGTGCCTTAGACCAGTGAATGCTCACTGGTTAGTAGTTAGTCACTACTAGCTAGATAAGTGCTTCCATATTTTTAGAATTCTGCATGTACGTAAGAATTCCTAGGATGTATACAGAAAGAAAAATATAACAGAAAGCTGCCTGAATGGTAAGTGATCATGTTTATCAAATTTCTTTTATTTTTCTCTTCTCTTGTTTCCCCTTCCCTAATTTTCCTCATAGGAGTTGTTGAAAAGCGTGTGTTCCTTTGTGTTATTTATATTGTCGGACTTGGAAAGTTTCTTACCTGACAAAGAAGGTGGCTTAGTGCTTCCAATGTCTGTATGAACTGTTGATTTGTTTGGCTTGCTTCCTTTGAGGCATGCTGATATGTTACACTGGAGTCGGGTGACTGTTTACAGACACTGTTCACAATAACTATGAATCCCTTGTAAACAGCCAGTACTTTTGCCTGGATTTACATACAAATCGGTAGTCATTTTGCAGCTGAGCAGATCATGAAATTTCTAATATCACTAAACAAGCAGCAGTGTGAACATATTATCGCCTAAAAGCAGGTGCTAGAGCTAAACAAATGGTTTTATTGATTCTCTTAGGTTTAATTAAAATTTCAGAAAATGCCCACCCTGTCTCTTTCTTTGGCCTTGTGAATTATCAATACAGTGTAGGCATGGTTTCCTTATTAGTTTCTGGTACTTTAAGAACAAGTCGCATCATACTTAGACTTAAGGATATATTCTGCAGCGTTTATACATGGGAAAAATAGGTACTTGTAGTGAAGAGATCACTATCCCAAAGGCTTCTTATTTTTTAAGGTCTCCTGCTTCATCATAATGTTGGCAATGGATCGATTTAGAGAATTTGAGAATTCTGTTGCTGAAGAAAAGCATAATGTTTGTGAGGGGTGGGGTGAGTGCTGTGTGTGCACAAGAAAAATTATCTATGTGAGTAACAACGACAAAGCAATGGGCCTGAATGAGTATTTTGAAGGCTGGGTTGAATGCGAAGGGATATTTTAAATTAAATTTTAGGAAAACACCTAAGTTTCCAACTACTGCAAAACAAATAACAGTTGATCAGTAAGGTGGTGCGTAAGTCAGTGTGTGTGAAAAGCTGCTCTAAAGATATTTCCATCGCGCGTTTGCCCCAGAGCTGGCACAAGGATCTTCTGACTTGTTCGGCAACGATTAGTGGCCAGCATAACAAGAACAGTCCCAAAGTCTGGATTGCCTGGTACTGCAGGTATGTGGGCAAAGTCCACTCACGATTTGTATCCATTATTCCTCAGAGGGAGACAAGGACTACAACCAGTGCATTTGAATGTAGGAAATCAGACACTACTGTGTTATAAATGCATGCTGCAAGATGTTTAAGTCTGTTAACTTGTTATGCTTAGTGCAGTCATATAGAGACAGGATTCAGGGGAAGCTTTTGATCAATATTCTAATCATTGCTGTGGTGGGAAGAACTGCTAGCTGGCGAGGCAGAGATCCCTGCTAGGACTGGGGAGAGAAGAGATTAGTTCAGGGGCACCCTACAGGGGACAGCTTAAACTTGTACTGGAAGGAAAGAGATATTTTAAAAGAATGACATGTAATTCTAGCACGCAATGTCCCCGTAGGAAATACAAGTCAAGTGCACCAATAAACGAAAGAGGAAAATGCCATGGAAGGCAGTAAATCAAAAAGTAATTGATTGGAATATTTAGAGAGCTTAATTTCAATTGCTGAAAGTGAGACAATGGCATACTGCAGAAGTCTGAGGTTTGGAAGGAGAGACTTGCAGTACTTACCGTTCAGCCCTCTTCATTACTTCCCAGAAAGGGTGTGCTGGAGGGGTACAGCAGCTGACCCTGGAGGACATGGCCTTATTCGTCATTTTGGCACACTGTATAGCTTCAGCGTTTTCAGTAGCTTGACAGTTTAAAATTAGTTTTAAACTGAAGAATTAGCCCATTAAGCCCTAGATTTGGTGGGAATGGACACTCCCTAGGAGCACTGCTGTTCTCTGCTTAGCACTGAAGCTCCTTGGGGTCTGAGGGCACCCTAGTCTCAAAGCACTGTGACTACCATTTCTGTTTGCTTTTGTGGCTTGTACTGCATTGAATGCTTGTTAGAACTAAACTAAGGTCAGTCAAGCCACTGATAATTCCAGAAAAGTTATACACTTCTGTCATCTCTCCTACATTTTTCACTGATAATTTCATGTTTGACTTTGCTTACATTTTAACATTTTCAACTGAAATGGCAATTATTCTTTGTCAGAACCCAGCCATTACTCTTGTCAAAAAGACATATGATGCATTAGCTTAAGGGCAATTGCTAATAACTATGTAGGTGACATTCGGTTACATAGGATGGGCAAGTCTACATATATCTTTGTCAAGTGGTCAGGGTTTGCATACGCTGTAGTTTACACTGTTTGGGAGTGCTGCCGAACTAACCATGCAAAACCAAGCCAAAACAAATTTCAGTTTGGCTTTTAGACTATTTTGCTATAATTAACATCTGTGTTCTCCTGGGTTCATTGAAGTCTTTTTATGTTCATGTTTTATAACTGCAACTGAAATGAGCTTGCTGAAGGGGATGTAAGGAAGAGCATTTAGTTGCCACGTCAGTCTCTCTAAGCGTTTGTGATCTTAGAATCATAGAATAGTTTGGGTTGGAAGGGACCTTTAAAAGTCATCTAGTCCAACCCCCTTGCAGTGAGCAGGGACATCTTCAACTTAATCAGCAGAACACCATCCAACCTGACTTTGAATGTTTCCAGGGATGGGGCATCTACAACCTCTCTGGGCAACCTGTTCCAGTGTTTCACCATCCTCGTTGTAAAAAACATCTTCCTTATGTCTAGTCTAAATCTACCCTCTTTTATTTGAAAACCATTACCCCTTGCCCTATCGCAACAGGCCCTGCTAAAAAGTTTGTCCCCATCTTTCTTACAGGCCCCCTTTAAGTACTGAAAGGCCGCAATAAGGTCTCCCTGGAGCCTTCTCTTCTCCAGGCTGAAGAGAGGCCAACTCTCTTGGCCTTTCTTCATAGGAGAGGTGCTCCGTCCCTCTGGTCATTTCTGTGGCCCTCCTCTGGACCTGCTCCAACAGGTCCATGTCTTGCTGGTGCTGAGGACCCCAGAGCTGGATGCAGCACTGCAGGTGGGGTCTCACCAGAGCGGAGCTGAGGGGCAGAATCGCCTCCCTCGACCTGCTGGCCATGCTGCTGGGGATGCAGCCCAGGAGACGGTTGGCCTTCTGGGCTGTGAACGCCTGTTGTCGGCTCATGTCTGGCTTTTCCTCCGCCAGTGCCCCGCCCGAAGTCCTTCTCCACAGGGCTGCTCTCAATCCCTTCATCCCACAGCCTGTATTGATACCAGGAGTTGCCCGGACCCAGGTGCAGGACCTTGCACTTGGCCTCGTTGAACCTCATGAGGTTCACATGGGCCCACTTCTCAGGCTTGCCCAGGTCCCTCTGGATGGCATCCCACCCCTCAGGTGATGACAAAGCTTTCTGATTACTGGGAGGAAGGGACCAAATTATATTTTCTTGTACTGTTTCAGCTTGTGCAAAATATGCTTTGCTTTGCTAGACCCTACTATTCTGTCCATGTTATGTTTGCTATCACTTGCTACCTCCCAAGAATGTTTTGGAACCTGATAAAACATCCTGTGTCTTGTTTCATTGCCAGTGGACCTGGGGCCAGATTTTAGAGTATTCAAATGCATTTGGGAATCCCATGTCATACCTGCATCTTTAGAGCTTTAAAAATCAGGTTGCACTAATACAGCTGAAACAGGCCCAGGTGTTTTCTGTTATAACAAGAAGAGTGGGAGTTTGCATCAGCTGTGCATGAGGGAGGGGAGTAAACTACTGTGCTGGTATGATGCAAATACATTTTATTTCCTTATGAAGAGAAAAATTCTCATGGCAAAGATTTACTTATTTTACGACAGGTATGCAATGTTTCTTCACATCTTTACACACTGGCAGGCCTCCATTTTCTCACAGAGTTTGACTTGATACTTTTTCTGGGTAAAATTGTGGCTACGTTGAAGTCAATGGCAGAACTTGGCAAAGTTCAGGAAACAGGTTTTCACACACTAAATACAGATGCCTGTGTTTGTTAATTCTACTTCCAGTGATTAGTATAGATGTTGTTAGCCATGTAATTTGCCTTTAATTCTGTGCCGCTTTGCCCTTCTTCACCTCATTCAACAAGGAGAAGGAAAACAACGGATTATTTTACTTTACTTTGTGGGTCCTTTTAATTTTCTGCCTGGTTTTACACAAGACTTCCGTACTGGAGTGGCAGTCACCACAGGACAGTGTTCAAACATTGTTACAGTTCAAGTCCAAACCAGCAATGAACAGTATGATCATGTATATCTAATTATCTGAGCAAGCTGTACCTATAACTTCCCTTTAAGGCTTCAGGAGACCCATATGGTGCCCACTGCCCTCTTTGTTCTGAAGAGATCCTCTGCTTATCAGCTTGTCCCTTTAAGAGTGAGACGGCTGGGTTCGCTAATCTTCCTTTCTGAATCTCCCTATGCTGCTTGAGGGAAGCATATCCCAGATCCCTCTGACTACTTTATCAGTGTGTCCTATTTGTATACCTTCCTATTTCCCAGTAGTACCTGCCCAGGCCATGCTGTCCTTTGACAGTCTGTTACAGTCAGCACTCACCCAGTGTTGGTATAGTGCTGTACCATATCTTGTCCCTTTACAGGGACTTCAGGGGTAGGTACAGACCATTCCTTCTTCTCAAATCACATACTTCTTACTGACCAGTTTCTGCAATCCCTTGCCTTCTAAAAGCAGTATTCCTTATTTATGCTTTTAGTTATCTAAGGTAATCTAGCTAACCTGGTACCTAAACATTTAAAATGTTCCTTTTTGGAGAGTAGCAGCTTTCAGCTGATAACCAGAGCCCTTCAGTCATCTTTAACATTATTTTCCAAGTGATCATCCACATACAAAAGACTAATCCTCAGACGCACATGCTGAGAACCTAGTAGCAAAGAATTCCCATGCACAACACTGTGGGTATACAGGATGATTTCTTACCAGCTGTTATGCAGTGCCTCCAGTAGCATGTTTCCACCTCAGATCACCTTTAATTTGCATCAAGAAAGCATTAATCCTTCATGAAAGAATCCCACGTGTGTCTTCTGCAACAAGACACAGAAGCTGTGAAGACAAACTGGCTGCAAAATTTGCACAGATACTGAGTTCCTAGAAATGCAAATGTACATAACCTTATAATTTCCTTCTTAATAAGATATGAACAAATAGTAAATTTTTCCTTTCTGCATCTTACAGTAAACCTCTCGCTTCCAACCAGAGCCATTAGAACAAACCCCAAAACTCCAAGGCCATGGCAGCATTTCTGTCGATATTAAGAAAGAACCTTTTTTTTTTTTTTTTTTTTTTTTTTTTTTAAATACATAGGTGCTGATGTAGGAATTTAGAATTTCTGGTAATGTGGCCATCGGGAAGCTGGGGGCTGGCTTTCCAGCCAGTCCTTGCCCTAGGGGAGTTTGCCTGAACCCATGACTTGTTTTCATCTGGGAACACTCATGTCCATCTTTGAGGGTTTATTCAGTCACTGGTACGTTAATGAGGTACAACTTTATAGTTGCTATTTCTTGACATCTATTGTCATTAAAAATTAACAAACAAGCAGCAGTTCTTGTCTTTTGCGATTCTTTTTAAAATTGTTTGCATTAGAATCTACTTCACAAAGAATGCAAACCCAGAGCTGGTCAGTGAATTGCTGCAGTGTCTTATAGTACCATCAAGAAAATGAAATGGAAATCATAGGCTGGAAGAGGTGAAAGTGCAGTTATGTAACAGAGTAGTAAAAATTTTTCCAGCAACATTTTCTGGCTCTCTCCGAAGACAATGAGCATGATGATGCCTTCACTTTAATGCGAAAAGGGGCAGGCCCCCGGAGAAGAGTGGTGGGATCCATAATTTAAACTCCTCTGCTAATAGCTCTGTTAAATAGCTTTGGTGTTGACTACAGAAGTACCAGCTGCGCACACTCTTGGCTGGAGAAAGAGAGTTGGGGAGATGTGAATATATGTGGGAACATCTGGTGTGGAAACTAATCAAACTACACAAATTATTTTCTCTGTGTTATTGCTTGATTGTTCTTCTTTATGCCAAAAAGGAGAACAGGAGGTGAGTGTCAAAACTCTTCAGACAGCACAGCAAATTCTCCTAAAAGGAAGAATCTTTTTCTTCCCCCGAGATTCAAGTTATTTTTCTTGAAAATGAATCAATAGACTAACTTTTTTAGGAAAAGAAAAAGCAGCTACTCTTCATCGGATGGGTGTTTCCCCTTTCCCCCTGCCACACATGTACCCATGCTATGCTTGTGCATATAGACAAACACACTCTTCTTTGTTAGTCGTTTATCTTCCTATCCAAGAAGACATTTTTTCCCCGATGTAGTCTGCTGCACTAATGTTCTGCTCTTGCAGCAGGAGTGGTTTGGTTCCTGTGAGAAAAATCAAAGTAATATTTAACATGGCAATATCAGAACAACTGCAGGTATCCTGGCAATCCTTATTTCAGATTAGATAGGTATATAGTTTTGAGCAAAATATTATCTGCTGTAGTCCAGTTAACCAAAGCTCTGCATTATTTGTAACTGTGGTTTGCCTTTACAATTCTATGCCAGCTTGTCTTATCAGAACACGATGCTTACACCACATCGCATCTAACTGAGTGAAAGCATTGTCTTGCATTGCTCAAAAGCTGTTTTGTATTTGCCTAAATTATACAGGCATTAGTATGCTTATGTGCATCCGGACGGTATTCAGATGTCTGGTTAAAGGGGATGTTATGTTCCTTATAGCCACAAGATGTCAGGCTAATCTGGGTAAGGAGCAATACTCGGAGGTTAGCGTGTGTGTCTGTGTATACATATATATTTATATATACGTGTGTGTGTGTGTATGAGTAAAAATGGTGATGAAGGTAATGATTAAATCTTGGATTTTTAAAGGCATCTAAAGAAGCCAGCCAATCACTTTTTTTTAAAGCCCATAGACTTTGATACTCACTTTCCTTAGAATGATTTAAAACTCTCAGCCCGTCCTATTTTGTCCTAAGACACAATTAGGTAGAAAGCCTGCATAGTGCTGAGTTCTGTGCACTGAATGCAAGGATTTTGAGTTTGGCCTGTTGTCCTTTGAGCCAATGGCCCCAGTATCTTCAGTTGCGAGTGGAGGTATGCGAAAAATGAGTCTGAAAATGCAACCAACTCATGGTTCTAAGAAGGCTTTATAAACACCACCCCCTCCTTCATCCGACACTTGCTCAGCATTGTTGTAAGAAGCGTAGAAAGTTCTAAGGTGTATCAGAAACCAGATGTGTGTTTGAAGATTGTACGGGGCGGGGGGGGGGCAGTTCTTTTGGTTTTCTTTTGAATTTTTGTAAGACCTGCTTCACGGCTCTTCTAATTTAGCAGAGAAACATTAAGCAGTCAGGACTTATTAATCAGCAACCTGACCTGCTCTCAGGAGTAGTGGTGTGCAGCAAAAAAATTTAATTAGGGGCTAAACTAAAAATTTTCTACATTAGCCAATGATGCTTGTGATATTTTTGAAAAGTATGCCTGTTTCCCCCTTTGACCTGCTAATAACCATTATTTCTGCTGTCCACATTACTGACCCTTTCACCTGCCCTCTGTCTATGTGTTTGCTCTCCCTGCCTCCCGTCCCCCTGGCCCCATTCTGCTGGTGGCAATCCCTGCGGTCCCTGGCTCAGAGGTGATGCAGTGGCTCCTCTGCGCTATACAGGCTCGGCCTCTGAGGAGTGCAGCTTTGGTTGCACAGATCAGCACCCCTTTCTTTCTCTGTTTTAATTAACATGGGTAACTGTAGTCAAGACACCCGCTCAGAGCGACAGACTCATCAGTTCATAGAACTGTCACAGACCATGGGTACGTGCTTAGGTTTTGCACAGAATTTTATCTTACACTTGCTGCCGTCATGCCTTTGTATGCCGTGGCTATCATTTTGGGTGGAAAAGAGTATTTGGTGACTCTTGTATTTAATATTCCCAGGGTGCGTTGCTTTTTTGCTGCAAAGGACCATATCGGAGTAAGAGATTCTGTTGATGAGGGACTCCAGAAGGTCTCTAAATCTTTCATAGTAAGAAGCAGGTAATGGGCAGAAAGATGTTCTTTAGCTGCGAAAAAGTAGAGGATAAGGTTGATTTAACTTAGAAAGTTAAATTTGCAAATGAGCAGGTGGGTAGATACTCAAACACAATTATTGCCCATGTATGTTCACATAATATGCAAATACTTTCCTATGTAACAGAATTGAAATATTTGGAAAGCCCTATAAAATCTTTGGTTAGCAAATACTATAAGCACATATATATCCACCTACGTAATTCCAATGCATGTAGTATGTATTACTTAAATAATACACCAACAGTTGAGTCCATCTTTAAAGGCTGCCTTTGTCCTGCTGTCAAAAGTCCATGCGTTCCATTTCTTCCAATTTTTGTCTTTTTGCTCCTTTGACTTGAGCCTTTTTGCAGACTGTCCTTTCTGTATCTGAAAAATTCTAAGCCCAGTGTGAGAAGATTCAAGAATAAGTCATTTAATAATAACTGAGGATATGTGTGCTGTTTTGAGCTGTGTCACATAGTTTGAAGACATGTATGTGCTAAAGAAGCTTGCACTTTGAGACGAAGATCATACAGAAGGAACGGTGGAAACCTACAGATCGACACAGTAATATCTTTATATGTTGATAAAAGCACAGGCCCTGGATGGAACAGGATCTTCAAAGATGTGGGAGATTGCCAGTCCCAATCTGGTGCAGAGTAGTGACTTAAGTTGATGCCCCATTACAACTTTCAGTGTCATTCACGAAACAGATGTACGTCTTCGAGTCCTTTTGTAAATGGATATGTGTTTCTGTCACCAAGGATCCAACATGTGGTACTAACTGGTGAAATGATAGGGAATTTGAGGGTACTTACTTCTCAGACACTTCGGTAATTTTGTTTTATATTGTTTTCTCCTTCTGAATTAATCATCCTCAGTCATGAACCGCCTGGGGGGCACCATGATCTCCAACACAGATTATTTGATGTTAGCTCACTGTGTGTATGTTTGGGTACTGGTTTCCTGATAATACAGTAGGTAGTTCCTACATTGGCAAAGATACAGAGAACACGAATGAAAGCAGCTCTTGATTTGAGTCATTTTATATTGGGTCTATTTAGTTCATTTAGTCATGGAGTCATGACAAATTGGGCCAGAAAGGAGAAAGTTTCATATATCAGCCTAACAACCTGAAGTGTCATTATTTTCCTCCTGTTCTCCTGAACCCTTGCTGATTTTGTACTGCTGCATGTGTCTGTCCCTGTTCCTTGTTCTCAGTGGATACCAAAGACATGCTAGGAAGCCTTTTACCAAGTTTTACATGTTTCTATAAGAAAAATGATGCAGGTTTAACAGCATGTGCAGGTATTCATAGAAAAGCAAATGTGTTTCCCTCTTGGCTGTTTAGTTGTCTGTAACAATAATTTCATAAATAAATAATATTTCCGTGAGGGAAAAGAGGAGATGTTTATCAGATAGAATACATGCCAGTTAGGATAACTCTGAACAAAATGTTAACATGGATTAAATAGGAAAACATGCTGCTGGCAAACAAATTGTTGGTGAAAACAGCTTCAGCTAGGGAGTTCCTTTCTCTGTTGGATAGAAATAGTGCCTGCCATGCAGACCAGCTTTTAAAATTAAGACGTTTGTCACCAGAAGTGCTGGGTCTGTGTAAACATTCAAATGAGAATAATTTAAGTGCTGCAGTAGAATAATGCGCGTTAAATAGTACATGGGACTGTACAAATGTTGCAGATTATAGTAGGATCAGAGAGATAATGCCTAAGGGATTACTTATTCCTTTCCTGAAATTATTTTTCAATTGAATTTAAAATCTTATTCTGTTTTGCTGAAATCAAGGTGAAGCTTGCCTTTGCATTTAGTGGATTCTGGAGCAGGCCATTGACAAATGCAAACTGGTCAGTCCTTGGAGAATGAATCCTAATTGTCCACAGAATAGATGCATTATGTATGCTGAAGTTCTGTGTTTTCTAAGACTGTTTTGTCAATCTATTTCCTTCTTCTCTGAGGCCTGGTTTTGAGAGACGCAAGGCTAGCTCATCTTCATTCCACTTCCACTTGGCTTCCTTTGCCAAGATTGACAGCTAGGGAAGAAACACTGATAGCTTTTGTTAATCAGTGTGCACATCTCTATTAGCAGCTGTACTAAGACTGCCAACTAATTGCCACACAAGAATTACCACTCAGAAACTTAAGTCAGCAAAAATAATGACAAAGCCATGCCTGTCTTTTTTGTTTTGTTTTGTTTTGGGTTTTTTTTTTTTTTTTTTTTTTGGTTGTTGTTTTGTTTTTTGAGTTGTAGAGGGCTGGATGACTAATAGCGTGCAACTCACAAGTGATACTGCCTGAGAACAATCCTATCTCTTCTTAGCTGTTGCAAACCTATAAAGTAGGCATTATAGATTAGGAAGAAAAAAATACAGTAAAGGGGGCTTTGGTGTTATTAAAGTACATGCTCCAAGTTTGGCATGCACTTATGCTTTTTTTTTTTTTTTTTTAAAATGCAGTTGCCATCCTGAACTGACTCCTAAATTAGTCTCTGACATCTGTTACAGGAATTCTACATTTGTAGTTTTCCTCTCCCCTCTTTTAGATACATGTTTTTGCTTGAGAATTGGCACATTTTTAATATCAGTAAATGGCCCTAATAAATAATGTGAAAGTGGAAAGCATGTAAAAATTCCTACTACAGAGTCAAACTGATTAATCTATGATTATTTGGTTATTGTTTATTTATGTACTTCATCAGCCCACTGCACTTGGTTCAAAACATAGGAAAACTCTGGTGTTTAATAGAAAGTATGCTTATTGGTTAAACTGATATATATATATTTGAAGAATGGGAAGAGAGAAAAAAGTGGCAAGACAATGTTTGAAAGCAGCAGAAGAAAATGCAGAGAGTTTAGAGGTAGATGAATTATGAAGAAGATAAGTACATTCAATCAGTTGCTCTCTATTGGCTTGAGGGTAGTCTCTGCCATATTACAATGTACTGATTTATGGACTAATTAGTTGTACAAACCAAAAATATTTATAGAAAATATTTCTCTCAAGCAGCTACCAAACCAACCAAACAATAGAAGAATGGATTTTGTGTATTAAAAAATTAAATTCAATATATATTTATGAGCCCATTCAAAACGTGGAGTCTTTTTGCTACCGGATTTCCAGTAAGCAAAAGTATCTATGTATCAAAACCAGTATCTAGACATTGTCAGTATCTAGACATTTATGGAAGAAATGAAATGCCTAAGCTATAGGTATTTCAAGCTATAAAAGATATTATGTATTAATTTATAAAGTCATAATGTTATTATTATATGGGCTTTAATACATTCAATAAAGCAAAAATCAGATGGCGGGGGGGAACACCCATAGCCATCTCTTTCTTTGGAAGGGGATTTTAGTGTTTTACTGTTTATTCTGCAGGCATGTCTTTTAATTTCTCAGACTGTTACGATGCTTCCAATTACTTTGACTCATATATAACATCCCTTCAAAAAACCGTAGTTGTGGTTTCCTTCTAGCCTTAGACTGAAGTGCAAAAGAGAGAAGCCCAAAACAGCAAAATCAAATGTGTGAGTTACATATCACAACACTGAAACGCCAAGCATGGTCGGCAAAGACAATGTTTTGGGAGGTGTAATGTAAAATAGACTTGGATAAGATAATTTGAAGTAAGTGGGTGGCAAATACATGCAGATGGAAGACTATTTAACTTCAGATTTGTGTAATTTGGATGGAGTAGGGAACTGTAGGTCTCAGTACTTAGTGCAGTGGACAAGGTGTCAGAATTAATCTCTCTCTCTGTAATTGGCTTTGTAAATCTCTCAACATCTTCAAGCTTCAGTCCCCATGAATAAAATGGAAATAGCATGCCTCCCTGCTTTGCAGTAGTGTCATGAGGCTAACCTCAGTAAAGTCTGGGAGATACTCAGATGCTAGATACTGTCAGTAAATGAGAAACCTGTCAAAAAATTGTTCACCACTAAATCTACATAGTTTAGTCATCGTTCCTTACATCCTACTCAATGAGAGAATTGTAAAAGTAGTTATGACTCTCTACCAGATCTGGGGAGGCAAAAGAGCCCTGCCAACACTAATTCATAAGTACCAATCCACCTACTTTTTGCCCGTGGGAGATCTCTAGAGCAAAGTAATAAATATGTTTTATGAGGGCATAGAAGAAACCCTGACATAAGGGAAGAAAGAAAGCTGTAGGATGGCAAAAGAAAGCAGTATAATAAATGTAATTACCGGAGCGCTCTACATGCTGGTTCTTCCATCCTACAAAGGAACAGTAATTAGAGGTAAGAGATGTTAACGAGAAATGCATTGAATGAGTCAGTGTAGCCGTTCAGAGCCTAGTGTAGTCCGTGTTGAACATGGTGACAGCAGATGCCAGTTGAAGGCCTGGAGGGAAAATGTTCTCTTCTGAACACATTTCATTTTCTATCTCCTTATAAGAATTACATTTAATGATTTAGGAGGTGCGTGGTGAAGAGCAGATGTAACCGCTGGCCTTACACAGATCTTGGCAATGGGGTTCTTCCCGCACTGAGCTTGCTCTGCTTTGGCCTGAGGGAGGCCTGTGACGTGGTTTCTCAAAAGATGTTGAAAAGCAGCTGCTTCATGGACATCTGGAGTAGATGGCCAGACTAGCGCTGCTAAATTCACAGCTGGAGCCGAAGGCAAAGCAGAGGTGGTGCTGATGGGCCTAGGCTCTTCCAGCAGGTAAGTGAGCAGTGTTTCACCTAGACAGGAGGTGAAATCCTCAAGTGGAGAGTGCCCTGTCTGTGCGAGGCTCAAGTCCCACAGTTCCCAGATCAGAGATTACAATGCCAGATGCTTTGTCTATGAATTTAATAGTATGTATGTACTATCTAGATTGGCTTTGTCCCTGAGATCCTAGTATATTTTTAGTCTGGGGGCAACTCATGTTCTCTTTCTTTTCACTCTTCTGGTGTTGGGTTTCCCCCAAATATTATAACTCTTGAGGATAGTGGATTTTTTTGCTTTTTGCTTTGTTTGCCTTTGGATTCTAGTGCCTTTCACATACACTTCTGTTTGGGACTGAGGTAAAATTTGTGTCTGTCTGGTAGTGAGAACAGAATTATTAATTCTACTTCATCTTGTTCTTGCTGGCCTATGTTTTCTTTTCAGTAACCTCTGCTCCTGCAGTGTGGGCTCCAACCTTCACTTCTGTATTTAACCTTTTAAGTTTCTACACTGTGAAGCTGAAGACTTTGTTTTAGTATTTGAATCCCATTTCCTGTGAATGCTGTTAGCTCTATTAGGTGAACAAATGTCAACTTATAAATGTGATTGGTATTATGTTTTAGCTTACAGTTTTTTGGCATATATGCCAACTTTGAGCTGGGCATGTATTTAGCAGGCCTATTTTGCAGGAAGAATTTAATAGACTTATTATCCATAAGGTCAGTAAAACTAGCAAAAAGTAAATAATAAACTAAGCTATTTTAGTGCTTGAGGTCCAAATTTATTAGTGCATTTTTGTAAATACATTAAATTCTCCTGTCATTAAAATGACTTCTATTAAGCTTTAGGAAATAATTTATGAGATATCGTGATAGTTAAAAACACGATTGCTGTCTTTAATTTATCATCCACTCTATGTTATTAATTCTCATTAAAAAAGCAGTATAGAAAAACTAACTTCCTTATGACCTCGGTGTTCATAACACTTAATGAAGTGTCATAGTTACCTCTTCAGGCAAGGAATAATTTCACACCATTTGGGATACATCCATTTGTCCTGCACATCACTTGTGAGAACACATATTGGTTTGATTCCATTCTAAAATGAGGACGTGTGAAGTAATATTTTGTAAATAGATATATATATGTTATGCACAATAATATTATGTTATATATGCTAATGCTATATATAGTGGTAATTATAACCAAAGCTACTAAAAAGTTTTCAATACTCTTGTAGTGTAACACTTCATTCCTATTCAATGTGATGTGGAGCTTCAGTGTGTTGAACTAGTTCCCTGCCTTTGCCAGTTGCTTTTTGGGTTGTTTCAGGCAACTCCACCTACCTCTCTGGGTCACGGTTTCCTCATCTCTATTAAAAGATAAATGATACAGAATTTCTGTTCAAAGTATCTGAGCATTTATAAGTTGTAGAGAATAACAATCTAGCCTATTGTCTCTTCCTTGAGGGTTTTTGAAGTATCTCAGTTATGATAAATGGAAGTGCTTTGACATTTTGAGTATCGTAAGGATCTTGTAAGAATGATTTTGCCTTGTATTTTATTTAGTTACAGTAAGCAAATACATCTTTTCATTCAACATGTTTACAGAACCTAGTCCAAGAGAGCCCAAGCCTTTGAACGAGATCTCTCGGTACAGTCAATTATAAACAGCAATTATAGACAGCAGCCGCTAATTTTGCATCCACAATTATTTGCAGGTGCAAAGTCAACCGTGTTGCCAGTAGATGTACAAGGATTGGAATGTTTTCATTTACATGTCAGGTAACACTGAAACAGTCATTGAGAGGTGCAAAAGCACCAGCTAGATCGAGGCCTCTTAAAATCAGGGAACTTAAAATATGGCTTGCACAAACTGGCAGACTAAGGGCCTGAATGAGTGTACATCTCATAATGTGTTTTTGCTAGTTTTGTGGAGGAGTGATGTTGCACTTCTGAATGTAGAGAATGCATTAATCTCAAAACAACTGATACCCCAATCAGAAAAATTTCTAAAAAAATAATCCGCTCATGCTCTGGAGCTGAACCAGAAATTGGAAAACTTGCAGAATTTCTTTTTTTTTTTAAAGATTTGTACTGATCTTTACATTACAGGCAATATTGTTCTCCAGATGTATCCTGCTGCACTACATTAATTAACTTTGGATCTAGCATAGTAGCTGTGAAGCACTTTTATGAACAATATATGAACATTGTTCTTCTGTTGGGATCACGCAGAAATCTCTGACTTTCATGGGTTGTCAACTGACTGTATGTAAAGTGGTTTGTGATATCACAAGTGGGTAAATAACCCCTTTTAGACTTGTTAAATAGAAAATATTTGCTAAGATATTTTGCTTAGTGGTATGCAGCAAAATGGTTTGAAGGGATTTTATATTAATTTTTGTCAACTTTGTTTTGAAGAGATTAATGTAAAGATTTTATTTTTTTTTAATTTTGTGGTTTCCTAATGTTACCTTCCGCAACATAGCTAAGAAGATTTTGTTATGGGCAATACATTGATGAATTGGAAAATACTACCATTTCTGTAGAATAAATGACGGAACTAGGTTTGGACACCACTAAAAATGGAGGGGATGAAAGAAAGAAAATATCACTTGCATTATGGCTTGAGTTGTGATTTACCTCTGCATTAGAGAAGAACAAAAATATATAAGACATGCAGACATGGCACTTAGGGACATGGTTTAATGGTGGACTTGGCGGTGTTAGGCTAACGGTTGGACTTGATGATCTTAAGGATCTTTTCAACCTAAATGATTCTATGTACAAGAAATGTTAACCTTTTGCCTCCATTATCTAATCAATATTACAACCTAAAAAGAGAGAACTGCTATGGCATTGTCATAAGTGTCTGATTACAGATCGAGTGAAATTGGTGACTCCATTTTAAGGCGTCAAAATGATTTTTGGAGTGACCAGTGATCCCAGACATGGTATTTTGGAACACATGTGACTAGAGAACTAATGACAACCTGACAGAATTTAAAAAGCCTCACTGTGATCATTACAGAGACTCAAACTTTGTTGGCCAATAATCTGAATTTTCAAAGCTTGTTGAATTTATAGAGATACTTACAAACTTAAGAGTTAAGCGTGCCTGTTAGATCAGGAGTGATTGTAGTACTTCCAGATCTAGGCTGCAGTGATGGTGCTGGAATTCAGTTCTGCTCTATTAGATGTGACTTGTGAATCTGCTATATTTCTTCTGGAGAAGAAATTTAAGCTGGAAGTTCTTTCTAAGTTCTGTCTTCGGGTTGTGGCTGTGGGTTCTGTAAGTTCCATCACTTGGATTAGGTCAGTAATGAATAAAACCTGACTTTTAATTATATTTATAGTTTTCCAAAATAATAGAATGTGACAATTTTTTTATAACTTACTGTTTGAAGAATATTACACTTGAGATTTCTACCATAAACTTTGTATAACTCTTCTATATATTGAAGATTGCACTGATTTCATAGGTTATCATATATGTTGCTTTGCAAGTTACAATATGATGTAGAAAGACTTTCATTTCCTCTTCCACTAAAACAGAGAAGAGTCCACTTCACTGTACATTTGTTGTAATAACAGTAAGGGACAACCTCTGGGAGCTGTGAACATGGAGTACTTGTGAAAATCAGGCAGTTTCTATTTAGAATGCTGAGACATCCAAGTTAGGGAGATTTTGGCTTCAGTGTCAGGGGGTGTGTGTGTGTGTATATATATATAAATATTCAACTTTTTCACTTATATGTAGGACGTCTCAAGTCCCTTTCACCCCATCAATGCCTATAATATTTCTTCTCTTTGAAGAAGAGTACTCTGTCTTGAGCCTATCTTGCAATCTTGAACTGTGAAGACTGCCAGTATATAGCATTGAACTTATGTCATTATTGTTGAGAGGTCTTGTTCAGACGTATAAATGTCAGAATTAACTTACTAGTAATTTGTTCCTCGGATGTCACAGAGTGATCGAGTGAAAATTACACTATGTGAGAAACAGAAAATGCTCATCCAAAACCAGTCTCATTTTCTCAAAACAAAAAAGCAATAGCCCCCAAACCCACTCCTGACCCTCTTTTCCCAGAAAACAGTTATTACTTCCATTTCTCAACAATGGCTCACTTCTAGTACAAAAATTGTATTTCCAGTGACAACAGTGCACTTGAACATGCATACGGCAGCTCCATTCAGCAGCATCGTGTAAGTAGCAGGTGTCTTAGCAACTCTAACTAGAATGTGCACATCTGTAAACACACATGCAGAAGTTTTGATGGGGGAGTGATGCCTGGATATGTCCCAGGGTGAGATGTGGTTGCCGCTGCTGACATGCAGGACTAACACTGTCCTGTTGTGCTTTCTGTAACTTCTCTGTCACTTTGCTTCTGCCAACTGCTGCGAAACTCTGATTCAGGGCACTTCCATGATGTGATCTTTATCCTGGTCCTTCTCAGAAATGAGTATTAGCTAGCAATGTATGCAGGAATTCAACCCTGAAGCCTTTACAATCTGTTTAGGTCTACAGATTGCATAACATAAGTCTTCTCTTTGTTCTTTGAGGCTGTAAAATTTCTTGAGCAGTATTTCATCATGTATATGCTTGGGTCTGTACAGACAATGATGGCCAGAAAAACAATGAAGGGAAACATACGCTTTGTACTGGAATTTTATCTGTTGCATATTGTGGCAAAAATGGTGTCTTGGTGAACATACTGTACTGGTGATGAACTTTCATTTCATTAAATGAAATGCACCATATAGTGCAAAAAGCTGCTGTTCTGCTTGTTTGCTTTGCATACACTTCTTACCTCCTCTTCTTTCTGATACTGTATCATGGTGGGAAAGGTATTAAGTTGGTTAATATAAAATTTCTGATTTATAACACCAGATCCGCGTTTTGGTGGCTAAATGTTTGCATCCATAAGTAATTAAGCTTACAGTTTTTCTTAGGAATGAATTAATTGACTATGTCTTAATATTTACACCTGTAACTTTGTGTTTGCAAGGACAAAAATGAAGGCTGGGCTGGAGGTTGGCTGAAAATCCGATCTTGAATATTCTATGAAAAATATTACTCAAATTTCTCACAGGTGAATAAACTGCATGCATGGATGAATCTAGTTAATTCAATGGTTTAATAAACCTAGAATCCCGATGAGGCTATAACAAATCTCCCTGGCGTCTTGGAGTTATGAGAAAGATGTATAAAATTATATGCAAGCAGAAGAGCTCTTTCTAAATTTGAGGAGTCTTTTGCACATTATTTTTTTGTTCTGTTCACTATATGAAATAACTTCTTATCTGTGGCTCAGTCATGATAAAGTATTAGATCAATTATCGTTTGAGGGCAATATGTGGGGTCAATTTGCATCCGACTAGATTATTTTCCCTTTGGATAGTTTGTTTTCAAAACACTTATGCAGCACTATGACAGATGCCTCTCTCTTAACGTCCTTTTGAGAAAGATGACTAGCTTGAAGTGGAAATTTCTGCAGCTCCCTTGTCAGGTAGCAGCACCTTGTCATAAGCTGTCCCATTTTCAGAAGTTAAACACATGTGGATCCTGGATCAGAACCAATTCTCTAGTTAGAAACACAGGAATTGCAAGCTGACTAGGACTGACTGATTCAGCAAAACAACTGGAATATGTAATACAACTGTGTGAATGCTAGGTTTAAGGTCATTGTACTCTGAACTGTAATCTGGACAAGTAAGCAATGTGAAGCCTGGTCAGTTCTTGGATGCCAAACCTTCCAGGGAAGAAATATCATACATGAAATCATAATTCTGCAGTAGGTTCCTTTCACTGCGTTTTGATACAGAACCAAAATCCTAGGTTAGTGACTATGTTGCTCTTGTTACTTTTTCAGTATTGTGCGTTTGCTATTTTAGAGGCATTCACAGGGACAGGACACCCACTCCAAGAAAACTAGAATATGTTGGAAGGGGTATATATCTTCAGGTGAAAAATAAAGCAGATACTGTGACTGCATATTATCATGGAAAGATCCTACCGTATCTTCAGGAAAAGGAATCTGTTGTTCTTCACAACTTCTGAAATGGGGAACAGGTTCTGCCTTCATTTTCCACTGAATCAAATAAAAAAGCAGGTAAAGCAATGCTGAGTGATGTAAAGCTCCTCCTCTCTCAAAGATGCACACATAATTTTACAAATATACTTGGAATACAGTAGCAGAAACTTATATTAAAAAATTTCAATTAGTGAAGTTCTGTGGAGTTTAGAGGAAAAAGTAATGAAGCTGAAGAAAAGGATGATTGATTAGAAAACTTGCCACTGAACATACTCCTGTATAAAATTGTAATTTTATTAATAGGTGAGGGAGGATAAAATGCATGAAATGGTAGCTAAATATGTGGAAAGCCATACACTCTGCCCTGGTTTAGAAGATCATAAGTATATGAAATTGGAATGCAGCTGAATTGATTGCGATCCGATATTCATTATACTTCAGCACTGCTGGCAGAATCCCTTCTAACCAAACGTGCATAACATGCTTTCTTAGCACTTTCACAAAGCCTTGAGTTTATAATGACAATTAAAGTGCATCTTTTCCACTAATTACACAATCTGAATTTGGTCTGTGCTAATAAGCTTTAAGAAAATTTAAATTCCACATTTTAATATCAGAAATCCACTTAATTATAGGTAATCTCCAGCTCTGCATATCACCTGTATTAGCATTTCTATCCCTCATTGAGTCTGCAGGATAATATTCTGTTTACTGTCATGAACATCCTTCTAATACATACCTGCAATCTCATGTAGGCCATAACTGGCAACCAGACAAGCTCTTAATTTATGTTTGCCTTATCTTATTTAGCCCACTGAAAGAGTGGCAGTGTGAATAGCAAACATTCCACAGGAAGGGCCAAGGTGACAGCCTGAACAAGCACCAGCTTGTTGTCTTCATCATCATCATATTCATAGGATTCTTTTAGAAATGAGACCTGATTTGCCTACCTGTTTCTGGAGGCGGGGTACTGGCCTGCAAAACTTGCTTCCTCAGCAGAAAGAGCTTATCCAAGAAGGCAGCGCCCTCAATTCTGCTCTGTTCACCATTTGGAAGAGGCAGTCAGGTAGAATTTATTTCTCTCAAGAATTTTTCTTTTGCTGATTAATTGTTTTCCATACTAGGCTATTATGTTGGTAAAATATTTATAGCCATTATGATGAAAATTGCCAGGAAATGAATTCACACAGTCTTGCTACCTTTTGATTTTATTTTTTTTTCCCAGGACTTTGAAACACTGCTGTGGTTTTGGCTTGCCTCTCTATTCTTGCTATCCTTTTCTGTCACACTCAGTAATTGGCCTAATAAAAGGCAGAAACAAGAATTTATTACACCTTGGGCAATACTTGAAACAAACTTTATTTGCTGGAGCAGCACTTTTCATCTACTCGCTGCTGTATATTTTGACATTCCTTCTAAATATTAAATTTGACTTTATTAAAAGTTAAATCTTGGGCTTTTTTTGTGATTGCTGCTGTTTTTGCAGTTTCTTAGGCAGACTTATATATGTATAAACGTATAATTTTAATGAAGCTTTTGGAGAAACAATATAAGCTGTGGCTATATCTGCTTCATTCATGCTAGAATCCACAAGACTGTAGGAATTAAAGACTAGCTTCTGTAATACCTTGTAAATTAGTTTTGGAATAATTTCTGTGATGAATTGAGAGAACAAAGTTGAGAGCTGTTCAACTTTTCATACCTTTTTCAAGCTTGGGATTTGACGACATCTTCCACAAACAAATGATGCCCTTTACATTTAAAATTGTTTGCAAAAATAATGACAGTAGTAAAAATAAAACCAGGTTAGATTGTTATGATGTGATTTCCCTGTTGAATCTGTTTTTCTTCCACATGCTAGGTGGTAAAATGATCAATTTTTTTTTTGTTTTCTGAAAAGGCCTGAAGAAATAGCACTACGTCATCCTGGAGTTGTTTATGCAGGAATTTTTATTCTTTGAAATCTTCCAGTGTTAAAGCAACAAGAAAACATTTAGAATGTCCTTTGGTGGAATCTTATTACACTCGTTATATATGTAAACTGATATTCTTTGATGCCAGCACGTTGCCCATACAGAGAAATCTCTGCACAATTAAATGAAAGGAAAAAGAAAAGGACTAAATAAAAAGTATTTTCTCTTATCTGATTAGAATTAAATTGTCTGGTAACACAAATAGGCAATAATACAAAAAATCTACATTGTACATTATTTCAAGAAAAATAACTTCATTTGAATACAAAAGGATAAATACACTTTTTTTGTCCTATAGCCACTCTTGTACAGTAGGTGAACACAGCATCTTACTGATGCAGTGCTGCTAAGGTATACAAGGATATGACTGACTTGAGTTTTATTGAGGGGGCTGTTACACATGTGCATCACTAACATCAGACAAAGAAATCTTTCAACCAACAAGGGTTACAGAGCAACGTTCACTAAAGCACAGGTTGGAAAGGATTTGGGGACTGAAGCAGGCCAATATGGCAGCTTTTACAGATTTCCTTATACCCACAATGCACTGACAGCAAAGAATGCCTTTATTTGGTCGGTCCATACACCGGGCGGAGGTACAGTAGCGCACCATATAGGAGTAGCAAATGTTTTTTAAATTCTCTTCCCATTCCGGGGGCTGTCAAAGCCATTTCAGTCCTGTGTACGCTTTGCAGCTAGCATTGATTTGACAGAATAGGCAGCTGCCAACTTGTCTTGAGTCAGAGGTGAACAGTCTTGACTCAGAGCCCTGTCCGTAACTGATTAATATGGCTTAGTTCAGTTAGGCCTTCTCAGTTTGTGTGTGGTGGTTTTTTCTCTCTTTTTTCCTTTTTAACTTCCAGTAGCAAATGCTTGGATTTTGTTTTGTTTTCATGTGGCACGTTCATTTGAAGCAGTCTGAATGTGATGCCATCAGCCATACGGAGTCTAGCATATGCAAAGTCCAGTTGCTCCTAGTAGAGCAGTCAGCAGTAATAGAGGCCCGTGTGATATTGCCCCCTGGCCAGAGTTTTGGCTGCAGCCTCCTGGATCCCTTTCACACTTCAGCTTCTCACACAAAATGCCAGTGTAAGCCGGAGGGCACTGGCATCGCACATTGTTGATGCATGTTCCTCCGTTCTGGCAATGCAGTAGTTCATTGTCACATACGTTTGCTGCAAGATAGCAGGGGAGGGAGGGAAAGAAAAGCAGAATAAATATAAGTTCATCTACAGGAGAAACTCTGCACTATAACCAGAATTAAAACACTACCCTCCCCGCCTCTTCCTGAGACATGTAAACAGGGGATGTGTTTTTTTTAAACACTTCAAGTTTGAATCTTTTATTTTATTGGATGTTGTTTTATCTTTTTTTTTTTAGGCTGTAGCCTTGAAGAACTGTATCATTCACTTCAGACCACCGACTATGATAATATTTATTAATGAATTAATATGAATAACAATTAATAATGAAATAATATGAATATTAATACCTGCCTTTTGCCAGTGTCTGCATTTTTATAGTTGCTACTGAACTGGAGCTCTAGGTGTGTGTGTTATTATTTGAAAGGGGCAATGTATCTAGAGCTTTTGGAAAGCATGAACAGTGTTTAAAAATGCAACATGGCTTTGCTGAAGTAAAAAGACCTGTATGAGAAGGCAGGGTTTTATAATCAAGAGCTGCATGTATTAACGATCTGAAAAAAATTACGCAAAAAAGAAAGGCAAGCACAGGCAGGAAATTCAGCATGCTCTTCAATGGGGATTGTATGGGATATACATATGGAAATACAAGATAATGTTATTTCCATTACAGATCAAATACTTCTTCTTAATTAGATTTGCTACTTTGGTACAAGGGTAACCAGCGTCTTAAAACTATCTTAGTTAGATATTGTAGCCTGATATAATAACTTCAGAAGTCAGATTTGACAAAACAGTTAATAGAAAATAATACAAGCACAAGTTTTAGAGCTGCATAATATTATTGTATTTGAAAAATTGTCAGCTTTACTTTGTATTGCTTAATATCAGTTAAAATATTTCACTGGGTAAATATGTAGAGATATGAGGAACATACTACTTAAATGTGTCAGTCTGTATTTTATTCCAGATGATATCACTAGTAGAATATGTGCTAGATTATAGCTCTGTCTTCCATAGGAGAGGCAATTTTGTAAAGATCTTGCACCTACTGTCCAGGCAGAAGGTGACAGTAAATATTTTTGCTCAGAGAATTAGGGAAAAGATTATTTGGTTTAGAAGCAGACTCAACATTATATCCTGTTTATGCATACCTTAGCCTGGAAATACCCTAAATAATTCAGAATAGGGAAAATATTGTTAATTTTAGTTTAAACATTGCTATTTATTGCTACAAAAAAGTACAGTTTTATAAATCTTAATTTACTTATTTTTAAAAGCAATCCAAATATTATGATAACTAAAATTGAAACAGTCCAAGTTCTTAAGTGATGCAATTCTACATAAATCTGTACAATTTTGTGCACCAGCAACCTTACTGGTAATCTTATCTGTCCTGGCTTGCTTTCAGAAAAATAATTTTCTCACTCTAGAAGGTCTCTCTGACAACTGCTTTCTTATGTTCATCCAAGTGGACCAAATAATAATGCAGTGTGTTAGAAACTCATAGATCCAATTGAGAGAGAACAGTCAAATAATTTTTTTCAGTGATTCCTTTAGCAATCAGAGTTTTTTACTGAGAGCTATGGATTTAACATTGTCCAGTTTCTGAATTCTAATGTCAAAATTTGAATATTAAGGTACAACAAACAACATGTTATTGATGACAGCTGTACATCTGAATTTTAATGTCCTATATATATTTTACAAAAAACAGTGTTTATATTATGTACAAGGAACAGTAAATCACCACCACATAAACACGATGAGATTAACAACCCAGGAAAATTTAATAACAGGCTGAAAAAATGAACTGTATTTTAAAAGTCACTATTTGAGTTACATCTCTTATAACTGAGGCTATGTATCTTTAAAGCTGACTTTATTATTCATAGTGTATATATTTAGCTGTATCAATAGGCAAAACTGAAATACTTTATCTGATGGTACAGCTGCTGAATCTGCTTGTTCTAGACTACTCATTGCTGGGATGCTTCCTACAGTTCAGGCAATGAAAGTGGTGAAATATCTGTCCCATCAATACTGACCATTGTTTGCCTTGAATAATCAAGTGGAATTCAATAGTTAATTAAATACCACTTCTTAAACAGCAGATGAGATATTTCACTTCGTGTTTGGCCCAGAATATATGATCCAAATTTTCCCAAGTATTCAGTAAAACAAATTTATTTTCCAATAACTTTCCTATTTTTAAACTTATTTTGACAACTATAGCCTGTTACTTTAAGAGGCCATCAGCCCAGATTCTGTTCTGCAGTTAGAGATTGCTGGAGATGGGTGGCTGCAGCGGTGTTTTGCTACTTGCTGGCTGTTCTGCCTGACACGCTGATGCAGGCTGCTACCAAATGCCTCTAATCATCGCTGTCTACAAAATTCTGCGTACAATGTTATAGATGTTGATTTTTAAATCAGACCATTTATTTCTCATTAGAAAGTTTTTAAAATGTACTTAAAGGAGGGATGGATCTAAAGCTTCTCCTTCATTATTCTTGCATGCTTTTAAAAGTTTGCCCACAGAAACACATTAAAGTGAAAACAGGTAGATGTTAATGTTCTCAGCAAACTACTATGTGGCTGAAAATTCTTGAATTGTTCCTCTTGTATTGTCACAGCTTTCTTATCCGTAGTTTCGTCCTTGTATCTCTGGCTCTTGCACACACACATATGTATCACATAGCTAGCAATTGTGGTGGAGGTTAAATGAAACAATTCTGAAAATGTTATGAAATCCCCCCTTTTTTTTTTTCCCAATTTTGTTTTAATTTTATTCTGACTAACTCTAATACCATTTCCACCTTCCTGAAAGCATGGTCAGGATTACTTTTAAAACTTTAATATTAACTAATTATGTTTATTCAGTTTAGGAATTGGATTAGCTATAGCTAATGAGTGTAGCACATCAGCAGCATAGAGAAAAGTACTTTCACTGGAGCACTTTCATGGGAATTTAAAACAGAATTTATGCCTTAAACAAAAGTGGTCGACATGCTGCCAAGACCAAAGCAAGACAAGTATGTTAATTGTTATGAAAATTAACAAGGTTTCTAATGTTAACACAGTATTTTTCTAGGATACGTGTTACAACACATTTTATTTCAGAAGAGGCTGTAGGCTTTACTCGGAGAAGGCAGGGACCTGGGAGGTGCTGAGCAGGGCAGGAAGGGCCAGGACCTTGCAGCCCCCTTGCTCTGTGTTGAAGCCCAAGGCGAGCTGCTGCAGCTGGTGCTGGTGGGTGCATGTAGGGCTGGTGGAGCCCCGGCACGTGCCTGGCCCTTGGCCTTTCCATTTCCCCAAGCAGCAGGAGCAGCAAGCCTGGCAATACAGGGCTTTCCTGCCCATTGTACCCCTCCTGCCTTCTACCTGCCATGCCCTTGCCGCTTCTTCACTCCAAGCAGTGAAAGGTTGCCTCTGCTGCTGAGAGGTGTTGAACCAGCTCTGCCTTATCTTCATCGTTAAAAGTAACAATAATGAAAAATGAATTTGAATTAATCTGAAAGGCGTCAGGTATCAAGTTCTGATCAAAGAATGAAACACAGAGAAGTGATGCAAGTAAAAGAACTAATTCTGAAGTAATCACACATGACTATTAAGACTTGTGTGGCTAAACTAGCTGTGGGTTTGCTGGCAGATCTTCATTAATTAGAAGACAACATCAAATTGATCATTTAAGAAACAAACCAGAGATATCTGATTTGCTCTGAGGAGCTTTGCAGGCCTTTTTGGGGGATATTTCTGAGCACAGTCTCCAGATCTGTGCTACTGTGGGAAGTGAAATATTTGAAGTAAAATAAAGGAAAAATTTTAATGTTATTTTCATAATTCATCAATTTGCAATCTAAGCTATGGTCTGATTATGGGATGCTTCAAACACTATACAAAAGAGACAGAAAAAAGCTGCATATAAAAATGAATAGTTATCTGAAGTTTTTCTGTCCTTGGGGCAGCCCCCCTCCGCCCTCCAAACCTGCAATTAGTAAGAGATATTATTATTTTTTTTAATTAAAATGTAAACAACTTTTCCAAAGTACTAATTAATAAAATATTGAAACCTCTTTTTTAGGATTAGCCCTCTATGAACGACGATGAAAGATGCCTTCCCACAAATCACAAAATATTCTTGATTTGTAATTCCAATGTTGGTACATTTGGAAATGGAATAAAAAAGAAAAACAAGGGGAAAATAACCTGGGAATAACCAGCTCAAGCAGTTCAAGGGGTAAGGGATGCGCTAGTGTTTCACAGAATTTATACTGGGTATTTAATGAAATGTATTGAGAGTAGCATAGTTGTTTGACAAATGTCTACTTTCCTCTTCAGTGTTCAAATCTGAATAATACATGAAAATTTCTGAGTCTGTCCAAAACTAAACTTTAATCCCTTTGCAGCTTCTTGAAAGAAAAGAGATAGACAACTGTGGCTGATTTTAGTTCTGAAGCAGCAATATAGGCACAGTAACACAAATGCAAGTCTTGTTCTCTTTGATCCGGAGGGCCACCTCAGGCACAGCATTGTGCTGTTGGCTTATATGCTTTCTGGTTACTGTGTCTGGGCAGCTTCAGAGCACATGCACAGGGCTTTTGGGCTGCCTACTGCTCAGGCAGAAAACCAATATGATATTGGACTTAAACGTAATTTCCTTTAGCCTCCTGTCTTTCCCAAAGGCCATCCAAGAGGGCAGAAAATACATTTTGTACCTTTCTTTGCGCTACCTTAATTTTTGTACAGCTTGCCTACAGTAGCATCCTATTCAGGTGGGTCAGCCACATGAATATGAGAAAGGACAGGCTATTGACTTAAAGAAATGAGCGTATTCAAAAGGAATACCCTTTTTTGATCTGGGATAGGTGGTGTTCACATTCTGCATCAAAATCTGGATTTATTATTAAATTTTCATTGGTTGTGGAAACAGCATAAAGACCATTAATGATAAAGTCACAGAAAGAAAACTTTTTATTAAAGGTCCTTGCTTCTGTTCTTGAATTCTTAAGTCTTTCACTTAAAGCAATGTTTCGTATGGTCTCTCCCATCACTATTTTTCTTCAGTGTGCTCTTTTTGTGGTATAATTTGTTACAGCCTTTTCTCTCCCTCTCTTTTTAAAACCATCTCTTCACTTTTCTCCTTTTTGTCTCCCAGATCATGAGTATTATAGTCCCTGGACAGGCTGGTGGGTTGACAGCTCTGAATATATTACACAACGTTTTGGTCTACTCTAAAGCACTGATGCACGCTTTGACCCTACTTCTGCTGCAGTGAATTTTCTACACTGTTTGTCAGTAGTTTGTGTGACTGGCACTACTGAAACCGTAAGAATTTTTTGACCTTGGATTCCACCCATTGTTCGTAACTTCGAAAACGTGCAGGTCTAGTGGCTGAAGAAATTATTCTTGGTTGTTTTTTTTCTCTAATGCATCTGTTTCCTTCATACTTCTTATCTAGTAAAGAATATTACTTGAATTCATTTATGAGGAAGTTTTCAGCACACATGCTAACAGAATATTCTGTCTTGTCATAAAAAGTGAGTAAAAAACCAAGCATAGTGAAACCCGTGTTTTCAGTGATGATGTTCACAGGTAGCTTCAATATATGCAGTGGTTGACTATATATAAACAACTGTGAACAGCACATTGAAATGCCATGAAAAAATTAGGAGGTTTCATCTCACTACATAAATAAGTTCAGTAAGTTGAGGCCAAGCACAAGTGATTTCTTGTCAAATACAGAATTAGTTCCTATGAATAGTATAAAGATTCTGCAACTAACATGCATTATTCTCTAAAAATGTGATCGTTTAATCAATAAATGGTAAAACAATCACAGAATATAAAAGAAATTGCAACAAATGTGGAAGCTTGTGTGTACGCCTAATAAGAATACGGACACCTACACATATGAATAGCAGACATGCACAAGAAAACCTTTGTAGTCACGAAGGTATTAGTAATATTTTTCCCACAATTTGTCAAATAGACATTAATGGAATTGGGGAATGCAAAACACTTAGTCTCATTCAAATGCAAAGGTTTAAAATTGTTTTCAGTTGTATCAGAACATCAGTGACCACAACAGAAATATTTTCAAATTGCCAGAGTTAGCAACAACAAATTATTTCCATTATTTGGAAGCAATCCTAAAAATAAAATAAATACTTGTTATGTGTTAAAGATCTCTGTGTGGAGCTCCACTGACTCATGAGATTTCACTCATATAGAGTAAATATTAGGAAGGAGGATATAAGGGCATGGGGAAAACTTAAAAGTAGTCAGGCTTCTTCTGAAGGGTTACAACTATGGATGGTACAATTAGTGTTGCACAGCACATGACAAAACCTCAAATTTTTATAACTTAAGTATCTTATTCATTTGAATAACCAGTGGCTAATAACTGACTTGGAGGTTTTGTCACTTAGATTTCTCCCCCTGCCTGTCTTCCAATTAGATCCACTGTTAGATTATTCTTAGAATTTATTTTATTGTTACCAGTTACAGTTACTGCCAAATGGTTTTTAAATATTTTGCTACCACGAATACACGTGTCAGCGTTGATCAGACTTCTACAGTGATTTTAAACCACAAGCATACCTGACATGAAAAACAGCTATCGCTCTTTTAAACGAGATATTCATAATGATTTGGTTTTTTTGAAGTGCACTAATTCAACGTTTGCTGTAGTGGGATCAGTGAAACTATCTCAGGATACTGTCAAATCAAGACAAGGTAGATGCTTTGATAGCATGAAAAGAAAACTGGTTTGTGCTTATCTACCAAGGCACATTCTGAAGTTAAGCCAAAATAAATCAGTGTAGACAAGTACAAGCCTAAAGCGTATGTTACTGTGTCAAAATTATGGTCATAAAATGACAAACATTAATACAAAGATCTCTGGTGCAAAGTTGAAACAATGTTGTGATTAATTTTATTGCCAAGGAAATACACAATACAAGGAAATAAACATTGACTAAGTGAGAGTAGTTTCTAAAAGCAGACATCTCCATCTTGACTTGTCTTAGAAATGCCCGTTAGAGGCACAATTGAAATGACACTGATTTTTTATCAAACCAGTTTTATTGAGTTATCAGTGAGTGAATGAATAGGTAGGTAATGGAGGTACTGTGTTTGCTGAAAACTGGTAGAATTTTTAGGTTCTTTGCCAACGTGTAATTTCTGTTCTTTCTGCACAACTCTCACTTCAAAGCTAAGCCAGTTCTAATCAAATCACAGGAAAAGTCTTCAGAGTTTCTACTATTCAGAGTTCTCCCCAGTGCACAGCCACAGAATGGATGGTGATTCCTCTATCTTCTAAATAGGTACCAATTTATCTTAGCATCCACAGGGGTAAGCTTAGTTGATTATGTTTCACTACTGAAAGTGCAAAATCCTCTACAGAATCAATTTTATTTTAACCATGGTATAAGGGTAGCAGAGGTAGAAAGTTACTCTGTTTTACAGGTTGTGTCTGTGCTTTCTCATTTTCCATCTCTATTCTTAATCTAAAATCCTTGGATTTTAATTAATAAGAGATAATGAGAAGAAATACATCAAATCTGTCAGAAGGACAAGGGGGAGAACTGAATTTTGGAATTGATAGTCTTGCATGATAGAGAAGCCATAGTAGCTTTGGCAGAAACAACACAAGATTGCTTGTTAAAACGGCTGAACACAAATCCAGATTTAGTTACCTAAGAATTATGGTTGAGATAATACCTTCCAATCTTTCTTGGTTTCAGGAAATGATTGATTAACCTTTCAGTTTTCTGATTTTGATGGTTCCGATTTTATACTTCTCCAAAAGAGGATGATTCCCAAAGTGGGGGAAAAAATTCCCCATTCTTTTTATTGCTTTGCTTATGGAGGAGCACCACTGAATTGGTATGACCCTTATCATATTTTAGGATAATCTCAGGAGAGCAATAAGCTACATCATAGCTTCAGTTGCTCAAAAGGGACCACATACGCCTATCATTCATATTCCACTTACAAAGCTGTACGCTACAGCGCCATTATTTCTATCTTCCTGGAGATAAATGAACATTCCTACATGATCTGTCTTCTCTTTCCTTACCTAGGACCAGAAGCAATTGAAACTACCGGTTTTTTTTTGTCTAGTGCCCACAGCAAGGTCAGGGTTTGGATGTAACCACTATCAATAAAAACTGGCTGAGCACAAAACCTCCTCGGATACAGAAGATGAAGTGGTCGTCAGAAGGCCCTGTGAACACTTGGAGGGTGGGATTTGGTTCCCTCAATACAAGCAGCCACTGCCATTAGAGGAGCCAGAGGGCATTTCAGACGCTTACACGGAGTTGGCAGGTATGTCGTAAGACCTGTGAGAGATTTAGGCTTGCGGGAGAGGTGGCAGGAGGCCCGCCCGGGGACGCCTGCCCGGGGACGCCCGCCCGTCCCAGGCAGGCGCTGAGGCCGCGGCCCGCAGCCCTCCTGCCCTCAGGCTCTCCACCCCGCGCACGGCTGCCCTGCCCGCGTCCGGCGGCTGCTCCGCTCCAGCGCAGCTCTGCGACGCTGGGCACGGCTCCGGCGGAAACCCCTCGGTCGCGGGCAGGAGCTGTGAAAAGCCTCTCTGAGGCCTCCGCTGAGGCAGCCGCTGCCCACTAGCCTGGGCGCGCGTCTGAGCCCCGGCCCTTGCCGTGGTGGCCTGGGGGGCTTGGCCCATCCTGGCCTTGCACGTTTGACCTCCGGGTGCGACCCCAGGGCTGCCTCGCCACGAGAGGCCTATCCAGCCGCCGCAGGCTGTGCCTGACCCCGCTGCTGCCACCGGCGCTGCTCGGTGCCTGGCTTGGGCGCTGCGGGAGGGACCCTGCGCCGGGCAGCTCCCTGCCCTGCCACCCCACCGTCCCCCTTCGCCACCAGCCCCCTCCTGGCCTGGCTTGCTGTCTCCTTGTGGAACCACCAGCTGCCATTGCTCCTTAGCAGTGGCGCTAGACACCTACGGTCAGGCGGTTCAGTCCTGTCCGCAAAGCCAGCAGGACGGCTTCGCCTGAACAGCAGCATTTTCAGCTTCACACGTGACAACAGTATTGTCTTAAAAGTTCCCAAGAACTGTTAAACAGAACTGCTACAAGTATTGCTTTTACAGAGTGCAAAAAGGCAGAAGAAAGCCTGGAGAGCAAACCAAAGCAGGAGCATGCAAAGGTCAGCAACTCAAATACATGATTATGAATCATATAAAAGGCTGAATGTTCCTGCAGACTTAGCTGCTAGGGTGTTTGACTTGCAATAATGTTTTGGACACAAAAGAATGCAAATAATTTCTCTTTGTTTACAAAGACAAACGTTTCTCTTCCTGCCATTCTTCCCAATGAATGCTGCACTGAAGACTTTCAAAACTCATGAAATAGTCCCCCACACTTTTTCCTTTATTTGGCAGCAAAACCAGGGAAGATAATCACAGCTGAAAATATTTCCTAATGATTTAGGGGATTAGAATTATTCTAATAATTATTTCCCTAAAATTTTTAGGGAAGGAGAGTGAGAGAAGGTGTTGGTGGCTTCTGTTAATAATTACATTAATTCCACAGTAGCACTAATCTGAGGACAAATATTGGATGTGTTGATATTCCTTAAAACATCTGCATGGCCCTGGATCCTGAAGTTCTTCATAGACAAAACTTAAAATTATTTCAGAGAGCTGCTGAGTGACAAATTTAAGATTAAATTTTAATCTTATGCTATTTCATGACAGTATTTAAAAAAAAATTATTCTCTCCTAATTTTTTGCTCCCCAAATATACGACACTTTTGTGTATGTGTACTCTCTGGCAATTTGAGCAAAAGTGTTCATGATGTGTTTGATAAAGAAGAGGAGACTAATGAGTTGTTTAAAGTTTTTGTTGCCCAAAGCAGCATAGTTGTTGTAGCTTAATAACATAGGTCCTGTTTTTGGTGTTAAGAAAAGCCTAAATTTTTAATAATCAGTTTAGTATCACTCAGATGGAGTAAGGTTGGTTCGGCAACTTTTACTTTACAATACCTGCTGTGTATAGCAAACATGGTGTAGAAAAATTCTTTGAATTCGAAGTAATAATTTTGCATTGTAATGGCTAGGTTTTTTTACGGCAGACAGTTGTATTTATTTTTTACACAGAAGATGTTATAGTCATGTCAAGTTAAATTTTGGACACTAATTCTAAAGTTATTCATGATCTAAAAGAAATTGAATGTTTCAAATGTTTCAAACTTTCTTTTCGCTACTTTGGCTTAAAGCCAGTTGCATGGGGCATTTTGAAAGATTAGTAACAAAATCTACTGGAAATATATGTTATGATCAAATTCTAAACTACATAAAATAGTGTTTGTAATGGAAACATCAGTAATCTTTAATTACACTGTCATAAATATCAAAGATATTAAAATGGAACGGGTATGTAACTAAAAAAATGGAGTCATGCTTACGTAAGTGTGACTTGTAATCAGCTATGATACAGTAACCACAAGTAAAGGTAAAGCCAAGTTTATATTTATATGTCCTTATGTATTCCTCTTGTGTTGCGTATTTCGAAACAGAGAGATTTAACATACCAGGATAATACTCTTCTATGGGAGACCAAAACACCGATGTGCAAAGTAAATGGCATAGAATCTCTCAGGAGATGAACATTCAGAGTTTATGTGAACATTAGTTACAAAGCAAAGGTAAAGGTAAAACATTTACACAATTCCTACAAAACATATGAAATGTGAGGGATATTTTTTTTTTTTGTTAAAGCAACAATGCTGGGAATCAGGAGATCTTCTTTCTGAATCTATATTGACTTATTGTTTTGAATGTGGATGAAGTGCTTCAGAGTGCTTTTGTTGAGCTAGCTCTAGAATGGGGATAAAAACACTGCCCTGTAGGTCTCTCAAAGCTCTTCAGGGTAAGAGTTGTCATTGCCAGAGAACAATGGAGAAGTTGATGCCAAAGAAAGTCAAACGATTTGCCTGTGCTAACAAAAGAAGGGAATGAATGCAGGTCCTGAGAATTCCAGGTCTCTTTACTAGATTGCACTGTTTATTAGCTAAATGCAACAGCAGAGTTGATTACTGTTTCCAAGGGAGTTTGGAGCCTCTCAGCTATAAAAGGGCTTATAAACTATGAAGTTTAAAAAAGGAATATGCAATCTTGTCCACTGAAGTATCATATGCAATTGCATAAGATGTTCAAATAGTCTTACAATTGGAAACACTGATATCTTGTATGTACCTCCGTCTAATCTCGCCAGTCAGAACTTTAGCAGCTTCATATTCATATATCAGGAACATGGTAAAGATTTGCAAATGTTTTTTATCCCCTCTGCTTTATCTTGGCCTTTAAAAATATTATCTGTTATTGTTTATTTTTAATTATTACAGTAAAATTAAAAAATTACACTCAAGGGGCATATTTTTACATCATAATTCCTTTCTGAGATATACTGGATGATAATACGCTGTCCTGTAAGTGGGGTTTTAATAGGTGTAATGCTTTACTTTCCTACTCTTTTCATCAGAATATCAATAAGATGACTCAAACAGCTGGCATGCAGCACTCAGCAAAAATGAGAACTAATAAATTAATGTGTCAAATAATTAAAGCTATTAGCTGCTTCACAATAGTTTTCATCAACAATATTTACTGCTACACACAGACTTGCTCTAGGTATCATTGTGCATTTATCTTCACGACAGAGCAGCCATTAGATGGGAAAACATAGATAGTAGAAGCTTGCTTTCCAAAACAATCTTCTTCAGGCACACTAGTTTTTCTGCAATGTGCTACGCAGTTGTAACCAATGTGATAGACCTAGCCAGTGTTTTAGCTGAAAACACTTTAAAAAATGACTTATAGTATCACATCATTCAGCAAAAATGTCCAAAAGATGCTCACACCAAAACATGAAATAACCGTCTTTATCTAATTATATTGCCTCTTAACAAAATTTCAGTCTCTGATTATTTATTTGTCTTTTCAAAAGCCATGTTTTGATAAGTATGCAGTTAGAATTTGTAATTCAGTATTACTCATTGACCAATACAGATGAAACCTGCATATGGGAAACCTACATTTTTTTCAGAATATTATTTTGCAGGCTTCTACTACTGAGCTATTGCGATAGTAATGGGATTGCATTAATGTCATTTTACCAACTCTACACTTTTGCTACAACGTACAAACCATCTGAATAACAACAGACCTGGCTTAGGCTTAGAAAGAGAGCACTCAACATGTGTGTGTTTCCGTTAATGTCTGAAAAGTTCTTTCTACACGCATATGAACTAAAGATAATGCCTGAACATGGATGTTGATATCACTTACTATGACAAAATATTAAGATAATTCAGGATATTAAAAAGTCCAGAGTTAAAAGACTCTCAGGAGTAAGAACTGTTTCCCTCTGTGCTTTATATCATTCTTGCATTACTTTTGACATGCTGATTAACATACTTGTATTTCTGTTTATCAATCCTGATACGTGAAGGTGTTAAAATTTAATTATTAGTGAAGACTGAAATAACCTGAGATCCTCAAGGAATAGACAACTGTAAAATACGATTTCACTTCAAAGTACTTGCTTGTTTTTATTTAAAATTATTTTCTCCAACTTTTAGATTGTCAAGTCATGCCAGAGTTGAAAAATAACAAAGATATCTCCATTAATCTAGACAAAATAAATTCCTTTATAATCAGTGTATTATATATTTCTAAAGATATACTGTATCAATACCCTTAAACTTCATGATGAAAAGAAATAATTGTGTTACTCAGGCTTCCACTCGCACTTAAGACTGAAAAGCCAAGGCCTCGGTCATTTTCTCATGCTCCTGAGAAGCTGTGCGTATAACAATATTACAAACTCACATACTCACCTTTGGTTTAGAGAAAGAAGGGTCACACAAGAGATGCTCGATTTTTATGAACATGTACTTCTAGAATGTTGTACATTCTTTTAAAACATATTGTCTGAGTATACTTTAAAACATACTGTCTGAATATATTTCTTTGTAGAACTCTCAGAGAAAATGGAAACAGATTTCTGCTAAACAGGATTTGGATGATGAAGCTCTGTTTCCTGACAAGTTTATCTCTTTGGGTCCAGTCCTGTCCTCTGCCCCCAGCCATCCCCCCTTGCATACCCCTACCTTACATAGCCTGAACCCCCACACCTCCTAGCCCATGTTTTTCCTTCTCTTTCAGCGGCCTTGGCAGTGATGGCAGTGGAAATCTGACTTCTCCGATCACAACTCCTCCAGAACTGTGTGTATTCCTTTACATTGCCTCCTGTGGTGGGAACCAGTGTTTGCTGCATGCCTGTGTGGAGTGCCGGCTGATGGGTGCACACGATATTGGAGGACAAGAAAAGGCTGTAATTCCAGGTAGGATGACTTTTTGTAGGACTGGTCTATGCCTGGACCCTTGTGAGGGGTCAAACACTGTGGCTAAACACCAAGCCTCTTCCTGCTCCATGAAGCTGCATGGCAAGCACGGCTGGCCAGCACGTAAGGCCAACCTCCACAGAGACGTGCCGTCTTGGGCAGCACAGACTCCAGCATGGTTTCCGCTCAGGTTTGAAACACAGGCCCAGTGAAGTGAGAGCATGAAAGGAGTGTGAAATGCAAAGGTTTTATGCTGGCTTTGTGAGGCAGCATTTCTTAAGTGGTAACATGGCAGATCTGAGTGGGATGATGGTTTTCTGAAGACTGCAAGAAAGCTACAGAATGAGTAGCTGTTAGGCTAAAAGAGAATGACGAGTGCTAAAGGGAAGTGGTTGGGACTGGAACAGAGGGGTTTGGGCCAAAGCCAGGATGGGTGGGAGGAGGTGAGGGAGGTGCTCAACACATCTTGGCTGGCTCAGTGTTTTGTATTTGCAAAACAGTCAAGGTCTTCTAATGGTGCAGAGCAGCGTGGGCTAAGTTGTCACGTTGCCACTGAATAAAAGAGAAGATATAACTGGAGTACACTTCTCTAAGCATCTTTTCAGCTGTGTTTTAAATCGGTAATGGTTTTGCATGAACTAGCAAAGCTCTCGGGTCGTTGCAGAAAAAATTATAGCAGTATATGGCTTTATTTTGATAGATGGTGTAAATCTTGACCCAAATTTTCAAACCTTTTCAAAGTTATGCTGTGTACATGCAGCCTTTCATGTTTCTCCCCAGTTGCGTACCAAATGGCATATGTTTGTATGAAATCTGAGGCATTTCAAAACATCTGGCTCAATTTTTGAGACATTTGTGTTTTAATACACTTTTGTAATCTATCTGTAAAGATATGTGGAATAGGATGTTTCTTCTGAGAACTGAAGCCTCCTTGCAGAGAGCTGCGCTTTGCTGCATAATGCCACTATAATGGGGCTGATGTAAGGATGCTATGTTTGCCCTCAATATGAATTTTCTTGCACTAACGGCCCCAGTTTAAATCTCATTGTGGGATTCTCCTGTTCTTGAAATCAGTAGGAAGTAAGCCAGGTTTTTGAACCTTGTGAGAATAACTTGTTCTCCTTGGACGCTAGTCAGTGCTTATTGCCTCACTATCAAAATGCAGCTTCAGCTCTTTAAAGAAAGAGCTACCTGTGGTGAAACTCTCTTTACTCTCCTTGGAAATGAAATTCTAAACTCTTCAAAGTAAGAGTCGTATTTCAAGGATCTTCTGGCTTAAAAGGGAAGTTCATTTCCCATTTAAAGTATGTGTAACACTCAGAGCTCAGTGATGCAGCATCTCATTAACAGAACACCCTGCTGAATTGTCTCCTATGGACAGCTATTTCTATACTAAGGATACTGCAGGCATTTGTTCCTCCTGCACCTGTCAGCGTATATGGGGACTGGTTAGTGTATGTGGATAACAAAGCTGGTAGCTCTTTTGATTTTAGTGTATCCCTGATCTCTAGCTGCTTGGTGCTATTTCTTAAGGCTAACCTAAATAACTTTCAAGGGAGAATTCCTCCTCCAAAGAGATTATGGCTGAGCTCCTTATAACCTAGCAGTTTTGAAGTGCAAGATTCTTGGGTCCGTTGGAGAAGCCTTCAAATTTAAGCAGGAAATAGAGCAAGAACAGGGGCTAGCACATAGGTGTTGTAGAAAGATAAAGGCGTCTTTGGCTGTTCAGATATGCTCAACATACGGCTCAGCCACTGGCTCCACAAGCTGGAGCAATATTTTGGTTTATCCACAGACAGATTTTGTTATGCTTTATTCTTTGTACATCTGGAAAATACACAGGGTTTCACTTCATAAATGTCTGAAAAGTGTGAAAGATTGGGAAAGTTACCCCACTCAGTCTCTATAAAGGGAATGAAGTGGGTAAATTGATATGCAAACAGAAGTACGAATCAAAATGCTGTCTCTAGATTCAGCCAGTGGCATCAGTGCAATTGTTATTACGCGGTTTTCCACTTCCATCTGAACAAAATGACAGATAGTCATTGGAAAGAAAAAAAAATAGCATATGAAGAAGTACTTGTCCAAGCTGTAGTTATAAAAATACAAAATAGTTTTGGGCATAATGCTTTAATCACTGTGGTCCCCAGCTGTATATTGAAATCAGTGATGTTAATGAACACAGTCTCTTTAATATAATTATTTCAAGTTGATTTCAGTTGTAAGTAATCCTCTGTAGACATTAATTGCATCAACTGAATTACGATCAAACTCTCTTTCCCCATCATTGTGGAAATTTTTGAACTTCTAGCACTGTCACATCTTTCTCTTCTCACCTGATGATTATAGGTAAAAGTTTTATTAACAATTTAATTATTCTCTTTAGAAGCCATGATAATTATAACGGACTTCTCTTGGCTTCCATTAAAAGTCTCTTTTAATGATTTTGCCATTGACTGTAGTCCAATGTGAGAGAAGAACAGTTCGTAATCAACAAAATAATATCTCAGAATTGTGCAGGGATGAAAGAAATGGGAAGAACAATACCATTAGTATTTTACAGAACATCATGGCACTTTTGTATGGGCTATCAGTCCCCTCTAAATATATATTGGCCAAATCCTGTAAAGCTGTATTCACTTTCGTAGTTATTATTCATATGAATAGCTTGACTAAAATTTGTGCTGTAAAGGGTAGTAGTCAAAAATCTGACAAAAAGCTGAACTGACATTTATAAGATCAAGTTTTTGTTCCTGATTTTATCATACCCATGTTCCTTGTCAAAATATTTACTTGCATGCTTAACTTCAAGATGAATTTGAAGTTACTGGAAGGGTTAGTATATGTCTCAGGGGTATGGATCTAGGAGAAGAGGAGATGATCATGTAAGCACTTATTAGAAAGAAATGCAAGGAGAAGCTAAAGGGGCAGAATGCTTGCAGATGATTTGGTGAGCTGGTCATATTTGAGATGCAGAGTGAACTGAGTATCAAAAAAAAGACTACTATTTGAAAGAATTTTTATAAAAATTGCATTGTTAGCAGCAGAGTAAAAGAAAACTTTATAAAGAAATACAAACAGTGAAGAAAAATGTTGAAGTTATGATGAAATGAAGGAAAAATGAAAAGAGTACAGACTCTCAGAATTTAGCTATAATTTTTTTTTAAACACATCACAAGCAGAAACTTACTAGGAAGTCTCTAGGGCAAACGACTAGTGTGTAAGGTAGGGAAGGGAAAAAATCTATGAAGTATTAACTAGGGAAGAGCTTTAGGAGGTTACCAGGCTACTGCCCATGTTGATGAGGGTGTGCTCTGGAGGCGTGTCTCAAAGTTTCTACAAACCATTCTTAAAAAATGGAAGATAGTCCGTAGCATCAAATCACCAGAACCAAATAATCTTGATCCAAGAATTTTGAAAAAATGCAGAAACAAATTTCTGACTGTTACCTGTGATTTTACTAATTTAATTGCCAAGATGCGCCTGATTAACTATAAGAAGGGACTATGGCAGATGTGATTTTTATAAAGAGCTCCCAGGAGACTGAGAGGAACTAAAGACAGGCAGACAAAACTTCTGCAGCAAACAAGTTGATGGAAATTGTATTGAAGAATAGAATTAGCAGATAGATGAATGAGCATGATGAGCACAGACGAATGAACTTTTTGCAGAGGGAAATAATGGTGTACAGACCTCGTAGATGATTTAAGGAATCAGTAAGCATATGGATGCAAATGATCATGTTGATAATGTATCTGAATCTCCAAAAAGTATTTCACAGGATTCCTCAGCAGTGTTTTTCAAAGAAACGAATAAGAGAGGGTTTGTTTTTTTTCTTTTCTTCATGGAATAATCATGGATTGAATAGTAGGAAACAGGGTAAGAATAAGTGTCAGAGACTACTACTCAGTCCTATAAGAACTCTGACAGGGCTTACACATGCCGAATTGTGCTAGAAAAGTGAATGAAGAGTAATGTAATAAAGTTTGCTCATATTGCAAAAGTATTGTGGCTGCAAAGACCTTCAGAAGAACTTCTAAGGTGCTGGGTGACAGCCTAATAAAATGGTAGATGAAAGTCAGTGTTCAAGGGTCATGCACCCCTATAGATATTTGGCTTTTACCATGTAGAAAAGGGACCTTCAGAGTCGTTCAGGGTATTTTATTGAAAATGTTGACTTAATGCTCTTCATCAGTCAAAAAGGCAAATAGATTCTTGAATTTTTTAGGATAGGAAAAAAAGAATGAAATGGAAAGCACCACAGTGTCACCATATAACTTCATGATGCGCCCATGTCTTGAACGCTGCATGAAGTCCTGCATACTAAAAAGGTATATAGTACTACCAAAAAAGGTAGAATCAAGAGCAATTGTAGATATAAGCAGTTCCTGTAAAAGGAGAGATTAAATAGATTCGGTTTCTTCAGCATAAGAAAGGGAAGATAGATAGAAGGAAAATAGAATATACATCTATAAAATCACAAATATTATGGAAAAGGTGAATTGGAAACGATTATTCATTTATTCTCATTATCTCTTCCTCCCAAGGACTAGGAAGTACCAAATGAAGTTGTCAGCCAGCCAGTTAAAACAAAGAAATAAATATTATTATTACACTTTGCATAATTGTGAACTTGAGCCCAGGATGTTTGGATAACAAAAGTATGAATGTCTTAAGAAGTGATTAGGCAAATTAGCAGATGAAAGGCTCATTGAGACCAACTAAATGTGAAGATACCAATGAACTCTTTGGCTAAGAAAATCCGTAAGCTGTAGCTTCCTAGAATTTGGGTGCCTATGCTGAAAGAAATACCACTCAGGCCCACTACTGTCAAACAGAGGACACTGGAGGAAATTGATCTCTCATCTAACTCAGTACAGGCTTTCTAATTTGCTACCATAAGGTGTTCTACTGTCTATAAGCATGCAAGCATGAAGATAAACACACAACTCACAGGAGTACCATGTTCAGTTCTGGGCCTCCCAGTTCAAGAGGACAGGGAGCTGGTCAAGCAAGTCCAGCGGAGAGCTACAGAGATGATCAGGGGACTGGAGCGTCTCCCTTATGAGGAAAGGCTGAGACACCTGGGTTTGTTCAGCCTGGAGAAGAGAAGCCTGAGGGGGGATCTTGTCAATGCTTATAAATATCTGAAAGGCGGGTGTCAAGAGGATGGGGCCGGGCTCTTTTCAGTGGTGCCCAATGACAGGACAAGGGGCAATGGGCACAAGCTGGAACACAGGAAGTTCCACTTAAACATGAGAAAAAAAACTCCTTTCCTGTGAGGGTGCCAGAGCAGTGGGACAGGCTGCCCAGAGAGGCTGTGGAGTCTCCTTCCCCGGAGACATTCAAACCCCGCCTGGACGCGGTGCTGTGCCCCCTGCTCTGGGTGTGCCTGCTCAAGCAGGGGGTTGGACGGGGTGATCTCCAGAGGTCCCTTCCGACCACCACCATTCCGTGAGTCTGTGAGTGAAAGGTTTTGAAGACCAGCTCTAAAATGGGCTAGGTAAGATGGCCAGAAGGCAATAGGGTGACGTGGGAATTGGGAAATGTAAAAAGGCACTTCTGATAAGTGTTTTAGTTAAGAGCTCAGATCTTGAAAGGTCTTGATTATTTTCAGAAATTCATTGCTGAAGTACTCAACCTGTTGATACTAAATAAGAACGCCTTCAGTTCAACTAAATTTCTTTAAAACCTTCAGTCTGAGATTATATTTTTTTTTCACCTCTATAGATTACTCATAACAAATACTGTCAATGAGTAAAGACATCTAAAATGTTTTGGGAAGTACCTCAAATAGTAGTAGTATGTAATTAAAAAATCTTGAGTTCATTAGCTGTTAGATACTACAATACTCAGCTCTGTAGAAATACAAACCTGAAGTTAGAAATGCTGATTACTTTAGGATTATGTCCTTTCAGCATGTTCAAATTCAGGGCAGAAATATCCCTTAACATCAGGTCTGCCCCTGTACCTAGAATAACTCTGAAATCCATTAAAGGTGAAAGCTATCCTTTTAAAATTTAAATTTACAGGTAGACTGAATCTTGGTATACCTACTTCCATTTATTAATGCATAATATTAAAAGGCATTTTTTTTTTACATTTAGTAACACTGGGGGAGCTTAGCTTCTCTTAGGGGAGGCAGTCAGCACCTTGCAAGTTAAAACCTATCAGCTCCTTCTAAACTAAACTTTGGTTTTCATATTGCCATCATTGTGAATGGAAAGATCTCTTGGGAGAGCTGCATTAGCACATGTGTAAAGGAAACTAAACCAATAACTACTGAAGTCTTAATGGCCAGCATGTGCAGTTGTCAGCAATGTCATCAGTTGCATCAGTGTCAAGATAGGAAGTGTTGACTGTCTTTAATTGCCTCAGGTCAGTAGTTTTAATCTGCAGTTAAGCAGGATGGAGATTACTTTACTTACTCTTAAATGATCCTTTTTAGGCTCCTCCATAAAACTGTCCCATCTGGGCGTGTCTGTGGCACTACTGATCTCTTTATTTCTGTCCTCATAAAAAGGCAGCGAGCAGGCAAATTATATAGAAGTTACGGCCACTGAGCAAGCTTAAAAGGAAAGCTTGACAGATTTTTCACAGGGAAAGCAGTCCTGCTCATCACTGTTCAAATGAACATTTAATAATTCATAACAACTAACTGAGTTATGTTTCCCCTTCAATACTTTTCCAAATGTGAATAGATTAAATGGTGATTGCTATCAAGCTTTATGTTCTATTTCATGTACCTAATAAAAGTTTATCTAGTGGAGCTTACTTTGTATCTTTTTGATCTATTCCTAACTGACTGCAATATACTATATTAAAATATTTATCATTGTGCTATCAAATATTAACCATTTTGAAATCATCTGACTAAAGAAAACAAATAATGTTACTTGTTTAACTTTTCATGAATTTCCTAATATTTAGTTGTTCAGAACTCTTCCATGATAACAGCACTAAAAGTACCGAAGACCCAGAAATTTTATTCACTCTTTTTAAATTGGGCTGTTTTGAAAAGCACTCTGCTCACGTACGTCACCACTGTTCATTTTGGCTCTGCATGCAGAATCTTAGTTTTGCCATCTGTAAAAAGTTATGGTTCTGCATCAGTACGCGAGAATCTTAGAGCGTTGTTTGTTTTTCTGTAGATTAGTGTTTGTTTTTTTTTTTAAACTATTTTTGGGAGACTATAGAAGTCTTTTTTTTTTTTAATGAGAAAGTTTTTAGGAAGTTTCCCTAATTATCCACCCACTCATCCATTTGAAATTATGTGGCTTTGTCTAGTAAAAATACCAGCAACTTGTTAGACTGTAATGCGAATGATCTAACGATGGAAAGAGGAGAACACTGATCCCACAGATGTGCTACAGCTGCACGGCAGCCTAGTCCAGCCTAGCTGCTGGCTGCCAGGGTTGCACCACTCCCCAGCTGAGTGGGTTATGCTCTCCGGGGTGCTCCTGCTTGCTCAACCCGTTGCTGATTCATATCACAGAACTAATACAGCAGAAAACTATTGTTTTTTGGTTAGTGCCCTGCTGAGTTAGATCTGAAATGGTTCAGTGAAAGGTCAAACAAGTGCCTGAGAGATTGCTAGGGGTGTGGGACTAAATAGCTGGGAATTGGGAGAAGAGGGATTGCAGCACTTGCAATTAGAGCAGTTTAGACAGCCATGGAATAGCAGCTTTGAAGCTGACACCTGGGCAAGATCAAGAGGAGAACAACCTCTTTGCTCCAATCCAATCCTTCACCTTGCTGGGGAAAAATTGTTCTATTAAATGTCAGGTGTATAAATGTTGCTACTGAACCACTTCTTTTCACTTTGGAGAAAGTCTGATCACCAGGTTATCAGAGTAAATCTCCTGAAGAGAAGAGCTGCAGTCTGTCAAGAGCCTGGTGCCTCTTAATGAGATGTTAACTATGCTAACTAGCCCCCCTTTCTATGCCTCATTCTCTGGTCAGTTTATGACCTGTTATTTTCCGTGGCTTCCCCACACACAGGTGTTACCTAATTCACTATCCCCATCCTGTTCACAGAAGCCTTTCTTCCAGCACAGAGACACTGAGAAAATGCCCTGGTGTTCTCACCAATGCCCCTCTCTTCCATTCCTTCTGCAGGTTCTTCCATTTCCAAAATATTCCACACACTTTGTAGGTAGCAGTACTAAAAGCAGCTTGAGGCTTCATCCCCAACCTAGGCATGCTACAGTAACTATGTAGATCTGTATAATAGCTATATGGGGAAAGCATTCTATGTTTTCATCTTCTCCTCTGTGCTCTTCATAGAGGAAAGATGCTTCACTTATTAATTTTTGTTAAATACAGTGTTTGTGTTCTGACATGTTTATTCTGACTAAAATATCTTCTCCCCAGAGAGATAGCAACTTTCTTTTTCTCTTTCAAATCCAGTTTCTCATTAAAAAATAATACAATTCCATGACAGTCATACTTTGGAGAAAGATATTCTATGTATCCCCGTATCTGTATGGTTATTCTGTGGGTCATGTATTTTGGAATGAATGCATTAATACGCACATTTGTGTTGTCTTTTCTCAGGTCTGAAAGACCCAGGATATGAGTATGGCATTACATGTGTAAGTTGTCAGCGTGCTTCCCCTGCGGTGAGTGGAATCAGTGTTTTGCATCATCTGAGAATCAGGCCCGATAATGCTGTAATTTTGTTTGTAATATTGCCTTGCTTGTCTTACATCTGTAAGCTATACTTTGCCTTGAGTTGCAGCAGTGGGATTCTGGATTGATTTAAGGAGAATTATTCTGGATTTAAATTTGGAGCCATTTGAGGCAGAGTCTGTTCCTCTTACATCCAAACCCCTATACACACACTATTTCTTTAGTCTGCATAACAATCATATAACATAGGTATTGTGAAATCAGTATTTTATGTATAAAGACCAAGGGCAGATTGTTCCTTGGGGACAGCACTGTTCAGTCGCATCAGAACTTGATCCTTTTCAACAAATTCTTTCTACGTTTTACTTCCCTCCAGCTCCAAGCGTGGCAGTGCACTTACTAGCGCCAGTCCTGGCACCGAAACACACCAGAACCGAAGTACACACAGCACCCCTGCAGAGGGGAAAGCCCACTGCATCCTGACCTGCTGAACGCATTAAAACTGCTACTGGTAAAAAGATGTAAAAAGATATAACAAGATATAGATGGATTGTCTATGGCTCCCCACCTAGGCAGTTGCAAGGGTGAACTGGAAGGCAGGGCATCCCAGTTCTGAACGTCTATTTCTTTTTACAGAGTAGAGTTCCCCAGGCACAAGTTCAATGTGTAGGTATTGAAGGACTCACACGATGCATCTGTGTACAGACATGTATAAAAGATCACTAACCTTCAACGGGGAAGACAGTTATATTTATGTATTTGACCTGTCTAGAAAGAAGTGCATGATGTATTTTTTCAAGAAAGATTCTTTTTTTAAAGAAATGGATGGTAACACACCTTTTCCTGCTGAATTGTAAACACAAACTTCCAGAAGCAAATGTTAATATAAGTTCCAGGGTTACAGTTTCAGGTTTGATTTTTCTTTGGCAATTCAATCTACATGATGATTTTGATCAAATGCCTCAGCCTCTAACATTTGTAACACATGATAAAATGCACACAAAAAAAGCTTATATTTAAATAATCATATAATAAGTTGAATGCACACTGTGACAGAATATGAATTATCTAACAGGCTGCAGAGTAATACAAGTTCAGTCTGGAAGACAGATACAAGCACTGAGCGCAGTTTGAGCATTGAAGATAAGAGTGTAATCCTTTGCCTGCTTTAATAAAAACTATTTAAAATGAAGGAAAAAAGGTAAAATAAAATGAACTATTCAGAGCTTGATGTAAGGCATCTGGCTGAAAACTCATTTGCTAATTGTTCAAGACTTACACCATTGAACCTAGATGATTTAAAACAGTGATTCACAATAAATAATGCACTGAATTAAACTTGGGTACAAGCTACCATTGGTAACTCTTGTACTCGTTCTAGGCCTGTGTAGGGCTGCAGGTTCAACATCTTCATTTGCTCATTGGCTACATGAAGGGAGGTAGTGAATAATATTAATCATTGGACCTTCCCTCACCTTTTCCCCTGCGGGGTGACCATGCCTAACGAAAATTCAAGCTGTGCGGGTAAACTGAGATTAGCAAAAGCATTACTTTTTCTTTGCCTGATTGGATAAACATGCAGCTGGTTTTGGAATCAATTCTTGTGTGTGTGAAATTAGAAGGTGTTATTTTTACATGTTCCTGTATGCAAGCAACAGATTTTAGACACCTGAAATGTCATGGCCAAGAAATACAAAAGATGCAAGACTATGAGCTGTACACTTAGAAAATCAAATGAATGCTCCTGCTTAATATTTTGCCTTCATCCATTTTTTTTTTTAAACTCGGGCACTTCTTCTGTGTGTAAACATTTCTACCTTTTGTTACAGGTTCCTCTTATCACAAAGCACTACGTTGAGTTTCAGACTGGCCCAAACCAGCTGTAGTTGCTGGTTAAATTTCTTGCCAGGCTTGGAGCTTTTTCCTCTGTTTTTATGTTCATTTTTAAAGGAAATAGTTTAATTTCTGTAAAATAGGAGAATGAAATATAGCTATCCATTTTCTCATGTTTCTGGAATTCTAAAAGGGTATCAGGACCAGACTGTTCTGTTCTGAATTCATTCCTTGTGCTTTGATCTATGTACGCATGCTGGTGAGAAAACCATTGTCAGTATCTGGGAGGGAGGCGGAGAGCTAAACGCCAGCAGCTTCTCTGCACGCACAATGCCTGTGGCATGAATGGTTCTGGGGAGGGCTTAGAAGTAGCGCAAGGCACAGTCGCATCTATTGTGCCGCTTCTTCTGAGGGCAGCAAACCTTCCTGTACCAACTGGACCCTGCTGACTGCTGTGTCTATGCAGCATAAACCCTGGATTCAGTAAGATAACAGCTGTTATCACGGTGCTTTGTGTCTGGGAGGCAAAGTCTAAAATTGCATCGGACCTCTGTATGCACAGAGACGCAAGTGATGAGCGCTCTGCCTAGATGCTCAAAGGTTTTAGATGAAATTGGTAGGAGTGAGGTAACTGAATACTTCTGAGGATAACAGCCTCTGCGTCTTTTGCCCATGTGTGGTATAAGGTAGACTACGAACAGTAATTTCTCAAAAGAAACATTGTGAGCCTTAGAAAACACCACAAGATTTTAGCATTGGTTTTTCCCAAAAAGGATTACTAATATATAAAACTAAGCCCCTCCATTTACTAATAGAGTCATACAAGTAATTAAACTAGCTATGGTATAGATTTAACTTATTTATTTACAGGTCAAGCTTCTGGTTGCCCTAGGTCAATGATTTTTAGCAACAAAGCTCCGTAAGAATAGATTTTCTTAATAATGCCAATAGTCTATGTATAACAAAAAGTAAACAAACACATATTAGTCTGTTGAGTGTGTGTGTATCCATCTTTGCATAGATACATTTCTGTACAGCACAAGCTCAGGGAAACAGATGAAAACCACACGCTACATGTCCAGACAAATAACCTTTTTAAGCTTTGCTCAAATTGCCACACTACAAAATTAAATGAATTGGAATTCTGTTCCTCCATGAAAAGACTTGAAATGAGATTTAAATCAGTGTGTGCTTGGTAAAACGTGGCAATTTGATGTCTGTTCCATAAAACTGACAACTGCATCTAGTTGTTTTTCTTCTGAATTTGATTAATTTGGTCTAACTTGGAGAATATCTAACAGTTACACAATCAGACTGAGATTCGTTCAGAAAATTACAACACAGCGAGGGAAACTTAATTAGTTTTGTCAGCAAATATAAAGGCACTAGCTTGCATTTCCAGAAACTGTCTAAAGCTTTTACAAATACTCTGATTCAGCTAAAATCAGGCTAATTATATGTTGGGCTCAAAAAATCCTCATTAAAATAACATTATTGGGGTTATAATGTCCAAACTTGAAAAGATAGGAAGTACTGCATTTAATAAGCAATTGGTTTGACAAGCTGGTATACATATTATTATGTTAATTATATGACTGTAAATTCTGCTCCACAGACGTCCACACCTGTTCAGTATCTCAGCTACTTAATACCTTTTTTAGACCCACCGTGTGGATATGGTGTTTATTGTACTTTATTAAAATTCTACTGCAGAGAATCATATTGATTTCCTTTTTCTTTTTTTCCCCCTGTGGTTCCTGTCGCTACAATATCTCAATGCCTCACAATTCTAATGCTTATTTTGCCAGTACCTAGGGTAAGGTACAGGGGCGGTGACAACCTCCTTCTACATAAGGGGTGCAAGGCAGAGGGAGATCCTCTGATTTCCGAGTGCTTTTTTTTTGGAGATACTTAGGATCTGATTTTTCAAAATATTAATAATAGAGAACTCTGAGATTTGACACACTACTTCGCCTGCTTTCTGCTGCAACTGTAAGTGCTCAATAATTTTGTGAATCAAAACTCAAGTGCAAGCATCCAGAAAATGAGAGTTCAGTTATCAACTGCATGTAAAAAGTATGGTTTAAATAACCTGCCAAATATAAACAGGAGCTTTCTGGCAGAAGCTGAGAAAGTCCAGTTTTCCTGGGTAACATTTAATTGCGTTGCCCATGCAAACTTCCTTTCCCTTCATGCACTAGCTTTGATGCTAATTGGTTGACTATCACAATCTTTCCTGAAATTCTTTATTTATTGGTTTTCTTTCCAGATCTATTTGCTGAATTGTCACAAGCCCAGATTTTCTATCTCAGAGGTACTCATCACTTGGAGAGGCAGCAGTAATCTCTAGCTTTATTGTTCTTGGGTTTTGTTTTTGGGTTGGTTTTTGTTTGTTTTGTGCTTTTTTTTTTTTTTTAATTTATGATATAAGATTTGCATTTGGTTTAGAGCATTTAGAGCATTTGTGTGGCTATATGGCCAATTTTATAGTATTTGGCTAATGGGTGTCAGTAATTACGTTCTCTCTTGTGTTTCTCCCTCTTAAAAATCAAAAGCAAGGTCTTGTAGAAATCTCTTTAATGTGTGTGTGGAAGAATGCAGAGAGGCAGGGAGAAAAGGTGAAAGAAAAACATGAGAGGACTCTCCAGAGTTTCTGGAAGTAGGTGATCAAAACAGTTATAAAGAATAAATCTTAAGAATTTACTACAAAAGAAATTTGCAGTAAAAGTCTGATCCTGTATATACTGACGTGGTATTTCCACTCCCTTGTTTACAAGACCTGTTAACCAGATGAGAAGCTAAATATACAACTAAGCATTGAAACAACATCTGCTCTAGCAATATTTACACAAAATTTCAGCTCTTATTTTTAAGTATATTAAGTATACCTCCATTTTTTTTTTACCTTTAACTTTTGTCTAGCTTTCACTAATTATAACAGGTAATGAGCCAATGTTTTGCAGTTTCATTGTCCAGGGACATAGTTTTAAGGTGTGAAAGCATAGTTAAGTTACTGAAGAAGCTGACGTTTAGTACACAAAAGTGAATATGTAAAGAAACCACCTTTTGTCTTTTAGTAAGAATTTTAAATTTGGAGTTAATATGCTGATGTTTTAGTATACAAAACTTATTTCACAGTTGGCAAGACACACATATTTACATATTTCAGTGGGAGCTCCTCCAGGCATTAGTAAGCGAGAGGACACTGAAAGCATATTGAAATAAACGGATGGCACAGTCAATTTACTGTCCTCATCTGGGAGACTCTGAAAAGGTTCAGGCAGTATGGCGTTCCTGCAGCTCGCAGAGCATTTTGCTCATTTTCTGCTCTTAGGCAGCTGCATGTGATAGCACACAGACGCAGAGGCCGCAAAGTTGCAGGAGAGGGGCGACTCTCAGAGTTACTTACGTTGACAGCCCAAGCTGTGCCAGATATATCCCGGCAGACATTTATCACATTTAGGCCCTGATGTTCCCTCCTTACACTCACAAAATCCTCTGTCATTACAGCGATCATGGACTGAACCAAAAGGGTTACAATAACAGTCTGCAGAAACAAGACAACACATACACACTGGATTCAGGTCTACATATGGTGATAATTCATTCAATACCAATAAAGGGTGCATTTCCAGCGCTAAAGGTAAAGGAAGACTGTCTATTAAGGATATCTAGAGTAGTGACTGTAACTACTATAGGTCCATTTATTTGTTTGCATATGTCATTTCAGGAAGAGACATTTTATGATGTGAAGAGAAAAAGTAAACAGAAAAGATATAAAGGCAGAAGATACCACGTTATTTGAGGATAAGTTATTGTAACAGATTCTCTTTTGGTAAGAATGTTTTTGACAATTTAATGAACAGTAGAAAAGCTTTGTATAGTATGGATATATCAATGTGCCATCACGGTGAAATGTTTCACATTATTAAAATAGGCTTATCTATGTTACTCAATATTTTCAGAAGTGCTGAATGTCTTTACGGGCCTATATAAATGCACTTTACTTATTTCCAAGATAGTCTTCCTTTATAGTTTCAAGCAGTATAATAATTTATGTGGATATTTGCCATAAATTGATGAGATTGTATTTATCAGTGACGTTAATAAACATCTTACGTATTCCACAATGAAAAGCTTGAGGTGAGCAGTAATGTAATGCAAAACTTTATGCTGGCTTTACGCTGCCATTTTCATTTCTCTCACCTCCCAGTGGGCAGATGGAAAATGCACTGAGGCTCATTCCCCACTGTATATTTTCCACGTGTGTTCACCTAATTAAAGAATGACTAGGGTAATCCATTTCCTCCCACAACACTTACTGTGGTGTTCATTCACAGCCCTTTTCTTTAACATGACTACAATGTCTGAGTTCAGCTTTCAGCTAGCTGAACAGAGAAGACAAGACAGTAGCTAGCAGAGCTTATTTCTGGCACTCCTGTTCTTCAGTTTATTTACTTATTGGTTTGTTTGTTTGTGTATTTATTTTAAAAGAAGGGCTGTATCTTATTTGTATGTAGACCCATGTAGACCCAGAGTAACTCCACTGTCAACTGAGACCACAGACACATTTTGGCAGCATCTGATATCTGCTGCTGTTGAAGGCAAAAGATATACAAATCAATTCCTGAATCTAGGTGACCTGCTGGGAGTCTGGCTTTACATGTCTGTGAATCAGCGCTAATTTGATGACTACCTTTGGCAATTGCTTCCTAGTATTAGGTTAAACCTCTGCAATATTGTAAATGACAAAATGGAGTTGAACTGGGAAGTAAAATATAAAAGAAATCCAAAGGAAAAAATGTAACAGGAAAAAAATTACAAGGAAGACATTTGTCATCTGTTGTCTCAGTGTTTATTAACTATAAATTACAGATGACACTTTGAATATTTGGCATGCTGAAGAAGAATAGTTACCTTTGGCAAACAGAGTTCCACAATAATAATAGAGTCAATTAGCTAGCAAGATTCATTAATGAAGTTGAAAAGTGACACGCCAAAAGTACTGTGCAAGGCCAAGCAGAATTATAGCACAGTGAGTGCCATTTGAAAAGCTGGCACTTCTGGTGTTAATCAGATGTATGAAATGTTTATGTAAACAGGTATAGAACTGAGATACATATTGAATGCAGGGAGTAAAATTTGCTTGAAGAGAGTTTATAGAAAACCTTGAAAGACAAAAAGCTTGAAATTACATTAGAAACAGAAGGCCTGATTCTTGTACACTAAAAATAGCTTAGTTGGACATAATGGAGTTACAGTGATTTAAACAAGTATTTGTGAAAGAAATCTATGACCTATGATATTGAATGTTTATAGACACATAATGTTATATTTTCCAGAGAACAAGAACCTGACCCTGAGTCAGTGAAAGCCTTCCTGCTGAACTCTATCATATAAATATGTAAGAAGTACCAGGCCCATATTGTGCTGTTTAAGGGAAAGTAGATAGTGGAAACAAAACTTTAAGCCAGGCCCTTTTACAAAAGTAGTAGATCAAATCAGATCACCACACAGACCCAGTAACCTTTAGTAACTGAATCTAGCCTCCATCTTTCCCAATAGGCAATTGATACCATAGATATATAACCTACAGAAGTCCACCAAACATCCAAGTTCATTGTCCAACACAATATCACAGGCTGTGGAACACTTCCGAAGACCTGCCAAATACTTAAGACATTAAAAAGCTCAAAAGCCACAACTCCAGTGTGCCACAGGGAGGCAGTCAGTATTTCCAATGCCCTTAAACAGGTCATTAAATAACACTAAATTAACATTCCCTGATCATCCTAATAAGCAGACCACACACCAACTTCCAGGGTGGGGAAAAAAAAACCCTGCAGAGCTGAACTGGAAAGGAATTTTCCTCCTAACCTCCATCTGGTGACTATTTGAAGGATGGGAAGATGACAGTAGCTGTAATCTGTTCACTGAGATTCACCATATCAACATGATGATGCCAAAAAACCACAATGAAAAGTAAAAAAGAAGGCTGGGAAAATGGGCTGAAGCTTGCAGGCTTGCTGCTTATCAGTCTGGGTTGACAGTGGCTGCAGGGCAACCCTCAGGATTCACTTAACCATATATCATTAGGGCTTCTAAAGGTCTCACAGGTGTTAACTGAAGTTTAACCCTAAGTGACTGCAATGTTGGCTTTCTTATAGGTGTGACAATAATTACCATTTCAGTATTTAAGTTGTAAGGCAAAGGAAATGTTTTATTACTCTGGGTCTACTTGGTGGTTTCCATGCTATCCATGCTTGCCAGTGCAGGTATTCACTGAAATAAAGAGTTACTAGGACTTTATCAAGAACTTGTAAAAATAAAAGGCTCTTCAAGTTGCTAAATTCTTTTTCACTGTAAGCATGTGAAGTGAATGATTTTTAACTTTAAAATACCGTGATTTATTTAGAAACCGCAGTTGCCCGTATGCGGTAATTTTGCAGTTAACTGACAAATCCGCAGATTTTTGATATTTCATTTTAGGAAATAAAATTTATTTTGCTTCTAAAGAAATTAAGGGCATAATGACATTAGATTTAAGCCCACTGTATAATGTGTTGCATTTGGTTCACTGGTAAAAACCTTCTCAGTATTTCAATTCTTTGAAGCTTGTCAGTTTTAAAAATGAAACAGTTTACATTTTCTCCATTTAGTTAGCATCGGCTAAGATTCACAGATTTGTTATCCATGTACTTACCATATATATTTATGAAAAACATATAAGTAGTTTTGATAAATCAGAGCCAAAGCCCTGTTAGCTGCCATTAAACTAGCTTATCCAAACATTTTTTACTTTTCTACATAAATGGCTGAAGAGGAAAGAATTAGCCTGGAGAAGTGAGACTTTCATATGGGAATAAGACTTGCACATGTCACTGGAAATCCGCTTATTAAAACGTTCATGCCAACATTCCACTCATACTTAAAACCCAAAGCACTGCTTTTAAACTCAGAGAAAAGAGAAATGAGCATTTCCAATAGAGCAAGACTCTTTGTGCTTGACCTAGAAGGATGGTGAATCCATCAACTCTCTGAGAGGTGAAAATACTCTACATTTTGCAGGATTAAATCTTAGGAGCCCCAGTTCCTACGCACTTTAAGCACAAGCATCTCTGTTTTCTGAAAAGCTCTTAGCTATCTGCTTCACTTCACTGACTTTAACCAAGAAGTAGTATGAAAGTCTTAAGTTGGCAAATCAGCTAGGATAAATATATTTTGTATGCAGTATGATCACTACGATCCTGAAAATTGTCTTAGTCCAACAAGAATATTATTTATTTAAAACAAATTACCTAATATGCAGGAAACCAGGGTTTGATCCTATAGTCATCTCACATAGAACAATTCTCACGGGAGCCCAAGAGAATTCTTGCATTAAGGTGGGAAAGTCAGCAAATGCATTAAATTGACCTTTTTTTTAAGAGATTTTTACTAAATGAAAGGTTTTTGAATTTTATTTCTGCGGAGTCTGGGCAATTTTGAAGTGTACAGCTGCTTTACTAAGGCATTCTAAATACATCACTTGCAAATTAATTTGAAATTTACTTATTTTTGACTCCTGGTTTATTAACTTCCTTATCTTACGTAGCTGCAGCTGCTGTCTTAGAATTTCAGTGTACATGGGAAAACAATTTACTGAATGAGCTGATGAAAAATCCCAAACAGTAATTTAGTGTCATATTCATTAGGCCTATTTAGGCAGCTGAAATTATACAGCCCTGATGTCATACTGATGATGTCCGTCATCTACATCCAACAAATATGAGGGACAGTGGGTTTTTCCAACAACATTTGATTGGGTTAATCTCCTCAGCACAGTCATACAAAATCATGACTTGCCTACTAAAGTTCTTATTAGCTCAGACTAATTAACGTCAAAGGAGATCATGCATTTTCTGAGTGTGTTGCCAAGCAAAGTTAAAAGAAGGACAGGTGAAATGCAGTGCGTGGATGGATCTGGGTGTTTATCACGAAATAAAATGTAAATCTGTCAGGCTGCAGACTGAAACAAGTAACAGCAACCTAAATAGTTTCTGGCTTGAATCTCAGCAATGGATTATAAAGGGATTGAAATATAATTTATACACCCATAGTCTATTTTGGCATGAAAAAAAATCTTACAACTACTCTTTTTGCTTCCTGGAAAATGGGGGTGGGGGGTGGGGTGGGGATCACAATGAAAAATCCAGAACAGGTTCTACCAATGCTTATGTCTACAAGAAACATTAAATAATAAATTCTCCCTCTCTGTTTGTTATAGCTTTTTGTGGCTACCTGTTAACTACTGGCCATTGTATGAAGCTTCCTTTATTGACTACGTTCAGTCTTCATCCAAAGTGTCCTAACTTTTGCCATATACCGTCTGTGGTGACATGAGAACAATGCATATTCTTCTAGTGTGATAAAGATCTTATATTTTTTCCTAATATGCTTGCTTTATTATGTTCTGATGTTTTTTTTAATTCTGCATTTTGCGTATTTATAGCAGATGCTAGGTCTAAAACATTGTTTTCACCTAGGAATCCCTTTTCTAAGTTGACATCATGTCAAACTGATTTGACAAATTCTGCTTGTAACCACATGGGCATAATTTCAGTTTCTCCTCTAAGGAGAGGCGAGGTAACACTGCATTTACAGCCCTGTGCCTGGGAGCAGAATTAGCTGCAACATGTTTTTATGAAATTTAAGTGAATAAAAGGGGTTAATAAACACCACTCCCCGTGTCCTGTTGATTCAGCTGGCAACTTTTGTAGGTCTCCAGGCAAGTATTCAAGAGTCTGTACTAATAATACTGAAAGTTAGACTGGGAACAGGTATTTATGACTCAACCCTTCAGTTTTCACATGCGCAACTCCAGTGTGGCTCCTTCCTGCAGAAGGACAGCACAATTAGTTTCTCAGGGGCTTCCTGGGAAAGTCTTCCCAGGACCCTTAGCCAGGGAGGTTCATCATCATATACAGATTCAAAATACCTCCTTGGGGCTACAGGGGCAACGGAAATGAGGCGAGAAGTCTACACAGATGTTCTTATCCATTGAAAAAGCTCATTCTGGCTCAACTGGCAAGTAAGCATCAGTGGTTCCTAGCAGCTGCCTGTAGCTGAAAAGGCACAGAAGAAAAGCCACAGTTATCCCGGGACTGACCTATGCACACATTTTCATCGTCCAGCTCTGCAGAAGCATTTCTGAAGTAGCCCAGCCTGCATAACTCACAGTGCTGACCTCTAGTGTTGTGCTTACAGCTCACGCAAATGACCGTATTGAGCAGCTCGATGTAACTGCACCGGTTGGAGTGCCCGAAGCATTCACAGTCTTTCAAGGAAGAACAGAAATGTATACAAAATGTATACAGCAGCAGAGTAATAGCACATTACATGCTTAGTAAAAATGAACCATGAATAGAAGTATGAATGAATGGCACATACATGTTAATCAATGTAACATGGACAACAGCAGATGTTTATCTGCAATGAAAGTGAAGTTTGTTTCAGGCAGGTTAGCGTGGCCCGACGACCATGGCATGATGTCGAAGGTTGGCTGTTGTTGGCAGACCTGATGGAACTGAAGCATTTGCAGTTGTAAACCTTTCAGGGGTACTGGAGGCTCAGTTTCCACTGATAGGAATGCACATCTTTTTGCACATTTGAGATGAGTATAAATCAAGACATGGGAAAAACTTCCTCATATTAGAAATATTAAATACAGTGGGCAAAATTGTCAAACTTCATCATGCTTAAATCCACAACTGTGAATAAAATAGAAGCTTTTTTTCTGATGTAAACGGTGAGTATTCAAAAATACTACTGAACTCGGGGTACTGTAACTGTAACCTTGGGAACCGGACTGTTTCATTTCAAGACCAACAAATCTCTGGTTTGAGAATTTTGGCCAGCACCTCCTAAAACAATTAACAGAGAAGAAAAGGAAAGAAGAGAGCTACTTCTACTGTACTACTGAGGTAACCATTAATGCATTTTTATATTCTAAGATAAAAACAATTGGGCCGGAAAAGATCATGGAAATTCTGAAATGTGTACTGAATAGAAAGCATGCTTACTGCAGCCATCTGAAATGCAGCTGGCATGACAGCCACTTTTTAAAAACCCCTTCATTAAACATAGAATGCTGGTGCCTTTTAGTCTTTAATTGCAAGCAATGCTTGGTTTTATGCAGAAAGAAGGAGAAATTAGAAATGTATCAATATCATTTATAGAAGGCACAGCCATGCTTTGTGTAGAAAGCTTGTCTAAGTCTGATCACTCAACTCTCAGATTATGAGCCCAGAATGAATGCAGGAAAGGTTATTAGGATGATCAGAGAAGTAGAGAGCCTATTTAAAAAGTGAAGACTAGGATAATTTGGCTTGTTTAGTCCAGGAAACTGAAGACAGGGGATATCACTGGGCTATAAATACATGAAGGAGATAGCCTTCTGCCATCCTAAGTGAATATCTGCGCTAATGGACAACACTGGCACAAGAACAAATGGGTGTTAACGGGCCATTGAGAAATTTCAACTGGAAATTAGGAGATGGTATCTAGCCATTAGGGCACTGAGGTTCTCGAACACTCTTCCAATTTGTAGGAGAAACACTGATGCTTTAGGGATGTAGTTTATTAACTGGTGAAAGGGATTATGGTATGTTTCCTGCAGTAACAGAGTATTGGATGCAGTGGCTTGGAAGGGCTTCAAGGTCTTGAAGTCAACTTAGCCTGTAATTAGATAAAGCCGTAGCTGAGGCTGTAAAATGTTTCCATACATGACAGGGGCCAAGTCCCCTGTGCTGCCTTTCCTATGGTATGCTGCTGATTATACTTGGGCACCTAATAAGCCTGCTGATTGCTGGCATAGGGTGTCAGATACAATATTTGTGCTTGTCTGTATTTTTATAAAGAAATAGCAATACCGGTATGTGTTTATGGGTATGTTATGCACACCTTATATATATATATATATATATTTCTCTGGCAGTTGTTTGATGTGGTGAACTGTAAATAAATAGCATCTTTTCTTACAGTGTACAATGCTTAGCACGACATGTGCTTCGATGTTGAGAGCTGCCTTTCTGCTGCCAGGAAACATTAATTCAATTTACATATACACATTGAGTTAACATATATGAATTCTTGTTCTCTTCAATGTTATACTGTTAAACTGATGTGGTTCATGCCAATCTGATAATTTTGATGCCTATAACTGCTGGAGTGCAGTAAAACATTTGTTATATCAGTTTCTGTATGTTACTACTTGACATAATTGAGGGGGGAGGAAAAAAGTGTGGATGTTTGTTGTCTTTTGCAGCTGGTCAGTATGATTCAGCATCTCAGCCAGCCACCCAGCAGCATTTCTCCCCTAGTATATCCATCTTGCTCAAGTAAAAACTGCCTGTGTGGGGTAGAGGCAACAGATCTAAAAGTGGAAACTAGCACTAGCAAACAGGAGTCACGGGAAAATTGTTACAATTGTAAGCTTTTAGGTGTTTGATTTTTAAAGTAAGAAAACTGGCTAGTGATAAGCAATCTGATCCTTCTGAATCTCAGATTCAGAAGCAATGCTGTCTTAGTCTCTGTGTCTGACAAAGGACCTGCCTTCTGCTACCATTAGACAATTTGTTTTGGTGAGATGGTACTGTACTGGTATGTTTGTCAGACTTGTGGCTGAATATAATCATATTGTAGGTGAATTTAGAGGAAATAATTTACCTTGTTTTTCGAATCAGTAACAAGCAGCAGAGTACTACATTTTTATGTTTCAAAAATATGCAGACTCTAAAGAAGTGCCAGTACATCAGACTTTGTGATGTCTACAGACTACATTATCTTCTGTGTTTAAAGTAGCAGAAAGAAATTGAGAATATTCTGTGAATGAATGACTGCACTACTTCCACTCTGAAATTGATATATGACCTTCAATAATATTACTACTACACATAATTAGCTATTACAAAAGCACAGGAAACAAAGCCACACATAAAGTAATTCACTCTGTAACAAGGCTCGCTCCAAGTTACAATTTGGACTGAAGAAACATGTAATAATTACGAAGGACTTTGATGTAAACACATGCTCCTGAACATATGCAGAAGGACTACCCAAGTTCAGAAGTGGCTCATCAACATTAAAGGTAAACAGTGAGACCGATTCTTATACTTGGTTGCGTTCCTATGGGTGCTGTTCTTTTGTAACAACCATGCTGTGTGAAAGAAGCCTTTGTCTCAAAGTGAACTTATACTAAGATATAGGAAAGTTCTAGGAATCTTGATCATCAGGCTGGTAAATGCTATATGGTATAGGAAAAAACCCAGTTAACTCAAAACCAGCCTAACATCTGATCAAAGATTAGCAATGGCAAAGAAAAAAAAAAAAAAGGCATGGCAAGTAACAATCAAATCAATTTTTTGCTAATTTTTGCCCCCCCCCCCCCTTTTCCTAGTGCCATAAAATGAAGTTATTTTGCTTACTGCTGTTGGCCTGATTAGTGAATCATTTTTACATCCCCCCCATGTTTATCAAAAAAGCTATGTAAAGGGTCCATATATGATTGAAATGGAATTACTTTCACCACTGGCTACATGAGGTGCTACCCTAAACCAGTCAAACATAACATGTAGAATTGCATTCAGCATCATGCCAGCTGGGAAGCTAATACCTGTCAATGCTGTATGGCCGTTCTAGCTTGTGTGGTTCACCTTAACCAGCACACCAAGACCGGAAAGTAGCCTGCTTATTAGACTTGTCAGAAGCACAGCTTAAGGTTTCTAGGCACATGTCCCTGGCTAGCAGCCCAACCACCTTCATGCACTGGCAAAGCCATGCAAGCACTGAAAGAGATGGGGAAAGTATCAAAATCAGGCTGCAAATGGTTTACCGACAATGAAATGACATGAGCTTAGAAAATGCTGCTGTCAGTTCTGAGTACCACATGTCAGAAAAGACACAGATAAACTGGAGACAGTTTGAAGCTGAATAACAATAAGGAGTAAATGGTTTGGAAAATAAAACCTCAGAGGAGTGGAAAAGATAGCTAGATAGGTTTAATGTGAAGAAAAAGGGAGAAGAGATAGCCATGTTGTTAGATTTGATAATTGTCTTTGGATGATTCAGGAATTGTCAAATCCTTTGCCAACTCACAGAAGGATTGACTGTATGAGCCTTTAAAGACTATTTCCAATGCAATGATTCTATTGCAACAAACTTGATCCTGTTGTAGAAAGCATGATAAAATTATCCATTGAAGGAGGCTCATAAAGAGGTTGATCATTTAATTGGGTTTTTTGCTATAAATGGAATATTTTTTCGCCCCATTATAATGCTATGCATTTACATCTTTGAGATGATGTGCTATTGTGCTGTGGGAACAAGGTTCAGCTGAAGCTAAAACATGAAACGTCATCACATGAAACAATGGTAAACACACGTAGAAGGGAAGCATAATTTTTAAACTAAGACAGGCAATGCATGAGACAGCGGTCACTGTCGTTTTCTAATTAAAAGCACAAAGAGTATTTCAAGAAACGTGCATTCAGAAATCTTTAAACTTTTTCTTTTTCATTTTCCAGTGACTCTGTGTTCCTCCACTACACATCAACAAAAGGCAAACAGGATATTTCATCATAACCTTAGAAATGACCTGCTTCATAACAAACAGTACAGCTTGTTATCATGATCTCATCAAACGGGTCAAACTAAGTTCAAACATTTGTTAATATGCCTATTCCTTGTTAAGATGTGTTTCATGAATAATGAGATATTCACAATAGCTACAGAAAGACAAAACATCTTTATACATACTCTTTACAGATAAATTGATGAGGAAGAACAATGAGAAGATCTCAGGGTTCGGACTGAGGATGACAGAAATGCAAACGAAACAGGCTGCCTGTAAGTCAGAGTGAATATTGGCACCCTTCATTATGCCCATATAATTCCATTATTTTGATAAAACACTGAAACATCAGTTCAAAATGTAATGCCTATGCTCTGAATTTGCACACTGTTACAATAAAATGAAGATGTAAGGCACACTTACAATGCATTAGAAGGCATAACTATGCATTACACTCCATGGCATTTAGAGATAGTTCTTGAGGATATGGACAGTGACGTTTAATGTATTGTTTGCCCTCAACTAATCCGCTTATGTGTCCTCTTTTACAATTTATGCATGTCAGTGAGGAAAACAAGACTCTAGCAAACATTTGCTTTCTGGGCAACAATCTGAATGGTCATATTCATACATTTAACTCTGTTAAAAACAAATGCCATGTCACTTTATATGGCAGCAGTGACTGTCTAAGAAGCATATTTATTACTTCCTTTGTATGGCTTATGTTTATGCAACTTAATGCTTCTGTTGTTGTCAATGAAGATGCCTCACCAGTAAGCTGATGGGTACACTTCACAGATATTCCAGATTCATACAGTGCAATGTTTTCACAACACAGAGCACTATGGGATCACTGTATGAATCCAAGAATTCCTACCTCTCTCGTGGTTTGCAACTTGAACAGAAGAAACAGTTGACATAGCTAATTTGGGAGCAACTGGATAGGTAATAAAATGAACAGTAAATTAGAAAAGGTATCAAATAGGAACAAATCAAAAGATTAAAATAAACGTCTTTATTTTCTAACTTTTAAAGTAACTTTAACAACGGTTATTGTTTTGTAAGGAAAGGGTGAGAGTTAGGGAAAATGAGTTATATACTGTCAATTACTGAACCACTTGAGCTGTAATATCCAAGATAAAGAAAGGGAATGTAATTCACATCTACACACTGTGGCACTTTTGTGTTAGAGGTTATTTGATGGTTTCTCCCAATCCATGACCAATGACTATGTGGTAACCAGAGTGCTCTGCAAAGGGTTTTATTAAATTTACATGCATATTTATTCTGGCCTAATAGCATAAACAAAGCAAACAGTAAAACAGTATTAGGTATAGGCAGATTTCTGTAATTATTCTCTTCATACACTATCCTTGACTGAAGTACTTGATCTACAATAAATGTTAAGCATTGTAACAATATGCTGCAAACATATAATCTAAATAGAAATGCTTTTAAGTTTTTGTGTTTTGTGCTCCCTAACAAAACACAAAACTGAATTTACTAAAACTCTTGTTTTTGGGGAAGAATCACTGAGTAGTTTTGTACTGTTCAGGACATATTTTGCAATGAAATTAAGTCATAGATCACAGGCAATATAATTAAGCTATGAAATCCATTAGAAATGCTAAGTATCATTTCACTGGGAATGTTTTGATTTTAAATTCCTGTGAATAATGTAGGCTAATCCTTACAGAAAGCCGAGGAGCAGAAATCAATCTGGGGTGTTTTTTTGTTTGTTTAAGGAACACATGCAAAAGCTTGGAAAATATAACATGGGCTGAATGAAGTTATTGGAATGCTAAGTATCACTTCATCAGGGATATTTAATTTAAAATATATGTGAATAATGCAAACTAAAGTACATTGCTGATCCTTATAGAGAGCACAGATCAATTAGTATTTTCTATTTTGTTGGGCTCATAGAAACCTGCACACATAACATGGTAGATTTTATATGTATGTGCATGTATTTTGAATTGGTCATTGTGATCAATGGATTTAACTACAGCCCTTCCAGTATAATTCCTCAACAGATTTCCAATACATCTTGTTCAGTTTAGTAGCTATTTTCTAGATCAGTTTTTCATTAATTTTATTCTCCATCTGTATGTGTTATAGCACAGAAAGGACACCCTTTGACCAGTCAAAGCAAGCCACAGGCCAGATTTCTGCAGGGGTTTTTTTTGGGACCAAAGGGCAGTAAATAAGGAGAATGAAAGAACGTTATTTTTTATAATGAATAACCATTTTGAGATGTGAAGTACAGCTGAGCACAACTTCAAATAACAAAGAATTTTACTTTCATTAGTCATCTTAAAAAGTTGTTCTGTCTCTTTCAATGCTAATCATCATGCCAAAGTCTGTGAGTAACTTTTTGTGTGGCACTCAAATTGCTGAAAACTATGAGTCTATCCTGCAGAGAACTTGCTTGTATTGCGGATGGCATGCAAGCTGAGAATGCTTCTCCGCTCACTTGGGAAAATGAAGTGGAAACAAGACATTAAAATTAGGTCTAATGTAGACAATGACAATCTTTCTCATGCAAGAATCTTGAAACTCACTCAAAATATAGACTGCTGTCTAAATAAGTCAAACATTATCTAGGGCTTTCTGTATATCAGTACTTATAACCTGCACGTCTACTTCTCCAGACTTTTTGCAGTGACGATGTGTGTAATCTGAGTGTTGGAAGACTTTTCAGGTGAGGTTTGTTTTATGGTTATTTTCTCACAAGATAGCATTACTTAGCACCAGAAGAAAAATGAGTTGGATTATCATTGTTGCTACTTTTGCCACCATGTGGGACTCCTTGAAAGAAACTTCAGTAATTTTAGACCACTAGGAATTTTACAGCATCCTACCTTGGTTTGGTTTAGAAACCTCAAGGGAAGAAATATTCGGCCATATCCTATCAAACTTTGGAGGATCTGCATGCATCAGGAAAAATCAGGTTTTGTTATTTACATCTGTGATATTGTTCTAAACAGGCAAGCACATGGACAAAGACATAGATTACAAACATCCATTACAGGACTAGTCTAGGTTGCACTCGAACAGTACATGACTCCACAGTGAACAAGAAAACAAGCAATTGATGATTCCCAAAACACCAAGTGGACACAAAATACCGTGCATAACAATTTATCTTCCACGGTTTAAAATATAATTGTCCTTGATGAGAAGATATCCTAGACCAATATATGTGATTCTAACACCAGGAACAAAACAGGAACATACTCTGTTAAATCTACTCTGTAGAGATAAAATGACAGTATCAGACAAGTATGGATTTCTTACCAAAGACGCATATCTTACCATAACATCCTGTTTTAGGGTCTTTTGAGTGAATTATATTTCTGTTTTCAGAAGAAATATATTTACCAGTATAGTGGGCCTTTTCTTTTGCCCTCACACTTTTGTGTGTTGTATCTATTTCCTATCAACTCTACTGATATATTTTACAGTTCGATTTTTTTTGTAGGAACATTAAATGTCTACATTACTTAAAGGCCCTACATAATGTGTTACCTACGTGTAGAAGCATTTTGTCTCTCAGTGAAAGAATTAGCCATGTCTTTTTAGAACTTCACCTCCTTTGGTCTATGTGCTTTGGGGCTGGGGTAGTGGGGAGTGATAATCCTTCGCTGAATGGTGCTCAGTGTTGGAGCTGAGAGTAAGTAAAGGGGATGGGGTTGCGGGAGGAGGATACAAAGCTTTTTTTTGGGCCCTGATCTGGGAAATGGTGTTTATAGTCTCTTTATTTTTCTGTTTTAATCCTTTCTCTATTTCTCTAGGTTTGAACATCAGATTTGGACTGCATTTTTATCATCTTCTGTGAGTACTGCAGTTGTTGTGTCCTTTCTGAGCTGAACAGAATTTTCCTTAATGGTCACATCAGCCTACGTAGTGGTGATATTAGTGGGGAGAGAGCTATTTCTTCATTTCTACCTACAAGAAACCCCCTTGGGTAGTGAGTAGATTGCAGTTGTCACAACCTGGTTGGCATTAAGGATTTAGGCTTATAGGCCTTTTGGAAGAAGGTGTGATTCACTGTTACATCCACCTTAGTGGAAGACCTGCAGGGATGCTACGACAGAAAGACTGGGACTTCAAACAACTGAGGTGGAAGGAGGACATGATTTTTCTCCATAATATCTTCTGACCCATTTGTCCAGGGTGAAGGGAAATTGGTTGGGTGGGGATGGCTGTCCCAAAAGTCCTCCCACATAGAGAACAATTCAAGGAAAGGATGATGACCTGCACTGTGCCATTTACTGTTAGGTAGTCTTCTGCAATTGAATCAGTCAAGTTGTGATATAATCTCATCATTACTTCATATTCTTGCATTTTTGTGCTATTTCCTTATCAGTCAAGAACACAGAAGGAAGAAAAAGAGTCAGCTTGGTAGATTCTCAGTCTTTGTATTGATCAAAAATAACCTGCCTTTACTGGTCAGATCCACCAATTCACACACATAGGAAGTGCGAACACAATAGTCAAAGTGTATGACAAAAGGTATCTAAAAGCCATACTTACTGAGGTAGCATGATAACCCTAGCCCAATGAAAGACTGTAATTCCATGCACCTGAGACACCACCTTCCTCCTCCTCCTCCTCCTCCTCCTCCTGAAACACTGACTGACTGGTTATGTTAAAGAAGTTTCAAGCACACACACAAATTACTCGCACAGTTAATCCACTTTTAAAGTTTTGGTAGTTTTAGGAACACTTAGGCTTGACCTAAAGATTTTAAAGGGACTGGACATTAGAGAATACATATAAAAATCAGGAGCTAAAAAAGGAAAAGCAATCTTTATTGACTACATTGTCCTGCTGTCCCCTGAGCCTTTTTCTCTTTTAGCCATTGTGCAGCATCAGGGTTGTTGCAGAAAACCTGTAACATTTCAAACCGGAGCTTCCAATATCCTACTTCTGTTGTTGAATACTGTGTAGCACACCTACTCCAAAAATCCATATGCATAATGGTCTTCAACTGAAATGGCCTAGGTATTACCAGAATTAAAAGCAATAGCGTTAAAGCTTTTAATGCCTTAGGACTAACCATCTGGAATATCTGTCATTTAATAAATTGTAAGTCCTCTATAGGAAATCAGATATTTTATATAATCTGATTCATATAATCAATAATATTTCATATATAATCTTCTGATGATGATTTCCCCAAGGAATCTCGTCTTGTCCAAATAAAATCATTACTTGTATGACAGAAAAATCAGTGTTACTTATTTCTTAGCAATCCTATAAATGCTATAGATCTGTGCTCATTTTAGCAGACTTACTCAAAATGGAGGTTGTGACTTACTGCAAAATAATTAAAAATTCCCTGACCCTTTAAATGAGATTACATCGCACTAAGTTTCTTCATGGACATCCAAAACAATAAGAGCATATTTAGAGTGCCTGAAGATTACCATTTAATTATTATTATGAGTGATTATTACTAGTTATTAGTGATAATTCTAACCATCTTAGAAGGGAGTTCTGTAGGTCATTTGTTCCACCCTTTGCTCATAGCAGGGTCAACTTCAAAGTTAGATGAGGTTGTTCACAGTCATATCCAGCTAAGACCAGTTGCTGTATTCAGTGTTTCTGGGCTGCTTGGTAATGTGGTTAATGCTCCTGGGGACTTAATGCTTCTATTATGTGCTGGGTTTTTTTTTTTTTTTTAATCCTTGGTATAGATAATATTTTTTTTTTTCTTATATCCTTCTTCATGGAATGTATTGTCACCAAGATTACAGGTTTCTTGATAAAGGTCTTTCTTCTTATCTTTGAAATTTTCTGGGTCTGGTGTGTTTTTTTTTTTAATGGAGACACCTTTAAATGCTTTATCTAAAAAGGTATGTGAGATCTCCAAGTCAAAGAATGTTGACTGTCATTCCCACAAGTATATTGGAGCAGATGAGTCATCCTTTGAACAGGCACTGGGAAGATTCATTTAACAGCTAGTTATTCTTTTATAGCAACTTGTGAAAATATTTCTAGTCTTCAGTTATTACCACTAAGGGTTTTATTTATAGCAAGTTGACTAGATAAACCAAGCTTTTCCAGAACAGTTCCATGTATGGACACTGTATTCTGTAATTAAAGTAATTATTTTCCAGAATAATTTATGAATTTTGGTGTAGGTATTCTAGAAGATATATGTCTACCGTAATATATTCTATGACAGTTATTTTCGGCAAACAAGGCTACAGAAATGTGAAAAAGAATTTCTAACAGTACATTTTTGTGTTATTATTTAAAAGTGAAGCTACTGTAGGCACCTTTAAGAGTAGAGGTATGTCAGCTATGTGACTGAACAGAAAAATCAGATATGACATTTTAAATTTGCCTTGGACATTTCTGCATTTTTAGTTACTATTGTTCCAAAGCCAGTTATATGCAGAAAATAACTATTGGGAAAAAAAAATAAATCTTACTTTCATGAAGTAAGGAGAAACTGATTGCATGGTATTTATTAGCTGTATGATCATTTCCTTTTTTTTCCTCCCAATCTTTTTTTTGGATATACAGTATCAGAATTACCTATGATATTAAACAAATAAAATCTTTCTCAAATATTCACTGGAACTGCAGTCTGCACCACGGGCTACAAAATGCTTTCAGATTGGGGAAATAGTGGAAATGAACAGGTAGTTTCAGCCCGATTCCAACCAGAGAGCTGCACATGAAGCGAACCTGTCAAGATGCTGACAGAAATTAATCAGCACGTTGTTGGTTTCTCACTCCAGCAAAGTACTGAGCTGGCAGTAAATTTAAAATGTATTCCCACTGAGAGGGGCTATCCTTCCTCAGGGATGAACAGAGCAGGTGATGGAGCATATGAAGCCTACGCTGCTGCCTGGGCATCTGCGCTCTACGGCAGACTAGCGTATTTTCATCTCCTAATCTGTTTCTGCTGACCCAGTCCACAAACAATGCATTTACTGAAAACTACTACTACTAAATCAAAGTCATAAATAATGCTCACTCTAATGGCAGGCAGGGAGCACTTGTGTTGACAACTATCATTACTTATTTAATTTATAGTAACAATCAGGAACCCTAGTGAGACCCTCTGATTAAGATGTTCTTTAACTTTTCTTCAATTTCTACTTAAAACACAAAAAAACATTAAAAATTGTCAAAGTAAGCTTAATGATTCTCATAGAAGTCCATGTTTCTAGTCATAGAAAACTGGCCTTGCCACTGCCTGTTTTAAACCATGAGTAGCTGAGAGTAAATATCTATTCTAAAATATAGATGTCTGCTGAGCACAGTGGAGTTGTATGTGTGACAGTGCATTTAGTTGTTAATATTAAACAAAAAATTAGGAATAATAAAAAAACAATGGTCACTGAAATCAATGGCAGATTTAGTAACCACCGGAATAATTGGGTGTGTTTATATCAGATCGTACTCCATCACTTACTGCAAAGATCACACTATCATTATTAGAGCATTTCTATCTCGTTTGGTCTGTTTGAGGTTACGATAACCTTCCTCACATAAAATTTGCCTTTCAGCACTTTCATAACACTGCAAAATCTAACTCATCAAAAAGGATGAAATGCTGAAAAAGTTTTTTTTAAAAATCACCCCTTTATTTTATAAAGTTAAAAAAAATACTTGGGCAATATTAGGCAATCTTTTTTGGAGCAATGTAGGAAGTTTCATACCTGTTCCTTTGAAGAAAGGAGAACTCTGCATAAATGTGAAGATGTGGTTGTTTTATGGCAGCTCCTCAGCCATAACAGCTTTTATAACTGTTGGAAGAATTTAAATGCAATTAGTCCTTTAGGTGTCCACTTGCTGTCTTGGAGTAAAAGAAAGTGATCTTTTTAGAGGCTTTAAAAAAAAAAAAATAATCCAATGATCCAGCTCTGGAAACTTTTAGGTATCACAAAAAAATCCACTGATTTTAACAAATGTGTTGGCTAATTCTCAAACTAATAAGGTCTGAGGGAATATTCTTCAATTGTATTTCAACTAAAATATCTGCAGAAGCGCACAATAAATTCAAATATTTTTGGAGGGAAATATTTAGGTACTTTCTCATGACAAAAAAAAGTAAATTAATCTGTTGATAGTTTGTGAGAGTTGTTCCTTTTTATTTTGATTGATTCTGCTTTTTCCTACAAAGATGCTGAAATTGGCTGGTTGACTAGGATTATTGTACAGTAATTCACAACTGATGAAGAACAGTAATTCAAGATCTTTTTTTTGAAAACCAGAATGCTGATTTGGAAACCTCATTCCTCCCTTATACTCTATGAAATAAACTGATTACATGTCTAAGGGACAGAAAGAAAAAGAGGAGAGGGTAAAATATAGAAGTGCATTTTTTTTCCTAGCAATTGCTCCCCGAGCTTTATAGATAATTAGATTTTTTAATATCTTCATGGATCATGTCTGCTCTCTATAAACTTCCCTGAGTAACTGTAGCTAAACTTGCATATTGCAAGTGCAATGTGTTTTACATGGGTACCATGCTACATATGGAAATGTCGATACCTTATTTTCTATAGTGTCCTGTCACTTGACCGTTTATTAATGGTTAAAACAAAGGTAACTGCGGACTAAGTAATTTCCCGTATAATACAGCAAATAAAAAAACACTGAAAAGACAATTTGACGGATACACTGTTTTTAACTAACCCAAGATGATGAAGGTAAACTGAGAAACAATACTAAACTCTAAGTGGCCATGTCTATTAGACTGGTGAGAATGGCTCTTCTTATCTGTTAAAATTGGTGGATCTGGCAAAACAAAAACTGAAACAAAGGCTCCCCCAAATCCCACCCCAACAACCTGTCAGTGCTCCCTGGAGCAGCGTCGGTGGTTTCTGGCCCTGCACGAGAAATCACTCCGCAAAGAGATCGTTTCTGCTCAGCGCTGGGGTCAGCGCAGGCGCTCTGCTCACTGAACTTCAAGGATGAAATCCTACCTATACAGAAGAAAACTGGCTTTGTTATGAATCCTACCAGGTAAATAAACTACTCACAATGTCTTTTCTTTGGAATGTTAAATTTCTTTCAGATCCCGTGTTCAAAGGAGTGTATTATACCACATAGGCTATCACTATTTTCTTTCAGCCCAGTAATGTTTTAATATAATCGAAAATCTAATTGCTGAAGTGAAAAATTCTGAGTGCTTCGAAGTATTAAAGGAGGGAAAACACATACTGTTACTGGCTTGATATCATAATCAGTTACTTAGATAAGGTGATTGCCTTAGACTAGGAGCCCGATTAACAGTACTATTTATTAAAAAGTCAGATTTGGGTAACATTGAACTGAAATGAGAACATTTTGCTAGTACATCCAAGATAATATATATAAGTGAAGACAAAATTTAAATGTTCTAAGCAGATAAACATCTTAATGGTCTCGCAACAGTACAGCACTCTCTGTAAAACTTGACCTCAAATTATAATGGAAAAGTAATGTACAACCTAGTTATGCATGTTTACATCCTACTGACATATGTGGGTGTTGTGTATAAACTCTAGTCCAGAGCTTGGCATTGTAATGGCTTTGATCCCATGACTGTAAATTTAATGAGAGAACTTCTCAGTTACCGCAAGGGGGCAAAATCAGGTCCAAAACACTTTGTGTTGTTATAAAAAAGAAAAAAATATCCGCTCTCACACTCTTTTAAGATATATATATTTACCACATTAAAATTTCATAACAAATATGTAAAACAAATAAAGCTACACTCATCCTGACACTATTTTAGTTCCAGAAAAATAACTACTAGATCTTTCAAGGTTAAGAAAACAATAAAATAAGAGTGCCCATTCAGTCTTTTTTTTTATTTTTGTGTCTTGCATTCATTATCATTAAAATAAAGTTCTCTTAATTTGAAACTGGCTATAAAAAAGGACAAAAACATAGAGAACAAAGCAGAGAATACCATCTGATTATTGTGATTGCATCTTGCACTTGGGTGCACGGTCTGTCTCTAAACTCTGACTCATCTGCCACCAGCAGGCTTTAAGGTGATAATCACCCACACAGAGCTATTTGCACATCATGTCTATCCTATCCTGTATCTAATTATACCCTTTATAACAAACTGTTTAGCATAATTAGTGGAGTTATACTTTACAGGAATAAAGATAGAAGCTATAGTTTAGAAGATTCAACTTTTTGAAGGCATACATGTACAGATCAGTAACTTTGGTATTTGGTCACAATACAGAACATTTTGTTGCATTTCGTCTACGTAAAATTGTACAGTTGTTATTTTAGCAAGTAAAATAATGTCGTTTTTAGAATATTTACATACTGTATACAAGCAGTGCTTAAAATCATGAAATGGTTTTGGGACTCATTAATTGCTAACACTTTCACCGGTATTTTTCCAGACATGGCTGAAAAATGCTGAAAGGGCCAGCACTGGAATCAAGAATGCTGGAAATGACCAGAGAACCTATTATTCAACTGATAGACAACAGCAGGTACAAATGACCTTAATGGGAAAGCTCTGTTTTTTTATTTGTTTGTTTTCTTCTAGATGATCAGAAAGGATGTTTACTTAATGACCACTCTTTCTTTGTGTGCAAACTTTAATGATGAGCTGCTTTAATACAAGAGCCTTTGAGGTAAAAAAGGAATAGAGAACGACACATATACGTGCACACAGGTAAATGTATTTTATTTTTCTTTCCTTGCTTTCATTGCAGTCTTAAAAGTGTTAAATGACCATCACTTGCAGTGGCATCTTCTTTGTATGCTGACAGTTTAGTCTTCATAACCCCCCACCCCAACCCCATCCTCCTTATATTGTAGGAAAAGCTTGAAGCACACAAAAGCCGATACCCCCCTTTAGTGTTTGCTGCCAGGCAAAATAAAACCCAAACTGTATCTCCTGAGAGTAACTTCCTGTCCCCAGAAGGGGAAAAACTCTGCTGATATGAACACAAACATTGTATTAGCATAGACAAAAGAGGAAATCATGCAGAATCCATTAAAGCAGCCACAACTAATTAATCTTGTTTGTTTTTATGTGTTAATTGTACGTCTGTTAAATTCTCTTAGAGACCAGGATAAATTTATGGGTTCTATCCTTGTTTAACGATAATTCTGCTATTTCTGTTTTATAGGAAAGATGTTCAGAACATTGTGCAAGCAGAACTATTTTCCCCCTGAGCTATTTAAGAAAAAGCACATGAAAAAACCAAGCAGAGTATCAGTATTTACTTGTGCTCATGAAGAGATGCCATGCTTTGTCCTTTCCAGGTAGGCAAAGAAATTTGTTGAATTCTACCACATATTACTCCAAGACATTTACAGTAGATTAAAGATAAAGCATAGACTTGCAGAAACTCTTGATTTTCCTATGGAATGTTAAACAGAATTTTCTCTGTTTGCGATAGATAAACTGTACTAATCACCCCAGTGTAAAATACAAAGAGGTCAACAATGCATCCTTTCAGGTCACCATTGTTTAAAAGGTATTTGAGTTTCCCTATTAAGTTTTCAAAGGCCAACATCTGCTGATGCTCAGAAATGGTAGATGTGGTGATGAAGGCTGTATGGAGTGTGAAGTGAAAACACAACCATATAGTCCATGCAACACAGTACTACGAAACTACAGCACAACCAAACTCCAAGGAGCTATTTTCCCATTCATCCCATTTCTGTTATTAATGGCAGGAATATTCCTGAGAACAGTGACATAAACTTCTCTTTCATTTAGTTAATTTTTTTGGTTATAAATGCATGTATAAACAAAAGGTTTTGAAAATAGCATAACACTATGTATTTGCAGTCATGCAAATGCCAAAGGAGATACTACAGCAGGAAAATTACATTATTAAGATTGAAGGCTTTCATTTGCGTGTTATTGTTATTGATGCTGTTTTGCTATTTAAAGCTGCAGCAGAGATGCCGTGGCATTCAGCTGTTAACCCTGCTCTCATTTGCAAGGAGGCTAGTTTTAGTGGCATTTAACTTGCTGTCTAGAGCTTAACAAATCAGCACCATTCATGAGCTTAAGTAAACTGAGCTGATTTATAAATTGACAGACCTGACCCTGCATCATAAGAAGTGAGGCAGTTTTACCCAAATTATTAGAAGCTTTTCAGTTGGATATCAGGTATGGCAAATTGCATTTTACTACCATGATATTTTATCACTGTGATAGTCCTGCACCACACAAGTTTGTGTCTAAAAACCTCTGCAAAGCTGAGGCTGAGAGGGATATTCTTTCAGTCAGCCACAGCAGGATCCCAATTCTGCCTGCCTGCTTTATTTGTAATCAGCTAACGTGTCATGACTGTGTGCACTTCTCAGCTACAGAACTCAGCTAGACTCACAGCTGAGCTACTGTGTACTTAGTCCCTTCAAGTGTTTTATTTAATTAATCATCTATTTCATTGATATACTAGTTCTTTACATAACGGTGTTATGGTTTTGTTATAATTTAAGTGTAATATTTGGTGCTTTAACTGCATACAGGAAAGCAGGTTTTTTGTGAAGGAACACAATTCTGTTTATTTTGTGGAGAAAAGCCCAGTTCAAAGGCTGCTGGAGTTAATGCAAAGATTCCAACAGATACACTGCATTTGCTAAGCTACTTCATAAAAATGAAAACTCTTCCATTTGCTCTTTGAATTTACACACACACATACCCGCATGCAAATGAACAGTCCTATACTTCTCTGTTACTAGCAAACACTCTTTTCTTTTCTGGAAAAGATGTTCAACAACTATTTTCTGTGTAACAGTGTCTTAATTCTCTGTATAACATCCAGTTTTGTAGCACTCAGTTTTCATCTGCTGATCAGAACTAATCAGAAAATCTGCAGCTGAAGGCAGATGTGTTGTCAGGAGTGACATCCTCTCTGACCACATACTATCGTTACATGTTAATGCAGCGGAGGAAGGCCAATATATAGCCCCTGCATTATAGAGCACATTTTCAGAGAAACATTATCTACAACAGAAAGGGATGTTGGGAAATTAGATCCAAGAAGCTGAATGACAATGCAAAGCAATACTGGTTTTATTACTTACTACCAATACTGGAAATACTGGGTATACCTGTAGAAAAAGAAAACACAAAAATTATAGTTAGCTGTTTGCTGTAGTTGGCTGGGCTATTATATTTAAGATTCTGAAAACAATTTTCTCCTAATTTTCAGAATATTGTATCAGTACATAGTTAAACCCAGCAACTGCCAATATGTACCCAGCCCTTTATAAATGCAGAGTCTTTAGATTTTTCAGTACGAGGCTGCAGGGACCAGTAAAATGTGTTGACAGATGGGTATTTCTGGGACCTACACCAGCCCTCTGAACTCCCATGAATTTGTTCAGAACAGTTTTGTATTTCAACTACTGAGCCATTAGGTTTAATGCTCTAGATAAAAATATCAGTCATGCATGTATTATGCAGATCTAGGAGAATAATTTAACCAAGGGATAGATGCATTGCTAACTGCTTTGGCCAGCTGCTTAAATCAGTTGATACCTTCTGTTGCATTAACTGTATATAGCTATTTTTTCCTCTTTTACCTGATGGTTATCTAAATTAAGCTATGGAAAAGAAAGGTAATTGAGCGAAACAATCTAATGCCTTAGGTTGGTCATATTGACTAAGCCTCTCATTGATTCCCTCCCCCACCCCCCCCAGCTTTCATTTCAATTCCTAAGCTGAATTAATGCAAGGAAACCATTCCAGAGGCAGGTGAGATTTACCAGAAGAGGTGGGGCTGCTGAGGAGTAAAACTCCTCTGCTGGATTAGCAATGCGGGATCTCATGCTGCATGATGCAGTGCCAACATGTAGCTTGTTGTCAGGTCTGCCCTGAAAGGTGTGTAGCACAAAAATATGGACATAAAATCTATGCTGAAATGCCATTTTCTTTAGATTAAATAGCATTGCTAATGGCACTATTGCTAGTCTCTTGGGTTAAAGTCACAAATTGCAGATAAGTATTTAAATCCTGCATATTTGCATCCTCTTCGTTAAATACAGTTTCCCTTTTGTAAGTTTTATTGACTTTTGATGGCATGCATTTTACTGCAGAAATCTGGCTGTTTCTCCATTAAACATCTGCTATACTTCTTTCAACATCTATCTTGAAGTTCTGTCTTAGTCTGAGATGGTATGGACCTCATTCTGCAATTAAGCAAACTGGTCTGAAGGAATGTCTTGGGGATAAATGATATTCACTGTAAGCAAGGTTGTAGAGTCAAGTTGGAAACATTTCTAACTCGTGGCACGGCTAAGACAATGCTGAAGTAATTGCATTTGCAGAATGGCGACCATAAACAGATCTTCTGTGTTTCACCACATCAGTCCCGGGGCACATGTCAGAATTGCAGCTCTCTGGTTTCACATCCTGTAGAACTTGTGGCCTGGCAGAGCGCTGGGCACCACAGTGGCGACAGCGCCTGCTGCTAACCCAGCCTCACACTCACATGTTGTTGGCAAACTTAATTATTTCTACTTCTGCTGAGATGAACATGTATTTTCCAAAATTTTAGAATCATGAGGTATTAAAAGCTAAATAAAAGATGCTTATAATAGAACAATGGTGTTATAGTTGGAAAAGTAACAAAAAGTGGTTTTTTTCAGTTAGGATAATGTAAGAGAACTTCTGTACCTTTGTCTTAAATGTCAAAAAGGCAATGAATTTTCAAATAATTTTCCCCGAAGTTTCAATAGCAGCTTGTTTACATTTTTGCAAGTCATTGTAGCTGTTTTAAATTAGCAGGATTCATTTTCCTTTATACACTGATGGAAATGGCACAAATATTAGATAAAAATACAGATACTGCGTTCTTGCGCTCACACTTCCACTGTGAAATGGTATTTGTATTTCCTCTGGGTATACTCCCCCGCCTCAAACCTCTTTCGCTCCTACGCACACATACAAATATCCTTTCCTTTCTCTCCTGAACAGATTGTAGCAAAGGGAGAGGTTTTCCTGAACGTCTGCTCTCCTGATTTTACTGTATTTCAAAATTTTCAATGAATTCATAGTGATAAAGGTTTCCTGGGCAGAGAATAATGAAAACAAGATGCCTGCTAGCCTGAAGGGCTCTGTATTAACCTTGCGAAGTTGTCTTCGGGTTCCGTTTGAAAGGCTCTTTTTCTATTTCCCTACTGAGTTTCTGGGTTGGTGTGATTCTCTGTAGCCAGCTTGATTTTTGTAATACCAGGTATCCCTGTGTGTGCTGACTGGCCTTGGTAGTGCACTACTTTATGCCTGTTCTGCTAAAGAGAGTGAGAATGGCACATCTAAGTTTGTCTGGAAAAGAGCTGGTTATGTAGGGCCACGAAGCAGGATCTATTAACACTCTGTGAAAACCGCACATATGATGGGAAAATTATTCTTAGTAAGAGTGTGTTTGTGAGATCTGGAGTTACATATTGAGGCTAGCTCTTGAATTCAGCTGAGCTGCATTTGGTGCAAGTCCTTAGGTAACGAGGCACAGGAGGGGCGGTTCTGCCTCTCCCTCTCTGTCCTTGTGGAGGCACCGGGGGCCCGGCAGCGCAGCTCCTCCCATGGCACCACCGCCGGGGACACCAACGGGCTGTGGGGAGTCATCCCACTGCTGCTGGCCCTTTGGGTGGAAACCGGTATGTTATGTGGCGTGGATTGCTTCCAGTCAGCCTTCTACTGAAATCTGTGAGTACTTGGCAGCAGTGAAATGATGGGAACAGGTTATAGAGAGAGGTGAAGAATCATGCCCATTACTTCCCTTGATGCACAACTCTATTCAGCTAGACATAAAGGGTAAATAAAACCAAGTGACTGCATTTATGTATATTCAGTTGTTAAACCAAAGCAATGTTTAGCCTAAATTATCTTCCAGTCAAAATCACTGGGATGGTTATTAATGGTAATAGTCTTACAGTGAGGAAGCAGCAAGTAAAGCATGCAAAGAAAGTTCAGGGCTAGCTACTGCCCCCGAAATGGTAAACGTTGCAGAAGAAAGTCGCTAATACTATTATTTTTTGACTTGACTTGAGGGTGGTGTTTTAGTATATTACATGTTCACTGTAAGTGCATCTAAATATACATGCATTACTTGAGAAAAAAAAAATCTGGTGTTTTCTTTTCATACAGTCTTCTGCCCTGCAATTTTCTCGTTTCCCCTTTTTCCAGAAATAGGTTGTTTTAGCTATTAGCTACCATGGAGCTGACTATTGAGAATGGAGAAAAAAGCAGATCAGATGCTAGCAAAGAAAGCAAGTTTTTGAAGTTTTTGATTTCTTCTATAATTTGTGTCAGCGTGACATCCATAACACAAAGGGAGAGCATCAAGCTTTCGGTGAGAAGGGCCACGCTGCTGCTTCCAGTCTCAGGGCAGGTGACACACTGCAGTCCCTCTTATCACCTCCATCATCAATGCCTGTGTGCGCTTCCCAACAGCAGTGCAATTAATGCAGCCAGGCTGCATCTCTTCTGGTCAGGGAGAACGTGTGGGATGAAGGAATTATTCTGTCAACTCAGCCTTGGCTACCACCTTTCCCATGGGCTTTCTGCCCCTTCTCCATCACAAGTTGAACGTGCGCCTGCCATACAACAGGGGGCCAGGGACAGGCTCTTGCTGCTATCAAAACAGTACCCCCAGCTCGCAGCTCTCTCACATTCAGGGAAAGGGTGTCACCAAGAGCTCAGTGAATTATCCAGGTGAGGTGAATACAGCCCAGAGACTGAGAATTAAGACTGCCTCCTATGAAGGTATGGCAGGATACGATAGTAAATAATGCACTACAAGTTTGGATTCATATTAATTGCTGATCAAAGCTGTGTGAGAGCTTTTCTGACAAAAGAGATGCCCTTGTAATTGCACTCCACCACTCTACACCACACATTTTAACTCTTAAACAGGAACAAAATATAGAGCTGTTTTCCACAGCAGGAGTCAGAGCTGGGCTGTTATTGCCACATCTGATCTTCTTCTAGAATATCTGTGCTGCAGCATGACAGCACTCCCTGCAGTGAGTCTTTTTTTCCCTTTGCAACTCCTCCACTAAGGCATGATTGCAATATCAGATCTTCAGCATCAATTTCAGAAATTCTGATTCTCTAGTAATTTAAGCCCCGAGAAGCTGGAGGAACCTAGCATCTTGTAATCCCTCAATGCGAGTGATTGTTACGATCACAGGAGTAAACCTTTCGTGTATTGCCAAACCTGTATTCAGCCAAAGGACCGTACACAGTGAAAGACACAATTCTTAGGAAATTTCACGTGTTTCATTGCAAGAGTCCTACAGTCCCTGCTACTGTTAATTTTGCAGTTGCTTGCTCTGTAAAGATTGAAAATTTTTTGATTCCCAGAAAAAGAACTGCTTAGATGAAGTTTGTTATCCTCCACCTCTGTTTTCCCAAGCAATATCACCACAAATAAGTGGGACAGAGAAAATATTTAGCTATTGGTTTATTGGCTAACACCTTTTAAAATCTGGAGCTTTTCTCATGACATTTTAGTGACTCCAAACCAGTTTTGAAAACTGTCTGTCTAGGAAAACTCCCACTGAGATCAAAGGATTTTGTCAAGTAATCATAATTTATGGATAGAATATTTGATATTAGAAACTTCAAAAAGCCCAAAACTCAGACCATTTCTAGACCTTTGAGTATCTTTTAACAGACACTTTGCCTTCCCATGCTGCTCCTTAAGGACTAGAACCCTCTTCCATTGCTCCTCTTCACTGTATATGGCAAAAATAGAGTTGTTTGAAACCAGTGACGGATGGAAGCAATTAATTTCCCAGCAACAGATGCCACCACAACCAGCACAACCAACCAACTCAGCAGGGTCACGCAAGAGGATAGATTACTGAAGAATAATTTTTCAAGCCCCATTTTAAAATGCACGTTACTTATAGTGCATTAGTTTTTAGGTACGTATCTGCAAGGTTTTGCTGGCTATTGCACTGGATACCTAGCTGGAGGGAAGTTAGTCCATCATTTGCAGGTTTTCCTGATGCTTCTGTCTTCCTGCATGCTCTTGATACACTACAGTTCTGCCCCCCCCACCAAGTCTCCCAGCCTGACACAGCTTTTGTGTGACATCTTCCTGTGGCTTTACATCTCTGTAAGCTTCATGAGCCAAAATTAATGTATAATATAAAATGGGAACAATAAGAAGCTTTGCTGTTCTGTAGCTTACTGCATTCGTATCTTCCTTTTTCTCTATGAAAGACGTTATCAAAATCACCAAGGAGCAACATTTTACCTCTTAAGCAGGAGTGTCCCATTCCTTCAAATTGAGATCACGTGGGTTCACCTCCTCTACCTCAGTCATGAAAGTAGACACTGGAAATTTCCTTCCAGTTGTTTGGGAGAACGGGGACCTTAGAAAATGGGACACGATCTACTTTATGAGTCTGCTTTGGCAGGACAGCAGGATGCGTGATCTTTTCAGTTACAGGGAGACATGCTGTTCAGGCTCCTGAATAGAAAGCCTGCTATCACACAACCTCTTGGCCAACTTCATTTACCTTGGTCCTTCAAGATGGCTTTGTGTCAGACAATATTCATGGGGAAAACTACAAACTCAGATGAGGGTAATCAGTGCAATACTTTAAGTGCCATATTTTTTGCCAGAAACTGTTCCTGTGGCAGCTGTGCCGCAGTGATGCCTCATAAGTCTTTTCCCATTCAGGGAGGATTAAGGCTGTGCTGCTGAGACAGAGGCTGCACTATCAGAGGGGGACCCATTGCAGGAGAAATTCAGTAAACTGATTGAGACTATCTGCCTAACTGCTGACCGAAAAGAACCACCAGTGTTCCCCGTGTTCTGGTCAATCCTTTGTTTCATGTTGAACTGCGAATTAGGGGTCATGTAACAGCTGGGAGGAGGTTTTTGCCGAGCGTCAGGCACTTCTGGTACAGGTTATTGGTTGCAGAGGGACTGACAAAAAGCGAGCAGGCTGTGATGGATGGGAGCCCAGCACAGTCTTAGACAGCTCTATCTGATGGAGCAAAGAACATAAGTGCCAAAGATGATCTAAACAACGGGAGGAAGAAAGGGGCTAGTGCTGTCAGACCCATACGACTGCTGAGGAGAAAAGCTATCTTGTAAAACCAAGTGTAGAGAAATTCAATAAGTTCACTCTGAGTGTCAAAACATATTGCGGAACAGACTATCCATAGAATGTGGCAGCACAAGGGAATAAATGTAATCACAACATAGTCAATAAGATAGAGTGAAAATATAAAATAAATGCTATGCAGGAGACAAATGCGAAAATATTGTTAGTGCCAGTAAACCACAGAGTACTTGGTGTCTTTCACAAGCAAAGCAGGGAAAAAACATTTTGCGTTCTCCTGAAAAACTCATGTTGACTTAAAATGAGAAGGATACAGAAAACAGCTTTATGTCAAGGTTTAGACTATGACTGGAGTATAATCTAGAATGGTCTTCTATTTCTTGAGCAGCTTGAAAAGCTATAATAAAGTCTTAGTGGCCACAAAAAATGGCAGAAGCAGAACAGTGGAAACAAGAGAAGTTCCAGTTGGGAAAGATTTGATAATGGACATTAGGCTTCTTGTTGAATCTGAGCACATTTCCTAAATTCAGAGAATCTCAAGAAAAAGTATCTTTTTATTTTGAAAAAAAAATTTCTGAATGTTTCATTTATACAACTACTTTTAGATGTACCTTATTTAAGCACACTAATAGAAAAAAATCTTCAAATCCATTTAAAATTTAAAGTATTTTGGTCTTAGATGGAAAAGATAGTCTCTGAAAATTGGAGGAAGGAAGAGTATTGAAGGGACACTGTATTACTGAATTATACAAAGCGTCCCCAGGGAATTAAAGTAATGTATCAAGAAAAGTTTAGGGTCAAACCAGGGTTTGGTTTAGGGTCGCTTTATTCTATCAGCACGTTCCAGCAACTATTTACAGAATTGGCACCTGACTAGGGAGTGTATAATGCCAGGGCTGGCATTACTGACCACACGATGGAGGTGGTGACATAAATGGTCAGGGTAAGTGAAATTGCACTGGCTGTGCAGAGCGTTTACACAACAATGCAAAATTTAATACGCTCCAATGCATGCGGCATTAAACCAGGAAGTGACAAAATGAAAGTTTTTACATACCATAAATGATTGCTGCTTGTAATCAGACAATCCACAAGAAGAGAAGCTGATTTAGTTCTGAGTAGTACATAGGAGCCGATTCAAGAAGTAGTTATCAGAGAACCACTTCTGGACTGAAAGTCAACATACTTGTTGAGAAGGAAAAGAATAAAAAAAAATCCACTGCAGTAATATTTAACTTTCAAAGAGTGAGCAGATAAAAATGAGGAAGTTAGTTAAAAGAGAAATTAAAAGAACAACTAAAAAGATTTAATGCAAACAGCATGGAGGCAGGTTAGAGAGAAAGTGTATGAGAGACTCAGAATAATCACATATAAACCTTTGTTGATTTTTATAATTTAAAAAAAAAATCTTATAAACACAAACAAAAAAAAAACCAACCAACCCCCAACCCAAAACAGCAGAATGAAGATGATTTTGGAAAGACACCCTTCAAAAGTGTAAGTCATGTCAGTGGAGAAAGACAGGAGGAAAAAAAAGCATAAAATCTGTCAAGTTAAATATAAACCACAGTATTTTGAGAATCAACTTGCTACAGACATAAAAGTTAATCTTTTTTGTTAAAATAACCACACTAGAAGCAGGAGGCTTCCCAGAGAGACGACTGGGTAGATAGGCAATCAAGGTACGAAAAGTACTGAATACTGAATTAATTGTTTTCAGTGATGTTCGCAACAAAGAAGGTTAGAGAGATTCTCACAATCTGAGGAAGTTTCTCAATGTCTGTCATCATTCTGAAGGTGTTTTAGAAGATATAAATAATATCGAACAATAAGAATTGACATAAGGTGATGTTCACCCAAAAAGTGTTTTAAAGGAACTCAAATATGACATTTCTGAACTAACTACTGCAACATATAACCTGTCACTTATGTCAGCCTTGATGCCAGAAGAAATGTTGTAACTGTAGCACAGCCTTTACAAAGGACTCAAGGGCTGATCCCTGTAATAACAAAATATAAAGCAGACACATTTTTATGCCACTGTAAAAGATCCTCATTGTTCTCATGTCTAGAATATCACATATAGTTTTAGCCTCACCACATAAAAAAATGACATCATAGAACCAGAAGAGAGCAAGAAAGCACAGACGACCAGAGGTGTGGCATGGTTTTAAATATGGTAAGACTAAACAGATTGGGATTCATCATTTAGAAAACAGGTTGGATGAGTGGACGTGTCAAGTCTATATAATCATAAATGGTATAATGCATGTAAATAGGGACGCATTATTCTCTGATTCCTCCGGTCTGAGGAGGTACAGGCTTAAGCATATAAAAACATTTAAAGCAAACAAAAGGAAATACCTTTCACTCACAGTGTCATTAAAACGTGAACTGTATTGCCATAAGATGTCACTGAGATCAAGCTTATGACAGCTAGGTCTCTCTCTCCACTCACCAGCTAGCAACCACTGTGGGTATGATGGAGGGTCCAGCTCAGAAAGCCAGTTTATTGCTGGCAACAGGGAAGGCAAAGAAGAAATCCTTCATACTTCTTCCTGTTTGCCATAAATTCCTGCTGCTGATTACTACTGAAGTCAGGGTTTGAGGGTAAGCGGAACATTCGTCAGCTCAAACAAGGTTATGTTTTCATGATGCTATCACAATAATAGTAATAATGATAATAAAAATGAGAAAAGACTGCCTATTATTTGCAAAACATTTTGATTTTTGATGGACCTGAATATCTGATGGAATGCAATAATGTTGGAAGTTGTTCTAACAAGCTTCAGGCATCCTTTCCGTGGGCGCTAATTCCACTGTTCCGTCTGGTGTGTGCTCAGCTGATTGGAAATGATGTAACTGACACAGCAAGCTGCATTTAGAAAGATCCCCATTTTCATGTTCACATGTAGCTTGTCACTAGTTTAGATGATTGCTGGGGTAGCAACTGCATTATTTTATATATATACACATATATAAAATATATAAATAAAACCAACCTGGTAAATCTCACCATTTTTTCCAAACATAGTTTTAAAGTATTAATTCTGTGAACAACACTCACTTTTTATAACATGCGAAAAAGAGAATACTCTTACAAAATGTTTTTCCCCTGCTTTTTGGAAGTTCATTTTTTTCTGCTCAGTAAGAATTTTATCAGAATTTCATGCCCCTACACTTCACGGTTTGTTACTTGGTCTATTACTCTCACATTTAACTTGATAAGGTCCTGCTTCCCATGATATTCACTTTTGAGTTTTGATTCTTCACAGCTGCTGCTTTGAAGTCTTAGATAACATTCTGAGCATTGCACATTGCTCCTGGTTTTAAACTTTTCATTCAACTGCTGTACATAGCTCTGTTTCTCCCAAATAACTTTCCAGTAAATTTTTATATTCTAAGTATTCTAAAATGAACGTTTTGCTTTTAATCAGGGCAAAACTGTGGACCCTTTTCTTAGAAGCAGCTAGTAACTTCTGTCAAAAAGTTTGGTGATTTATTTGCATCTTCTTCAATCATTTCTTCAAAGAAATTCAAGTCTGTTACTCAGTTCAGGAGGATTCTGAATCATTGTGTATTTCATACATGCAGGAAAGGAAAAACTGATGTTCATACTTGTCTTTGTGCCCTCTCTTTCAGCACCCTGTCCTTTTCAACCCAGTCCTGGCCGGGACCAGGGAATGCAGCTATCAACAGCTTCCTTGGGGTAATATGAAAGTGTGCTGGAATAGTGAGTATGTGTGTTGTTGAATGGCTATTAGCTGGAAACAAGCAGATATAAAAACTCAGGTTTTGCCCTTCCTTTCCCCCTTCAACACTTACATTGATCTAAAAGAGTGCATGTGAATCTGGACTGCAGGTCACCATGAGGTAAAAACTTCCTCTACCAACCTTTGGATCTTTAGTTACTAATTGGGAAAATGTGGTCTGAGATTTTTTAACTTTCTTAAATGGACAAAAAATGAGCAAGGACCTCATTTCACGTGTTGAGCTGACGTGGTTTTGGATCTCGAGGCAATAAGGATGTATGAATGGAGAGCTGAGGGTGCCATGGCTGGAGCAGGACTGCAGATATTCCCATTGGTTTCTCTCCTCTGTGTGTGCTTCTTATGTGAAGGGTCCTATTTTTTCATTCCTTAGCCCTTTCTGTGCACTGTCCGGGGATTTGTCTATGGATACATATGTGCCGTTCTCATGCAAGTTATTTACCATGTAAGAGCACAGATTATGTATACTTACAATGAACACAATTTGACACCTTGTCCAATTATATGCACTGGGTCATAAAGAAATGACAAACTTTTGCCAGCGTTAATCTTCCTTCAGTGTCATGATACAGGGCAGAATTCTAATAATGAAATATCCTTATTATACAGAACTACTTACAGATATTAGCAGTGCCCTTAGGTATCGGTAGATAAGAACCAGGGCTCCACGGTCGGCCCTGGTAATTCTTCTTGCATTTTCCACAGTCTGGGCCAGTTGTGTTATGCTCACATTCACAAAGTAGTCTTTTGTTTTCTTCTTTACAGCCAGTAGCATGAAGGTTGCACTTACACCTATTTTTAAAAGGCAAAAATAAAAAAAAGGGATATTATTTAGAGGTGAGTTTAAGTTCAGATTAAGTCTTAATAAAGCATGTCCTATGGCAACCACTCTATTTCTGTGTGTCGTGCCTGTATTATTGTTCTAGCATGCTTTACAAGACATCACACAAATAGCATGTGGCAAGACCTTCAGCTCACACAGGTCTAAAAGCAGTAATTTCACCAAGACTCCAAGATGCTGAATCTTTTCTTGTTTTCACTACGCAGCTCCACTGAGATCAACTAAATTATTCATAATTTTCACTACAGACAGGTCTGTAATCTTGCAAAAATTCAAGAGTCACTCACTACTCCCAGGAACAAAACAAGTCCTCTGCTTATGTCCTTAGAGAATCTGGCCCAAATTAAGATCCATATTGGGCCCTGGGAGTCTGAGAAAACAGATTTCGATTAAATATCCTCTGCAATGCCACACTTCAGTAAAGGGAAGCTCGCTATAATGGTGTTTTGCCATTCTTGTTCAGCAAGTACTTTCTTGTTCAGGAAAGAATTTTTTTTTGCCTGCTTTAATTTGATATAGTTGTAGTAGCTGAAGGTCAGGGGAAATATTTTGGTAGGCACATTTAGTTTTACTTAGGAAAGAACACCAAATTGAACCTTGTGACAAAATCATTAGATAAACCAGATTCTGCATCTGGTCTTAGAACAATTGTATTGTCCTTAAATTCCCCTCTTTCCCTGAAACTAGGACACTTACAGAATGGGAAGCTAGTTTCATAAAAAGTAAGGTATTGTCACCTCTTTCCATCCCTTTCCAACAGATGTCAAAACTGGCTAAAATCTGTTTCTGTTTGGGGCTGGAGAGAAAACCTAGTATTTAACGACCCTGTCTGTTTGTTTTCCTAATGATTGTACAGCCAGTGATTTAAAGGGTTCTCATGTGGGCATTTGTCACCTGTTCCATACAGTGACCAATAATTAGAGCAAAACAACACATGGAATGGCCAAGTGCAAATTAACAGCTGTCAAGCTGACTTCCATTTGGAAGGAATACGACCTCAAGCAACTGGTCACATACATATATATCCCCAGGGTAAAGCAAGCTTGCAGTTGTCATAAGTGGCTGCTGGAGAAAAATCCACAAGAATCAGTAATACAGTACATAGTGGAGCATCTCAACGCCAGAAATGAGGCAGATGAAACTGCTGTTATTTGAGCAATGCTCATTCTAAAAGAAAAACAGGTTCAGCATCTTTTAAATTGAAATTACAAAATGTCTTGAATATGCTAGATGAAAGAAAGTGTGATTCATTTTTATATACTTTCCATAATATTGATGTTTAAAGACTTCATCAATTGTAAAGTAAATTTTCAATGACTAGCCACTGCAGGATGCAAGATGCCTGTCTGGGTGTCAGTGGATGAGATATGCCTATTCATGGAAAGATTGAAGATTTTGGTAAATGCCACTGCTGTAAGAAAAGTGATGGGTAGTTTTACTGTCCACAGGAATATGAAAATGGAAGACTCCCAAACAGCAGAGATACACAATAATGACAAGACCAAAAAATAGAGTCAGAGGAGAAAGAAGCAGGAGAGACTGTAGAGTCACAGAATACATGAGAGAGAGGAACCGAATGGGTTTCTTCCACAGGGAGATTTCTGTTTTATTGGAGAGACTCATCAGTGTCAGAGGCAGCAAACTGGTCTAGGCAGGAAGAAAAAGCTGCTGATTCTGAGGAAAAGCTGTAGTTCCCAGGGCTCTCACAGGGTGCTGAAGACTGGCAGGGGAACAGAGGTGGGGTAAAATAAATGTAGGTACATCTGCTAATTGCTGTAATTGTGCACAGGTTTAAATAAGCGCCTGAAAGTACAGAATGGTTGTGTCAGAAAACCTTGTGCAAGGTCTGTTTGCACTTCTTAGATGCTATACTTGTGATATGTTCCTGAAGACATAGACTGATCCTTCCTCAATTTTGCTTGCATGGTTAAAAGTCTTGGGCAGACTCTGGCTTTCTCCATCTCCCTCTGCTTCTATTCAGTCCTGTCCCATGCCTCGTCATATATATACAAAACATATGCATATATTTATATGTATGAATGTATATATGCATACACAAGCAAGTCCCATGAATTCTCATGCATATTGATTTCCTTTTATTTCCCACATTCCCCAACTCCACTGTGATCCACCTCTTCATAGGTTTGCTCCTCCTTTCCCTTATTTCCTAGGCAAGAGAGCATAGACAGCATGGAATAGCTCCACTGCCTGTTCTGGTGCCCAGTTTTTTAATTTCTTAGGACAAGATTGCTGCTGAGGAGGTGCTTCTCAGCCCAGAGTTGTGGCATCATGCCATGGAAGCTCTTCTGTGGACCACATGGCAGAACCCATGCAGTACAGCAATGGGCAGGGGTTCTGCAGGCGGCATCTTCTGCAATTTTAGCCACCAAGCTCCAACAGACAAAGGAAAACTACAGATTTTGGAGGCCTATGTTTGTACCAAATACGGGCAGGTTTTCACAGAATCAGCAAAATGCATTTTCTTGTGGAAGTAGCTGGGGACCTTCTGTCAAATTTTAAAACCCTATTAACCGAGATTTAAAACAATCACTCCTCACAGGAGCATTCACAACAAACACACACAAAACAGACAACAGAGGGACATCTTAGCCACTTAGCTTCCTAAATGGAGGAACTGCTAAATGGCTCTTCCTGCTCTAAACCGGTGGAATAATCACAGATCCATTCAATCAATGCCTCTCTGCAAATTAACTTATTTGGATGTTTTATATGTATTTTTGACAGCCTTTCCAGCAGAATCCCCCAGAATGCTGCATCCTGCCTTAAAAGAAAATGCCAGATAATACCATGTTTAAGAGAAAGGAGAGCAAACATTCTACCCCCCCCCAAATTAAAAAAAAAACCAACCCAAACACCAAAAACCCCCAAAACCATTATCCCGCCCCAAAAAGCCCACAGCAATGGGGACACATGTGTAGCCTTCTACGAGGATGATTTAAAGTGAATGAGAGAAAACAACAAATTTGATCACTGAAAAAAAATAAAGGACTGATCTAAAACCTTTGTGGGCAGAGAACAGACAGTCAAAACCTAACATTAACAACTGAGCAAAAAAAGAACCAACAATGCTGAATAATCCTAAAACCCCTCAGAATAATTCAAACTTAGCTGTGTACAATTTCCAAGAAGAAAGTAAGAAACAAATGTGGTCACTGTGGTTTTCTACAAGACTAGCTAAAGATCAAAGATCAAGGTAAAAAAATAAATTTATATTAAATATGTCAAATGCAGAGTTAATGAGAGCTAGTTAAAGAGGGCACAATAATAAAAGTTTAATAAAAAAAACCCCAAACCAGAAAAGGCCAGACAATAGTGTGACAAAAAACATTTCCTTTGCCTTCTTAGTGTATAGACAACATAAAAGTTGGGTTTGGTTTATGATCATTAGTGTTATACAAGTACAAAATTCTGTAGATTAATGAAATCTGAAGACATTAAAATTGAGTTCTTGTTGGTGTCAGTAACTATACATAAGGAGTAAAGGAGAGAAGCATAAGCAGAAAAAAAGACACTCAGAGCATTGAACCACAGAGGCTCTGATTCTTCTCTCACTTGCACCAATTTTTTTGCTGAGGTCATTTCACAGATCTCAGAGAGATTAATCATGATTTCCACAGCATATGAAGGATGTAGCTGAATATTGAATGAGTGTAAAATGCAGACAGTGCTAAAACTGAAAAAGAACAAAAAGCATCTGTGGAAAGCAAGCTGAACATAAGTTGGAGGGTACCGTGCCTGGGGAAAAACAAGCCAATACCGAATTCTGTGCTGTATGTGGAAAGACATTTTTACTGAAACAGGGACATAATACTTCGTATTCTTCTGTTTTTTTAGGAAGGCTACACTAGGAATTGGGCAATCTGACCCAGGGACCTCATCAGAGTGTATGTATGGACAATCTCAGAGACTTCTGCAAGGAAGAGAAATGCCTGTTGTGCTTGAGGGACAGACTCCTCTGGATGAATGAGAGAGGGAGATGTGTGTAGCGGGGCTGAGGGACGACCACAGTATAACAAAAAGCTAGTTCTATTTGCAGGATAAGGGGTAAGGAAATTGAAATATTTAAGGTTACAGTAAGAAGACTATTTAGGTGAAAGTACCATCCAGACAGACTATGAAAGAACCACTCTTGCAATGAGATATATTGGATTGTGAACAGTGTGAAAACAAAGCAGCAGAGCCTGGACCTGAGGCATTTCTGATAACTGTGAATCAGCTGAGCACCACTGATCCGGTAGCTGGCTTGGGCTCCCATCAGATCCCTGTCAGGATGTGGACATCAGCTTCCTTCGGAAGACTGCCCAAGTTCAGAGTCCTTCATCTGACTCATCTCTTTTTTAAGGAAGATTACCTTTCTTTTCTGCTCCAGAGGTAAGGCAATATTTTGTTACCTTATGTGAATATCCATGGTCATAAATTATTACTGAAATCCTAGGTACCATTTGTAATTTCTTTAAACACTTCCTTTGAAAGGCTGTTCCTAGCTGTTACTGCTTTAAATCTGAGATAGTAACAAAAGGCTTAATCAGCTTTACATAGAAAGCACATTACACACAAAATTTCATATAGCCCTTGTAGATGGTTCCATTAGAAGAATGTGGTCACTTTGCCTGTATGTGTAAGAATGGAGAAGTTCTGAAAACCTAAAAAACTGCTTCCATATCCTGGGTACTGTGTTCCAGATGACAATATTTCATGCCTATATAGTTTCTTGAAATCCAAAGAAAAAAGTCGAAGTGCTTTACAAGGTATTATGTATACATGCCCAGAAATGCAATTACTGGGTAGCAGTGGGTAGGTAGCAGCTGCCTGGCACATCAAGTAGGTTTGCATGTGTACTGAGAAGGGATGACTGAGGGAGCTGTAATAAGAGCAGGTTTGAGAATAGAGGTTAAGGTATGGCAAATGTAAGAGGATGTATGCTGCAGCCTTTGTACTTCATTGGCAAACAACCTAAGGGCAAAATCCCATGTAAGGGTAAAGCAAATGTTAAGGGCAAAGTGCAGTTCTGAGATACAGTATATGCTCATCATAAATGACATTGCTGAGGTAGTCACAGAATCCCAGAATGGTGGGGGTAGGAAGGGACCTCTGCAGATCACCCCGTCCAACCCCCTGCTCCAGCAGGCACACCCAGAGCAGGGGGCACAGCACCGCGTCCAGGAGGGGTTTGGATGTCTCCAGGGAAGGAGACTCCACAGCCTCTCTGGGCAGCCTGTCCCACTGCTCTGGCACCCTCACAGGAAAGTTGTTGTTCCTCATAATCAGGTGGAACTTCCTGTGTTCCAACTTGTGCCCATTGTCCCTTGTCCTGTCGTTGGGCACCACTGAAAAGAGCCTGGGCTCATCCTCTTGACACCCACCCTTCAGATATTTATAAGCATTGAAAAGATCCCCCCTCAGCCTTCTCTTCTCCAGGCTGAACTGACCCAGGTCTCTCAGCCTTTCCTCATAAGGGAGATGCTCCAGGACCCTGATCATCTCCGTAGCTCTCCACTGGACTCTCTCCAGTAGTTCCCTGTCCTTAAACTGGGGAGCCCAGAACTGGACGCAGTACTCCAGATGTGGCCTCACTAGGGCGTAGCAGAGGGCGAGGATAACCTCCCTCGACCTGCTGGCCACAGTCCTTTGGATGCACCCCAGGACACCGCTGGCCTTCTTGCCCACAAGGGCACGTTGCTGCCCACCAGCACTGCCAGGGCCTTCTCAGCAGAGATGCTTTCCAGCAGGTCAGCGCCCAACCTGTACTGGTGCGTGGGGTTGTTCCTCCCTGGGGGCAGGACCTTACACTTGCTCTTGTTGAATTCCATGAGGTTCCCCTGGGCCCAGCTCTCCAGCCTGTCCAGGTCTTGCTGGATGGCAGCACAGCCTTCCAGCGTATCAGCCACTCCTCCCAGCTTGGCATCATCAGCAAACTTGCCGAGGGTACGCTCTGTCCCTTCGCCCAGGTCATTCATGAATATGTTGAACAGGACTGGACCCAGCACAGACCCCTGGGGAACAGCGAACAGGGAACAGATCTGTAACTAACAGGTCTCCAACCAGACTCTGCCCCGTTGATCACGACCCTCTGGGCTCTGCCCTTCAGCCAGTTCTCAATCCACCTCACTGTCCTCTCATCTAACCCTCACTTCCTAAGCTTGTCCGTGAGGATGTGATGGGAGACAGTGTAGAACGCCTTGCTGAAGTCAAGGTAAACAACATCCACTGCTCTCCCTTCATCTCCCCAGCCAGCCATCCCATCATAGGAGGCTATCAGGTTGGTCAAGCATGATCTCCCCTTGGTGAATCCATGTTGACTACTTCTGATAAACCTTCTTTTCAACTGCATGCCTGGAGACGACCTCCAGGATGAACTGTTCCATCACCTTTCTGGGCATGGAGGTGAGGCTGACTGGCCTATAGTTTCCTGGGTCCTCCTTCTTGCCCTTTTTGAAGACTGGAGTGACACTGGCTACCGTCCAGTCCTTGGGCACCTCTTCTGTCCTCCATGACCTTCCAAAGATGATGGAGAGTGGCTTGGCAAGAACATCTGCCGGCTCCCTCAGCACTCGTGGGTGCATCCCATGGGGGCCTGTGGATTTGTGAGGATCCAGTTTGCCTAAATAATCTCTAACCCAAACCTCCTCCACCAAGGGGAAGTCTTCCTTTCTCCAGATTTTCTCTCTCACCTCTGGGGGCTGAGATGCCTGAGGGCCAGCCTTAGCAGTAAAGACTGAAGGAAAGAAGGCATTCACTAAGTCTGCCTTCTCTGCATCCTGCATCACCAGGGCACCCACCTCATTCATCAGCGGGTCCACAGTTTCCCCAGACCTTCTTTTACTACTGATGTAGTTGAAGAAGCCCTTCTTGTTATCCTTGACATCCCTTGCCAGATTTAGTTCCGAGTGGGCCTTGACCTTCCTCATTGCATCTCTGCATACCCTGACAACGTTCCTATATTCCTCTCAAGTGGCCAGTCCCTTTTTCCACGTACTGTAAACCTCCTTCTTCCATTTGAGTTTTTCTAGAAGCTTCTTTGCTTTGTCCATGATTATAAATATCAACAACTCCATAAGCAATTAGGTTATGCATGGGGAGATGCAGCTTTCTACCTGAAGGGAACACTTGTCTGCCCATTACATCTGGTGACAGTTTTTCCAGGCTTTTTTTTGTTGATCCTTGTAGAAGCGGCTGTCAGTGCTAAGCGTGTGAAAGCAAATGCCACGTCCCCACGACACTTGTCTGCATTTGGGAACTTCCATCCTGATGTTTCCACAGCTCAGCTGATATCCATCTTTCCAGTTCAACCTGCAAGGATGTTTCCTGCTAAGCAGCCTGGTTACAGCACACGCAAGAACACGTTTCCCTCCAACGTGCAAATTCAATTTTGAATCACTGGAGATTGATATTGCTGTCCAACACTATAAACTCTAATTGTGTGGGAGAACAAATTTGTTTTTCTGACCACTCATCTTTGACAGACTCATTATTTTGTCATAAAGCAATTGAGAGGATATTTTTGGCAGTTACATAAGGTGCAGGAAGCACTCTGGCATGTTGAAGGAGCAGTGCTGTTGCAGTGGGAGCAGGAGCCCCGGGTGCGCTGCGTTCCTCACAGACTCTATTTACATACAGACAACTGACATTAAAATGCTGTAAAAAATCACTGAGGTAATAGCGTGCTGATGCTCTTGCACGTGAGTGCCCACCAACAGACTGGGGGGGGTGTGTGTCACATGAAGGGATCATTTATGTTGAAGAGATCGTTCATGAGAAAGAAAGGCAAGAGAAGCTCTTCAATACATTTTTTAATGACTAGCCATATGTTCCTCACTTAGATACATCTTTTGATCGTTCTAGGTCATTGCCAAAGTTTAGAAAAGAAACTTAAAACCAGCCTGTAAGCTCTCTGCATGGGCTCTTCACTTCTAGGTGCCATGGGTCAGCTCTCTGCTCCCAGGTAAGCAAAGCCTGAACTTGCACAGGAGTCGTCAAGTTTGCTCTTCACACTACTGCCCACACAACATGATGCACACACAACAAATTCATCATAATTTGAGAAACTGTCTGTACAGGTAAGTGACAAAACTCTTGTACCATTGAGTGTACAGGGTAAACATCATGAAAATACTTAGATAAGTCTGTTTTTCCTTTAAATGTCGCTAACAAGTGGAACAACTTTTCATAGAGGTTCACAGTCTCAGAAACGTCACGTCTGCTGAATATTATTATTCATTATATCATAGCATTTTTCCATGTCATGTCAAAAATAAAGTATGCTGGTCTTTATCGTAATTTCCAAAGCTTAATAGACGTCTACACAGCTTTACTATTGAAGCAGATATTGTGGGGATGAAAACAAGTATAAAGGACACTGTTGTGAAAAAATAAAATGATTGCTGGCCAATTTATTTCTGCGAGGATGGAACAGACAGTGAGAACACAAACATAAAAGAGGTAGCAAGATAATTACTGCAATCTAGGCTACCAGGGCTCACTGCAGGGACTACCCATCTGAAGAAGTTCTGAGCTAAAAGGGTCAAAAAAACTAAGGACAGTTGGCAATCAGAAAATGGCACAGGTTGCTGGCTGCAAGTAGGTCTGCTGAACAAATGTTCTAGCTCACGTGAAGCAGAAAAGTAAATTCTGGTTTTTATTCAGTACTTTTTGAGTCATATGAATATCTCAGGTCAACGTTGCTGTATAGAATCCAAGTCCAAAAAAGGCACTACATCTTTTTCTGGAAGTTATGAATAAGACCCCTGTGGTCTGCTGGTAAAATGTAGCCACTGTAGTGAGAGTAATGAAATGCAAGTCCTTTCTTTCATTTGTTTATTTCTGGAAATGCATTTGGTCACCAGTCTTTTTCCCTGTGCCTTTCCCTGAATTTATCTGGTATGTCATAATCTCCCACTGAAAGAAAAAAAAAAAAAAGATTCCTTTGTGGAATGGGGCTACATCAGTAATAAAGGATAAAAAAATTCAATAATAACAAATATAACTTCATATAGGTAGATATATTATTCTTTCATTTGCAAAGCAAGGACTAATGTTGGATCAGGTTTTTAAGCTTCTTAAATCTGTAAGTAGCTTTATGGCTAGAAAAGAAGTTTAACCTGCTCTCAGTAATCCTGCTGCACCTTAGTACCTTAGAATCCAGAGATTTACAGAAGCCTCTTCAACTTTATTCTTTACTGTTTAGTTTTCGCTGCTAAATTTGGGAGGAAATTGAATTAGATTCCCACAGGCAGTATGGAAAATTGGGGAAAATAGCTTCTTATTCTCCCTCAGCTGAATATAATATATCTAGTGGGGAACAGCAAAACCCAGGCACAGAGAGCATGTTTGCTTTGCTTTCTCAGTGGCCTACTTCCAAGCAGTTTGGAGAGCTTGAAATTAAAAAAGAAAACAAAGTCCAAAAGGGCAGCATAATTCCCTTTCCCACAGGAGTAAGGATCTTCCAAGACTCACAGAAAGCATACAGGGCATGGAATTGCCCACTGTTGGCACTAAGCCAGCCCAACAATATGAGAACACAAATGCTAAATTTAAATATTAACATGTTTATAAGATTTCTTGTTTTCACACACTAGTAAGCATTTCTATATATTCTGGTTATTTAAATGGAAACTACTGTCAAGTTAGATGCTGTTCAATACGAACAAGAACTACAGAATCACTACTGATCGATTTATATCTCAATCTGTATCTGATTCATACGTTGTCTGATAGATGCATACTGTCTTCCTTTGGAAGCCAAACGTTAGTGGGGCAGGTCCTTTTGGCTTTGCCGCTCCTTTCCCCCTGCCCCTTTCAGACAGAGGGCCACAGGCAACCTTACCTTGCCAAATAAACTGTAGATGTTTCTGAAATGCCGGAGTTTACTAGATGACATCCTCCAAACAAACAGAGGCAACTGAAAATGTTTACAGGCTAGATCAGCAACACTCAGAACTCAAACACAGAAAGGAGGAGGCAGTAACCTATTAAACCTCTCACAAACACCTTAGTATTTAAGCACTTGAAACTGCTGTGATTTCTTGGCTAGATGAAAAAAATGTTACAGGCCAACAGATCTGAAAATTTTCAGACTTACTTCAGTCTCTTAGGTCCAAGGTCTAACAATAATCCAATGACGCTTATATGTAGTAGAACAGGACAGCTAATTCTGAGTCCGAGTTATTTCAGTTTACCACATAAAAAAATACTGACCCTTAATATTAAATACTTAGATACACCTAGCCAAGTGGAATGGCCAAATGCTTTTTCTAACTTTCATTTCACATTCTCTAAGTGTTAAAGCTGAAATAAATCTGTCTGAAAATATAGCTGCTGTTAGCTGCTGCAGAGAACGAACTCCCATCCCCTTCCCAAATGTTCACTTTTGCTTTTTCTTCAGAGATATTAGTTTTCATGGAAATGTGTCAATAAAGAGAGCGGCTATAAAATCTGCTAGAGTTTGCCAGCAGCATGTTCCGCAAATAATTTCACCCATGAACACAGTTTGCCAGATTCTTAGCTGATGTAAATCCATCTGGCTCCACTAGAATCAATGAAATTATGTTAGTTCACACTGTCTGAAATGTGGCCTAATTTGTTTCCAGCTTTCATTGCATTCATATTATCCTGGGCTTGGTGGCTGTATTTTTAGATAATGGCAGATAATGTTTTTGTCATTTTAAATGGCAGGCCTGAGATCTTGAACAAGCATGGCGTAGAAAGTGGGTGTCAGTGGAGGATACGGAGCCCAGGTGTGATGTGGTTTTAGGGACACGACTGTTGGGAAGGTAGGATGCTGATATTTTACATTGTCACATGCATCTGTTTTGCTCTAATCTTTAACCTCAAAAATAGGAAGCTTTTATTATCAACCTGAAGGATGCTGAAACTGGGGACCATGGCAGTCATGTCTCTCCCAGAAAGGAAGCAAAATCTCTTGCTAAGGTGAAGATGAACAGTGCTACCAAGTGATCACTTAACACTAGTGGCTGTTTTGGTAGGTTCCCAGACTACCACTGAAGAACAGAGAAAAAGCAGCAGACGTAAACTCTAAGTACGTCAGTGTTACAATCAGTCCCTCTTTCCCTTCTCTCCCACTAGAACGTTCCCTTCTGTCTCACTGGAATCATGTGTTCTCACCTACTAAGTTGCTGTACTTCATGTAACAATCCGTCTCTTGCGTGCCTTGATAGGATGAGAGAGTGGGAAGCACATGTGTTGCAGAGGTACTACACGGTTTAGGTGTTCTGAGCTGTCATGATGTATCACAGGTGTTTTAATTGCTTTGTTCTCAATACCAATAAAACTAGGAGAGGGTAAAAACCGAAACATCTCCTCAGCTGCTTATGCTGTCATACATCAGAGAGAGAAGGGCTACTGGGACAAGAATGCAGCTCTCCCTCCACCAGCTGGAATAATGCAATCTGTTTGGCAGTACCTTGTCATTGTCTCTCTGATGGTGCAAAAAAGTTAAGGAGCATGCTGGCTGAGATTTGGCTACTGCTCATTGCCATCAGCATATTAAGGAAGCAAAGTTTTTGCTATTTTAAGTTTTTTTGCTGCCGTCCAACGTCCTGCTTAGGCAGCCTTAGTTTGCCATCCATCCATTGGGCAGTAAGTCATTATCAGCAAGTCAATACACACCAACAGACACCCTGGACACACCTTCTATTTTAATCACCGTAATACCACCAGACAGAATTTAACCACTATATCACAGCAGTTGTAGAAGTCTGTACCACAGCCTGCTAGATCGTTAAGAACGTGACACACAAACCTCAGATGAAAGGTACACTGCCAAGTTTTGTAGCTTACAAATTTAAAAATGAAAGTTAAAAAGTCTTTAGGAGTCACCGTTTCTTCTCTTTTCTCCCGATACAAATCTGAACATTAGATTTAAAATTCCTGGCATTGTGTTAATGTGCATCACCACTTTTAAGTTTATTGAGAGACCAATTTTTCTGGGTTTAATTTAATTAATGCCAGTCTTACATCTGCTCAGCAGCAATCCCAAGAAAGCTGCTCTAAGATGCTAGCGATTACACCAAACTTCCTGTCTTTACTTGTAAGTAGTATTTCACAGTATCAGCTGCCAGCTGGTACCCTGCATTCTTTTTCCCAGCACAACACTGAAAAGGAACAATTTGTTGTGTGGGAGGTCTAAAATTGTGGTCATTAGATTACCATCCAAGTGGACATGATTACAATACAATTCAAAAATGTTACTTAACTCTCTGCAATGGGAAAAATTTTGTTCTTGTATGTGACGATAGCCCAAGTGAGCTGTTAAAAATTTGTGTCCACGATTAATGTTGGACAGACCTGGCCGAAGCAGAAGTGCCTTTACTTTAAGTTTAGAGAAAGACTCAGGATGTAGCTCCTATTGTGTTACAGTAGGGAAGAAACTATTTTCATGAACCATTGTCAAGGGAGCGACGTTTCTGCTACATGAGACACAAGGAGGGTTAATTTCATACTGATTTCAATAACTTTTTGAGGACTATAATAGAGAAAAGCAGCATAAAAATATCCGTGGAGCGCGCAGAATTCGACACCAGGGAAACCAGTTCTGTGAAGCAGAACATCTGCTGCTCTTTTCAAAAGATTTTAGAGCATTTCTGTTTAAGAGACCTCCTATGGACTCATCTAAAGGCTCGGATGTGCCCCTAGTAGTTACTGCTGCAGGGATGGTATATACGGAAGAGCGGGGCGTGGGCTGTAATGGGTTGCCTCCGAGGGAGAGAAAGCATGCCTTGTGCTACTCTGAGAAATATGCCTGGGATGTAAGGGCTGATGTAAGCCCTGACTCCGTGCCGGAGCACGCCGCCGCCGCTGTCCTCGCTGGGTGTCCCTTTGCACCCAGCCAGGACTGGCACCCCACGCAGCTGCAGCAGCCCTTAGGGCGGGATCCCTGCACAGAGGCACCGAAGAGGTGCAGAATAGCCCTCCCCACGTACGTCTACTCTCGGACACTGAGTTTCACTTGAAAAAGTGAGACACCTCTGATAGCTTTAACAAAATGAATAGCTTGGTCCTGTTCCTGCTGCAGTCAGTAACAGGAAAGGCCTTTCTGTTGGTCCTGGTATCAGGATTCAGCGAGGAACCTTCTCCCCTGCTCATTCTCTGATAGGCATCTGCTGTGACCAGCTCTGCATTTAAGCCCTCTTGTTAAGTTTATGTCTGTAGAGAGGATTTTACACATCAAACAAAGCCCTGAGGACTCTTCCACCTCCCTTCCAAACACACACAAGAGGCCAGGGAGATTTGTTTCCAAGAAGAAAATGAGTCATAATTCAGAGAAAAGCAAAAGCAAAGCAGAATCATTTACGGAGGTTGTCTAACCCTGTCGGAGCAGCTGGTTCAACCCAGCTCACGGTGTCTCCTACGAAACACCTGGCTGGGCAGGCTCCTGCGGCAGCCGGAGCCGTGCGGGACGTGCCAGGGAAGCAGAGTCGGAGCAAGGGGTATGAGACAGCAGGAAAGCTTCAGGCAGTTGATCGGGAGACCCCACTTACCTCTCTTTGAAATCTGCCAGGAAGAAGTCAGACTTTTCTCCAAAGAGAAGAGGAATATTGAACATATCCTTGGGTTCTTTTGCTACATATTTTGGCCACCTTTTGCTGCAGGTGTACCCCCAATAGACACAACCAGCAATAAAGCACACATAAAGAACAAAGGCTGAGTTCTCATTCCAGTTAAGTTCTGTTAATAAATACAGTTACATGCAACCTAACAGTCCCTGAAAAGCCCAGGACCTAAGTGCTTTAAAAAGACATGTGCAGGCTGTGGTACAGACTTCTACAACTGCTGTGATATAGTGGTTAAATTCTGTCTGGTGGTATTACGGTGATTAAAATAGAAGGTGTGTCCAGGGTATCTGTTGGTGTGTATTGACTTGCTGATAATGACTTACTGCCCAATGGATGGATGGCAAACTAAGGCTGCCTAAGCAGGACGTTGGACGGCAGCAAAAAAACTTAAAATAGCAAAAACTTCAAAATCAGATTTCCTTTCTTGTATCTGTCTTGTTTTGTAGATGTGTGGGGGAAAGGTAAAGAACTAGTGATAAAAACTCACTTTGATTTTCAATATCACCATGAGATGCCTAGGCACTCACTGGACATTTAGGAAAACCACCAGGATAAGTGAGGGCATAGCAGAAATGTAACTCAGGTTGTTCTCTTCTGAGAATCCTGAGAATCCAGACATGAAAACTTTTGGCATATGATTTAGTGGACTGTCCTCTTGGTAGATGTTTTTAAATGATAAAAATGTAAAATACTTTTGAATTGTGAATACACAGCCTAGCCCAAAACTAACACTTGATTCTGAGAACTAGCTTAATATTCCTCTTTTCAGGCTTACACCTTGCTCCTCATCTGCACAGAAGCCACTGCCCAAGAATCATTGACGGAACCACTCTGGAGGGCACCTTTTTACACAGGTAAACTGTGTCCTGCTCTTTCCCCCCAGTGCTTTGCTGTTCTGCTGGTTATTGCTGAGATTACTTCTAGGTGTTATGTGAATTTAGGGACTTTGAAGAACCTCTGTCCCTCTGCAGCGCTCCCATCGTTACCAGAAAGAGAGAAGCACCGGGCAGGTTGCTGCGTGCGCGAGCCCCGGCGTCCCAGCCTTCGGTCTCGGCTGGGTCCTGACGGCACCTCCATTTGATGCTTCCCCGAAAGGCTACGGAGAAGAACGCACTTACTACGAGGGCAGGTTAATTGATCTCTTTTTGAAAAATCATGTTGCTGAACTTGAACTTTAGCGATAATTATAAGGCACGAGGCAGCTATATACTTTTCTGGAGTGTGTTCCGAGGTATTCATGCATAAACTATCAAAGTCGAGGGTGCATAACAAACTGTTCAGAGCAAACGAAGCTGACCAAATATTTCAGAAGTGGTTCTGTTCTGGTGGTTTTTTTGCGTTTCATTAGGGTTGATTTTAGGCCTCATGGCTCCATCTAAAGTAATTGGGAATTGGCTGCTTCTTATTAGCAAAACTGATACTCCAAATCCACTTTAAAATATAAAGATCTTTTTTTGTTTCTCTTTCTTCCTTTTTCTCTTTTAGTTTTTCATCTCGATTGGAGGTCATAATTTGAAAGAGAAAAGTGAGAAAACTGAACAGAACGTTTCTCATTGTTTACCATGCTACCCTCAATTTTTTAACTTTTGAATTCCATAACATATAAGCTCCTTGTCACAGAATAATTCCCTCTGGAATTATTATGATAAGAATTATTTGCCAGTAGAGCCGTGCGAATAATTGATTTTTCAGTTCACTGACTAAACTAAAAAATCTGCGGGAAAAAAATAATTTATGTCAAATGAAATGTGTAGTTTTATTTTCAGGTTTTAAATCCTTTTCTAGAAATTATTTTTGATAATTTTTTGAACAAAAATATTTCCAAAGGAAAAATTGTGCCTTTTTGAGTTTTCAAAAAAATTAGTTAAAAGTATTTATTAATGTGGATTGAATTCTGAAGATACTTTTAGCCATCCCTGACCGGTTTCTTCTGTGAATAATTTATACTTCAAAAGTACTAATCCTTTCTCCTGCTGAAGAAAACCAGATGAAAAGTGAGCGGTTTGTGTCTGTGCACGGTGTTTGAAGTATGCCAAAAGCAACTTAGCATCCTATAGCTAACTTAGATACTGAAAAAGAGCTATTGAGTCATCTTATCTCTAGCCCTGTTGGTATAACAACACCGCACAATGAAATTATTTGCTGCGACTAATTTTAAACAGTTCAGGAAATGAAGTTCTAACTGTATCTTTTCTTTTTAATTCGGGAAAACAATTCTTCTTTCACCTACTGTATTTCTGTTGCTGAGTTTGTGTAGAGAAAGCTCGTTTTCTTTTTCAAAAATACCATGATTACTGTTTAATTATCAACACTATTATTGGTATCATGAAGCCATTAAATTGGCTAGATTCTGCAAACATTTTATTATGTTTTATTAAAGTCAGTGGAATTATACAAAGATGGGAAAATTACAAATGCTCTTTAGTATTAGAAAGTTTGAGATAGATGATATCATGGGTCAAATTTACTGGCTTTTTACCAAAGAAAAATCTGAATGTAGTAAATTGATAAGATGGTCTGTGGGTATGACTCCTAACGGATGACCTGGTCTTCTCAGAGGTCAGAGCTAGGCAAGAGCTAGACTTGTCAGGTGCAGCCCGAAGGGAGCTCTTAGACCTCAGATGGGGAAGGGGAGAGGAGACCTGGCTCTGGCATTGGCCTTGGAGCAGCGAGCAGGAGACATGTACGGACGTGTGCGTATGCCTGCCCGCTGCCGTACCACCAGCGCTGACTGGTCTCCCCCCGTGCCAGAACAGGTCTGCCACTGGGTGTAATACTTGCCCTTGCCCCAGAATCACGTGACGCGGGACAAGAGACTTTGCGTATGTCTTTGTGAAATGGGGTTGACGATACCGCTTTGATATTATTCCATAAGTTTAAGTGACAAAGGACCAGTAGTTTCAAAGCAAAGTCTTAAGATTCTAACCTAATGTCAGACTAGAAAAAATAGTGATTGCTTCTGGCCTTCAAGCACACTGAAACATTTATTATTGATGTTTGTTTTTAACAAATACTGCGTAAATCAAAGACTGTTCAGACAGAGGCTAGAGCTGAGCTGCACCGTGCACAGAGGGGTCTGGAACATGTTTTTGTTGTCTATGAAAACAGACATGCTGGGAGGTCGAATTTGACCCAGTGACTATAATATTCCATGTACCAGAAGAACTAAACAACTTCATTTATATTTCAAATGTTTCAAATCAATACCTCCCTTCATATTCTGCGACCCCCACCAGGAAACTCTTATAATTGAAAATTTAAGGAATAGATTGCAAGTTATGAATAATGTAAGACTGTCAAAGGGGAAAGCAAATTGTGAAATACTGCTGACAAAACCAGTCAGTACATGTTTATACTGAAGAACAAACCTTTGTAATTCCATCTTGCATAACACAGCTTTTAAAATCCTATATAAACTTTTCAGTTTTCCCTGAAATGTCAAGCAGGCGTCCTCAGCCTCAAATTCCAATGGAAAATGTACAGGCTGTTTCTGTTCTCGAAGAATGTTTGAGCTAATCTGGAAGTAAAATGTATGCACACACACACATATATAAGATAAATATAATACATAGCTCTATGAACAATACTAGAGAACTAATAGACACAGGTGAAGAACTTAGATTTGAAAAAAAAAGTCATTAATACAGGGATGTATAACAACATCCATTTCTCAAGGAGCAGCTTATTACAAGGAATAGACCTAGCAAGATTGGACAGGATCCTGTCTGGGGCATAGACAGCCAGATGGTGAACAACAGCTTCCTTGCCTTGAAGCATTCTTCAGGGCATGGACTTAAGGAGACCACTGTTCAAAATGAATTGTTTTTTGTTTGCACACTGACAGAGAGTTGCCATCCGTTCAAAAGAAGAAGAGGGATTTGTTCTGAAGACCTGATGAGTAGGAAGAGACAAGGTACCCTGAGAGGATCCTAACAAGAAATCTTGCATGACACAGAGCTTTATCCTTAATGAACTTGGGCATAATTATCAGAAGCCTCCTAAATTATGCAAATAAAAAAACAAGAAAAAAAGAATAATGGCCACTTTATTAGGAAATATTTTCATAAGCAGTATTTCTGGGGATGAAGGAATTAGTGTTTGTTTCTGATATGTTTTAGTGCTGTGTTCTCTCTCTCAAAGACACGGAGAAAGTTGCAGAGGAGGAGGAAGGAGGCATTTCCGCCGGGATTTAGGATGGTGCCCATGGCAGTCGTGACCTCTGTCCCCACCACTACTCATCATCTTTCCTCATCTGTTCTTATGCCTGCTCAGCATCTCCTCTCGTTGACCTATGCAGGCCAGGAGGGGAGCATTACACAGGACTCAGAAGTGTCCCCAGATCTTGTTAAAGCTGTTCTCTGCTTTCATGCTGGGCAGAAAACCTCAGGAGAGGAAATGGGCAGAACTTTGTGGATTTTCTGCTATATACAGATTATTGTGATGTACAGCAAATTCACTGAACCAAGTGACTTAGTGGCCATATAATCATATCACAAGGGGAACAAGCTTCTGACACCTGTCCATGCTTCTTGTAACAGAAGTTGAATGTAGCTTTCAGAACACAACATTTTTATTCCATTTTTTTCCTACGCAAATCACTCCTGTGTGGTCTCAGTTTTACCCCTTCATGATAGTCTCTGGGTTTTCAGATGCTGACCCACCTCTGAAGAGAAAGAACTTGATAAAAGAAGGAGAAAAAGTCTTAGTCTGTAACAGGCTTCTCTTGAGAAGCATGCGCTGCAGACTGCGAACTCTGATCACACGCGTGACAAAAGAGCCGCCCCCCTCTCAGTGTTATCGGCACCTGCTCCTGTGGCTGCAAGGCAGGACAAGGGCCCTGCGCTGCTACCTACAAGTGTCTCGGGATGAAGTCCCACCTATGCCTCATGGCAGCTCTTTCCCTCCCTATTTGCCTAATGTAGTTATAGCAGCTGAATTTTCAAACCTGGTTTCTTTTATAATGTGCTAAGCTTTTGAGGATATAAAAAAGTACACATTTTATGTGGAATTAGGGGGAACCTCCTGTATACCGGACATTGAGACCAGACTTTATGTTCCACTAATTGTGTCTGCAGCCATATTTGCACAACACTCCAAAAGGCCTCTTTCCTGTTACAGCATACACTCAGCCCATTTTAAATTGCAGAACCTTTTCTCCAGGAGTAAGCCCTTTTTTTTTTGGTGGTCCTAATATGTTCAAGAGATTTTTCAAAAGTCCTGATATAATAAAACACAGTCAAAATTTACAAAATCCCCAATTTCTCCCAATAGCCAGCACTAAACCATTTTAAGCGCCAAATGCCTCTAAAAATGTAACGTGATGCTCCTTGTACGAAGCCTTTAGACAGAGCGTATGTATCTCCTCTCCACAGCTCACAGACAGGCTGAATGTCAGCCACACACTAATTGTGCATTTGTTAGTCAAAACCTGGCTATGACTGTACAGTGAGGAAACCAATAAACTACATTAAAAGTATATACTTCACCTGCTTTTGGAGTCAAGACACAAACCCCTTTGTCAGTCTGGTGGTATCACTCTCCTGCATCTCTCCTATTTAAAGCATGTATATTTTATGAAGCATTAACAGACAAACAATCAAATGTATAGACCACAAAATCCAAAACCTGTGTTAGTCTCCAAAAGTAGCCATTGGAATGAAGTGAGATTTCAGAATCTGATCTCTCAATATAGTGACTCTGTAGCTGTAAAAAACAAAAGTTCAGATCTATATTTTAAGACAGCAAGTCTAAACCACGAGCTATTTGTGTATGTCAGAACTAAGGCTGTTGCTGTCATCCACCTCAAAGGACGAATCTTGGAAGGTATCGCCACACTGGGGGTTACTTTTGCAGTGACTAACTGACCTTCCTGATGAGAAGGTAAAGTGATGCGAGCTGGTTTGGGTGTGTAAGGATTCTACACTGTTGAAACTTTCTCTTGAGATACGTGCAGTAGAGGAGAAATTAAATGTTATTTTACTTTTCCCTATTCCTTTCATCCAACTGTTTCTCCACTCCCCACTCACCACTCAGGAAAAAAAGCAAACAGAAAGGGGGAATGAACCCCCTTTTTTTTTTTTTTTCCCAGATCTAGCGTGTGGATTAGGTTAAACATTTTCAGTAGCAGAATATTAGCAGCTAATGACACTCAGATTGTTTGATCTTTAGCTCATTAATAACTGTAACACACCATTCTGGAACCACAGCTTCCCATCTTTTAATTCTTCTCCTGTGTTGCAGAGGGGAAGGAGCTGCCCTTGCTGGCAGACTGCAATTCCTATGGGACACAAGTGATTAAAAATGTAACTGGCTCTCTGCTGTTTTGCTGTCCTGCTGGAAGAATTATTTCAGGGGCATTCAAAGGAAGGGAGGCATGGTTCCATAAGCAGAGTATCTTCAACAAAGCTTGTTAAATAAAAAGCCATTTTCTGCACTGACAAAGTATAATAGGTTTACTTTTTCATAGTAAATCGAGATGTTCCTGCCGAAGGTTTCCATTCCTTCTTAGAGCCACACGGGCAGCGACTCCCTATGCGATACAACTGAAGCAGTGATGATCACCAAAAAGAGAAGCGAAGACAGTGAGAAATGAGCGGCTGGAGGTATGCAGGGTGTGGGAGCAGTGACAAAGTGGGTCACTGACAAAACAGACGCCGTCTCATATTGCAGCTCTGTCCCCTGTCCCAACAGCCATCGCTGCACCCTGTTCCCACTGGCCCCGCTCCACCGGCGGTGCAGAAGGTCGTGGGACCTGCTGTGCTCTAACTGGGGGGTAGGAATAGTAATTTTTTGAAACTTTTTTTTTCTTTTTTGGTTCAGGTCAATTCCTGGTTGTGCTTACATGGCAAGATCAACACCCCTAGCTCTAAGTAAGGGAAGAAGTGGCCCACAGTTCAATAAATATAATGAGAAGATCTAGAGCCAATTAAAATGTGATGAGGCTATAAAAATACAGCCAGGGTAAGTAAAGTTAAAAAAACCCCAAACCTCTCAAATGACCCTCCCTCTCCCCCCAAAACAACACATGGGAAGCATCCGAAGACCAGGACGGTTGTGTCGCAGTGAATGCTAGCAGCATACATCAAATAAAACCGAAAGGATCAGCTACTGAGGGAATGAATTTCATGTTCCCTCTACTGCACAAAAGGCTACCAGAGGTTCCCGGACTACAGTTCACTTTCACGTGGCTTGGCCTGGCTTTTTTGAACAGGCCTAAACAAAAGCACTACAGAAGCACTACCAAATCAAAGAAGTTAAAATTACTGTGTTTATGATGACTTCAGTAAACACCATCCCAAAGTCTAAAGATTCTTAATGCACGAGAGAGTTAAATGGGAAAATGAGTAAAATCAGCTTTACCAACTATAAAAGTCAGAAACAATAAACAGTCCTGCAACCATTCTGTCTCTGGTAACTTGCATTAAAATATATATAAAGTGTTCTGGGAACTGAAGCAATGCTTCAGTTCAATAAAACTAATGCAATTAAAGAGAAAGAATCCTGTTTTTCCCCTGCTTGCAATTTCAAATGAGAGCTTCCTAAAACCTGTGACCATTGCTGGAATCCAATTCAGGACCCCGGCTTATCAAATTCCCAGCTCTGGCACCATGCCTTTGAGGTATTATAAAGTGCTGCTCATCACACCAGCTCCGTCTATAAACGCTCCAGGTAACTTTAAAGTGCAGCCACCCCATTTTGAAACAGGCAAGTGTTCACTGTGAATCAAAATGGAGTCACCAGATGTGTGCAGCCTTCAGCCAGCGCTTCTTTTCTTGCAAGGCAACAAAAGAAAATGTGTTAGCACAAAAACGGCTCCCTGTAACATTTTTTTAAACTTGGAAGGCTTTGCAGGACAGCACACCTACACAAAGCTGCAGGTTTCTGAGACCCTGTAGAGCAAGCATCTTATTCTGTAATTCATCCCAGGGCTGAGAAACCGCCAGGCTAATGAGCTCTCCTGCAGCCTCTTCCCCTGCAGGTGCTTCCCTGGAAGCACAGTCTTAAATCAGACACCGCCATGCCAGATGCAACCCCCCAAAATGAACACCAACCCCTCCCTCCCAACAGGGCTTAAGAAAGCCACGGCAGCACTAGCATCTGACTTTGATGAAATCACAAACTCCTTTTCCACTCAGACAGTGGGAGACGAATTAATTCCTCAGCTTCTTTAATGCTGAGAGCCACGTCTTGGGAATTCAGTACAGGAACATATTAATCTCTCTGATAGGCGATAATGCAATATATTACTGATGGGGGAGCCAGCACATCAGCACTGTGATAGTGACCCTGACCAGCAGATGACTGAATGGGTAAGGAGAGAAGGAGCTGCTCTAGCTTGAAGGCACAGCCTCAACTTTGGCAGGCAGTCCTTCACTTTTGTCCCACTACTAATTTTCCAATGCATTACTTTGTCACTTGGGTATCCAGAAATGCTCATTACGAAGGTATGTGACAGCCCCTGATAATGCATGTCTGTGGCAAAATAATTGATCCCTCTTTGCAGTGGTGATCTTTAATGCTCATAGGGCATGGTAGGTTATTAGATGGAAGGCACCCTTTGATGGTCTCTAGTGTAATACGTTACCAGACATCCATGTGCCAACTATCTATCACTTACAAAATAATGTCATCCCTGAAAAAGGGCCTGGCAGAAGGGGTTAGGGGAAGAAGAAGAGTTTAATTATATTTGTGGATGAAAAGACGTCCCGAGAACAGTGGACAGCCTGATTATTTATTGGCTGTTCAAAAGCTCTCAACACAATGTGAGAGGAAGATCAGGCTCTGAGATATGGTGGTTCACGTTGCTGTTACAGACTCTAGCCTTGAAGTCAAGTTCATGTGGAAGAACAAAATTACCTCTTACAATACGTGGTTTACTTCTGAAAATGAAAAGGGTAAGAGACATATTAGTAATGTTGGCATTAGTGGAGGCAGCTGGTTTTGGATATTTGGTATTTCAGGGATTTGAGTTTAGCATCGCTATTAGAAGTACAGCTTACTATATTCCTCTGCTAACTTTCCAACGGTGAGCAGATGGTTACCCTATTACCAACCATTTGCATTTAACATATTGTAATGATTTATATACCACATGTCACCGAGCAAAGTGAAAACAGTTGATGGCAACTAATTAGTTGAGTGTGAAGACACATATCTCAATGTATATATCCTTATTGTAACCAAATTTTATCTTTTTGGTTGTTAATAGGTTTAATGTGCTGCGTAATAGAAATACTGAAGGCAGTTAAACATGAACCACCACGTCCCTCAGTCATCGGGACAGCATTGCTATCATTAACATTTGTACCAGTACTCCCATTACATGCCTGTTTTATGAGTGATGGTGCAGGGAGGACAGATTATAACAATCCATTGTGCTTCTCTACCAATCTTTCTTAAGTGTATTTCAAAGTACTTTATAAATCTTAATATATCAGATACTGACTCATATTACAGGGCAACGCACATCTAGAGAGGGTGGAAGCAGGGATACTGCATGCAGAGGAAAGACACTGCATAGCTCCCATAAAGATAGAACTGGATTTAAGGGTGAAAATGAAAACAATCACACGGTCTTCCAGGGAGTTTACAAGGAAGAAGCAGACAACTATCGACATTTGCACAAACATCAAAGTCAGAGGATAGCCTCAAGGGTTCAAAGAAAGAGCATAACTTTAGAAAACTGCCCTCCAGCACTGGGATATGGGCATGTGTATATACTGTATGTATTGCATTATCTATAGTACGTCCCAAGGCCTGATCAGCCTTAACCCACAGTATGAAGCTATGGATTATCAGCCTCTTCCTGAAATGTTTTGTTGTTTTTAGGCTTACTTTAAAACGGTGGTCATCACCCCAGCAATGTCAAACCAACCATCACTGAAGTACAGCTATGTTACTCCAGAGCATGGCAGCATTTCCAGCCTAAAAACCATACTGATCAGTCCTTTTTATTAATTGCTACTTGCTTAGAAGTCTGGATGAACTGCTGTGTAAGCAACCAGATGCTGTTCACATACTCTAAGGCTCCAAGGACTTGGTGTGCTGCAAAAATTAAAGGTGGTCTCATACAGGAGTGGTAGTATATCAAGAAGTTCTCCAGTTCCTGCTCCCTCCTAATGTCATTAGGATGCCTCTTGCCATTCAGCATCCTTTCATTTCCACCACGTCCCATGAATCTAACCAGGACACAGCCTGTTGGCCTGCAAAGGGCTGCAGCTAACATTATGCTTTCCTGAACACGTCAGCAGCCAGAATTTCTCTTGGGAATGCCACCTGCAGCATAATCCCTCGTCTCCTTTTCCCTGACCATATCCCTGCCTGCTAAATTCACAGCACTGCCTTTTCTTTCTGTAGCTCTTTTCTTACTTTTCCATGAACAAGATTATATTCTATGAAAACAGAGTTACAGCAGTGTTGAAAACTTACCCTGTTGTTCAGCCCAGTTAACGAGATGTTTTACCTGTGCTTCACTGAGGATCTTTGGTGCCGACTCATTTGCACTACAGCCTGCTGCGATCGGGTAAGAACCACGATGATGCCCTTTGTGCACTAATACTGCTGAGGCCCATTAATCCCGGAGATGGACTCAAGAGTGCAGGAGAGGAAGGGTTCTCACAGACCCCACGTAATGAGCCTGTTAGACCTTGGCCTTTGCTAATTCACGTTCCAGTTTTCTGAATAGGTGTCTCCATGCGACTATATCACTGCACTTAGCAGAACTGTCCTGCTTTACATCAGCCTTATTATATGAAGATGAGAGAGGACGAAAAGACATGAGAGGTGTGGGGTTTTTTTCTCATTTCTTTTAAACAGAAGCTGGGACAGCCTCCATACTTTTGTCCTCCCTCCTTTCTTTCTTTCCTTCCTTCTGTCCTCCCTTGCTCTCCATCACTTGTTTTCTCTCACTCATTCTACGTGAACGCATTTGAAACTCATTGGTTTAATATGGGTATCTTCACTGAAATTAATCCTGATCTACAGGATGGCATCTGAAACTAGTATCAGGTCTGGTCTCTTGTTTCAATATTTCTCATAACGTACAGGGAGTGACACACAGCATTTACTTCGGCACTGTACTACAGGGAAATAAGAGGAAAGGCAGCAAAGTTTACTCTCTTCATTTCAAATATTTCCCTAAATCACAGCTGAATGATGGCTCTATTGCAACTAACAAAGAAGATTAACATCATCTGTGTCAAGAGAAAGCATGTGGATATTCTGGGTTCAACTACTACCTTCTGAGGCACTTCACATGCTGAGGAGTATCGAGGAAAAATCAGCTCCTAGGCACATGTAATTAGGTACTGACATGGACAAAACTAACGGCAGGCAATGTCACCACACTGGTACCCGTGGAAGGGATCAGAATGCTAAATTAAAAAACAAACAAACAAACAAACAAACCCTTACAAGTTGGTAGTTCCTGTTACTTGTGAAATATTTGGAAATTTTTAAACTTTTAAGATGATAATACGTTGTACCACTCCAGATTTAACTTCAACCTGAAGGACATCCCTGTGCCAGGAATCATTTGTATATGTGATCCAGGAGATCCTTAAGCTTATTTCAGTGTTTGCATTAAATTGAACTCTTTTGAAATGAAAAGCTTAAAGGAAAGAAAGCTTCTGCAAGATATTGAATTTATTCGGAAAGGCTCTTTGGATAGCTTTTCAGCATACAAAGTAATACAGAAAGAAAAATTCTCCTTTCTTTCATCAGAAGTTTCCTCTCTACTCCTGTAATGTTCAATGGCAAAATGAGTTATACTACAAGAAGTCTTGGTGCCTCTCCTCAAACACCCTGATCCTGCATGCTACTGAGCCTCCCTGAAAGACAGCTGGAGGATATCAGTACGAAAACCTTGACAACTTGCAAAATGAGCCAAGAAGAGATGATCAAATGCTAACGGCAAAGGTGGTGAGCGAGACCTGGTGATTGAAACCCACTAGTTTCAAAAGCGTTTGGCAGAATTAGAGACCTAGTCAGCCCTCCAGATTCTAATGCTCTGCTCCCCTTCCAGTCACTACGAGACTGAGACCACTCTGAGCTGATGGACAGGACTTGTGTCACCAGGATGGAGGGTGGAAACCAGTATTGTTTGAACATTGGCAGGCGTAAAAGCCACCCAGCACACCTGTACTGAGTAAAGCATTGGAGCCTGCTCGTGTGTGAATAAACACAGTGACCAATTCATTACTTCAGTTCCTGATGATCATAGATTTGTTTACAGAAAATGAAGGACTATTTTCCTTAGTGACATATTACAGTAGATATATTAAAAATGCTCATTGCTCTTGGGAGTTAAAGATAAATTGACATGCTGTTAAATACATATATTTCTTTTTCTTTCCTGTTCTGTAATGAGTTCGTAATTTAACTGGAGGAACTGCTAGATTCCCTCCAAATACTAGTGAAAAATCTCAAAGGAGAACAAGCTGCTTATGCAAGTGTTCTCGTAAAACAAAGAGTATTCAAGTATGGTAAATAAATGCTAGACAAAAGAATGGTATTCAGTTGCCTCCTTACAAGCTTGAAGCCTACATATCTTCATATTGATGATTTGGTTCCGAGCTGAACATTAATGAAAACATTTTCTATTATAAATAAAACTAAAGCACTTCTATATATTACCACTTCCCTAGGGCGAAGCTCTGCTTTTGGGTGAATTACAGGGGGATATTATTACAGCACTGTCAAGTGTATGCCAGAGTAACATACAGATTTAAACCAATTAATCCAGCCATAGAATGGATCTGTAGAATAAGCCAGAGGATGAAACTCAGCCTCCTCGGTGTGGCTGGCCACCGAAGGCTACAGAGCAAACTCCCGACTCGGGGGGCAGGCCCGCTCTTTTTGAGAGGAAGGGCACCCACCTCCCCCAGATCCACCACAGCAATAGCGAGGGCTTCAGGGTCACAGCTGGCAGGAGGGGCGGGCTGACTAAAAAGACAAAAAAGCTCCAGCCCCCTAAGCAGCACGCTTGCTTTCCTTCAGAGTAATTTATTCAGACTCTGAGATGGATTTAAATTTAGAAGAGATAATATGAGAGCAAGAAACTGTTAAAACTGAGGATACTTTTCACTTGTGTACTGTGAGTTAGAGGTTAGAGGTTTCTATTACTGTTGGAACTGCAACCGTAGCTGAGACAGGTCAGAAAACCCTGGGGCTTAAATACAGAAGCTTCAAGGCGAGAAGAGTATAAAAATAAATTCCAAAGGGCTTAATAACATTGTACAGAGGCTGGATATTCTGGTGTCAGAAGGAAACTGGTGGCTCTTAGATCAAAACCTAATCACCCAAAAGCAATAAGATTCTTTGTTTTAGCCAGCTAGTCATTCTGTCACCCACTGGAGCAATGTTTTTTTATTAGCACCCCAAATTACAGTTAATTTACAGTGTATAAATGTACACGTCACTGACAATACAACAGTTAAAGCAAAAATACTTTGGAATGAATGCAGTTAAGCCTTCAGCAGCCTGATCCAAAATCTGCTAGGAACCTTTTGCCTGACTTCAAAGGAATTATCATCAGCATTTCAGTGAACATCTCCTACAAAAAAAAAAATGTTAAAAAAGGGAGCTGTGCCTCACAGCTTACTGCCAGGACTGTCCTGCATGTGGAATCGAAGACGGGCAGAGCTCGCAGACAGTCGAGGCCACCTCTGCACGCAGCGTAGTGCGAGAAACCTTCCCGAGGTTACCACATAGGACACCCTCTGATTCTCTGCAGCAAGGCCAGACAAGGGGAAAAACGTCTGCTCTTTCTTAGTTTCCCATCCCAGAAGACTTTATTTATGCATTAGTCGACCTTTCTAGCCGTTAGGACCATCTTGCTTCAGCAGTTAATTAACACAAGTGCCATAATTTAATACAGTTAATGCTACTTGATGCCCTTTAATGTACCTTCCATTAGTGATATTATTGTAGTATTACCCTGTAAATTAAAATGAGATCAAGACTAAGAGAGGCTCTCTTTAATTAAGGTACTGGCACACTACATTGGCCATTATTCACTAGAAAAAAAATCACCCTGATTTAGTGAAGCAGACCATCAGTAAGTCAGAATTAGTTCATGCGGATTATTAGGTTTCTTGAATAATGTGAGCACAATGGGGTTGCTGAAATTGCTAACAGCCACGTTTCCTTTTTTCCATCATCTTAATAAATACACAATGGAAGTGGTAAATTGAACATGAATAAACAGGTGGTAATAGAGGAGGTAAGGCGTTCGTCCAGAGTACACAGGCTTTCATCTCTAATGCAACAGACATCAGGCTTATTTCACAACTAAATGCAAAGCAATGGCAAAACAAACCCTATATTAAGTGGGCAAATCTCCTATCTATAATTTGTTGTGAAGTATTAACCACTCCAGCATCTTGTATATTAAATATGGCAGCTTTAAGAAAGATGCTCTTCACTGTCATTGATCCTTAAAATACAGTGTGAAACAAAGTACATTTTATGCTGCCTTTAGAAATACGCTATTACGAGCTTTGGTGATTTTAACTATATCTAACCTACAGGTTACCTTTTTCAGTAAAAGGACTAGCTTTAAAATGTGTCCATTAGCACCACTCATCCATGGCAGGTCAAGCTCCTCAGTAACATCCCTTTGTATCCTGTCCTCATGGAATAGTCTAGTCTAGCTCTACTAAATGTAGAGAAGTATCTAGGTCTCAAAGCCCAGAATACAAAACATTGTAGGGGGAAAAAAAAAAAAAAGTAACTTAATCTCCAGTTAACATCCTAAATTAACTGCAATGGCTGGAAGGCTCCGCTGAATCAGAAACAGCAGCACAAAATCCCTGGTAAGCCCTGCTTCCCTCCGTCGTGTTCCCATGCTCAGGGCATGCCAAGGCACATGACCACAATGCTGATTTGGAGACCCTTCGGGGGGGTCCTACAAGGTTTCTGGTAGGAGACCAGAAATACCTAAAACCGGATGACAGTGGGCCCATTGTAAGTTACCTTTGGTGCGACTAAATAATTAAGGGCTGCGTACTGCAGCCCCACAGCTACTTAGCAGTAAACAAGCCCATAAATTCTTTAACAAGGAGGGCTCACTACATATTGAAGGAAAGGCCACCAAATCCCTAAAGAGCTGTTCTTCTCATTAGTAGAAGAGAGCTAAGAATTCACATGAGTCTAATCTAGTGAGATACTATTACACATCAGATATTTCTTTTAAAGCATGTGTCCAATTACTGCAGCATTTAGACAACAAGCGTCAGCATCAGATAAGTTCACTGTACAGTCACACTTCATTTTTATAGATAATTTTTCACAAGATTGCTGTGCCCCAGATGTGTTTGGAAGGTTTCTGTTTCTAATTTGCATGCAATGCACTCTTTTTTAATCCTTCAGATGCTCTCTTTGATGAATTACTGATAGACTAATTGAAGTCAGACTAAGCGCCAAATGGGTTTTCAGATGGGGAGCAGCTCTTCCTTAAAGCATAAGGACCTTCAAATCCTGAGCTTTGATATGATCCCTCTGTAGAGCTAACCTATGTGGGGCCCAAAGGAGAAAGGATACACATTAAACAGAATCAATGCGTTATTTTTTATGTACTGAGGCTAATGTTACTGAACTATTTCAAACAGTATCTTAAGCTGTCCGTGATCCACTTAGCCCTCTCAAGAGCCTTCTGAAAAATAACGTGTAACTAATGAGAGTTACAATAAGAATTCTTAAACCAGCAACGTTTATCTTACACTTTCACACGTTCAATTAGTGATTCTGTATGTATGCATATGTATTTGGTGTGGACACAGACGACTGTAACTACATGCTAGATCTATGGTCCTAAGAAATGTATTTTGATGTCATATAAAAATGTATCGGCACTGTAAAAGAGCTTACGCATTCAAATCTGTACGTGGCATCAATTCTTTCTTTATATATAGTTAGAGGAATATTTTTTGATAGATTACATCACAGTAATTTGATTCTATTTTGATTTTATGTATCAATTTTTGCAATAAGGAAATGCTTATGTACATGAAAGGCTTGCATGAAAGAAGTAGAAAATGGCAAACTCACTACAGGACTAATCATATAGACACTACTCTCTTATATAATCACTGTCTCTATATTTTTCACTCAGTCTTGCGTCTGCAAAAAACTGCCCTGGCCTTCCAAGACAGCTTTTCTGTTCATTTTGATACTTAGCTTCTCTTAAAAAAAAAAAAAAAGAAAAGGTTTTTAAAAAGGAAGATTTGAACTCTCTACAGAGGAAACAGAGGAGAAGGAAAAGGTACATTAGAGAGGTGAGTGAATTGCTGATAGAGAAGGTCCCATTCATTTCTTCTGAATAAATTGGCATCCAAGACACATGTAAAGGTATCGCCCTCCTGCTTGAGGTCATCAGTCAATTGCTAGTTTGAGTTGGGAAGAAAATTTCCCAATAGGAATGTCATTGCGCAGTTGTTATTTTTGGGGCTACGGTACCTGATACCAACCACTGCTTGCCCCAGAGGGACTATTTGTCTTGAAACCAGCTGAGTAATCATCTTTGTTATATTCAAATCAGTCTCTCCAAAACACTGTTGTTTTTTTCCATTTTGCTTCAGCTTCACTGCACTTCAGAGCTAATTAAAGTACAAGGAATGGACTCTAATCTCTGCCGCCTTCCTTGTTCACAGGCAGTTCATAGCCGGACCTAGTGGGAAAGGTCCACGCAAGGGCTACTGTGTCAATCACAGCTTACATTAAAGGCTCAAAAAAGTCAAATGATAAATCAGAATCTCTCTTTTTAGTTAACTGCCATCAAATGAGGCTCCAACCATAAAAAAGCAGAAAATGTCCTAATGCCAGGGTGAATTCCTGAGCCAATGTAAGAAACTGTTAATACCCTCCTGCTCATGAGACAGGGCTTAAGATCCCGGGCTAGTGATAGCAAACACCTGGGACTTTGTGCCGCTGAGTCAGAAGCTTCTAGTATGACCAGAAACAGACTTCAGCTGAGCCAGATTTCCAATGAACATGTCTCGGCAGTAAATGTCATGTTTAGGGACATAATGGTTTTTGAATAACCTCTAAAACCAAACATACATGCCTGTTTCTAAAGGTATATATTCTCTTACCTTCCGTATACCCTTATGTCTGAAATTGCATAAAAGTAGCGTGCCAGGTGTTGCTCATCTACATATATTTCTCCAGTTGCTGGCCTAAGTAGTCTTATCCTCAGATCCGTGATGGTAAAGAAATCTCTTAACTTCTTGGTTGTGTCAAGCTGGCCATAAAGAGAAGCCATGTTATGAAGCCGAGGTCCAGCAAAAAAAGCAAATCTATCTTTGATTTCAAAGTGGATTATTTTACTATTTGTCATGTACCCAGTAGAGTATTCCTCTGTGCAAATGATTTCTAGGACTGTGTGCTGCGATAAATCCCTCACTGATTTTGGATCCATGTGGAAAGCATCTAAGCAGTCCGTGGCATAGTATTGGTAGGGCTGCCATGTTCGTCCATAGTCGAGCGATTTCTCCAGGATCATTTGGTCTGGACGGCCAGATTCAAAAGTGATAACTATGTTATCTGTCAGCTCAATGGTTTTGTTCCAGGAGAGCGTAATATTAACATGAAGAGGCTTTGGATAATCCTTCCAAGTCGTGGACTGCCAAAATGTGGAGGGATGTCTTCCTTCGAGATCGAACATCAGTTCCGGAGGATGAGCCAGTTCTTGGGTACTCGCATCACATTCATTATTGCACATGTAGGGATTCCCCTGGAAAAGAGCAAAGCAGTGTTACAAGAGGCACAGTATAGGTGACTGTGACACATAAAGATGTTTCTTGTCTGGCACATGAGGACTGCTGCTTTTTCTCCAGGAGTGAAACCAAGAAAGAAAACACAACTGCTTGCAAGGGATGCCCGATACCTTCATCTTAACGAGATTTATCCTGGCTATTTACCTGTTGGAGTAAATGTACAAGCACACACATATACAGCACCCTTGCTTCTGTAACATAAACATTTTTCTTAGTATGTTTTAGAGAAAGAAAAGAGCTCATTTACCCTGCACAACTCGGACCAGCGACCGAGTCACAAAAGACCAAGAACAGTAAGCAAGTCTTTAATAGCTCAGTAACTCTGACTCTTCCTAGGAAGATGCAGCAGCCAAAGAGAATTTCTTTTTAAAACAAATATGTTCCTCAAGAGCTCCTATCACAAAAGAAGTAATTTTTAGGGCAAGTGTTTTGAGGTCAGCAGTGCAGCCCACACGTACTCGGTATGAACCAGTACCCAGTACACCTTCAAGTTTCCTTTTGCCCAGGTGTGAAATTTATCATGCTTAACTGTGCTCCCAGCTTAGCACCGGCTTTGCCTTAAAACATTTACACTCGCCACCAAAAGCCATTAGAAAAACAGTGCTCTGCCAGCTCTGGGGCTTGATTCAGACATCTGCCATCTTATTACAGGGTAGCAAAGTACTTCAGGAAAGACTTTTCATGAGGCACTGGCTCCAATTTATCAGGACAAGATAATCCAGCACTTGATTAGGTGGGAGATGTCAGCAGCTCCAGCTGGAACGCTGCCGAGGTGGCTGGAGCTCTGAACCGGGGGTTGAGTTAAAAACAGCAACAAAAAAAGCTTGCCAATGTGCACAGCTTTTACTGCTGCTTGTCCTCTGTAGCAAGGTGAAAGTGAATTATTCTCTTCCTGGCCTTTTGATGCATTAACTTACACACTACAATCTTCTGCTTCTTCACAAAGGCTATTTTGTCTGCAGCTTGGGGATATCTTGCAGCAGTTCCCAAGATATCAGACCCCTTAGGCTGCACTGAATCATGTCTATCTAATTTCAGCTTTCAACAGTACGTTAATATTTTGCTACTTGTTCATTCTGCGTTTGTTCCAGAGAGCAACCGCTGCTCTGTGTCCTTGCCTCCACCTCACATACGGATTGTGGAAGAAGCCATGCCTCTTTTCACTGATGGTCAGCACTGCTGGGGAAAAAGATGCACATGCCTATACCCAGCACTGCTCGATAGGGGCGTAAGTGTAGCTGTTATTGTCATTAATCCGAGTTCCCCTCACCTCCCCTGAAAACAGAACAAGCCCTGGTGTGACAATCAACCTCTTCTTTTCTTACAACTACAGTTATGCTTCTCTCCATCTCATAGTCTCAGGGCAATGAAGTGAGTCAGTGCCATCCAGTGTGGGAAATGGGTTTCAAACATGAGTTTCTACCCTGGCCACTGCTCCGCTCCTTGACATACTCCCATGGAACACAAGCAAAAGGACTTCTGCACTCACTTTGACCTCTCCACTGGCAACTTCATCTTACCTGGGCAGGGAAATAATATTTTCTTTCTCTCTCTCTTTCCCATTAAAACAGCTGAATGCTAAAATGGACAATTCACTGGGACTCAAAGTTAGGAAAACAACTACAAGACAACAAAAAGGGTTATTTGAAAAGCAGCACACTGCTTGTTACACTGACAGTTTCAAAGCATGCAGCTGTAACCGAAAATACTCTGTAAAACGTGTCTATAATAAGTCCCTGTTACAGCTCTGTTTTCAAGCTCATGGTTGCTATTTCTATGCCTTCCTTTTGAATAAAACAGTGAAAATCAAAAATAAGTTTCAAGACGAATAGAGAAAACACCGAATTTGTTATTATTTAAGCTCCTTTTAATACATCAGACACAGATGCCAGGATTTGCTAACTTACTTAGGCCTTTTCATTTCGTTAGGGAAAATATTCATATTGTGACATCTGCAAGGTTCCAGACCCTTTGACTATATGTAAATAGCAGTTTTGCAGAAAATGTGCAGAGTTGTGTAAATCACACTTTTCTGTGGTTTACTAGAAAAACCTGGTCACTTCTGTGCCTGTCACCGGGAAGCTGCCTGCATACCTATAATGTATATGCTTCTGTCGTCACTTTGGTAAAAGCAACTTCACGGGGAGGTCATGGGTATCGAAACCCAGCAAATAAATGCTCCTGGGTAGTCAGACAGGTGCGTTAAGCATTGCTGAGGGACGGCTTTGGTTTCCTGCTCCACAAGCAACCACTGAGTCTGTTATGATTCTTCACGTTAAAAACTAAAGCTGCTCTGATCCACTAGTCTCTGGATGCTGGAGGAGGCATGTTTTATGACTCCAGCGGGTAACCGAGTTTGTGTGGGACGTATTGTTCCTTTCTGTATATAAGAGTTGATTTCTTTTGCTCCCTTTTTTCTTTCACTTTTTCCTTTTTAGCAAAAGCTGAGGTGCCGATATAATCAGAGAATGCTGGGAGTCGGGGCTTTAACAAAACACAAGCTAACGTGAACGCAGTGGGATCATGAGAGCTGGTAGCAATAAGGTACCTAAAAGAATGGTGCAGTGGATGCTAAAAATCAGCCCTAGCTTGCTACTGAATGGTAGTCTACATCTCTGTGGGCACAAAGCTTTTTGGGAAAGACGAGGCTCTTCCAATTAATGGCAGAGTATGGTGAGAAATGGGTCAGAATCACAGTGCTGCACCTGAAATTCTTACTAGCAGTCACGTCAGTGGCACAACCCACCACTAAAACCCTGGGATAAGGGCATCACTGCAAATGAGAATCCTAATAAAAAGCTTCAGGCATATCCTCCCCAATAAATTGAATTATTCTTTTAATTTTATAGCATGCAATTCTCTTTTAAGAGGCAAATAATTTGATGACACCAAAATAATCTGTGTGGAGTTCAGTATTCTAGAGAGGAAATGAGGAGAAGAAAAAAATCTAAGCGGATATAAGCTGATAAAATAAATGTCCTGAATTCTAACACACACAGGGAGGGGAAGAGAAATGATGAGTTTGGGTAAGTTCCCCTCTGTCTACTGACATGGCAGTCACTGATGTAATTTTGAAATATTTAACATGATTATTGCTTCAGAGGTTTGGAGTCAGATTCCCATTTTCTCTACAAGCAACTGGGCTTTAAACTGCTTCTAATTCATCTTAAATGTAATTTGCATGTGAAGTCATACTTACATTACCAAAACAGTGCAAAGGGGTCCTACCCTACATGAACGTCCCTCAGTACGTTAGTAGGAAAACAATTAATTTAACTGGGATTAGTTACATATTTTAATGTCTTGATCTCTCTGATAATCCTCTTTAAGACCTCTATCTCAGTAAAATGAATACATCAAAGAGAAACTTTCCCCCATTTGTGAAAACTAAGCCCATTCTGTGCTGGGGACATCTAAAGGACCGGAGCATTAGCAGCTGTACGTAATTTTGTGATCAGCAGGCGGCCCTAAAGAGATCTTCATTTAAGCCTTCCAAGCAGCGGCTCTTCAGCTGGACAAGGTAGAAAACATTTATAACTTTTCAAAATGATGTTTAAGCCACTAGGAGATTTCTAAATAATTAAACACTAATAAATACTTCTGAACACTTTACTGCCAATTAGCATAAAAGGTAGATGAGGCTTTCCCAACACCACGACCATCTGAGAGAAACCCACTGTTTTCCTATACAGTAACTGGAGATTGATATCAAATAGCTCCTTCCAGACAGGCAAATGAAGTTGCTCTTTATTTTGTTTTAGGCCGCTCACGGAATTCAAAATATTACCAGAACTACTGACATAGTCTAAATGTTTTGGCTTTAGGAAGAGGTACCTGTTTTGCAGGCACGGCGAGGGCACTTGGCTCTGTCACACGGTTTGATCATGCTCAGCCCTGGCTGGAAAAAGCAGAGTTACCTGAGAAGCTGCTGACTAGGGCTGACTGGTCCCAGTAGGGTTTCCCTTCAATTAGCTGGATTTAGTTTCTTTCTGCACACAGTAACATCTATTTGTGCCAGCCGGCTTGAACTTTTACAGTGGTGTCTGAGGCGCTCTGCAAGCGTCCCTGCCTGGGACGGGGCGCTGGGGCTGGCCTTGCTCCCGCCGGGCAGGAGCGTCTTACCAAGCGCACCTTCAGCAACAACTCGGTGATGGACAGGACAGTGACCCTGGAGTGAGGATTTTGGTTAAAAACAGAGGTCTAGCAGTAGCGTGACCTCTGAATGTCAGCGGGGGAGCCAGCAGCGGTGCTGCAGCCGCTGCTCGAGGGTTAAAGTCTGCCACTCAGGCGAAGCCGCCTGTCTCTCATCAGGACAGCTCCTCAGTGCCATCCACACGGGCTTAGGGCTTGATTGAAGATGTTGCTTCTTTCAATCTGCTTCCTGTCCACACTAACACCTCATGGACTTTTTTACTCAGGAACAAAGACGGGGGGGCTTAACCTTTCTGCAGTGTGAATATTGGAAGCTGTACCACAGATTACCTGCTGTAATAGACACCTGGCTAAATCCCTACAGAGGATTATAACTTGCATTTTCAAGCTGGTGAAGGCTGCTGAGGTCAAGCAGGCCAAGATTTTAAGAAGGAGCAAAATAAATTTTCAAGAAGCAAGTCACAGCAACTGATTTTTATACCGGTGCCTCAAGGTAGTTAGTTAGCTCAGATGCACAAGACAAGAAATAAATACAGCCTGACTCACATTTGGAGTGAGGTTGTGCAGTAAATTACTGCATTCAAGTCATACTTTTGCAAATAATAGAGCATTTCTGTTTTCCTTTCCAAGAGATCATTACATGCAGTTCACTTGGTACTGTGCTGTACATTGTAGATGACTAATTAGATGGCAATAGCTAATAGCAGCAATTGCCCTAATGCTTACATTTTGCATGTGGTTTCTAACCAGGAATTGCTTGTTTACCGTGATGGAGCCAGATTATTAATTAATAATATTAATTATTTTAATTAGGAGATACTAATCATTAGGCATTGTCCTACCAAGGGCAAACAGTCAGTGTGGTGGGGGATCGGCAAGGCACAGAATCTGTCGCATGGTACTTGATGTTCTCAAACTCACTACATCCGTTAGCTGGTTTGAGAGCATCTCGGTCAATGTCTGCAGAATTATTGTTGTGATGAAGACAGGGATGGCTGTAGACAAGAACATTTTACCACCAATAGCTTTTCATCACCACAGTGACAGCATTTTAAGTTAAAGTGATTTAAGTTGAGAAAGAAAGAGTGCTAAAATCTCAGTGGAAGATTTGATGCTCCTTCCCAGAGCTCCCGAGTGAGAGGCATCTGGATGGCCAGACAAGCACTTTGAACTCTGAGCTGCAGGCTCAACAATACACATTCTCCAAAACCAGCAAAAAGAAAATAAAAGCATGTTTAAATCAATAACTTCTAGGGAGACTTAAAAAGATTAAACCAGGGAGGAACTGACTGGCCAAAAATAAATAATAATGCTTAACAACTTCGTGTACTTTTAAGCTTGAAAGTACATTGCAGATTATGGTCCTTATCCTGCAATACACTCAGTGCAAGCAGGCCTTAGAAATTCAGATTTTAAAAAGATATTTAAGCCTCTAAAGATCTGGCACTCTGCCTTGTGGAACATAGACCTAGCTAATTAATCTTCATGACACCTCCATGAGGTATGGGATCCTCTGCCAAATTTACATATAGATGCAGAATTAGAGAAAAATGCTTTTGCATTATGAACTCCGTAATCCCTGATTATATTGTACTGTTTCTTCCAAAGCCTTTTGGTAGATGAGGTGAAGGCATTCTTGGCACTCAGAGTAGGTCTCAGATTGTTGGATCATGCCTCTCTCCAATACTATGAACCAAAAATATACCATAGGAAACATTTTAATATTTGCAGCACCAAATGCATTAGTGCATTTGGCAAAGGCACTTAATTCCTAGCAGAACATTCTCTCTTTTCAGTTACTTGAGTTACTTTTTGGAAATGCTTTTCAATTTACTTTATGAGGCAAATGGAGTTTTGTTTCCTCTGAAATATCTCTATCCACTTTTGAGGGGGAAAAGCTTACTTATTCCTAGCTGGTAATTTTATGCTTCTGAGGCTACTATCTCTGACTTGGCAACCTTGCTGATGTTATTTTGACCACTTGATCATTCTGGCATCAACGGTACCTTAAGACAGATCTACTGGCACTGACCCAAGTGTGGTTTTGTTATTTGAGAAGCTCAGTACTGGTGTTTTCCTCTTGTATCAGCAGGTGTCTGGCAATATAATCACTTCCCTATTTATAGCTTTGGCAATGTCATGAGGTGCATAACGCTGGGACCCCTTTGTGCTGAGCTCTGGCTGAACAATACAGCAAATGTTCCAAGAAAACTTGTGTTTCTTTATACACCGGCTGCACATTTGGGTTTGAGAAACTGAAATCCCAGAGGATGCAGCATCCCTTTCTCTCAGCACATTGGCACTTGTCCTGGGGAAGCCAGCCCACCCATGAGAGCGCTCCTTGGACAAGGCAGCAGAGGGTATTGATCTCCAGTGTCACGCTCAGCTTGCATTGGTGCGTCTTCCTCCGAGCCACTTTTCCAGCTGTCCTGACACCCTGCAGGAGCTCCAGGAAGGAAGTCATGCAGGAGATACAGGAGGTCTCCCCAGCTGGGAATAGCTTCTACTGTCAATAACAATCTTGGGTGCCTCTGCCTTACGTTTTGTGGCCTGATACAGCTCTCATCTTGCTCAATTTCTGATTATTTTGGACTACCCATGAATTTGGAATGGGACCCATTGGTGAGGGTAGAAAAAAGGAGTTGTCTCCAACACTGCAGTTGAAAGGTATCATCCCTCGGGGAGAGGAAGCCGGTGCAAAGGCAAGTTGGTCTGTTATCATGGACAGACGGTCTCAGTTATTGCAGCAATCACAGAGGGAATGTGAGCGCCAAAAACCTGAGAAATGAAATCACCTTGTTGGTGACAGGGGGAATAAGGGTGCTGGAAACACTAAAAAAAAAAATAATCTTTTTTCTTGTTTCTTTTTTTTTTTTTTTTTTTTTTGTGGTCATAAATTACTGTGCTCAGGGATTGGTCCACAAAGGAAATCTGTGAATAGCAAAAAGTCTGAGAAATGTATTGTGAGAGCGGAGGAGGCGGGGGGCCCTGGCAGGCCTTAATGGCCCTGATCAGCCCCACCTGGGCCCCAGGCCCTATTTAAGCTCAGCTGGGGCTTTCATCCAGCCTTTTCTCTTGGGTGGGTCTTAGGTGTGTGTTGTAGCCCTGGCTCCGGCTCCGGCTCCTGCTCCATGACCTTGCTTTGTCCCCTCGCTGTGCCTGGGACTGCTGGCAGACGTCTGCGTCTCCTGGCTGGGCTCAGGCCATGTGGGATGGCACCATCGCGGGGGCTCAGCTGGCGCTGGGGTGGTCCTCTGCCCTCATGTGTGCCCCGGTGCTGGGTGACTCTGCTCCCTGGCACTTACTGAGGGATACGCAATGAGTGAGGAGATGGATGTAAGAGAAGTGCAAAGCTCCACAGCTTGCCCTAGGCAACAGCGGAGCAGATTTATATTAGGTGAGAATGAAAGCACATCATGGGATATCAAATCATGGGAGCATGGAAATTTTGTGTTGGAAAATGTTTTGGGAAGGCTCATGGTGTGAGGAAAGTGGCACATTGTGGTCTGGGTGGGCTCCTGCACCATGACACACCTCCAAGCCCTCCCATGCAGGGCAGGGTGATTGCCATGAGCCGTGCTTGGCTGATGCATCCTCTCGATGGGCGAGATGTGTGTGCATGACAGGAGGTTCTCTTCCAGCAGATAACACAATTGAAGAAGTGACTATAACTAGTCCTATGTTTCTATTGCCCACAGACAGACCGAAGAAATGTGCCTTGCAACAGTGGTGGAGGCAGGTGGGATGTGATGGCTGTGGCTTCTGCAAAAGGTTGCTCTTAGCTTCCCGATTTCCAAGGAAGCTCCATCTTCTGCCCCTGCGGACCCTGCCCCTGCAGTAAGGGTTTCCTTGTCCCTCTCTGTGGAGGCTCATGCAAAGTATTGATGCCGTGAGTCCTGGCAATCGAGTACCTTCAGATACAGGCCAAGAATTTCAACCTGATTTCTGTGTAAATCAAGTGAAGTGAGCAGAAGAGAGCACCGATGTGGTGTTTAACTGATGAGCTACAATAGTGTTCAGTGCAACCCTATCCTGTGCTAACTTCAGTAAATGCATCTTATTTGGACAGCTCTTTGTGTAGACCACTCATTGCAGCCCTAAAAACCAGTCAGTCATGCACGTACTAACTCTCGCATGAGGTTAGAAATGAGCAGTGCAGAAACACAGTTAAAAATTCTGAAGTTATTGAAAAATGAGTGTACAGTTTTGCAGTGACCTAAATGAAAACTAGACGGGTCTGGATCTGTCCATTACAGGACAGAATTATCATGACTTTTGTGTTTATATTTTAAAGGGAGTTACAGTGAAAACAGTTTTTCACCAAGCTGTTACTGGTTAGTTATATCTTATTATGGTAAGATTTTGGATATAACAGGATGGGTTTACACTGCAGTTTAAAAATCTTCTGTCCTTAATATATCTGGACTAAAACTTTCCATTATCAAATTGCCACTTAAATAGCTTAATGATAATGTTGCATGAATTATTTACTTATTGAGAAAGATGCACAAAAACCCCTATTCGTTTTTTCTTAGCCATGATATTTTTCAGTCTGGAAGGTTTCTAGAACACTATGTAACTCATTAACATAGCATCAAGAATTATCTGACTGTCCTCCAAAGCAGACTGTTGTATCTCTTTAATAGCACACAGCTGTTCTACAGTGTCCAAATATCGAGTGGAACTGTAGACTTCTGTATTTGATTTAAACTTCAAAAGTATTTTACATAAGCACATACAAAAATGTACAGTGCAAAATAACGAACTATTCCTAAACAAGCAAAGCTTTTTTGTCTATTCCTACTGTGTTTAAGTATAGACTAGGAAGAAAAGTCCACACTAGTACAGGCAGTTACTATAAAGCAAATAATATGAACAAAAAACATTTTAAAAATTACGTCCACCTAACCTCTATATTATTGGCTTCTGTACAGGTTCAGACTAGATAGTGGCAGTCTGAAATGCTAATGTCTCACTAGGAGTATGTGAAAACAACTTCAGCACTTATGCATGGGGTTCATACAGTAGTTCAGGTTACATGTTAGGCTCGACTGACTGAACAACAGGATAGGTAATAGGCTTTATAATTAGTGCTTAAGAATTTGGGGATTTTCAGATTCAGTGAAGGTCCAATTACGGTTACAGAGCAGTATCATGCAGTCTCAGATGGGTGGTCTGAAGGCCACATTTGTAAGGGTGGGGGTAAGGCTGCATGTAGGCAGGCAGGCACAGAGGGCTCCTGTCCTGCCGGGGCCTTGCAGCCGCCCGCTTGCTTGCTACCCTTTCCTCATAGCGCAGCCAAACAGACCAAGGGCTTCCAGTCACTAAAGCTAATTTTACACTAAATTAGAATAAGGCTACTCTTTAAAATAGCACAAATTTAATTCTTCTGGGTTTGGAGGGGGGCCTTGAAAAAATTGGAAAAATATTTAAGAAATCCTGTTGTGGCACCTTTCTTTCCAGTCCAGCAACTTCCAGTGGATCCACGGGAAAATCTCTTTCCTTCAGAGCCGCACCTTTGCTGTGGGCTCAGCCCTGCCTCAGTCAAGCATCAGCCTGCAATCTAGCAGTGTGCTGCTTGCTCAGCCCTTTCCCCGCACGCCTGCTGGGGAGCTGATGGCCGCCAAGCTGGCAGCTTCTCTCTAAGGACAAATTTCCTGCAGACTTGGGAGATCCCGATTTGTGCCTAGCAATTATGCTGCTGTATGGTGAGCTGGATGAGAGGGTTGATGTGTCTGGAAAGCAAGCACTTTTTTCCCCAGTCTCAGTTTTCCACTGAATCAAGTCTCTGATCTGATGTACTGCTCGGCCAGATGACTGCTGATACTGCCAGAAGGGATGCAACAGCTGGGGACAGAAGCAAAGCGATGCAAATAGATTGACTGGCTTAAGGGCAACATGAAAATGCACCCTAAATTGTGAACAAAGAGCTAAAATATGCCTGTGCTGTCATACTGGTGCTTATCTGTTAAAAGTTCATTTACATATACAAATAGCTACTTGTATGTGCAAGTGTTATTTATGCTGTAAAAGGCTATTCTGGGGGCTTAATGTGTATTGGACTTGGGCACAACCAGTTCTGTCCCAACAAAATGACTTTCACTGCATATGTCACCCCAAGGCATCATTACAATTTTATTCTTACAAAGGGCAGCAGGATTTAGGACAACAAATTCAGATTATTTCCTTTCCTACAGATGTAAACACAGCACCTGCAAATGCTACTGGGCTCTGCACTGAGGGTATTTCTGTTGCAATCTCTACAATCTAAATTGAGGTATGAGGAATTCTATTTTTTCTACAGGCAGTATTTTTTTTCCTCTCTATGTAGGCATATGTGTAAGCAAGTTTCAGATTTTTTTCTTTGCTTCATCTGAAAATTTTATTCTTTCTTAAAAGTGGAACTGTAGAATATGCTACACCTGGGAGGTACAGCTGATGGAAGGTATGTTACATTATCTCATTGTGATCGTGGGCTTTACATTTACTCTGAATACTGGCAAACTGTCACAATGAAGATCGATACCGAAATGCACTGTATCAAGCTATTCTGATTGACACAAAGTTTATACAAAACAATTTTGATGCACTGAAATATGTAACTCCCGTGGCTAGGAAGTTAAAAGGAGAAATAACAAACCCAAACCTAACTGGCTTTGTAAAGACAGAGGCCTTGTTTAAGTATTCACCCTCAGGAAACAGGTCTTACCATTTATCTCCTGCTTATAATTTCCACCAACTGAAAAGATGCTCTGTGCTTGCCTAAATGTGCAGCTACGACAGACAGTCACTCTGCATAAACTGTGGGATATTGAGTATGAATTATGGCAAGACAATGAGAAGGATACCAAATCCTCCATGGGATTCATTAATGGTTGCCTGTGACAAACCACTGTCGGCTTTAATAGTTTTCCTGGGGTGATTCCTGCTTCCTCTGCAGGAGACTTTTAAGACTGTGAGAGACGATTCCCAAGAGTAGCAATAGATATCTTTTGTCAAATGTGATGCAAAACATAGTTAGAAAAAAAGTATCTCAAATTTCTCTTTCTTTCTTCCAAAAGAAGGTAATCTTCTTAGAAGAGATGGTCTAATCAAATACCTATACAGGCTACACCAAGTAATGTGTATATTCATGAGAGCACTACCAAATAAGAAGTTGATGTTTTACTAATCATGACAATGAGAGGAATGCTGAGTGCAATTCAATAAACAGTTAATTCCCCAAATCTGAGCAATCTTTTACTTTGTTATCATTGAAAACAGACAGCTTTGCTAAGCCAAGGCACGTTGCCTTCCCCAGCTGTGATAGTCCCTTATTTTGCATACTATCACACCAGTTTCAACAGGCTACCCATGTAATAGGATGTAGTAAGGTAGTGCACTTCCTATGGATAAGGATAGCAAAACTGTGTCACTTAAAGCTATAAGAAAAGTTCATCAATCCACGTTTATGTAATGTTTTACATATGACTTTTTAGCTGTAAGTCTCCAAATGACTTACAAGCAGGTATGTTCAGCTGCGCACAAAGTTACAGCTGGGGAGATCAGACAGAGAGCTGAAGGAATTAGTGCCCCGACAAGTGGTGGCTAAGCCAGGCATAGAACCTTTTCCTTTGCCCCACAGGCTTTTTTTTCAAAGAGAATTTTTTTTTTGTCTTTGTATTAATTCTATGGCTAATGCCACAGAGAAAAGAAACTGCAGAGCCAGACAACAAATAAAAGGGACTGAAGAGATGGAAGAAGTTCTTTTCTTGTTGGGGATGTCTCGCTGTGCTTCTGGGACTGTCTGCATCTGTAGGCACTGTTCATCCCACTCCAGAGAGTTATTGATTCTGTGCCCGTGGATTTCAGGCAAAATTGTTATTTCTACAATAACCATAATTTTATTTCTGATTCTTAATGTCAGTATTGTTTTTGACAATTTCTGACCCACTCCTGTATTACCAATGTGTCTGCTGCCATTTTTAATAAACTTTAGGGCCGGTGGATTAACACTGAATGTCAAACACCACAATTAGAATTGCTGATGTTATGCAGAAACACTGCTTTTAATATATAAAAAAATCTGTCTTACTGCTGCCACAGAATCTGCACTCATTTCTGTTGTATTTGATCATTTTTTGTTGCAGAATTCCCAGGCTCAGAAGACCCTTGCATATATATGAACCACTTAAAGGAAGAATGAAAAGGAACATAAGCAAAAATGACAATTGTAAGTGAAATCCAGTTTCACCTCATTTCTCTTAAAAGGTGGGCTACATTGTTTTCCCTTCATTTGTGTTTGTCAGGATGATAAAGTAATTTTTTAATGAATCACAGTGTATACCTACATAATGTGGAATTGTTATAGAAACAAATTTAATAGTTGAATTTTATTATATAGTGAAGGGACATCTTACTAGTATTCACGATGAATTGTGTGATGTCTCTGCACATTCCGATTATAGCACATAGTGCTTTGAAAGAACGAAGACACTCATCAAATCCACGTTAGGATACTGCACCAATATAAGAAATTCAAACAAAAAAACATACAGTGTCTTTTGAGGAAGGGTTACAAACTTTGTGATAAACTGGTAATTTGTTCAGTTCTGTGCTAGAGATTGACATGTAATTTCCTTTATTACATATATCCATAATAAAAAATAACTGCACAGCTCTGAAAAACATACAATCATTTCCTAAAATAATTTGTACTAAGACTGTTATCTGCAAATTTACAGTTTAGGTATGGTATGTGGTTGCACTGACTCCTAACAACCTGTCATTTTCAAAACTTATTTCATCACAGCATGTCAAAAATTTGGAGAATCCCAGCTGGCTGGATGGCAGGGCAGGGGGAAGGAAAGCAGCTGCTCATCTGTCGCGTGCAAAGGGCAGGGGCATAACGCCTGCATGATACCTGCCGCTGCCTTTCGGGCTCTGCTGCCTCAGGGAGGAGACTCAGAGCAATGGGAAACGGGGATAAAACCAGTCCCCAGAAATATTTCATGGCCTCAGTTACTGTCCCAAATGACACAGAGTGCCTCCCAAATCTGAATGAGAATCTTCCAGGTGAAATAAAACAAGAGCATCTCTAAGTGCAAGAAGGGCTTATGAGAACATATGCAATACTTTCAGGTAACGCATCAGACGTGTAGCATGCAAGCAGCTCCCTTGAACTAAGCCAAACTTGCTTACTGAGTTGATTGTAAAGTAATTCAAAGCTGGAGGTGAAAAGGCTTCTTTCACCATAGAGCTGTGGTAAGACTGCTGCAATATAAGGCTCCACCTTGAACCTCTGCATGCCTCCGCTGTAACAAGGAGTCGTCACGGGCACATTAATTGGGCTAGCTCAAGCAACCCTGTTAGTAAGAACAGGGCAGCCTGGGCCATGTAGCGGTGCTCAGCATTTTGACGCTGTTTGCCTACATGGATGTTGTGCTGCCAGTTCTTTATCTGTGCTGCTAACCCTCTACCGAGATTAAGCCTGGGTGCATATGTCAGGATGAGACAATTGTAACTCATGAACGTTGTAGAATGAATACACCCTAAAAATATTTGACTTTTCTTAAGCATTAGGTGAGCAAGTTTCTCACAAGGAGAGACTGAATGTAATTTTTCTGTAGTGGGAAAAATAGACTTTCTACAGTTGCCTGCTGGAATGTCTGAAGGTAAAGTTTAAGGACAGAGATTCCTTTTATCCTAATACATTTCAGTCTATCACAGAGTAAGTTGATAAGAGAAGCTCTAGGTATGCTCCTTTCCACTGTACCACCCTGGGAAGTAATAAATTACAGCATATTATGTTCCCTATCAGTTCTACCCATCACAGGCTTGTCTTACAGAAGACGTGATAAAGAGAAACACCTCGGATAAAGTAATGCAATTAACTGCTGCCATTTGAAATCTGAAAAATTACATTTCCTTATCCCAGCCTGTCTAGCTGCTCAACTGTTCTTGAGCAAAAATGCTGTTTAATGACTTGCCGGTTGACCGTAGGACTACTTTCCAACAGACCCTGCTTCTTGCAGCGGTGTGGGGAAGGTCAAAACCTTGCACCCGCTGCCAGCACCCTGGCTGTGCAGCCCAGAGGTCAGGAACGCCCAGGGGCAGGAGCGCACCAGGACGGCCCAGCTCCAGCTCCAGCTGCCTTGGCGAGGGGCACGGCAGTGACGCCAGCTCCCTAACACTGGGATGTGCTCCTGATGTAAGATGCTCTTGTGCTGGGTAAGGCAGCACCCGAAGCCAGAAAGGCACGAAGTTGCCTTGCCACGATGATAGATATGCCTCCGTGCATTCCTACAGTTACTCTGTAATTTAAACAACCTAGTGCTGTTCAGCATTTATCTTTAAAGGGAGTTTTAGGTCCCAGTTTGTACTAAAGGAGCTATATGAAGTGCACTTACTAGAATGAAAAATAGCTCTCTAAAATGAGTCATTATTTGTAAGGGTGCAAAAATAAAAGCGCTCAGAGAAGGTGAGGTATTCTTTCCTCCAACACAGACTTTAGGGCTGCACTGTGCTACACACCAAAGCCATATGCCTCTTTCTTATAAAATGTAAATGCTGCATAACTTTAATATACAACCACGTTGCATATACCATCTGAGTATTTTCAGGCCCTAATAAAGAGTTTTAAGGATAAGAAGTGGCATAGCTCTGCTTATAAGAATGTCTTTAGACAGCATACAAAATCACCCTGTCCAATGTGGCCATCTGTGATACGTTAATGCAAAAATTAAAAAAAAAAAAGAAAACCCAGCTTCAAAAGATTTATTCCCTTAGATTTCTTAATTTTCATTTCTCCTAATTTTTGATTGGGCATTTACTGAAAGTGCTGCAGTGAAATCAATGGAAAACAACTCTAAATTTTAGCTGATAACTTAAGCCAATATAGGGCTCTAAATAATTTTAAATTGATTTCAGATTATTTTTATGAATTTTGTTACACAGTATTTGAATGCATTAGTTAAATAATGCTTTACATGGACACTTGCAAGATCAGAAAGTTGGCCAACAATTAAAGCGTACATAAGAAATGAAGCCTGTTACCTTATCTTCAATATTAATAACTCATAGTGAAATATTAAGCTTATTTTAAATGATTTATTAGTGTAATTTACTCAACAAGCAGGCTGAGAGGTACTTGTCTTTGTCATAGGAGCTATTTAAAAAAAAAAAGCTGCTGTTTAACTCTTGCCTTCTTGCAAACATTTGTGACTCTCACTACCTATATCTCTATACTTATCTGTACATATTTTGGAACACAGTACTAGCTAGCTTTAGATTATAAAATCAATTCCTCCATCTGACATTATGCCCAGTAAAGTCCCTTTCTAAAGCTCCAATATTTCTTAGACTGCTTTTCTAGACTTCATTTTGTAAACATTATTTTGCTGATGTAAGAGTTGGAAACTTAGAATTACAACTCTCTCTCTATATATATGTAGAAGTTTGCAAACAGCTTTAACTCTGACTTAGCATTTTCTTGTAGGGTCCTGTACTCTCCAAAACTGGAGAAACTGCCTGTACACATGTGGATCACTGGAAATTTGGCTGATGCCAAAATTTTGGATATGATGCTCAAAAATAGGAACTTCTGATTTTTTTTTTAATCTGCAAGCACGTAAGAAGAAAACCAATTTGAACTGTAGGTTGAATATATGAAGAGATATTTAAATATTTATTATGTTATAAAATAACCTTATGCCACAGAAAATATTTTATTAGGACTTTATGGTTTTATTTAAATTCTCTGAGGTTCCTTCCACTGAGGCAAATCCTATCCTGAGATTCAATTAATTTAATTCCTAGTCAAGAATTCACTGAAACCAACAGAAGTTCTTACTGAATAAAACCTGAATAGCAATTGAATAAAAGCTCCAGGAGGTATCCCAGTACTTATGAGGTCCCAGATCCTCCTGTCGCTTCCCAGCAGCTTTTAGCTCCGCGTACCGCGCACTGCTCTGAAGCCGGCCAGCTTTGCCACCGGCTGCCCTGGCCCAATGTCAGTGGAGGAAAGTGACTTGCGCAAGTTTTTGAGTGAAAAACCCTAAAAGTCGCCACTCTGCTCCGGGAGCCTGGAGACGGAGCAGGGCTGAGGACGAGGTCCCTGCGGCACCCCGGGGCTGTGGGGAGCCTGCGGGACCGGGGCGCAGCGGCCACAGCCCCGCCTGAAGGCAGATTAAAAGGCAGTAAAACAAATGCGTGACTCGACTAAATCCAAGGAGTAATTGTGTTTCTCCGAGTGCAAGGCAAGTGTGTTTTGTTAAGTAATGAGGCAAAGAAGAAAGACTGGGTGGTATTCCAAGAACCATCACTTAGAGATGAACAAAATAAATTATATAAACCGGACTTGGCATTTGTAAAAGACACTAAAGCCACGGTTGTGGACATTACAATACGATATGAAGGCAAATTAACATCTCTGGCCGATGCAGCAAAGGAAAAAGTGAGAAAATATCAACACTTACATGGCCAAATACAGGATTTGACGAATGCTAGTTCCATCAAATTTGTTGGATTTCCAATTGGCGCACGTGGAAAATGGCATGCAGACAATTATAAGTTATTGAATGAACTTGGGCTCTCTAGTTCTCAACAAGACAAAGTAGCTTGACAGTTATCAAATCAGGCTTTATTTACCTCTGTAGATATTGTACATATGTTTGTAAGTAAAACAAGAACCGCTGTTAAATTGTAAAGAATGTCTTAATAAACTGATCCCCCCCTTCCTTTTCCATCATAGGAGGGTAAAACTAATTCCAGCTCATGATGGTTAGGGGGAGTGAGAGTATGTGGGGACGATAGTAGACTCGTAATCAATCATGACGTGTCATCTTGTCCACTAACTTGACAATTATTACTGGACTTTTCCAAGGTGGACGGGCCACCTACACTTAAGCCGGAAAAGGAACATGTGTGTGTGTATATATATATGTGTTCGATAAATAGCAGTGCTTGCCTTCTCCAGGTATCGCTTTTGTTAATTAAAGAAATGCTTTTTAATAGAATAGCTGTCACATATGATATAATTGCTATCACTTTGATATCTTAATTAAATTACACTGCAGGCTATAAGTCCTTTAGGGCACCTTCATTTAAAATACTTGATGTTTGTCAGTCAACATCATGAATGGGATTTTGTTTTTCTCAATACCACCTACAAATGCATGGCTGTATTAGCTGAGTCTAGGCTAGCAGGGCAAACTCAGGCATGGGCTGATGTAACTACAAGACAGACTGAAAAGGCAGATTTGTGGAGGTTCTGACTAGCTTTTTTACTTTTATAGAATAATGAAGCTTGCCATCCTGCAGAAGAGTTTAGGATAAGTTACGCAGCAGTGGTGCTCAAATTCTGATTTTGTACTGGATAGCCCACATTTGCCATTAAAAAGCATATTATGTGTCAAAGACGGATTCTAAACTCTGTGTTTCTCATCCCGCTATTCATTCCTGTTCACAGCTGAGGAGACTGTCAGCATGTTTTCGGCTTACCTTGTGGTCCAAGAACACAACTGTGTTGAAAACCACGGGTCTGTGTAAAATGTTTATAGTTCAGTTACATTAACAAGATTAATGTGATGGTCAAAGCTAAACAGAGAAAGAAAAAAAATAGCTTTCTGCTGGGCTGTTGCACGTATTAATTATCGCTATTTGTTTACAAATTGGTATTGCTGTGGCCTGTCACTGGGTGGCCCGAGCCCGCAGCCTGCTGAGGGGCATTACCCAAACAGGGATGAAGACAACCTCTGCCGTGAGGCATTCCCCATCTTGACAGCATTTTGACACGTCTGATTGGCAGCTTCATTATGTTGTTGATGGCCAGCTGCTCGTTTGTCACCGTTACGATGACATGCTGTCATGCACTGGTCTTAGCAAAGCTCAGATGTTCGCTTGTTGCTGTGCCTTGGAGAAGGGGATGCAGAGCAGCCATGTCCTACACTCCTGAGCAAATCAGGAGTAGGAAACCTTCAGGAAGCAGTGCAAAGAATAACAAGAAGTTTAGGCCTTACATGTATTTGGTGCTGTTACTCTGGCATTTGGGAGGGACAGGTCCTTCATGTGTCCCTCTTAACTCCCACTAAGGACTGTGGGAATCTTTGCAGGGATTTAAATTGAAGCAGATTTGCTCCAAGACACTGAATTACGTAAACAGCAGCAAGAGTCCGTAAGATGAAATTCTCCCACAAGAAATAGTAGGAAAAAAATAATGAAGGGACACACTGTGTTCAATGGGGGATATACTGCAAGTAAAATGAATCTTTTAATGATGAATAATCGTAAAGGTTAAAAGAATGACATTATTGCGATAAGCGATGTACCCCTCCAGTCATCTCAGATGAGGACTTCTCTCCCACTGTGCTTTATTGTTTGGAATTATTTTATTACTGGACTTCACTTCATGTAAAATTAATTATTCCTTATTATATCTGCGTTTTTTAAAAAAACACCAATTATGACATTTAAAATAATTCACCAAGTGAGTTTAATTAAATAAAGAATAGACAGAATGTTCTGCAAATAGAACTGCTGCTTCGAGAGCAGGCTGCAGCACACTGCCTGCATGGCGTTAGCAGAATAGGCAATAATGATACATGCATACATTAGACTTTGGAAACGAAACTTGTCTGAACTGGTGAAATACCAAGAATAATAATTAAATGTGAGAGTGATCTTGTAAGAAAATATACTGTTCATCCATAAAAGCAGCACCCCAGACTGCAGTCTCCTTAGTGGGTTCATGCTTTGTATTTTTAAACTACTTCTTTAAAGGGCAGCCGCAGTATAAGTCTAGTCAATGGTGAGACAGCTGCATGAAGGATTTATTTTGGGTTTTGAATCTTTAGTAGGGCAGATGAGTAAGAAGGGCTGGGGAAGGCTTACTTAATTTTTGCAGTGATCCAAGACAAACAAGTACTTGTAAGGACAATACAACTCCCTCCGTTCAATATAGTTGCTTTTTCAGTTTTAGAGGAAACTCATATTTTTTCCACTCTTACGTGACACAATGCAGAAGTTGTTACATACAAAGTAGATTCTGTGCTACATCCCTAAACTACTCCAGAGCTTGAGGGGAGATCATCTTTAGCCTCCTGGATGGTATCAGTAGTGGACGAATAAAATCTCTGGAAAAATATACATTTACTCTTTAGTGCTGTGAAAATCTAGTCAAAATCTGGACTATATTGCTTACATTCTCATCTTTAATGAAACGTTATGGGAAATCTGTGTAAGTCAGGACAAAGTGGGAATAACTTTGGTGACTTTGTTAAAGCTGCAGTAGACCAAAAAATTAGAAAATTAAATCCTCAAACATGTATTAGGTTTTCCTGCAGTGTCTTTAATTAAAACCAATTTTCTCTAAAAAAAATGCATTAAGACTTCAGAAGCTGAAGATTTTGACACTCAAGTATGTGTAAACTAAATTACATTTTGGTTCCCTGACCAATCACAACTGATGCTGGTACCATTATTGGGATTTTTACTTGTCAAGGTGTCACGGAATGGTTAACTGCTTCAGAAGTGGAAAGTTTCAGGGAGCAGCACTCGGGCAACGCTTTTCATGGGAAGCATTTACTGACACATGCTGTTGCAAACCTTCTGGCCAGAGAATAAAATGTGAATCCTTTATTCACAGCTGAAAGCCTCAGAGTAGCCTTCCTGAAGTCACTGCAACTATATCTGAGAGTTGATTGTGGGAACCACATGATGCCGTACAAATGGGATCAGTGACCGGAGCGTCGTGCGGGAGCGCCTGCTTACAGGAATCCAGCCCCAAGGCACTGCAGTCCTTACTCCTGCATTTCTACAGGTAGGCCTTGCGGTGTGTCCTTGGTCAAGAAAGTAGTCTGAAAAGAAAGTCACTGGGAGGAGGGGGAAAAAAAGAGTACAACTAAATTTTGAAACAAGTTAGTGATAACTGTCAGCAACAGCAGATAAAACTGAAATAGAGAGGTGATAATGGTATGAAACAGGAAAGGAGGAGTGTGAAGAACTGAGGTCATCAGGAAAAAAGGCAAAAACCAATTGAAGTTTAAAAAAGACAACTTCTTTTTGTTACTGTTTTCCTCCTCCTTAATCCTCAATTATTTTAGATCATTCCTCTGAATATAAAAGCCAGGAAGCCACAGTCGGGTCTTTCTTTCCTAAATAACAAGGCGATACTGGGAGTCCTGCTGGTTCCTCTTGAAAATTGGCAATGGAGGAGGCATGCTGTCCTACTTATTTGCTATGAGTATGCACAAGGTCCCACTTACCAGGCATTATGAGCAAACCACCCAGAGGCAGTTTTCTTATTCACTGGGCCAAGCATCTTTCCAGGCAAAGTTCTGGATAAAAAAGTACCTTTTCCCCCATCTCCCTTTCTGTTCTCTTCCTGCTTTTCTCAGGTATTTGTTTGGCTGCGGTTCCTTTCCTTTTCCTAGAAGGTAGTATTACAGCAAAAGGTACTTGTGCCAATTTCTCCTCATAACTCTGTTTCTGACCAGCCATGCCCATAGTCACTATTTTAGTCATGGTCCCAATTTCTCAGCAACAACATGCACAGCATTTCACCCATCCTTAGTCCTAGCACAGTGGATATGCTCGCAAGGGGAAATCAGGGTATAACTACAACACAAAAATGCCCATCTATGCCAGTAAGACTCTATCCTGTGTTGGTAACATTAGCACTAGAAGTGTAGGGTAATAGGATCACATATTACTTGGAGTTCCCAGAGGGCTTGGCTCTTCATTCCTGCCTTTTTTTTTAATACATGCTAACACAGTCCAAATAGCATAACTACATTCGTGCACATAAAATCCCACCTTCATTTTGCTATATATGAGGCAAAGAATTGAGTGTCTGATCTGAAGGCAGCAGCGTATCTACAATGAGGAATTTTGCACACAAGAAGAAAAGCGTAAGAAAATAAAAGGTCACTGTCTTAAGATGGGTAAAGAAAATGGCATGGAAACGTGCTAGATTACAAAAAAGTGAATTACCATTTTCCTTGCTGCCTAATTTCCTCTCATGCCTCCATCTTAGTGGACATTATGCTAAATGACAAAAGAAGTGGTAAAGACCAGGACAAGAACTTCTCATGCAGAACAGCCAGAAGTGCAACTTTGCAAATCCTCTTTTTACTCCCCTCTTTTCCCCAAAAGTCTAAAGATGCTCTTATAACCAGAAGTGGGCTCTTAATGGAACTTGGCCATAATTTATTTTTATGGCTTGCAACGTTAAGTAATCTTACTTAACATGCCATTTGTAAAACTAAATGCATGAGAATATGGAGAAGGAAAAGTAAGAGATACAGCAAATGCACTAAGGAAGATTTATACATTTCCACTGAAAAATAAATGGGTGGTCTGGTTCACTGACACTGTATTTCTCCAGCATTTCGCAACTCTAGCAGGTAAGTCTCCTACAGAGTTTGACAAATAAGTCTACCTGGTGCCTCTAAAATATTTTTTTTCAAATGAGGGAAAGATCTCCCAGTTTAATATCAATTTACTTACTGGATGGACCAGTGTGTGGGCACGCACTAATCACTGCATGAAGACAGGTATCACTGCTCAGAATTTTGTTTGCTGGGTGCAAAGATTTAGAGGCAGGTCAAAACTAATTTATGTTAACTGCCTGTTTGCAGCTGTCATGTCATGTCCATCACCACCACATCTAGTACCCTCTACTTGACAGTCTGTCTCAGCCTAACTGCTAAAAAGAAAAGGGTCTTCATATACTCAGGACCTCTGCACCCTTTCTGACTGGAGCTGCTACTGGCTCCACTAGGAAAACTCGTAGGAAACAAAGCTCCTGTTGGTGATACTACCGTCTTGAATGCTGGCTAAGATCTTTTATCGGGCTCTGGCAATTATTTTGAATTTAAAGTAAACATTTTTTTTTTTTCTGTTTTATTAACGCCCCAATAGAAGTAAAGAGAGAAAAATGATTTATATGAATTATCAAAGACAAACTTCATGGCTGTTGCAAAGTTATACATAGTCTTATACCTTACTCCTATTGTTATTTAAGCACTGTATTACAAGGCAATCTTTAAAAAATATTTAGAGCAACTATGATTGCTGTGATTTATTTGTTTTACTATTTGGTCTTCTTTTCAGAATTCTGGTTCATTAAGATATTTCAAGAGGGCTACAGGAGATAAAAGAAAATCTAACGGTTCACATTTGCCTTCATCCTTCACCAGGTCCAAGGATGTCCCCTAATCTGACTTATACCTGAATTTATTCTTGAACTCCTTTAAAGCTAATGTGCCTAAAAATACTTGTAAAATCTTCCAGATACTAACTGGAACATTGGGCTTTTTTCCACAGGAAGCCTCATATTTCCACTGCTGCCTCAAACCAGCCCATTTCTAGGAGAAACATCAAGCAATTCATTGTGTGTGCCTGCAAAACCTGGGTCACTCTGTGGTCAAATGACGAGAGTCAAGGCACGGAAACTTGGATTTTTGCAAATTGCATGATGGGTACAGCAAGGATTCAGGTGGGGTCTTTTGTACATCATTTGCCTCACCTACACAAATCTGCCAACTGGCATTTTTCTGTACGCTTTTTAATTTCTTTTCCCTTACTGTAATTACGAGAGGTACATCAGCGCCTAAGGCTATGTTACTATCTCTAGACTCAGGCACTTTAAAATAAATGTCTGTTTTCTGCATCTTCTATTCTCTAGCTTGGTATTAATGCAGACGTTTGTCGTGGCTGCTCGACGTGGCAGGTGTAGGTATCCTCACTTCCCAGTGGCCCTGCCTGGCCTCAGTATGTTTGCAAATGTTGAAGCCTAAAGATGTTTTCCCCACAGAAACCACAAGGTAAATGTAACAAGTAATCAATCTTCTGAACAGCAATCAGGAAACCTCTTAACGAACATGCTACACAAACACAATAATTAATCTAAGCTATGACCTGAATAGCAATTAATATAATCAGCTTCAAATGGTGTGCCTACTGTACTCATTTTTTAGCTGTCACAGTTAGGATGTTATACGCAATATAAACATATTGGTTTGTTTTGAAGAATACTAATTTCAGGAGGGAAAGGTGACACAAATGTTTTATGCAGATCAGGTTGTTTGTTCGTACGTGTTCAGACTAAAGCAAAACACAATGTCAATGTCAAAGCAGAACAAAAAGAATACATACACTCAGAAACTAAAAAAAAAACCCCAAGCAACCAAACCTAACACAAACCCAGTCCTCTAACCACAAAGCCTCAGACGAGCGATCGTGGTCTGCGAACATTAAGTGGCAGAGAAAGAGATGTGTTTGGGCACGGGTTCAATTTCAGCAGTGTAAATTCAGCTCTCCTTTATGAATTAGGAGGACATGTCATTTTGAAAACCACAGGCTGATCCTCAGCCAGTATAAGTCAGCCTGGTGCCATTTTACTCATTTAGTCCAGTTGAAGATAGGTAATGCAATTTTTTTGAGACATTTCCTTCTCTGAATTAGTGAGCAACACTTAAAAATGCTACAAAGTGAGTGAATTTTGGAAGTCCCACTCACTTTGCATTCACGTTGGGCAACAAAAACAGGCAGGAAGGTTTCACTCCCCAGCGCGCCGGTTGGAGGCAGCTGTGCACGGTAACGTTTATATGGCGGCACCGCAGAGGTGTTTTTAAATAGGAGCAAAAGTGTTTTCCCTAAGGATTAAAATAATGCACCTATCTTCCAGACACACTTCTAACAATCTTCTCTTTTATACAGCTTTTCTTTTTACGAATCCTAACTACTAAAATTAATGTTGGGAATGCCTAAAGAAATGTGGCCAAAAATAAGCTCCTCCTCAGACAAATACAGGTGACTCTTACTGATTTTCAGTATCAGATATATTTAAGGATGGGATTTATTTCATACTGTTTATTTATTTAGCTTGGCTGTCATTTCAAAGTGATGGGGGGGGGAAGTAAGTCCTTGTCTTTTCCCTTGTGGTAGCTCAAGCTTGTTGAGATTGGGTGGACGCTCTCTAGGGACTGCCAAGAAATGCTCGTCATGACATTTTTCTCAAATGACACTGAGATTGTTTTGTGAGTCATTAGATCCATCACTTCAATTTAACTATGCATTATGCACATTATACCAAGTACCTGAAAAGGTAGGGCTGGCCAAAGGATGGAAAAGTCTGACAGGTAACCGAGGAACAGTTACATGTCGAGAAGAAAGTCGATCGTTAATAATAACTTTGCTTCCTCACAAAGAAAGAGGATGAGGAGCACTGGAAAAAGAAGGGAAAAAAATCAGAAAATGAATAGGGCTAGAGGGAGGAGTGGAATACAAGAACACGAACATGCTAACGGTGGTGCAAGAAACACCCTAGCACAACTAATAAAACTTAACATATATTTTATTGAAGATTTTTCCTCTTCAGTAATTAATTTCTGCTCTTCTCTGTGGTGTCTCCACAGACAGCTCTTGTTTTCACTTCCTCTGTCATGCTTCAAAACACATCTATGTTCTCCTTCTCCATATAGTGTGAAAGTAAAAAAATTATTTTTCTGATTTGTCAGCTGTTGAAAGAGCACCTGTTGCCATTTCCACAGTGGCCTACACTTTCTTTCCCTTCGCCAAAGAAGGAATCAGCAGCTCCCAAAATCAATTTTTTTTGTCCTCCATTCCACAGAAAACGCAATTTTTAGAAAGCAAGCCTCCTCCTTCCCTCTGTCCTCCCCGTCTCACAACGCCTAGCCATTTCCTGTGGATTTCTTGGTGGCCGCTCTTATCTGTTAGTACCAGCGAGAGCTCCTCTGCCTCCCGCGGGCACAGTGCACATCCAGGTCCCGCTGCCCTGGGGGGCCCGGCAGCCGCACTGTCCTCAGACAGCCTCGGGATCTTCTCCTCCGCGCTCGGAGGCATAAGGCAGCAGATGGGCTCTCAGATGGTGATGGGGACAGCGAGGCACAGGATGTGCAGAAGCGTCCCTTGCAGAGAGTGAACGGGAACAGACTGTGAAAGGGGGGTCAGGCAGTTTCCAGTCGCGCTTTGAAGAGGACGGAAACTGTAGCTCGTGAAGGAGTTTCAGATTTCAAAGTCTGGGCTCTGAACTGGACATTAAACTGAAAATTTTAAAATTTTAATTGAAAGAAAATTTCCACTAATAATGATTTCTGTATCTAGCATATACATTGTAAAAAATGTTGACACAAAACACTTTAACACTGAAGGGGGGAAGATAAAAAAAAAAAAAAAAGAAAAAAAAGGGGGATACACAGAAGCAAGGAATGGCAGCACTAGACAGACCACGACTTCTATTTCTGAGATTTTCATAGTTGTGGCAAAATCAACCTGACTTTTTATTTCAGTAGATAACATCTTCTATTAAAAAACCCCCAAAATCTCAAACAGATCTACAGACTATCTCCAACCAGTTCACTTGCTATGGTATAACTGAGTAGATTAAGTATGTTAAGGGTATCCCTGCTGAAATGTAAAATGCAAGCGCTGAGAAGCTGGCCAAGCTGTATGAAAGCATACCAGCTGGGCTGGGACAGAAAAGGAGGAAGGTCAGGAACTCTGAAAAGAATGAGGTTCAATACAGAAGTCTTGAGAGGAATGAATTCGAGTCCTACAGAGAAATAGAAAACTACCTTAGGTGAACTGTCAGAAGCAGCTGCCTGTTCTAAAAATAATAGTCCTTGCTCTTTTGCTTGTTTCTTTTTCTTTCTCTCTTTGTTCCCTTTCTCACTTCCTTTCCTTCTCTGCTTTCCCTTGATTGATAACAGAAAAAATTTGTTGTTTTCTTTTTTTTTGCCTCTATATGCTATTTCAAAACTGCTGAAATCTGGCAAGAGCAAAAAGGCTAGAAAAATAAAAGATTAAAAATGTTAAAGTATATTCAGCAGCCAGGAAGCTGACCCAAAACATCAGGTGCTAGCAAGTTCATGCAGATGTCAACTTAAAGTTCCCATGGATCAACATTTCAAGTGAATTTTCTGCAGGGTTTTTAGAGGGAAAGGTAAGAAAGGCAATAAAACTGGAAGAAAGCTTTCAAACTTCCTTTTGGCATGCAGCCTGCTCTGCAGCTCAGCTTAGCTTAGCTGGAAGAGATATTCGAAGAGTCTAGATTTTTTCTTTCTGCAACTGTCTCAGTTAGAAATGGTTTATTAATTAAGGGAAATTAGTGAGAAACCCCACTAACTAATAGTCTTCCCCTCTGAAGAATGGCTTGCTTTCCCTAGACTTGGCATCAAGGGAAAGCTCCAGTACTGATCCTGGGCTAGGTGCAAGGTGCAGAAAGAAGGAGAGGAAGCACAAAACTCACCCTGTCTCATCCCCTGCTCGCCCATCTCTCTGCCCTTCTTGAAGCTCAAATTTTGTCTAAATGCTTCAATAACCCTTACCATGGTGGGGCCTGGATCCCTGGGACCGTTAGCAGTTTCTGAAAAAATACTAACGTTGATAGAGAAAATGAGAGCAAACCTGTACTAATTCTGCTAAAGCCACTGATGTTAGTCTGGATTTAACTGGTGCAAATCAGAGCAGAGCATGGACCTGAACAGCTGGAGAATGGTAATTACTGTACAAAAGGCAGCGTCGTGTAAAACTCAGATCTATAAAGTTTCTTCATTCCAATCTTTAGCTCTAAGGAAGCTTTGTATTTTCAACTTAGTTACAGCTATGATGTGCAATGAGATATGATGCCTGCTAAAGACCTCAGCTATCAATTAGTAATAGGCAGGAATGAAAGATGAATATCTAATGCATGGCTGATATGGTCTCCAGTGAGAATGGCTGGGTATTTCGAGTGCATGCCTGCGTTTCTGGGGAAGACACAGTGCGCTGCTTGATGCCCGCAGCAGTTAGCACTGAACAGTTGGCAGCTTCTTCATCTCCCTCGCAGGAGAGTGCCCGCTTTACACCAGGGTTTGGTTTCATGTTTAAATCTCGCACAGAACCTGCCATGGAGGATGACACTGATGGTCGGGGAAAAGACGTTCAGCAAAGGCACCCATGTCAGACGTGGTGAGAAGGAATTGCTGCCCACGTGGTTTAAGTGACTGCTCCGAAGTAGGTTAAACCTCCTGTGGTGTGGTCACCCGTGGATTTGGTGGGGCATGGGGGTCTGTACACACGCTCGCACAGGCGCAAGCTCCCGCTCCGCTGGCCGGGCAGGAGGAGCCTGTCCCCACAGCCTGTCCCCAGCCGCGGCACGGGAGCGCGAGGCAGCAGGGGCACAGCGAGCGGGGCTGCTCTCCGCCCCAACCCTGTCTTACCAAGTGCCTCTGTTCAGAGGTAGTTATATCTAAGGGGCCTTAACGCTCTCAACATGTGAATGCAAGCGCATATCATAGACCTGTTGATAATCTAAACCCTCAGGTATGTAGACATCCTTTTAAATGAATCGCTCACATAAAGTTTAGACACCTTAAATGAAGGCCAACAAAACTTCCTATTAGAGAAGTTGTTTTTGATAAACACTTCATTACAAAAAGCCAAAAGCCAGCAAGATCGTGTTCCTTATATGCATAACAGCAGCTAACACATGCAGTACAAATATATCTATTATTTACTAGCCACCTAAAGCTCTATCAGCACCAGCAGTGAAGCAGACTGAATCTTATCAGCAAAACTGCTTTGAAACCAAGCTGCTTTTCTCACAGATAAAGTTTTCCCGGATTCTGCCAGACTCGGCAATGAGAACTGGAGAAACGTGCAGGACAGAATACAAGCTCTCCACAAACAAGCACACAGAATTAGCGTGTGCTAATCATTGGAGCTGCTGGTACACTCTTAACCTTCTCACCAACAGCTGTGAAAATATTCTTTTTTCAGTTCTGAAAAAAAAAAAGAACCACAGTTTTATTTTTTCCTCAAAAAGTTCCAGAAACAGTAATGTGGCCTTTTGGGGAATGGTATAGAAAATGGGAGAGATAATGGGTCCTTTGAAACAATGAATCAATGGGGGGAACAGAAACAGGATTTGTTAGTGAAAAATTCTCTTATGTAATCCATCACCCTGATAAAATTTGCGCTTGCTGTGTTAGGGAATAAATTGGCTATCGTTCTGTGGTAGGAGAGTGGCAGCAGTGCGTACTGCAGTCTTTAACAGGGACACACAACTTCGGATATTTTGAGCTTTGCAATTTACATAAGTGAAGAGCCTAATCCTGTGCATGCGGGGCTCCAGAGCAATGGAGAAAGCAGGGAAGCAAAAGAAGGAATTGCCTAACTTCCACATGTCCCCGTAGCTCCTGCGTGGAAAAGGTATGAATGGAAGACAAACTGGCTGTGCATGCTACCAGCCAGGCAGCTGGCACGGCGGGCTACCTGGGGCACTGCCACCCGGCTTTTCTGCTTGCTGGTCAAGTTAAAGACTCTGATGGTCGTGAAGAAGAAAACCTGCACTTGTAGTTCCTCTAACACACCTTTTGAGAGATGTTTTGGAAACTGTATATCACACAGTTGAGGATTTTTAAGCATGGTTTGTGGAATTTGGTGCCAGTTAACAGAAACACCAAAGGTAACCACAGCTAGGTTAATGTAGAGCGTCTTGGACTGCAGATATTAGTCATACAATTGCACCAAAACCTTAAGAGTTAAGCTTGTAAAATGCCTACATATTACGGGTACATCAACAGCAAAAGTAAAAGCACTATTTGAGTGGTGGAACAGTCTGAGCCTCAACAACAGGGATGTAGCAAACACACATCTTGGTGGAGCATCAACTCCAAAAGCATTGCTCTGCCTTTCCCTCCTGAGCGACCCAAGCTCAGGACAAGACACCGCCAGAGCCTGTCTTCACCCAGCAAAGCAGCTGCAACCTCAACACCAGGTCTGACATCCTTGGGGCATAAAGGGGCTATTCCTATCACCCTTTTGGTGCTGGGATTATTTGGGAAAGAAGTTCTAGTAAGATGTGGGCGCATCATATATCAGAGGATTTGGTTAAAGCTCTTTGTCCTACACCTGGTGAGACTTATCCTCTTAATCTACGGAGGAACACAGTTGCGAGTGTCCTACTTAATGTTCAACTGTACACAAAAAGAGATCCCCGGTACCCCAGGAATCTTGCTTTTCATTTCAGTGTAGCTCAGATCACCATTTTTCTCTTGAACGGATGCAATTCCATACGGCTAATCATGGTGACTCTTATTCACAATTTCTGGTTTTCTGCTGGGAAGTCTCAGTTGAGAGTGAAGTGTTATTATGTCAGACATTGTATAGATCCATTTAGCGCTGCAGAGACAGAGCCATAAAGCAACCATGAGAAATCCACCGGAGGCACTCATAACGGGGAGATGGGGAAATACTGTGCAGTTTGCTGAAAGCAGTTTGCAATCTAGCAAGAACCAGAAAAAAAGAAATTTCCAGACACCCAGTGATGCTGCAATTCAGTCATGAGATTGAACTCAGAAGTCTCGGGAAATCTTAGCTTTAACTAATGAAAAGCAAGGTATTACCTGAACCTATCATCTTGTGAATTGCTAACTACTCTCTGTAAGGAATATATTCTACCTGGTGAGGCTTCTGTTATTTTTTTTGTCACAGTCATTCAATCACTCATAAGGAATAAAACATATTAATTAGAAAATTCATATTCATTAGAAAATGCACAAAGCAAAGCCAGAAAGTATGTGTCTGTTTTTGAAATGCATATATTTAAGTTTTTCTTTTGATTTCTCTAAGCAACTGCAGTGTGATATTACTGTAATATCTGGTAGATAAGTAAGTCTAAATGGAAAACTCAAGAAGAAGAACCAATAATATGGGGAAAAGTATTTGATTCTGGAAAAGGGCTAGTAAGGTTTCAATTCTTTCCATACCGCACCTATTAAATACAGCTTTATGTCCATGTGTATGAAATACACAGAATACACAGAATCGTATAGGGTCCAGCCGTAAACCTAACACTGCCAGTTCACCCCTACACCATGTCCCTAAGCACCACATCCAAACGTCTTTTAAATACCTCCAGGGATGGTGGCACCCGTCCACTTCCCGGGGCAGCCTGTTCCAATCCCTGACAATCCTTTCAGTGAAATAATTTTTCCCAATATCCAATCTAAACCTCCCCTGACACAGCCTGAGGCCATTTCCTCTCGTCTATCACAAGTTTCTTGGGAGAAGAGACCAACCCCCACCTCACCACAACCTCCTTTCAGGCAGTTGCAGAGAGCGATAAGGTCTCCCCTCAGCCTCCTCTTCTCCAGGCTAAACCCCCCCAGCTCCCTCAGCCGCTCCCCATCACACTTGTGCTCCAGACCCTTCCCCAGCTCTGTTGCCCACCTCTGGACACGCTCCAGCATCTCCATGTCCTTCTTGTCCCAAGGGGCCCAAAACTGAACACAGCATTCGAGGTGCAGCCTCACCAGTGCCGAGCACAGGGGCACCATCCCTGCCCTGCTCCTGCCGGCCACACTATTGCTGATACAAGCCAGGATGCCGTTGGCCTCCTTGGCCACCTGGGCACACTGCTGGCTCGTGTCCAGCCGGCTGTCAGCCAGCACCCCCAGGGCCTTCTCTGCCGGGCAGCTTTCCAGCCACTCTTCCCCAAGCCTGGAGAGTTGCATGAGGTTGTTGTGGCCCAACTGCTGGACCCAACACAGCCTTGCTGAACCCCATAGACCTGGCCTTGGCCCATCGATCCAGCCTGTCCAGATCCCTCTGTAGACCTTCCTTCCCTCAAGCAGATCGACAGTCCCGCCCAACTTGGTGTCGTCTGCAAACTTACTGAGGGCGCACTCGATCCCCTTGCCCAGATCATTGATAAAGATATTAAACAGAACTGGCCCCAACACTGAGCCCTGGGGAACACCACTGTGACTGGTTGTCAACTGGATTTAACTCCATTCACCACAACTCGCTGGGCTTGGCCATCCAGCCAGTTTATTACCCAGCGAAGAGTACACCTGTCCAAGCCATGAGCAGCCAGTTTTTCAAGGAGAATGCTGTGGGAAACACTGTCAAAGGCTTTACTAAAGCCCAGGTAGACAACATCCACAGGCTTTCCCTCATCCACTAAGCGGGTCACTTTGTCATAGAAGGAGATCAGGCTAGTCAAGCAGGACCTACCTTTCATAAACCCATGCTGACTGGGCCTCATCACTTGGTTATCCTGGATGTGCCACATGATGGCGCTCAAGCTACCAGTTCCTTCAGTACCCTTGGGCAGATCCCATCGGGCCCCATAGACTTGTGCATGCCCAAGTGGTGTAGCAGGTTGCCAACCATTTCCCCTTGGATTATGGGAGCTCCATTCTGCTCCCCATCCCTACGGGCTGGGTACCCAGAGAACAACTGGTCTGACTATTAAAGACTGAGGCAAAGAAGGCATTAAGTACCTCAGCCTCTTCCTCATCCTTTGTTGCCTTTTTTCCCTCCGCATCCAATAAAGGCTGGAGATTCACCTTAGCTCTCCTTTTGCTGCTAATGTATTTATAGAAGTATTTTTTTATTGTCTTTTATGGCAGTAGCCAGATTAAGCTCTAGCTGGGCTTTGGCCCTTCTAATTCTCTCCCTGCATAACCTCGCTACACCTTTGTAGTCCTCCTGGGTTGCCTGCCCCTTCTTACAAAGGTCATAAACTCTTCTTTTTTTTCTCTGTGTTCCAGCCAAAGCTCTCTGTTCAGCCAGGCCGGTCTTGTTCCCCGCCGGTTTGTCTTTCAGCACATGGGGACCGCCTGCTCTTGTGCTTTTAAGACTTCCTCCTTGAAGAATGTCCAGCCTTCCTGGACTCCTTTGCCCTTCAGGGCTGCCTCCCAAGGGACTCTATCGATCAGTCTCCTAAACAGGCCAAAGTCTGCCCTCCGGAAGTCCAAGGTGGCAATTCTGCTGACCCCCCTCCTTACTTCTCCAAGAATCGAAAACTCTGTCATTTCATGATCACTATGCCCAAGATGGCCTCCAACCATCACATCACCCACAAGTCCTTCTCTGTTCATGAACAACACGCTCTGTCCATCCAGTGGGCGCCTTCCCTAGTTGGCTCACTCACCAGCTGTGTCAGGAAGGTCTCTTCCACACACTCCATAAACCTCCTAGACTGTTTCTTCTCCACTGTATTGTATTTCCAGCAGACATCTGGTAGACTGAAGTCCCCCATGAGGACAAGGGATAGCAATCGTGAGGCTTTTCCCGGCTGCTTGTAGAATAATTCATCTGCCTCTTCATCCTGCTCGGGTGGTCTGTAACAGACTCCCACCATAATATCTGCCTTGTTGGCCTTCCCCCTGATTCTTACCCATAAACACTCAACCCTATTGTCACCATCATTAAGCTCTAGACAATCCAAACACTCCCTAACATACAGAGTTACCCCCCGCACCTCTCCTGCCTTGCCTACCCTTTCTGAAGAGTTTATAGCCATCCATTGCAGCACTCCAGTTATGCAAGTCATCCCACCATGTTTTCCGTGATGGCAACTATATCATAGTTTTCCTGCTGTACAATGGCTTCCAGGTCCTCCTGTTTATTGCCTATGCTGAGTGCATTTGCGTAGAGGCACTTCAGCTGGGCTGTCGTCCGTGTCACCTTCTTAGAGGAACACCCTTTAATTCCTTTGAGGTGTTTCACCGGTGTTCCCCTCTTGGCTCAGTAGCCCCTAGCTCATCTCCGTACAACTTCAGCACATCTCAGAGACACAGGCTGAGTGCCCTCGCTAGCACCCTGTCCCTCTAACCTTGGTGTGTCGTCCCTCAGCTTGTCTCGGGCAAGCCTGATATTAACCTCCTCCCCCCTTCAAGTCTAGTCATGAGCCCTGCAAGCTCATGAGCAAAGACCCTCTTTCCCCTTTGAGAAAGGTGAATCCCATCAGAAGCCAGCGAGCCTGGTGCTGTGTAGGCCATCCCATCATCAAAAAAACCAAAACTGTAGCAATGACACCAGCCACAGAACCACGTGTTAATAGACTTGGAGCATCTGTTCCCTCCAGCGCTGCTGCCCGCAACTGGAAGGATGCTCTAGGATGTAGAGCTTTTGATTATTTTAATTAAGATGGTGAGCTTAGTAAATTAAATAAAGAATTAATATTCTTTTCCAATCTCAAAATAAAAAGATGCATCTGCTAAAAATTACTAGAGCCCACACTAACATAAAGTTTTCTGTACAGTCTTAAAGCTGTCATCTTCCAGCAAAGCCAGAGTCCTTTGGGAATCAGAAATACTTCATGCTCTTAAAATCTTTATGTATCCAATATGAAAAGAAATCATAGCACAGCAGTATGCTTAGAAAAAAAATCTCAAAATTAGTATTCTTTTTAAAAGCTGACAAAATTCATCATTCATGGGAATAAAACTGAAATTCAGTGCACTTTTTTTTTGGCCCTTATGGTGACATTATTAAACAAATAACTAAAACACCTCTCAGATTTATCTGTGCTTCGTTATTTGAGTGAGTTTTAGCCAATTACCGCTGAAGATAAAAATCCCGAATTACTACCTGTATAAAATGAAAAGATTAGAGGATTTTTTTTTTCTCTGTTTTTACCCCCTTCATCATCTATATGTAGGACAGTACTTTGGATATAGCTCATTTCACTGCTGCCAGTGCAGGTCTGCCCGCCGGTTAGTCAGGCTGCTTCTCTTCTGTGGGGTGTCAGAAATGAAGACGAGAGAAATGAACACAGATTTAAAAAAACACTTTACAGTTAGAGTCATGGAAATTGCTGGGAGGATTAGGGATTAGGCAGGCACCATAGCAGAAACCGTTTTTGCCTTTTTAGAAAGATAAGTATGTTTCAGTTTGATACTGTCACTTCAAAACAAATAAAGCAAGCTAACATTTCCTTGAAGAAAATAGTAATTTCTTAAAAGACTAGTCTTAAAGTTTATTTAGATGTTGCTTTTTCAGAACTGGAATAATTCCTAGCAGAGGGGTAATGTGTTGAAAGGTGCATAATTTGTTAGCAGTAAACAGCGGTAAATACAATCCCGCTCTCCCCACTCTGCCATTTACGTAGAGGAGCTGGCTGGACTGCCAGCTCTTCTGTCCAAGAATACATTAGCAATTCATCAAAAGATCAAATGTCATTATACACGGGAAGCCCAGGGAATTACTTTGCATTTGATTTCCAGCTCTGATAGCATTATTATTGATTTAAATATTCTCCAGCATAACATGCACTAGACACAAAAGATCATTGTATTTTTGAACTGCCAATCACAGTAATCCTGAATTGCCCAAATACTGATGGCTTTAATAAAATTGAATACACAAACCCCGTAGGTCAGATTTCTAGCCTGTTAACTAATGAACTTCATCAGAAGCTCCCAGACTAAAGCGTAATTTCTGAAATATCTAAGATAGCTGTATTGGTATACTGTATCCCAAAAAAGCCAGGAATCCTTTACTGCAAAAAATCCATTTTAGGTAAAAGTAGTGCAAATGAGGATGGAAACTTTTCCTTGTGTTGCTTGTCTCAAGTAAGTAACGGCACAGTGAGGTCAGCACAGGGAGGTCATGCACAATCACAGCTCAGCCTGCCCGAGGGAGTGAGACCTGGCCTCCTTGGGAGCACAAACCGCTACTGCCTCCATTAAAAACTTCCATTTTATGAGGAAAAAGTCAGAGAAGACCAAGGGGGTAGAGAATAAAGTGATAATTTTGTCTTAAAATGAAAAGGCCTTTTACTGCGTTCCTTAAAAACGCAAGTTTGTGCTTTATTTAAAGCACACAGCTATCTGGCTGCAGCACTGGGTGTACAACTGGAAGTTACCCAGGCACTGGGGCTCCTGGGCCGTAAGAAAGGTGTTCCTCTGAATGTGTCCGACAGACGCCATGCGTCTCAGACCCCACGCGACACGACCTGTGGTGGAGGGTGCCTGTGGTACATGGCCATAGCATCTTCGGGGACTGGCCGCTGCGGGTTCCGCCGTTTGGGTGCACAAGGGCTACTGCTGATAGGATCGGTCCAGAAGGAGTAAGTTGCAAGTGCACAAAACGGGCATCCCAAGCTGCCTCAGGGAGCTTACAGCACTGCAGAAAACAAGGACTCGTGGGGGTAGCCTTTGGTCCTCTCAAAGAACAAACAACGTAAGTCATTGCCTGAATGTGAGAGACTTGGCAGGAGACCGGGCCACAAAAACATTTTGACAGCAGTTAGCAAGATGTCCAGAAGAAGGATGGTGAGTTGATTCTGCAGCTAGTGAGACACTGTATTCTGCCATGGGTGGAACAGGCAGGGCTACGGCCTGCAGCAATTTAAGGCTGCATGTGGATTTAAATCAACACAGCTACTGAAGGAATCGGGGAAAGGAAACAAAAAGCTCTCACAGCTCCATGTGGGTGTATCTGAGAGGGTTAGCTAGGATGTTCCCGCAAGGCCGAGATAAAACAAGTGAGGGTGAGAACTTGGTATGAGAAAGCACAAGTTTACTATTCCACGGTTAGTCTGTTTATAACTAGTGCTGGATACAGAGGAGAACTGATGCTGAAGGAATTTGATCCCTCTCTCTGTAAATGCCAAAACAACAAGCAAACAAAAAAAACCCCAGAGAAGTAGCTTTGTTTAGATAAATGCACCCATCCAAAACCAACAGACACCAAGTGCTGCTGGAGCCAGACACGGTGACATTTGCAGCTCACAAAGGGCTTTGACATCAACCCCCCGGTGACTCTGGCTGGAGGGATGTAAATCACAGCTCCTCCCTGGAGGTCAGAGACCCATAGCAGAGCTGGCAGACAAGACCAGCTGCTTGCTTCAGTGCAAAATTAATCAGCTTCAGCTGACCACCCCGGCAGCTGCGGTCTAAGCTAAACCAGGAGATCTCGGGCTGAAGTGGTGGGGGAGTCCTCTCTGTGGCCTCTGCTGAGGGGAAATGGGCAATAACCACAGGAGACAGCAGCAAAGGACATGCTACCTTGAACCACGTGGTGAAAACGTCGAGGTTTTAAAGACACTTGAAACATCAGGTTCTGGGGAACTAGAAAACCTCCAGAGGTGGTGGCCGGTAGAGAGGACAACAGCAACAAATACTCTAAGATTACCACCTCTCTTCCAGATGCTTCACCAGATCAACTTCCGCTTTATTGAAATATTTGTCCAGCTTCAGCCTCCGTTCGTGGAAGTGATGGAGTCTCTTGCCTTTATCAGCAGTGAAGGAGGACTGTGGTCCCAAGACAAGAGAAGATAGGACATTCACAGAAATGCAAACTACTGCTGTTTTCCAGGCCCTGCTGGCATAGCTCAGCTTGGTCACATTTAGCCATAGACAGGTTACAATTATTTGCTGTTTTCTTTTATTTTCACTTAGCAACTTACAGTGGAAAAGTTTCCTTAATCAGAACTAACTTGTTTCTGCCACATTGGTAATTACATACATAACTGCCTGCACACTATATAAAAATTCAGTGATCCATACCTAGAAAAACACATCTATGTGGGCTAGGGAAAGAGTGGGCTGAGGACAGGTACAAATAGCATGATTTAGTTAGCTTGTCTAAATGTTAAGCTTCAGTGTGTTATTCCAAGATACCTGTTTATTTATGGGTTTGGATTCTTACCCTATAAAATATGTACTTTTTTATAAAATTAAACTACCCTCTACTGAGAAAGCATCAAAAATCCCACTCCAGATATCCAAGGATGACAGTGGATTTGCTCTGCTTGATTTATTTCTTGAAGTTTTATCCACCTACATCTTTCTCAGGTGCTACCATTCTGCTTCTAGTTTCACATTTTAAAAGGAGTATTATTCTTCTAAAAAGAAACATTTTTCAAATCCTACCTAATCTCAACACTAGACTGTTACTTCTAAAAATGAAAGTCTAAAAATGCAGTGCACAAATATATTTTTCACCATATAAAAACACAATACTGATGGAATGCTCCATTTCTGAATAACTAAAGTATGAGTATCATAACATACATTTTTTTTTCAACTCAATTTTTTAGGTTCACTTCTTCTGAGAGCCAGGATGCAAGTTTTTCCTTAATGTGAACCCAGCTTTCAGGAATTAGGTGATAATTATATGTGGATGATTCTTCTCTTTGAGACTCTCCACAAATTGACCCAATTAAGGTCAGTGATGGTGATTGTTAAGTAAGAGCTTAAGTGAGCACGTCAAGGCTAGTCTGTGGGTGTTGTTAAAGGTTTGGAAGGCTGTAATAGCTTCTGGTTACTTCTGAACAAGGTAAGTTTGACTTCAGTAGGACTTGGTGGTTTTTTTACTCTCTAGGATTTTGTGGATATTAATTTATGGATAGCATTTTATGGGTAGCTGGTATGTTTATTTCTAACCTTGTGGCTACCTGTAGAAATTGTTGTACGCTAACCTCTGCTGCGTGTATGTTGGTGTGTGTTCCTGCTGCAAGTGCTCCCAGCAAGTGGTGATGTGGAGGCCAGAGGAGTAAGCTGGTGGGAGAGAAATTGCTTCTTTGATGTGGTGGTGTTGCTGGAGCTGGTACTAATGCTGTGGGTCTGTTCCTGATGTCCTTAGTGGAAGTGCTTTGGCTCAGTTATGCAGTAATATTGGTTCTCAAACTCTTAAAGCTGAAGGACTGTGAGGTTGTGTGCTGTGCCCCCTTAGCTCACCAGGGAAGGCTGCTGCGCATTGTGAGACGTGAAGTCAAAGAGCAAGCCTGATGTGTGGGGCAGTGGCAGCATGCCCAAAGTGATAAGAGTATTCACAATCAGAATTTTTCTCTTTCTGATCTAAAATTTCATATGCACTATGGAAGAAAAAGAACTTCTAACAATATGTGTTTTTAATAATTTGCTAATGAGACACCTAAAAATAAGTTTAAGTAATAAAGGACTCTATATTAATCAAAAGTTTTACTATTCCATTATGGAATAGTAAGAGACTACACTTGATGTCTGATGCTCTAAAAGGACCTGGCTGCCATGTCAAGTATCAATTCCTAAAACTTTCTCAGAAAAGCTTCTAGATAAATTTGAGAACATCCATATTGTATTTCACTTAAAACTAATTTCTAAGTATCTCTGCTTAACCTTTGAGGGGTTCAGTGCCTACTAAACCAGTTTTGAAATATTTTCCGTGGTAAACCAAAGCCCTTTCAAGTTAATAAAAGAATCACAGAGACAGCACGATGCATATGGAGCAGAAACTTTCATGGGGAAAAAATACAACATTAGGATGCAAAAAGAATAGGATAGAAACACTGGAAATATTGAGTAGCATCTCAATAAATCACTGTTGTACCCTCCCTTAAAATATACTTTTGCTTACTTTACCTGCCATAGGGCATAGCAGAAATAGAAAAGACTGAAAATCAGGTGATGGAAATGATTAGATGTCTGGCCTGACTTTTATAGGAGGAAAAATAAGAGCATAGTGTGACTTGCACAAAAGTAGTAAATTAAGTTATCTATTCTTTTAAATAACAAAATGAGACAAATCAGTGAAACAGAAAGGTAATATATTTAAAATGTATTACTGATGGAAATTACTCCTATGATGTTTAACTGAAAGCCTGGGCATTGCAAAAAATTGACAAATGTGAAGTAGAAATGGAAGGGAGCACCATTTAGGTCAAGGCAGATTCTGGATTTATGTTGGTTGTTGCAAAAAGCAGAATTTAGTACTGAGAGAGTATAAAACAGCTATTTAAAACTTGAAAAAAAAGTAACATCTCTGTTTCAAAAAACCTTTTCAACTCTCAAAAGGTCAAATTCAGCCCCAGAACAGCAGGTATAAAGTACACACAAGCTGAATTTGGTTCTAGAAGTGTATGACTTTATCTTTCATCTTCAAGGTTTTACTGATTTTATTTTTTTTTAAAGCTTGGACTGAGTTGTTATTCTCAGCACAGTCCCATATGCTTTAATGTGACTATCATATTTTATTTGTGCATTTTAGTCAAATGCATTAGTCATGTATCACAGATGACCTTGCAAAGGAAAACTTTGAGAGTAGGAGAATATTACAATATTATGAGAGGAAATCTAATTAAAATTACATAAAGTTAATAAAGATGGAGCATTAAGTAAAAACCAAGAAAAACATATGCTCAGGGAGGGGACTAACTCTAAATGGAAGTAAGCAGTGAATATTGTCATTCTGACGCAAACATTCTGAATTATTTTTGCTCTAAGTATGTCCATTGCTATGGGCATTTACAACTGAATACAGTTTGCATGTTCCATTTAGTGTAAAATATTGTTTTGTATTTGACAGACTCCTTTTATTGCAATATTAAAAAAAAAATTGCCCACTAGAAAATACTTAATAGTGATCACAAAGTACAAAACAACTGAAATATGAAATAAAATAAGAAAGGACTACTTTTCCTAACTAAGAAAGCATGGTGGACTTGCTTATCCATTTACATCCTAGAACCATAGAATGTCCTGAGCTGGAAGGGACCCGCAAGGATCATTGAGTCCAACTTCTGTCCCTGCATAGGAAAACCCTGAAATTCACACCATGTCTCTGAGGGTGTTGTCCAAGTGCTTCTTGACTATTGCCAGGCTTGGTGCCGTGATGCCTCCCTGGAGAGCCTGTTCCAGGGCTCCACCACCCTCTGGGGGAAGAACCTTCTCCTAATACCCAACCTAAACCTCCCCTGGCACATCTCCTGCCATTCCCTTGGGTCCTATCATTGGTCACCAGAGAGAAGAGATCAGCGCCTGCCCCTCCTCCTCCTCCCCTTGTGAGGAAGCTGTAGTCCCCGATGAGATCCCCCCTCAGTCTCTTCTTCTCCAGGCTGAACAAACCCAGTGACTTCAGCCGCTCCTCGTACGGCTTCCCCTCTAAACCCTTCACCAACTTCGTGGCCCTCCTCTGGACACTCTCTAGTAGCTTTATGTCCTTAATGTACTGTGGCGCCCGAAACTGCTCACAGCGCTCGAGGTGAGGCCGCCCCAGCGCAGAGTGGAGCGGGACAATCCCCTCCCTCGGCCGGCTGCAATGCAGTGCTCGATGCCCCCCAGGGCACGGCTGGCCCTCTTGGCTGCCAGGGCACGCTGTTGGCTCATGTTCAACTTGCCGTGGAGCAGAGCCCCCAGGTCCCTCTCTGCAGAGCTGCTCTCCAGCCCCTCGTTCCCCAGGCTGTCTGTACAGCCAGGGCTGCCGTGCCCCGGGGCAAAATGCGGCACTTGCCCTTGTTCAGCTCCATATGGTTGGTGATTGCCCGACTCTCTGGTCTGTCCAGATCTCTCTGCAGGGACCCTCTGCCCTTGAGAGTGTCAACAGCTCCTCCCAACTTGGTGTCGTCAGCAAACTTGATGCTACAGTGCTACAGGACTGCGAGAGACGTGCCTTTTCTGCATTTTAGTGTTTTACAACATGCTATACAAGGCAGGCTCTAGCCCATTCTCTTGGATGTCAGATGGAAAACAACTTTCATGTGACAGTGATGCTACTGGAGGTGCAGAGCAGCTGCGGTTATTAATAATGCTGAGCAGAGCTGCGGGGAGCAGGAATTTAGCGTGGCTCTTCCGCAAGCCCTGCGTGGGGGCAACGGCGTCGCTGCTTTGTCCCAGGAGCGCAAGGGGCATGTCGTCATCTCCTCACGAGCCGACAGAGCCAGATCGGCCCTGCCCTTGGTACCGAAGGTGTGCACTGCCATGTCTGAGCACAGAAGGCACCATGGATCCTGCGACTGCCCGCTCCTGCCCTAGCCGCAGGGTTGTGTATGTACGATACGCAGCAGATATGTGGAGGTTGTGCTTATGGTACTGGAAGCCCAAGGAGACATTTATATTCACTGCCACTGCAGAGAGGCAAAATGTGCCAAATTCCGGCTCCTAACTTGCACTGAAAACTCAGAAAATGCCATCATTACAGCCTTATGTACAATATCGCCTGAGGATGCAACCACAGCAAATTGCACATCCCCAGGAAAACTAGTGATTATTTCAACATGGCCAGAAGACAAACTCCTGACAAAATAGAAACAAAATTAAAAAAGAATGCTTAACATAAACACCACCAACACATGTGAATCTGATTAAATGCTGACCTCGCTGAGGAGAACTTAGCTTTACATGCAGAAGCTGTGCCACGCCTCGAATAAAGACTCAAGCTATTTAACCTGCATATGGTTAAACTGAAAATTGCATTATCCCCTTTTTAGCCTAAACTATGGGCAGACTTTGCATACAAAGCCTGACTTTGGAAATGTGCCGACTGCATGTCACTGCCTCTTTGCAGTGATGATGTGATTTCGATTAGCACGTGGCGATGTGAGGGGGATGCTGATTATAAAGAGCAATCCCCTCACCTGACAAGAGCTCTGTGATGAAATCTCTTGCACAGATTAAAGAGGGAAGGGCAATAACTCATCAGAAAAAGCAGAACTGTCTGTTTAATTACTTGAAAAATGTCTCCGTCACTACCTTTTATGACACCTGGCGGGTATAAACATGTCCACAGTTTTAATTAATTTTACCTCTTCTTTCATTGCACCTGTATAGCCTGGAGAAATGGAATTCTAATGAAATTACAATCAAGCATTTCTACCAGAGTTTGAAACACACTTTGGCAATAACCAGAAAATGAGGCATTTCCGTGGGTTTAATTAGGGAGAGGGAGTGTACTTGGAGAAATACTTCCCTACAATTGCAATTATTCCAAATCAAGCCACAGTGTAAACTTTCTTCTCTTAACTCACGTAACGTTGTTTTTTGGTGTCCATTTTAATTTAAAAAGATAATGGAGCAGGCTTTTCCCCGGGGCAAAGTGGAGTTACGGTGAAAATCCCTCTCTTGGCATTTTCAAAGCAGCAACAGCATAAGCTCATACCTTTGACCTTGCACTCCGGCAACTCTCATTTAAAATTGATGAGTGAGACCCTTGAATTTATTCTGCTGAAAACAACACTTTTTATAATGACGTTTATAAACATACCACTAATTGTCCAGCATCCTGAAGTGCCAGCTCTGCAGAAAAACAAGGGGAGCAGAGGTCTTTCTCACCTTTTTTTTTATTTTTTTTTTTTTGGGAGCGGGGAGGGAAATGGGCTTGCTTGTATTCTTTGGGGATGCTCGGTAGGAGTTGCTGTGTTGTCAAACTGCTAAATGACTCCAAGACAGGCATGTCTCAGAATGACTAGTATATGCTTTGGAAAGTAGGTAGCTGAAACCCTCATATATTTAATTACCCTGAATAAAGCCATGGAAAATCAGTCATGCTGTGGCAAGAGAAATTACAATACCCTTCTTATCAGAAATACAGCAAAACAATGGATCCAAAAGATAACATCTATTCCTTTGAGTATGTCATTCCTCCCAGTGCATGTCATCACTGATTTTTTTTTTTTTTTATCGTGACAAAACACTTTTCCCCAATGAGGTGTAAGACAAAGAACCTGACCCTCAGTTTTAAACATGAGGTACTGGGGGAGGAAAAACAGCTGCTGTAGGGCAGTTGATCAGCAATAGGAAAGAGGCTGTAAGTGACAGAAATTGAAAACTGTGAGTCAAAATCAGGACTGCAAGCAAGAAGAAAAACCAGAATTGCAGGAAACATTCTGCAAAGACTGACTTAAAGCTACCAGGATCTGCTGTACCTCCTGCCTGTCAGGTGGATTAATTTGGAAAGTCACACCTAGGCTAAATATGTTTACACTATATTTAGTTGCACAGAGCAGAGATCTCAGCTAGCTATAAATCTGTTGTTTAGATGTTCCTGTGATAGTTACAAACCCAATAGCTTGGGTAGCAGCAGCCTAGCTTTGGCAGCACAGTGCTCATCATGGGCTAATTGACCTTGCTGAGAGTGCATTGGCTCTGCCAGATGATTTATGGCTTCCACGCTACATCACTATCATATCTCTACGATATGGTCTTTCCTATCCATCTTCCCAGTTAAACTCTCATTCAGGCTCTCGCCATACCATGTCTTTGATTACAGCAACAACCTTTTCTCTGGCCTTGACAAATGCAATCTTGCTCTGTTGATAACCATCCAGAATGCTGCTGCAAAGATCATTTTTCTAGCTCATTGCTTCGGCCACTGTGTGCTCCCATTGCACTCCAGCACCGGCTTCCCCTTCTCCATCTCATCAACCATCGGCTGTTTGCCCTCGCTTTCAAAACCCTTCACAGCCTATTCCTGCCCCACTCATCATCTCCAGTTTGGTATCAGGAAGCCAACTCTTCCCTTGTATCACTGCCTGGTGATAAGAGCCTTCCCTCCTTACTTGCTTGATTTTTATTTACTTATTTATTACACAGGCACCCTCGTACTTTCTCCCGTACTACTTTGCACACCTGGGAGGAGTTCTCAATAAACATCAGTGAAATGAGATCATGAATCTCCTTAAGTTATCTCCTTACAAGCCTCTCTTTTGCAGTGATGACTAGTGAAATGTGACACTAAATATTAATCGTGTGCTGTATTATGACTGCTGTCTGTCATGCTAGCGTTGACCCTTTACTTCCTTGTGCTCCACAACTTGCCCATACCTGTTGTCTCCTTAAAATGACAGCTTGCGTTTGGGGTAAGGGATCATCCAGATGTTTGGACGGCTCATAAATGCAAGTGCTCCTAAATAATACAGCTGTATAAAGAATTTTTATAGTGGCACTACAGAATCTGCTCACTCGGGAATCAACCAGTTAAACCCCTGTCTTCACTAAGTTTATGGAAAAGATATATGGTTAAGTGCCGATGCAGCATGTAATATTACCCTCTGCATGACTTCCCCTGCAGACTCCTACGACTTTCTAGATGTCGTTACTGCCGGCTATTCTCGCGCTATTTTGATGTTCAGAGAACTCTGATTCCCTTGTGACAATAAAAGGAAGAGAGGCACGGAAAGGTTTTTAGACAAAGAGAATCTGAAAAGGGTGGACTGCTTAGCTCACCGAGGAGATGTGTGAGAAATGATAAGAAACACAAAGACACGCAGGAATTATATTAAGTTGTTATAACAGCACCATCAACTCTTTTTTTTTTTTTTTTTTTCTAAAACTTAGTGGAATGCCTGAGTTGTAATTCTAATCTTTTAAATTTAGCTGGCATGGCAAACACAAGAGCTATTCCTTGAAAGCTACCACAGTGACTAACTTTCAAGAATTCCATACAAAAGCAGGAACTTTCATGCTCTGAGATATCGAGTGTAGCCTCTATAGCTCTAAAAAATACACTTAGTTCTTTTAAAGGTACCTAAAGTGAAGAGTGACACACTAAAGGAAATGTGAATTATGGTTTCCCATAATTTTCTTATACTAATTTTCTTCTAGGAGAATCCTTAACCACAGTGCTCATTAGGAGCTTGCACACTGAAGTGTTTAGAAACAATGTGGTACCACGGGAAGTCGCCAGCTCATCCATGGAGTTGGTGTAAGAGGAGGTGCAGAAATTTGCTCCCGTTCATTGCACATTCCTGAAACTACGGGGCTTGTCACAGGCATTTCAGATGAACTGAAAGATCACGATATAAATCATGCTATTTGAGTCAGAGGTCTTCAAGTTTTAGAGAGTACCCCTATCATGCCTATAATCCACTACACAAACATTAAGTGCAACGAAAGTCATCAGAGACTGTGTATCTGCATTTCTCAGAAGCGGTCTTCCAACTTCACTCCGCTTCAGCTCACGGCAAGAAACTGTGGTCTGATCAGCTACCCCTGTACATCTTCATTTCTGGCCCCTGCAATTTAGATTAGTTCATGCATCTATAGGATTTCTGTCAGCCACCCCAGTTACATGTGAGTCATTGCTCTAGAGAAGGGACCAACTCCATGCACTTGCAGTTCTCCACATTTATCACAGCAGAACACCTACAAATGCTTTGGTCTGCTCCAAAGGGCAAGAAGCAGCACTGATTTACATGCTATGAACTGAAAAGGAACATCAGAAGGGAGTATTTTAAACTTCAGATAATGCTATTCTTAGCTGGCAAGACTTGTGGTTTTGATGCTTCTCAGATACATAGCCAACAGCGAGATATCTGGCTTCATGAATCCCCCCGCTTTTCCTCTCAGTTAAATCTGCGATTCGAACGCACGCTCCAGTACTTGGGAAGATTATGTGGATTTGCAAAACTTTCTGAAAGACTTCCTGTCCATTAGCCATTGGCCGCTTTACAAGAAGGCATAAAGATAGCATTTTCCTCTTGTAACAGATGTAATATCCTTGCAGCGTTGTTCGTACTGTTTGAAGGAAAGCAATATTCCTTTTCTCTCAGATTTGCTGAAATAGTGGCATGTCTCAACATAAACTGAAAATATATTTGGAACTTCATTTTATTCAGCTTTCAGAACTTCACACAAGGGATGCACACATGAGGATCAGCTTTCTGTAATTAGTGAGGCATGTTAGAAGGGCTGGATCCTGTAAGGTCATCTGTGCAGCAAACAACGGTGTTCTCGTTGTGCCAAGAAGCACTGAAGATCTGCTCTTGGCATGACCCACTAGACTGACAGTTTTATTTCAGTTGTCGTTCTTGAAGCTCATATGAAACAGTTTCACATTTTTAGTTTATGAATATATTGTAGAAATTGTTACATTTCACGCAGGATGTGGAGCGAATTCACATATTTTGATTTCCAGTTTATGCTCATCACAAATGAAGAGGGAGAAAAATAGTCCTAAAAACCATTACATCCCAATTAAGACTTGGAACAACTCTAGGCATAATTCAGAGCATCCTAAAGGCGGCTCCAGCTCGTGTTGGTTACACAAGTCCCAGCATATACTGGCTGCACTGACTGTCTGGAAGGGTTTTTCTCAGGTCCACTCCACATCCTCCAGCTGCCGGCACGGCCTGTCTCCTGAATGTGTTTCTGAAATAGGGAGAGGATCAAAGAGCAGATGGCACTGAGCTGGCTTTGCCAGTCCTCTGCCACCGGAGGAATTTTTCTGTGCCAGTAAAAATCCTCTGCTCCATCCTCAAGCCTGCTTTTCAGCTACTTTACATGGCCAAGGCAGCACAGAGCATCCAAACCAGGGTCTAGGTGCTTCCACAGTGGCTTCAGTGGGCTTGCTCCAAACTCTCCCAGGTGTGGCCGAGGGTGCAGACAGCCCATGGCAGACAAAATACGTGGTTTGTAATGAATGAGGCAGAGCTGTGCAGCAAATTCACCAGGGATACTGTGGCAAGCCCCAAAAGAGGCAGAGGTCTAATATCCATTGAAAAGCAAAGATAAAAATAAATGTTGCACAGCTGCTCTCCTCACTTTGCACTAGACAAGGACATTTTAAAGGGTAAATATTGTTTAGAATAATCCATTGTGCAGAAGCCTTTGGATTATCTACCGCTTCCATAACACGCTTCAGAGAATAGCTACCCTGAGTTGCATCAAAGGACTGCCCACAACCCTTCTCCTAAGAAAATAATTAGGAAACCCACTCTATAGTTCAAAATCTGAACAAAGCACTTTAACAAACTTCACAGCGGAGCAGGAACAAGCTGCTGGGTGAGTGGTGACAAGGTGTTTCATAACCGAGGATCTGCAAACCCTTGCTGACAACAAGATCAGCACAGCGGGACCACTGTTCAAGGGAAGATATTTTAAGTCTGGCAGAAATTTTACAGCTCTTCTACAACCCAAATCATCACAGAATCAGTTGAGGCAATTTTTATTTCTGAAGGGCAGCATCTGGCCTACTTGGCACACTTAAATTTCAAATGTGTACTTTTTCAAAGCAAAAAGCATAACAAAAGTATATAACTCAAACTGGCAAAACACTATATTTTGGATGGCATTTTGTAGTTAATAACAATTTAACGTAGCATAAACTCCACTTCTGCTGTGCTTCAGCCTGATGGAACCTGGAAAAGCATCACACGCGGTTTAGAACAGAAATGCTAAAAGGTCTTCAAAAGCAGCAGTACTAGCAGGCTCTGCTGCTCTTACAGGAGCAGTAGCTTCTGCGATGTTATTAGTGACTGGTGTTAGCGCCCGATATTTACTGTAAATGGAGGAGATTCTGAAATCGTAAGGGAATGTGAGGGGTAATATCTTGGTCACGGCACTGCAAAATTTATACTATAGTTTTGCCTGTTCCCAAAATAAGAAAATAAAAAGGCTGTACAAACTTCAGAAGACTTGTACCAGATTCACTGCAATTGGTGGGAGTTTTACTTGTGTCCCCATTCACGTGAAAAGCCCTCCCTGGGGCTGAACCTGACCCTGCTTTGGGCAGGACTGGCTCCTGCTTCATTCATCCCTTATGTTCCCCCCCCCCCCCCCCCAGTTTGCAGTTGGTGCCACCTAGACGTTTTTTTCCTTTCACGAACTGTCCAAGCATAATCTGGGCTCTGGGCGTGTCTCGGAGAGCTAAGCTGTGCCTGAGCAACGCGGCTGAGCGCCAGCTGCCTTTGTTTGTCCTCAAGTACCACTGTACTCCTCCATGCCGTACATTCTGGAAAAATCTGGGTAGCCCCCCCCCACGCCTGGGAATGGCCAGACCCCAGGACATGTATGCACACCGCGGGCTGGAGGAAAGCCAGATTGGCTAATTCCTCATTTGTGTCAATGTATTTAAGCTTCTTCCTAACAACGTGTTGACCTGGGTAGAGAAGAGGAGCCATATGGCATCTCCGCCCCTGACAACAACTGCTGTAAGTGTGCTCAGTGCATTACCTAGTGATTTGTTTAGATTCAGCTGTGTCACTAACTTGCGGCAATCTCAATTATAATTAAGTTGCATATTAGGCAGAGTCCTAGTATAAGCCGGTTTCATTTTCATATGCTATTTGCATTGTATTCTCTGCCATAACACTGCTTACGGATGAAGTGTCCTGACCAACTGCTGCTCAGGGCCATTGCTCTAATCCGAGCTCAGTGTGAATTTGTCTAGAGTGGCACCCCCAAGAAATCAGTCAACTACAGCCTCAGCCATGGAGCCATGCCGTAGCCAAATAAAAAACAGAAATAATGCACAATCACCAGCCTCAGCACCTCATCTTGCTAACGTCAGCCTTTGGATCCCCACTCTTTTTTTACTTTTTACGTTTTTGTGTTTCGATTATACTGTACGCTATTTAAAACAGGGACAATGCCTTCCCTTATTTTTGTACAAGATCCAGAGCAGTGAAGCACCAAGCTTAACTGAGGGCTTTGAGAGTCAGAATAAGCCACCGTTTGTTTTAGTCATTTGCACACTTGGAGGTAAATAATGGGTCAGGGAACAGCTCCGGGTTTCAGCAGTGTTTTCTAGGGTGTTTGTCATGTATATTTTCTCAAAAAGCATATATGAAATAATGATACCGGTTTACATCATCTAGATTTCCTAATTTCCCCAGACAGTTTCCTGTGTTTAATAACAGGATGAAAGAGCCCAATAGTGCCATCCCCCCAATGCACTGCAGAAAGAACAGTAACATCCCCTCCTTTCTACAGTATAGATTTCTGAATCAAATATTAATGCTAAAGATAATGTAAATTGGTTCATAAAGCTTAGAAAAGAGCAAAACAGTGTTGGGCTATTCTATCAACTTCAGTGTGTTAACGTGTTACTTAACGCAAGGCATACAGTTCTTAATAGCTTTCTGCTTAAGAACGCTGAACGGCAAAAAAAAATAAATTTGTAGATACTGTCAGATCACACATAATCATTGCAGCTGCTTTACAAGCGTTTGCTTTTGAACCATAACCTCAGAACAACAGGGGAAAAAGATCATAATAATCTAATTACAAATAATGTCCAAGTATAGAATCATGGCCTCGATAAAAAATACTTTTAAAATGGCAATGATAAAAAGAATTAGCACGCTTTTGCTATGCAGTAAATATCTACAGTTCATTATGAAAAGAACAAAAGAATGTCATTTCTGAAGGTATTTAAGGTAAGTGTGGGACAAATTACGGGGCAGCAGACAATGGAGACTTAATCCCAAATGAACACTATTAATACCATAAAAATTCAGCAATTCTGAAAATTCTCTACATCCTCTGCCTGGAAATGGAGATGACCAAAATGAGATGCAAATCAGTGCCTTTATCTAATGAATAATGCAAATGAGTGCTCCTCTTATGGTGTGGCAGTCTGCAGGAATCCTCTCTGCCTCACCTCGCATTTCTTGGGGATTTAAGCACCATGTGTCAGAAGAAATTAGAGAATAGAATTGCCAAGAAATGACAAAGACTCGGAGCCCCAAGTCAGTGCAGACAGCAAGGTGTGTTAAGATGCTCGGTACAGAGGAGGAGAGAGTAGACATCTCATTAAAATGAAAATGTTGCTGTTTTTCCTTCACCTAGTTAATGGAGTTGTATGACATTGTAATCTGCAATTATTTGTGTGGCTACCAGTTAGAAACATCCTCTAAAATGATACCAAGGTGGGATCTCAAAAACTTTATAAAAATCTTTCAGGTTTGGGTGTTTTTTTTTTTTTTTTTTTTTTTTTTTTAAATGCTGGTGCTATTTTATCTCTCTGATACCAATTAACTGCGTCAGCATTTTTCTCACAGCATCACAGAGCACACTGCACCTTATCCATTAGTCACAAGCCTCACTGTAACTTTCCCTTAGCATCTAACATTGCCCTCAAAAAATATTCTCAAGCAAACAAACCTTTAGACATGCAAGCCCTGAAAATTAACATTTTTTTTTAATTCCCCAATTGTTATTTTGCCTGAATGCATTTGTGATGCAGAATCCAGAACAGATTTCATCTGCTCCATTAAAACCTCTTAGCATGCAGACCAGCCCTGCTGCCACAGCCGTTGTCAAGTCCCTCCTCTTTGTCATTGCGCTGGGTCCCCAAACCCGGGCTTTGTGAAACAACGCTTTTCTGACAGGTACTCTCTTAAAATACAGAGCAGGTAGACACAATCTAACAAGCCATTTGCTCCTCAGACAACTTCTTAGTTATCAGACACAGAGCAGTGAAGGAGCAGCCCAACTGCGGAAGGGACCTCCCAAGGATTTGGGATGCCGGCAGGGGCTCCCTTGGCACGGAGATGCACGGGGGATACGCAGGGACTACAGGTCTGAGCATGTAATTCAGCCAGGCTGTGGTTCAGGCAAGCACATTTTGCAGCGGAGAGAAATCACCTCTCATTGAAAAGGGAAGGTCACCCCAAAGTCCTGAACTGTCAAGCTGAGAACTTAACACGATCACTAAACTTTGGGGTGCCAATCATATACCGCACAACCTTAGGGCTGTGTTCCTGTTGTTCCCTGAGCGACGTTGTGAACCAGCAGGCAACAAATCGGTGTTTTTATTCAGTAACCCATCAAACAGATAAATCTATGTACTAAGCAAAAGAAGAGATTAGAGGTGTCCTACTACATGTCCTTTCAGGAGATGTGTGTGTGTGGGAACCCAACCCTTTCCTCTCACAAGCTGACAAAGACATCATAGCTATTTATAGTTGAGCTTCAGTTCATCAGTTGGAGGCACACTGCAGAAGATGCTAAAGCACCAGCGACATTGCTACTAAATTAAGAGCTTACACTTTCTTTTTAATAGTTGAAAGCAAAGCCATTTCTCTATTGGGCAGCTTGTTGCAAACTTCATAACAGTGCGGGGGGAAAAAAAAAAGGCGTATTATTTTGGATGGATTTTCTCTCAGCTCAATCCTAGTGAATCAAGGGGGAATTGCCTGGGATGCAGGTCTACAAGGAATTTGGTGTGAACTCCATAAAAATGCGACTTGCAATCAATATAGCATTTTTACTCCCTTAAATTAGAGGGACACGGATACGTTCTCTGCTCCTGTTCCTGTTAGTAGTTACCATGCCAGGAATATACAGAGAGTTTAAGTTTCTGATAGCAAGGGCAATGATAACTATAGAGAAAAGAACTACTGTTAAAGCAAACTAAGCAGTTGATTTGAAGCAGGGAGACAATTAAAGCACAGCGTTTCTGAAAGAGTAATAAAAATGTCACCGCAAATGACGGATTGTTACAAGTCCTTGGCTTCTTCCTAGCACTGCAATAGAATACAGTGTTAAATCAGTTCCAAGAGATTATTAGTGGTATATGTTATTTTCACAAACTCACGGAATTGAGTATCATTTCATAAATCAACTGCGGGTTAAAATTACATATTTTTTTTTTTTTACAACTTTAGTTCTGTGACCTTCACATATACAATTAACAAAAAGAAAATTATAAAGAAATGGTTGGAACCTGACTCAAACTGGGAAAAGCTAAAAATATTCCACTAAAAAAACCAAAACAAATCAGAAAATAGCTCTTTTCTACGGCTGCGGATCTGCTCAATGCCTGTGAGGTTCACAGACTGCAGAATAAGACATTGAGCCACAGATAGTGGAGAAATGAACTCTCATTTCTCATTAGCTTAAGGCTCTGTAAATTACTTGTAAAGTGTGCCCATATTTTGTGCTGTGCGTTTACTTTCCGTATTGCTTTTCTGTATAAAGTGTTAAGAAACCTAAGTCAGAAAACTATAAATTATTAAAACCGGCAATAATTGAACCTAGCTACCTGGCACGTGGAGATCTACAAAGTGCAAGGCTTAAGCAGCCATCCGTATTGTCAGATAGAGCAGTATTGTAGGCTCGGTTGTAAGCTTCTCTGCTTCATGAGTTTATGAGCGAGATAACATCTTCTAACAAAGTCTGCATGGCAATGTTGTTGGGATCTCAGAGGCATTTCCTACCTGCAGAAAACCTGATTTCTCTTGCAAACAAATTATCCAAGAATCCTCCGAGATCTGCACAGAAATACGAGGGATCTCTGTCGTCGTCTTCCGAGACGCAACGTTGCTACGTGCTTCTCTCCATATGCACGGGTTGCTCAGGGGCTCCAGCACCTCGCTGGCCACTCTAGGCATGTGTAGGATCGCAGGGCAGGGTCTGCCACCAAGACCAGCGTTACCTTGTAGATTGCCACTAGCGGTGCTCAAGCGAGGAGGTTTCTCACCCTGTTCTTCAGCAGCAGCCCTTTGCTAAACCGCTGATGTCCACAAAACCGCTCTATTTCCCAGCAAAACACTGTGGAGCTGATCTCTGGTTAAAAGGGATATTTTTTAATTCCAAGGGTGTTTCCAATTTATGATTCATTTCATCATTGTAAAAGTAAACATGTTCTGCTCTTCCTGCAAGGCTTTATACAGCTCATAATTGTAAACAAACCAATTACTAATCCAGAGTAAAGGCAGTGTCAGCAAAGGCTTGCTCAGCATTGCCCTTATTTACTTTCTGAGGCCTTGGACATCAGCTAGGATGACAGCCAAAAAAAGCCCAACAGTGACTGGCTTATGTGACGGGAGTTTAGAGAAGCTCGTGTAAGGTGGTGTCATTAAAAGAAAAAAATAAAGGTGTTAGAACAGGTCATCACAGGTGCCATTCATCTCTGTTCTTAATTTGTGAAGAGCATTATTTTTTCTTGATCGGCTCCTGTAAATCTTCTTTTGGGGTGTCAGAAGGAACTGGCTTGGCAGGGGGAGGATGCTGACAGTTGCATTAGCAAAGGTGCAATGACCTTGAGGATGGGAATGGAAAAAAACCTCTGAGGCTAAGGTTAAATTCAGTGGGGCCCTGCTGCTGCCTGATTTTTGTTTCTGATCTTATGCACAATTTTATCATTCCAAACCCATCACTTACCAGTACGAGGCCCTTGACAAGACGCAATCACCAGAATGACATTTACTCCAAATTTTTAGTCAGATTATTATTGATCGGGAGAGTCAAACGCTGCCGTAGAAAGGCTGTGCCTGCTTTCTCTGCACTCCTGCCATGTGTTTACTCTCTTGGAGACTGCTCCTAGGAAAAGCAGCATGGTAAGGGGGTCCTCATAAACCAATCCCCATTTCAGCACACGCTTCTCCCATCCTACTGCTGAACTCCTTAACGTTAAGACTTCAAAAGGATTTCAAAAGCATTTCACTTGTACCCGTCTAAGGTCCGTAACTGAGGTCCGTATGGGTCTGTACCATTTTAAGGGACTGTTGCCCAAAAGAGGGTAGCAGAAGCGTAAGTTAGAACAAACCCATCGGCTCTGGTGGCTCCTCAAGCCGCAGAGCCCGTCAGGCGTGACGAGACAGGGATCCAGCCGGGAGGAAGGCAGGCTCTTGTCGTCTTCGAGCAGCTCCCCCTCTCTCTCTTCAGTCTTCCTTTTCTCCACCATTTTCAAGGGCCTCCACGTCAGCGAGGCTGGAGAGAGGGGCCGGCCCCGGGGAGGGCTGCAGGGACGGCACAAGTGGCAGAGGTACAGGAGCCACCTTCTCCGCGGTGGCTGCGTCGCCCCGTTCAATGCACGTACGCCACTCCACACCAGCTGAGGACTTGCAGAAACAACTTGTAGGAGGAGGGGAAACAAACGTGTGTATGGCTTCCAACAACAAACAAAACCCCTGCGAAGTTCAGACATCAACCATTTGTCCACTCTTCAATGTTTAAAAATGGCATACTCTCTATTACAGCTTAAAGGTTCACAAAATGTTATGCTGAGAACCCCGTCTTTTCTGATTAACAAAAAAAAGGGAACCGTTGAACTCCTGTTCGGAGACGTGCTTTTAAACCTGTAAAACCTGAAGTTCATAAACGATGGTGCTTAGCTAATGTTGAGTGCTGCAACTGATGATGGCGCAATTATGGAGAGCTATGGGAAGATTATTCATTAATAGCCTTCTGTCCTTTTTAATTATTTACAAATAAGCCATGAGATGCATAAAGCTAAACCGATATATTTTAATACGCAAACCCCGTTACTTATTCTATTTATGTACGCTAGCTGGTGCTTTCCAGCTAGAAGGTCTGAAATATGCTTTTGGTGCATTCTTGTGTGCCCCAAAATTGCCAAAACTGTACCCAGGAAAAGAAGGTGTCCCATTAACCAAATCCTGTCCTGTCACCAGAGACAATCAGCCTTGCACTGAAGCTCACAGGGGTGAAGTAATCCAAGACCAAGCACCAGTATAATGAGTAAAGAAGCTTTTATAACTGAAAAAGGTTGGTAATGAAGGAACTTCAGTGAAATTGCTTCTGACAAGAAAAAGATAAAAGATAAATGCATACCGTTAATTTTGCTTTTACTTAAGATGGTTTTAAAGTTTCCAGTCAAGAGTTTCAGGCTGGTGGAGTACAGAGGACAATACGCACTACTAAGGAACTGGTATTTGGGCACGATCCATTGCTGTCACCAGAAGTCCTTCTGTTGACTTATACATGGCACATCCATTTCAATGCAAGATCATATTTTAAGTCCTGTTTATGGAAAGTCAAACACTGACTCTCAGGCATGAAATATATATTACGATTCACCTCTACCTGCTTTTGAGTTATTGAAGGATACTTTTTTTAAAAAATCAAAGCCAGTGCTTCAGATAACAAAGAGCTTGTATGTTCTTAACCTTTTATTTTCAAAAGCTTCTCTCATTTCTATTTCAGGTAAAAGGGGACTCCAGGTGCACACTGCTGGCAAAAATCTACCCCAAAATTTTAGTGAGGAAAGCTACAATGCTTGAACCCCCTAAACCCATTAACCTCATTACTTAATGTTTCTGGAAGTCTGAGCAAACTCTTGCAAAGCAAGACACCTTGCTAGGATATTTCTGCAGGCTATCCCCACAGCATTCATACTGCTTTGCAGATCTATATGGTCAAGGAAGCCAAAAGACATGACAGAGTCTGGAAGGCTGCGATAAAAATAGACGGGGAAAATAGCACATGTAGAGAGAGTTGCTTTAGCAGTCAGAAAATTACATTCTGTACTTTTTTCTATAACTATTCACATTGTTGTTTTTAAAAGATGAGGGCTTTTGTGTAGTCATTTGCTATTCCATTTTTTTTTCCTTTTTTTTTTACCTTTTTTTCCCCCCCAGTCATTTGTAAATGTCACTCACAAGCAGCTCTGTTTCTAGTTTTCACTGGAGGAAAGCACCCTGTGAGCAGGTGTAGATGGTAAAAATCAAACTGATGAGTCAAAATGATGGCTCCTGACAGTTTTACAGATAGAAATCTAAAATGCACCAGGATGCTGGAAAGATACAGTGCGTCCATGTAAGAAAACGCTCCTCTCACCATAATGGTGTCCCCTTTTAAAGGTTTTACAACTACTTAGCTATAAATATTCTCTCTGGGCTGAAGCCTGACATAAAAGATCTCTGGTATAGTACAATTTCTTGCTTGTAATAAATACAATTAAAATTAATTTGGACCCTTTTCTTTCCTCTTTTTATTCCTAAATTCCATATAAACAATCTGCCTAAAAACCTAGAAGATAACAAATAAAACCATTTTACAGGAAATACGACAGACTGAACATCAAAGCTATATAAAATCACTTATGCACGTTGCCAAGCCAGCTCAATGCCGAGGATTTTCATGTCCCTAGCTATATTTGTACTTGTAGATCGAGACGGTGTCACTGCAAGTGACCTGTGAAAACATAAACTTCCATACCTAAAATGTGTATCAACAGCCATTGTTTCTACAAGTAAATCAGGTACAGAACTACTTCCCACTCTTCAGCCAGTGAGATTAGCATCCCAGTGCACACAGGGATGTGCATCTCCTCTGTCAGTGACCTTAATAGTATCTGGGACTGTTTTTGATTTTTCAGATCCAGCTAGTGCTTATAGGCCTTGAAAAAAGTAAAGAAATATTTGGTTTAACAGATCTCTTACACGGTTTTAGCTACTTTTAAATAGGTATGTGGGTTTTTTATGTATCTGAAATTGCAGCTTTGGCAAAACAGTATCGGTATTGGTTTTTTTTTTTTTTTGAAAAAAGCAGCAGTAGTCATACTAAAGGTACTCATACTGAAATTCAGCAGCTCCCACAAATTCAGCCCTTTCTAAACTCTGTGGATAAAAACAAATGACAGGTTTTCATCTTGCATAAGGAGATGGGTAATTTCCATACTTTGGCAACAGAGACTGCTAATGCTTGTCTGGATTTCTCCCCCTCTGCTCCACAGCACAGAGCAGAAGGGATGAGAGCGCCTGATCGTCGTCTCAGTCTGTACCTTTATTTCTCTTTTACTTGAATGCCCTGGCAGAACACTGCAGGCTTAAACGTTTGCATGGAGTGACTTGGGCTGTGTATGGGACTGGCTGCTTAACCAGTAACATAAATGTCTAAATGACAAAATCATTATTTGGGAGCCAACTTATCGACCTCTGCCTTCTTGAAGGACTCCAGGGGAGACTGCTAACCAGAATGGTTGTCCTGATGTACACAAGGTTTGCAGAACTCTCGGCCGAGTTTCAACACTTGGCTTTGTTTCAGCTAAGATGCTTACAAATGGAAATTTTGATATATGTAAGTGCTTCACAGGAACACGTATTTGGTTTCCAGTGATTCTTAGCTGTTACACAGTACAAGCCCTGCAAGAAAGAAACACGAAACTCTGGGATTGAGACTCACACAGGTACTAAATGATTAAGAAATATGTTTGTCCAGATAATTTGGACAAACCTGAGCAGCATAAAACTAGCTCTGCCCAGTTCTGCCAAGTAAATCCAAAATTTGCACTCTGAGACTTGTCCATCACAGCGGGAAGAAATACAATATCACGCTCCTTGTACGCTGTGCTCAAAATGAGACAGCAGCCTGGAATGCCTAATGCTGCACAGCTCGCTTGGGACCGCGGGGCATCGCGCCCGTGACCGAAACGTGCGACAGCAAAGGGGCTGCTCCCGTTGGAGGGGGGTGATCCTGCACCGCCGCGACACCACCAGGTCAGAAAGCAAAGGTCGCTCTGCTGAAAGGGGATTTACCCGCCTAGGGAAACAACAAAATCTCAGTTCAGGGTTTCTAGCAGGGAAGGAGCGGGGTCACCCGCTGGCGGGGGACCTCAGCCCAGGAGGGTGGGGGTGATGCGCTGTCCTGCCCCGGACGAGGAGTGCTGGTCGGGATGCTGCTTCGCTGCGTTGTCCCTCTGTAGCTCGGCAAAGCCTGTTAGGAGCGTGTCCCTGCCGCGAGCCGCAGGCTCGAGATCACCCCTGAGAAGAGGTACAAATTACAACAGGTCGCTAGTAAAGATTTTATTTATGAATTGGTATTGTTTTACTGCAGAAGGCGGCACTACAGTTGCTGCTGAGGGGACGTTCCTGGTCCAGCCGCACTGACAGCAAGCCATTCAGATTCCCCTGTGCATGCCGGAGTATCCATTTTGCAGTGGAAGCCATTTATTTCTTTATAAAATTGCTGTTGCCGCTTCCACACCCGAAGAAGACCAAACGGCCAAGTTCCCGCAGCGTGCTCGCGCAGCTCCCCGCAGGCACCCCTCGGCCGGCGGGGGAAAGCGCTGCGGGGGGCCGGGGGTGCTCGGGGCAGCAAGGGGGGACACCGGCGCCCATATTCACGAGAGCCGCACCGCAGAGCCGCCATCGCCCCCGGCGATCCCTTGCTTTCTAAGATCAATTATTATTACAATAAATTGATCACTGTGTTGGCTACAGATGTCTAATATTTCCCGTTAACTTCAGGGGGAAAAACAAAATAGGCAGAGCAAGTACCAGACAGAATAAAAGCAGTGTTAAAAGCAGCGTTTCTATGCAATGTATTTATTAAATATATGTCTTGTTAAAAGGATGCACTTTTACATAGAGTAGTGATACGCGCCTCAAAACTCCGCACCTGAAAATAAGCAGAAGCCTTTGTTTAGGAACCCTGTTTTACCCCCACATATTTTTAACAACTTAAGTACTTTGTGGATGTGTTTTTGCTTCGTTTAAGGTTTGAAAACATTCTGGTACCCAAAGTGTAACTGAGGAGAAAAAAAAAAAAAAGGCAACCGGATAGAGTTTTGTTAAGGAATTACTGGGGAATCTTGACGTGTGATAATGAATAAAAAAATGCAAATCTCTTGTACTGGCAATCCTCAGTTTTGATTTATGAGAAATTATTACTTTTTAGATTGCTTCCAGTTGGAAGAAAACGGAGATTTTTACCGAACTCTTTTTTTTTTTTAATTCCTGCTGTCATTAAGTACATCCATTTTTCTTCTCTTTTATGAAAGCAAGAACTCCTTTCCCAAGAGGTCCGAGGAACAAGGCGCCTTTGAAGTGCCTGTGGGCAGGCTGCTACCAAAGGCACAGGTAGGCTGTCGCCTCCGCGCGGACGAGCGGGAGGGAGCCGGGGGGGACGGAAGGCGCAAAGGGCATGGTGTGTGCTTCTCGCTTTCCTCTCGTCCTGCTAGCAGCTCTGGTCTGAGGCTGGAACGTAAGGACCAAAGCGATGCTTTGATGGGAACAGCCGCGTCAGTGGGGTGGCGAGGTGTCGCGCCCGACGCAGCGGGGAGGAGAAGGGACAGAGGGGCTGTAGCTCACCATATAGGTCTTGCAGTACTAGAAATGAAACGAAATAACCAGCGACTTAAAAGGAAACACCAAAATGAAAACTCCACTCCCTGAAGTATGATACGGTTCTTTCCAACAATGACAAAGCAAAACTTGTGTTAATTAAATGCGCGCAGAAGAGTTCAGAACAGATGAATCCAGGTATCGTAAATAAAGTCTGCAACAACTCTGAGCTGTACGTACTTTTAACGCATGCAACTATGAAAATCCACGCTAAACAACACAGTCACAGTAGCTTCATCTTTAGCCCCCTGTTCCCATTCTACCCCAGGCTACCTAACAGCATCGCACAGAAGGAACCGAAGTGAAGGACTGTACGTCCTTATTCAGCCCATAAAAGGAAAAAGTTTTTTTCTGATCAGCATCTCTCAACGGTACTGTTCAACACTGTTTTAAAAGTCTTACCCAAGAATGCATGTATGCATGCCAAAATGCTTCAAAAAAAACATTTTTTTTTTCACATTTTGAGTTATACGGTACTCAGAGGAATATCTGTTCATTTAATTATTTCAGTAAACATAATAATGGTATCACTAACTATACTAAGGAGTATTTTCCCTTTTTTAAGGAATATGAGCCCACTTGTAATTAAAGAAATGCTACATTAATGATGCTGAAAGTCTCAGAGGGAAAAATTTAATGTCCACCTCGTAATATTATGCCAGAATTACATGCACAGAAGACTTTTTAATAATCTTTGTTTCTTAATTTAGTTTTGATTGGCTATGAAATACAGAGTAGCTGTATTGAGCTCAAGGGCTCCAATTTCTACTGTCGTCAGCATTTCCGCTCTATAAATTGTACAAACGCACAGGACTCCGGTCCATAGGCTTCTTTTCAAGCTTCTGTTTAACCTATGAAGAAAATTAGCTGCAGGCGATGATAACTGCCGATAATGTCACCATTTTTCAGCCGCTGGGATGCGGGATGGTGTTACGATAGCTAGGTCCACACATAATCAGAAAACTGTGTTTTTATGTTGCCATTCCAGCTGCAAACAGGGGCTGGTAATGTAAACTCATCTCCAGTTTGCAAATTACAGCAATAGCCACTAGGAGTCTCCTGGTTAAGTCCGTGATGAATTTACAGGCTAATCCTGGCTGAGGTTTGAGCGCAAGCCCCGCGCTGACGGCTGGATTTCGGCAGGGGGGCCAGCCCAGCGAGGGGCAGGTGCAGCTCTGGGGCGAAGGGACCCCCGCGCCGTGAGCGGCTCCGCGGGGGCTCCCCATGCTCGTAGAGCCGGCAAAGTCGTCAGAACCACCTACGCACCCTTCTTGTAGGGCCAAAGATGGTGACGGTCCTCAAAAGTCAGATTCGTTTCTTTTTATAACTGGACAGAGTTTTGTGAAATTGTAACAAGCACTTACAAAAGAGGGAAGTGGAAGATTTCGCCAACTGCTAGATTTAAAGCAAATTTGTTTTGTAAACTGAAATGCTGCAGGCCGCAAGAACTAGCACCCCCAGGAACTTAAAAATTTGCTTACAGCATCTCTGCAAAGTGAATCCTGCAGCTCCGAAAACATGAAGTAGCTTCCTTCTCTTCTCCTTCCCCTGCCCTCCCCTCCCGGCCAGCTAGGCGCGGGCGTAAGGTGCCAGACACACTCTTACCGGTGCTGAATGCTCAGCGGCCACGAACCACGGACCCCCGGGAAACGGCCGCGCCGGCTCAAACGCTGCGACCTGCCAGCCCCGCTCTGCGACTGACAAAGGATGGCCACGTCTCCTCGAAGGAACGCCACGGAAAGCAGATGCGCCTCGCCTGCCGTCATGCGTGCCTCGCTCTAAGCAGCTAGAGATGGCTTTGCCACGTCCCGGGGAGCCAGGGGTGGCCAGCCAAGCCCCCGCGGCAGGGCGCCCGCAGCCCCGCGGGCGGGAGCACCGCTGCCTGCTGGCGAGGGGTGCCGTCACGCCTTCCCTACAGACACGGGCAACTCCACGGCCAGAGACCACCAGCGTTCGCTGCTCCAAGCCCTTCATTTGTTCCTATGTTCCTTCCACGCATCCCTCCTCTCCAGCAAAATCCTCTCCCAAGCCCTATAAATCCTGAGCGACTTTAAAAATGATGGGATTCTACACAAATAATAATTGGGAGGACTATTTATTTGGCTTCTGCTTTTTGGGCTTCTCAGTTTCATTTTCAAACTTTTCTCTGCAACCAGAAGGACTAAGAAAATAAAAACGATGTTTTAAATGAAAGCTGAGAATCTCACATAATCATAGGACTCCAGGGGTTTGAGGTTTCAGAATAATCTCACGAGTTGTCAATACTGAATGTCGCCAGAAACTATAATGTTATTCTCAGAATAGACTGCATAAAAGCAGTCGTGGGATAGTTTTCCTGCTGCGTGTTCCCCGTAATACGTACGGGCGCTGTCCTCGAGGGGCAACGCGAAGGTACTTACAAGTGGTGAGCTGCCACGTGCTGGGCTTAGCTACCAACTAGAGGAGCGCTGCATTTTGCAACAGATCGGAATGTGCACAACCTCGTTATTCGGTCTGCCAACTAAACGAGCTCACGGAGTAAAAATTCATAATGGGCTCGTAAGAACATTGAATTCCATGGGGAATATGCAGAAATAAGTAGGAGGCAAATCTGACCATTAACCGCCCGGCTCCTCTGTATTGTACGCTTGCACGCACTGCAATGCACGAGTGCATCGTGTGTTACTGCAGACTATTATCATCTCCCCCTCTCAGACCGCCTTAGATTTTACCATAACCTCCCCGCAGGACTCGGGTGAACCTCTCAGTCTGGCTGTGCATCAGGGATATGAGCTATACTACACTGATAGCTGACACAGACGCAACAGCCAGAACCTTAGTCCGTCGAGTCTGTGGTGAACAGACAATTACTAAGCCTGATCAGAGAACTGATATGGAAACAGAACAGGAGGCTGCTTCAACCTCCTCCTCGTCCTGCAGAAGCAGGCTCAGCTCTCTGGTACCCTCGCTTATTGTTAGGGTACCTGAAAGGACCCTGGTCTCCTCCAAGGAACGACCAGAAGGCAGCTGAGCAGTAACCTGACTGCGGTAACAAAGCGCTGGTACACAGGTTTAGCACGCAAATATCCAATGCTCTCCACAGTAAAACCAGGCATTTGTGTAAGTCGGTTTGGCACTTCACCGTGCTGAAAGGAAACCTTCAGATCGCTGTCATTTCAAGTTCAGGGTTCTTCAGCGCAAGAACATGCTTAACAGGAACGCACTCTTTTCCACTGCCCACCCTCTCCAAGTATGACAGGGCTATCTTCTTAACTCGTTTTCTAAAACTAACAATGAACACAAAACTAAAAGCTCTCCTCATTGGGCAATACCGAAGGCTCAGCCCTACAAACATCTAAAACCTTGTTTTGAAGGAAATGTGTAATTTCTACATGTAGCTATAGTGCAGATAGACATGAAGCATTTTTAGGGACGAGAGTGCTCTGCAGCTGTGCAGTACCTCAGGAATGTAAAAATATTTCTGTCGTTCTCCTAACGTTTCAAGTGAGTCAAGCAATTACCAACACATATGTGAATACGGTGTGTATGTACGGTACGCATCTGTGCTGAAAGCAAGTACGCCAGTTTATCACGTAGGGGTCAATCACTCTACGCTCACATCGCTAAATGCACTCCCTCGTCGTGCGTGCTCTCCCTCCCTCTCCCCAGCTCTTCCTCTACTCCCCGTGTGGTGTCGGGATTCTGGTGACCTTCCGCATCTCAAAGGCTTAAGCAGCAAGTGAACTACACGCGTTGCCCCAGGAGACTCCTGAGCAAACTTTCATCCCCCATCACAGCATCGAGGACCTTGCTAGGTCATACCTTTTCAGGAGTTCCAGCACCATTTTTTTTATACTTAGATTTAATCAAAATGCCTTTTTTTTTCCTAATCATTATTCTAACTAGAGAGCAGGGTTTTTTTTTCTTAAAAAGCATTATTCTAACTAGAAAGTGGACTGATGACCAAGGCATTTGGAAACTTAAAAAATTACTTAAGACAGGAGCTGCTGCAATGTTTATCTGCACTAAAAGGAAGAAAAAGGTTTTGCTGGGCCGTTTCTTTTGCATTAAAAGAACAACTTTTCTTATTCACTACGTGATGAGTTACTAAACGTCACTGATTGAGGGCTAAATCACAGCTATTACTGTTCTGAGGGAGAAAATACATTTCAAGATAAGGAAAAAAGAAAAAGTCCGTATTACGTGGGGCACGTTGCTTTGATCTGTTTTTAAACAGTGGCTGCTTGAAGCTGCTCAGAGGTTTAGAGTGTCAAAGCCATGTCAGTAGAGATGGATTAGTGGGCAGAGAGCAAGTGGTGCAGTCAAAGGTTCACGGTGAATGTAATTTATTCACGTAGCTCTGCAATTTATCACGTGGCTATTACCATAATGTACGTGGGAAGCAGCTGTGTGCGTGCACATAATGCCCTAAATGTATGTGTGGTTGGACCTGAACTCCTTACAGAACAGTAGTGGTTGAAAATGATACCATAAGGCATTTAAAAGCAAATTTCCTTCCTGTGGGGATGCTGTCACACAGCAATGATGATTCGTACACAGGCAAATAAATATCTTGTAGACTTTTCTCAGTTATGATAACCTCACTTACCAGAACTCATTGGTTTTTCAAATCTAAATTATGCAGGCAATGCGACGTACACTTCCAGGGCTTTATTAATAGATGTAAGTACCTAGGTTTTGCATCTCAAACTCACATTTTCTAGTCAAGGACTACTGTATTTTCCACTGAATGTTTAAGAGAAATATTCAGTGGCAAAGAAAATGAATTCTCCATGTTTGTGAGGAGAAACAAGGTACCTACAAGATGAAGATTTCCTTTAACCCCAATGACCTCTTACAGCATGATCTATCAAACACTTAGGAGCAGCACAGCTGTAAAAGGCTGACATATATAGCGTCTGCCTGATTTCTCATACCTGTACAATTATTTACCAAGCCCAACATTTCCAGAACTAGCCTCTAATTTTAGCGGCATCTAAATTAAGGAGCTTGACTTCGGTCTCTTTTGGTTGCCTTGAATGCCTACAGTTTCAGTTAACGAAGAAGGCTGTCAGTAGCTGGTGGAGCTGGCCCCCACCCAAAGGTGTTTCTTGCAGCACTGTCCGTACCCGCGGGTATGGACCTGCTGGCATGCAACTGCTGCGCGTGGTAGCAAGGCTCTGGCGATGCTGCCCGCGGCTGCGTGGGCTTGCCAGAAAAACTCCATCAGCCCAGCTCCCACCACCACTTTTTAAGCTTCTGCAGTTTGAGTTTCTAACAACGAACTCATGTTTGGAAATGATGCTGAATTATACCACGCCACGATGCTTTCAGGTGATCGTATTGGAACCAATTCACTCAAGTCTTTCACGATCCAGGCAAACGCACCCCAGTTGCGGCTTAGCGCACTAGGAGTTTTATGCTGCTTTCTTTTAAGTCATTAAAAGTTGACCTAGAGAGACACCGAATTCAGACAAAGTCAAGTTAGGTCCCCATAAGCAGAACATCTCATTGCCCAGCTTAATCTACTGCTCAGCATTTTGTTCAGCAGAACCTTTCACACGCGGAACACGATGCAGATTTTCTTGGATAATCACATGTGCGCTTTAGGGCTCCCGTTCTGAAGCCATCTATCACAAATATATACCCACTAATTACGCGAAATTAAAAGCTTGCCTTACCATTGCACAGAAAGTCTCGGGAGGATCTCCACACGTTATGTCTGGGGGATCCAGAGTCACTTTTACATATTTGATCATGTCTCTGGCTTCTGGCTGGCAGGCCATGTAATCCCATACTTTTCCTTCTTCTGTGTAAATCTGAGTCTTACACACGTCATAGTGTCCCCACACAGAAGGGTAGTGCTGCATCACAGAGGATACAGTAACCCAGAGGGCGTGAAGTGACAGGAATCGTGACAAATACATTTCTAAATCCTTCTATGTCACCTTCGTAAGGATGCTCAGTACTGGCGTACGTGCAGTCTATAGATTACACATATATGTACACACACATGTATATATTTTATAAAACAGGTTCCAACTCAAACGTGAAGCATTAGGACAGGGTGTTTGTTTCACTAAGTTGAAGACTTTGGTAGAAGCCAGCCAGACTCCGAAGACAGCCTTTCACAGCAACGCAGCGCTTGTCCTTTGTCTTATAACTTATCTGTCAGGGCTTCCTGGAAGAGATGTCCAATGGCAGAAAATAATTTGTGAAGTTGCAGGTCTTCAGCTACACTGTCGATAACCCTGAGTGATCCTCCGTGTTCAGGGCTCGCAGGGGATGCCCAGACACGCTGATAAATCAGTATCCGAAGCAAAAGGATGAGTGTCTACAGGCTGGTGTCTGTTTCCCATCAATCATTCTTTTCTTCTGGCACCAGCACCCTTTTAGAAACAATAAGAGTTAGAGTTATTGTCCAAGAATCAATGAATTACGAAATATACGATATGTTGACATTTTGGAAGTTTGATGCAATATAAAGCAAATTGGTATAATATGGATAACCTTTACTGGGGGTGCTGTGCTAGAATGAACAAACTACCAAAATCATTCACAGTGAAAAGTATTTTGACATGAAGGACTTAACTCTTCTCTAACAAAGACAGATTTATAATGTTCCAGGAGAGTTACAGGTTTCTCCTTCCAAAACTGTGTTTCCACCCTAGCAAATCCGGAGAGCAAACTACTGAACTCAGCCGTTGCCCAGACCAGGCAGGCAGGGGAGCGGTCAGCAGCAGGAAGGCTCTTCTGCTGAAGTGACACAGAGAGGGGCATCAGGGCTACCAGGTGCTGACACTCTCCTGGCAAGAGGAAAACCTCTGCGAGCTCCGAAAGCCTTACCCATTTGTTACTTTTTTTTTTTGGTTTGGTTTTTTTTTTTTTTTTTTTTTGGAAGAGTCACGAAGCGTTTGCAAGCGCACTTCCGTTTCCTTGAAATTTCTCATTAGCATCAGAAGAGCTTTGCTCCTTTTTTTTTTTCCTTTGAACTGTGACTTACTGATCACACTGACGATAAACTACTGATAAAGATAATAGTTCATTTGTAGCTTACTACAAGGATGCTTTCCCCCTCTGTTATGCCAGTCTTATCTTCCTAGGTTTGGGGGTGGGGGTACCTGTGTACTCATAGCAGATATATCCTCCCTTTCCTCTCTTCAGAAAGCAACCAGAAATCCCCTTGGTTTGTATCACCTCAATCGTATTATTACAGGTGTGAAATCCTAGGATGTTATTACAATGACTTAAAATACACATTTGCTAAAAAACACAGGTAAAGATACAAATCGTGTACGAGGGAAACTGCCAAGATGGAGCAAGTTCCCTGAAGGCGGGCAAGGAAAGCCAGGGCTAGAACTCGATCTCATTTCTCTCAGCCTGCGCCTGGCGCCAGCCCGTGCCCGCCGAGGACGGGGAGCCTGGGCGCTGGGCCCTCTGCAGGAGGAGGATTTCAGGAGCCGCCGCAGCACCTCTGCGCTCTTTCTGTCTGGATGCTAAAATCTGAGCAAACCCCTCAGACAGATGTAAAGAAACAACCGTAAATCACCGCCTTCTGCAGCCCGCTTTGCTGGTGACCAGTTTTAAGTTACGCCCAGTGTCACGAACCCTCCTGCACTCCAAAACCACGTGAAGTGGTACGTGCCCTGGTGAGCTCCTTGGCGTGTCGCTTTGGTAATACCCATTCTCAAAACTTAGCTTCAAAGCTGTCTGCAGACGGCCTCCCTATATTTAAATAATGCTTCATCTTAAACTGAGCTAAACTACAGACGCTACGAAATGCCAACAGATGGTTGAATTGTGTTTCCATAGCAAAGTAATTTACAATAATTGCCGTATGGACGTAAATGCAATTTTCCATTATATTCATTTTATCAAGTGTTACCATACAATTCTCATCTGTTTTATCAGAATACGCAGAGAATATCTGAATTTTCAGGCAATAACAATTCTCAATTAGTTCAAATATATTTAAGCTTCAAATCTGAATTTTACACAAAAGCAGAAATATCTAAGACCAAATTAAAATTAAATCTCTTTAAGAAGCACACTGTGTAGTGCCACTGCCTTTTTTTAGCGACCTTACATTCTTTTTTGTTTTCAGTGGGAATGTTTACTTATTATCTTGGGATTCCGTAACTCGGAGAACACTTTCCATGTCATTCTAAAGACACCTCGTACTCCTTTCCTCTAGTCCTTTCCAGCGCATTTTACTATTTTGCAGGGGAAAAAACCACCCCCAAAACCCCGCAGCTTGTAGCAGTCACTATACGAAAGGGAAACAACTGGCCAGCTAAAAAGAGAGGCAAATTACTTTAAAGCTGTGACAAATCAAAATATACTCTGTATTGGTGAAGGCTTGGCCATAGCCGGAATAAACAGTAGGTGAATATCACGTTTCTGTGTAGAAATAAGAAGTCACTCAGTTTCATTATCCTTAGACTACAAGGCTGTATATTCAGGCAAAAATAGGTTTGTTTTCTTTAATATTTTCCTTGCCAGCTCTTCAGCTACCTGTAACCTTTTATAGCTGCTGAGACTCAGCTCCACTAATAAACAGCACTGGATAGGACTAAAATAATGCGAAGCAAGCCACTACCTTAACACACTGCACTGAAATACTTCCCATATAACGAATTCTCATTAAAGGAACCCAGAGACATAATGATGGTCGTTACACGGAATTATAGACTATAACATCGATCGAATTTAGTGCACTGACAAGGAAAAAGCGCAGAGGAGTGCAAGACATCTGAGCATTAGGCAGCTGTAGCAGCGCACGACAAACATTCCTGACAAGCAGCAGCCAATTATAGCTTAAATTTCTGGCATATAATCAGTTCTGATTAATAGTTTTCCATTACATTACAGACATATTATTAATGTATTAAAAATGTCAAGCTTTGGCAAGAACTAATACGGCACGGCTCAGTTAGTCTGCAATATCTTCTTCTAATGAGCTTCCATTGATACAGAGAAAGATATTGACCAAAGCACATTAAGCATCATGCGCTGAGCGCCGCTGGGGCTTTTCTGACGGAGCTATACGATTTGTCTCGCTTATATTTATTCCTGCAGAGTCACTCACGATATGCATTCTGCATCTCAGTGCTCTATTGCTAAGGACATATCTATTTGAATTATTCTGTTAAAAAAAAAACAAAAAAACCCCCGTTTAGAATAACATTTCTAAAGTTTACAGCTGCACCGGTCGCACAGCGCTAAGCCTCTAGCTGTGGGCAACACAAAGCGACGGGTTTTCTGTCCCCCGTGCTGCCCGTGCGTTTGACCTTACCAAAGAGCAATCAAAGTAACTGGGAACGACTAAGTTGTGGTGCCCCGACCGCCGGCACGCCGCGGTGCCGCGCTCGTTGCACGCCCTGGCCGTTGGGGGCCCGCGGGGTGGCCAAGAGGGCGCAGCGTCCTCGCTGGCTGAGGGCGAGGGAACGCGGACTGCTGGAAGGACATCAGCTCGCGTACGCGAAGCCTCCAGAGCTCCTGGAGAGCTCCTCTGCGGGGCAACGGCGGTGTGAACGGCGGGACGCTCAGGGCCTTGAACGCTCGCTCCCACGTGCCGCAGCCTCTGCGGTGTGGGAAACACCGGGAGGCGAAGGTGCCGACGGGCGCTCCTGCTGCCTCTGCCTTCCCCAGAGCATCGCTCCGGCTGCGGGCCGGCAGGCATGCAGGCCACGGCCAGCGTGCCGTAGCCGGTTGGGAAGACCCCGGACTAAAATCAGCCGCGACGGCGGCTCTGAGCGCACGCATCCCTTCCCAGGTGGGTAAGTCACCCCTCACGCAGCACGTGAATTCTGCGCCCGGAGCAGGCGCCCCCCTCGCAAACCGGCTCCAACGCACCTCGGCGGAACCGGTGCCGCTGGGGAACGTCAGACCTCGTCGGGGGTCGTTAGCAAACGCTCCCCTCTGCCCCCTGCCACCCCCTTCCCCGCTCGGCTGCCCCCGCGCGCCCGCACCGCGTCGGCCGGCCGCCCCGCACCAGCTCCCTGCCGGGAGGCGGCTGTGCAAACCGCACGCCGGGCTCCTGCCCTCCCTCCCTGGCGAGCAGCCGCTACGCGAGGGAGGCAATAAATAGCAAGCGGCCGCCTCTCCCGCAGGCCGTGCGTTCGACGCAGCGCACGCTGCCGCCGCGCACGAGCGAGGACGAGAGCCGGACCCCGTCACCGTAACGCACGGCAGCCTGCGGACAACCGGCCACCGTCCCTGAGCAGGGACAGGAGTCACCTGTCCAGGAGTGCTGGCTGTCCCCCCCCCCCCCGACACCGGCACCTGCAGAACGTTTTTTTCCCCAAAGGAAACATGTTTTACGTTGGTATCCCTAACAGCTTCAGCAGGTGAAGGTATCCAATCGAGCCCAGGCAAGAAGATCCTTTGCGTCCACTCCAGGTGTTAATTACCTGAAGACAGTTTAGAACGTATGAAGTAATGTGTATTGCAAAACAGAACTAATCCTCATACCTGCAGCTGACGTTTAATAAAACCCAAGTGTTTCACACCTTGCTCCACCCAGACAACGTGAGAACCTGGTACCTATAAAGCTCCGATATTTACAAAAAAAACCAAAAAACAACCCCAACCCAGCCTCTTTTATAAATGCAAAATTATTCACCTATGCAAACAGAAGGGGCCCTGTATTTAACGACTTAATGCACGCTTTCCATCACACTTGCACGAAATACGGTATATTCCAAACAATTGCTGTGGTGCCTTTGGACTCAAATGCTGCTCCAAACAAAGTTTAGGTTCCATTTTTTCCCAGCTTATTTAACTGTTTAGCAGAAACAGATTTCTTTGCCACCACAGGAGGAATTTAAACTGTCAATACCTATTGGCTGAAAAAAATAAAACACAGCGTTCTGCTACCAAGAAAACTGGGATTCGGCACTGTCCTTCCCTGGTTTTCCCGCATCACTCTTTGCTGAGTGACACCCCACACTACTGTGCCATGACTGGCCGGGTATCACCAGCTGTCGGCACACAGACAAAAACCACTTCAGCTATTTAAATTTTAGAGGCTTCGTACGTAGCTGCTTTAAGTTCTTCCTCTAGAATCTTTATAATTGTGGCTTATTGCCTTAAATATCTCTGTACCTAGCATCAATCTGTTCTGCAAGCTCTTCCTCTCCGAATTTAAGTTAGCGTTTGGGGCGGTTTTTTGGTCGTTGCTTTTCACAGGCTCCTCGGGCAGCGTATCCGGGGTACAGGGCCACCGAGCTTTCAAGCCGTGCTGTAAGCCGGTGACTTTCTTAGCTTCGAAACCGAATGAAAGCGGAAGCCTAACGGACCCTGAACTTGTTCTGTGCTACTGCCAGATTTTTACATACGTAGCTAGAAAGTTGGTGCCGCTTCTTATCAGTGTCACAGGGTTGAGGGTTGATGGCAAAGTCCAGGACTCCATGGGGATGTCGCCGCTAACTGTTGGAAACCCTCTGGTAAACATCCTTTAAAGCTCCGAAGATGTGCCAGAGATCAGCCTTTGTTTTCTTCCGAAGCAAAACAAAAACCCCACACACCAAAAAATAAGCCAGGGAAAAGTTCTACTGCGGTTCTCTTCCCTTCGACTGGCTGCCCAGGCCACGGCTCCTCGTCCCCAGCCGCATCGTCCTTAGGCAAGGCAGTGATTTATCCCCTCTTCAGCAGCATCTCCGCCGGCTGTTTCGCCCACCGCCTCGCTAAGAGCTGCGCACAAGTCAGGCTGGCTCCCCGCACGCCAGATCCGCAACACCGACAAGTTGATCGCGGAGCACCACGCGCGCGTCCAGCGGAGGCCGCACACGCACACGGACACGCACACGGACACGCACACGGACACGCACACGGACACGGACACGCACCAACTTCGGGCGGACAGAAAGCGCCCGGAGTGCGGGGCTCGGCCGGCGCGCGCCGCTCGCCGCCGCGGGGGGGGGGGGGGGGGGGGCGGCTCGTGGGGGGCTCTGCGTGTGCCGGTGCCGGCGCTCGGAGGCGCCGCCGCGGCTCCCGGAGCCGGGAGGGAGCCGGGCCGAGCACCGGCGGGCTGAGCCCCCCCCCGCCCCGCCCGGCCCGGCCCGGCCCGGCCCGGCCCCGCCCCGCGCGGGGAAATCCGCGGGGCGGGGCGGGGCGGGGCGCGGGGCGGGGCTCCCTTCCCCCCGCCCCCCCTCCGGGGCTCCCCCCGGGGTCCCCCCCCCGCACCCTCCGCGCTCCGCGGGGAGGGGCGGGGCCGCGCGGGTTCCGCCCCGCCCCGCCCCGCCCCGGCCCCGCTCCGCGCGGGCGGCAGGGGGCGCGCGCCCCGCGCCGATCCGCCTCGGTCCGCGGCCGAGCCCCCGCGGGGGCGCCGGGCGCCCCCCCCCCCCGCCCCCCCCCCCGGTGCCGGTGCCGGTGCGCGGCGCTGCGGGCGGGCCGTACTCACCGGGCGGGCTCGGGCCGCGCCCCCGCCTCGCCGCGGGGCGGCGCCGGGACGCGCTGGGGCTCCGGCGGCGGCATGCGGGGCGGCGGCGGCATGCGGGGCGGCGCGGCGGGCTCCCCCCGGGGAAGTTGCCGGCGGGGCGCGGGGGCTCGGCGGGGGTCGCCGCCCGCCCTAGGCACTTCTCGGCGTCGAAGTTCGGCGGGGCGCGGCGGCGGCGGCGGCGGGCCGGGCGGGCGGCGGGGCGGGCGGGCAGCCGCTGTGCTCCGGCGCTCGGCGGGGCGGCGGGGCGGGCGCGCAGGGCATCGCGGCGCGGGGCAGGTGCCGCCCGCCGGGGCTCCGCGCCCCTCACCGCCGCTCAGGGCGGCCGCGGCATGCGGGGGGGCGGCCGGGGGGGCGCGGCGCGGAGGTCTCCGGCGGCGCGGCCAAACTTCGGGCGGCGGCGGCGGCGGCGGCGGCGGCTCCTCCCGTCGGAGCGACCTCCCCGCGACTGCCGGCGAGCGGGGCGGCGGCGGCGGCTTCCCCACCTCCGGGCCCGCCACGCGCGGCCCTAGCGCCGCCGCCGCGCCGCCCCCCCCAACCCCCCCGCCGCGCTCCCCGCCCCGCCGAGCGGGCTGCGGGGGGGGGGGGGGCACCCCCGGTCCGGCGGGGCTGAGGCGGCTCCCGCCGCCCCCCCCCCTCCCCCCCCCCCCGGAGCAGCCTCGCCCTTCCCTCGGCGTTATCCCGGAGCGCCCCCGACAGAGCGAGCGGGCGCCGCCGCCCCCCGCGTACCCGTCCTTCGGTCCGCGCTCCCTGCGCCCCCCCCGCACCCGCTCCGCTCCCGGCGCGAACGGGAGAGACCGGCACCGCTCTCCCCTCAGAACTGCCCGGGCTGTAGGACGGTATCTAAACCGAATAAGGGTCGAGGAGCCCCGTGCAGGAATTGCGCTCGCTCCCGGCGACTACCTGGTCACTGTACTGGAGCGGCTCCGGGTGCCAGCGCCGGGCAGTCCGGCGCCCGCTGTGTTGGGAACGCTCGGGAGCCGTGTTTATCGTTCCTTGGCGTGTTTTGCATGTTAAGAGGCGATAAATGCGTTTATGTAGGCAACAGTGCCGTTATACGCGCCTGACAGGATTTGGCATTTTGCAATGCCAAGACGTAACCGGCCGAAATGAGGCAGCGGATTTCGGGTAGCGTAAGACACCAGTTCTCCGTTTGGGCTGTGGCATTCGGCCGGTTGTGTCAATAACCGGCGGGCGCCACCGAGAAGGACGTTTTACTTCTTCTCCTTACGGACAGGCAAACCAGCAAAGTCGAGAAGACGCCATCTAGTCCTCCCCAGCTTTTGTTTCCCTGTGCGGGCAGCGGTGTTGCTTCTCCTGCCGTTCCGTCTCTGGCGTCTCTGCGGCTGTGTTAGTGCAGGTACCGCGCACGTGGAAAAGCAGTTCGTACAGGAAAGCTGGGAATGATCAAAGGGGTGGGAAAACTCAGCCTCGGGGTTTCTCAGCCCCCAAAGCAGCTCTTGCTCTGTTTGCAGCCTCCTGGCGCAGGGAAGTTGTCCCTGAGCTGGGACCGGAGGATAGAAGATGAGTAATTTTCTTTTAGCAGTTGAACTGGAAGTGTGTCAGCATCGAGGCTCCGTAGGGCCTCTTGTAAAGGAGAGGGGCAGAGTTTCACCGCAGTTGGAAGAAATGGGTTGTCTCCCTAATTGCAAGAGGGACGGACGGCTGTACAGCCAAGTGCGAGGCACCGTCCGCACGGAGCGAAGCGCCTGCGGCAGCACGTGCGGGCGGACCAGCCCTGCTGCCCGGGACAGCTGCTGGGGCCCTCCACCGCCGAGCTCCAGGCGCGGTGGCTTTGCGGGGCTCTGGGCAGGGCTGGGTCGGCTGTTCGCAGGTGCTCCGAGGTGGATGGTTTGGAAGCGCTTGGGGAGGGCTGTCTCGCTTTAGGCTCGAATTGGGAGAGGAAGCCGCCTCTCCACGGGTGGAGAGCACAGCTCTTCACGTCGCAGTGATGCCAGCAGCAGCGGTGTACGTGGTGGAGAGCAGGGCCGAGCGTGCCGTACGTACCTGCTCTGCACCTTGTGCTGCTTGGGTAACGTGCCCTAAACATCGCGTAGTGGACGGCGTTAGAAGCCTTCCATCCTCCACGCCGAGGAGTCTTTGGCCTGTCCGCTCCGACCGTCGCTTGGCTGGTGGGGCTGGCTGGCCACAAAGACTAAAGGCAGGACCAAGTCATTTGGTACGTCAAACATCATTAAGTTCCTCTGCTAATGACATTAGCCTCTTCTGTATCAAAGCTGGAGCAGCTGGTTTGAGTGCAGTGTCACCAAGTCTGAGATTAGATGTGCCATACTGGTACAGATGATGGCCAAAAATCAAATCCAGTCTGAGAACGTGGCCAAACTTCACAGCCAAATTTTAAGCTCATCAGAAAAAAAGGAATCTGATTTAAATTCTTTGTCAAAGGCTGTCGCAAGGATGGAAAAGCAGATGGAATTCGGCAGCTTGAGGAGACTTGCCTGTGTTGTTTTTGTGCTTGCTAGAGTCATAAGCTGGAGGAGAATGTGGAAAGGACGATGCCATTATAATCAAACTGAAAATATTGCACGAATGCCTGTACTGAATTTCTGACAGCCCCATTAGTGGTGTGTAACGATTGCTCACACGTAAACGGACTGGGGAACTGGCTGCCACAGCACCTTGAGACTGGACTTGAGCAGGGTTCCTGAAGCAGACTTGATATTTAGACAGAAAAAAAGATTAACCAAAGTTTGAATGGAATATTTAAAAATGTACAGACTACTGCAGGTCCCACTGCCTGCCTTGCTGGGGTGGAAATTGGCTGAAATGAAGATTTAGCCAGTTGTTAAATACCAAAGGATGGCAAGTCAGGACACTGGGAATGCATTATCTTGAAAGTGCTTCCAGCAGTATGTCTCGCGTCTTCTCAGTAATAGCTGATATTGGCCCCTGCCGGAATCAGGGAGAGGGATTCATTTTGATTACTGGCCCGAGCGTGGGAGCACCTGTGCCCGTTAGGATACTCCTTGCTACAAGGCGTAATTTCTACTGGAAGCAGCGCAAGTTGCTGGTACGGGAGTGGTTATCACTGATGGCAAACTTTTCTGTGAAACAACAGCTGACCCGCGAGTTTTTAACCAAGTCTTAAACCTAATCAGGTTTTGCATGATTTCAAGCTGTGCTTTGTATATTTAGTGCATCCCCTCATGTGCCATTATGAATCTTTTATTACCTGCTCTAGTCCGAGTTGACCTCTAATGACACAGCAGAATTATTTTACTAATGCACTTCCCCGCAGCAGAGGACCGCTGCGCTGGGCAGTAGCAGAGTCCCGGGCTTTGCCTGAAGTACCAGGTATCCCTGAAATGTGTCTGGAGACGCCGGGAGCTTCCCTGCCTGAAACCCAGCGTTCCAGCGTATCGGTGTCCGCGGCCCAAAGGGAAATGTGCAGATGCGATGCGATGCAGCGGCTGAGGCCCGACCTCGGAACAGAGGCTGATCCGGCTGGTTGCTGCCCCGCGGCGGGGCGGGTGCCCTGGCAGGGCAGCGGGGAGCAGGCAGCGGGTGCAGCCGAGTGGCGGCAGGGAGGCTCCCGCTGCGCACCTCTGCGCTGCGGAGCTGCTGCCGGCTCCCCGTGCTGCTCTGCTCCTCCGGCGAGCTGCACACGCCTCTCTGACCCCGTTTGCCGTCAGCCGAGGGAGGTTGTGCGAAGCAGCAGGCAAAAGGTGTGGGGGGCAAGAGCAGGAGGAGTGCTAATTTGCCCCTGCCTCGCCCTGCTGGGCTGAGACAGGGGTAGAAATAGCCAAGAAACAGCGAACTCTCCCGGAGGCAGAGCTGGTCTGTCCACTTTATTGCTGCTTTGCCCACAGTAGCTTAACCTCCTGTAAAGCCAGTTGGTTGGCGAGGACTTGAATGTTGGTCTGGGCTTGCACCTTGAGTACCTCCAGCAGCGTCATTTCCAGCAGAATGATTGGAAAACTCTGTTGAGATAAATGACAAAATCAAAAGGCTTCTGCAGTTGTGCAGGCGGGGGGGACAAATCCTGACTCTGTTCAGCAAAGCGGCAAAACCGCAGACGTCTCCAAGCAGTGTTCTGCCACTGCTTGAGCTTCAACACGGCTCAAGGGCAGGGGACGGGGAGGCTACTGAAAAAATTCACCCCTTGCTCTGAAACGTCCATCACAGTACAGTTTGTGAGAGGTTTCCTCTGAGTGGGATGGATGGCAGAACAGAAAAACGCTGGCAGCTACAAGCGCCTTGTCTAGACCAGGGCTTCCGTCGTAGTGCTCTGCCCAGAGCGGACCCGGCTAGCAGCGCTGGGAAGTTTTAATGGAAAAGGGCGGTGGAGGCACGCCGCGCTCTCGAAAGCCCTCTAGCCCCAGAGTGAGGTAATCTGGGCGGCCAGCTGGGAGTATGAAGTTGCACTGATGCGCGCTACATAAAGAGATATGCGAGTCTGACATCCTACTCCTGCCTCCATTTCCATACGGCTTGATAATGACTTTTTCGCCTCAGAGGGTAAGCAGATCTTTCCCAGTCATGTTTCAGGGCTGAGACTTTCTCTGAACAGGACATCTTGGTCTGAAATCTTGAAACTGGGTATGCATGAAATGTGGGAGGGAGGCTCCCCATCAGCAGGGTTTTTCGTTTGGCTGGGGTGGTTTCCTGCTGGCAGGGCCTGGGACCCCATTACTCATTCCTCAGGTCTAGGATAGAAAATGAACCCTTTCAGGAATCCTGGAAGAAGCGTTTTTGTACCTCCCATGCAGTTCCCCAGGGAATGCGGGCAAAGGAGTTCCACAAGCTGCACCCTCGGTGGGAAAGCAAAGTCAGTTATTTGATATGCAAAGGGTTATTCTTAAGTATCGGACCTGTTGATTCAGAGATGCACGTGAATTACCGCCTGGATGTCCGCTCGCAGGATGAAAAATGTTTTGTTCTAATAATAAATACTGAATCTCTGCTGTTTCCATTTACATAACACACGTGACACAATGTGTAAATCCTTGACAATATTTTTTCAGAATTTAGCAGCTTGTTTTTCTGCAAACATAAACATTTATTTTTGGTGTTAATAATTAATAATATGCCACATGCCCATAATAAATGCAAAATCTAATCTTGTATAGACATAAATGTGTCTGCCAAAGTGGTCTTTCTGTGCTGTGAATGACTTTCACAAAGTGGTAGCATACATTCTATTTTCAATCACTGGTGATTTGTTTTGTGAACAGATATGTCATTAAACTAAATGTTTTCCTTCAAAAACAGCAAATACTTCACACATTTTTTTTTTTTGCCAAAGGAAAAATAGTCGATAATTATTAAAAAACGGGAAGTGGCTAATATCAAACTCTCTGCAGCTGTATCCAAAGCAAAATAGAGGCAGGGATGTGGAAAATCCCAGCAACGGAGGAAAGGGAACATGAGATGTGAGAGCATCAGCCCTCATCTCCGCAGGGGAAGGGAGGAAATGACCTCCTTGGGGTCAAAGTCACTCCTGCCGTTGGACAGAGCATGACTCTACGTGGTGCAGAACAAGATACCGGAGCGGTGCAGGGTAGCAGATCTAGGTACACCCTTCCCTCACCTATTGATTCCTCCCTTCAGAGCCCGGTATTTTTAGGTTTCATTTCCTAGAAACCAGCAGTAGCTGAGAAACCTCCTGACAAAGCGTTTGGGCTGTATTGCCCTTAATGGCTGTCCCACCTGGCAGCTGGCGGCGCAGCTGCTCTCGGTTACAGCGTGACTGCTCTTCCTTACTGTGTTAGCACAGCCGGCAGCAGCCGCTGGGCTGAAAGCTGTAGCTGTGCTCGTGAGCCCCGCTTAACAAATTGCATCGTATTTTAACACTGATTTCTGGTACAAGACGGAATGTAGGTTGTCTCGTCATCAGCGAAGCCACAGGTAACTGCGGTTCGCTAACCTGCACTGGAAATAGCCATCTCTCCAGAGGAGGCTGAGCCGCCTTTTTGGGAAAGGTCTAGCACCAGAGGAGTAACAAGACGTGAGATGTTTTATCAGTCTGCTTGGCAGAGACTTCATAGTTTCTATATTTGTTCTGCTTTATTTATACTATTCCAACCAACCGATAACCCTCTCTTTAAGTAGCTCCTCTTTATTGGAGGTTTAACTATTCAGTTCATTGGTTGTGGTTAGCCGTGTGGATGACGTGAAGGTCCTCAAAACTTGGTCAAACCTTTCAGAAAAGGTAAACTTTAATATTCCAGCGTGAAATAAGAGAGGAGATGAAAGAGATTTATCTGAAGCATTTTCCTGCTATCATTATGCATTCTGGAGAAGACAAAGATCATAAAAGTCCAATTGCTATTCGTGGGCCAACACTTCCTAATCAAATGAAAGTAGGGTGCCCTAATAAGGATGGGTTCAGAGTAACTGGGCTGGGCTGACTCAGCCGTTTTTACACTGACAAACTCCCTGAATGGTATTGGCCCAGGTGCTTTGGGGGAAAGTTTTCAAAATTCCCAATTTTCCCAATTTCTCTCTGCTCAGTTCACCTTCTGCTTGGGCACTCTTTCTGCTGGAAACCCACAGGCAAGTAGAGCTTTGCGGAGGCTCACGTCGCTGTAACTGAGCTGACTCCGGGGGGAGCCTCCTCACTGGCAGGGGTGACCATAGGGTACAGCTGTCAATACAATTGATCAAAAACATGCACAGCAAAGTTTTTTTGCATTTGCAAAAAGGCTTTTAAGAATGAAATGGTCTATAGAAATGGCCAGCACCAATGCAAGCTTCAGCCATTTTTCGAACTTAATAGTAACCATAATGTATTATAAAAAGGAATAGATTATTTGTCCAAAAATATTGAACCTGTTTTTGAAATGGAGGTTCCATCTTTTAATTCCATACTTTGAAAATTTTTCATGTGCTTGTTTTTTTTTAGCAGCTAGACTTGTCAGGTCCTGGAGTCAGGGACTGCTTCTTACGTTTGTGTACAGAACCCAACACTGCTCTCATCCGAGTTACGCACCTAAGGTTGGGCTTGCTGCGTGTAATAAACACAGTAATTAACAGTAACTCATCATCTGTTGTCAGATATCTTCTAGCTGTTAATACTATCCTAAACATCTTTGCTTTTCAAAAATAGCTTTTTAAAGACGTGTATCTGTCACAGTATGTACGTGATGGCTAGCTGAAACAACCAGCCACTCCGAGTTCGGTTCCTGAATGGAGCTTAATGTTTGGGCACAAAGACGATTACGTTTGCTGTGTTAAAGAACCAGCTATACTCTGTTCCCTCAGCAGGGCAAAAGGCACGTACTGAGAACTACCAGTTATTTACCCAGTCCTGCATGCGTTCTTACACAAATACGGACATTGCTTAGTACCAATTTTAATCAGCCCAGTATTTTAATATTGAATAGAATCACTCCAGGGATGACTTTCATTGTTCTATGGTGGATGAATTTCTTTCATAGAGGAAAATCATAATTTAACATTCAGGAGTGAATTACAGTAGTGCTCTGACGTGGGATAAAAACACAAGAACAATGGGCAGAGATAGTATTTGAAATTATCTTATCCCTCCCAATGAAAAGAAGAAATAAGTATATAAAAGCATTTACTACTCAGAAAACCTGGATTATGAAGAGGCATTTCTGGATGTTCAGTTGACAGGAGTGTGGAACTCCTGGAGAGAGAAGGAGGGAAAACTCAGCTAGTTTTCATATGGCTGAACCACACTTTTGTCAGGTAACCATTAGTTTTGATTTGTGGTATACCGTTACGAACCAGTGAAGGGCAGCACTAACCAACTGTTTTAGGTAACTAGAGAGATCACTAATTATGTTTTCAAGTTTAAAATGATGTAAACATTAATTGTTTGATGGGATTTGCTATGAAATTGGTCGTGTTGCTATATTACTGCAAAACAGTAACTTCAAGAGCATTCGGTAATCGTCAGAGTGGAATTCTGCAGCTACAAATTAACAGCTTACTTGTAATGGATTTTAGGAAAGGGCATTTCATTTATTGAAAAGCTGAATCTCTTGCTGAGAGTATGATCAGTTCAATTGCTTCATGAGGTTATAGCATAGGATCTACACATCAAAACAGATTTTAGCGGAGTGAATTATGATTTGTACCAGAAATACGTAAACAATAATACAGGTATTTTTGTAGTTCAGAACACTGGAGGTATGCTTTTCTATACAAATTGGTAGATGAGATTACTTCACTTGTTTCTGACGTTTCCTTCAGCTTTTTTTTTTTAATAGGAAATAATGATTTGTATGTCAGATAAACTCGTGTTTATACTCAATATAACAGGGTATTGGAAAGAACTTTCATTGGCAATTTTATTTTTTTTCCTCATGTCTGAAAATTGAGCTGTGAACTTGTACAAACTCTTTCAAAATACTGTCTTATTTACTATGGTGTTTGGGAGGGAATAAATTGAAAGGTGCTCTACTGTTTAGTCTCATTTTATATGTCCTATGCCCATGTGCACATTTAAAAATTGCTTTAACAACCTTTTTCTTTTCCCCACAAAATAATATCTTGGCTTTCCATAGGAAACTATGTTATACTAGAAGTTCATGCAAACAATAGTTCATCTATTTACTTGTATAAAGAAAGCTGTATATCATTCTAAATTTGAAGGATTTGTCATGGCTGTGAAAAACAGATGAATCAGTCCTGTTAGATGATTAACTGAATACCCTGTAAATAAAGATCTTCACCGTGATTTTATAGTAGAGAAAGGTCTCTCCATGTACATTCAAATAGCTACCAACAATATTAATTTGCAGCATTGTTCCATTTTACAGAGAAAATAGTTATTTTAATACTAGGAGTATTTTAGCGCTAAAGAGAACGTCATGACTCAGCTCATAAATGCAAGCGTGTGCACATTCAGCCTTACTGTCTCCTTCACATCCGCGCCGCCTGCCGTGGCCTCTGGCCACCCAGCCAGTCTGCATTGGGGTTGCTCAGACCCAGGGTGGTCCCCAGGGCTGAAGAGAGATGGAGAAAAGTGTCTGGGGTCTCCAGGAGCAGTTCTGAGCGGAGTGACACCCGCTGACCCTTTGGGCGGTATGCTGCAGATTAGCTTTTTAGACACATGATAAAGATTAGCGTAAAGCCCAGCCGTCGGGCGAGCGCTCGCCTGTTAATGCAAAAGCGTCTACTTTGACCTCAGAAGTTTTGGTGTGTGATCTATGCACGAGTAATCATTGCATATGCCTCCACTGCGAGCAAGAAGCAAGTTTGTGAGAAAAGCTTTAAACGGTTGCTAGAGTTAACAGAACTTCTTCCTTTTTCTGAAATTGTTCTTGTCGTTGTTTTATCCGCTATGAATATTTGAAGTACTAACGTGAATTCAGATTGTACTACTTACTGTGTACTTGCAATGTTTTGCATGACATGAATGCTTTAGGCTTTTTTAAAGATGTCATTACAGAAGTCTTTCTGGCACACAGCTGGCCTTCCTGCCAAAAAAAGGTCCAAGTGATGGAGAACAGAGTAGGAATAGCATCCGTGGCACTTCAGGCACAGAAGAGTAGGCGTTTGGTCTAAGCAAGTTGCCTTGGCTCCTAGTGCGAGGGGATGAGATAGGCAAGGATTCCTCCCACGTAAGGGATCTCAGGTAGGGAGGTTTAATTATGGAGAAGACCCAACTGGGAGCGTTAAGGCTTAGGGGTGGGCTCCAGGTGAGCGATCCCCTGGGCACTGCCTCTGCAGCCCTGGGGCGGCTCTGCTGAACCGCTTTTGAAAGAGGTGCTGGTCTTATTTCCTCGCCCTCTCTTTCACGCAGTCCTTCAGCCTTGCGGTATTGGAGGGAGGTTGTCAGGGCCAAGGTGGCTCTAGTTGTTTTCTTTCTCTAGCAGACTTGTGTACTAACTAAACATAAATATCAGGATTTTCACATTCCTGTAGTCAACATTTATTTATATTTTAAATTTCACCTGCATTGTGAGACATTTATTACTATATTTAGTGTGCAAGACTGTCCAATTAATTAATGAAAAATTCCCCTTCTCCTTTTAAGGGATTAAAATTATAATTTGTGGGATGCGTCTGGGACACTGGTTACAAATTAAAATGGTGACATTTGCTGCAATGATGGTTTTTATGTTGGAGGACCAGACCGATAGATCAGATTATAGAAAAGATGAGTGATTCAACAAATATATAAATGATTAAAAGCTTACACTGGCACCGAAGTTTATATGTTTACTCTAATACGTAGAACAGCTATTGATCTGAAGTTTGATCAGTAATATTTACAAGTTTATTCTTGTGTATATCGTTATTATTGTATTCTCTTGTGCTAAAAGCATGCTGGGTTACCCCGGTAGGGCCCTGGCACTTCAGCCTGAACACCGGTTGCGCGAGCTGCTGCAGTTGCTCAGACGGCTTGAGGAGCTCTGCTTTCATGCTTTGGTAGGGCTTCCATTTAAAAAAAAAAAAAAAAAAAAGAGCCAGAGGGAAGGTGTTTCCCCCAGGTGAAGTTACGCCGCATAGGTGCACCAGCTCAGCTCACGAGCGGCTGTGTGTTGTGCGTGAAAGCAGGCGGAGGAGAGCTGGTGGGGCCGTCCCGGGCACAGACGGCACTGCCGTGTCCCGGGCGGCTGTGCTGGGGAGCGGGGGAGAGCGGTCCAGGGCTCTCGGCAGTGCCTCCTCCCTTGGGACACGGCGGCCTTTCTGAGCAAGGGCAGCGGAGCAGAGAAGGCCGAGGAGCAAAGACTGCATGGATTTGGCCGTTGACATGAATAATAGCCGGAGGAGAGGGAAGGCGGGAGGAGGTCAGACCCACCTAAAACACGGACCCACGTCAGGCTCATGAGCTCGGACTGCAGGGCAGCGCATCCCTGGAGATGTCTTTTCTTTGTTTTCAGAGATCTGTGTTTCTCCAGGGCTTTTAAGAGTAAGGTTTCTGTGGGTGAGCGGGTTTTTTTTTTCCTAACCCCTTGTTCCTCATTTGCTTGACACATCCTCTGAAAAGGCACTATATTAGACATCACACACAGTTGTGACTTTGATGCCGCTGGGGAAGGGTACATGCCTGCCCTCCCCTCCTCTGATTTTGGACCTTTTGAGGGGCCCAAGGACTGATCTCAGGACCTGAGAGGATGGGTACTTATTGTACCATGCTCCAAAAAGGCATGTACAGAGAACAAAAGATGTGAACCTGGAGGTTTCTCATAAAATATCTTCTTATAAAATAGAGCTTGAAATGGACTGCTTACAGTAGACAAGTAATTCCAGAAAAGCAAAACTGGATCAAGCTGAACCCGGGGTTTGTTAAGAGCAGAAACCTGGGCAATGGACATGGTCTGCTGGAAAAAGAGAAAGCTCAAAGGATCTCCAAAGGCAAATAGTTTAACAGAATTAATTTTTTCAGACTTATGCACAAACACAGAAAAAGGATTAGAAAGAAAAGTTTCTGAAATCAGAAGTTAAATGCCAGGGGGATGCATCTAGCATCCATCTGTAGTTGATGCTAAGGCTGTAACTGCTTTCAACAGGTGCAGGGTGCAGATTTGGCTCTTTTGAAGATGCCTGCAATGTGCCCTTCGGGCCTTCTACCCTCTTTGGCTCTTTGATTTCAGCAGCTTTATTTGCAGATCTGGGGCAGGGTTCAAAGGGACTGAGAACTGGGAGAGCAGGTTTTGACATTAGCATCTGCCATAGTGGAGAATCCAGCCACTGGCTTCCAATCCTGCCCAGCATTTCACGCAGATGAGAATCGACATCAGCTGAAGCTGTAACTTTAAGTATTGGCCATGTGTATCCTTCTGAGTGTCCAGTTTGCAGTGCCCCTCTGTATTTTTTCCTAAACAGAAAAATGGTAATTAAAATTATATGAGGAACATACAATTGGACGTTGAGGCAGTAGAGCACAAACAGCATAGCCAACATATGTAAGAACATGAACTAAAATAGTTGTTCTTATTTTTCATATTCTTCACCTGATGGCTGAAATCACAGATTATATCCAGAATGAGAAACGTTGTGTGCTTGACTAATATATATATTGCAACATTTAAACATGTATTATTTATAGAGTCGTAAATGTATTATTTTACATTTGTAGGTATTTGGCGGCATGGATCTAAACGATATTTTTCCGGGAAATAAAAACATGCTGCTCTGATTGGAACCTGACGTGACCCTGCTGGAACAACCCATAACAGGCACCAACAGCAGGCAAAACAGGGCAGGGGCGACAGGGAGCCAGCGGGAAGAGCGTGCTGAATACTCCTGTGAGAGTCGAGGCGGTACAGCTTGTAACTGCAGATGCTGAAGCTTGTAGGTAACTCTACTTAGGGGAATAATTTCATATTACTTCTTAAGGGTTCTTTTGTCTTTGTAATTGCATTCTCTTGTAAATAACTCTGCAGGATATCTTACCAAACAGAAACCACAAAGTCTTTTACAATAGGGAATTGCGATATTTAGAGTCGTGTCATGTCCCAGGTTGTTGCCTGAACACCCATTTACTTCTGAGAAGGTTGGCCCAGCTGCCCTGAAATAGCTGCTTACTCCATTCAGATTCTTATTAAAAAAATCTGTTAAAATTGGGATCTGAACTGGTGTTTGGGTTTTTTTTCAAGGCCTTGTATTTCTCAGCCCAGCAACCTGAGAGTTCAACGGATAAGGGTTTCTCAACATGAACAACCTGAAACGTATTTTAAAAGAAAGCCATTAGAAACATTGTTTTCTAATACATTTCACAGTTTACTGATGCTGAGTAGTGCAAAAAATTATGAAGAAATGCATCTAGAGTCATTTTGTCACTGGACTGTCACAGAAAGTGTGATTAGCCTCATAATGAATAATCAACAATGTGCAGCTGGAACTGCAGGGAGGAAGCGCGTGCATGACTGCAGTGGCAGTCTCATGGGCTAACTGTGGGCATTAAGGTCCTCTCCCCCCGCCAAATGCAGAATTGAGCATCTAGCAGCACGAACAACTGCTGTTCCGTTGTCTTTCATACACAGGCTGCTAAAAGAGTGTGGGAAGTGAATTGAGATGTGTGTCAAAAATGTCATTAACATGGAGAGCCTATTCCCTTGCTGTGAGGATAACTTGTGTGTGGTTGTCTCACCACAGCCGCGGTCTTATCATTATCGCCATCAGATGCATCCACTTGCTTATTTCTGCAGCCTTTTATTCACAGCAAATGAAAATGAGACGGTCCATTTCAGCTGTATGCATGTTCTCTGGTCGATCCAATAACTTCATCTGTTTTCTCCTGCAGGTAGGCTTCTTCACTCCCATCTGCCATGTACATCTCTAAAGTGTTGTGGGAATTGCTTAAGCAACGTTGGTGTATCAGATAAGAGAGAGGCATTTGCTGTGGAAAAGATAAAGAACTTTCCTTCCCTTTTAACAGTTTTGAATCAATTAGTTAATAGATGGTTAGTGGTTCGTGTAGCTTGATGGCTCCTTGGCAGCTTCCTGAGGAGTCAGGAATCCTTGGATGGTGTTATTGCTCCACAGTGATGTAATATACATGACATCATCCTCTACCACAGTGGTTGTTAGCAGGAGGATGGAATTAATCCAGCAGCCTGGGGATTTCTGGAGAAGCTATTGTAGTTTTGCCCTGGCAGATACTGAAAAGAATAAGGGTACCAGTAGGATGAAGTTCTTGTTAATGCATCTTTGCTCCGCCCTGTATGGTATGTTAACCACACCCCAGTCATCCATCTGTATCTGCACCCCTCAGTCCTATTACCAGTTACCGGAACCAGCCACTCTCCATATGCATTTTAGAAATTAGTCTCTGATTATTAAATCATGACTGCATGTTAACAACCATTATTTTCATAAACCCACTGCAGACTCCCATGCATTATAAATAAATTGTATTAACTCCAGTTCGTATGAAATATTTATAAATATTATGGAAAGGGCTCACTTTCTGTGCATAGTTATTAGACATTTTAGATTATAGAAGATTGCAAATGGTCAATTACGTGAAATTATGAGGATACAGACTTAAAATTAGGCTCATAATCCTACGACAAGAGAGAGACACACAAAACCAAGATTCCAAACGGATTCAAGAAGAGTGACATGCTTTATGTTTCTTAATTATCTTTATTTCCCAGTAGTATTGCTATTGCCAGAGCTCAATTTACTATGTGCCAATGAAAGAGTAATAAGTTGCAGAAACAGTCCTATATCAGATGAGAGAGTTTCACTCTCCTCTGTTGTCAGAACATAAACCCATAGAGGACAGATGATTTTAGCTATACTGTGTTCGACTCGGAGCAATTTTGGAGTTTGGGCAAAATTCAGTTGTGAAGTAAATGGTTCTTACCAAAAACTCTGCTGGAGATGGGCAATGAGGCTGTTGATGTCACTGAATGCTAAGCAGCTAATAGGAATTACAAATCTAAATATTTTTGTAAATCTAGGTCATAACTCCTAACTGAATCTTTGAAAATATCCCCTAGTGTGGTGATAAAAGCCAGAAGCCAGAGCAGGAGTACTGAGGCTGCTGGTTTGCAGTGCTCTTGTTTATAGAGTAGGGAAGGACATGGCTGAGTGACAGCTAGAAATTCTGAAAAATATTTGTCCAGGTTCCACTGAATCCAATGGAAACCATCTTTGCTTCTCTGGGAGAACCTGGGGAGACCAGCGACAAATACCTCCGAAACCCTCAGCCCGGTGGTCCAAGCTGGCCCGTCATACAGCTGCCCGTTAGTTTGCCCACCAGGGATTAGAAGCTTTTGAGAAGTTTTACCTTTTTGTTTTGGTAAGGAAGCTCTTCTAAGAGGGCTCGGTATGGTGTTTTACATAAACACGATAAACCTGTTTACCCAACCTCCTCTCATCCTCAGCCGCCTTCTAACTAAATCTAGGTTATGTCCCTAGTTAGAAAATTTAATTAATAAATAAGTTAAATGTTTGTACAGCACCTTGAAGCTGTAAAGTGCTGTCTAAATCCCAAGTTCTAGCAAGTCTTTCATTTATGATACAGCATGTTTTTACTAATACGTTTGATGTCCTCAGAACATTTGGATGAAGTGGAGCATATGTCCTGTTGAGAATAGGCTTTGCTGGTTGAAAACCATGCCTTATGAAATGCAGACCGCTGTCACAGCATCCAGTTCAGGAAAATAACAACACAAAGAAACATAATTTGCAGCATTAAAACTGCATTTTCTAAACATTTGGAAGCAGGAGTGAAAGATTTCAAAGAACCCCCTCTTCCTTGTTTAATCTGAATCGTGTTGCTTTGCTGATTAGAGGAGCACCTGCAAGTTTTATTATTATAATGGTATTGCATTTGACTGTAGTTAGTGGCCTGACTATTTTCATTATGTATTTTTATGATTTTATCATTTGGACATTTTAAAATGGAAACGTAATGAAAATCATAATAGAATTAGGAAGCTTTTCTCTAGAAGAACAATTTTCTCCATAGCCTGCTCCTACCAATACCATTTTTCTCATTGTAGTTAAGCAGAGCAGAGTGCTGGCTTTGGGGACACCAGGACTTGCTGTGAACTGTAGGACTGCAGTCAGGGAGAAGGCTTGCTCTAAAGCGGTCTTGCCATCATGGTAGTCACAGGGGAGATGTAATAAGATGCGTGATAAGACTAAGAGAAAATGTAGTTTAAGTCAGAGTCCTCTTCTATTTTCCACACTTAAGACCATGACTTCTCCCTGTGTATACCAGCCTGTACTTTATTACTATAAGCTTTCTTTGACTTAGGGTATCTTTAGCATTCTGATTCTCAAGTGTTGAAGCTGTCAGGTGGTGCCTCAACAAGCAGAATCTATTTTTTCCACGGAAATATTTCACATCATTACAATGCTTTTCAACTCCAACCAACTAAGGATAGTTTATGAACTACGATGCCACTGCTAATGCCAGTGAAGAGGTCACATTTTGCTGTGATGGAGAAGGAAAATTGTGCCTAAGGACACCAGAGAATGCACGTACATTTTAGGTAAAGAGCTGTTAGACTTCTAACAGCCATGTCAGAATTCATACGCTTGTAACTGAAAACTGATACTGGATAATTAAGCCGTGCCAACAGATAGCCTCAATAATAGGCTACCAAGGATACAGCATGCTATTCATGGCATCAAAAAAGCTTTGAGGTAGAAAGCTCTCAATTGCTCACCATTAGGCTGGCTCTGCTGCCACTGAAGTCGAAAGCAGAACTCCTGTCAGCCTCCATAGGAACCACACTGCACTGCTGACACATGCGTCAGATGATTTCATCATTAATTGCATGACCAAATATCTTAATTGTAAATCTGACTCAGCCTTACTCATCAGTAACATATTAGAAGTATAGATGGGCAAAGAGCAACTGTTCTTGCAATAACTATCGAGCCTCCAGCATTACGGGTTTTTTGCCAGATGAAATTAAAGTTGTGAGGAGATGGAGAAAACCCCGTTCAGGATAGTGGTCTGATAAGAAATAGCTGCTTATGTGGTGATTAGGAAGTCACCTAAGTGATGGTTAAGAGAATAATTCCACAAACTTGAGCACTAGCCTGCTTATGCGTTGCTTTCCCTCCACTCCCCGGCAGCCACTGTGCTTAGCAGAAGCAATAAATCACAGCGGGAAGGGCTGCAAAAGGCTGCCCGGGTCCCCGGCCTGCACCCTCCCTCCTGCGGGCTCCCTGGGTGCCCGCTCCATCACGCCTCCCCTGCCGCCCGGCTGCGGCGGCACCCGTGCTGCACAACTGCTTTCACTGGCGAAAACCAGCTTCGTGATCTCTTGGCATGGTACTTTCTGAGACCATGATTAATCCCCATCTTTTATGTCAGCTGTTACCCTGAAAAGCATTCCTGAATGGTGCTCAGGTCCCTGGGAGCTTCCCCCTTCCAGGCTGTGGCCGTTCGCTTCCTGCAGTTGCTCTTTGTAAGCCAAAGGCAGTTTTTTACTGCTGTTCTTACGTTTAGCTCTATTTTCTCTGATATTTTCTATCCTATGGAAATCAGATGACGGGCAGAACTACAGATGGAATTAAACTGAGTAATCCTCAAATTCATTATTCCAGACTTCTACCTATGTTTTGCATATCTGAAAGCTGGTAATGATTTTTCCGTGGATAATTTATCATTGGTGCAACCTTTTCTTGTCTCACCTTTTCCCCTATCTTATCAATCGAGACAAAGCCTGTAGAATAGAAACATCCTCCACTTCTCTGCCTAGTGCTGTACTAAGACCTGCTTGTTTCTCTGCCTGTGATCCCACACCCACAGCACCGCTCTGCGTCATTGGACTTTCCTTAATGATCTCATGGGTTTTGTATTAAGTACATGAGATGATACTGCAGACAAGTTGAGCTGTCTTCAGGGTATGCTTTTTGCTCCCATAACACAGCAGCCATGGGAATGGGCTGCTCTGCTTTAGCCTACTCCTGCTAATCTGGACACCCAGGACTCTGCCGCAGCTTGACCAATGCACAGGACTTCTGTTTAGCCAAACACGTGTTCATCCCATACCTGCTCAATTGCCTGAGTCTCTGATATTCTGTTTACTTTAAATCTTGTTTTGCAGATTAATTTTTTGATGTGTCATTTGGTTGTAGAAGCTTCTCTTCTTTTCCTGTGGGTGTCTTTCTGTTGAGGTAGCCCATCAGTGCAGGCTCCCTGGTCCTGCATGACCTCGAAGGACTTCTTGTCCACAGGAACTTCAAATCACTATTTAAGCTGATTAGTAAAGAGCATTTACTATAGATATTAAAATCCTGAACACTTAAGAGATCTTCACACTGCATAAGCTATTATGCAGCATCTGCACTGTTTGTCTTTTTTTCTGAGATAGTCATATAAGTCTTATAATTTCAGTTGTCACCGTGAGCAATCTCCAATGTTGGTCAAATGTTTTCTGGTGACTCCTGAGGCTTCCTGGCTGCCACCTGCGGTAGTGACCCAAACTGTATTTTTGGTATATGCAACTTCCTTCTTGAGAATGATCAGGAATCCTAATACAGAACTGGAAGATTGCTGTGTTTTGTTGCCAGGCACCGAGCTTCTTCACCCACCAGGTTGTCCAACCGGGCAAAGTTGCAGCTAGTATCTAAAGTATCTATGTTGTTTGATGGGGAAGTGATGGATGATCATGGTGTGGCTCCTCTCCACGTTTCTTTTCTTTTTCATGCTTTACTGGGTGAAATCCTATACTCATTTACACAAATGTAATAGTACTAATGTCCATTGGATTATTAAACTGAGCAGAATTGAATTTATTACATTTTGATAAGTTAAATGCAATTTCTTATTAAAAAGTAGTAGTTCCTTTGATACTCTTTGCATTCTTTGTAGCACGTGTGCATTTTTGAAAAAAATGTACAGTATATATTGAGATCATACTAACTGGCATGAGGGTTTCCAGAGCAATTGCTTTAACTGAAATCTACAGTAAATAGAAGAATAAAACCCAAGGTAGAAATTGGTAGCTTTATAGCTCCCCATAGCACAACAGGGAGTGCTACAGGAAAGCAGTCAATTTCTGTAAAGGCTTTATTTTTCAGCACTGGTTTTCCAGTGAATATAGCAATATGGAACTGAAAATGCAGAAAAATAGTTGCTTTCACATAAGCAAAATGCTTTCTCCAGCACTCTTGTCCAAGTGCCTGATCAAGAAATGACCAGTGAGCCATGTAAGAGATCCCAAGCTACAGCTCTCTCAGCCCGGCTGAGATGAGGACCCCTCGGCACGTTTGTGTGCCGCTGTGCGGTGCGAGACCCCCTGCCCGTCCCAGCCAAGGTGGCGTGTCCACAGCACGGGGTGGGCTGGATCCCGTGGGGTGCAGAGGGGAGCATCTCAGCCTCTTCCAGTGCCCCTCTTCTTGCCCCTTTGAGTTGTCCCATCTCATGAATCTTTAAAACCTTCCTTCGTCTGGTCCCAGTTCTAGCTCTCCAGCTTTATTCTTCTGTTACTATGAAACATGCATATAGATAGAGAATATTCCCCAGCAAAGTATATGAAGAGAATTGTACTTCCCAGTACTTATGAATATTATCTGGATGTGACTTCATTAGAAGCTCTAGTACAAATGTGCATTAAAATACATGAATAATTTAGCTGTCGAAATATTCTTAACTAATGAGATTAACAATATCCCTTTTACCAGTCAGTGGAAGAAAGGAATCAAGCATGGGTGAGTGAAGTTGTTTTATTTTGATGAGAAGTATGAATTGCACTTAAACCAGAATGCTTCCCAGTTCCCCACCCCACCCTGAAAGTTGGAGTGCAGGGCCAGAAGGAGCTTGAGATCGGCCAGTCAAACCTTCTCTTTCTGTTAGAACATTCCGTTTCTCCCTGTTTGCTATCAGGCTCAATAACTCACTGAATTAATAATTAAAAATATGTTCTTAATTTTTAGTTTGAATTAATCTGCCTTTAGCTTTCAGCCCTTGCTTCTTGTTATGCTTTTTCCTGCTAGATTAAAGATCCCTTTAAAGTGCCTGTATTTTCTTCCCACAAGGTGCTTATCTGTTGTAATCAACTCACCACTCAATCTTCTTCTTGATAAGATAAATAGATTGAGCTGTTCAGGTCTCTCACTGTAAGGTATTTCCTCCAGCCTAAAATAATGTACGTGAGCCTCTTCTGCACATTCTTCAATTTTTTTTTAACATTCTCCGCCTTACACGGCTTCTCATATCTAAAAGGAGCAATCTACCACAAAAATTGCTTTTTTTTTTTTTTTTTTCCTTGAGGAACAATCATCATACAATGACCCTATGCAAGCCTCAAAATAACAAGAACCGGATTTCTTTTGACAGCATTCATTTATTAGGCAGCAAGGCCAGCTGAACGTATCTGAGTCTTACTGCTTCGCTTTTGCATGAACCAGATTGCGGTAAAATCCTCTGATTCATCGGAGGGGAAGGCAGACAGTGCCGCATGTCCCCCGGAGGGGCCACCTGCCCGTGTCACAGCTGCTGACGTGTTGGACTTAAGCCTGGAAGCTTTGTGGTGGGGATAGGATTTGTGCCCAGCACCGGGACAAAGCTAGGGATCATGCCGTGGCCAGCCCTGCTATGCCAAACCTGGGAGCATGCTAATACCGTAGTGATTTGGTGATTTTACACGTATGCAACGTCAAGGAGCAGCGAACATATTGTGGGTGCGGAGCACTCTGGGGAGAAAGGCAAGTCGACAAGTACAGCTGGTACTGCAGCCTTTGGGTTTATCCCGGCTGTGCAGGGGAGGGCTGAGAGCACAAAGAAACTGCTGCCCCGCTTGCAGATGTCGCACAGACCCCTTGTTTACTACTCTTGTGATACTCACTGGTATTGTTGGTAGCGATGTGGTCCAAGAAGCAAATGGTATCAGCCATCGTAAGTTTAAAAGAATTGTGGTTTGCCCAAATTTGGTAATTACCTCACTTTAAAATACAGAGTAAGTTGTACATAATTAAAAAGGCAGTTTTAGGGCTACTAAAAGGAGTAGAAGAATAACAGACATACTAATTAAGTTTCTTTCTAATCTATATAAGTGACGGAATCAAACTGCCTTTTAGAAGTCAAAGTGAATTCCAGGTGAGTTCCTCCTGGCGCTGTCCTACAGAACCTGGCTTTTCTGCTGTCTGTACCTGCAAATCTCCACGTGTGCAGGGAAGCTGCCCACAAAGACTTCACTGCGTAGCCAGGACCTAAATAACGAAACGTTCCTGCACTCTTATACAGGAATGCTATATAGGGCGAAACACGTGGCATTCATGCCTTCAGCTGCTGAAGGACCGAGGAGATGATGTGTCGGAATTTCAATAGTCGTCTATGACCGAACAGTCATGGTTCAATAGTTTTTCCATACTGTTCAAAAAAAGCTGTTCAAGAAATTGCTAATACCTCATTTAAAACCTTGATCCTTTTGATGTGATGACAGGGGGTCAAGCTTGGAGGCGGTGTCACAAACAGAAAGATATGAATGTTCAGCACATAGAAGTATTCATTAATGACTCATAAGCAAGTACGCCTTGCTACTAATTGGGGATTTTTGTGCAGAAGGATTGTATTTATGGGCTCCATGCAATCTAACTTATTTTCATTCTGCTGCTTGCGAGGCTATCTTTTTGGCAGGAAGAAATCATTAATCAAAATCCTTCCTTTTGGAAATGACAGGGTATTGGGAGGGAGGGGAGAGAGGAGGGCAGGTAGAACATGCATCTGAAATGCCACAGAGATGCTGTACTGATACAGCTCATACCACCAAAGAGTAAAAGGGATGTCAGAAAAGAGGAAAGCCTCTATTCCAGTGCTCCTTATGTCAGTGCAGCATCGACGAAACCCAGCTCTACTTCTGCATGTGAAATTCGAAGTTACACTTTTATGATCCTTTTATATCTGTTAATTTTTTTTAAAGCAGCGCAGCTAAAACCCGTTCTGCTTACCATCAAAGTGTTTGAATTAACATTTTACGTTCTTGGCTGATGCAGTTTTCTCATTGTCTCGGGGTTCTTGTTGGAGTCAGGGTTTGTCAGGGAGCTGTGGAGATCGGGCAGGGAGCCTGGATCCTGCTCCTGCCGGGGACGGGGACTTTCTGCCCATGTGCAGTGGTTGCTCTCCAGCTACCAGAGGCAGCGCGGCGTGGGGTGCACAGGGCACCTGGGAGCAGAGAACCGCTGCGTGTGTGCTTAACAGTGTGCAAGGGAAGACTGCAAACCTTTCCTTGGCTTGCTTCCCCGCAAGCTAAGGCCTCTGCTGTTTTCACATTTTGTTGCTCTTGAGCAAGAAGCAGATATAATTTAAACAGATAAAAAAGCTATCTCCACCCTTTTAAAGGACCGAATTATGCATTCTCTGAAAGAGTTTTCTTGGCACAGAAAACTTGGTATTTAAGCTCTTTTTGCTTACTCTGTATCATAGGCTAACAGATAGGGATTTCACATGTCTCTGCTGGCAGAACCACCTTTTATCCTGTTCTAGCAAGGCCAGATTGATCTATTTTTTAAGATAATAAATACGTCATTGACCCTGTCTGCTAGCATACTTTATGAATACATTAACACTTTCCTATGTTGTATTATTCCTGTACAGCTATGCAGAGATCTCCAGCCATTGTACTGTAAATCACTGATACACAGACTGAAAGCAGTTGTTGTAATGATATCGCTCACCTACCACTCGCACGCCAGAGACGTTATGAAAAGCAGTTTGATGTGCACAACTTTGGTGGAGGCTGAATTTGTGTCTGTAATAAATGGAGGAAAAAATGGACAGGAGGGTTGGCCACACACCTGAGCAGGCCGTCTGCAATGCCAGCACTTCGCAAAGAACATTAGAGAAATTAACTCAGATATCCTTCTGATTAACCAGCTTTTCAAAGTCTAGCATAAGCTCTTTACTCTTTGGAAGGAAATGCTTCCAAGGAGGATAGAGAATTGTTTTTAATGGAGATAATCTTCTAATAAATTACTTCTGACCAAGGGGAGACTTGGAGGGGCAAAGTAATCCCAGAGTAAAGTTGATTTAACTTCTCCATTATCCTCAGGAAGGCTCTGGGACTGGAGCTTTGAAGAGCTATATGTGACGTTTTTAAAAGGTTTCAGCAGGGGCTTAAACTCCTACAATGTTAAATATGTTTTCTGAAGCAATGAGGTTCTCATACCAGGGGCAAGACATGAGTAGCATTTTTGTGTGTACACTAAAGCAGATGACGTTGGCTTTTTGACAAGGTTACAAGATGCAAAAATATTTTTTTTTTTCCTTCTGAGACAGTCTCATTATTTTCCCTATTAGCAACAAGCAGGTATTTTACATTGTTCTCCGGAATTCAGCAATGTACGTGCAGGGAACTTGGGCTTTTGGTTCAGCTCCTAGTGGACACGATTGTACATCAAAGCTGTGCCTGATGCAACCTCTGTCCACGCGCTCGAGGTCCAGCGTGGAGCACGTTAGCAGGGGACGTTGGCGAGGCTCACAGTGTAGCTAGCTGCCCTCACTGGCCTGTGCATAAAGAAAATATGACTCTGCAAGTCTTGAGAACCAGCACCTTTTTCATTCGGGTACACGAAGGAAACCTGAAATTGTCATTTTCTGACAGGATGTACTGATTTGCATTACAAGGCTGGGAAGAAAACATGCATTTCGCCTGCTTTGACAGCTGGCCTTCTGAATTACACTTATCAGCCATATTAGCCCGGTGGCCTTTGGCAGAAGAGGAGCAGGGGTTGGTAGTGTTGTTCTTGCCGATCAGGGACAATGCACAGCTCCGGTTTTCTGCATTCTTTTCGGCACTTCAGTGGCATTTGTAAGTGTGACAGCTGCGAATTAGCTTAGCTATTTACAGGCTGGACTGCACATGGCTCGCTGACAGGGAAGGTGCAATAGATTTTTTTTCTTCCCTTCACTTAGTGTTTGATATCCACCAGGAAAGCTGCGGCAGCCAAGTATAATAGCGGTCACAAGCCTCGAAAAGACTCTGCTAATCTATTTGCCTAGCTAATTTCTGTAGACAGTTATGTTTGCATCTGCGTTCGGTCTCGGCAGGAGGATCTTCCTCCTACAACTCTATGCGGTCATGTTATGGGGTAATGAAGATGGAGGAGGCTGCGCACCTGAATTCCTGCCCTCGCAGAGGACTGTGCTTCACCCTTGTTAGTTGTTGTTCAGGTGCTAACGGTGCTTCTACCTTTCACATGGCCTGTTTGATTGGTGTTCCCTGCTGGATGGGGCTCTGTAATGAACAGTAACGCATGGCGAGAAGTTCGCGTAGCCCCTGCACCACTACTTTGTCTTCCTTAGTAGGAATAGGGGGAAAAAAACCCCACAGCCACTTGGCTTTTATTTTCAGAAATTTCTCTCTATATACTACTTAGCTTGAAAGTTTAAATTTTTGCTGAATTTCTCTGCTGCAGTAGGCAGAAGCGAGCTTTTCCTTAGACTGTACTGGCATGTCTGTACACAAGGGTGTGCAGAGAGCGCCCAGTGGGGTGGGAGGAGAGGGGAGGGGAGCTCAGCTGGAAAGGCAGGGGGGCAGAGAGCAGCCACAGCCTCAGAGCCGCCTGGGATCGGGGAGAGAGGCTCCCAAAGCCCTGTTTTGCCTTGCAGCAGGCTGTGTGCTGGCGGGGTTGAGGCTGGGCATTCGGCCAGACTGGGCCACTCTACGAGTGCCTGGCAGGCGCTTGCCCGCATCCCCTTCCCTTGCTGAGAGCTGCTGCAAGCCACCAAGGGGTTGAGCAGGGGAGACACATTCCTTCCTCCATAGCTAAAAAGTCTCACTGCTGCCTTCCTATCAGCCACAAAAATCTCTATGTCCTTATTGCTGCTGGTGAGGTTCCCCCGTGCATCACAAACAGTGTCTAAGGGTCTTCAAACAGGGAGATGCTTTCCCTGCTCAGCTCCGGGGGAAACCTGGACTTCCCTTGCCAGACCTCACGTCAGCAAGACGTCTGCAGCGCCTTCTTGTATGGGCTTAATCATGCGGCTCTCATGTTATGTACCCTGGGTTCATGGCACAGAGGATTGGATTGGTGTGCAAAACTATTTTCTGCCTTATAAGGGATATTTCTGTTATAAATGCATGTTTACACAGGCACACCCCTTCAGACTGTTAGAGAGTGATCTCTTTTAATCTCTTCAGTACCTCCCATACAATTCTGCACAGTCACCATCAAAATCAGTTACCGTGGAAAATCCTTCCCCTTCTGCCCCCTCACATTGTTAAAAACCAGTTTTAGCCTGGGAAAAAATGATTTAAAGGATTCACATGGGCAGGGCAAATTTTGTGGCAGACTGGTCCAGAGCTCCATCCTGGAAGCAATCGTGCCTGTCAGCTGAGACACTGCAGTATTTGTAATTTTTATGTATTAGTGATCTGGCACCTTTCTCTGGCATCCTATGCCATACAAAATTAGCCCAGCATATGGGGAGTGTGAATTGGAGGACATAGGTTTGAGTGATGAACAAACAGTGACTATGCTAATTGTCTTCATGGGCATGGAGCTGGGTGTCTGCAGAGTAGAATCACCTCAGCTGTTTTACAATAAATAAATAATAAAAATGAGGGTCCCTGATTTGGGGAATTTTTTTCGTTTGTTTGTTTTGGCAATGACAAATATTTCCAGCCTCCTACTTTCTGTGATTAGAGTTTGTGTGCAGCCCAATTCTCTGCACATTGTATTGAATGGCTCTTACAAACAAGTGAGCCAACATCTTTTTCCTTTGAGTTTTTAATGTAGCCATGGTTGATAATAAAGATCGACGCATCTGAAGGTGTTCATCAAGTTCTAACAACAAAACAGTAAGGAAACCAGGAATCTCTGTGCTCATAAGAGCTGTAAATATCTCATAAGACTGAATATCAATTTTCAAAAAATAAAGCTCGCTATAAAAAGAACACCCCAGAAAGGTATATTTCACAATAAGATTTATTTTATGAATTTCTACTGACTACGGTGGTTTCCAAGCTTGCCAGGCTGAATTTTTAATTTTTTTTTTAGCTGCAAGTGTTTTAATGACCCTCATTCTTCCTCTGCCTGATCCTAATTCTGCAGCCCATGGTCAGAGCTGGCTTCTCCGCCGGAGTGACCTACTGCACCGCAAACGCTGAGTCAGCGTCAGCACCGACTCCCTCGCCCAGCCCTTTCCTAAATCCTGCCTGGCAGAAGCACCCGACTGCCGCAGGGCTGAGCATGTTCTTTGCCCTTCCAAAAGTCATGGGCCCTGCCGGGTGGGGAAGGCGGATCCAGCACCGGGTGGGAAGCTGGGATGCCTTTGGGAAGGCTTTGCTGCTGTTTAGGTCCCTGTTCCCAGCGCAGTTCCTGCCAAACACTAGCGTTGGGATTTAGCGCTTTTACTCTGTTAGTTTAATGCAGGCTGAACTTGTGCAAAGTGAGTGCAAGCAATTTCAGTTATCCTCTGACTATAAAAAAAAGGGTGGGGGAGAGGGAAAAGGAGAGAAAAAGATGACTTTGCCTTGTGACAGCTAGTTCCCTGTGAGCAGGTATGCTTTTTCCTCAATGCCGTACGAACACACCTCAGTCCTCACATTGAATTTTACCATCTGTGTTTTGGGGAACATAGAAAGTGATCTTCCAAATGGGGTATTTTGGCTTTTGGCTGTGGCTTTTTGGGGTTATGGAGGTATTCAGAAATTGAGAAGTGGGATCTGAGTGCAGTCTGTGGAGGACTTCTTAAGCTGCCTTCATTCCTTGGGCTGGTTTTGAACAAGTACCTGCATTTTAGCTGCCCTTTCTGTGGTTTTAACTGCAGATAAATGAAAGAATTTGGTAGTTGTATCTGTCCTGGATGAAAGGTAGCTGCTGTAGCTCTAACTTAAACATCTTCCCCAGCTGGTCATAAATTGTAATTCGTAAGGATAGATCATTATTCATGGTAAGCGAGCTAGAGAAATTCTCCTTTCTGTCATGCCCCTCCTTGATAACATGATGATCATTACTATGCTAAAAACCTTAAGAAATGTCCTAAACAATCTGCTTACCAATACAAGCCTTTGTAATGGAGATATGTGTGTATGTATATAGGTATATGTAAGAGCCTAATAGTAGTTTTATGGTCGTGCTGATGTTCTAAGGATTTAAATGGGCAAGGATTTTAGAAGGATAATGTCTTTTATTACATCAGCAGTTTTAGCTGGAAAACACTGGCAAATTTTGGTCTCAGTTCTCTATCAGCCTTTGAACAGTACTGCCTCTTCAATGGAATGCTCGCGCTCTCTTTGCCTGTTGTTATTTACACTGCTGCTTGGGTTCCCCCTCCAATCATGACCAATTAAAAGCACATTTTTGTTGCTTCACATTGCACCTCTGTGTAATCAGCTGTGGGAGTAAAGTCCTGGCAGTGGCCCCTCTAGCCAGAGGCATGCTCACAGTATATGTTGCTTGGAGATTTCCTATTTTTGGCTGTCCGCAATTCTCCTCAGTTATTTTTCAGGCATACTGCTCTTTTCTTAAAATTGGATTGCAGAGTAGTCCTCATCTCACAACTCATGCAATAGGATCAAGAGAGCAGCAAATGCTGTAACTCCTAGCCAGTGTTTTACATCAACAGCTGATCTGCTCTTTGTTAGAGGAGTCTGTTTGTTACTGTCCATGTACATCCACTTGGTGAGCAACGACTTCATCTGCTGGGAATGCAGGTAACCTAATTTTGAATAATTTTTAGAAGAGTCATGGCTACAATCTCCTGTTGGCTTTGATATCTGCAAGATTTTATGAAGTAAAGGAGCTAGGACTGCTCCACCTCCCATATGTTAACTTCTGTCTTGATAACAATCTGAGGATTACGAGAATAATCAGATGGGTGATGCCATGGTAATGAAAAGTTTACCTAAACATGAGTGCAGACTTTAAAAGCAAAAATATAATGATCTACACTTGTTGTTTTGGCTCTCACATAGTTTTAATGAATTCTTATATGCAGTATACGCAACAATAATGTGTTCTTGATTCTTGTTCTTGATAGATGACCATGACAACAGCCGCTCATTCTGAAACCTGAGCATCAAACACTTTCACCCTTTCTAGTACATAATTTTTAATTCTTTCCAAACAAAGCAGCGCAATTCAGGCAGTGCAAAGCTTGGCAGGTAGCATGGTGATGAAGATTGAACAACTTAATTGTGTTCCAGATAGAAAGTGCCAAAAGGAATCAATGATATGGGAGCCAATAAGAAGCACAACTCGGGCAGTCACACTCTCTCTCGCTTTCCAACAGAGAATAGGGTGGTTTGTAATTTAGTATTCCTGCATCAAATATTTTTTGGTTTTCTTCCATAGAGGTGTTCACAGGAGAAATTCAAAAACCTTTACAAATACTCAAATTAAGTTTCAGGTTTCCTTTATTATTATTCTGTTTGTATGGGTAATCAAGTGAAGCACCATATTTTTTTTTTTTTTTTTTTTGATGATCAGACTTTGGTCCAATCCATAAAATATATCTGAAATGCCTCATTCAGTTTAGTAGCTGCCCATATACCCCAAAAGAAAATCACAAGTAAAACAAACTAACTGTATTTTGCAGGTCACAAGCAGAAGCCTGGTGAACAGCATACCTGCTTAGTTTTGCATAGAGAAATTAAGCACACACATTGTAAGTGTGTTTAATAACATAATATCTGGTGATTTCATGTGGACAGCAAGGAAGTAGTTTACCATCTTTTAAAATAAATAGAAACATGCCCTTTATGTTACCTGCTCAATGTGATCCATTGAATGTCAAGGGTTACAGTGGCAAATCTACAAGAAAAGAAACAATAACCAAGACAAAAATTCTTGAACAAGAGAGATACAAGTTACCAGCTGGAGAATAACCTCTCTGTGGCTCCTTTTAGAATATAATGGATTTACTCATCCCAGAGCTGAGCTGATGGTCACCCCCACACAAGTACTGCTAGAAATAATCAAGTATACCATAGCAGCACTTCAGTCTTACACATTATTGCTTTAATTGTATACAAAATAGAGTGAATAGATATTGTATCACTACTTCTAGATTTCAATTTTAGCTGCTCTGTGAGTTAAAAAAAAGAAAAAAAAAAAGACTGAAAAGACACTTTTCATTCCAAGGCAGGAATCATTTCACCTGCTTCTGGTCTGGGCCACGGTAGCCAAGAAATACCACAGAGCAATTTGGCATACAAAGAAAAAATAATTCTGCACCTGGCTGTAAATCCAGCAATAATTTAGTTTTCCATATTGAAATTTCTCCCAGATACTGTTATGTTTAACACCCCCACACTTGCAGAAAGCGCTGCGGGCTCTTTAGCGATCACTGTCGCTGGGACCTGGCTTTACGCGTCCCCCTGAAGCTGGGCTGCCCCCTCCCCGCACAGGCACTGGGATTGCTCCTGAAGGATTGTATTGGATCTCTTCCTCTCACAGAGTTTTTTACTGGGGGAGAATAGCAGGACTGTCCTTGCCGGAGCTGAAACATCTTGACGTGGCTCTTGCTCGCGGTGCCACCGCTCTCAAAGGTGCCAGCCAGGGTCCCTGCCCGGGAGCGGGCAGGAGCTGGGGGCCGAGGGGCCGGGGCAGCCGCCCCCCCGGCTCGGATGCCCACGGAGGCTCCTCCGCATTGCTTGCCCCGCTGGCAGTTCTGCTTTTACAAATGCTACGCTGCTCTCTGGGCAGGCGATATACCCACGAATGAGCCCTTGGAGGGCCCCGTTTGACCGGTACCGCCTTCTCTCTTCCCACGTCTTTCCGAAGCTTAGCGAGAAGAAGGTTGGAGTGATGCGGGGTGCCAGCTGCCCACCGCCTCCCTCCTCCCTGCGGCTCTAGCTGCGCTCCTGATGAAACAGTAATGCTATGGCAGAGCCTGTTCCTGGAAGAAGCTGCCTTTCCTGGTGGCTTGGGCACGGTTTGCAGGAGCTGTTTACATGGTCTCCCCTCTGCCTTGTGAATCAGTGAACTGCAGCGAGCTTCGAATGTGGTTTGCCAGCCCTTGTGTTGCTGGCAACACTTGCCATACCTCTCTGTCAGATGTGCCTTGAACGTGACGGGGTACGTAGCCAGGCTGGGCAAGTGCCTTCTCACAGGAGTTGTAGGGCATTGCTGACTCTTCTGCTTTATTTCCCTAGACTAATTAGATGCAAAATAGAAGCCTGTGCCTTTAAACGCTGCATATAAGACCTGCATTAGTCTGGAACTGGAATAAACTATGTACAAAATTCTCATTAAAAAAGACAGCCTGCTCAGGTAAAACACGCAGATGAGTATATATGGCAGTAAAAAGCAAAAAATCAGACAAGCATGAGCAGTCCCTGTGCTCATTCATGGCAGCAATTCACTGTTCCCTCCCTGCTCCCACCCCGTGTCTGAAACCAAATTGTCCTGTTATGGGAGAATAGTTATAATTTGGTACTGCCTCAAGTTCAAATTAGAACAAAGGTTGATATTTTCAACGGTTCCACAGGAGAAAAAACTTAGAAAAAGTTTTAGATCAGAAATACGAAAGCAGGAGGTGCTGACTACTCCATCAGTCAGGAGCAATTTCACATGTAAAAATCAAATTTCCCATTTAGAATCAGCAAGCAAAAATAAAAATAATTGTTTCAAATTTTTATTTAAAATAAGAGTTATTTTGAAATGTTACTTTGAAGTGATTGTTCTTCGGTTGTCCTGGCTGGAAGATAAAGTCCTTTAAACAAAATTGAGTTATTCCTGCAGAGAAATAATATATTGACAATGCTGTATTTTCCAAAGGAAGAATCCCTGAGGGCTCCTGAAACTGAGACAGCAGCTCCAGCTTGCCCAGCTCCAACGCCTCTTGCAGACGGTGCTGGAGGGACAGGTTTAAAGGGTTCTGCCCTCAGATGCGAGCCCACTGCCCACTGTGCCCTACCCAGATTTGAGCTTCTGCGGGGAAGAATCAGTACGACCTTGGGTTTCTTTAGTTGCCAAAATGTGTTGGTTGATACATTTTTGGTGCTTCCTACTAATTTATGAAGAAACTGTGGTGGGAAAACCTCTTGCAAAACTGCAGAGTGAACTGACTGACATTGCTATGCTTTGGCTTACTAGGAGCAGCACCAACTCGCTTATGACAAAAAGTCTGAGTTACGCTTTAGCAAGTGGCAGGGCTCCCTTGGGCGAAAGTCTCACATGAGGAGTGTAAAGGGACGGGAAGGTGGCAGCTCCCCTGGGTAACCATACAAGGAGCTGAATTCAAAACAGTTGTAATTCAGCAAAAAAAGATAGATTCATTGTGACAGTTCATTGTTTGGAGTTTATAAAACGGGGAGAAGAGGAGGCCAAGAGAACAGCTAGGGGAAGGACAAGAGCAGCTTTTATAGTACATACCCATAAATTATTTCCCCCAGTATACACGTACGCCGTGACTGTAATTTCGTCTTCGAGTTTTGGTAACATAAACCAAAGCCACGAGCATCACTGCCAGGGCTGCTGCTCTCTCCAGAATCCCGAACAGAACTCGAAACTTGTGCAGGAATGAGTACGTATTCCTCCTTGTGTCCGCTCAGCTCTTTTAAAGGAGTCTGGATTAAACGCAAACTTAACATTTCCGTATATTAATAGAATGCATAAAAAAGAGAATTTATGTTGCTGCCTATGTAGTTTGCACTGCACTGTTCCAGTAAAGATGTTGCTATCAGGAATAACTGGAATCACCTTCCTGATGTGGTGGTTATTAGAACAGGTATAGGCCCACACAGGCTGAAAGAGGAAGTGTTTCTTCAAAATATAGTGACTGATTCTACATTTTAATGCTTCCTGTTATATATTCACATGTTTTTATTACAGCATAAAGTACTTTTCCATGGTACAATAAATAGAAATACAGCATATGCATGTGTATTTATCACATTTGTGGCTGATATACTTCTGGTGAAAATTAGGAATAGAAATAGGACTATGAATACTAGGTCAGTGTGACAAGTAAATTTAGAACAAGATAGCAAGCTGCTATCTGGGACCAAACTTTGTACAAGGGTTTTCTTCATAAGGATAAATCTGAAACAACTTCACAGAATTTATTAAGGTGAAAAACAAATATAAAATTGAGGCAAGTAAAGCCCTAACTCTGAGTGCTCTCCAGCTTGGGGGAGAATTTTGCAGACTGTAGTTTAGGGCTAATTCTCATCAGAATGTATGTTCAGATATAAACGTTTATAGCTGAAGTCCAAGCCCAGGAGTAAAAACAGTGTGTGGCCTGATTTTATATGAATTCATTAATTATATCTGTAGTTATAAAAAAATTGGAAATAGTCTAAATTTTGAGGAAAACAACCATTATTCAAATCCTACTTTAACGTAGTCCTTGCCAATTTGCCTTCCATAACAGATGTTACTTCTCTTGACAGTTTATTGGGGCCAAACCATTTATTTCTAGCCAGAAAACTGAATAAATGATAAAAGCCAAAAGGGAGGAAGATGCATGTTTTTGTCAGTGCAAAGGCTTACTTTTCCCCCAAGTTGATGTTGGTTGCACAGGAGGTTGAATGTCTGCCCATGTGCGTCTGCAGATGTGCACATGCATTTGCCTTGTTCTTCACACGTGTTCATTAGCTTAGGACTCGTTTGTTTACATTCTGCTCTTCTAGCTTATTTTTTTGGTCTCCTGAAAAGTCTGTTTTCTCTCCGTCCTTTCTGTTCTGCTCCAGGGGAATCTTCTTGGCCAGTTCGGAACATTTTGTCTGTATTTGATCTGATGGCCCCTTCTATCCTCCTGCATCCACGGGCAAATTTACATCTCAGTTCTCAGCCGTTCTATATGCTGTCCAGCTTCTTTCCTAGAAGTGCTTTGAAACCTGAAGTCCTACTTTTGGAAGATAATTATCAGACTCTTCCACTCAACATCAAAAATACTTTTAATAAGAACTTGCTACTAAACCAGCATTGTAGCCTGTGAAGGTACCATTGTTTGCAAGAGATGGAAAATTATAATTACATAATGATTCACAAATTTATATTTTTCCTTCTCAGAGATTCTAAGCAGGTAATTACACTGCTTCATTTGTGACAGCGGCAAGAATTTTAGCATGGTATTTGTGGAAGTAAGCAAAACTGCCACATAATATTGCATTTTATTAGGGTATAGAGTTATCACAGCCAACCACGGAGATAAGCACTTGCTTTAGTGGGCAATAGTTGCATGAAATAGAAGTGATAAAGCCTAAAGGAATGTTGCTGAGGGAGTCCTATTGCCACACCAGTGTGCCCAAATTTCCCTCTGCTATTGAAAGAACAACCGATCCAGATGTATTTCACTCTTAAATCAGGAAAAGGATCCTTGACCTTTGAGTACGACCTGTCCTCAGAGCCTTCTCTGAACCAATAGTCTATCTTTCAGTCTTCTCCAGTGTCCTTTCCACAGGTTTAACAGCCACACGCACACAAGAAGCATGCAGAGGCCGAAAGCATCTTGGCCACAGTTCCACAAGAAGACCTAAGATTTCAGCAGAAATGCCAAGGAGTTAAGGTATTTTTCCAGAAGCCATTGGGAAATGGATACAATGAGAGAGAGTTAAAGCATTTTGCAGAGGTAAAGATAAAAGCAAATTTCAGATCTCAGATTCACAGAGAGGATGTGACTTTCATCGTGATGATTTCTTCATCTGTGCTGAGCTGCCAGGATGCTTCTGCCCGGGCTCTGCACGTGCAGCCACAGCGGAGCGCTGGGGCTGAGCTCTGCCTTGAGGGTCTGAGAACAAGGTGCTGCCGATGGTTTGCAAGAGTGACTAGGAACCCCCCTGGACAAAATGATCTGCATAAAAGTAAGACGTTACTCTTACTAATAATGCTTTTCATATTCCCTTTGTTACAGTTACTTTCACAACATAACCGAAGAGACATACTGCTAAGAATAAACCTCATACTTGCACTGCATTATAATAAAATTGAAGATAATTTTCCATAGAAAGAGAGAGCAAAAAGCAACATTTTTTTCTTTACCAATGGCATAGCAAACTACCAGCTGTTCAGCCCGCCACCAGCTCTATGCTGCTGTGTTACATGGGAAGGAGACAAAGGTTTCATGCACTTTGAAACCTTTAATTTCTTTGACTAAGAAGCCCATTTTGCATTATTTATAATTTTACACATTTCGTGGCTTGTCACAACCTTAACTGCGTTTGAATGCAGTTTCTGTGTGTGTTAAATATAGCCTTTTTAAGTAAGTGACATTTCCTATATTTTACGCGGTGACAAATCGCAATTGTCAAAGCAAGGATCTTAAAAATATTAAATGACATGCATGGTAGGCCAGTGAAAACAGGTATCTTGGTGTTTCACTTTTTCTAAGGGGTTCAACCAATATGTAGTCCATATGCAAGGTGTCAGCAAAGACACCGCAGGATGTCACGTAACGGGCATCGTTGTGTTATTCCTCTTTGTGCCAGTTCCTAACAGTTGGAGTCATGGTGTGGGTTCAGTGTGTCTTGGGCACTGTGCGAGAAGACAGTCTTTGCCCCAAAGGGTTTGTTGCCAAATCCAATCTTACTCTGATTTTTATTTTTTTTTTTCTGGAATATTATAGATAAGAACACATTCTATTGCCAATGGTTCAAATAGTTTATCTTGATTTCACTGGATAGGCACTGAGCATATAAAGTGAACCATTTTTTAATCAGGTTTTGGAAGCATTTAACCCTAAATCGTCTTATTTATCCTACAGCCATACAAACAAGGAACCACCAAGAACTGCAGTATCCTTTCAATATTATAATTAAGGAACTGCTGAACCAAGTTTTTCCCTCAGTATGCCAAGGCAACAGATTTCAGTTTCTCTGGCATGGGGAAGATCAAGGGAAAACTTTGTTGGAAATTTGTTAGTAAAAAATCACTGACCATCCCTAACATCATAGAAGGGTGTGGGCCTGCATTAAATGAAAAAAAACAACGCAGACTTGCACACAATTAACCTCAAAGATGATTCTAAGTAGTATAGGATGTCTCTATTGCATATTGCCTTATCTTGTTAATGTCAGCCTGAAAGCGTTCCAGGCAAATCTGTTCAGAAAAAGAGCACAGTATGTACAAATCTCTCTAATCTAAACAAGATAGGATGCTTCTTACAGGTGTGCAGTTTACAAGGCACGGAACATATGCTGAAGGAGAAGAACGAAAGAAATCGTGATCATGTAGCAATCAACCATCTGAATAAACAAAGACACTGTGGACAAAAGTCTTCCATCACTTAAATGATGACAAAGAGTGCAAATTAAGCCTGCTTTATTAATGTATTTTGGCTACTTTTTTACCTCTAATGGCATTGTTTTATATTCAGTAGAAGTACTATTTAGGGGGACATGAGACACTCAGTGCAGCTCATGCAGACAACAAGCAAAAGTCTTAATAAACTAATAAAAAAGTCTTAATAGACTGTGATTATAACAAATTATCGTGATCAGAAAAAACCCCAACATCCCTAACCCCCCAAATCCAACCTGATAATAACAGTACATTTGCCAACTGTTCACATGGGAATGGGCCAGGATTCATCATTTAAAGTAATACCTAATTAATGCTGGTTTGCAACAGATGTCAAGCTTTTTTTTCTAGTCTCATGTGCATATAACTTTTCTATGGTATTAAACACGTCCTCTGAATCCCATTTTTGACCTCTGTTTTGGTGCAGTCCAACCAGAACTTGCCATAAAGGAATAGCTGAGGATCGCCCTGACGTTCAGATGCGCAAAAGTCAGAGCAGACGGCGGCATACCGGGGACCAGAGCTGAGCCCCGGCGCTGCCGTGGGGGATGTAATACACGATCCGGGTCACAGCCGGTCGCTTGCTTCTGCTGCACTAATTTAGCTCTGTGGCCTCCTGGGGTCTTAGGACAGCAGGAGGCCAAGGGCGTAAGACTGTGATCATTATTTTTCCTCAGTTTTACCTGTTTACGGGAAGTCAGTTCTGCCTGTATACTCCTATGGCTTTTATGCCACTCGTGCTCTGGACAGGTGCCTGCAGAGAGGCTGTTTGGGACAAGCCCGTGTTTTAGCCAGGCAAAGCAAAGCGAGTCAGCTGTAGCCAGCATGGCAGCGCTGAGCTGTGTCTCAGCAGAGCCAGTGATGTGTCCCAGGCCTCCCACTGCAGGTAGTTTTGTTCTGCAGTCAGGAGAATTTGCTACAATTCACCCGCCCCCCCCCCAGTAATTTCCCTCTGCTGCCCCAGCGCCCTGCGCCGTGCCGGTGCCGCCGCGGGGCTCTCCGGGGCTGGCACTCACGGTGCCGCGCTTCCCGGGGACCGCTGCATTGCCGGCACAGTCAGGCCGTCGTGAGCCTTTCTACCAAAGCCACGTTTATACAATATGCACGGGGAATTATTCGTATGGGCGTCTGAGGAATTTTACAGAGAAGGCCCATTTTACAGACTCTGAAAAACAAAAAAAACCTAACCATTAGAAAAATGACAAACACGAGGGAGATGGAAACTGGAGAGACAGCAGAGATTGCAATGATAGGGGATGCAGCTCTGAAATGCTGCATGGTTTTGTCTTCTCTCTCATCTCACCTGCTGTTTAACCTGCAGCACTTCCAAAAAGAAATAACGCACAGCTTAGCTTGTGGAATTAAGGAGAGCAAGTTTTGAGGTGGATATGGCCCTCTACATCTTACTTTGCACAGGGCCCCAAAAATCTAGGGATAACAGTGTAAGCCACAGGGATGACAGTGGAATGAAACACGGAGACAGGCAACAAGGGATGCTCAGCAGGGCAGGCTTGGTATATTCAAAACAAAGTACGGTAACAAAAGGCATGCGTGCGTGTGTCTGTATGCACATACCTGAACCTATCCAAATGAAATTCTGAACAAAATTTTGCCAGTGTGACCACAGATTTAAAAGCTCAAGGAAAGACTCATACTTTCCTTCTCCAGACCTTATTCTGCTTCTGTTTTCACCTGTGAAAGGGAGGTGTAACAAAACTGGAGTCAACCCATCCTGTAGCAGGAACAAGGTGATGCTCCTCCAGCCTGACAGCACTAGTTAAGGCCGATATTAATGGTCTTTTTTTTTTTTTTTTTTTTTTTTTTTTACTGCTGCTTTTAAATATCCTAGGGGCAGAGACTAAAGTATTTGAAACTGGCAGATGACATGGAGAAAACAAACTTTGGGGTGTACAATCTATATGGATATCTTAAAAGCTAAATTTCTGGACTTTAGTGTCTCTCCAATTCAGATGTTAAAAAAGATGCTTTGGCCAAGAAAGAGTATTGTTCTTTATTTTGAGCTTCCCAGCTTTTGTTGGTTTATAACATGCACAACTGTAATAAAAGACTGTTTGGCATGTACTACACCTCTTTAAAATTTGACATAAAAATACAAAGTATTTAGCTTCTTTGAAGAACTTATTTATTTTTAGGCCCTCTCCCTTCCCTTCTACCCCAATTTATATGAATGCATTGGGAAAATTTAAAAAAATGAAAACTTTATAACGATGGGATGGCTTACTTGACATTTCTCAACAAAAACTGAGTGCTTGGTTTGAGGCTATTTTTCTAGCTTGAATGAATTTTTATGGTTACATCATAAACCTTTGAAAATCATAGTTTATAGGGAAAAGGGTGACACAACCTTAGTTATGATATATCATGAGCTGCCATTCTAAAAAAAAGTGTTAACTCCTTCTGGGAACCTCGGAATGTGTTGTGTTGTTCATGCACCATCTGTTTGATTATATTCCAAAAAACGTGATGGTGAAACATGTATAGTCTAAGTGTCAGTCTAGATTAACTTATCAGCTCCATAAACTACACACTCAGGCACATACCTACACAGCTAACCAATCTACATGTCATTTATCAGTGCCGTGTATTTCATTGGAGGGTAGAGGACAAATGCCTATGTTTAGGGTAGTTAACTTTGGAATGAGAAGGCTTTTCCTGCGCTATATGTTTTCCCTAGGCTATAATTCCTCTTTAGTGACAAAGTTTGAAATTGGTGAGTCAAACTCTCAGGAATCCTGATGTTGGCTTAGAAATCATGACTTTTCAAATGTAAAGACTTGGAAAACTTTTTAATTAGTCCCCAGACTTTGAGGCTTTAGGATTTGTCTCTCAAAATTAAAGTAAAAAACCAACAACCCCCCACCCCCCCTTAAAAACATAGCTATGATTTTCACAAATCAGTAGACATCCAGGGGTTGAGACTTTGAACAAGTTCTAACAATTAGTGATTATTTTGACAAAGAAACATTTTCAGGGGTTTGATAATCAGGGTCCGTGTGCCCTCCAACATCACTAGCATGTATCAGATGCTAGCTGGAACTGCGGCATTGAACTGTTAGCCGTCTTTCACTACTGCACTTCCACCACGCACACCCTGAGCACTTGTGGGTTGCAAAGCTGACAAGACTGCAGATACAGGGAAATTTTATTGGTTTAGTACAGCTATCAAAAGTTATTGACCAAAGAAACCTCAGCAGCTGAGGATGGATCTGTCAGTAGAACTGCCACCCGAAAGAAGCAAAAAGACTCTCCCTCCCCCAACTCTGCAGACGAGGAATGAGTGAAGCACATGAATTTCAGTTAAAGTTAATGCCATGTTGGCTGACGCACAGGCAGCTTCAATTCTCTTTAATTAGTTCAGAGTTAAGTGACAAAGTATTTAATCAGCAAGCTAACAAGTGCAGCAGCTGATTGCTCTGTGTGCATGTGCTTGTGTGGGGGCGTGACTGAAAAAAGTAAATAAAATTACTTTCCTTCCTTTAAATGAAATGGGATCCCTAATTTTATTACAGCTGCAATCGGTTTAGAGGCATGATAGAGCAATAAAAATTGATTCTATCCTGTTTTATTCCTTTAACAAAGTATTTCATTTAAGAAGATAATACTGTAATTTAACTGTTTGGCTTCTCAAGGTATGAATTTAGGCCTTATTTCCACAGCAACTCTGTGAAGGGAATGATCCAGCAGGCTTATCTTGGTGTTGTACTGTTGTATTTAAAGCACACCTATTTCTGTTTGTCACTGATCAGATTGAGCCCCTTTTCTTAGAAAGGTCTAGAAATCATGATCCATGTACATAAGCTTATTAACTTTCAGTATTGCAATTCATTTCATCAAGGTCTTAAGATAAATACTGTGAAAACCCTCTAACTGCTGCAAACCACTTACCGGCTTAGTAATGCAGATTACCATCAACGCATCACCTTGGGCTACGCTGTCCGCCTGGGTTCCCTTTGAGTAAGGTCCGGTTCATCATTTCTGTCTTAGATCCAAAGCCCCCTGCGTAGAGCCTGAAGTGGCCTGCAAGATTGTCACTCTGATGCGCTGAACTGAGGAGAACGTGTCACCCGGCACAGGATGGCATATACGGTCCTTTATTGGCACCGAGCTGGTGGATCTCACACACGGGAGCTGGGAATGGCCTGTGGACCTGTTCACTTTCAGAGTTATTAGTTCCAAGCCGAATTATTGCTGTACCTGGAGCTCCAGGCACAGAGGGGACCCTGTGTGTTAGGTACACACGGGGCAGAAAGGCAAACCTTGTCCTTAGCAATTTCTGAAACTAAATCAGGCAGGAGGCAATGGAGCTAGATGGAGGAGCTCAGAGAAAAACTGAGGCTCTATCAATTAGTATGGGCAGCAGTCTGGGAACAGTAGGAGCTCAAATGGGCTTTGAAATAAATGAAGCTACTACTTTAGTAGTAGCTAGCTATTTTACCTAATCAAGAACTTCCTGTATAAGTCTCTACAGAAGGAGAGAAGAGACTTTTCAGTTAATTGGTAAAAAATATGACTCAGAAAGGCAAAGTGACCCTTCCTAGCTGAGTGGCAAAAATCCTGAAAATTCATCGATGTTTTTGACATTGGTTTCAAAGAGACCACAATTCCAGCCATAACCGATAATTTATAGTAGGGGCCATCTCAGAAACATGGTTTTAGATCAGCACTGGGTGCTGAAACAACTCAGATGTGAGTAGGTGGTTTATGGGGGGCAGTGGTGCAGGGCGCACTGCCCCACAGCTCTTCCTAACCGCCCATGTAAGTCCACGCCTAAGCAGTGGAAATCATCAAAAATCTGTAGTGTTGTCCCTGCTCTCGAGCAACAGCCACACTCCTGGGAACTTTGTTTTTTAATTTACAATAGAGTGCTGAGGGAGGTTAGCTTGAGAAGACAGACATGGAAAACAGACCCCTGAATATGAAACTGACAGGTTTTATTTAGAAAGCCAGCATATGCACTGGCTGCATTCGTATCTGCAGTGTTCCCCAGCTTGACAGGCAATCTAGAGTATGGTGTATATTAAAGAGAAGTAGTTTTGGATTCAGATTTTGCTTCCCTTCATGCAATTCCTGTAACACTGAACATTTTTAGACAAGTACTGGTTTTGTTTTTCAATAAAGACTACGATTCAGTTTCTGTCATGGCTTTTTATTTAACAGCTCACTGAAAAAAAAATTGTGTTTTAGCATAAGTCTGGCTGCATAGTTAGGCAAGTTTACTTGCATTTGTTCCTATGCAAGTAAAATACCATCAGATTTGCTCATAAAGCCCTGCCTGAAGAGACTATAGGAATGCATGACAAAATTTTTTATGGCTTTAATTTAATCTCAGAAATAATATCTAGCAAGTAGAATGTTCTACATAGCTACGTAAACAATATTCTCATATTCAGAATTCCTTTGAATTTCTCAGTGACTTTAGGAGGATGGGTTGGTACTGCAAGTTTTCTCAGGCTAATGCCACTCCTCTGAGATCACAAAGTAAAAGGCCTGTTCATGGGAGCTAATGTTGAGTTATGTCATCTCAGCCACAAAGAAATGCATGTATAAGAAATATATGGTTGAAAACCATGTGCTGTGGACCTCAGTTGAAGTCCTGACTCAAGGAAATATCCTTAGGAAAGCACTTAAACACAGTGCATTTGTTTACATGCTCCCCTGAGAGGAGGTGGGCTGCAGAGCATGTGCAAGTTCTTTCTTGAACTAAGATTGAAGAAAATGTACATAGTACTGCTTGATAAATCTTCCTAGAACTGGAAATATTAGGAAACCTAAAAAACCAAGCCAGACTAATTGTTGTAGTGTAGTGGTCCAGAGTCAAGGTGTTGCTAGATCCGTGTAATAAATAGTACCAGTTAAGGAGTAAGACCGTGAAAGTGGGGAACTGATTTAACTTGTCTTGAATCAATATTCTGTGAAAGGTATAGATAAAGCACTCTGTTTACAAAATCCTTCTCTAAAGATAAGAATAGCAATAAATGTTGCACTTTAAAAAATTTCTCTCAGTTATTAAAGAGGTAGTTCCCACACAAGTCTTCTCTTGTGTGTAGAAGTGTTACTAAAGACCTCCATCAGATAATGTCTTAACCTGGTGCAGAAATACACATGCAAATCTGATATACACGTGCAACACCGATGTGGTGCTCCTTCGTGATCCTGGAACCAGGTGACCAGCTACTTCTGCCCTTCCCTGCCTCTGCTACACGTGGGGGTAACCTGCACTAGCTACCCTTGCGCAGGGAACTGGGACAGATGCTGGGAAAGAAGTACGTAGATCCTGGGAAAGCAGCTGAGCAGGTCTGTAGATTCATTTAAATTGGCCCCAATGGTTAAACATTATTAACTATTTTAGAGTTAATATGAGGTGACTTTTGTAAAGTAGCAAACAGAAAAGCCTTCTGCAACTTTAAACTTAAGCCAGACTCAGAGGTGGCTAAAAAACCAAATAAAAATAAATAGGTGTTAAAATTTTATTATGCAAGCTACATCAATTGAAGTTTCTTGTTAGACTCTGTAATATTTTCTTTCTTCAACTCATACAGGCTTATCAATATATTCTGTGATTTTTACAGCTGTCTTACAGATCTTCATTATATTGATTCAGTGAGTGCAAGTGTGAAAAGAACAGAAGGTAAGAATATGGCAAAAATTAACTACTAGGATTTCCCCCAAAGTAGGGGCTTAATGTATGTACAGACTCTGCCATGGAAATAATCCCAGGTGGTAAAGGCTCTTTGGCCTATGAGATGACAAAAGGAGACCCCAAGTCTGGCAGCTGGCTGACTCACCTGATCCTTATCAATCTGCAGATGGGGATGATTTTGCTGCGGCCAGTCGGGCCATTTCCTAAGTGATATCAGGGAACCCTCAAGGCAATTGTTGCTAAGTAAAAGATTTTAAGAATAGGCTTTAGAAAATGAAGTATTTAAAATAGTGGTGGGGTTACATAGTTCCTGGGAGTGTATGCTGTTTTAACTTCTGGATGTAGCTATGAAGCCTGAACACCTGGAGGAGTTACAGAGAGCTGATAGTTTACTGACTGGTAAGTGAAGTGAACTTGTGATTTTAATCCAAGCCCCACAAACGTGTGTTCAGATAATAAATCCTGCAGCTACTTTTGCTACTACTTGTGTTTTGGTAATCTTAAAAGAAAGTTCCCTGGAATTGTCATTTAGGACTGAGGCTGGAATACCAAAAATAAGGGGCAATGATCACACTGTCAAGACTGTTTCCACTTTCATTTGTCCACCAGGCGCTATTTCTGTTTGTAGCTAAAGATCGCTCATAAGACAAAAGGATTGACTTTCTGTGGAGGAGCGTGCTGCTGTGTGGTCTGAAAGGTCTTATTTAAATGAGCATCTATGCACGTGAAGAGTTATTCCCTGTCGGGAGAGCAGAGCTTCTGGAGAACCCTGGACTAGGAGAGGGCATGATAACAGGGCTTTGTCTTGCTACAATATAAATACTATATCTGTTTTCTGTGGACTGGCTGGACTAGCCATGCAGATGTGTGGCATCTCAGTGGTTTCATGACACTACATGCTCTGCAAACCCTGGAGCTGGTTTCCATTGAAAACTGAGTACAGCAACGCGGTGAACAGATGCAAATAGAAGTGAGAAGTACAAATGGAAATGATAATCTTGGAGTGATCCTTCCCTAGATTTTTAAGGCTCTTACTGTATTGTGTTGGAATACCACTGCTATGTAGGAAATATTTTTAATATGTGCTTGTTTTAACTTGGTTAAAGTGAAATATTTAACCTAATATGTTTATCTGTGTATGTAGACAAAAGAGTAAACAGAAGAGGGACAAGGACAGGAATAGGGGAGAAAAGAGAATCTCTGAGGAAGCTGAGGAGCTTTCCAAAGTACAAATAGTATCATCTACTTTGTGGCTAAACTGATTAGCTCTCTTATAATCACATCTCAGCTGATGAACTTCGTGATCTTCCTCTGTAAGAGCCCTCTGTGGCTGTTCTATTTCGTTCTTTAAGAAGATTAAGTGGGTAATCCTGAAGCTCCGCAAAACCACCTGTTGTTTGGGCCCCTGTGTAATATGGCTTTTGAGGCAATCCTTTGACAGTTCAGTAGTAGGATTGTGAATAGGCTCGCTTATCCGTGTACCTGCTGGTTTCCAGTCTGCATGTGCTGTGTGGCACAGTGTGCTAGACTTCTAGCCACATAAGTGGCTGACCCTTAGGGAAACTGGGCCCAATCAACCTATCCTTTCTCCTGCTTTCCCCTCCCAAGGGACAGTTTCTGTCTGCAGGAACACTGCTTTCGTTGCTGTAATGGCATTTGCAGACAGTCTGTCTCTTCACCATCTGGCTATTCCAGGGTTTAAAATGCACCAGGTGTTGGTGAATACATCCACTTCATCAGGAAGGGTCCCTTGCAGCATGCCTAGAACAGAAATTCCTATTTAAAAACAAAAAAAGACAAAAAAGATAAATGTGTTGGAAAGGGGAAGGGAAAGAGAAAGAGGTAAAATCAGGAAAGACAGCTGCAGGTTGAGTTTTAAACAACAGTTATGCCAGAATTGGGTCAAAATCCTTGTTCTACATAATCTGCTGGGACACAATGGCAGCCGTTCAGGCTGGGATGTATTTCTGTAAACCACGCTGTCTGACCATCTTACTCAAATGTCACTCGCTACAAGTGAAATTCCTAAATTTAAACCCACAACCTTCACTCCAGAGGAATGTAGGAACTCTTTTCCAAACAGTTCAGAATCCTGCGATGATAGAACATAATTATAAGACATGAATTAAATATTCTGGATTTCCTGCTTTTCTGCTCTGCCAATGTTAAGGCCACAATTCAACACTATGTTAAGCTTGTGCTTAATGCTAAGCATCTTAATGATCTGATGGTAGTAGCCAGTAGTGTGGCTGTTTGTCTGCTTTGATTTAAAGACTTTCTTAAATGCATTGCTGACTTTGGCCTTCTCTACCACAGGTTAATACATTATGATTAAAAATGAATAAGTTCAGTTGCATCGTCATCCACAAAACTGTCTCTGTCAATCCATTAATATGAGGTTCTTCTCATCATTACATTTATTCTTCCCTGTCTCCCCCTTAATGAAGCCTGTGAAGGGGGGAAAATAATTTTTAAGTTAGAAATCTTACTATAAATGGTAGAGGTATTTCAGTCAAAGGTCTCATATTAAGAATGTCTTACACTTAGTGACTTTTCCTATGAAATACAGGCCAGACATTGATGCTCTTAAAGTAGTCCTCTGATGTCTTGCTTACACATCTGCCTGTCTGTCCTACTCTGAGTCCAGCAACCCTAAATCAGTGTGTTTCAGTCAGAAGGTTTTCTAGCACCGGGAGAATGCATCCTGGGAGTAATAGTTGCACACTGCTCATGTCCTCCCTTTGAGCCATGGTAACAGATAGAGCTACAGTTATTTGCTGCAGTTTGATTACAAACACAAGATTTTGTGAGCCATGGGTGCTGAGAAAAGCATGCATCAACTTGTCAGTGCTTTTCTGACTGTGGAAGTCTGATTGCTTACCAGGAAAAAAAAATTTGTAAACATATAGCCATTGTGTTTGATTAATCTGTTCCTTCACATTCCCTGGCAAGGAATGAAGGGGTCACCAGACTTGAACATAGATAAGTCACTTCTGGTTGCCCTTCAGTTTGGTCTCTAGTAATCACCATTAACATTGTATGCAGTTTAATTGAATGTTTTATATTGCAAAATGGATCAGTATGATTAGTACTCATGCTAGAAATGGCTCAGTAGAAAAAGAATAATCTGAAAAATGTTTTTTGTCAGGGTGTCTTAAGTGCCAGAGCGAGGGACTAAAACAAAAGATTACTGTTGTGAGAATTGATTTGATCAGTGGTGCTAAGGGTAGATGGAAAAGGGATTAATCATCCCACTCCTGACACTGCAGTGCAGATAGGGTTAATAACAGGAGTATTCTTTCACCGTGCTCTTCTGGCTGAGGAAGATCACGTAACCGAATGTAGGTATATGTTTTGATTGGCAGTTTATTCATCAAGGCATTGATTGTTTCCTGCCATTCAGCTTGAAGATGGGTTGTCGAGTAAAGGAGAAGAGTCTAATTAAAATTCCTTTGTGGTGTGATTCCCTTAGAAAGTCATGAAACCAACAGTTGAGATAGCAGGAGAGTTTAATAAAAATTTTGTTTTGCAGGATTTCAAAGTACCTGTTTTGCATGGTCAATTTAGAAACCTAATTCTGAGGTTTTATCCTTCAATGTAGTTACCTGGGTATAGCTGCCCTGTGAAGTTTCCAGGCAGGCACATACCGCTGCTTTCTTTTTGGCTTTGTATTTTCTAATGACAATTTGCCAGGGGAAAGCAGTGATAAACCTGACCTTCTCTCAAGATAAAGAGTAAACGCACCAGGGAATTTACTCTGGTTTTGGTTGAGGAGGTGAATTTGAATTGTTGATGGCTCCTTTTCTTCCCCAGAAATTCACCCATAAACTTAGGAGTGGAAGGGACCTTAGCTCTTGTAGCTGTCTGAAGGGTATAGGCTGTGATATAGGAAGACAACTATTTCTCTCGTAGCAGTTGTGTGAACAGCAGCATTTGTGAAATGTTAATAAGCACTGAAAACTCTCTCATTCCAACAAGTCAGTATGCTGTAGCTCAGCCCTGTTGCGGCTGCTCCCGTTGTGCACTGACTGGACTACCCACAATTTTGTGTCCAATATTCTCTGTAAGCCCAATATTCTCTATATTGTGGATGTCTCTTCCCATGTTACTCAAAGGAATTACAGTTTCTCTGACAGTTCTGACTGTTCCCCAGCCTTTCAGTCTCCCAAAGTAAGTGTTATACTAGCTAGGCTGTCACAGGGGTGGTAAGATCATAAATGTTTTGTATGAAGAGGGCTTTTAAAGCATAAATTAATGCTGAGCAAGCACAAATTTTTTGTCCTTTATTAGTCTGTATTGCTCATCTTGTAATTTCCTGTAAATCAGTACATAAAACCTCTTCCTAGTAAGAACTCTAAATTATGTCTTGAAGAATTGCACAACAGTTGAGTGGCATTATATTCCAAAGTACTGAGATACAGCTATGGCACCCTCACAGGAGAGGGAAACAGCTATTGCATATATAAAGAGCACTAAAGAAAAGTTGACTTTTTTCCCCATGAATTACTAGTTCCTATTCTTTAGCTGGCAATGGCCATATTTTTCATTGCAATGAAATATAAGGATACAGACCCATGAGAGCAAAAGTGATTGTAACTATATTTAATACAGGTATTTGCATATTCCAGATGATAAAAGGATCAAATGAGACTTCTTTCAGATCAGTACAAAAGGATTTTTCAATATTGTGGTCATTAATTCTGGATTTTACATAAAATATTCAGAAGTCAAGCAATTTTTCTTCATGTCCAGGTACTTCTAGAGGTGGCTGCAGCTTCATTGAAGTGTTTATTGGAAATGAGGGGAAAATAAGCTGTGTGGCTTGAGACAGTGAGCAAAGTCTAAAAGTCACCTCTTACAGAAACGAGGCCTGGACGGGTGAAGAAAATAAGTTACTGGTTATTTTATTTCTCATTAAAGTATTTGGCTGTGGAGAATCTGTACTCTTTAGCAGGATCACATCTGAATTTTTGTTGTAATACTTCCATGAGGATGAAAGTTGATAACAAACGGCAACCCTTCTAGCTGCACAGGAGCTCTGGTACAAAGCAGCAGCAGACACAGCTGCCTTCACTGGCAGGCAGTGCTGTGCACGTACCTGCTGTTAAGTCGTGTCTTGCCTAAAGAAGATGTAGAAATCATCCCTTGGAAGGGTAAGCAAGATAGAGCAGAACAAGTCATAGAAAGGTCTGGAGTTATCAGAGTATCTAAAAGTACTTTCTTTTAATTTACTATTTTCTTAATGCAAGATCGACTTCAGTCACAAATGTGGCAAACAAATCATTTCACTCTGGGAACAATGTGAATAACTCTGGTGTGATTTATTATGTGCCATTGAAAGCAATTTTGGTTTAATCAGAAATCATAGTAAATATGTAATTAAAAAGTTCTCAAAATGTATGGGCTAAAAATGTCAAATAGTATTGGTTGGCAACAGCTTCATTTGTCTACTTCTGTTCTTGGAGTTGTATGGCAGGGCACAATCACATGTACAGCTCAGTGATTTATAGAACTGGGAGCAGACACTAATGAGAAAAAGCTTTTAAAATAAAGACTTCTATTATATCATTTATGTAGCTATGCCCATGAAACTCAAAAAAAAGACTGAACAGATAGTTTCTAGGCCTGAACTTGAAAGTGTCCAAGCTTACTCCCTTACAGGCATAAGAATTATAGAAGGAAAGAGTTGACAATAAATTTGGAGGAAAGCTGTATCTTGCTAAGTGGCACTTCAAAACTGGTATTAATTCTAAAAGCTAATGTCAGACTTACCTTTTCCCTCCCTTCCTTAACTAATGAGAAGTTTGGTTGTCAGCTAGTATTTGGTTTATTTTGTGGTTTAGATGTATGCAAGTGTATTTGCTCACTATAGAGGCATTGGTCAGGGAGGAATGTATGTTATTTAAGACAATACAGGCAGTAAAGTTTTTAATAAATAATTTATCTAAAGTATTTTTGTGGTAGTGGCAGCAATGCCCAGCTCTGTTCAGTTCAAATCGGTGCAGCAATATTGATATTGAAAGAGCAGGGCTCACTTACATCTGCTGCAGAGGTAGTACAGCCCATCATCTGAGTTGTAGCGTCAGCTCTCACTCCTGTCTAGTAGCTGGGTGGAATAGTGGAGTAGTAACGTGAGCACTGGCAAGCTGGTACCCAGCTCTGCACACAAGTGGGGAACAGCTGCGGGAGGGAATACTGCTGCCTGCTTGTCCCAAGTCGTGTGGACCTTCTGCCATGCCTGTCTACTGGGAATGAGCTGGGTATGAACCATACCAGGTGTCTGTGCTGCCATCAGCAGTTGCGTCTCTGTCAAAAAGTCCTGCTTAAGCTTTTGGGTTGGAAAAGGTTTTGCTAATGACAAAAGGAAAAGTGAAGAAGCAAAAAAAATTATTAATAACACTTCTAGTAGAAAAGATTCTTCTCGCTGCAGAAGTTTAAGGAGAATCAGGGGATCTATTTTCTAGCTACTTTCCTGTACAAATAGATACCCAATTCTTTAATCTCAATTTACCAAGGCATGTAATGCTATGTATGTGTTTTTGCTGACTGACATCTAGTAACTGACTCAGTGATACTGTACTGTTACCAGATGATTGTTCTGAAGACTATTGCAGGGCACGCTATGCATTTATTATGGTTTCCATAAGTAATGCTGCAAACATTACATTATTATTCCAACCACTAGCTCGAAGTAGGGCCGACGTGGAGTCCCTCTCTGAGAGGGACTTGAATGATGGTAGGTAAATATTGATGTATTTGTCGTGGTTTAGCCTCAGTCAGCAACTAAGCCCCACACAGCTGCTCGCTCACTCCCCCCAGCCCAGTGGGAAGGGGGAGAATCAGAAGAGCAAAAGCAAGAAAACTTGGGGGTTGAGATAAAAACAGTTTAATAATTAAAATAAAATAGTGATAGTAATAATGGTAATGATAATAACAATTATGATAATAATAATAATAATGATGATAATATAATAAAGAAAATAACGAGAGAGAGGAATGAAACCCGGGGGAAAAAGGGAAAAGAAAAAAAAAACCGCAAGTGCTCACCACCCGCCGACCGACGCTGCCGGTCCCCGAGCCGCGATCGCTGCTTCCCCCGGCCAACTCCCCCCAGTTAATATACTGGGCATGACGTCACATGATATGGAATACCCTTTGGCCAGTTTGGAGCAGCTCTCCTGGTTGTATCGCCTCCCCTCCCGGCTTCTTGTGCACCTGGCAGAGCACGGGGAGCTGGAAAGTCCTTGACTAGTGTAAGCACTGCCCAGCAACAACTAAGACATCAGTCTGTTATCAACGTTATTTTCATACTAAGTCCAAAATGCAGCACTATACCAGCTACAGTGAAGGAAATTTAACTCTATCCCAGCTAAAACCATGACAATTACAGAAACTAAATAAGCTTCTACCATACTTTCTTCCAAATTCTACAAAAACAAACCAAAAAAGAGCTGTGTTCAAGGACCGCTGGACTCTGGAACATGGATTTCAATTGGGAAAGAATAGGACAGGGGTTTTTGCTTTCTTTTTTAATTGCTTTTAGTAGGAATATCGGGTAGGAAACTATCTGAGAAACTAGTAAACCTCTTCCCAAACCAGGAATAGTACAGACTTATAAACCTAGTTCCTACCTGTGGCTTTATGGTAGGAGTCAGAGGAATTGCTGGAAAGCCTATAGCGTGGACAGTTAAATGCTTCCTTTCTCTAGAAACTCTGTAGTAAGAAGGCCCAGTTATATATCCTGATGAGTATTGCCTTGCCTGCCTCCCCAGGTAAATTCTCTGGGGAGATTACAGCTGAGCAGAGAAACAGCCAAATCTTTTGCCCAGCCCAGGAACCTGAGCCAGGCTGGAGGCTGGTGCTGACTGCTGTGCGGTGTAGCATGCCGAATGACTGCCTGTTGGCTAGTAAAACCGTTGCCTTGTTCAGATATCCAAAGATATAGTAACTTTTATTCTGGCACTGTATTTTTTCTGAGGCAAGCAGTTAGGAAGGATGGTCAGAAACAGCCTTTCAAAGCTATCATGTGAGGAGAAGCTATTGCATTCCCAAGTATAGCCACTAAATTTTCTGAACCTCAGGAGCTACTTCAGCTGTGGGGACTATTTTGTGTGCTATAAAGCCCAGCAGGATTCCTTTTGTATAATGTACAATGGGTGGGCTTTTACAAGGAGTATTTGTAGAAATAGTGATATTAATATACCTGTTAGTTCACATACATGATGAATTACAAGTTATGCTAATTATAAAGCAATTTATCTTTCTTATTTAGAAATTGTCATTCCTAAGCAATAGTGAGTCTTAGAGCAAGCTACCAGGAGACTTCTTTCTTTTCAGCTAATTAATAAAAAATGCAGTGTTTCCAGAATGTATGTTCTTTGCCTGACTTCTGTTGGATTAATAATTTAGCAAATATAGTTGAGTGTGTTTAATGCAATTTTCTCCTCTTTCACTTTCAAATGTTGTTCTGGTATGTAAAAGAAAAATCAGTTTTATTCATGTTTTCATGAAATAAATCCCATTTTCCTCTACTTCAGGATGATCTAATGCTGCAGTAAAATGGGGTGGGGGGAGGCTTAAGCAGCCAGGTTATTCAAGCATAGCTGTCAGGTTTGAATGGCCAATGCAAAATAATTGCTTTTCATAGCTTACATCTTTGTAAGTACTTTTCATATCACCATAAACCTTAACTGGAGAAAACTTGGCGACAGTGCCATGGGAAAACAGTTGGTAGGCAGGTCTGGATGGGCTTGCTCTGGAAGTGACGGTGAGCTGTGAGGACAGCAGAGCCTGCTCTTGCTTTGGCTGTCCCCACATAGACACAGCAGAGCTGCAGTGTTTCATGGGTGGGATCTGCTCCTTCGCCACTGTGTATGCAGTGTGGAGTTGGGATGGTTCCAGGTAGTGGTGCACTGACAGGTAGAGGCACCTGTGGCTCTTGCTGGGTTCTCCTGGCCTGCTGCCCTTGCCCCCTTCCCAAACGGTGCTCTTTCACCGTGTCCTGATGCCGTGGGCTGCGTAAAAGAGGGAGAGTCCATAGCTGCTCCAGTCACTGCCACGGAGGCTGTGAAGTGTCGATGCGTGCCATTGTGGCTGTCAGCAGGTTGCTCTCCCTTACGTGCCTGATGGGCCCCAGCGCAGATCATGTCACTCAAAAGATAAGGAAGGAAGGTTATGGCCATCCACCCACCAGCTGCTGGACTGAATTAAATGTTATGTAAAATGGGTCTATTGCTTTCTGCTGGAAGTAGAAACGAACAGTAAGCAGGAGGACAACGCGGTGGCTACTTTTAACATTAGCAACGGTTTGTAGCAGAGGATACCTTTGCTTTTTCCCTGGAGACTGTCCAGCACATGATCTGCTGCTGTGGGCTGTATGCTCAGCAGCCAAAAATTGTCACTTGGGAAACAGGTATTAAGTATTTTACCCTAATTCTCCAGAAGTCCTATTGGAAACTAGACCAGGAATTACTCTGCCTGGTATGTAAATTATATGTTAAGTAGTTCAAATGTTCAGTCCAAAAAATAAAAAACCTCACTCTTTCACAACTGGAATACAGAGCAGAATATTCAGGTAAAAATAATTGATGGTAGTAATTATGGTATAAACCAACTTGTCAGCAGCTAGTTGTTTAAATTCCTTCTTCCCCACTCCAGGCTTTGCAAACCTGTAGGGAAATCACTGTAAGAAATGCCCCTTCTGCCTGCTATATTCATCAGAAATAGGATGCTGTATGTGAACATTTATCTGTGTAATGAAAAAAGGATCTCATTTGCAGCGATCTGGAGTTTCAAGAGGTCAACCAGTGTTCTGATAACTAAGCTTAATCTTTGCTGGCAACATGGAATATTAATTACTAACGCTCACACCTTTCACCATTAAAATCTGAACATTTATGTGCATAATTATGAGTCATCTAATGGCTCAACAGCTTTAATTTTTTTCACTGTGTGCATTTCATTTTGTTTAACCATGAGAGAACTGGACTTCTCTTTAATATGGGCAAAGGTGATTCAGAATAAATCCTGACAGTTTGAGTTACTCCTGAGCTTTTGCCTTTAATGGAAACACAGTGTGAAAGCCCTTTCTGTGCTCCCTGTGTGGGAAGGGGGCATCTGACAGTAGGAGAACTGATATCGCCACTAGTGGAAACAACAGCGTGGCAGGGTGGGACAGGCACATGTTTTTAGCTCTTTTTGCATTAGGAACCCTTCACCAGCAGGAAAATACCAGTACCCTCACAGCACATCCTTAAGTACAGCTCTGGCCTGGCGGCCTTACCACAGATTAACTAAGGGCAGCTCTAATGGGCAATATTAGCAGTTCTGATAAGTGTGCAAGATTGCTGGCTTTACACCAGGGGTTTCTGCAGACGAGATACAGTCAATAGATCAGGCATGCCTTCCCCACACATCTGTTGATATCTCCAGGCAAGCTGAAGTCTGTGTGGTAGATGCAGATGCATTCAGAAAACAAGCATGGCTTGGTTGAGCTCTTCCTCATTGCCACAACAACCTCACAGGGCAGCCTCTGAGGTCTGGTGCTTGCTGGACTTTAGATGAAATGCTCAGTCTGGTGGGACAAGCATGGATGCCAACTGGGATAATGGATTTATTGCTGCAAAACTGGAAAGTGGTCACCAACTCATTTCACATAGGCTACTGGACAGGCACCAACTGGATAGAAGGGCATGAACCTGGTTTGGGATTGAAGGAGGAAAAAAAAAGCCAGTTTGTAGCCATTGAGAAAGAAAGCATAAATGAAATGCTGGCCACTGACGGCAACTAGTGGAGGACAGTGCAAGGCCCCAAGGGAATTTCTTATAGGAGAACAGCTATTGCGGCAGAGCTTGGAGGTGGTAAGGAGATGCTCAGCAGCAGGGAGAGGGTGGAAAGAGTAGATGAACAATCCTTGATAGGGTTGTGACTATTAAATAGCAACTGCTGCCATTGCTTGCTTGTCTGCCTTGTTTTTTCACTTTGACTCAGCATGAATAGTAGCTTAACTACCTGCATGTAGGTAATCCCCTGAAGCTGGAGTACTATCAGGCTGGAGAGGTTGAGACGTTCTGGACTCCTGAACACAGAGACAGCTCTGTCCTCAGGTGCTGAAGCTTGGTCCCTGCCCCCCCTCCAGCTGCTCGCTCCTGCTCTCGGTGCCAAGGGGAAGACTTCTCCTCATCAGTTCTCTGATGCTTTTCAGTCTTTAAGATAGTTTTGTAAAATATGGATGTTGTAAGAGAGTCATATCTAAGCTGTCTGGAGCTCAGCCTCTTGTGCAAGGAGACTGCCTGACGGGGGGGGGGCGGAAATCTTTGTTGTCCTTATCCCTGCAATAGCATAAGATAGTGAGCAGGAAATGGCCTGATAGTTAAAGCAGATGGTTTCTCAGCAAAAGCCTTCTGTGGCTTGTATTCTCTGTAATTTTTTTAGTGAGGCAAACCAGCTTTCCTGATATGACAGCTTCATTGCTGTGCCTTGTGGAAACATGCTGCCAGTTATACTAATTTTACCTTGTAAGAACATAAGTATGAGAGCACACTGGTAAAGCAAAAAAGTCAACATTGCTATAGTTTGAGAGATACTTTTTTTTTGGACTTAAATGGTTGTCAATAGAAGGAAGTAATTTATAAAAGCTATGCAGAGAATATTAACATTAGAATAAAGATAATAGTGTTCCTGTTTTTCCTGATTTTTACATATGTGCACCATGAGCCAATGCAGTTGCTAAAAGAGTACTTCCCAAAAGGGCTGTTCTACATCTACATGGTTTGTAAATGAGAACAGTGAGGGGAAAAATAATAAAGACAAACTTATGCCAGAAGACTGCACTAAGGGGGTTTAGAGTCTGAAAACAGGGTGCATGGAAACGAATGCAGAGCACTAGTGTTAGTAAAGGCCAGAGACTGCTGCTAGCAGAGGGCTGTGGAGCTGGGAGCCCTTAAGAGCGGGCTGGTCAGACTCGGGGTAAGCAAGGAGGTGGTGACACATCTGACCTTGGTCTGTGCAGACCAAGGGAAAAAAGGACACTTCTGCCTTTCTTTGGAGGGCAGTATAAGGCAGGAGCATACTGATTCACACTGTCTTCTCCTCTAACTAGTGTATCACAACTCTGTGTAAATCAGAGATGAAAATATGATAATCGGTTTCTTTTAGGCTATACTGACTTCCATGGAATATGTCCAAAGATTTCAGATGAGAGCCTGAGTGGACATTAAGGTCTATCTTCCTACAGTGCCATCAACAGTGTCTTCCTGCAATACTAAACTGTGCCTGGTTTTGCTGGGAAGTGTTCACAATGGTGCCTGATTAGATTCGTGTTTTGTCCTTAGAGTTCTCCTTTTGGAGTGATTTGAGGTCCCTGAAGGTCAAAGTACAGGAACTAGCACTAATATTTATAATCATCCATGATCATTCAGGAAAAATATCTGGAAATGGATTTGTTAATTATCTGCCTTCACCATATTAATTTTTGGGGTAAAATAACAATTCTGAAAGAATTGTGCATCCATCATTCACATTTAAACTCTATGTGACTGAACTCGTTCATCTTAATTGCATATGTTTGCATGGTCTCTTTTTTTGGGTAGGAGTTTAAGGTGAAATCTGATCTGCTCTGTAGGGGATATACAGAATCCAAAGATAATGCAGTTAATGGGGTCAACTCTCTTTCCCTTTTAAGACTGCATATTTGAAATAAGTCCAAGAATTTCAGTGATGGCAAACAAAAATTCAATTAGAGTTCTGTGGTTCTTTTCTCCACAATGTCAGTTAACCCTGCACATAGAAAACATTTGCTGTAACAGTGTAAAAGCTGAGCATTGGCTTCTCCGTGCAGAGAACTGACTGAGAAGGTACTGATTGAGTTTTTACTGATCTGAGTTTTTTCAGACAGCTTAAATTTTTTTTCAATGCCACAACACTGGCAACAAAGACAGCTAATTTGGTCCAGTGCCTTAATCGTTTTCTGTTGCAGACGCGTAATAAGAAAGGACAACTACATGAAACGCTATAGTTAATCTTCAGGCAAAGCAGGGTCTTGTAGCCATACCTGCCTGTAAAAGAAGCCACAGGGTCTAATCATTAGAGGCCAGGATAAGAGCTCTGGACACCCATATTCTAACAAGAAAACTTGTTATGTATATTTTATGGCCCCCTAAAAAGGAGGAATAATGGTATTGAGATGTTTGTGTATCCGAGCTGTTTATATATAAACTGGATAATATCTGGAAGGCGAAAGACAACCTACATATAGCAATGATCAATTTGTTTTGAGTATTATAATTAGGAAGGAAAGCAAAATGTTCTGACCTTGAAGACCAATACATGATTTTTTATAGGATTGTGCTAATAGCTGTAGCATGCCAATTGCCTTAAGTAACTTTTCTGTCTTAAATATACTCAAACACCTAACTGTAAGCACCTCTTCTGGAGCAGTGAACCTCTTGGAACAGTTCTGCAGCTTGGTTTGTTTCATATTGTCTCTGTCAGCCCACCATCTCATTATTGACCTTTCCATATTGTTAACTACTCTTTTTTTTAATCAATCTTTGTCAAATTGTATTTGATTTCCAAAAGCCTCCAAGAACTTTGGGGCCAGAAGAGCTCCTTGGGAGGAATGTGGTTCTCCTGAGATTCAGAACCTGAGGTCAGAGCTTGCCAGCACTCCTCTGTCTGTAGAACGCAATGGAAGTGGATGTTCCTGACCTGCTGCGGGTTACCTGCCTGCCTGAGGGTTCATCAGGAACTGAAGGAGCCATATTAACCCATCCTTCTCCTGGGATGGGTGGGGAAGAAGTGCCTTGCCTGCTGCTTTGGGGTCGGGGTCACTGTTTCCCTGTGCAGCAGTTGGGGCTGACAGCACAATGTCACTGGTCTCACTCACACCTCACCTGGAAGTACCTTGGCCTGGAGCAAGCCCTGACCCTTCTGAGGAGGATCAATTTTCTTCCTTGCACCCAGGCTCTGTCCTGGCACAGCAGTCAGGAGAAGGTCACATCCTCCCCTCTGCCTGCTCACATGGAGGTTTTTTTAGGCAGAAGAGTACTTGCATATGCTGTTGACATAACAATAAGCTCGATAATGCCCACCACAAAGGGACAGAGCTTTTTAGAGGGGAAGAAAACCCTCATGTATAGTGAATACTGGGGGTCAAATATTTCCTCAAACTTTTTCCGAATTAAAACTCTGTGAAGACGTTTGTAATCATGCTTGACCACTCTGAATAAAGAGGTCCTGATTTAAAGATAAACAGTGTATTCAAGAACATTAATGAAGACTGAAAATGGGCATTTGAAATAAGTCTCTATAGCATCCACATAAAAGCATATACCTCTGAGGAACTGCTTGTGCCCTTCCTCGCACTTTTTATTCACCATTTAAACAATAAACCTCCCCCAAAATTCTGAAAGCAATGATTTTTCTTAAGCCACACTGCAGCTCAGTTTCTCAAGACACTTCCTTCAGTTACTTGACCCTGCAGTAGGGCTCTAAATGGCAAATTGATGACATCATAATAATTTTTCTTATGTAATAAATGGTGAAGCCATTAACACAGGACTGTATGACTTAACCGGAGACCAAAGAGAATGAACAGCTGGCTTCTCAAAGAGAAAAGCTCATATTCAAACACATATATCTTCAATAATAGTAGGAGAAATACAGAAAATTACTGTCAAAGTAAATTGCATTTTGTATGAATCCCATCTCCTTTCAAGTTTGCCCGAGCATGATAATCCTTCTTTATTTAGTGGTGTTGCCCTTTTCTCTGTAGAGACCTTTAGTGAAGTAGTCTTTTTTATTTCTTGTATCATTGCAGTGACTTAAATGATCAGGGATGTGGTAGGCCTGACATTTATTTTTTTTAATTATTTGCATAAATAAAGAGGCATCTGTATTCTACACCTGGTGCAATTATAAAAATATACTTTCTTCATTTATAGAACAAATTATGTGCTTTGGGGAGTCAACCAGAGAGATGAGAGGCAGTTCTTTTTGGTAATCGTTATATATTCTCAATGTTTTAGATCTGACCGCAAAGGACCAACAATGTGGTTTTGATGCCACTTAATCCATGGCTTCTGTCCAGCTTCTGGGAAGGGTATCTGCATACTATTGAAAACAGAATTGTTGAAGAAAAATAGCCTAGAAGTGTTTTATGACAGCCTCATATCTACGCTGCTGGGCAGTGCAGCCTCAGACGTTGTGCCTCTTCTGAAAAGAGCAGTTTGGTGAGAAATGCTATATTGGTCACCAAAAAAGTTAAGCTAGAACAAACAAAAGAAGCCCCTTCAGCAATTCAGATTTTGGATCACTTTAAAGATGGGAAGTTTCATATGAAGTCAAAAAGCTGAGCTACATTTTGCTGAGCATTGCTTCCCATTTTTCATTCCATTTGTATGTGTAACTCAGCATTACTTATAAAATGTATACGTAATTACATTTAAAAAAATACAATAATAGCAATTAATCTAATCTGAAACTCCATTTGTCAAAGTACTCTGCTTTAGTAGTTTATACTCCTTTCTGATGCAGGCTGTCCTATTTTTTTTTTCTTACCAAAAAAACCTTTCTTGAAATAGTAATGGTATTTTAACACTCTTGGCAAGACTGGCTATAGCACAACAGCAGAATCAACTGGTTACAATTAAATCATTCCTCATTAAACTATAGTGCAGTGGGTTAGACAGTCTCATCTAACAAGGTTGAGGGAAGCTTTTTGTCCTTTTCTATGTTTCGTGGAAGACAGGAACTATCAAGTGTAATACAAAGGAGGCTATTTTCTAAGCTCTTCCTCCTGTTCAACAATTAACTGACTTCAGTGAATTGTGGTATACAGTAGTGCAAGTGAAGATGATGACTCTTTTGAATGTTTTGTATCTGGAGATTTCTTGTGATCCCCTTTGACATAAGGGAGCTAAACTCTAAGTCTGCTGAGGTCCATGTGGTGCTTAGTCTCTGCTGAGGCATCTCCATCTTACAGCATGTCACAGCTCTTCAGACTTGCAAAGACTTTCACGGTACTGGCTGTCTAATTTGACATATTTGCCTCATATGACATACGTAGATTGACTCTAGCATTTGGCAGAACACAAGGTGTTAGCTGAATACCTATTGATAAAACAAGATATGATAGTAATTTGGTAGTTAAGTGTAAATTCATAAAATTGTTGTTTAAAAGTTTAAGTAATTAGTTAAAAGCTTTTTGATTAATGGTAGCTAACAGCTTGTATGTATGACTATTATAGTGGTGAGTGGCTGAATTCCAGGTGAAATGATTGATTGTGTTCTGGAGGTGCACATATGTTCCCGGGTGCATATAAATTATTGTTAGTCATACAGTTTCAGTAATAGGATTATTTTCAGTGATATCTCTTCCATTTTAATACCTTTGCTCTTCAGTCTGATTCTAGACATCCAAGACTGCCCTGTCTTGCATCACTCCCTTTGTAGTTATTCCCTTGTTCTCTTTCATGTAACTGTCATACCTCAGGGACAATGACAACAAGAAGAATGAAAAGAAAATGTATTTTGATGTCTTGATGAAAATGGCAATTTAAACAAAACAAAAAACCTCTTTACATTTTAAGCAAGTAGAAGGTCTACTTTGAATTTGTTGTGACAAGGCAATTTGGCTTTTAGGATAATGTTTTCACAAATGCTCAACAGCCACAGAGGTAAACCTGTTTAGATGCCTGTCTTCCGTTTGCTTCAATTAGAGATATGAGTCCAGACTATATGGTGAAAGAAACTGGTCTCTACATTGTTCACACAACTTGTTCCTCAGCATGTAAGCCTCTATATCACTTGACATTCAGTGAAACTAGTGTTCTTTTGTTAAAAAAATGTTTCCTGAAATTTTGTTTGAAGGCAACAAGCATTAACTCCATGGGCTTAATTCACCACGTGTGTTACAGCTGCTCTGGCTGTTTTGCTAGCACAGGTCACCCACCTGGCATCTCTGGCTCATACCAAGAAATCTGTGTGAACGCTAAGCTTCTATCATATGACCAGAGCCAAAAAGTTTGACTGAGACTTTGCTGCATGATGTTAGATATCGCCCTGACCCACTGGGGGTTTTGACATTTAATGTAAAATGGAACAAACTATGAGGGAAGCAATTTAATACCAAGCCAGCATAGGAGAGAGGGAACACAAAGGTGGCATCAGTTCAGTTTTGGCCCCAACCTCTGACTTAGGCAATAGCTCTTTGGGTGCAACCCACCTATAAAGAACTACATAACATATAGTCCTGAAAAACAAAACAACCGTGCTGGACTGACAGCAATTGCTGTGGAGTGCTCAATTGTCTCAACGATGTAATGGAAAAGGCAGCAGCCGGCCATGTCTTCCACCATTCCCCATGCCCATGAACCTCACCTGGGATTTGCCAAAGCCGTTTTTAGAGATAAATGTGTCCTCGTGTCCTTTCAGGATTGCCCTCTATGCTCAGCCTGTTGTCTGGAATTTTGTGGGAAGGATGCCTGTCCCCTACAGACCAGACTGGGACCATCCACTCGTTTCACACAGGGTGCAGAGCAGCTGTCAGACAGTAACTGCTTTCATTCACCAACCCTCTCCCTCTGTTATTTGCACATTACTGTAATTTCTGCCTCTCTTCTCGTGTGCAGCATATCAGCTTCTAGATGTTCAGAGCAGTTTCTGCATGCAGATCTGGAGTAAGTTTGCTATCAGAAATCAATATTTTAAATGATGTTTTCCCCAGAAGATTATTATCATTGTAAAATCAAAATATTTTGCAATTCTTGAAAGCTCAAAGAATATTCTGTGTATAAGCTGACAGGAAACCATAATCAAATTGTCAAGAAATTGCTCCTACTGTGGCAAAGTGAGAATGTTAGATTACATGTGTCAGCATGTGAAGATAAAGACTGCATAGTGAACAGCACACTCAAGGCTTGGTAGGAGATGGGAAGTTTATCGCTGTACACTGTAACCTATTGTAGACAGTTCTGCTACCTCAGCAGTCCTCAGTTTGCATTAAAAACCTTTATGATCAATAAAATGTCTTGGTTTTGTCATCTGGAAAAGACATTTTAAATTTTCTACCAACTTTATTTGGTCAATTAAACTGAAGACTAATTGCTATTCCAAAGGGTTAAGTAATAATAGATGCAGAATACTAATATACGTATGCTAGTTGTTTACTGACTCTAATATTATTATCACTGCTCTAATCTCTTCAAACAGGTGCCCAAATGGATGCTGCTGTGATTATTTGAGTAAGAAAAATGGTTCATTTATTCAACATATACATTGGCTGCTAGTCTGGGTTTTTAGATGTTTAAAGATTTATGTTCAAATATTTTTCTCCAGTTTTCCTGTCCTTTTACCTATTCTTCTGTAAACTCCTCAGTCTTCCTGTTCTCTGCACAGCGGACGTTCACTGAAAATAGCTCACCAAAGTGTTTTGTTCTGAGCTCGGGGGCTGTAACTTGAAACCTGCTGAGAACTTGAACTCTCATTAAATTCAGCCAGAATTAATGACTCATCACCTTGCAAGATTAGGCTTGTGGGGCATGTTATCAAGCAACCCAATCGTTCCTGTAGCTCTTTTTCTTTTAGAGGTAGGATCAGGAAAGAGATTTGCAGGAGTGAAATTTAAAAGGTTTTTAACTCTGATACCCAGATTGTCATTCAGGCTGGTTACTTAAGCGTACCACAGAACAGGCACTTAATGTCAGTTAAAGAAATTCAGTCATTTTAGAAAAGTACAGTATTTAGCCACTTAACTAGTACAGCCTTCTTCGTCTGACCCTGAAATAGCTTGCAGTTCCCTAACAAATTTTGAAAGGGGGGGGGGGAAGTAATATAGTGATGAGAACAGGAAAATAAATAGTATAGAATCAAAATTAGGTCACAATGGTAGATTAAATTGGTATCGTACATTGATAAGGTGACTGACAAAGGGAATGCACTGTATTTCCTCATTTGTGTCAGCAGGAAAAATTTGGAAGGGTATTTTTTAAAAGTATATGGAGGGAAATACAATGGAGAATCACAAATACTGGCAACATCATGCATGTTTAATGTCAAGAAAAGAAAAAAATGATAAATTGTGAAAGTTTAGACTGTGATTTAGAAATAGGTTTCTAATATTCCTGGAGTAAGGGCCTGGAGCATCCTTCCAGCAAGGCTAGTAAGTGGGAAATCGGGCCATATGGCTGCAGGTAAAAGCAGGGAGGGGCTGAATATGGAGACAAGATCTTTCCTCTGGCTTCCACTAGAAAGGGCTAAGCAGCCAGGCTTGGCTGTGCCTCTGCTTTCCTGCAGCAGGTGGACTATCACCTTCATACTAAAAAAGAAGGCAGATTAAAAGTAAATCTAGAAATTAGTCAGCTACTATGACAATCATGTAATAATGGGCCGAGACTAGACTGGGTGTTCAATGAGTCAGTTCCAGTTCTTTAATCTTACATACTTTATCCTAAAGAACATGTTAGTTCTCAGGACTATTATATGTCTGGTGAGTGCATTTAGTCACACTTTGAAGGGCAAAGTCTGTACTTCTGTAATCAGTATAGCTCCTCTGCTGCATTAGAGTGTATCATTCAGAGAATGTGTGCTGTGGAGCAATTTGGTCTAGGCTTGTACATCTATTTAGTACCTACCAGGTGAACTGTCTAACTCCAGATTTTACTTCCTTTGCTGCTTATGGGGGTTGCATGCATTTATAACTGAGTCTTATCCTCATTAAAGCAATAGGAAGACTACAGGTGAATGTTAGTAACCTCTTGATCTAGAGAAAATATTCTTTTTCAGGGTCTTGAAGGCTTATCAAATGCTAGATAGAGGCTGAGACTCAGAGGAATGGAAAGACTGAAGCTGTGACTGGTCCAAGATCTGAGTGTAGTGCTAGGGAAAAAAGTCACTACCACTCCAAGCTACTAGTTCTTGTAAGTAAACACTTCAGTGTCTCCTCTCCTGGATCCTTCTCCATGAAAACTCTTTTCCTACAGTCAGCAGCAAGGTATATCTCCTCAATATAAGTGATTTGATAATGTTGTTGAAAAAGGTATGATTTCAACATCTAGAAAAATGATCATATATGCAGAGTAGTCTAGAAGAAGACTGAAGTTTTAAGTGCAAAATGAAAGTTAAGAAAACCTTGTGGGCTGAAAGCTTGCTGTTGAATCAAGTCCAGTACACACTAGTGCTAGTGGTCTGAAAGTTTGTTTACTGGCAATCTGTAGGTCTCTTCATTAGTCAATTAGTATTCATTGTCAATCACTGTCTCCTCATCCCAAGGGCTTATCAACTCTATTCCACTAAGCAAATGCATCCCTTCAGTGAAAATTTGCTGATCATCTTAGTTGACAACTAAGCAGCTGGTCATTTTTGTGTGTCACCTGTGCCTAAGCAATGAATCCCCACTGGCTACTTCCTTTGTGCTGCCACAACAGAAGCTGCAAATGAGTAGGAATTAAGTAATAATTACTGTTGCTTTAACTCTTGGGTTGAAACTGCTTACTTGTGGTTTGTTTTTGCACAGCTATCCAAAGTGCTTAGCTAAAAAGGCATTTAAAATGTTTGTTGTATTGCTGGGCAGGATAGCCTGCCAAGGGCTATTATGATGATAAAACAAATGACAGTGACTGTACTTTGCCAACAGAATATTGGACCACAACCTTTTCCTTCAGCAGTTTCCACAGCTACTATCTGAATGGAAGATGGGGATAGTGTTGGAGTGAAATGCCTTAGATTCAGCATTCTCCCTTGACTGGCTCTCCTCCTTCCTTAGAGGACCTTAAGCATGCATCTTCCTGAAATGTCTTACACAGGACCCTCCTTCATCTTCCCGCTTCCTTCAGTTTCTTTGGTAATGAGCAGAATTCTAGCATTAGGAGAATGTCTTTCTAGTATCATTCAAGGAGGAGTCTTTGTTGTCATATATCTTAATAATTTATCATGCTTTTGATAAGAATTCTAAAAGATCAGTAGATAACAGTAAACAGGCTCAGGGAGACAGCCCTTTGATGCTGATGTTAATTTTGCAGCAGCTGAATTGGTCTTCTGTCATTACAACTTAAGGCGCATAATTGCAAGATCATCATTTTGAGAAAGTTACTACTGCCAAATATTTTACAAAATGACTGTGTATTAATTAAGCAGTTTAAACCAGAAACTACACCTTTCTTTACTAACACAGAAGGGAGGAGAAACCTGCAGTGTGGATGATATGCCAAAGAAAATAGAATTTTCTTCTAAGTAATAACAATGAACCATGTAAGCCTGGCAAAACAGAATTTGTCGGCCAGAGAAGGCAGCTGAGAGACAGGGAGGCATTTGTTTTACGGGAAGAGTTAGAGAAGCATTTATTTATGAAAAGAACTGAAAGACTGATAAAAGGGAACATCCCGCCTCAGAAGACACTGAGAACTGGGTGATAAAAGTGTATAGTCAAGGAGAACAACTAATTGGGATGTGGATAAGAACTAAAACTAAGTGTCCTTTAGCTGAACTATCCTCAATATAATACTAAAAATCATGCCCATAGGCCAGAAAACCCCCCACTCAAATAAGTTTCTCACTCTGAGCATGCGTGGAAAATTTAAAGGGAGCTGTACCTTTAAGTTGAAATGAGAAAGAAACTACCCAATTATTGGCTGGGGGGTGTTAATATTAGCTGTGACTGACATGTTGAACTGTATAAATACCTTGTTTCTTGGTGTGGTGTGCTACCTTTGTGGAGTTACCACCTAGCACCCATCTTTGCGCAAAAATAAATTGAATAAAATACCTCCGCTCTGTGTGTAGTTTGGTGTTTTGCACACTGGGTGAATGAACCCACTTTTCAGGATAACATGGAGACCTTAAAACATTTATAAATGAGGAGAAGAGTGAGTCGCAGTATCTTTTCTAAAATTAGAAAGATTTTTTTGGAATATAACCAGGCCATTAGATATGGGCAGACTAGTTCAGATAAAAATAGAATTAAACTGAATCTATAGTTAATAGTCAAATATACTGAAGGCTTGAGAAACTGATAATTTTTGCCTATCTCGGTATCTCCTGGGGTTAGTAGGGAGTAGAAAGCATAGAAATGTGTCATAAGTAAGGTAATTCTGGGGAGGGAAATGGTTTGGTGATCTAAGCTTAGGGAAAGTCATTTGGGAGCCTGTGACGTTAATTTTTTTGTGGTCTTAGGTGCTTTTTGACCTCTTTTTGCTTCTGCATGGGTAGTTTGGATACTCAGTTGTGTGTTTGGGGGGTTTTTCTTGGTTTTTTTGTTTGGTCGTCCCTGCCCCAGACTGTTTGCAGAGAGCTTTCTGTACGCAATGTGCTTTCTTATGGTCTTGTCTGCTGTAGTGTTTACAAACAGTTATGGAAGAAAGAACAGCATCCCAGCATCAGCTCCTGGAGAAAGAAATGCCTGCAGTTGCTTGTGAACCCGGCTGCCTTTGGGAATGGTGCACTTTGTAATGCCCTTTGTCAGTGGTAAAAAGAAGGTGGTGGTTCTTAATCCTTCTGGTACACTCCTTAGCAGAAGTGGCAGCAGAACTGAGTGATCTGTGAAAATGGAGAGCACAAAATCTGTGACTTCTACCAAATTTGTGCTCAAGTGCAATGAGAACAGCAACAATGGCTGCTGGATGATAATTGGTGTCTACTTCTACCATATTGGCATACTATTCTTAGTTACTATAGGTTTCTTGCTACTGACTAAAAATACATTTGGGAGAGAGCAGGCAATTGTAGCTGGGGAGATAAAGCTACATCATTACCGAATATTTCAGGGAATTTGAGGAAATGAAACCAAAATCCTCAGGATCAGCCCTTTGAGAAGTTTAAGACTTTTGGAGCATAATGGAAGGGAGATAAAACAAGTCTCTCTTGCACTGTTTATTCCTATCAGAGAAGGCTAGAGGTTAGGTTCTGGTCTAAGATGCAGTGGTAGAAGTCAGGAATCGCTTTATAAAAATGAATGGTGTTACAGAAGTATAACTAACAAAAGCTAACCTTGTGGCTGTGGTGACTTGAGTTCTGCTTGTGGAGTTAAGTTTACTCTTAAAACAATACATGTTCAAGTATCTGCCTCATTACTTCTCTGAACAGGCTCTGCTTGTACCTGTAGGTGGATATGTAAGTACAACCAGGTGTGTCTGATCAATTTTGACTAGACCCCCCCTACTCAGACCAGCTTACTGCCCAAAGGCAGGAGAAGCCTGGCCCATAAATCTGCTTTTCTGTGCCTTTGTAATCTAAGTCCCTGTTACAAGAGCACTGATTGCCTGCTAACGTTTCTGGTTTGAGGACAGCAGTAAAGACAGCTATTACAGAGGAAATGGAACCAAGCACAGCTAAGAAAAAAGCTAATTAAAAATGAAGGGGAGGAGGAGCCTGGAAGATGTAATGGTCCTGGAAAACATTTCGGTCCTAGAACAAAGGGTATCTTCTGAAATGTTTTCTTAAAAGCATCATCAATGTAAGTTCCTTCTGTTCTGTAGAGATCTCTTTCTGTTCTGGGTATCTGTCACAGAACTGCTGGTCACTGTGTAATTGTTGCTGTCTCATCTTGTCCACCTGGATGTTTTCTCTTCTTCAAAGTGATTTTATTTGTTTCAGTAACATAGCTGTCCTATGGATCTCCTTTGCATTCTCTAAGAACTCTTCCCCAGTGCCGAACCAGGGTTGAATCTATCAGTTATGAACCAAACACAATGTAGCTTGATAAACAGCATTATCGAAGAGGCACTTTGCATGATTTCAAGTACCCACTTTACTAACGTGACTATTCTTGAGTAATAAGGGCTGCATTTGATTTTTGATACTATGGTGAACAATTCAAGGTCTGGAGTCTAGACTCAGTGGCTCTAAGATAAATGTAGAGGAGCACCACGGAGTCAGTTCTTGTTATGGCTTTGTATGGGGGATCTGAGAGCAAAATGTTTTTCCTTTGTATCACAGGACTCCCCTGGGCCCAATACATAGATTATATTTGTTAAACACTTACCATACCACCAAATAGAAGAAATAAGTATTTAACAACCTTACAGAAATGAAAGTGGGATTTAGTAATTAAAGATATTCACAATTTTTGTCAAATTCTAGTTGTTGTTTGTCCTTTTTCTCTGACACTATTGCTTGCAAAAAGATGAAACAGAGGAGTAATATCGTTTAGCATTTTTATAGTAACAGTTATGGTAATTTTAGAAAATTGTCATGCCAATCATTGTGTTAAGGTAATTTGAAAACATTACAACGAGATTGGGGGCGGGGGGAAACGTTTTATGCTGATCATGGCTGATTTACCAGCAGTGGAAGCCTGGGCTTTCACTACTGTTAGTGTAACCGGCCTGTTACACCTGCCTCACTACCTCACAAATAAAACATGACAGGCTCTTTGAAAGAAGATTGAGAAACTTAAACCAGGGAATATAGCCCAGTATAACTCCTGGTTTAGGGAGACTCCTGACTGAGCCCCCACTGCTGAGGCCAGAGCCTGGCCTGTCTTGAGCTGCACAGCAATGCGCTATCTTATTTTATTGAAGAGGACTGAAGGCAAAGAGACTAAGGATATCTTGTCAAAAGTCACGCAGGAGTGTGTGCTAGAGTTTGAAATGTGTGTTTTGTCCTTTGAGAGCCTAGGATATGTTGCGATGCAGCTGAGGTGTGCCTCTGGCTGCACCCTGGGCGAGGTGCCCCCGCCATTTTGTGCCCTTTCCCTCCCGCCTTCCTGGGGCCTGGCCCTCCTATCCTCTCCTCTCCTCTCCCTCCCGTCTCAGTGTGGGCAGGAAGATGAGGTTCCCTTGAGCTGAAAAGAAGAAAATGTCACTCTTCACCTTCAGTGTGTTAGTGACTCTAATGAGCATAGCAGGAATGGGAGAAGGTGTGGAGGTGGCTGAGGGGGAGAGGCTGCTGCGGGATAGCCCCGGGATGCTGAGGTGGCACGTGGGGCCGTGTCCTCAGCCAGGAGCTTTGCCGAGGAAGAATGAGGCCCACCCTCATCGCAGCCTGGGAAACAAGGAGAGCTCATCACCATGGCAGGTGCTGACCCACGAAGGCTGATCAGTTCAGATGTGCTTTTAGCCCAGGTGACTTCCCTCGGGGACGGCTTGTGGAGCCACCTCTGCCTTGACCCCATTTTCCAGAAGGGTGTGATGGGGGCGACCATATGGCAGGGAGAGCAGAAAGGGGCCATTGGCCACAAAATCCAGGTGAGGGCTTCAGGGGTTCGCAGGGGATGTCCCCAGGGAAGTGAGCTATTCCTGAGCCTAAGCTCCCTTACCGAGGTGAGACCTGACTGCTCCTCCCTTGTGCGTGCCTGCCTCTGGGCTGATGCCGGTGTCTTCGTGCCTGTAGGATTTAATCTAGTCAACAGGCTCAAGCTCCCAGCCCGTGGCTGTCTCGGAGCACAGAGGGGTTGGCTTTGCCCATCCCACTGAGCGCAGAAGCCCTTGCAGGAGGCTGGCACCCGGGGCACTGCCCGCCATGGGGGAGCGCGTGTCCACGGGAGCCTTTTCACACCTACACAGGGAGCAACAGGGAAGGAGAAACAGGAGCAGCCTATTGAAGTTAAAGTTTAAAGCGTCCTTAACAGGAGAGTGGGAGTGAATACTGTTTAATCTCTGAGTTTTACCACTCTCTCAAGAGAGATGAGTGGAGGAGTGAGGAAAGTACACCATGACATACCCTGTAACATGGCAGAGAAAGATAGTCTCTTTTTTTACTGCAACATTGCCGAGAAGCACCAATTATTGACTTGCACTCGTTGTGGCCAGGTACTGTACAAACACAACAAGCCCCCTGTAAAATCCTTAGGATGGGGGCTGTCTTTGTAAGCTGGGGAGTACAGACCCCTTCTTTTGTGCTCTGACAAGCTGGCTTTCCTGCAAGTCAAACAACAACATTTCCATAAAAATCAGAAACAGGTGCCTGTGTCAAATGTTTTGCAAGTAGTACCTGGCTTGCCTTACCCTCTCTAAATGTGTGTGCTCAGGGAGCATAGCATCTTTTTCCACACTGATTCACCCATTGAGCTTATCTGAGGTTTCTGTGGATTTACAGCAAATAACTGAAGAAAGTATTCTCTAAGAATCAGAGATTTTTATAACTTGTTACAGGTCCTTAGATTTATGCATCGTTATTCAAAAAAGGTGAAGGTTCTTGATGCAGAAAACATTAGAATACACTATTCTCATAATACAGTGATAGCAATTCATTGCTGCCTTTCCCATAGCTTCTGGTACACGGAAGAGATGAACACAGGTTCCTTTTCACCTAATCTTTGCTCTGAATGACATTTCAGGTGTGTCTACACCATAAAGAATAACACAATGTACAATTCCCTGTGCCATTTGAATTGTAGAGAGCCATCCATACTGGGCAGGGCATCATCAGGTAGAAACGTTTCTTCATGTCTCAAAAGCCATGTGTTTCCCCTTAGTACTGTGTAGCTAGTAGCTTCCAGTTTTGGTAATGATTTAAGTGTTGTCTGAGTTGTTCTCTGCTGTGTGGTGTCAGTTTGTCCTGTGGGGCTTTCATGAAATACTTTTGTTGGGGATTTTGTGAAGATCCAACAAAGGTGTTTGAGTTGGTGTGGATAGTGCCTATGAGCTTAGGGAGCAGAACACCCATACTGCATTAGTGGTTATAGAACGTGTTTCCTAGTGGAGTTTGGTAACAACTGTTAACTGCTGCTCTGACAGCCCGTTTGCTATATATGAGGCTTTGAGGATATATGAGGATACGATTTCACAGCATCTGTTAGGAAGTGACCTGGCAAAATCTGTACTTGCAAACCCTGTACTGGGGGCTGACTGTTCTCATGGGAAGCGATCGCTACCAGCAAGAGACTTGTCTCTTCCTGCCCGCTCCCCCCCTCCTTTTCCTGACAGTCAGCTGTAGCTCTTGGTTTACAGCAGGGGACCCAGTGATACACATCTGCAAATATTACAGACTAGCCGGTGTACAGCACCTGCCCCTGATTAACATGTGCTCCAGTCAGTGCAAGCAGCATCATAAGCAGGAGCAACCTGTTGGGAGTTTGATCAGGTCCTGATGAAAACAAGACAGTTACTGTGGGAGGTATTGGGAGGTAGGCAACCTGCTGCACTGGCAAGGATGTTCGGGATAGGATGCTCATCTCCCCCTAGCTGGCCACTGGAGAGAGATTCAATTTTCCTTTTCTCTTTGTCCTTTTGTTGTACTTTTTTCGCCAAAGTAACTTTAACCATTAGAGTCAATGTATGCCATTAGCAATGGACCCTACTAATAAATCTTTGTGTGTGAGCCTGTCTCAACATCCTTTGTGCTACAATTAATGTGTTAGGACCCAATATCAATTGGAGTCTTTGGTTGTGGTAGTTATGCAGTAACACAATATCACAGAGTGCATTTGTAAGAGCTGTCAGGAGTTACTGTAGTGCCACATAACCTCTTCTAGAAGGATGGGAGACCTGAGTATTTTACAAATAAACTGAAGAAGAAAAACTGCAACTTGTGTTCGTTTATAGTTAGGATGCTTAGCCAGTACACATTTCAGACAGAGCAATAAGCTTTCAGCTTCCGTGTAACTATGCACAGCAGGTGACCTGGTTGGTCTGTCTGGATTTAGATGAGAAAGGAGATTCTTGCCAGTAATCCAAAGAACGCTCTATGGACCAGATTTTTAAAAGAAAAGTCATTATCCACAATATGAGCCAGACTTCTTTCAACAGCTCATCCCCAGTCTAGGCACCAAAACAAAGTGACCATATTGAACCAAAGAGCTCAGTGTGTGTTGGGGGTGTGCGCGCGCGCGCAGAGTCCTGGTCTCTGTGGCGCTGCCGGCGCAACACGGGGGGAGCTGCTTCTGTGGATGTAGCAGTCATGAAAGTGTCTAAATATGACCTTGGCATATTGAAAATCTGTCTAAAACTGAGGGTGCTAAGCCCTTGAAAATAACCCCCTGGGCTCTTATGAAAGCCTGGTCCTGCATCTGTTCAATCTGGAAGTACTGGGAGTGACCTCTTGCTGTGCAGATTTGCATTCCTTGTTGAATTCATTTAGAATTGGTTATCATATTTTGTAATTATGTTGTGTATGTTGTTATAAGAATAAATACATTTGGGGGGGTAAGAAAATTATTATTCTGTTAACACACTATTACAGGTTTCTTTAGTGTATTTCGCATCATTCTCTGTTTGAAGCATTTATCTTTCTCACAGCAAATAGTTTAGTTGATTAAATGTTGGGAGAAAATTTGCTCCCTGTCAGTGGAGCAGTTTTTACTAAGACAGTGGTGGTTCTACACTTCTCACTTTGTCTAACTTCAGAGAAGTAATTTTAAGAAATAATTAGTTAGTAGGTTGAACCTGAGAGCATTTTTAATTCCAGTCCCTGTCCCGCCCCGCTTTAATTCCTGGTGATGTTGATAAAAGCTCTGCTCAAAACTCCCTTTCAGCTTCAACAGGTTGGGACGTCACTGCAGGGCCCAAGGGTTCTCTGTGGCAGACTGTGGCCTGCCTTTACCTGATTAATTATAAACTTAGTTTGTTACTTCCTTTGTAACAACACAAAAATTCTGGGATAGCGTGAGGGGTTCCTAAGAGCACAAACCTGCACTAGGGAGAATGCAGGCAAGCTTAATAGCTTAGCTGATGTCATGCACAAAAGTCATTGGTAGAGTCGAGAATGAGGATGAGCCTTGCAATCAATTATTTCTTCAATGTTTTCCAGAATGAAAGCCGACTTATGCAGACAGTGGGTTTGTGCCATGAATACAGACAGTAAAACATTCAGTGATCCGCTGGCTGAAAGAGTTCAACCCGTATATGGAACTGCGGTTATTATTAATGATACACTTTATGTTATAAATAATTTGTGGTTTTGCTAGAACGGTGCCTTGACTCACTCCAAACTGTAACACACTTTTGATATGTTCTTTCAAGACTTCAGCTGTAATCTTTCAAAACTTTTAATTTCATTCTGTAGATTGTTATAATTACATTGATAAACAATTCAGATGTCAACTGTCGCATACAGCTTATATGATATGCATTACTTCTCAGTTTATTTTGTATTGTTGAATAATTTGCCTGAATATAGCCAGTACAGTAATTGAGCAGAACTTTCTGCTATGCTATCCCCTATAAAGACTGGGAGTCAGATTCTTTTCTGGCACAGCTTTGACCTCACTGGATTTATCGTAATGGAGAATATCATCCTCTCTATGCGGAAGTACATTAAAATGATCACATTTTTTATCTGTGGATATTCATTAACCTAAGGGAATATCCTAAACTTGTCCTATGGTGAACTTTTTAATACCTGGAGAAACAGAAGGAGTACAGAGAGAGTGATGTCTGTCTGATAAATAATTACTTACTCATCTTGATGCCTAGGTTTCAAAAATTAAGTCACCCAGATTAACCAGTGATAAACCTGCCATCCATTAAATCCAAAGGCTTTTTCTTTTTGAGACCACTTTCACTCATGTCCTGGTTTTGCGTGGGGTAGAGTTAATTTTCTTCATAGTAGCTAGTATGGGGCTGTGTTTTGGATTCGTGCTGAAAACAGTGTTGGTAATGCGGAGATGTTTTAGTTGTTGCTGAGCAGTGCTTACACTAGGCAGAGCATGGGGAGCTGAAAAGCCCTTGACAGGTGTACAAGGGGTTGGGAGGGGACACGGCCGGGACAGTAACCCCAACTGAGCCAGGGGATATTCCATACTACATGATGTCATGCTCAGTGTATAGAGCTGGGGGAAGAAAGTTAGATAAAGCTGGGGGGAGAAGGAGGAAAGGGGGGACATTGGGAGTGATGGCGTTTGTCTTCCCAAGTCACCCTTATGCGTGATGGAGCCCTGCTTTCCTGGAGATGGCTGAACACCTGCCTGCCCATGGGAAGGAATGAATGAATTTCTTGTTCTCTTTGCTTGCACGAGTGGCTTTTGCTTTCCCTATTAAACTGTCTTTGTCTCAACCCATGAGGTTTCTCACTTTTACCCTTCCAATTCTCTCCCCCGTCCCACTGGGGTGGGGGGAGTGAGCGAGTGGCTGCGTGGGGCTGAGTTGCTGACTGGGGCTAAACCATGGCAATTCATAACCTGTATTTTTGTATAATAGATACCACTCATCTCCAACTTGTGTACATCCCATGGATAGCCTGTGTTGTCTGAAAGTTAGGTATAGTCTTTCCTGTTTTGTTAATTAGTTTTGTTGTAGAGAATAGAAATAATGTTGCTCCCCATTTCTGTAGTTCCTTATTGAAGAGGGAAGACTGGCAGTGGAATAACTGTACGGTCTCATCTCTCTCTTTAAATAAGAATTTGCAGTAAAAAGTGGGTGACTTTGTTACTTAGCAGCATACCTGCTCCTGCCTGGCACTTGGAGAGGGCTTTTTCTCTCAGAAACTCAGACCCTTTACAAACACTGGTCAGTGTCATTAACTGTATTTTACAGGCACGAATATGAGACACAGATGTTAGTTATGACTTTAAAAAAAGTAACATCTGATGTTTGGATGCCTCAGTTTTACTGTAAGTGACTGAAAAATGACCTCTTCCAGGAAATCCCATACAGTTTTATGCTGTTGCCTTCATCTTCTGTATTTCTAGGTCTTGGACTAATCCTTCTAAGTAAATCACTATTTGAAAGATTTTTTTCTTTTACAGGCTATTAGTACTGGGTAGTACTTGCAAAAATCCCATTCCTGTGGTTTTTGTAGAAGCAGGATGGGGAAGAATTAATCTAAGTTTTCAGGCAGTAAAATGTGAAGAAAAACAGATTAAAAATAATAGTTTGGATGTGGTGTTACACAAAGATAAGAGACTCACATCGTATTGTGGGTTTAATGTTGATATAACCCAGGGGCACTTGTAAAAGGCAGTGAAACTCCTCGAGTACAGTGTGGATTCGTGCTTTTACTGGCCTAGCACAGAATAATTAGGTCCATGTGGTGTCATTTCAAAAAGAGAAAACAAGAAGTGAAGGAAACCAAAATATCAATCAAAACAGAAACAAACCCATGATTTCATTCATAATCAGCTTTGGAAATGAGAGGTTCTAATTCCAAGGCCTGCCTTGCTTGTTATGATGTTTGATTTCAAACGCACAGTGTAAGTCTTCTCTGCCACTACTTTACATATGACTTTGACATCTGCCATAAAATGTTACTATAATACTTTATCATTCTTTGTGCGGTAATTCTGGGTATCTTTTCAAAGGATACCACCATGGAAACTTCTTTTTTTACTCCTTCATTCCATAATATTCCCAGTCTTTTTTTTCTAAGTGGTTACAATTAGTTCAGAAAAACATCTGCTATGACTTTTAAAGCATGTTTTGTTTGACTTATAGCATTATTATAATACTATTTTAGTTGGTTAAAAATAAAATAGCCATTGCTGTTACTACATAAAAATCTTGCAGCAAATTAAGTTTCAACTTAACAATTTCAGGTAACACTGAGAAATGCTTGGGGCAAGTGTCTTGATTTGCTTTCACTGTTGGCAAAAAAGGAGAGGGGGAAAAAAATTGCTAACTGCAGTTATTCCCTTCCTGGGGAGCAGGCTTGAGGGATGAGGAGTTCTATGAACACCTGCAGCAACACTCAGTAGTTCTCATATTCTCAAAGTTAGCAGCCACACAAAGTGCTTTTGCTTAGGAGACACATCCTCCAGTGAACTAGGCAAGAACTATAGATATCCCTAAATAATGATAGATAAGGTATAGCCCCACAAGTGAGTTGCTGTGCAGCATACATTGTTCATAGATTTGAATCCTTGTCATGTCTACCCATGCAGCTCTGTGCAGCATGCTAATGAGTACCGAGTGGCTTGTGAAATGGTCTCTCAAACTGGTTCCTCAAGTGCTCCAGCAGCATGCAGACTTATGAACTTCTGTCTTTCATTAGGTACTTTCCTGCTGGAGCTGTGACTGTATGGCTATAACAGCTCATTTGTAGAAAATGATTATAAGTGTGTATTCACTATTTCTCTATAGTTATTTCAGGATCCTGGGCTGACTAGTTCACCTGTAATCTATTAAGTCAAGAAAGCATTTTTTTTTAAATAGTCAAGATAGATTTAGAAGCTTTATAGCACCACTTTAAAATAGGCAAAATAGATCCTATGGGTGCATTCATAGTGTTAAACAGCATTTAACAAGGCATCTTCTATTAAAATTGTAGGTTGCTGTTTGGGAAGAAAAAAAAAGAGCAGCAAAAGTGTAATGGAAAACAAAATAAATCAAACAAACATAAACTGAATCTTAGCTATGAATCTGGCCTTCGGCAATTTGGCACCAGACTGCACCCTTGGAGAGCAGCTGCATTGCAGAGGAGCTGCTCTCTGATGGGAGGGTGGCTTTACAAGCCTGTTCAAGGCTCTACTGCAGCGCTCTGCCAAATGAGTTTCTTCTGCCCAGGGACAGGTGCTGAATCATGTCTCTCCTGGTCAAACAGGAGCCATCTGCTTCTTTACCAGCACTGTCCTTTCCTGGTGGAGATGTTGCCCTTTCCTCTGCGATGGAGAGGCTGCAGGATAATTGTGATTCTGGACCTAAGAAAGAGGGATCAGTGACTGGGCAGTGAACCTAATCCTGTATTCTAAGTAACTTAAATTTTTCTGTTAGCACAGTGAAGTTGTCACTCCTTTCACTAACTAGCTCAAATGAGAAGCTGATTCTGGAGCCACTGGCATGGTATCTAAACCTTTTGTGGAACAACTTATTTTTAACCAGCAATCCTGAAGTTGTATAAACTTATGAATTTGAGGAATAAACAGTGGGTTGAGAGCAACAGTTAAGCAGGATGATAAAGTCAGGCTTATAATGAAGGAGGAGAAATCCCACTTGCCTGGGAGTCTGGGTTGTTCCTACAGCTCCCCAAAAGGGTGAAGTAGCTCATATTAATTTCTCAGCGGTAATGAAGTGCAGTAAGCCAGCAAAACATAGGTCCTGTGTGGCTTCTTGTCTGAAAGTGTCCTGCTTCAATTCCTTCTTAAAGATCTAAACATGACTTGTACTCAGATACTTTTGTGATTGAAGTTTTAAACTGATGCTATAATCCTGTGGAAAAGGAGTTTTTGGGGAAGGTGGTTGACTGGGGCCTAAAACAAATGGCTGGTCCCAGACTCCCCGGAGCAGCTTGCTTTCCTTGGCCAGAGCAGTATGGCAGCTTACTAAGCTTCAAACACTGACAAATGTTTTTGAAGTGCTACTAGCTACATTAAAACTGCAAATGCTTACAGTAGCCCCGTTTTAGCCACTTACCTGCAGTTTTCCTGTAGTCATTATTTGTTCCCATTATTTTCCTGTAGCTCAGCAATTCTCTGCCATGAAAATGGTACACAGAAATAATATTGACAAAAAAAGGGGAGAATAGATTGAAAACATATATAGATGTAAACATTTATGCATCCCACATTAGCTATTACCATGGAACATGCCAATTAAACAAACTAGTCTGCATTGATAACTGCTCTACAATTACTTGAAAATATTGCAAAACAGGGATTCAATCTGTGAAGAGCACTGAAAAACAAATGCAGGAAAACATTCTGGTACAGGAAAGTGAATGTTTAATTTTAGGCATGTTTAAGCCTTCTCACTGAATGTCTTAGGACTTGCATACCCATTTAAATGCTTTATGAAATTATGACCTAGAGCTCTCCAGCTACCTGGAGTTGAGTTAAAATAAGAATTTAATAAGAGAAATATTTTAAAAGAATAAAAACAACAATCAAAATGTCGATGCTGGGTATGTTCCTGGGATTAGTGAAAGGCCACTGGCCTTGCCCATCTAGTCATTAATCCAGGAGAAATTCCATGAACTTTGGTTGTCACTCACCTCTTCCAGATGGAGAGTAAACCTGTGCTGCTTAATGGCATGTGGAGTTGTTGGATACCTCCCTTTGCCTTTTATGACAGAGGTGTTCTTCCACTCTGGGAAACAACAGTTTGGATCCTTAGCTATTTAAGACCAGCCTAAAATTTTACATTTTGCCAGCCTGAACAAGGACTGATATCTGTCCTAGGCTGTTAATGATAAATAATTCTTCTATTTCTCAAAGAGATGCTATTCTTACTAATTTTAAACAGTTTATTACATTTTATATATAAATAAAACTTGTTTGAAAAGCTATTACTTTTTCTTTCACTACTGTCAGTAAGAATTAAGTTCTTCCTAGTTAACTCATTTCTAGATGCTATGAAAATGTTTTGAAAATTTTTAAAAATAAGCCTCATACCAAAATACTAACCTTCCATAAATATCTTTTCCTTATGAAACATTCAATAGCAAGAAAATTCCAGCTGAAATCAGCACAAAAAAAAAAAATTAGATTGTTGTCAACCAGAGCAGAGTGCCTGCCAGAAATATTTAAAGCAGATATCGATTGAAAATACCATCTTACTGTCTTGGCAGCTAGATGACTTTTACACTGAACAGGGAAAGCCAAAAGGCTAAATCCTCTGACGAGGAGGGTGTTCAAAACCCTGCCCGGGCTCATGACCCGAGAGTACTCTCTTCACAGTACTTCTGAGTAAAATAGTCTATTATTGATTCAACAAGCTTTCTTGCTTTCCTTGTCTTTAGTTTCCTCTGTTGTCCTTCAGTTCAGTCATCTGGGGCTTTTCAGGAAATCTCAGAGAGGAAGTATCTGATCTCTTGCTTTGCAGTTTCTATTATTCCCAGCCAAAATACCTTGTTAAAGTAGAAGAATTCTGAGAACACAGGAGTAATTTAAGGATGACGACCATTAAAAGAATATTGTATACATACTGTGTGTATATATAGTGTGTGATTTTGTGTATTTACATATGTCTGTATATAAAACTGCAGTATCCTCTTAAAGTTTCAAATGCTGTCAAATGCACTATTGAGGCTGAATGTCAATGAAACCAGAGAATTCTGAATGACGGAGGTGCATGGTTATTGTCACTTTACCCAACTTCTGTGCTGTTCTTGTTAGTAGGACAATGAACAGCTTTTTGCGTAGTTTAGGCAATTAACCTGAGAGGAGGAGCACTTGTAATGTAATGTGCAAGAATATTGTCACCTTATAAGGTGTTCATAGCAAGTCTGCCTAAAGCATAAAGCTAGATTTTTAGCTAAGGCAGATTGGCGTCTCTCCTTTTGAAAGCAATGGGCTATGCCATTTGTGTTAGCTGAGTGATCCAAGTCAATTTTATGAAGAAATACCAGTTTAATATAGCAGCTGATGCCCCATGGACAATGGAGTCTTAGCTGGGGTAGGGGTTTTTGTCTGTGGTTTGTTTTTTGGTTTTTGGTTTGGGTTTTTTTTGGGGTGGGGGTGTTGGGTTCCCTCTTTTTTTTTTTTTTAAGAACAGTTCTATTCATTGAGGATTTTATTTACTGAGGTCAGTCAGAGCTGTAGCTCTTGCTAAGCTTTTAGGAACATGTCACTTGATGTGTACAAACACCTTTTTTGGATTAGAGAAAAATGAAGCAAATCAATTGCTGAAAGACTTTTTCTAAACCATGTGATCAATAGTTAGCTTTTCTGAAGGACTGGGTTACAAAATAGCAATCACAGAATACAAATAGAAAAAGTGAAATGGAGAGGAGAGTTGTGGAGAAGCTTGGAAGAGAGGAGTGGTGAAGGAATGCATTCGAGTTTATAACAGTCTTTCTGGTTATGATCAGATTTGTTTTCAGTTCAGGCACTGAAAGTATACAGTTTATATTTACTTCTTAGAGTTGGATTCAGGAGAGAAGATATTTTATTTGGTATTCTAGAGCCATTCACTTCATTCTCAGCTTCTTTGTTTCCATTGGAATACTTCTATTTTAATACAGGTTTCTGGAGCAGAAATATGTAACTTTTTAAATCTGAGTTTTGGTTTAAATTGATGCTACAAAAGAAAGAACTTGAAGACTCACATTAAAACTGGTTGGGTACATCTAAGCTTCCATCTGTAACAGGACATCTTTGCCCAGTGCACGTTACTCTCTGAGCAGCTGAGGTCAAGGCACAAATGGTTTTACGAGAGCCTCGCCTGGAGCAGCTCAGCCCAGGGCTTTTCCAAGTTGCCAGTCCTGTTCTCTCTAGATCCCAGTACTTTTTAGTCCCACCTCTTTTTATAGGACTACTCTTCTTCACCAAAGGCGTGAAATATGTTGTAGTATTTTAACACTTCTGGCTGTTTATTAAGGATTGATGCTAAGTGGGTACACAGGACAGAATAGAAGCCTCTTTTTCTAGCCAACAGTTAACACTACGTCCCTTAGACTGTAAGTTTCTGACCCAGGGGGTGCCAAAAGTGCCATATTGTCTAAACACTGTGACGTTATGGCGATAGGCTAGCTAATGAACTTCCTTTTTCTTACCATTTAAGTACAAATGTCTATACTGGGGTATAATTTATAGGATTATAAATCCATTTAATTTATAATGATCGTATCAATAGCTGGCCCTGTCTGCTTGAGTCTAACATGCTTAATGATGTGGTCCACGGACAGAAGAACTTACAATGTAAGATAAATAATGTGCTTGGGTTCAATCCTTAGAGATAAAAGGCTCAGTAGATTTACTACAGCTGATCTTCCTTAAATTCCTGTCATTTAGTAAATTCCTTAGAATTGAGACTTTGCATGCTGTGTAGGAAACCCTTCAGAATGATTTCCTGAATGGAATATAGCAAGTCAATTACATAAATTCATTTCTTTTTTGGTGATTTGCTACTGGCTGCTTATTGATCTCTGATGAAAAAGTATTATGAAAAGAAATTTATATGCCTATAAACTTGATGGCAATAGTGATAAACAGGATTTGCATGCGGGTATAGCTACTGCTTACATTCCCAGCAGAAAGATTATATTGCTTCACTTCAGATGATTGGAAGTGAGAAATAGTGCTCCACCTTTTAGATTCATGAATTTGGTGAGCATGTGTCTGTACGTGTGTGCATGCATGGAATATACTCATCATATGGTATATGAGAGATGTTTAGCTTTCACTCACATTTACTGGCCATAATGCATATCTTGGGTAGATCAGGCCTGGCAGTTCAGATTCATGCTGCTGTAACACTTTCCATACAGGAAGCGCGCCCCTGTTTGTCAGACTTCTCATATCCGTTCTGCTGGGGCAACATCTCCAGTGGGCTGCATCCTTTCTCAGCTTTTCAAAGGGGGACAGCTGGTTGATACCTATACTATATATATAAACTATAGTTTATTCTGGGGTTAGAGGTACCATAAATTGAGTTTTGATTGAGGTTATTTCCTCTAAGTATTTGGATTGGTACTGCTGACAAATAGGGATTAGTTGTCAGATGTGAATATTAGGAGCTCATGGTATTTTGAGAGCTCTCCACAAGTATGGAGGACAGGAGACAGGCCTTTCTGCAGGAACCTCTGGTGCAAGGGCTATAGGGCTCAGCCAAATGCAACATGGTATCAGCAGGGGCTACCATTTGTTGAGTTTCATGGTTTAAAGTAGAAGTCATATAAAAATTGGTGACTTATAATAATGTTGCAATCCATCCTCAAGGTGTTAATCATCCTCACAGTACATTAAACAGTCAATTTTATCTGTGCATCAATCTCCCACAAAATGATGGGAAAAACAACATCATAGTAAGACAGCCCAACATAATAATTAATATGCAGTATTAAATCTTTCATAAGTGGACAGTAAGGAAAAGAAAGCTCAATCATTATATTGGATTTAATTTGCTGAGGGAAACAGCCTTCACACCTGAGCCACAGTCACAGCTTGGTTTTCTCTCAATTAAATCCATGCTTGTCTAAAGCAATGAGGGTTTGGAGGACAAGATCAGGGCACATGCTAATGAAATTCCCTGCAGTACAAGGGCATTACACAGAAACTATTACAAGGCAGAGACCATATAATCTGCATTTTAAATTCTAAAGCAATGAATGTAAGAGCTTGGTGAACATTAGATGTAGACTATACTACTAATAACCAGAGTTGTTTTGTCAAAGTAAAAATTCTAAAAATATAAAAGTACACTTGTGACATGTTTAAGGACTGAAAAATTGGGAATGTTTATATCTATAAAAATATTTATTTATAAAATACAGGTATTTTCAAGTTATAGTATTAAAAGAGATTTTTCTATATGATATTGCCACTCAAGAATACTTATCACAAGGTATGTTTTTTTTACACCTACCCTTTCAAAATCTGATGTAATAACAAAACGTTGCTGCTTGCTTCTACCCAGATCCATTTTGAATTCTTCCCTTCATACACTATGTTGTTGGCCAAATCAAACTATAGCACTATGAACTACTGCAACACTGCTCTACTAATTAGGTTTTCTTGCCAGACTGAGAATTTCTGGCACTCTCACCTAACTCCCAGAGAATCTCTAAGTTGGGGCTTCCAGAAAGTTGCTGGTAGTTACTGTTATTGATTGCTTATCTTTTACTGAAAACCATACCTTGGGAGGATGATGAGCAATTGCATTCAAAAAGTTTTTGAGGTATACCTATGCAATCACAGAATGTTCTTAAATTTTTCTTTTTCTCAACCATGGCAAAAAAATTTTTGGGAACTTTTTCAAGTTCTTCATCTGTATACACTTGTAAGCAAGTACCCCTATTAAATAGTTCTCCATCAAATGTGTATACATTTGTACAGTCCTTCCCTGAATCTTCCTTCAATGAATAGAATTTGAACTGTTTCAAGTCATTCTTAACTAATCCATTTCTCCCATGCATGATTTGTCTTCCGCCTGTAGTTCGAACCTTAAGAGAACTTTGTAAAAGAAATCTTGAGTAGCTTAAGTTTATTAAAGCTAGTGGGGATTATTTCATTTGCCTCCAAAGTATTAATTCTGACTTTTTTTTTTTTTTGAGCCAAAATCATGAATCTTGAAATTTGGCAGGACGGGAGAAATACATTACAAATTCACAACTCTAGGAATCCCATCCTGATTCTGACTGGCTTTATACCAACTTCACTCCAAGTAGTTAATTTCGATAGAAATACAGTAGAGCCAAATAACTATAATTGTCTGGAAACTGGACACCCATTTTCAGAATTTGTTTCTGTGGAAAATATGGAATTAAAAATATTTGAAATGAAAAGTGAGGATGTAAGAAGTCAAATCAGTTTATCTCTTCCCTTCCCTGCTATCTCTAGGTTTCTCTTGACTCTGTCTAGTTTTATGCAGGGCGTCTAGATGACCTATTTCCCTCTATCTCAGGACATTTTACTAGGTATTCAGCTATTTTTATCATATTCTTAATTTGATCCAGGTTGTACTTGTGTTTTCTGTTATTTATGTCATCGCAATTTTGTCTCTGGTCTTGGTGTTTAGACGTACAACAAAACTTCCTAGCTGAGCCTAGTCACTGGGTTCCTATCCATAAACTGAATTTCAAAATAATGAACTGTGTGTGAAACAGGAAACAAAACCTTTAAAAGGTTTAAGAAAAACCAAACCCAAACCAAAAAAACACCAAAACCCAAACAAAACAATCTTCCCCCAAAAAAACCAAACCAAAAAAAACCCCCAAAAAACCCAAACAAAAAACAACAACAAAAAAAACCCCAAAACCCAAAACAAACCAACAAAACCCAAAATCCCCCACATCCCACAAAAACCAAAACCCAAAAAACCCAACAGAAATACCACCACATATTGATAGCCACTTAGGATTACATCTTTCAAACATGCTGATGTACTTCTGCTGTGAACAGTGCTTTACTAGGCTATTTAGAGATTTGCTATTTAATTATTTAAGAAAATCTCCCAACTAGTAATTTACACTTTGGTGTGGTTTTGGGGTTTGTTTTTTTTGGTGGTGTGTGGTTTGTTTTTTTTTTTTCTCTGACCTTGCCTGGTTTGTATAGTCTGACTAGTCATCAAGAAATGGACGATCAGCTCTGTGCTTATGGTACTTTATTTGCATATAAAGCCCAAAGTAGCAATGGTCTCTTCATAGAATCATAGAATATCCTGAGTTGTAAGGGACCCATGAGGATCATTGAATCCAACTCCTGACTCCATGTAGGGCAACCTGTTAAACCATATATCTAAGAGCATTGTTTAAACGCTTTTGAGCACTGGTAGGCTTGGGGCCATGACTGCTTCCCAGAGGAGCTTGTTCCAGTGCTCAACCACCCTTTCAGTGAAGAACTTTTTCCTAATATCCAATCTGAACTTCTCCTGACACAGCTTTAATCCATTCCCTTGTATCCAATCACTGGATGGCCGAGAGAAGAGATCAGGACCTCCCTCTCCTTTCCCCCTCAGGAGGAAGTCGTACACAGCAATGAGGCCATGCCTCAGTCTCCTCTTCTCAAAGCTGGACAAACCTACTATCCTCAGCCACTCTTCATGAGCCACGTCCTCTAGTCCTTTCACCTTTGTTGCCCTCCTTTGGACATATTAGAATATTTTTATAGCCTTTTATTGTGGAGCCCAAAACTGCATACAGTATATGCCCAATCCCATCAAAGATGCAGTCCTACTACTTTTTCCCCATTTTTCACAAATGTCACTCTTTGACACTACTACTTCTCACATTTCTTTTGCATTGTCTGTTTTGGATGTTTTGGATTCTTCCAAAAGTAGATGGTCCACCACTTTTTTAAAGGCCCTGTTGTAAATCACCATTGAAAATTCATGCTGGCAGAGGAAAATTGAAAATTATAAATTCTTCAGAGTGTGAAATGTGTACAAGTCAGCCTCAGAGTATTTATATAGCCAACCTGTCTTTGGGATACCATGTTTATGCTGCTTTCATGGAACTGTCTTTAATCTCCTAATACTATTGATGATAATCCTCAGTAAGACCTGAAAACAAACTTGTGTGGAATAAACAACTAACATGCTCAGGGGCCTTGGGAATTCTGAGGTTGATGGGTATGGCAGTAGCCAATACATGACTCTGCAGATTTAAATATGCAAAGATAAAGAGTAAGAGATGTGAGAAAATTGGCAAAAATAGTGGTTGGTGGTTTTTTTTTTAAAGTCTCAAATGATGGAACTCTTGTAGTGTAAATGGATTTTATGATTATATTTAAAAAGTAAGAAATGAATTAACTCCTTTCGACCCCAAACTACAAAGTAACTCAGAGCAAGTCTCTCTAAGTCAGAAGATGAAAAACTAAACAAGGATGGCTCTGTAAAGGATTTTGCTTTTGTGTATAAATAAAAAAAAAAAAAAAAAAAAAAAGAAACAAACCCCTCACATCAAGCACTAAAAATTATCCTAGAAATAGAAGGATAGTAATAGTGTGATACTGAGGCAAGCTATCAGTATGACTGGAACTCTAACCGGTATCAGTGGTCACAACAAAAGAATCGAAAAATGCAGAGCAACAGATTAGTGCAAAAGGTTTCCATGTTAGAATTTGACATGAAATAGTTGGCATGTTTTTGTTGTATTCTGTTTCTCCTTTCTGATGCCTAAATGTTGTGATAATACAAAACATAAAACATTATTCATTAATTGACTCTGATCAGAACTACCCCTAAGGGGATCCAAGAGAAGGAAATTGGTGCCTTATACCCACTCAGATTCAGGTTTCATTACCAGCACCTGATCATGACAGGCACCCCAAATGGGCTTGGGAGTAAAGAATCAGTAAGAGATGATACTGTGGGTGCATAAGAGAGGGACTCAAGCTATGAACGTGCTGAAGCAACAAGAGCTTCAATGGATTAAGGGTCTGAAAGAGAGTGTGGTAATGATCTATATGAATATAACTCAAGATTTTAAAAACTCTCCTAGATATATTAAGAAGGGAGATGAGAGCTTAGTGGAAATTAAATTATTTTAAGTTTCCTAGTTAATAAAAGAAGGAAGGAGTTATCTGTTTTGTTTTTTTTAATTTCCTAAAATATAAAGCATGACTAATTTTTTTTTTACTAATGAAGTAAATAAAATATATGGCATGTTTGAAGGCGCTTTTTCATAGTATGCCAAATAAAGTTCATATCTTGAGGAGGGGAAAAAAGAAAACCCAAAAGTTAAGAGTAACTAAACTTTGGTTTCCAAAAAGTGAATGAAGAGATTGCTTTCTCTTTTTTCCTCGTGGTATTGCAAGGACAACTGTCCTCCAACCTTTCTTCTGTAAAAGAAATCCAAGAAGAGGGCTTGTAAGCTGGTAATTAAGCCTGCTTCACACTGTGGTGTTCAAAATACAAAGCTAAAGCAAAATACAGAGAGAAGATCCCTCTGCTGCACCTACTGAGCTGCAGAGAATTAAACTCCTTTTGAGCATCCTGCTCTCTGAAAGGAAGAACTGCTTCACAGAAAAATCCTAATAAAATCCCAATAATTACAAATGCTCAGTGGTTTATAGAGAAGTTCTTATAGTGGGACTGAGGCATGCTCAAAACAAGTTTCATTTTAGGGAAGGGAAGCAGTCCTTGTGCTCACTGCTGTGTTACAAACTAATGTTTGTGATAGGCACTTAAAAAGGGAAAGTTCAAGGGGAATTCACTAAGCTGTGACTGGCCATGTTTTCCTGTTATTATCATCAAGAGAAACATTTAAGTATTAAATGCAGTTTCAAAGAGTATTAGCCTAAAATGTAAAAAACAAACATAAGACCCTCCAACCCTTGCTCGAAAACAAAAAAAATCCCCCAAACAGATACCAAAGTTTCCACATGTAAGTAATGTCTACAAGTACTCTCCCAAGGCTTCCTCAGTGATGAGCAAGAATGAACAGGGTATGAAGTGATCTCACTTCTGAAGAAATCCTGAACAATTTTTTTTTTTTCTAACCAAGCAACTGCTTCTCTCTGTGTCTTTTCTGACAGAAACATTGGCTCTGAAACCAGCTGTAGAAAGTTATAGAGAGATAATAAACTTCTTGCATAGGTTACAGTAAGAAACTGGTGATACCTTAATAATAAGCTTGCAAAATAAGAAGCTTATAAGAAGTGGCATAGGCAGGAAAAAACTTCAGTAATGATAATTTTAGAGACCCAAAGTATTACTGAAAATGCTATAATGGTTTCTATGGTTCATAAGTTAACTTATGCAATGTGTCTGATTGTAATGACTTTAATTTTGCACAAAGGTATGTCATGGGGAGAAGTGTATAAGAGCCATGGCAGGCAATGAGCAAGCTTTCAAGAAGGGAGGAGTATGAAGGCCCTTGGCAGCCTCTGGCTCCCAGTGCGCAGTGGGGGCCCAAGTTAGTCCCTTCCCATACGAACAGATCCAGGGACGTGGCCCCGATGACCTGGGATACCTAGTGGGATGTTTGATATGGAAAAGTCTTCGCAAAGAGGCAGAAATGGAGTTTAGACTAAAGAAATGACATGAAGGCAAATGCCCAGTACTACTCTGAAAGTTTAGGCATATTCTTCAAATGATACATCACCATTGCAGGTTTAAGCCGATAACTGACTGTTTCAGAAGTAAAGTTGCACTCTGATAGATAGGTCCGAGGTACAATGATTACAGGGTTTTATCTGCATGATGGAAGTTTTGAGGGAGGAATGGAAGCAGGTAGCTGAGCATACGTTAATCAGGATACACTGTCGCATGCACCAAGGCTTCTGCTGGGCTAATAGATGTGCCCGGGACCGGACACTTGTGGTTTTGCCGCATGTCTGCATGAACAACGTATTGCACAATGAGAGTATGCGGGTGTGGGGATGTTCAAATACATGACAACATACAAACACTCTGATGACATGGACAGAAACTGGAAATTGAATGTACTTTAACTTGTGGATAATGTAATTATTATTAAGAAAGGGTTGATCATCTTACAAGATACTAATCAACAGAAAAGCATACTGTATGTATTACAGTATACATATAAAGATGAGCTTTACGTCACAGATACTGGTGCTAGGCTGTTGGATGGACAGACCCTACTATGTAAACTGTGCTTTCTTGTTTGAGCTACTGACTGCCATATTGCTGAACAGCCATGGGCCCCTGTCAAGACGCAGTTTAAAAATTACACATTTTGCAGGGAAGTAAACCCTTGAACTCTTTCTGCAAGATATTGTGGGTGCTAAAATATGATGGAGCAAATTCATGTATTTAAAAATCTCCTAGGGACTATTAAATCTGGAGATATTCCTTAGAGCCAGGAAGGTAAGATTGGCTAGGGGGTGACCAGCCAACCCTGATAAGGGTGGTCTAGGTCCTGTTGTGAAAGAGGCAGAGCCCCAAAAGAAGAAACTCCCAACTGTTATGTCTGGGACGATGGATGGAGGGGGACAACCGTACTTTTGCAGTTAGATCTTGCTGTCATATATGCAAATTCACATTATATGGCACTTACATTTTAGAGCTCAGGCACTAAATGAATGACATAGCCTTGCCAGATACGTTGTTTTCAAATACATTTCTGAATAGAGAGATAGTGGTTACTGTGCAAAGAGCAATAAGTACAGTGCCAGACATGGAATTATTTTCACAGGAGTGTTTTGGCTGGGTGCGAGTAGCATGCAAACCCAAAGAAAAGGGTGTCAGAGTAATTAGAAATTGAGTGGCTCAAACTCTGTCCAAAAATGATTGGAGACTGCGGTGATTCCAGAGAGGGCAGCTCTCAGCTAAAGGATAGTGGGTCCCACCAGAATTTTATTAAATCTGCCAAAATAATTTTTGATATTATATCTTAATAGAGGTATGCAGTGGTGGCATAGCAAAACAGAGGTTTAAAAGAATGGAGAAATCTCCACCATGTATCAAGTTACAATATGTCATAACTTGCTACAACATAGGAACTTAATTTCCATAGATTTTGTTGTTATTTTTCCAATGCTTATGCATCTCAGAGTTGTCTGTTTGTTGTACCTGCTCAGTAGGAATTTCCCACAGGAGCTTCATCTGACAGCTAGAACTTGGTTAAGATTTTAGTGATTAAGATTTTAATTTGCCTTCTGTACTACAGGCCCCTTATATCCACAGCTTTGAATTGTCAATATCAAGACAATAGCTAAACTAGCGCTTATGATCAAACTAGCAGGAATAAGGGCTGAATACAAAAAGAGCCTTGTGGAATCACCACAGAAATTTGGAGACAAACAGAGATGACACTGTGAAGGAGTAAATGGAGAGAGGAGAGAATCCAGAGAGGCAGGAGTAAGGCAAGCCACGATACGATAGCATTTCAAATTTTAGTTTGTTGGGTTGGAGCTATCAGATGACTAGGTGACATAGTAAAGAGAATGCAAATAGAGCAAGATCTGCAATGGCTGTGACCTTTAGAGACTTTTGGAAGGATGGGTTTTAAAGACAAATAAACAAAGCAAAAATTTTCCTGCTTTCATGTGTAGATACCTGAATTTCGAGGTGTGTCCATTTTTAATATAAAATTTGTGTATTAGTTTGTTAGGATATAAGGAAAAAACATTACAATTTTAAAGGTTTTTCTCCTTTCAGATAAACCACCAGATTGATATTAGGAATTCTCATACTAAGAAAGGTGCTGTTTCCAGGTGTTTGGGGCAGAAATCAGGCAGAACTCAGATACTTCACACCAAAAATTTATAAAGGCTTGGCCTTCAAAAATTCTAGACAGGAGTAAATATCAGATTGATTGTCAAGTATATGTTAGTTACTGAGTAGGGATCAAGCAGTGCTATATCTAGTCATTTGGCCCAAATCCAGTAAAATCTTATTTTATCCAGATTTTTACTACACACTTGCTAAATTAATCTCTGTGAAAGCCACCAACTGGAAGGAGCAGTAGAAGCAGTACATGGGGGAGGTATGCTACAGCATATGCTCTGGTTCTGCCCTTGAATAGGACAGTTCTGAAAACAAATTATATAATGTGTTGACAGAAAGCTATAATCCCTGAGGTAAATTTGGCTTCAGAAAATATTGTCTAAGAATCATTTGACAGATCCTTTGAGAACAAGGATATGGTAAGAATGGTTTCTGATACACTGTTAGCAGATTTGAATCTATCCAATCTTTTAAAAAAGACCTAAAAGAAGTATCTGTGATTTATAGTGGATATAGGGCAGATACTATAGTAGTTGCTTAATTTTGATGGGAAAGAAATATTTTCAACCTACAAGGTTACGTTCTAAAACATTTGCTCTTGATCCTACATCTAGCAAAAAGGGTCCAATTCTGCTAAGAGTCCTGCTGAGAATTTGGTCAAATTTAGCTCTCAGCTGAACTGCTAGAAATCCAGAATAACTGCTTCAGTCAGTGAAGTCTAAATGGACTTGCGCAAAAATTACTGATAGAAGAACCTGACTCTGTCAAATATTACCAAGTGGTGTGTATTTTATAAATGACTGGTATGAAACTTACAGTTCCCTCATTGATGTAAGCTGGAAAGATAAGAGAAGTGGAGGAGGGCACATGGCACTGGGGCATGGCTCATGCTTCAGTGGATCGTTTTCAGAGGTTCTTATGTGAGACTCTTTTAAAGAGGGTGCAGTTTCAACAAGGAAGGCTTAATACTCTGATTTTGTTACTAGCTGGATTCCAGGGAAATGAAAACTGTATAACGTTTTTTTACATTTTAAAGTCCTTGTTAGTCATAGGAAGAGTATTATATAGTACTATATTTGCAATGAACACCATTTAACTGCTACTTGGTATGTGAGCCCAGGACTGGGAAGCTCATTTGCTGGAGACCATCATCACCACAAGGTCACTGGCATGGCTGTCAGGACTGATCACGTGGACATGTGTTCTATAGCTGGCTAAGTACGACTGCCACCTTAAATTTCACATGAAAAATAGGAACTCATTTAACAGGTGGTTTTGAGTATTTCCTTTGTACAAAGAGGCATTAAACCTCCCAATGAGTTAATAACCTGTTAAGGGTTTAGTGGCATTTGGGAATAGTCATTAGCAGTCTGCAGAGAAGGTGAGACAGTTCTGGACAAGCCCAGAGGGTAGGTGGCAAGCCGTAACATGGTGAAGAAAAGGCCAGTCCCCTTTCTGCAGGTGTTAATGCACGTGGAGGGAACTGGATGTGAATAACCAAAGACCCGTGGTGCTGAAAAGTGGGAAGTGCACTCAGATATAGAGAATATTTGGACAACTAAAATTTCAGTGCAAATTGCTTGTTTAAACACCGTAGCCTGATTTCCACATTTGTTACTCTTGCTCATTTTCTTACTAGGCCATGTCACATTATAAAATAAAAAGAGATTTTTTTTTTTCCCGCTCATGTTTGTCCCTGTAATCTCAGTCTGGAAATGGAAAGTCTAAGGAAATACTTTCTGGATCCCACATAATTACAAGTAGTCTTGATTTGGTGACGATCCAGTTCAATTAGATCCAGATTAAACTGGTATTATGTGGGTTGAATCAAAGTGTTAAGCATGTGAATTTTAGTATGCACACAGGTTCTGCTTTAGCAAAACATGCTGACAAATGCTTAACTTGTAGAATTTAGTAGCTGTGCTTAAGATTGCTCATAGAAACATATGCATGCTTTGCTGAAAATGAGCTTGAAGTTATTAATGTTTTTAATGCTACTTTGTGTTTGTGCCTTGAAACATAGGCAGTGTATATGTAAAGGTCAAAATTTGTATTTCACTGGTGGAAGCCATTTAAAAATGAAAATGCTCTTCAAAAGCTTTGTGGAAAAAATGGATACCTTACAGCAGATGGGTTTTTGCAATTTTATTGTATGTGTTCCTCTTATTTTTTCATATTTGACTGCATGATAGCACTGTTGGTTCTTTGATCATTCCTGTGGATTAAATGGCAATTGAACATAATTGAGAAGCCTTTCTTTTAGATAAAAGAGTGAAATATCACAGTTCATAGTCAAGTTCTTGCATGTTTGCAATAAAGGAAGATGTCGCCAGTCTTTGGGTCCCCATTTTAGTTCATTCATACTCACAAATTTTGTATTGTGGAGAATTTGATTTATTTATTCCAAGTACCTGAAACTTTGTTTTGTTGTTGGACATTTACTTACCTCACTGGAACCAGCTACGACATCTCAAACATATCCTGGCTTTGAAAGGAGTGCAAAATGACAAAGATCCTTTTACAAACCTCACATATATCAGAAATATTAAAGTACTAAGGAAAACTGTTCCTTCTTGCATAGTCCATCAGGAGAGATATTACTATAATTTCTATTTAAATCATTATTTCACTAAAATATACCTTTTAAAGAAGGGGGAGCAGAACATTAGAGTGCAGCAAAGCAATGCTGGCTGTAGCTTATTCTACAGAATAAACAAGATTAATTTTTTCTGATTCTTATTAACTTTGTTCCATGTCAAATACTAAAAGGTTTAAATTGATCTTTCCTGCCAATTTTAACAGGAAACTATTATTACTGGTGATGGTTCATACTTGCAAGCTGGCTTTTGCTGCCTATACATTCTCTTGCGGCATGGAAAGCTACCCGCTTTGACAGCCTGGGGCCTCACAAAGTAGAAGAGGTCTTTTTTCTGCCTCATTTTTGTTTGTTGTGAATATTTATATCTTTTTATATTTCTTTTTTGTGCTCTTCTAGTTTTATTCCAGTAGTAACACCTGTTGCCCCAGTGGTACCCTGCCCTCCTCCAGCAAAGAGAGCAGAACATCCTGCTTTTGGTGCTGCACGCAGACTGGGCATCAGGAATTATGTTGGGGGCTATGAAACTGTCACGCTTCCTCCACTGTCACCAAGTATATATGACCATACCCCAGATATGACAAGTCTTTATTCTCCCAGGGCGCGGAAGGCTTGAGGTGGTACTTTTGCCCTGGTATTGTGACTACATCCAGCTGCCCTATTGAGACAGCAAGACTGTCACAGCATAAAAATCTCTTTTGCTTTGAGAAATGTATTGTTTTTTTTAAGTACTGGAAGTTTTTTGGAAAGTTCTTTCACTTTCTTTCAGTATTCTGTTCTTGCCTACAAAATGTTTCCACTCTGCATTTGCGAGGTCTGTTATGACATTCATTTGGTCTTTGCAGGGGAATCTTTTACCTGCACAAACTCAAAGCAAGTCAAAGGCCAGCGTGAGGAGACCATGGTGGATGAAGTTGCCGTATAACAGTATCATGCTCAGAATAATGATCCTTCTTCCAGTTTCAACAGAAATCAGAGGTACTTCTCTGCAATGTAGAATTTTCATTCTGCTCACATTCTTTATTGATTTCCAGTGCCTGAATCCTGTTTTATTGAAGTATCCTCCCCACCAACTGCAAAATGTCAACACAGTTTACAAAATATTTCATCTTTTCTATCACCAAATTCTATTCAATTAAATGTGTAGCATCAGCAAATATTAAAACTCCAGAGATTTCCAGAGGAAATAAGGCAGTATAGTGTGTGTGGTGTTTTTTTTTTTTTTTTTTTTTTTTTTTTTTTTTTTTTTTTTGTGTGTGGTTTGTTTTTTTTTCCACATTGTCCAAGGCCTTAATTCAAATGAGGTAGAGTAAGACAACTGTCATTGACAGTTAGCTTTTTCAGCAGCTGAAAATAACTGTGGAGCTACTAAGTATCATTTGTATTTTAGACCAAGTCACTCTTAGATAATTATTTAGCCAAATTATATGACCTGACAATTTATGTGACTTCCAAGGAGCAGAGTAGCTGTGAATGGGATAGTACTTAACCACTGTCTATGCCGGGACTGATTTTTGGTCTGGCGTTTTTTGAAAGTATCTTGACTAAGAGCTAAATTCTCCTGCTTTACCAGTGCTAAAGAGTACTGATAACATGAGTTCAATAGTGTTTGCTTAAAGAATAAGATGTTACTTAGTGTGAAAAAAAGGTGATAGAGTCATGCTATATAATATGAGCCAATTTCATTTGCATATCAGGGAAAATCAGCATGTCATTGAAAAGAAAAAAGCATATTTTAATTTTTTCTGTGTTGGGAATATTCAGCAAGGAGCAAAATGGTCCTTGGAAATGTGTTCAAAAACCCAAATAAGCTGCAAAGGTGTGTTAAGATGACTGCACAGTGGCAAACTCACACCGTTCAGGTGTCTTACTCCAACAGTCCGTGGTGTCTGGGGCAAGGGTGTTTGTGTGTGTGTTGGCACATGGTGGAACGCTGGTCGTTCCAGCTCAGTGGGTATGAAATGAAAGATTGTTCTGCTGAATCCCACTCTTTAGACGTCATTTTTATTTTTTTCTTTAAGGACCACATATATTTGAGCCTCACCACTAAAACTGTTCCTCCTCGTCTGCCTTACCAGACAGCCAAGTTCAAGTTGTGCAACATTAAATCAAATACCTAGAAGAGAATAAATAGGGAAGCTGAGACAAAGCTCTTCTCTTGCAGCATCTTCTCTTGCAGCAGACACAGAGTACAGCTCATCAGCAGATTTTAGTGGCTCTGGGCAAACATCATGTGGCCCACATGCATTCCCTCGTGAGCACGCTGAAGAAGGGATGCCCCTTTCTGCCCCAGAAGAAGCCTCCGTGGTGAAGGTGAGAATAGAAAAACAACCTGAAGAGTTCAGAGCCCCAGTTTCTTGCTTTCTGTACCACCTTCAGTGAAGTTGGCCCTGTAATATGGATTTAAAAGGATTGCATAGCCAGTGACTCAGACTTGTTGATTTAGGGTCAGGTTGGATCAGCCCACAAGAACTTGAGTGCAACAGATATACTTTATCTGACCCTCTTGAAAAGATCAGATTTAAAAGGAAGATGACTAAAATATGGCAAATGAGAAGAAAAAGAAATGAGCTAAGTGTCTGACCTATACTAAATTTTTCAGTGTTTTTTCACTTAAATTGGTTCACTTTACACAATAGGTCAAAGGAGCCATATAATCTTTCCAAGAAAAGCTTGAATTTTAACCTTTTTCCCCTAACCTGACATGAGCCATGAGCTTTCCTTCATACCTTGCTGTGCTGGTTTTGGCTGGGATAGAGTTAACGTTCTCCAAAGCAGCTACTATGGGGCCATGTCCTGGATTTGTGCTGGAAACAGCGCTGATAACCCAGGGGTGTTTTCGCTCCTGCTGAGCAGGGCTTGCACAGAGCCAAGGGCTTTTCTGCTCCTCACCCCACCCCAGCAGCGAGGGGTTGGGAGGGGACACGGCCAGGACAGTGACCCCCCCTGACCCCAGGGTTGTCCCACACCGTATGGCTCATGCTCAGCACATAGAGCTGGGGGGAGGAGGAGGAAGGGGGGGATGTTGGTAGCGATGGCGTTTGTCTTCCCAAGTCACCCTTACACGTGATGGAGCCCTGCTTTCCTGGGGATGGCTGAACATCTGCCTGCCCATGGGGAGGAGTGAAGGAATTCCTTGGTTTGCTTTGCTTGTGCACAGCTTTTGCTTTCCCTGTTAAACTGTCTTTGTCTCAACCCACGAGTTTTCTCACTTTTATCCTTCTCTCCCCCATCCCACCAGGGAGGAGTGAGTGAGCAGCTATGAGTTGCTGGCTGGGGTTAAACCACAACACTTGCTCACTTAATATTAATGCCAAACAGGACATCCATTTTTTACTTAATTACTCCATATCTGGTGCCTAATCACCTCGGTCAGATTTTATGACCGACTTAGACAAACAACACATAGTAATTTTATTTTATTAGTTCTGTGATCAATTTTTTATTACTCTGGACTAGAAAATAGTGATAAAAATGAAGGTGCATGAATAAATATTGAAAGGGTATCAGTCGCTCATACAAGTGATACATTTCCAAGCGACTGCAGGACTGTGTCTCTTCATTGACTTTGAAGAGAGGTTCGCCCCATTGGAACTGCCAGCTGCAGGTAAAAAAGAAAGGGCTTGTCATTTGTTTTATATGATCTCTTTAGAGTCTTCAAAATCATGAGAACCTGTGTGAATAGTGTAGACAGCCAACTATTAATTGTGTCAGGTTAGGTGGGAGGAATCCCAGGCTGTGTGTTTTGCAGGTTTTGTTTATCCTGATGCATCCTGAAGCAGCTTTTGTGGTGTTACTGACTCCCCTTCGGTTTATGAACTTGCAGCAGCTCACAGACCCTTCCCTGCAATACGGTTCCCTGGGCAGGTGCTTTGATTCTCACAGGTCATCTTTCCTGCCTGCATGCAGCAACTTGTATTTGTCACTTTGGAATTTTGTCTTCTTTTTAAGACTGTTTCCTCTGTCAAGATTATTTCAAGCTCTAATCCTGCTTGCCAATGTTACCTGCAGTCCCTCTTGACTCTGTGTCAGTTATCTACTTAATTTTACATCCATCTGATAGTAATTTCACTTGCACCATATTTCTAAAGCTTCCCTATGAGAAAGCAATGCCAAACTGTGTCAAAAGCTTTACTAAAAACAAAGTATATGACACATACTCCTTCTTTTCTGTTCACACAGTCTGCCTTGAAAGGAAACTGGACTGATTTGACATTTGTTCTTGACAAACACACTGGTTGCTGTTAACATCTTTGTTATTGTCCAAGTGCTTACAAATGCTTTTTGATAAAAGTTCCAGATTTTTTCTGTACATTGATGTTAAGCCAATTAATCTAAAATTGTCCAGTTCCTCTGTTTTCCTCTCTGAACCCACAAAGAGGTTCACTATATAAATGTATGATTTATGGCATAATAGACCAGAAGTTTGGAGTAGTGATGGCTTTCGTCTTGGTAAAATTCTATTAGCCAGAGTTCAGGTTTGAGATAGAAAACTGTTCAGAGGCAGGCTTTTGTTTCAGTCAAAACTCTTTGATTTTGGTGAAAGAAATGACTAAATAATTTGAATCTGAGGGCATTCCTACAAACTTTCTTAAAGCAGTACTGTCTTTTGTAGGAGTCTGGTTAGGATGAAAAGGTAATTTCCTTTACAAAGAGCTGTGTGATTTAGCACTAGTGGAACCGGGGTGTAGGACTGTGATTGCAAACAGTTTTGGCAGCATATAAATCTGAATAGATTATTGCCTGATGCAAGGCCAAACTCTTAATGTTTGCAACAAATAATACCTAGTTTTAGTAAATGATCTATATCTGAGGATATGCTTCGGCCTTTTAAATGTTGTCAATAGAGAGCAAGTCCTGTGGATTTTATTTTCTTCTGGAATGTTGTTTTTCATTTGAAAATACTGACTCAGAAATGCCAACCCTTTGCAGGATTTCACAGGAACATACCTAGGTAATAAAAATTTTCATGGAATATTATAAAATTGTTTTGTTTCAGCAAGTTCAAAATGCTTTATTGCAGTGTTGTAACTTCGGGGTTGATACTAAATATTTGTAATGCACCACACAAATATATGCAAGATTTATAAGATGCTTGAAAAGTTGGAGTTAAGATATTGTATTTGTTTAGTCCAGAAAAGAGAGGCTGGAGGGATAAGTTTCAGTAGTTTCTAAGAATTAAAAGGCTATGAAAAAGGGAGTAATTACCTTAATTTTAAGAAAAACTGATTCAGATTAAGTAAAAATGTGTTAATTATATGGATATTTAAGAATCAAAAAAGGCTACGTGTGGAGGCTGTGAAATGCCCTTTACTGCAGTATTTTAATTATAGTTTAGAAGAATATCTTACATGGACAGAGTAGTTATACTTGATCTTGTGTCAAGTTTTGGGGTATAAATGGGATGACTTCTTAAGGTTCCTTTCAGCTCTTTTATTATTTTTGTAATAAATATCAAAGTGGTCACATCTAAATTAAATGTTTTGAAAAAGGTAAAATGGCATAGATCTGATATTCATGCATCGTTGATTGCAGACCCAAACCTCAGAATGCACTATAGAATAGAAACACTAATTTTTTGACTAAGCCTAGTTAGGATTTGGAGAAAATTTCAGCTAAGGTTGTATCTATTTGTGACAGAATTTATAAAGATTGGTCAGTAAAATATACCTGTTTTCAAAAGAGCTAAGTTTAGTTCACATGTGACTCTACTCCTGTTCTTATCTTTCTTGCTGCAGCTCTATAGCAGCACTGCTGAACTCCACTGAATCAGAGTTGCTGCTAATTTTCGCTATGTGAAAGTGTTTTGGTCTGTTTTCTGGTTTTATTTTTTTCATACTCTGTTTTGCTGTTACTGAAAACCCATATATCATACCAAGACTTTATCAGATTATGAGAGAAAAATGTATGTAAATTCCATCCATAGTGTAGACAATCTGAGTTACACTTTAACATATATCATCCCACTGACTGAAGAAGAACAGCTATTGACAGATACTGGGGAAGGAAATTTTGAATGTGGAAACCAACATGAATATAGGAGTATAATATGTAACAATGTAAAATGACCTTCAGATTCTCAAATGGATTAATGTGTTTTTTTTACATCAGCCCGTGCAATCAATATTGCCTTTTTCCTGTCTATTATTTAACACCATAGTTTAGTCTCTAAAAGCTGTGATTAAAAGCATTCTACCCACAAATATATCTCAAACTAATTGGCTTTCTCTGATAGAATTTACCTAACCAAAACCGCATGATTTCATCTGTTCAGGGACACATCATTCCATCTGGGATGAAGGGGATGAATCATGCCTTCCACCAAAGAAAACGAATGTGATGCATTATTATCTCTTGTTTGTATGGCACCAAGAATGACCCAGGTGCTATCAAGGTAGGTAATAAAACAAAGGGGAATGAGCTCCAAACATAAATAATCCTGTTCCGCACAAAAGCGGATCCAGGTATAAGAAGGGAATGAGCTGAAAGAAAAGCGATAAGTAGTTTTTAGCCTCAAGATTCAGCAATTATTATGTGGAACCCATTAGTGCTGTGATGTACCAGGGTGCAAGCTGAGATTGCAGAACTGACCCTCTGAATCATTACAGTGGTGAAGGCATTTCTGCAAAACTGAGCATGTCTCTTCTGGAAGCAGTAGTTATTGTGTCCAAAGGTGGAACAACAGCCCTCTCCCCAAATGTATCAAAGGAGAGGATTTGCAGAATCATGCGCTCAGTGCATGTATGAATAGATTTGTTTTGCATACAACTGTCATGACTTTAATAGTCAGTGTTTACAAAGAGATTATGAAACCTCAACCTATGCTTTATGACTGCCAAAACAGCCAACATAAAGTGTTAGGAATAAAAATGCAAAATTGTTGTCAACTCTAATTTCAGAAACTTCACAATTGACAGTAACTGCTTAAAAAAAAAGCACCCTCATTAATGAACTCTGCTGTGAAAATTCATCTGTATCTAAAATGATTTTAAGAATTACCATTTCTCATAGAAAGAGAGGATTCCAGTGGCTTTAACAAGCAGAATCATGGGTTTATCCTTGTATCTGGGGGAATGCATAAAAAAATTGCATAATTTTAGTAGCTGAAACTTAGTAACTGTAACGCTCGGGAGCCTATGTTCTGTAAAGGTCATAAAATGAAAGCTGACAGGGGCAGTCCAGCAGTTGCGGCAGTCCTGGGCAGCAGGAGGTACCCTCTGCTCTCCAGTGAGACCAACATCCCCACGAGTATCCGCACTCACCATAGAAACATCATAACAGGGTAACATAACATTGCAGGGTCCTTTTCTCCCCCCATCCCCTCCCCCCCCCTTTTGGAATAAAATAGGGGCATGACTGGATCTTGTTTGTTGTGGATCAAAGTAACAATTATTTGTGACTTACCTTACAACACGTTATTTTAAAGTACCAGGGAGAGAGTGCAAAAGTATCACATGAGCTTATGTTTGTAGCAACCAGACCTGAATAATAGAGAAGAGGGTAGGACAGGAAAGAAACTGCAAACAACTTGTGTTTTTACTACTTTTAATCTGCTTTTTGTCATGCAGCTGGGTGAGCTAGAAATGAGGCAGAAAACTATGCAGGGAAAATGTAGCCACTGACAAACATTCAAAAAAGGACCTCAAAATTGAGTGCACAACTTATAGGATGTTTAAGAAACTTCCTGTTCTTTCTAATGGAGTTTTTGAGCTTTTTAGGGGAATTATTTTCAGCTTTTCTCTGTAGCTATAAGGATTTTTCCTTTTTCCTGTAAACTAAAAGTTGATGTTCTCACAAAATCATCAGATTCTAACATTTAAAACTTTGCTCAGAATTATAAAATACTGAATGCTGTAAAACTGAGAGACTGGGCAATTTTAGCTGGAAATCCATAGGAATTAAAGGCAAATAAACCAAAATAGAAAGAAGGAAGTGAAGGAAGGGGAAAAGAAAGGGACAAATTCAGAGGTGAAAGGTGTAATTTCCCCATCTAATACTTTACCTCAGATATGTTGTTGGACACAAGGAACAGATATCTTGTACCTAAGAACCAGCACAAAATTCTTCCTGAATACCACCTTTTGTTTAAGCGCTTTATTTAAGCACTTTATTTTCCCAGGTTCCTCCATTTAGTTACTTGCACAGCTTTCAGGTGTTTCTTTTCTCAGCTGCAGAGTGACTCTCTGCATGTGGACCCTTCGGTTCTGCTTGTCTTTGAGAAGAGCCCTCACCTCCTTCCTTTGCAGGGTCCTTTTCTTGCGAATGCTGGGGCTTGTGCCAGAGTGCATCACGTACTGAAAGATGACTGACTGGGTAGAGGACACTAGAGCTACCATTGGAAGCATGGGGGACACGCTGTGTTTTTAAGATAGAGTAGGTGAAATAGTGGAACAGGCTGGTGACAGGAAGACAAGTTGCCCCATGGCATCGTAGTAGTAGGAAATCAAGGAAGTAGGTTGTCTGTGAAACTTCCCAGTTTTTTTCTGTTCTTCTAGATCCTGCTGTGTGCCTCTAAACTAGAGAAATCCACTTCTTGTGGTGAAGTACCAAGGTTTCTTGTAAAGATCATCCTGCCTCAGTTTCAGGATCTTTATCTGGCCCTGTGATAGGGTCAGATAAGGGCACTAGCCCCTTGTGACCTACCCAGGTAAGGGAAATGGTGAGTAATTAAAAGGCAAAACTACTGACACAAACACCCGACTTGGAGAACATCAAATGTAAAGCACTGCAAAGTGCTGCGTAAAGTACTTCAAATAAATACGTTGTAGAGATTCTAGGTTCCTGCCGATTTCTATTTTGATGGGTAGTAATTGTAATTTTGAAGAAGTGATAGAGCAAGCTGCAGAAGGCTGTAGTATTCATAAACTACCATGTTCTTTGGATCACTGAAATACAAAACATCTTCTGTTTTACAGAAACTTATTTCATAACATGATCTTACTTTGTTTTATAATGGCACGCTGGGAAACAACTCTACCCCATGAGGGGTGTGGTTAAAGTAGCACAATACCAGCTGTGATGGTGCTGAAAAATTATCTCTGTCTCTATATATGATTCACAGTGTCTTTCACACATAGAGCAAGATGAAAAGAAATTAATAGTTTCACCAGATAAATGATTTTTCTACTCAGGAGGACTACCTGTCTAAATGGACTTTTAAGCAGACAGGGAAACAGTGATCATACTTTTCATCGTTAGTGATGGTACCAGAATAATAAAAAAAAAATGGATTTCATAAAACAGCCTGAGGTCATGGAATACAGACAAATGGGTGATATAAATGAGTTACTTCTCTCATAATTTAAAGGAAAAAAATTTTTGAGGTTATAACCTCAGCTGGTGAAAATTAGGTTGGCTTAATTGGCTTAAGCAAGCAGTGTTGGTTTATCCTGATTTTCATCATCAGATTTAGTGGTTGTAGCTTTTAATCAAAGCAGGACAAGAAGCAGAAAACTAACATGGACTCTTCGTGCTCTTTAGCTGCGGAGCAGTCACTGTAATAAGGGTCGTTTTGTTTGTTTGTTAAATAACCCATTTGTTTGTTTTTAATATGATTACTTAAAAAATCACATAATAGGATGATGGTGGTCTCGTTCTCTCCTGGTTGCCAAGCAATTATAATTCCATAAGAAACAGAATTTTAAAACTTCTGAAGTTGATTTTGCGCAGCACAGAGACCCTGATGTGAGGATGAGGGATCTGAGCTGTGGCTGGGCTTTCAGGGGCCCTGGGAGGCATTCCTGCTAGCCAGCTCCGGTAGTTGGGGCCATGGATGGAGGGCCTGTCCAGGGGGATTTGTGGTGGGGCTGGTGCCTCCACTCTTCAACCTCATGCATAAGGAATGTCTCTATCAGCCCCAGGCTAGTTTCCTATGTGAGGAAAAAGCAATATATAAGGTAATGCTGATCCTATAGAAACTCTCAAACTTGAATGGAAATAGAAGTACAGAGAAAGTTCTGCCTGCTTTTCCATTTGCCCTGCCTGTGTGCAGACTTTCAGGGTTATTTTACTGCTAAATTATTGTTCTTTTTTGTATCTGCAGCTTCATTGTTAAATGTTTTTTGTTTTACTGTATTTTTGCACGTACTGTGGATTCTCTCCTACAGCATTAATGGACTTAGAAATATAGTAGAGAATTTTGTGTGGCAGAAGCTAAATTTAAATAAGCAGTGGCTCCTCGAAATTTTGTTCGATTCAAGTCAATGAAAGACAAGAATTTTACTTTAAAGTTTTTCTGTTGCAAGATTGGAAGGCTGATGCTTAAGCTTATTTTGATGTTTGAGATTTGGAAATATGTGTGGGGTTGGTACTCCTGTCTTGAACTTCACAATTTCTGAAAAGAAGAGGAATTTCTGCTTGCAATTTTTTAAAATGGGGGTTTCTGTCCATAGGTTTCTATTAAAAGTCTGACTTCAATCTCGGCTCCATCTGTGGAGTCTCTGAGCTGGGTGAAAGTGTGGTTTCAACCAATAACATAATTATTCCATTATGATCTTTCCTTTAAAAAGCCCAAGAAAAGTAATGGGAGAAGAATTTGGGCTCGGAGCTTATCACATATGCCTTCACAGGCATTGTGGAAGTATAATATAGTAGGAGGTTAAACTTTCTTGCAGTGTACAGAATCAATATTTTTGTCCTAACTACTTAGTGTCAATAAATCTTTTCATATGCCTCATATAGGAACACCTCATTTTTTTAGTCAATAAACCAATATTTAGTAAATATCTATACCTGCATTTTGCAAAATATTTCCTGAATATAAAATTTCTTTTTCTTCCCCTGTCTTTAACAAGAAAAGAATTTCATGGATTTGAAAATGAATACTCTCAACCTCATATTCCTACATTGATTAACTAAACGCAGAAGTGTTATAAATAATATCATGCTGGTGTAACTTTTAATGGAATCCTATAACACTTGCGAGACTAGGGGGTTGTGACTACTGAGTTCCTTCTAATTTTCTCTCATTTCTGTGTGTTACTGCATTTTTCTTTCATTCATGTGTCAGGTGTTATAAAGCAGAAAGAAGTAGCAGATGGTGAATAACCAGGTAAAGTGATAGTGCTTCCTCTTAAACCTGTATTTTTGTTTGCTCTTCTGCTGGAGCACCATCCCTTGGTTCAGCTTGGAAACTACACCAATGTTCGTGAGCTTTCTCAGCTTCAGTGCAGGGCTGTAAACTAGGATCTGTGGGGGGAGGATGATAAGAATCTGCAAGTAAGTGGAATTGCCCCTGGACCAGGACTAGAAATTGGAAGTTTTATATTTTTTGTGACAAGCTCGAAGAAGAGACAGGGAAAGATAGCGGGTCAGTCTTCAGATCATCTTTGATGTCTTTGTTAGACCTATGGAAAGTAGAGAATATTTGGTTTTATGAAGCAATTTATGTGGCAGGTGTAGTAATACATGAGGAGCTTATTCAACAAAGGCAAACCTTGAAGGAAAACAAAAAAGAGGCCTGCAAGGAAAGGCATTGCTCAGTGTATCAAATATGCATATGTCTGTTCTAAGGCAGAGATCAAGGAGGACAAAAAAAACTGTGAAAGTGATCTTTGGGTGACAGCTAAAGAGAAGAGTAATGTGAGCACTGTTGGGGTGGTGTTTCATTATGAACTGCCAAACCGGAAAGATCAGGGTGAAGATTGTGGTCTGCAGTGGACAGAGTAACCGAAGGCACATGCTGGTGTAATAAGGGGGAGGTTTAACTGACGGAGCTGGGAAAGGAGTATAGTAGGGTACAAACCAATCAGATTCTTTAAATCAGATGGTGTCTCTTCTCTTACTTCGTAAGAGAGAAGAAAGATTGAGAGAGATACACTTTTGTAGACTTGAATGTACTTGCTAGATAAGCTCTGGCTGATTAATATTAAAGTTGGAGGTAGTCTGAATGAGGAGAGCCAAGCAATGATAGATTCTGTGATCTCTGGAAAGGTTCTTACCTTTCAGAGCAGAAACAACCTGGTCCTCCCAAGCAAATAAAAAACTCCAAAATGTGCACTAAAGGAACCAAGATATTTCACAAAGATAGTTTTCAGCTGCCACAGAGAACTCCTAAATGACTCTTTCTGAAAGGCTGGTCCAATTGAAAAAGCAGTTACAGTGATGTAGAAAATCTTTTAAGGAAAATAATTTCAGGATAATCTAGGGAAGCACAATGTAGATGAAGTTACTACAGACATGTGCAAAACTGGTTGGAAATCCATATTCAGAGAGTCACTTGGTGGTCCAAAGTCAAAATGGAAGGCAATGTTGAACAATGTTGTTCAGTTATTTGTCTTGGGTCTGATTTTTTTTCTGTGTGCGTTTATTTAGTTTTTAATGAATGAGCTAAAGGACAGAACGGTGTGCCAGCTTTTTAAATTTGGAGCACATCTGGGAGAGAATCTGGATGTGTTGGAGGATGAAAATAGAATCCAAAAATTATCTTGAAAAATTGGAGAAATGCTGTGAAAAAGATGGGTGAAGTCTGATGGTTATGCTCTGTGGGAGTGAAAGCAGGATCAGGAACAGCTGGCTACCAAGAAGTTCTGCAGGAAGAGATCATGGGCTTCCAGTGGATCATGAGCTGAACATGGTTCCAATTTGTCTAAAAAGGTAAGCTTGCCACTTTTGCTGTGGCTGGAAAGAATTGTCTTAAGTAGTCTTGGGAAACACGATCCAGATAAGGCTGTGAAACTGGTGTAAGCAGAACTGCACCCTGCCAGATGTATGAGGTAATCTTTCTGATTACTAAGCAAGCCTCAGCTGCAGCGCGGTTGTTTCCATGCTGCAATTCAAGATAGATACAGACAAAAAGGGAGATACTACAGAAGAGAAGAGAGGACTATTGGGTACATGAAAGACAAGCTTTACAAAGAAAAATGGAATGAATTGGGGAAGAGAAGGCTGACGAGGGACATATCTTCAAAGATAAAAATATGCTGCTGCATAGTGGAAGGGAATGATCCATTCTCCACCTCCACAGTGAATAGGACAGGAAATAATCATCTTATGTTGTAGCAAGAAAGACTGACATTAGGCATGGGGACGAATCCTGTTAGTGTCCAAACTAGGCAGTTTTGATGTGGGAAATGATTGCCTTTGTAAGCTGTGCAATTTCAATGACGGAGACTTTCAGAACAGAAACCTGTCAGGACTGATGGTGGGGCCCAGCAGTACAGTAGACGACTGCTTGAGATGTCTTCCAGGCATCTTTTTTTAATGTTCCTTTATGTTTTTATGATTCTATAAAAGAAAGCACAAAAAAACAAAATGAAGAGGTTTTGCAAGGCCCTGTTTCATTGCTTCTCAGTGTTCCAGTCTAGGGTGCTAAGTTACGTGGCAGTCTGATTTTACTGAGTTGGTGCTGTAGCTGTTAGTGATGGAAATGGAACCTCATAAATTTTTTTCATTCACATTTGACCTAAGAGTCAGCTTCCCTGTAATGACTACTTTTCTTTACACAAGGAATCTTGGAATCAGAAATTTTTAATTTACTTTACAGTGTTTCTATACTTCCTTTATACATAGATTCAGGAGTAGGATAAGCAGAACTTGCCACAGCAAATTTGGGATATTAACCATTGTGCAGCTTAAGTGTCTGGGATTTATATATATCTGCTTAATTTTTTTTTAAGATTTGGAGTTTCTGAATGTCACTTATATTTTCCCATCTCTGGTCCAATTCTAGCTTAGCAACAGGTTGGTTTTTTCTTTGTTGAATCTTATGATAGAAGGCTGTGGAAAAGACTGATCATTTGAGCTGATTAAATGATTATGTGAATCTGATATATTTGCTAATCAATTTCAGTTGAAGAATATATCATTGGACAATATCTGTCAAATGAATACAAAAGCTTGACAAAATCTTTTTATACAAACAAGTGATGTTAAGTGTGCAGCTTTTACCTGGTATGGAGGCACTGATGAAATCTATGTCTTGCAGAGCAGTAAATCCACATTTTTGTGGAAGGATTATTTCATAAAAGCAGCAGGTCTTGATCTTTATGACGTTTTATTCTCCCATGCTTTTCAAATCAGCACTTAATCTGAATTTGTTAAATGTTGTTTAGTATTTTTATTCATTCACAACATGCGTGCTTCTGCATTCTCATGGAGGCAGAATTGCATTCATCGTAAATGATACAGAATTTTGAGCATATTTTAACAGAAATATCCACAGTATACAGTCATTTAAAAACAAATCTGAAAAACATCGTTTTGCAACTGAAATTAAATGCAAATGCTGAATATAGACACAATATTTCAGATATGACAGATTACACTTTCACTTCTCAGTTGCTAACATCATTGTTATGAGTTGCCATGTGTGGCTGAGCTCTCAGTAATTCTGAATCCTTGTCATGGAACATACAGTTTCTGCAGTGTGCTTCTGCATTTAGAGAAGTTCAGTAACAGAAAATTGAGAGTTGGTTTCTTGATTCCTTTTATATTATTTAAATATTGGAAGTGATCTGAAGTTGATTAAATTTAGGGTTCTCTCTGTTCAGTGGATCTGGAGGGTGAACTATAAAATTAAGAGGAGGGAATACATGTCCAGAGAGACAGAGTTTAAAAGATAGAAAAGCTTCAGTTTCTGTGGAAAACACTTGGAGACGGAGGAAGGGGAGGGTTTTTCTCAGCTAATCCTGAGTCTAGTTTGCTGCTGGAGGCTTATCCACACTCTCAAATCTCAGGTATTTGTTACCAGCAATTAGGATGATTTTACTTCATTTTTTAAAGCAGGCAAGGACAATTTGGAATAAAGCTGGGACTTACCCTCCTGGAGCCACTCACAGTTTTAGCTCATAGAGTCCAAACTCTAGTTTACTCTCTGTGCCTTTTAGGATCAGGTGAGTGCAGCTCTACCAGTTGCTGACCACAAACAGCATTTTAAAAATCTAAGTACTGATAACCAAATTTTAGATTAGAGCAAATATTATGAAAATATTTCTAGGTTTGCCGAGGTATTTCTGGCACTCTCAACACAGTGCAATAATACTTTGCTTTTGTGCACGTGAGATTGTTTGGCAAGACTTTTGGTGTTCTGTTTTGTCATATTTTTTTCAATGGTACTGATCAGATAGTATGTTTGACAGCGTCAGGCTTTCATCTGCTATAATCGACCTGCATTTAACAAAACTACTCTTAGTTTCCATTGCTACAAGTAGAGAGACAATCAGATCTAATTTGTTTGTATTTACTTATTCTTTAAAGTAAATTTATGTTTTAAAGGAATTGCAGAGTTAGGATTAATTTAAATGACCAGTGGACATTGCTGTTGCCTCTGTCAAAGACAGGAACAGACATATTTCTCTGGCTGTTTAAATAAAGGCAACTCTAGGTCCAGAAGTTCTTAATAGGGCAGTTTTGGAAGTTTGCCTCATGTCTATTCCCCAAAAGTTTTATTTTGATTTTAGTATCCATCAGCAGCCATTGATTTTTTCTAACCTAATTTCCTCCCTAATGTATTTAATATCAAGCCAGATCTGCCATCCATCTAAAAATCACCCTGGCTTTACAAGCCAGCTCTGCCATCCACATACAAATCACAATGACTTTAGTCAGGAAATTAGAAGCAGGCTTAATTTTTTTTGGCAAGTAAAATATTCTTAAGCCATTTACTTCAGCCCTCTCTCATGACTCAACTTGTGATTCTACTTGTTGCAGTTCCTGGCTCATGGACTTTATCAAGGTATAACACAGAGCATACTGTAGCTGACTCAAATTCTGGCAATCAGAACGGTCGTGTGCTTGTTTTTCTTTTAAAGAAAAAGAATCTTTTTAAAAAAAAATCTAGAAATATGCATTTTAATGAGAAAAGAAAGGGAAATAAAATCTATTGCATTAGAAGGAAGAAACATGTAGTATAACAGCACCTCTTTACCAAAGAACCTTAAAATATTTAAAAGTAGTTGCTACTAATTAATTACTGTGATTATGTCCTGAATTTTCTTGATATGATAAGCTCCATCATCAGAACTTTTTTTGTAAAAGTCACTCCCAGAATATATTTCCAGAAGTAAAATTGAAGTCTTAGTAAGGATGAAAATATTAAAGGTTCAATCATCTTAATTTCTGACAAATTTTAAGGATGATTCAAAAGCATCATGATTGTTCCTGTTAAGCTTGTGCCAAAGGTATGGCTCCCCATGTGTTTCAGCCATAGAAGGATCGTTCCTCACCTTTGTCTTTGGCTGCTGCTGTGAGCAGAAATGTGTGGAAATAAGTATTTGGGAACTTACATGGACTCATTGTGCCATAGAATTCAATAACAAAGTCTGTATTTCAACTACTGTGTTAGTTTTGATCAATGCTTAATATCAGCATGGTAGAATTATGTTGTTGTTATATATTAAATATATAATTACACATAGAATATTCATAATAATATGTACAATCTCATGTATTCGTACTTCAGTTTCATATATCTATATTTTTGTGCTCTTTGGGGGTGGCAAGACCAGAGAACTATTTTTAGAAGAGGTAGGTATACACTCAGCTGGATTTTCTAAAGCATCTGAAAGAGAGCAAAGTCTTACCTTTGCACTGTGCCAAGCTTTCTTGATTTTGGAACTCTTGCAGGGATATCTTCATATGTTTTAAATAACATAGGATAATATGTTCTCAGGGACAGATTCTGTTTGTGGTGTTATTGCTGAAGGAGAACCTTCCTCTACAAATAGCTCATCTGTACCTTACTCAGCATGGCGCCCTGCAGTGTTCACCTGCTGAATTCAACAAGTGTAACTCCCAAGAACTTCACAGATCTACAGGTTGACAGAAGAGAATGATCTTGAAACTCTGCACAAAGATTAAAGCACAGCGGACTAAATTCGTAGACTTTTCAGCATATTATCAAAAAAAGCCTCTAAATAAGTCACGAAAGCCTCAAAGTCTGAAAAACTGGCTGTGTCTGTGGTATTAAGGGTCAAGAAAGATACCACTTGAAAAGAGCTAAGACTTACTGAGCAAACACCAGAACTATGCAGCCGGAGTACATGAGCATCAATACTAGACGTTACATGGTAATGTCTTTCTGTGGTGCAAATCACCTGTAGCAGGCAGATTTTCTCTTTGGGCTGTTGTCCCTTCAATGTTTTTCTTCAATGACCAAACATTCTTGCTACTTGTTTTATGAGGTCATTGCATATACTCAAGCAGATAATTTCCTGCTTGTTCATATAACTTACTTGCACGTTCCTTATGAACTAATCTAAAGATATCCTATGGAGATATTTACAAAGATGACTCAGTTTAGTTGTATTTTTTACAGATTTCTTGTATCATTTATAATGAAAGGAGAATGTATCTGAGAAAAAGAACCCTGATGCTCCACAATGCGTGCTTTGCTGCCAAAAACTTCATGCATACAGACTGGCTCTGTGTTTTGACAGTGTGTGAGGGGAATACCAGATGTCAGCTAATCAATGTATACAGAAGCTCCAAGAACGCATATTTACCAATAAGAAGTTACTCTTTTTTTTTTTTCTGTGAGCTGCTGGAATGAGCTATTCAACAGCTACATTTGGTTATGACTGGGGCTGTATCTTGACTGAAAGGGGAAAGATACTACTGGAGAGAGAATTCTTGTCTCTCTTCTTGATGGGAAGAGAAAGTCTCGGGGAATTTGATAAGGATGTTGGAAATGCATGAAGTGAAGGTTTAAAATGTTGTTATAAATCAAGATGTAAAAAGTCAGTCATGTACAAAGCCTCAGGATTTATAGATCAGAAGTATAAATTTTAAGCAAGTTAAAGCTTTGCTATATAAGTAACAGAACGGTGGACTTCAAATCAGTTGGCTCTACAGTGAAAAGGTTGAAGATTTTAAATATTTAGCAAGATGTACCTTTTAACCTTCATTCCCCCTGGGAAGCAGCCTAAACTCTATCCAAATCATTAAATTAATCCTTAGTGGCCTCTGTAAAATCAAAATTTCATTTCTTTAGCATGCAAATGATACTATTAATGTTTGAAAATATACAACACAAAAAACTCATCCACTTGTCTAGTTTGGTCTGGTCTGAAATCTTCAGCATAGTCACATTATAGACACTTGATATAAAAAGTAATTTAAAATTTATTATTGCAATTAGATGGCAACAACTAGCTTTATTTGAAGGATAAAAAGATTAGTCTTTTTCTGGAAAGCATATGTGGATGCACTGTAAACTGAATGATATATGGGGAGAAAAAGTATATTCCTATGAAAGATTTTTAGTATCACTGATTCTGCAGTAAAATTTGGGACTGCCTCTTTTAATACAGTTCAGGTGGGTCAGCTTTAGATCAGTGCTGCTGAACTCTTCCCTCTCTTAGAGGACTTGGTGCCAAGGGAGACCTGACAATAACCCTGGCTCCAGCTCAGGTATGCTGGTTCATCTCCCCAGCTTCTTCCTCAGGTTTTCAGTGGCAGCAGCTTGGTGAGAGGGTCCCAGAGGCTCCACACACACACTATGGGAGGAAACTACCTAGTATCCATGGCTGCGTTAAACTCCTTTTTTTAGGCTGTCTGTGAGTGCCTCTCGGCGACGTGCCCCATGCTGGTGGACCTGATGTCTGTGCATAGGGAGTCTGCTTGGCTGGTGTTGCAGCACCCTGTTGCCCTACTGTGCCCCATAGCCTGGATCATCCTGGTGCCTTGCTCATGCTCCGCACCCATCCTGCGGTGCTGGGGCTCACCGGCACACCTCGTGGGGCTGGTTACCGAGAGGGTATGGCACTTCGCGAAAGGTGGCACTGGGGTGTCCACCACCTTCCTCTCTGAGCCCAGGTAGCCACCTGAGGCTGAGCCTGGAGCACTAACAAATTCAACAGCCTGAAACACATAGACCTGGGTAGTGGCATGGCCTGGGAAGAGAAGCTGAGCAGTCCTTGCAGCTTATGCTTCCCTTCTGGGTGCCAAATCAACTGCCAAATGCACATCATTGTGTTATGCATTTTCCTCCTGGCTGTTGCCTTTGTTTCAGGAGACACAGGTGGCCAAGGGACAGCCTTGGCCAGGGGAAGCTCTCTGCCCACAGTTATCAGCAGGGAGGTGGCAGCAAGGAGCTGGGAACCTGCAGCTCCTGTGAGGACGTTCTGAGGGTCCGTGCAGTCTACTGCAATGGCAGGGAGTGCCTGGAACCAGCCCAGTGCCATGAAACTCTGGCAGACAGAGCTGTTCACGATCGCCTTCTGCTTCTACGCTGCTTGGTTCCTGGTCACTTTGGCCTTTCTCTATTCAGTCCAGTCCAGCCACTTTGGCTTTTCTCTATCTAAAATATTTTAAAAACATCTTGTTATTCTGAATTTAGAAGATTTTTGGTCATCTGCTGTAAAGGTAGAAAGTCCAGGCAGGGCTAACTGAACCTTGGGCCAAGCTGAGGTCCTGTTGCAAACAGGACCTTAAGGTTCTTAAGCTTTCACACAGTTAAAATGAGCAAAGATGCTGATGTGAGTAGTTGAAGGACGTGTTGGGGAGGCTAGTGCTGAGTAACCTGAAAGACATCTCTGATTAAATGGGTTTATGTTCTGTTTTTGAAACAGCCCCCATATTTTGGAAAGCTTTGGTTCAAATGTGGACAGCCTGTGATTAGTCTTTTGCTGTTTAATGAACCAGAAAAAGGCCTAATGGAGTTACTGTTAAACTACATCAAAAGACTGTAATAGCTTCAAGAGGAGTCGGAGTTTAAATATTTTAATACTGGATGATATTAGGAAAGTACAGATTAGTTTAGAATCAGACATCTTTGTGCTGTGTTTTTGCATGCTAACTTTCCTTCAAATATTTACAATGTTTCCAAGATAAGGTGAACCAAAGCATTCTTCAAAAATAAACATGAACATCCAAACAACAAATGTTTGTTACAGTTAATGGCTTTGTTCCATTTTATGTGAGCAATATTTTAACATCTTGTAAAATACTAATACTTCAAAATACTTAGCTCAGTAATCAAATCTGCTAGTATTTCTTCATTTATAGATGCTGATAACACTATCTTATCTTCTTTCATGTCAAAAAAGTAATATCAAATTCTGCGGTAGCCTAGAGCATGGTGAGCTGGGGAGGGGCAGAGGAGGAACGGTTGGACAGGTCCCAGCTGATGTAATTGTGAATGTGTTTGTAATGGCTCTCCCACTTTCTATGATGAGATGATCTAGACACTGGGGAGAATTTTTTACTAAGCAGTTACTTGCATAATAATATTTTTAGAGTAAGTTTTAAAGAGTCACATTGGCAGCTGGGTGGAAATGATTCGGCTATTGTTTTACCACATAAATCCTTTATAAAGACCTGAGAAAAAGGATCTTAGTTCTGATCCCCAACAAAGTATTCTTAAATAAAAGATAATTATAGAGGCTTTGGTCTCAAACGTGCATGCACAGTAAGCTCAATATCGCTTTGGTAAGCATATCTGTGAATGAATACGCAGGTCTGAAAAATATGTAGTTGCCAGAGCTGAGCAACCTATATTGTAAAAGTACTTGCCTGCTGGAAAGTAGGCATTTCTTGTTAATGAAAATTATTGGAATTACATTTCTGATTTATTGACAAATTAAGAAAAGCAAACATATATTTGGTCACACTGTCTTTTTAAAATAGCTTTCTTTTACTCGTACCCATGAATCAATGAAAGCCACAGAAAAAATTACAACTCTTATATTTACAGCAGGGAGGTTTTTCAAGCTCATCCCTTTCAGAAAGCAAGCAAGCAACATGTTTCTTGTATTTGTTATGGCTATGAAATAATCTTTACAATATGTTATGTGGTAGTATGCCAGCAAGTCATGTTGCATGTTAATAAAAGACTTGAAAACTTTATAATATTTGGATGTGAGGAAAAAAGACTAATTTAATTTAAAGATTTACACAAAGCAATTCTCCTGTGGATGCCTGATCCCAGATTTAACTGTGTTATTGAGATACTATTCAAAATCTGTGCTTGTCTATATTCCCAAATCTTCAGGATAACAGAAAAATCAGAGGCTCACTCTTATGATGAAAGTCTGGGAATTATGTTTTTTGCCCTGTATGATTGCATTGACTACTTGCTTATTTCTTCTAATGATGTAACACCGTTTGACAAGTTTCACAACTTTCTGAACAATCACACCGAGCTCTTTAGGGCTTCTTTTTTTTTTTCCTGCTCAGGCTGATTAGGGACTGCAGACAGTTGAGTAACTGCTGAGAGAAGACACATGGATAGTTGCCCTATGAACGTTTACATCTCTGGCCTTATGCTGACATTTATTTACATTTTGACTAAATTTCAAGATAAATTATATGGGGGAGGAGGTGAACCAACAAAACCCTGCAATGACTTTGGAAAATATTCCTTGATTTAACATTTGATAAATGAGCGTGTGTAAGAGGCAGTTAAGTTTTGCTCATGATAAGAAGGGTTGCTTAATTCAAACACAACTTCCACCAGACATGGCTAGGCCAACAGCAGCACCAGTCTCTGTGAGAATAAAAATCCACTTTGAGATGGGTAGAATGCTGCTTCTCTGCTGTGGATTGGATAGATACAAAACAGAATAGATTACATACAGTGTGATGAAGAAGGTGGGAAGATGACCATCGGTGAACTAAGAGGTTCCAGGCAGAGCCTTGAGTTTCTTTTGTGTGCTTTTCTGCTGTTCTCCTCTTGGGACAAATCTTTCCATAGGGAGAAGGGATTTAAGAAGATCCAAGGAAAGCAAAGGAAATCCACTATCTGTGTTATCACATGGTTCCCACCAAATAATTTTCCTTGAAGTTACAATTGTTCATTGGGAAGAACTAGTTTTGGGAATCCTACAGCTATAACTAGGGGAGCAGATGAAAAGAAGAATTTATCTTAACTTTATATAGCTACTGCAGAGGTAGAGCATATAACTCTATGATTAAAATGTTGAACTAGTTTAATATAAAGCTAGTTCATAAATTTCACTAATATTTCCATGGTTGATAAGAAAATAGGAAATTCAAGTTAATTTGAAAAGAATGTCAGCATTCTGTTGTGGCAATAAATGGAAACAAGCTTCTCTCTTTATGTTAATTTCAATTTTCTATGTCTGCAGAAGCATTTTAAAATGGCAAGATGGTAATTTATAATGAAAAAAAAAATTGGAGAAAAATTCTGTGATGAGAATTTTGAAAATTAAGGAGAAATCTTCACAGTCAAGGTGTCATTCTATAAAGTGTTGACTTTGCCATGTTTTACTGAAGCATGGGGCAACATATTTCCCTGAGTTTCATACCCTTATATATCTACAGCAATCATCCTCCCACCTACTGCCTAACAGATTGCCAGAGCTACTGTGCTTTATGTGACATACCTTACTGTGTGCTAGTACATGAAGAGAGTCAGAATGTTATTTTCTAGCCTTGATAAATAGCTCATACTAATAACCCTACTAAAGACATTGTGGTTGCAGTTGCTATCCATGTGAATAACTTTTTTATAACTTGGCCTTTTCCTAACACTTTTACAGTTAGCATGGAATATGTCAGAGTACCAGGAGGTCATATTAGTAGTTTTGAAAGACATTGTTATGAATATTAATTCATACTAGCCCATGACTCCATCATATGTATTTCTATAGTGCCCCTTGAAAGAATAAGTGAAAACTTGAAGAGATTTTACAAAGATTAAGTAGGTGAAGCCTCACAGCCATGGTCTGTGGTACCTAGTGTTACTGTTTGTGCTTTATAGATAGGGGAACATCTGGAGATATGTGGGAAAGTTATACTCTGCCAGCAGGCAGGAATGAACCCTGTGTGACTTGCCCAAAGTCACACAAGAATCTTTGGCAGACCTGGGAAGAGAACCTGAATCTCTTTGTGCCTTCTAGTGACCTGTGGAGGGGATGACTGCAGCAATCCCAGCACAGTCCATACCTGCTTGTGGATGTGTGAAGGTTGCTCTCTTGCTGTGTGCAGACTGATGGGAAATTAAGGGCATTTTGATTTCCTCTTGCTTTATCACAAAGGGGTAAATGGGATTAGAGAGTCATAACTTGTTGACTTTTTCTGCTGAACTATTAACTAACAGATCACCGTCCATGTGTATCTACTAGTACTATAAGTCAGCCTGCAGACAACTTAAGCCATTTTCAAATGTGCATCTGTCTGTGTGTTATGGTGATGAACACATGGCAGGGATCAACAACTTTTGGGTTTGGGTCCTGTCTCAGCCACGTATATTTTTTTTTTAAGGTTATTTTCCAAGGAAACAAAATGGACTTGGTACATTAGATTTCATTTCTAATGAAGTTGTTTGTATATTTATCTGAATCTAAAAGTTTTAGTACTATAGTCAATCAATGATTATATGTGAATTACAGAAGTATAGGAATAGCAAGTTGGATTACCCACAAATGTAATAAGAAGAGACTATAGAATGGGTAGATGTTGGTACAACAGGAAGACAGCCTTATGACTTAAGATTTAAATTTCAAGGTGTTTAGAAATTGAAAAGATATTATCTTTTATATTTCCCTGACAATAATTGTCACAGGAAGCGCAATGATAAGTGTTTTCATAAGAATAATATTAATTACTTAAAAGAGCCTGGTTACTTACTAGACCCTCTAATCATCCTTTCTAGTTTACACATTCTATTACTCTAGAGGGCAAAATCCAGAAATCTGCACTCAATATTTATGCAATCTCAATTGAAATAAACTTCCCAGCAGCTTCAGTAGGACTTTTACCTAAACCAATTTCTGAATAAGCACTTCAGAATCTGGACCCTAGTGGAAATATGTAATCTGAATTTAAAAAGAATTGCTCTGAGTATATAGCAAGCTATAACATTCAGCAGCTGAAGAGGAGAATTCACAGCATCCTAGGATGTAAATTATTAATTCCTATGAATTTGTTATCCTCTACTTTCCTTCAAAACTTTTCAGTACAAAAGAAATTGTTCTTCTTGGTGTGGGGTTGCTGTCAGTCAGACTTGTAGTGCTCTTCCTCCAGCTAAGGAAGCAATGGGATCTGGTTACTCTTCGTGAACCAGTCCCCTTATGCTATACAACCCCAGTGGACCCCAGGTCAGCTGTAATTTATTATGGTAGATGAAGCAATTATCCAGGAATAAGGCTTCATTGTGAATTAACACAGAGCCAGGGCTCTTATGCTCACCTCAGGTGAAGATTGTGTTTTGACTACATCCAGACCTTAAATGACCTACCTGAATAGTTAAAATGATGATAAATATTATTGGGCCATATGATAATGCTTCTATATTTATTGTCACCTGCAATAGTTCACATTTATTTAAAGGTAATATTCAATATTTGATCTTAAACAAGACAAGCAGAGAATTGTGTAATAAATATATATACACAGTTTGTCATCGTTCTTTGACCTTCTGTATCTTCTATGTTTTCAAGCATCACTTATTCGAATTTGGCTAGAAGAATGTTCTTTTGTGTGAATTACTTTTTTTCACAACAGTGTAAAATAAGACCAGATTAATGTGGAATTTCCTGGCTTTTCTGAGTTTCTTTGACTGTGGCAGCATTTGCTATGGGCAGTACAGCTCTGCTCCAACTAGGTGACAGACCTTCACATTTATATAGAGCTCTGTCTGGGTCACCAAATTATAGATTTGATCAAATGATATATCCAAAGGATATCTACTCTTTCCACACTGTCTTATTGTTCTCTTTTAGGGCAATTGCCTCATGAAGGTCCAGCCTTTCTCCAAACTTGGGGAAGAGAAACATTATGAAGACAAATGAAGTTTGCAAATATCGCTGTTTGATGATATACATTGTATGTTGGTTTTAGTCTCTGAAAGATAGATATTTCAGTGTTGGAACAAGGAATTAATTCAGAGTATATTAAGTGATTAAAAAAATCAAAATGATCACAGAAAATTTTATTTAATCAACTATTCTGCAAGATAAACTACTGAATATGGCAATGCTTTCATCTTCCATTGTATATCCTTTGTTCAGATTCTACAATACTTTGAGTACTGAATTTTATATTAATATAGGATGGAGTGGGCAATAAAAAAAGTGCAGCAGTGAATATTATTAGTATTTGGCATTTAGAAACCAAAATATTTTGATTAAGCATAGAGGTCACCTTGATATATTTCTGTTTCCTGCTTCTATGGGCATAACACAGCATAATCTTTTTTTCATCAAAATTCATTCTCACAAAATCAGAATCCCAATTCCTAAAAACTTGGGCTTTAACTGGTTCAGATTTTTGTCTAGAGAAATAAGTCTTCCAAAAACTTGTGTTACAAAGAGCCTAGTGTGAGGATAAGTGAGAAAATGGACACAATGGTAAGAGGAGCACAACCTACACATATTTGTTTAAGAATTTGGGTCTAAACATGTTGCTAAAAATAACAAACTTTAAAGTGAACGTGCTGTATTATTCAGGGATCCATATGGTGCTAACACCTTTACTGCTTGGATCAGTCTACCACTCAGATTGACTAACAAGTGAGGAAACGGAGCGTGATCATTTGAAGTGAGCAAGAGGTCTGCCACTGAATTTGATCAGAAAAAAATAGGACCTTTGCTCCCTGCCTGATACTTTCCACAAAACTTCTGTATTTTGAAAGGTGCCATGCTGAGACTTGACATCTTTAAAAATTTATATATACTTAGATAAGTAAAAAATTATAAACACGTGAGAGAATAAAAAGAAAAAAATGCACAAAACTAGAATAGTCTCCAAGGGCATGTGGGAAAATACCTTTATTTCTAGCCAATGATTATGGTTTATCTTTTGGTGCTCCTAGTAGTTCTTTCAATCCCCTTTGTCTTAAGTGGTATCAGTAGTACAATATATTATCATCCCATACATGTTAGGAAGCTGTAAAAAATAACTGCCTTTTCTATACTTTTTCTAACAAACTCCATAGAATCATAGAATGTCCTGAGTTGAAAAGGATCCACAAGGATCACCGAGTCCCACTCCTGTCCCTGCATGGGACAATCCCAAAATTCACACCATGTCTCTCAGGGCCTTGTCCAAGTGCTTCTTGACTATTGCCAGGCTTGGTGCCGTGATGCCTCCCTGGGGAGCCTGTTCCAGGGCTCCACCACCCTCTGGGGGAAGAACCTTCTCCTAATACCCAACCTAAACCTCCCCTGGCACATCTTCCTGCCATTCCATCGGGTCCTGTCACTGGTCACCAGAGAGAAGAGATCAGCGCCTGCCCCTCCTCCTCCTCCCCTTGTGAGGAAGCTGTAGTCCCCGATGAGATCCCCCCTCAGTCTCTTCTTCTCCAGGCTGAACAAACCCAGTGACTTCAGCCGCTCCTCGTACGGCTTCCCCTCTAAACCCTTCACCAACTTCGTGGCCCTCCTCTGGACACTCTCTAGTAGCTTTATGTCCTTAATGTACTGTGGCGCCCGAAACTGCTCACAGCGCTCGAGGTGAGGCCGCCCCAGCGCAGAGCGGAGCGGGACAATCCCCTCCCTCGGCCGGCTGCGATGCAGTGCTCGATGCCCCCCAGGGCACGGCTGGCCCTCTTGGCTGCCAGGGCACGCTGTTGGCTCATGTTCAACTCGCCCGTGGAGCAGAGCCCCCAGGTCCCTCTCTGCAGAGCTGCTCTCCAGCCCCTCATCTCTCTGCAGGGCCTTTCTGCCCTTGAGAGTGTCAACAGCTCCTCCCAATTTGGTGTCATCAGCAAACTTAATTAGTATTCCTTCCAGTCCTGCATCCAAGTCATTTATGAAGACATTAAAGAGTACCGGCCCTAAGATAGATCCCTGCAGAACCCCACCAGTGACTGCCCACCAGCCCGATGTAACCCCATTTACTATAACCCTTTGAGCCCGACCCATCAGCCAATTGCTCACCTGTTACATTACATGTTTATCCAGCTGTGTGCTGCACATTTTGTCCAGGAGGATACTGTAAGAGACAGTATCAAAAGCTTTACTGAAACCCGAAAAGATCACATCGACTGGCTTCCCTTGGTCAGCTAGGTGGGTAACCTTGTCATAGAAGGAAATTAAGTTTGTTAAGCAGGACTTTCCCCTTGTGAACCTGTGCCGGCTGGGACCAATGACTGTGTTGTCTTTCAGGTGTTTTTCAATAACTCCCAGAATAATCTTCTCCATACTTTTGCCAGGCAAAATTATTAAAATTAACTTAATTACTAAAGTTATTGTTAACTTAGTTATTAAAATAAAATTAAAAGTGTTTGTCATTTCTAAGTACAAATAAAATAGAGAAAACATATTTTTAAAAGAAAGTAATTTTTCAACATTAGTTGTTAAACTGAATTTCCTCTTTCCTATAGTTAGCTGAAAAAAACAGATTAGTCTGTGTAGAGTTCGTTTTTGGCAGCATAGGGAATCCTCCATAATGACCTAAGCAGTTAATGAGCAGTCACAGTCTCTTGTGGCACGAGTTCATTCCTTGCTAAGACCCATCTTGTCCTGTACTGAAGCCAATTAAGAAAACCTTTAAAGGATAAAAGTAAAGCACAAGGATTGGAACATGACTGGTCGCTTTTCATTAGCTACTTCTCTGCTGTGTGGAACAACATCATGTAATGACCAAAAACTGCCTAAAGCCTCTCATGTAGGCAATGTAGATGTTATAGAATCAAAGAAGTTTTTATACTGAGGGAGAATTTGATCCAAAATGGGAAAATATAGTATGAATTCTTATAATCATACTTTTCTGTTGTTTTCCATAGATGGTCTGGGGATATTTTCAAATTCTTCCCACCAACCTGTCAAATCACAGTATGGGGTTACTCAGTGTCTCCTTTCCATGAAACATTTTGCCACATGTAAACTTTCATCTTACCTCTCGGTGTGCTTTTACGTTCTGATGTGCTCACTTTCAAAGGTGCAGGTATTTTGCTAACATATTAAACTACAAGGAAACTTAATCATGTAAATGACAAAGTTCAGAGTCACAGGTAAGCCTCTGTCTAATGGCACATTTCTTACCAGTGCATGGTTTGATGATGATAGGAATTGTTTTTTGTCATATTATACCCTGCAAATTCAGGGCAGTGAAAACTAACTTGCATAGGTTGTAATTATAATGGATTTTTTTTCTCCTCATTGTGTATGGATTAGAGCCAGATTGAATTATAATGTGTCTCTGATTTCTTTTCTGTGCATTAGGAATGGAGGAAGGTCAAATGTACCCGATAATGTTTTCCTCTGTGGAGAGAAGGTACCAAAGAGTGAACTGCAGATGCAAATGAGTGACACCAGAAGCCTTTTCATCCTGACTCATAGCTCCAGTGTTAATAGCTATTATCCTTGGACTAGTAGTTTACAGTTAGTGTCAAAATGACCTGACATGTTGCTGGCAGTATGAAATATGATCAGTTGATAATGAAGATTACTGCTTGTCTCTGACATGTCTTGTTCTAACTATATTAATAATTCCTTTGAATGAAAGTGATTTTGTCAGAGGCAAACAGTTTGAGTATAGAGGTTTAATGGGACATAAATATGTGGCTGTTTCAGTGCACTAGAGTACCAGTTTCAGAACTTCCTTGATTAGTTTGGTTACTTTGAAATCCCAGCTGATCAAATTAATTCCTAACTCATTGTAATTATTGGGAGTATTTCCGCTGACTTCAATCATCTCATCAAGAAGTATTTAAAAAAGAAAAACCAAACCAACCCCAAACCTGCACAAAGAAGAGATCATATTGTTTGAAAAGACTTAAAAGGAAACCTCAATATTTATTAAATAAAGATTATGGTAAGATATGTCATCATTGTTCCCTTTTCTTGGTTCAATATTTATTTCATAACTTTTCTGCTGAAAGACTCAAACTTAGAATTTCCTTACTATTTAATGCCTGGTTAAATATTACTTAATACCAGTCACATTTTTATTTTATTCAAATTTTATTCTTATATTCTATCAGATAAATATAAAATATTGCTACTTGCTTTCATTAGGCTAAAATACTTCCTGGGAGATATCCCAGTTCAGATTGGATGGGTGTCTTCAGTTCAGTTTCAGTAGTATTACAGAAACCCTCCTTAAGCCTTCCTCCCCTGTACCGTACAGCCCCCTCAAACTAAACCTCTCTAACCTTGGAAAAGACACAGGATTTAAAAATAAAAGTTAAATGAATTATAGAAAACATTAAATATGATTTCAGATTTTTCCCCATTAGTTTGCGTTAGATAAATAAAAGAGGCCCCGCATCTTTTGTCAAGCCAAACCTGTCTTTATGATTCTTATACTTTCATCTGAGCCCACAGCAAAGGAAAATGGCCCATGCTGAGCAACTTTTTATGCTCATGTTAATCTCACTGTGACAGATTTACCTTAATCTGTCAGTGATTCATGTTTGACGCAGACTTGAATTAATGTTAAGAGAATTAAAAGAATAGGCAAAGCTTTTCTCTTTAATCTCAGGGTGCAAAACAGACAGGGAGTTGAATACCTCTAGCCAAGACAATTAATATATCAAAGAATGTTCCTTAGGCTAGACCTGAAGATCAGGTGCTCTTGTCATGAGGGAGAGGAATTTATTCAGGAAAAAAAATATAAATAAAGCCATGAAAACTAAACTAAAAAGGACACTTTCCCCTTTCCCTCAGAATGGGAACTGCAGTAAAAGATAACTAGGTTTAGGTACAATGGACATAACCAGACTGACACCTGATGGATGAATGCATAGGCAATTTCTGTAGCAATAATTAAACACATCAAAGAAGCCAGTCAAGCACAACAGAGGCGTATCTTCTTTTCATAAAGAGAATCTGGAAACAGCAGCTTGGTGTCTGGCAAAGGGTCAAAGGAAAAAGTGACCAGATGAAGAGAGAGGATGCTTTCTTTAAGATTTTGGCTCCCACTCAGTGTCTTTCTATATAATTGATCCAGTGTCTATTGAAGTAAGTGGGAAAACTCCCATTGACTTGAATGCTGCTGATGCGGTGATGGTCTGGTGAAATTTATGACATCGTCCTCTCTAAGGGATAAGGTTGGAAGCTTTGTTGGTTTCAGATCTACTCCATCTGAAATCAGTTAGTCACTGTAAGGGTCTGTGTTGAACACCACCGATGTTTAGATGGTTACTCTTGCTTCCAGGTGCAGGACACTGCAACTGTGTAGTATTCGTAGGAGAGAGGAGGATTTATATATGTGTCTCGCAGCCAGGGAACTCACTTTCAGATTAATGCTGTATTAATTTTTCCTTTTAGCTAGGTAGAACCGAAAACATGATGATACTATTATCAGCATGGTTATAAATGTGTTGTGCTCCGTAAACCTGGCACATGAAACTGGTCTGCCTGGTCATCGGGAAGCTCTTGTGTGGGTAAATGAGCTAAATCCTAAAGAATGCTTGTTGAGTTGTACTTGGACAAATCTCCAAATGAAGCTAGGGCATATTTCCCTTGAATAACCACTTCTGAATTTAGTCTGTTTTGCTTTGGAGAAATATTGACCTGGCAATATTTATACAAGGACTATTTTGAGGTTTCGTTAAAAATTGAGAAAAAAAGCAATGCCTGACCCCCATGTTTTTACTAGAAAAAAATGCTATAATTTCCAGAAGCAACTTATCATGTTAACTCTTTTGTTTACCTATTTTGACGTCAAGGTTAAAAGAATAAAGCATACTGCAGTTAGGAAACCTCATGTCGGCATGAGGTAAAGTACACTAGCATTACATTTCTGCACCAATCAGAACTAATAAGTTCAAAACCACATCAGCTAAGCTTATTGTACCCTTGACTTGAAATGTAAAGGTTAATGCAGAAAAAATCACTTAACACTGTTAAACCTCTTCCTTGTCAAAACACATATCATTAATGAGTTTTTGACTGCAAGTTTGGCTATGTAAATTATCAGACGACTTCTGCATTCATACCGTATGAACAGGTGTTGGGGTAAAAATACCGATGTTATGGTAACTTCTGTGCTTTAGGTTAAATAAATACATATAATTTTCCTTTTTACTAAAAAATAACTGCTAGTAAATAAAAAAGAAAACACAAGCAAACAGAAGATGGAATATTTGAACTAGTACATGCAAAATAATAATTCAGCACTGCAGACTAGTCTTTTGCAAAGCCTTAAATAATATATGCAGAGAGATTAGAAATCCCTGGCAAGGAAGTTTTGAATTTTGTCCTATATGCTCCTCCCCAATATTTTCTTTGAAGCTTGTTCAATTTTATAGCATGGCATATCTTTTAGTCTAATTCAAAATAGGTTTCTTACATCAAAAATTGTAGCCAAGCCAATACTTTTCCTTAAACTGGTTGTTCAAAGGGGAAAAAAAAATGTTAAAATTTGTTCTTAAAAAAAAACATACTGTTTCATCTTAGTCAAGGTGCAAGATGACTTTTTTCTTTTTTCTCTTTTTTCTTTTTTCCCTTTTCCCCCTTTTTTCTCTTTTTATTTTTTTTTTTTTTAAAGAAAACCAACCCAGAGTGTGTACATTGAGAAATTTCAAGTTACCCTTTTGTGAAGTAGTTTTGGAAATAAAATCTGTCCTCATAATATATTTTTTAAAAAGATAGCAGTATCTCTGTATTTCCTCTACAGTTACATGCAGTGAAAATATTTTCTGGTCTAAAAAATAATAAAAGAAACTGATATTTTTCTTTAGGAAATGGATGGCCATCCCCTGGTTAAAAATCCAACGATTCTTAATTGGAAAGTACTAGTGAATGGCTCAAACTTTGTGTCACAAAATTCTTTAGCAGAATTACAAAATATGTGAAGAAAAGTGCAGAATGATCAGGGGTTAGAAAGAAAACTAGAGGAAAAAAGGTATAAAGACATACTATATTAAGCCCTGAGGCAGTGCACCTTATTTATACAGCAGAGAATGTCTACAGAATAAGCAACCAGCACAACAGATGTATGACTAATAGTTAGTTATGAATCAGTAGATTTGTATTCTTCTCACGTATCCCTCTTCCCAAAAGCAGAGAAAATGAAAGAAACCCCCTTCTGGGCTCTCACCCATTCATCCTTTTCAAATCTGATGCTCACAGTTATGATAGTTAAATTTTAGCTTTGGGCAACCCAGGGTACTAATCTTACATGACCTCTTCCAAACTGAATCATGTCCTCATGACTCATTTACTTTTCCTCTCATTTTTTTCCCTTGGAGGAAATAGTATCCAGGGTCTCTTTATATAATTATAGTAGTAATTAATAATAATAATAATAATTAAAAAATAATGCCACCAAAATAAAGATCTAGAGCCTCTATCTTGTTGCAGTCTAAACCTAAAGAGTTAGAGCATAGGTTTCCATGTCATGGGATCTGGATCATTTCTAGCTCACAGTCTTCCTGCTTCAGTTTAGTTGCATGGAAGGGACATTTTCTAAATATCAGGTTTGTAACTATCCTTGAGTGCCAATAAATCAATATCTAATTACAGTGCTGTTAAAATCAATTGACTAATTTGTCTTTAAGATTTTCATAGGGAGGCAACCATGAAGAATAGAAAGCACCATCTCTGCCATGATAAAACACCCCATAGCAAAATGGGTTTACAGAAGCTCAAGGTGGCAGAGAAATCAACGTACAAGCAAGTGGCTTTGTCTCTAAAACTATCCCAGATATTTTATCAGTTATATTCACTGTAAGTTCAGCTCTTCTGGATTTTTCATAAATGTAGTACTTGCAGATTACTTGAAGGTATGTGTATGGGTTTGAGCTTTTCACCATACCCCCCCCCCCCCCGAATATTTATATTTCCTGTGCTAAAAGATATATTGTCATAACAAGTTTCTGTATCTATTGCCTTAAATGTTCTTTCCTGTGCAGCTGGGGGTTGAGAAGGACTCCAGTGATTTGTAGGCCTTGCCCTGGATCTTGTACAAAAGCACATTACCCTTGGTGGAATATGTTAAAAGAACAGGGTCTTGGCCTTGCAAACATTACTGCATGTGTCAAGCTTCCCCTGTGGGACTTCCTGCATCTCCCTTGGATACCATCTGAAACCATATATTGGAGTATTGATTTTGCAGAGGGAATAATGTTAGGATACAAATCATACTCTGCTAATTATTTTGCCTTTTCAATGTAATATGAAAGCACTACAATCTGCCTTCAGCTGTGATAGGAGTTAAAAGATGAGTACAGAGGGCTTGTATAAAGTATTGTTGCTTTTACCAAACCTCCTTCTGTTTAAATATTCTTATTTTACCTCTGTAATTAATGGCAATGTGTTTTTCTTGTGTTTCATCTAGAGTTGGGCAATGACAGAAGCAAATGCCATATCTGATGAACCTGAAAGTGAAAGTAGGTGGGAGCAAATTTGCCAAGAGTCTTATTCCAGTTGACAGGTCTGCCTCTTGTGACATTAATAACGCTTCAAAAGTGTTGATATAAATCAAGATATAGCCAGAAGCAAGCCATAGACAGGATGGGGAACCATTGGCTCTGCTGTTTTAGTGTCCCCAGAGCTGGTAGTAAGACTGCAGCTTTCACCTGTGAGTCCCTTCCTCCGTATCCTGGAAACTTGTACAACAATCATGTTCCATGTCTGCCTGTATATAATGAGTCACAACAGGCTTCCCCAGGGCTAAATCAGCAAACTTGATTTAGAGTTCGATCCAAAATCCTGTGGTTTTAAAACAAGTCTTTTCATTGACTTTGGTGGGCTCAATCTCAGCATGTCACTGGCACTTACTTCTCTGGCTACTTTTATGCCTTGGGAGGTCCACATTTCCAGAGCACTTTGAAATCAAAATACTGGCTTGGTCCTCCAGCCCTTATATAAGAAAGCACATATTAAGCTTCAACAAATAAGATTGTAGCTGGGAATCTCACAGAGTTTATGTGCAACTTAAGTTGGTTATAGGCCTTATGCTGCTTCTGCAAGCAAGGGTGAATATTAGCTCCTCTGGGCACTGCAGAGCCTCTCTCTTGCCTTTTGTCATTGGTGAAGTGCTCAGTCTAAGAGATTGGTAAAGAGCAGGGCAATCTACAAGCTGCATAATGGAGAGGAATGAGACTGGGGCCAACGTAAGTGCTTGCAGTACTGTGCTAGAGCCCCTGCCTAATGATGAAGTGCCTTTTGGAAGTGAAGGGAGTTTCCTTTCCTGTATGTAGCATTCTGTTCCTAAAATATGTATTTTAGCACCTGCAGCTGCTGATTCTGCTTTTCTGATGTCCCATGGTCAAGACAGCAAACACCAGAGGATAATATTCTGGCAGGAACTACTCTGCCTGCACTTTTTCCTCCATGAAAGATGCACGAAGGTCAAAAGATTTCAAGGGAGGTTTTATGGACAAGAGAGCTGCTATATTCCTGTAGTGGAAGATGAATGCCGCAGTAGCATATAAGAAATTAGCATTGTTTAATTTCTTTGTGCCTGTTCTTGCAGAGACCTCATTTTCTACTAGTGTGTGTGGGTTCTCTCCTGGCCGAGAAAGTTTTGTAACTCTAAAGCCATTTGTCCCTCTGAACCAGCAGTCAAACTCAGGTCCCTCAACCTTCTGTCCAGTCCCCCTCTCCCCACTGCTTCTCTTTCTTTTTCACTGTTCTCAGGCTCTTTCCTCACTTAAGCCCCCTTGTAAAGGGCTCTTCCTTCCCCTTCTCCCTTTCCTGACAGATTTTACTCCTGGAAGCTGTGAACAAACTGCTTCCTGACACCTGCATCAGCCCTTCCTTTGCCTTGCTGAATGCGTAGCCTCCATTACAATAGTATATAGTCTCTTAAGCAAAGGCATAATCTTTTCAATTAACAGTGAAATTTGTTATAAATTCTAGAGCAGTAATTCCTTCTAACTGATGTCAACATCAGTTAGATCTGTGTACCAAAGAGGGATGTTGCTCCAAATCTGAACACCAAAGATACTAAACGATGGAAAGAATGCCCTTTAGACCTTGAACTTCCCAGGAAACCCTCATTTACTTCCATCAGGGTATTGAGAAAAGGAAATTAAATGGCTTAACATCTGCACTCTCTTTACTGAACTGTAGTTGCTGAGTTTAATGCAGCATTTATGCCTAACAGAATAAATCAGCTGTGTAGCATGTTGAGCTTCTGATTATAATAAGATAGGACAATAACCAATAAGACATGAAGCCACATATCCAACAACGTGATAGGGCTGAGATAGAAAAAAAAAAAAAAAAAAAGAAAAATATCCCTCTATCCTTCAGGAAAATGGACCTTGTGGAGACCTTGAAAATCCATTTGGCCATTCTACAGTAAGGCAAGAGAAGCAACTCTTACTGTATCTTTCTGGACAAGATTTCTGATCACAACTATTACAGAATGCTGAAACTCCATGGCAGGGAAACTTCTATCCACATCTGTGTCTGCCTTGATGGTAGACATTTGAAATATTGTCCTCAAAACACTTTCTTGGTTTGTATACTTTAATATATTTTTTTGACATCAATAAACTTAAGCTTCATGTTTTTCAGATGTGTGCAAGTTTCTCCTACACTCTTGGATTCCAACCAAGTTCCCTTCAATCTTGGTTTACCTTCAGCAGGTCCTTATGTTTACAGGCAACAGTCTATGCCAAGTTGAAAAGGGTTTAGCCTCATCCAAAGTTCTCTATCAAACTATGCCTTCCTCTGTTCCCCTAACAATTGCTTTCCCCCTCACTTGAAATGAAAGAATGATTTGTGACTTATTATTGCACATACTATACTGTTAAATTGCCTTTCTCATACAGAGTATCTTTGAACATTTCGCTGGTTTATATTATTAATTTCCTTTTTTTTTCTTTAAATGTAAATAAATCCCCCAAAACAATATCAGATGATGGATTCTCTTCATTTATATAACCTTGCATTTACCAGGTGCATTTATTCCACAAAAGCCTAGCAAGCCCCAGGGTTCTCATTTTTCTTGTAATCTCCTTTCATTGGCATCTAAAGTGGCATTAAGCACACAGACATTTTGACCTTGAAGTCTTCTTGATAGAACTGAAAAGCAAGACCCCTTAAATAATAAAAGAGGCAGTCCATAGTTTTATGGTTATAAAATAAGATCCCATTTCTTTTCAAATGCTGTGGTGATTTTTCAGTGTCTACATTTGCTGTCTCTTTGGAGAGTTACAAGTTTGTTTCTTTCATCTCCTGAAAACACAGCTAAAGTCTAGAAGGCACCTTCTTTTTAAAAACATACACCCTATTTTAATTTCTGGAAATGCTGGTTGTCTTTCCCCATCTGTACCCTTCCCTTCTTCCAATATTAAACACTCCTCTTTCTCTGTTACTTTTTTTTTCTTGACAAAATACTTTGCGTTTTATACTATCATGCTCCCTTTGACTGAAGATCCTGTAGCATTTTGGATATTCAGTATTAGTACTTAACTGCTCAGTGCACAGACTTTATAAATACTATATTAGCTTTCCCTTTAACAAAAAGAACAAAAAATGTCCTATTCTTATTAAGAATATAGTGATGAAAACTCATGTAATTTACTTTTGGTATGGTCTCTCATTAAGAGAAATGGAAAGCTGATTTTATAGTCTGAATCTGTACCTTGATAATATAATAGCATATGTCTCATTGACAGAACACAATAAAATATATTTCATTGGTACAACACCCCAGTTTCATTTTTAATAAGTAAAGAGTTCACAGTATTCCAGACAATTCATCCTACGATCAAAGTGTTGGCAGAGACTTTTAAAAAACCTTGCCTGCTGAACATATTCTCCTACATTTCTCTATGGCACATAAAGCATTTTGGACTAATTACTACTGTCGCCTTTAGAAACCATGGCTTGGAAAACTGGAAAGGGAACAATTCAGATCCTACCATTGCAGTTATGTGGCAATGACTTCTTTAGGGCCAAGGAGCAGCAGAGTCTCTGCAGCCCTTCAGGATGGCTCCATATCTTTGTGGACAATGACCCCAGCACAACATGACAGAAACCTCACCATAAGTTCTTGAGCCCAAGCTCACAAAGCAGCAAGCTTAGGATCCCAGGTGCCTCTTCTGGGGAGGGCTGCAGGGTTAGAAAGACCTGGTTGCTTTTAAAAGGGAGGGAAATCTCCAGTTTATTAATGCATAGCATATTGTGCACGCTTGACAAGAGGATACAGAAGGATGGAGTGGTGGTGGTGGAGTTGCAGAGCCTGCAGAATTCTATTTTAGATATTAGTTACAGCTTGTGAACTATTGTTTTGTTTATAGTAAACTTTTCTTGGGTGAACCTTCTCCTGAAGCAAGCACTATGCCAGGTTATCACTGCGTGAATATACCAACACTCAAAGAGTGGTGATGGCACAGCTCAGTGGCCTGCATCCCTTCTTGTCCCTTAAATGTATGAGACTTTTTTAATTCTCTCTCTGTGCTTCTCTTTTTCACACTCAGTTGTTTGTTCTTCACATTCTCAGCTCCATTTTAATCCTATTTCTCACTAGAGTTTCTCTCTGCTCCCTCACTGATCCTTCATCTGTAGTCTCTCCTAAGCAGAATAACAATCAAGTGACAATCAATTTTGTACCAACCTTTTCAAAACAGTGTTCCACCTGATTTGAAATTAAGCAGCTTGAATATACTGTCTACAAATCCATACACAGATGTGTTACAGATAAATCAAAAATTAAAACACTTGAGGAATTGTTTTTAAAATTGCGGCATACATATGAATTTACAAGGATAGCCCGTAGCCTTGAAAGAACTTCCATTGGAATTAAAATTGTACAGTTGACTAATCCCACTAACAGATACCCTGCAGATACTAGATAATTTTTAATGTTGCATGGACCTTATTATCACAGAATCCCAGAATGGCAGGGGTCGGAATGGACCTCTGGAGATCCCCCCGTCCAACCTCCTGCCCCAGCAGGCACACCCAGAGCAGGGGGCACAGCACCGCGTCCAGGCAGGGTTTGAATGTCTCCAGGGAAGGAGACTCCACAGCCTCTCTGGGCAGCCTGTCCCACTGCTCTGGCACCCTCACAGGAAAGGAGTTTTTCCTCATTCAGGTGGAACTTCCCATGTTCCAACTTGTGCCCGTTGCCCCTTGTCCTGTCGTTGGGCACCACTGAAAAGAGTCTGGGCTAATCTTCTTGACACCCACCCTTCAGATATTTATAAGCATTAACAAGACCCCCCTCGGTCTTCTCTTCTCCAGGCTGAACAAACCCAGGTCTCGCAGCCTTTCCTCATAAGGGAGATGCTCCGGTCCCCTGTTCACCTCCGTAGCTCTCCACTGGACTCTCTCCAGTAGTTCCCTGTCTGTGTATCTATTATGATACATAGGACAAAATTGCTGAGATTGGATGTTTACCCTGTGTTGTAAAACTATGTACAATTATGTTGTTTGTCCATGTTTTTGTATGTCTCTGAATTAAGTATACATAAAGATTAAATAGATAACATTTAAATAGGAAATTTCTGTGCATATAGAATCCAATTCCACATTACCACCACAGACAAAATCACTGTCTCCAAACTATCTATTCATCCTACTTCAGCAAATCACTTAACACGTGGTTAAGTCCTTCAGTTCCATTTAAATGCATAGTTCTAAGCACATGCTTATGTACTCTGATGTATTTAAAAGTGGGTTTATAGTCTGAATTAAGATATATAGGCATGATCCTGTACCACTGAAGTCACTGGACATTGAATTAATTGACTTTAGCAGTCACGTGAGTATTAATGGCTGAAAGATGGGACCTCATTTATACCTGCAAATTCAGTTTGCCTTTCCCAGTAAAAAGTTTTAGATGTATAAAGCTTTGTCTGCAAATCTAAGAGATGTTCTTAAAATGTGGCCATGTCAAAATCAGCTCCTCAAGTTTTATACAAAGTCAGATACCTCATCTAGTGTGTTTAATAGTTCTGAATGTGTGTATGTATTATGACTGATAGATACAATAATTCTGGCTTGTTTCACTTGTATAATGCTATGTATGTGAGCTAAAGGCCTGGGTTCTGTGGTGCATGTATCCAGACCAGGGTAAATACTAAGAAATGCTTTATCCATAGTCATCCTCTCTAGCTGATTCTTTTGCATTAAACCTACTTTCATGGTAATGTCTTCAGAAAAAAGTTTTCAAACAGCCATTTGGATTATCATATGAAACGACTCGTGCAATTTTACCTTCTCACACAAGACATATCTCTCTTGAAAGACATAGTTAATTTTTAATGATTTTTCTCCAGAACCAGCCTAACTTTTTAAAACTAAAGCTGATATTAGCCCATGAATGAATGACATCAATTGAAGTGTACTTTTTTTCTTCAAGGTGATTGATGTAATTTTGTATTAAAGTGACCTTTTTTAGAAATGTTTTGACTATAACGATTTCCTGTCCTTTTTGCTCAGCAATCAGAACACCAGAGCTGGCATAAGCCTATTTCAGCTGCTTGATGTTAATGCTTGAAGGGAAGTGAGCTGCACAGTATGCATGCCTGTAGGATGGTGGCAGTGAATACAGGTAAGTGCCAGCACCAATGAGCCAGGGAAATTTAGAATCCTAACCTGAGAGGTTAGTGAGAAAGGGGACCTGGGCCTCACAGGACTGAAAATTGACAGCCAAATTGCTATGCTAATTTTAATTAGGTTACATGAAATTTCTTAGGAAGAAGTTTTTTTCTCAAGTGGATTGTGTTTCTGACATGTATATGGGCTGATTCATGTTTTATATAGGCAGACTGATCTTGATTATGTTGGAAGTCTGGCACCGAGAAAAACTGTGATTTATGCTTGCAAATTATACCTATTATATAGTTATAAAAACAGACCTGCATCTCTGTGAAACTGACTGATAGCTCCTTGTATGAAACCATCTTATTATGAGTTTTCCTAATAGAAGTAATGAGGATGGCAGTGATCTTTTGGAGTCTCTGGATGAATGTTATATTAAAGATATTTCCATTTAAATGGGAGAAGTAGGGGTAAATTTTACTGGATGAAAATTTATTCTAAAAAGCATAAGTCAAAACTTTATACCATTCAGATAGACACGGTTACAAAATAGTAAAGTCCATTCCCACTTGAAAAAAAAGTTCAGAGCAGTCCTAAGACTGAGCTGAGGCAGGCGCTTGGATTAGGTGCCTCATACGACCCTTCTGGTTTTAGAATGTGTAGGCAGCACTGCAGGGTTATCTTCATTTGAACACTATTAAATATTGTATCCATACAGGCAGTATACTGGGCAAGACACACTCACCATGACAGCTGTTTTTTTTTTCCTTCTTAGTTTTATTTTTTTAGTTTTCACTGTAGAAAACTAAGGAGAGAAGAAAATAATCTTTAACATGCAAAGCCATGTTTATTATCTCCTGTTTGTAGGAGAGTGGTAGGAAAATTATTTCTGTGATATTCTTTCAACTGTGAAGTGTACTTTTTCACAATAACTTGTTGATCTTAGTATTTTAGTAAATAAATCAGAAATACAGAATATAACAGAATTAACAGGATCTGTTTAAAAATAAGGTTGTAATTACAAGCTATCCTACTACCAGGATTTATTTCATAGAGCATATGGCTTCTCTAATTAAGAAGAACACTTTTATTTTTTTATCTTTTAATCTTTTAAGCCACATATAATACTTTAAGTTCTATTCATGTATTACCAAACTTGTCAAATGTGCCTGCTTTTGCACCTGAATTTTTTCTCTTGTTCCACCCCTTCTTTTTAAAGACTGAAATTAAAAAAAAGAACACGACATAGAATAATATTTAGCTTAGACGCTAATGCTGGACTTTCTTTTAAAATTCTTCTCTTATTCTAACTCTTTTAAGTTTGTAACTCAGAAGTTTAGTGCTTCCATCTGTTTGGAAGTGTTCATCTGACATTTATCCTTTATTTATGGCTGCTGTCTCCAATTTCTTAGGTCTACAGGATGATGCATTTATTACACTATTATTGCTATGTCAGGTATCCTGAACATAATTTGAATAATAACATTAAGAATAGCAGTGGTTGTTGCAATAAAGTAGGGCACAGTTTCTCCCTTTAGAAAACTACATTCTGTCTTTTGCTCTATTGTCAATATAGTGAGAAAAGTCCTGAGAGTTTAAGTAGCCTAACAATCTCAGGGCTTTATTTTATGAAAAAAAAAAAAAAAAAAAAAAAGCTAGGTTTTACTCCAGAATTTTAGTCTTCCTTGCTTTGCTAAGTATATCTGCTAGAAGGCTCAAATCTTTCCAGCTGTTAGCATGGATACTTGGTGGCCAGGTTATGTTTTGGTTTATTGTGTATGCAGGATGGAAAAGGATTAAAGGAGCATTTTTGTCAAGTATATCCAGCTCTGGAGGTCAATAAGATTCTGCTGCTGAACCCAGGTCTTGTTGGGCCATGGAGCAGAAAGGGTATACCAAATTACACTAAACTGAGAAAAGAAATCAGCACAGTCCTGTGTACAAGGCTTTAGGAAAAAAGTGTCTCTCCTTGATGCACCATTCTATGTTTATTCTCCTTCACTGTGGTACGTCTCTGTGTGTTGTATGCTGACCAAGCTACAGGGCAAGTCCAAAGACGACATAGCTGCAGACATAGCCCTGAAAGAAGAAGGCCTCAAAACATCTCAGAAAGGCTGGAACATAAGTTTTGTCATGTGTTTCTTAAAGCCTATCCTATGACATCTTGAGCAGCTGCTGCTGATCCTGTATAACTTTTGACCATTTATATAACTTCTGCAGTATTTAGCCTTTTACAGTTGGAAGTTGTTGGTACCTCTGGGAAATGAGGTTAGATGCTACCCAGCAGTTCCCCTTGCCCTTCCCCAGGAAGCAGTGGGTTTATCAATGAATAAGTCCTGCTTTGTCTGCCTCCAGCCTGCTACCCTTCCATTAAATAGCACTTAGTGCACAAGTCATCCTTCTGTTTTCAATTACTCATGTGAGTACCGCTTTATAAAGGAAAGGTGACAGAATTGGCATCTAAATTGCCCACAAACTGGTGGTTATGACATTAAAGTTTATTGTATTGGATTTACCCACAACTATATTGTTCCAAGTTGTGGCATAATTCAGGCTCAATAAAAAGATTTTTTAAAAAAATAAAAAAAAAAAAAAAGTTTGCTCTTGTTTGAATTCCAACATCCTTCCAGTCATTAAAAAACCCAAAACAAACCAAAATAAAACCCCAAGCAAATAAAAATCCCCAAACAAATAAAGTAGAAAAGTTATTGAAATTTCAGATCACTGATATCTTTCTCTTGTTATGTGAGACTTTTTACAAAGCAAGCCTACCCAGAGTACTCTTGTATTTATGAATTCATATGCTAGGAGTTCTTGTAATCAATTTTTTTGCTAACAAGAAGTCCAGCCTGTCCTTTTTGTACTTATTCTGTACATTGACTTATCAGTAAATCATTCAAATGATCTTAAGTCATCTACTGCAAAGTGGAGAAGCTATTCTTTGTCTCACTGTCAAATCTCCTTCTAAAGTTATCTGTTCACAAGTACATGGATATTTATACAGATGACATTTTCAAGGCTTCTTTGGCCGTAGCTTCTTAATGCAGAATGCTATTCCAGTTTAAATGAGTTAAAATTGTTTTCTTTTAATTTAATATGAAACATTAGCACTGTGTATAAACTAATGCTTACACAGAAAGGTAAAATTGAGGATGTTCATTTTAGCTGAAGGTGTTGAGAATTGTTGATTCATTTTTACGTGTAGTAACGCAATGATATGCCAAGATGCAAAAATTGTAAGCAAGTTACAAACACTGGTGAACTGTAAATAAAAGCAGATTTAATAAGGTGCTCTGAGCTGCTAGTTGCCTTCTTAAATTGAAATCTGAAGAGTCATGCAAGATGCCTTTAAGCAAAGTCACTTAAGGTATACATTTTGTGAAGATATTCTTTAACGATGTCAGTAAAGAGGGAGGAGGCATTGAGCTATACTCTACATGATGTCTGCAGATGAAGCTTTACCCCATCATTGCATTGTACATGGAGCAAGATATCGTGCACTCTGCATTCAAGTCCTGGATCTGACCATGTTCCTTCTGTATCACCTCAGGTTCTCATTGAGAAAAGGGCTGTAACAAACACAGTGCACCGAGATCTGTTGAAAAGTGTCATACTTGATCAGTTTGCTGTAAAATGTGCAGAGGTCTACACATGAATAGCACTTAGGAAGTTACAACATATTCACAAATAAGTGATTTTCAAAGAAAACCTTTAACAAGGTGCTCCTGGTATGTTATCCATTCTCTGCAGCATCTTAAAACTCCATGCTCAGGGTCATCTTCAAAAGCTGAATTTGTGAGTAAGCATGAAACAGATTTGTCAAGCTGCTGTCCACAAAGTGCTTAACAATTTACACGGTGAAAGGTGGAGGAACAAAAAAGATGGTTATAGCTTGAACATTTATTAGTTTTCAACTACCAATCTGTTTGAAAGGGGATTATGTTGTTTAAATGAAGTAACATAAAATTAATATGAGACTTGGGAACTGTCTCATTTTATTATATTGGAATATTACAGAGACAATATTTTGTTATATTTATGTGTGTGTATGTATATATATATCAGCAAAATACCTACAAATAATACAGTGGCTGAAATTGATGGCTCGCTCTAGCATCGCAGGGCCTGTTGTGTGAACCCCCTGAAAAGGAGCCTTTGTTTCCATAGGCAACAGAGCCGCTGTGGAACTATGGATCAAACACATCCGGATTTACTTTTATGCCTCTGAGGTAAACAGTTGCCTGCTGCACTACATAAATACTGAAAGAAAAACTCTCTTGGTAAAAGACCTGACCAGCATGAACTGAGGGTAACTGCAGGCTGCTGAGAAGAGCCTAGCTCAGGCAGCTCCGTGATAAAAGTACCCTGGCAGAGTGCTACATGCGCTGCCATTTTTGGCTTTTTTGTCATTTAGTGCTCTTACTTTTTTGTTGTGTATTTCACAGCTTAAAGACTGATAAAAAAAAAATCTTTAATGTGATCATTTTTCCCTCCCCCACCGCCAGGGAGAATATGTTTCGGTTGTCTTGTCACAGTGAGGGTGGAAAAAGAATTATCAAATGTTTCTGCTCTTCAGTATTTGAAATGCAGAATCAACTGCAGCCTCAGAGCTCAGCCATCCCAAACTGTTGTGGACACAGCCAAACGGAGAGTTTTAGAAGGCAAGGTGCAAACCTTGCTGGTCTTTTGAAAGCATACTCTTCCATTTTAACCAGGGTGAAATAAATTCAAGCAACATATTATAAATAAAGGCACATGAATAATGACCTTTAAATAAAAAAATGAGATGTCTTATGATTGTTGTTGTACAAGAAAAATGAAGCGTGAAGATCACAGAGAAATGTTAGCTACTGACAAGTTATGCCTGAATTTGCTTATTCATCTGATTAAAATTATGTCATTCGATGCAATCTATGTTTATTTTATTTTGCATTTCCAATTTATCTTGCTAATGGTTTTGTTCTCTAAAAGATAGGTTTTCAGAGGTGCAAGCCACGGAGGCCCTGAACACTCCAGTGACTCAGTGCAACCAGAGCCTACTCCTGAGTTAAGGACACAAAATTTTACAGGTACTGCGGAAAAGAATTTGATTGACTGATTTGTAATGGTGCCCACTGTCACAGCACTGAAACCACTTTTAACCCACAAAAATAATCAAAACCATCAGGATTCTGTCTCTGTGATATTAAAGAGACTTACAAAATGTATTTATTCTGCTGCTAAAAATGCTCTAGTGCTTACTTAGGCAGCTTAATGAAAAGTGAGACCTTGACCTGTACCCAGAAGTTTATGAAAGAAGTCAGCTCTAAGACTTTTCAGAAGCATGGCAACTCTCCTGTCAGAAGGCTGCTTCCCTCTTGCAGGTACTGATTTGTCAAATGACCGGCTCCTGCACAACGTAGATTTGGCACTGTGGCATTGCAGGTGCCCCATGCTGCTCACAATGGGAGTCTCAACCTGTCCCTTCATGATCATTCCACTGGGCTTCCTTTTGTTGTCTGGTTCTGCTGGACTAAGTCCTCTTCAAAGACGGGTGCTGGAAGGTGCCCTTCTGTCTTTGACTTTCTCTGTCACAGGAGGTCAGGTACTGTGATATTTTTATCTCAGCTGCTCTTGTCACAGAAGGACTCCTGGGATTCATATAAATGTTCTGTTTATTTGTTCTGATTAAGGCTACTGAATAAATTAATTATTGAGAGCAAACCCAAAAATGTCATTTTTAAGGCAGAAACATGTGATAATTATTATATCACGAAGTGATGAACACAGTCTGCATGGCAATGCATTTTTGTGAGTTCTGTGTCCTAGGTCTATACCACCTTTCTGGGTTAACATGAGCTTTTCAAGGTCAGCAATGCCGTACAGGTAATGATGAGCCTCAGGTAGGCTTATGTTAAATGTGTCCTCAGTGTTCAGGTTAATCTTTTCATTTGTGATTTTTTTTTTTCCATAAATGAATACATAGGAAGACATTGCCTGTGTTACAAAAGTAATCTCTGTGTCTTTAAATATCATGGTAGTTTATTTTTCTAATAAGAGGCTAACCTATCTGTTAAAAAACACGACAATCATTACAAAAATCTTACTTCAGGTGCTTTATTTTGCAAAATGTAAACTCTGGGTACTTCCAAGTTGTTTAGATGTAGGAAGTGTAGAGGGATAAATAAAAATAGGGCAGCTTATCTGCACTTTTACATTTAATCCAAAATTACACGTTATTCTATCTGACCTAAATAGGTGGAAAAAAATAAGTTAGTGAATCGGACAGATTACAAGTGTCTTGAAAGTGGAGATCAGTTTAGATACGGCTGGGCTGAGCCCTGTAGTCCTTATTTGATCTTGTGAGCTCAGCCTGCCACCTTCACCTCCCATTTATTTTAGCGAGAAGCTGATTTTTCATTAGCATGAGTAATATTTGGTGTTATTTTGTAAAGATTTGCAAGGGTCAGTGTTTGCCAAAACAATTTCAGCTGCTAGGAATTCTTATTATTCTTTCCTCTGAAATACTTCAGTCTTAAACAGCAATCTGACTTGTTCCTTAAGATTTCCTTATTATTAGGATCCAGGTGTCGCGTATTTCCCCGTGCCTGAAACTGAACATAAAAAGATAAATGATTGTTGCAAAAATATTTTAGCCTGTTTTTTTTAATATAAATAATATCTTTTGCATTTGTTTGGTCTGTGTGTGACCAGCTAAATGCCTTGTCTAATAACTTTTGAACCCACTGGCCAGTGTCAACCAAATTTGACAGAAGGGCAGAAGTGTCAAAGATAATTGAGTTCTCTGTAGTATTGTAAAAATAAGACCCCATAAGCATTTTGACTGAGGGAAAGACAACAGAGAGGGCTCATGTTTTGTGAGAGAGGTTATAAATTCCCATATCAGAGGAAAAGCTCAAATCAGAGCTTAAATCATGAGATACAAATCCACAGGAAACCAAACTGTATTTATTTCAGGCTTCATTGTTTCACTTTTGTTTCTAATAACATCTTATGGAATTTAGAGTTCAAAAAAAATTTTAATCTTGTGTATTTGTCATTATTTGCACTGTCTATTTAGTTTTCACTGTCCAAACTCATTGGCAAGAGATTCTTTTTTCTTTTCACTTTTTGTCAGCATTTAATCAAGCATCGATTTATGGGAGATGCAAATGGTTGTATTTGCTCTTTAATTACTAATTTCAATTCTCCACCTTTTTTTTTTTTAATACAAAAACTATATCATAATCTTTCTTTGAAAATTGATTTGAAAAATCTGCAGTCAGTGAGCTGTGGAAAGTACTCTCCTCGCTGACTCTGGGTCTTTGCCTTAGAGCTGGAGAAATCATTCTGAACTATCCTTTGTCTACAATAGGCATCTTGCTTGCTCTAAACACAGGAAGGAATTTTAGATCAATGCTGGTTCTCTCTACTGACATTGCATTTAAACTCCCAGACTTGAGCAGGTATTTGAACCTGCCAAACAAAACCTTCACCTTTTTCAGTCAAATTCTTCCCCTACCAAGGGTCATCTTCATGCCCTCTTCCCTGCAGAAAAGGGGTCTTTCCATTCTGTGAGACCTTTCCTGTGCTGGGAAGAGGACATGGGAGCCTGTGATAATGTGCATTCTCAGCGACTGCTGACTTTGGTGGAAAATTACCAGTCTATGCTCTTTTTTTCTGAAATCTTCTCCGCATGTTAGACCCTGTCAAGGAGGTAAGGGGGACTGTGAATTCCTGCTTTCTCCTGTATGTTTCCAGCAGGATGAGCTGTGCAAAGCTGTGTACTCTGTCCTCTGAGTAGTGATCTCTGAGTCTACCGACAGTATCATTGTAGACGGAGATTGTGTTCTCTGGACAGTACTTATAATTGACCTAAAAAATTAAGCCAGATAAATTATCCTGAAAGGTTATTCTGTAATGATATATTCCAAGCAGTTTTTAAAACATTTTATATTTGGCACAAGCATTTGTTCAAAGTGAGGAGGAACTGAGAGCAAGCAAGCAAAGACAGCAGATTTTTGGAGTAACCTGCACGCCTGTCATCGAAGTGACTGTCATGTCACATATCTTCTTTGTGATACGTTACCGCCATTTTATAACATGCCACATCTTAAGCAGCATGGTGAGTGACATGCTGTCACTCACCTGGCTGTCATGCACAGAGTATGCCCTGTAGTACTGAAACCTTCTCAGGCACTGGATAAAAAATTTAAGTTTGCTCCATGTTTGCACAGTGAATGGTGAAAGAGTAGGGAGAAAACTGTATTAAAGGAAAAAAGAGAAGAGGCTCCAACTTGTTGGTTGCTTTCTGTTACCAGTTAATTCTAGTGCAGTAAGCATACATTTTGCACCTCTTTGGTACAGTATTCCACCCTTCGTCCTTTGGAGAGAAGCTACTGCGTACTGGAGGTATTCACCAGCTGGGCATTTTATAAATGTAAGTCAGGGCTCTGACAGATTAGCTCTGGCAGATTTAGATGCAGTGATAGAATGCTAACCCTTTACACCTTGCTTCTCAGCTGGAATTAACTACCTGAAGAGCAGAGGCAACAGCCTGGATGCGTCATGTAGCTCATAGTCCAGTGGCATAGCTTAAACTGCTGATGAAGGTAGAACTCCAAGATGTGAACATGCATCCCATTTTATGGTACTGGGATAGAGATGGATGGAGGGAACATTTCAAATCACAACAGCTAAATGTTTGAGGCAAGTGTGGATCTGCTGCTGAATGGGGCAGGGGATCTGGTGAAGGATGTGGGAAAGGCCAAGATACTCACTGCCTTTTCAGTCTTAGTCTTTACTGATAAGACCAGCCTTCAAGAATACTGAGTCCACTACTGCTTAACATCTTCCTTACTGAGGTGGACAATGGGGGAGAGTGCTCCCTGTGCAGCTTTGCAGTTGATACAAGACTGGGAGGAGTGTCAGATACATCAGGGGGTTGTGCTGTCATTCAGAGGGACCTTGGGACAAGTGGGCTGACAGAAGTCTCATGAAGTTCAACAAAGGGAAAGGCAAAGTGCTGCACTTGGGGAGGAGGAATGCTATGCGGCAGTACATGCTGGGGGCCAAACAGCTGGAAAGCAGCTCTGCAGTGGAGAACCTTGGGGTCCTGGTGGACAGGAACATTGCCAGCAGGTCCAGGGACATGGTCGTCCTCCTCGACTCAGCACTGGTGAAACACATCCAGTTGCTGTGTCCAGTTCTGGGCTCCCCAGGACAAGAGATACATGGACCTACTGGAGTGAGTCCAGTGAAGGGCCATCAAGATCAAGAGACTCAAGTGTCTATTGTATGAGGAGAGGCTGAGACAGCTGGGGTTGCTTACACTGGGGAAGAGAAGGCTTAGGGGGATCTTACCAGTGTGTATAAACACTGAAGGGAGGGAGTAAAGAAGATGGCTCCAGGCTCTTTTCAGTGGTGCCCAGTGATACAACAAGAGGCAATGGGCACAAACTGAAATAGAGGAAATTCCATTTAAATATAGGGAAAAACTTTTTTTACAGAAAGGATGATGAAACACAGGTTGCCCAGAGAGGTTGTGAAGTCTCTGTCCTTAGAGATATTCAAAATCTGACTGGACATGGCCCTGATCAACCTGCCCTGACTGGCCCTGCTCTGACCACGGGGTTGGACTAGATGATCTCCAGGGGTGCCTTCCCATCTCACCCAGTCTGAAAGTCTGTGACTCTGAAGCTTACCCATCAGAATCCTGAGTCACTAGACATGAAGACATTTGTGTTTTCAAGTTTGTTTGCTGAGTTGCTTTACTTTTGTGTGACTGTCAAGAGAATAAGACATGCAAAATACACTAACGGGCAAGTGTTTGCTAAATACTTATACAACCATGGGCTAATGAAAAGATGACAAAATAGTCCTTTGTGCAGGTCACAAGCTGGCAGTTTTGCAAGATGTTTATTGGAGAGAATTTCCTTATAGGTATGTCCTGAACCTGTTCTTACAATTCTGCAAGATAAGTTTGGTTTCTACTTATGCCTTTAGACAGACATACAAGCTGCTTCTAAGCCCACCATACTGGAATTAAGAGTTTCTTCAAGCCATTACAGACTTGATACTTTTTTTTAGTGTTTCTTGTCTGCGAGACCCCTTTGAGAGATTTAACTTTCCAGCCTTTGCCCCCTTGAATGTGGTTGTCTTTTTAGCAGCAATTTGTAACTCCCCGCATTCTGTTTCTACTGCAAATATGAATGTAAGACCCTACATTATTTATTCTTTCTAAAGTGATGAGGGAGGGTTGTAAACTGCTGAATTACAACCTGCAGTTGCCAAGAGGCAGGAACAACTTAAAGAGCAATTTAATTGTAGATGTTTTCCTCCTTTCTCCTTTAACTCTTTCCTCAGGGAAGGGTAAACACAACAAGCAGTTGAACAGTAAAGGAGCAGTTCTGGAGATAGAGACAAACAGTGATAGAGAAGGTCAGAAGGAACTTTGCAGCTAGGAGGAGAAAAGACAGCCATAGTATAAGACCATCTTTAGAAAAGCAGGTATTTGAAATCAGTATATTGAGTTACTCTGTTCAAGCTTGCTAATGCCATGGAATCCACTCTTAAAAAATGAAATTTTGGTTTAGCCTTGGGAAGGAATTAAAACTGTTGCATCCTTGTTAGTGGATGAGCATGAGACTCAACAGTGCCCTACACTAGCCCAGCCAGCTCAAGCCAGAGAATTTTGCGAAGGAAGCAGATCTGAGGTAAAGGAAAAATGAAGCTACTGGAAAGCATTTAGTGGGTCATTATATCTTTTCAGAGGGCATGGTTTCAGGCCAGACTGTGATGCCATTGTTACACTTATACTGGTATTTATATTTGCTTGGGAATTTCATCATGAAAAGCCAGCGCTTGTCTGGAAGTGGTACAGGTGTGGAGACAGGCACTTTGACTTGCTTCAAACATATTAATGAAATTACCAACATGTTTAGAATGAGTGAAAGGCTCAGAGAGAGTGCTGGATTGGTATAAAAAACCCTCCTATGTGCTTTTCTATCCATTCTGTTGTTTGTTTATGACCATAGGAACTTTTCCTTGTAGGGTCCCTCACCATCTTTTCCTCAGTAATATGGAGGTAAGCTGCCTCCTAACAGTGAATCTCTACAAGATGTTGTCTCAACAACTGTGTCACCTAGAGAACTCTACACGTTATATCCACAGTTAATACAACCCTGTAATCCTAAACTACACATGCTGTAAATTATGGTGCCTTACAGCAGTGTGAGCTATTCCTGTTGACTGAAAATATTCTACTTGATATTTAGAGTAAGGAGTGGCTGAAAGGGGCTTAGAGAAGCACTTATTTTACCATCTTCCCTAAGCTTCATTTTAAAAGCAATACTAGACTGCAACCTCTTTACCTGGGTACCCACAACTAGAGAGGACATCCCTTGAAGCCAAGAGCTTTTGAAAAAGCCATGGATAATGTTAATGCTATTACCATGGTTGAAAGAGAAGTGGGTATATTCTTTTTCTGTTAGCTTTTGTGAGAGTGCCTTACTTTCTATTAACAGCATGAGCAATATGTATTGTCAGCTAGGGATGACCCCTTTTGTACATGCATTACATGCCATATCTCTGAAGTGCACAGGCATTTTTGCATGACACTGTATGCTATCTTTTTGCAGTTCCTGAATGTAGCCGAGAGGAGGAAGTTTACAAAGAAGATGTAGTGTAGGCACTTGCAAAAAGATTCTTCTTAGGTTCTCTGCCTGAAATGGAAGTTCTGCAAATCTGCCAGTACATTAATTCACTATAAAATGGGTCTGTCATTTTTTTTGATAATCTGATTATATCTCTGGTCATCAGAATCTGTTAACAAAAATCAGAGTTTGTACAAAAGTAATTTAAAAAAATTACCTTGCTCTTCATTCTTCTCTTTTTCTTTTTGTCTCATTTAATTGGCTTTCTCATGTATCATTCTGTGAACTAAAGAAAGCATGAAGACAAAAACATAGTTGGATTTTTTTTGTGGAAAAAAAATTCCCTCTCATTTTGATGACAAGTCAAATATGGGGTCATTTGTTTTGTCTGAAATACAAGGCACTGTTAGCCTTGAGCTTGTTCCCTCTAGAGAAGAGAGATTACATTATAGCCCTAAATGGTGTTAGTCTGAACAAATAAATAAACCTAGTTCATTCCTTGAAGGTAAGTGGGGGTGAATATATAAGAATAGCAGATTAAGGAGACTTTTCTCGAAGTGGTTGAAATATACTTATGGAGTGATGTGCAGACACACTGCTGGGGTGACTTTAGCTGTCTTCTCCTTTCCTGCTGCAGAAAATCCTCAGGAAACCTGGATGTTTACAGCCTTAACTTCAATTTGACCGAAAGTTGGAAGTGTTAATATGCTTTACTATAATCAACTCTGCAATGCTCAAGGACATGAGTCCTTGTGGCCCTTGCAAGTTGAACAAATTCTCTGAGACTTGTCCGTAACCCCCTGAGCCTGCTGTGATTTTTTCACCACCTTTTTCCTATCTTTATGTGGCTCTCCCACCCCCCCTTCCCACCCCACTGTCATGTAGTTCCACTTGCAGTTGCCTCAATGTAGCTAACATAAAAACCTCTGGGGAGCTTATGGACAGACCATACTAGATCAAGGCCATATAAGAATTAGAAATGAAAACCACTGTCATTAACATATTTAAATAATAAAATCCTGTAGTCTTCCACTGCCATTTACTGCAGACAGTCCCTAAACATAAAGAATGGTGTGCCTTCCAATCCTATTACTATGGAAACATGTCATACTACTCTCACAGCCTGTTCAGGAAGAAGAAATATTTTTCTTTTGAATCCAAATCTCCATTCTCCAGTATTCTCAAACACAAAAATTACTTTAGTTTCTTTGTACTCCTATGACTTCTTTAAATTCTATCTGCTGTGCCTGGAATATTCTACTGTTTTTGTATGCCAGGTCCTCACCCCTTCTGACAGGATATTTTTTGACACAAACAGGGTACAGAATTAATAAAAAGTGCATTGTGTGTAAGTTCTTTCTTTCAAGACTTTCTGTATCATTTAGGTTCTTCTTCTGTACACTGGTTCAAGTGAACAATTTTCTTAGTGTGTGCGCAGGGAACCCATGTGAGCATATCATCTCTTACACAAGTCAGGTTGTAGCAGGGACATGCTCCAGCAACAAGTATGTTGTTGGTGCTAAACAAATTACATTCAAAGCCCACATTTTGAGTTTCCAGAAATTCTGTCTTTACTTGATTTAACATTTATTGATCGAGTGGACTGGTTTATTTAAGGACAGGCTGTATTTTAAAACAGGCACAATCTTAATCTGAAACAATAGTACATATAGATTCTCTTCATGATAGAAACACATCAGATTTTTCTGTTCCCTGCTGTGCATGCATAGCTTTCATACTGGGATATAAATAAACATACTTGGAAGGAAAAGCTCTTTCTATTGATGGCCAAGAGTATTTGTCTTTGCTTGGGAAAGAATATTATTGCCTTAATTTTTTTCCCCAAATGGTATTATACTTCACCTCACTTCCCCTTGTACTTGGTTTATTTATCTTTGACAGCAATTCTCCCTATCCTGAGGGATTGTGGTAGCCTAACTTGACTTTCTTTTCATTTCTTCTAATGTCAGTGTTTCATGTCTCTATAAGGAGGAATAAAGCTCTCAAAGACTTTTGCTAGATTAACAGCATTTTAAATACTCAAGGTAACTTTTTAAAAACAAGCCATTTTTTTATTAACAAAAATTTGAAACACAAATAAGCACTTTTTTCTGATTTTATTTTCCAAAACCAAAACATACCAGCTCTATAGAGCTGGTATGATATTTCATGCATAGAATGTCACTATCAGCTTCCAGTAAGTTTACAAAAAAGGGTCTCAGAAGCAAGATAAACATCAGATTCAGATAGATGTTGGAATATAAGACACAAAGCTATAGGGCATGATACCGTGGCACTGAAAGAACTCCTAAATGTAAGGGCAATATACCTAATAAGCAACAAGTAATTCCTAAAAAGTAAAAATTTCAGTTTACTTATGGCTTGCTTGGAAAAGCACTAGTTTTTTTGCTGACCAGTAACTTTGTGTTAATGAATAAAACAAACTTCCCTAAACCATTGTTGATGATTTAAAGATATTATACTGATAAATTTTGGATAAAATATTTATAAACATTTTAACTCTTACAGCTGCTGTCTGTTTTCAGTCTGAATATTACAGGTGAGAGTTAATTTCCTTACTGCCTGTCTTGCAATGACATGTATAACTTATCCATTGCATTTTACCACATTATTCTGTTGCATTAGTTTTAATGAGCTGCCTAGTTAGAATAGTCATCTTTTCATAAAACAGAATTGTCATTCAAACCCTGTTCAAAGATAACACCTCTTTAAAACAGATGGAGGCTGTTATTACCTCTTTTTGCAAATGGGGAAACTGAGGCACAGAGGAAGGCAAGAATGTCTGTTTGTAAAGCTGCTGACCAGTTATGGGTATAGCTGAACGCTGTGGGAAACAATGTTTGCTGCCTCTGGGGAAAAAAGCCTGAATGGCTGACTTTTGTGGGAATTTGTAATGGGCTGGAGAGAAAATTGATTTTGTCTTTCTGGTCTCCAACTCATTCCCTGGATATAGATGTTATCAGAAAGGACTATGGAAGGAGGGATCTGTTTCAGTTTGCCATATTCATTTTGGGAGAAGGTTCTTTGTCATTTACTTGCAATTAATCTTCCCCAAAAGCTAAGTTTAAGACAAAAATTTTCTTGAGGGGGTGAGCTGCTTATCCATAACATACTGTTTTACGGAACAATAAATGAAGTACATGTACTTAAACTGAAATTATCTCCATACAGGCCTCCTTTCTAATTCACAACATGATAGGATATAGCTTCAAGTCCTTCTAGAAAAATACTGTCACTAGGAATAGGAAAGTGACCTTTACCCATAATGTGTACACCCAGTTTGCATCAGAGTTGTTTGGGTTGATGAGAAAGCAAGTAGGAAGAGCCACAGCTGGCTTTCAAATTTTAATGGGTATTTTGGGGCTGGATAAGGCTCAAATTGTACTCACAGATATTTTTGTGGGAAACTCTAAAATCAGTGGGGTTAGATGAATGGTAGTATGTGTAAATTTGTGCTCAACTATAACAACTTTGATATTAAAATTTCTAAGTGATAAGAAACATTCCACAATACACATTTTACAATTCTTTTCTCATCTGACCACTTTCAGGCTATTAAAATTTGCTTAACTTCCAAATTCTTAAGTAAAGACAACTTCTCAGATTGTTTACTCAGTGTCTATTTTTGGATAATATTGTTCTGCAATCTTTCATTTTAGCTAGACACACCAGGCAGATACTTGTGGTGAATCTGTAACACATATAATACCAAAATTAAGAACACATGAGAAGAAGAAAGCCCTCCCTTGACTTTGCCTATGAAAAGAAAAGATTAGAATTAATTGCTCATATGCAGTCTTTTCATAAGCACCCTCAGTGATGCTAAATTTTGAAGGTAAAATTCTGATTAAGGTCACCAAAATAGTTCAAAGGGAGGGCTTTTGAGTGAGGGCTGCATCTTAGACCTGCATGGGACTAAATATATGGAGCTATTCACATATCAGATACTTTAAGGTAAGCATGTGCATGAATGTAAAGGACATGGACTCCTAACATAAATTTAGAACCTTTCTTTTGATTTATTTCTTATAGTAACCAGAACCTGATCTTAAAATGAAGAAATATGGCAGGAAATAATTCCCCTCTCTTAACTTCTGTTTTTCTTGGTAAAACATTGTTATTTGTGGTGTTTATACAATTATATTCCAGTGTAATTCAAGTATATAATGACATTTCTCCAATGAAAGCATTTAAATAACTCAGGAAATTGCTTTACTGTTCTGTTTCCTGACTTAAAACCCATTTTGTCATGTTCATTTTATTGTTCAATCTGTCTGAGCTCATCTAGATGTATTCTACCGTATACAGAGCAAAATAAAACATTTACTAGCTGATCATCTCATATATGTATATGTACACAAACACGTTATATTAAAACTATTCTTTTATATATATATTATTTTCATCCCTTACTCAATTTTATTTTATATTAAAAACAGAATGCTCACTCACATGACAGCAGAGTGTGACTAGAAAAAGAAATAAAGGAATCTCATTTAAAAAGGAATATCAAATAATAATTCTATCAGTTATAGAATGAAAATTAAGCAAAAAGAGAAAGTATTTCAATTTTTCTTGTAGTATCAATCAAACATACAAAATATAGTGACTGTCCTTTCATTCGGGTATATATTAAAACCAGCATGTACAGCTCAAAAGGGCTATTTTGTTTTGTTCAATGCAATGGAACACTTTGGTACAGAGGTGGCATTTTCCAGCAAATAAGGGGAAAATTTACCAGACTTGCAGCAGAACTGAATCTTCTTTTACCATAAAGACCCTTCTATGAGACAAATGATAGGTTAATCTGTCTCATTTTTATCCAGACCTTTTTTAATTTAGTGGATAAGATTAAAGTGCAAGCTGAATACCACAGGTGTAGCTTGGGTTTTTAATCTGCTTGACTCAAGTTATTCTAGCTTCTGAATGGGGCTACTAATAATACAGTTCCCAAAATAAAATAGGAAACGTAAGTACTGCAATGCTTTTATTCAGCTTTGAATAAATCAGTGGAGCATAAAATATACTGAAACAGATTAAATTTGATTCCTGCAGGAAACAAAGTTTAAGAAGTTGTAGCAAAGATGGAGAGAAATTCAACAGAGGAGATCAAACGCTGCACAGGGGAGACAGTCTCTGCCGGGGTGAGACCGTTCCCGGAGAAACCACCTGGGGGACTGCTGCAGGCCCCTGGGATTTGGCCTGAATAAACACCTCAGTGACAGCGATGCTCCTGGTTTTCATGCAAAAAATAGAGACCAGTGAGATTATGGTGCTTATTTCTGTGTTATCCTGCATTGGAAAATATGTCTCCACGCTCCAGGGCGAAAATGAAAGGCGAAGCAGCAGCCAAATACCCTGAAATAATCACTAGTATATGAGAACTCTCTAATTGGGCACTATAGCATGAATTCATAAGAGTCTTTTTTTCGTAAGGCACTTCCAGTTTTATATATTCCAAGCCAAATTCTTTAGCCCTTAGGTGAGCAAAACTCCTGCTGCTCGTGCTGAGAGGTCTGCTCAGGTAAAGAGCACAAAAGCCTCACCCTGTGTTACACTGATAGCTTTGATATTTCTGCAGTTCTTCAGATTTTCTGTGAGTCAAGGAGTCACAAACCCCTGTCTGTCTCGCGGAGCCCCTGGGATGGCACTGGAAAGGCAGCAGAGCGAGCCCTGCCCCACGGCAGTGGCGGTGAGGGGCATGGGCCCCAGCTGCCCCCCACCTATGGGTTGGAGACCAGCCGCTCGCAACAGCCCGCAGGGATGGGAGCATGAGCAGGAAGGTGACGGGAGAGAGAAAAGCATCGTGCTGGTATTAATTGCAGGAGGTAATTCAGGGGAGCAGTGGGTTTTGTAAAAGCCTTTCCTTGCCAGAAAGGAATGCTGGAGTGCCGAGCTCCTCTCCAACCCCGGTTTGGCCTGGGAAGCAGCAGGGCCACAAGCATGGCCTGGAAAGGGCTCCGGGCACCCCTGAACTCGTGGGAAGGAGAGCCAGCCCTGGCATTGCACAGCGACAGTGGTAGAAGGAGGGATGCGTAAGCCCTGGCCATATAGCTTCTACCTGGAGAACTGCTGCCTACCCTCAAAACTAAGCGTATCCTGGGGTGCTGCTTCTGTGAGTGCTTAAAAGTTTTTCCTACATCTTAAAGTTCAGAAAGAAATGTGAACTTAACTGATTATGTTAGCAAATTTTTTTCCTTGATTAGAATAAACACTGTATTTCTTAGCTGTTGGCTCTGAATTAGGCAAAATAAACCCAGTGGATATGACTGTAACTGTGCTGGTTCAACTTCATTTTATGTACTAACATTATCCTAGTCAGAGTAGACTGAGTAACTTCAGTTTTTAATATCTAACTCAGCAGTCTATATATGTTTGCACATTTTAGACAATACTCATTCATATATACCTAAATACAATCTTTTTGTCAGTCTTCAAGTCCAGAAACTAATCCCTTCTCTTACTCTTAACTATCTCATTTACAGAACGCCTCAAGGAAATTCCATGGTCTGAACAACTGCTACAGCCTGCTGTAGTGTTGATGGACTAAGGCACTAACAGAAACTTGGGCGCTTCTCTAATTTGATCTGAGAAGATAACTAAGTATTTGAGAAACAATAAATGTAAAATACATGCTTAAATAAAAATACATGCATAAGGATCTCGTGGGAGTCCTAGCTTCACTGGGTGCTTGTTTTGTTGTGAACAGTAACTATTTACTGTTAAAAAAGTAGTGGATATATTATTCACTTTGCGTGCTGTGGCTGAACTACCTTGCTTACTTGATGTTTTGATAATTTTCATTCAATAAAGAAAGCATCCTGGTGCTCTGCTTAGCAGTGTAAAAGTGCAAAGTGTGAAATAGTTTTTATTTTTCCATATCTTAATTCTATTCTTCATGTTTAAGAAATATAAATTCTACCAGTACTATATACTTGGCAGGTATTTATTACAATATTTAGAACTAATTTCCATATAGATGTGTTCTCACAGACTGCATTACTTTAAAAAAAAAGAAAAAGAAAAAGATTAGGGTGAAGAGAAGGTTAAGATTAGATCTCATACAGATGAAACTGCATTAAAAAAAACCCTAATGGGGTAATGTCACTTATTCAAGGCTAACCCTCCACTCCTTAACTGGTACAAAAGATGTTTGTAGATGTTGATTTTTTGTGGTCTCTGTTCTTGTGAGGAGTTCAAGCTTAAGAAGTGTGAGAAGATACTGAGAAGTCTTGCATTTTTTAGTTCAGAAACCATCTATCTATTTAAGAAATATCATGCATGATGGTCTGTAGTCCTTCTCTCAGATGGAGCAGTTGGGGCCAAGAGGGGCTCAGATGGTCCCCCTGTGTAATCAGTTATGATGTATTACATTTGTGTTAATGACTCATAACTTAAATCCTTGTTTTCAGTGTGGGTGCTGGATTTCTCCCTCCATCCCCTAATGAAATGTTTCTTGACAGAACTTAAGCCACATCTTATTTGTTTTGAAGTGGTAAATGTGCATTCACTCAAGACCTGTTAAAAATCTGTACTAGAGTTAAACCCTCCTGACTTCCTTGAATTCTGGATTATAAACTGCCTCACATGTGATTAAAAGCTCCTCACTGAAACTAAGAATTATTTTAATTCCTAGAAAAGCCATGGAAATCCCACTTAAGTATCTCAGTAGGTCCTTCTCAGAGAATAAAGTCTGTTCAAGAAACAATAGATCCTACTAGAGTTGCTCATGCCTGAAAAATAGTGCAGCCTAATTGTTAGAAAGGCCTAAGGGTACAAATGATGACTCTGCCGTAGCACCTCTGGGGAGGGCTGTCTCCTCATTGTATGGTAAATTGCGCAGGGTTCAATATCCACTAGAAGAGAGGTAGTCAGTGAGTGAGTCTCACCAGTTTATCCTAAATATTTTGTTTTTCTGCCTTGCACAGAGCGGGTGGTTAGGCAATACCGCATAAAATGTCTCTGACAGTAGCAGATGTGATGCAAGCTTCAGTGTGCAAAGAAGCTGAGTTCAAATTCCTTTTGTGTCTACAAACACAGAACTTACATGAAAGTCTGTGTGAATAGAGCCTGGGCCTCATGCATAAGGACTCCTAAGGTGAAAGGTGTGATGGAGGAAGGGGAGGCATGTAAAAGACACACCTGGGAACAATTATTTTCACTTATCTATTCTAAGAAGATTCTCAAATCTTTAGTAAACGTAATCCATAGCTCATCAGCAAAAGCCACGATGTGTTTGAGACAAAGAGGTGAGGCACATAGCTGTCAGTGAGTAAGGTAACTTTGTTCTGCTAATGGCAAGATCTACCCATCTGCAGTTACTTACCTACTTTACAAAACTTTTTGACTTACTCAACCTACCTGTCAACTCACCCAGCTGTGAGTCATTACAAACTTAAAAGCTCTAGTCAAAGTCTATCAGTGCTTTAGAGGATTTCTGTGCCAAGATAAGCAATCTCTGCAAAAGTTATTGTTCTGACCACAGGGGCTTATGGCCAGCTAGATACTACCTACAATATATTTTTCCTTTTTGCTCTGAATATCTTGGACAGAAAAGGTAAAATGAAGTTAATGTAGTAAGCACTTCTCAAGTGAGATAAGGTGCAGTGGTTGGAAATGAATCAGAGGTGGATGATCAGCCTAAATTGGATTCAGCTGAATCTGAATTATCTTCTGCTTTCTGTCCCACCCCACCACCCGCTTCCTCTCTCCTCCTCCATGTGTTTAGTATCTTACTGGACTGTCTAGTGTTTTTCTTCTAGCTATAAGGGCTAATCAGGCCTAAATGTGGCAGGGGTGTGCTACTGTCTGTGGAAAAAATTTTTTGATACTGTATGTTTATTTTGGTCATAGAACTATAAAGCTTTGAGAAGATGTGGCAAGTCTCGTTTCTGCTTCCTCTGAATCTGCCTGAAACTGTCCAGTGTGTCTTCTGCAGTCATCTCTAGCAAGGTAAAAAATTCTGGCTCTATTGTTTTTCTAGTTTTTGTATCTGATGTCATATTGCAGGGTTAAAATGTGTTATTCAGATACTTATTAGACAGAAGCCAACAACAAGAAAAATTTTGAATGTATGCTGAAGTTTTGGTACTACTCTGTGCTAGGCAGAAAAGGTATGTTCTAAGTTGTGTGTCTGTATCTCTCATGAAAGATGGTCCTGGTCATTTTGGATTATGAACTATCTACACATGTGGGTAAGTTCTGTTTCTTAGTGTGGGTTCTGTAAGGTGACTAAATATCAACTATTTTCCTTGGAGACCATGAACAAATAAGAGTTTTGTTCTCCAAGGCGCAAGGCTTTGCCAATAGCCTCCTTGTACCAAATTCCCTGATTTTATGTTATCTCTTCTGCTAATAGATAAATCAAAGTTTAGTTAAGATAAACCAAAAATCCTTTAATGTTCTTCTTTCCTGTATCTCTTACCTACAAATGAGCATTATTTCTAATGCAGATCCCCCCAATGACTTTATTACTGTATTTGTATAAAACAGGAATTCTCAATTCCAATAGAAAAACATGTATCATGGAGGTATGATTCTCATTTTTAAGATGATTTGCACACTGGTCTTTTTTATTTCAAAGACATAATATTTACTGAAGAGATGATTTTTTTATTGAAAAAGATACTATTTATATACATATCTAACAGTACTGAATCAAAGAAAGGGCATTCTTCTAGAAGCTCCTTTTCATAAATGCTTTCAAAGATATTCTGTTGACTTAAATTATTGTTAAATAGTTAGAATTTAAATGAAGGAGACCAAATAGAGTAATGCATGGAAATAATAAATAGATGGATAGTGGAACTTTTAAAATTAAGATCAGCTGATTTAAAACAAATAAACAAAACAAAAACTCAAAACACCAAAACAGAAAAAACCAAGCCAAAAAACCACCCCCAAAATACTTTCTGAGGTTAAGTTGGGGGATTGGCTACTTAGCTTGCAGTAGGAAACCACCAGTGGTGGTGCAAATACCAAGCAAAATACTGAAGCAAAGACTAGCTACATCTTACCCTTGTGGGGGAGGTAACGAACACATTCGTAGGGGTAATGTTAACTGGAGGCATAGAAAAACTAAACTGCTTCCTTGCTAAATGGGAAAGGTATTAGAGACAGCTGGGCTGATCTTCCTCTTCTTCTAGCACCATCATCTGTGAACTGTCTTACATCCCATTTCATGCGTCCTTTATGAAAGCTATGGTCACCTCTTTCAACGGAGCTCCTTGTCCCTTCTGGCCCTGCAATCTAGTACAGTCAGCTGCTTCCCTGATGTTAGAAGCTCTGACATCAAAACCAAAGTTGGGATGTAGCTTTTCAATATACTTCCATCGTCCCTTGTATAAAAGCATTTAAATAGATATGTGACGGTGTATAAGATTGCACGGCCCACGAGCACAGATGGAGGCTGTGTAAAAAAAATAAAATAAAAAAAAAAATTGCTGGACAGGCCTTGCAGATAATGTTTCTTTAATGACAAATTACCAGTACTTTTGTTGGAAGGTACTGGAAGGGAGAAACTCAACTTTTTAAACTCTAGGAATAGCCATGCATGTAGGTGTATCATTATACAACAAACACAAAATGTAATGCTAGCATTATAACCACTTCTTTTGCATGCTTTTTGAAACCCCACACTGGGCTGACCTATAGTCGCTACTTGGAATTTGAGATCCTTTAGAAGCATGGGCAATGTCTGGCATTTAATTGCTTGATCTTTGGTTTTAGTGACTGGATTTTACTTTATTTGGGGTGGTTCCAGACCTCAAAACTAAAAGATACTACGCTAGTAGTTCAGGGTACTGGTGTTGTATGTGTGTGAGCTAAAAGGCTTCTCTTATTCTAGACTGGGAATGGTGCAGAACCAATATTTGGAAAATTGATTTCTTTAGCTACCTCTGTAACTTACATCTGTACAGTTTCTTTGCCATTTTCAAACTGTTTTGATGTGTGGATAGTTAACAGTTAATTTGTAAAAACAACTGTAATCACTGTCACTTTCTGAAAGAACAAGATTATTTTCTGTTAATTTAGTGGGATTTTCACTGTTGTACTCTAAACAGCTGAATCCTATTTTCTGAATAATGATCTTGCAAGAAAATCTAATATGAGAACAACATCAAACTGATAGGAACATTGAATGGGTAATATACGCCCTCTTCTTTTTAATGTGTGGTATCCTTATGGTACCATGGCCTGGAGTTGACAACTTTGACCCACATCTTCCTTTTGAGTTAACCTCCATCAACTATTTAATATAGCCTCACATGTTTGTCATATGAATTAGTAATTAATGCCATTCTATTCCTCATGTTAATATGTTCACTGAAAATGACATAGAAGGAAAGGCACTTAGATATACAGGGGATTAATTAGCATGTAATTTTCAGTATATCATCTAGTGTTAATTAGCAGTTAAACCACCTTCTGGTGCATGACCCGCTGATTTAAATACAGCGTTCTGTTACAGTGGCCCTGGGGGAAAATGTCTTGAAAGGGTATTCTCTAGAAAATGGAACTCTACTTTGCCTCTTTCTGTTTCCTTGTACCTTAGCATCAGATCTTTCTCAGCCCTTTCCACAACGCAAAAGCTCCTTTACTAAAGTGAAAAGCAAACAGCAATTCTGATATTAATCAGAAAAGATAATGATAGATTTAAACCTGATTGTAGGTGGGGTAACTCTGTTGCTATAGGACGGTCACCTCCTCCCTGACAGATCTCTGAAGCTGCAGTGACTTCAGTGAAGCTTTACTACTTTTCTTTAAACACCTCGAGGAATTGTAATATTGGCTACCTGAGCCATTCAGGAAGTCGTCTTCTGGATTCTGTCTTTAGATAGTTGTAGTGTGTATGCTCATATTTCTTGTGAAAATAAATGACACAAGTACCGTATTATATTTTAACTACCTAGCGTAATAGTTCTGCTTATGTTTTGCTATTCCTCCTTTTTGAAGTTGTGAGCAATCCTTTAAATTTTTGATTTCATCAGTATAAAAATATCTAAAGCTCTATTTTATTGGGCACTTCCATCATCTTGAATACCTTTATTATACTGCTTTTGAGGTCTTATTTTTCTATGCAATTCAATTCCCTTGACCTCAGAAGAGTATTCGTTCCTGGTATCCTCTACTTTATATTATACAGGCTTTACCCTGGTGTGTCATCAAAACTGTTGCTGTGAAGTGGTGAGTTTTAGTACTATGAAATTGAACTCTTCCACAGTGATAGAAGACAACTGACCCTAGTTCTTCAAGTAGGGGGTGATTGATTGGGAGACAAAACCAAGACGGAAGTAAGCTTCTTGTACTGCTGCCTTTTTTCCTTTTTTTTTTTTTTAAATAATTCCAAAGTGAAGTAATACAGTACCAAGATACTATTAGACTGAAAAGAAAACAGTCTCTTGAACATAAGAGATGACTTACCCAGAAAATGTCCAACTTAGGAGTTTCTGAAATGAGAACTCTCTTAATAACCAAAAGAGCAATCCCCTCAGCTGTCACCAGAGTTGTGCAGATTCTCCTAGCAGGAGTTATCAGATGTGCAATACATGACATACACACAGTATACATGTTTTTGTTTTAAGGGACTGTCTCAGACACTTGCAATGAAATTTCTACCTAAAACAAGGATGGACTGTAAATCTGTTCATTGCCATTATGAAGTGGTTTTGCAGGCCAATTATAAATGACTGTAGTCTCTGATTAGGTGGCTAACAAATTAGAATAAACTTTGATCTGAAGAGTTCACTTCTTAGCCTATTTTTGCATTGTCCAAGAGCTGACTTCAACTCATTCAATGTATTAATTATTCAGTTTTCCTAAAAGACCACGTCAGTACGGATTGATCAAGAATTTAGTGCTGATAGCTAAACATGGCCTGTATTTGCTCTCCATGGAGAGTGTTGAAACTGCATTTGTTAGAATTTCTTTCTGACTGAAGATATGCCCAAGACAAACTCCTACTTCTGTGTTATAAAATCACTGCCTGATCAAACAGACCAGTCTCAGATATTAGAAATAAGTTTAAGTAGCGATGATTCCCTAAACTGTGATGTATTCAAACACCTTTTCCCCACCCCCCAGTTATCTTAAATTGCATTCAAAGTAGAACTGGCCTTTGAAATTGAGTTCAGAACATGGAAACTATTTGCAAAGCTTTGTGTGGTTTGGTTCTGAAACTGTTTCATGTGCTGTGTTTCTGGACTGGCTGCTGCTGAAGTCCCTTTGGCCGATACTGGTTGGGCAGGGGAGAGGCAACAAAAGGAGATTATCTATGGCTCACCTCACTGCGGTGCTGTGAGAACTGTTTAAGGTGAATTAGTGGGACTGTGTTGTTGTGGAGTTTTTTGGTTGTTTTCTCTCCTCTGGCAGATCTCAGTATATCAGTGTTTTCAAGCATGGCAAAGGAACTGAAGAGCTTCATTTTCATTGTGATTAATAAATTTATCAAGCTTTGGAAATTTCTGAGTTCTAATTTCTTTTTTGATGACTGGAAAATAAGGTCTTAATCCTGCCAATTAAAAAAAAAATTAAATACATAAAAGTTTAAAAGTATTTTAAAGGTTATATGTTCAAGATGAGGTGGGAGGTGGTGTTTAAAACAGAGAGACCATTCTTACACCGGTAAGACTTCAAAAATCAAAAGCAGGGAGTGTCTTATTTGTATATTGGTATATGTAAATACTAAGTGATTGAGCCCAGCTATATTCTATGAACAGTGAAGAAACACCAATGTTAAAGTATGTTCAAATAACCTGTGCTACTTCTTTCTTAGCACAGTATAAGCTCTCATTGCCAGACCCTAAAGGATTTGTTGAAATATTTTCTGATTGTGAAAACTGTCTAAAAACAGCCTGGCCCAAAGCTTACTAAAATGGTTCTTCCAGTGTGTTTCCAACTTTTTTTCTCTGCAAAAATTTCTTGTAAGCATTTCTATCCTACAGAATAACCAGCCACTCTTTGCCTGGCATTCAGAGCCTATTACGAACCCTCTGATTGCAAAATCTCGAGTTCCCACTGTCAGCAACTGTTTCAATTCCCAGTTTCTAGGTCACATTAAAATACTATGATAGTAGCTTCTATTCATCTTTCCCTGTTAACTGTCACATCTTATGGGTTCCTGGCACTGGCATTCACACTGGAAAGTGTTACTGCGTGTATGAGTAAGCAGCACAAATACAGACTTTGCAGAAGTCTGGAAGCATGTAAACCATAATTTGCTGAATGAGGAAAAGGGAACATAGAGTGAGGTTGGTCCAATATGCTCTATTTGTCACCAAAGGCTGAAGTGTTGAGAGCAAGAAAAGAGGAATGTTGCAAATAAATCTTTGATGACTGCCTAATGATCCAGAAATGTACTGCTTGCTAAAGTTGAAGATACAGGTTTATAACATTTTGGTGTTCATTGTGCCATCAGGGGGCATGATGAACTCTCTTGGTCTAAATAAGAATGCATTAAGTCATTTGAACAGGTTTTGCTGTAGTGATTCTACTTATTGTGAAGGGTTTCTGGTTTGTTCCTAACTAGATGCCTATGACCAAACTACAGCTTTCAGAAAGAATTGGAATTTGTGCATTGCATACTGGCTTACAAATGGTCAACAGTTGCAGCAGACTGTCTTGTAACACTCCTGTGAAAATGCATCTGGGAAGTTTGGACCATCATCTAGTCTAATAAAAATTCTAAAATATGATTAATTACTTGGTAGATACGATTCCTGTCTTTTTGTGGTGCTATAAAAGTAATTTATAATATTATACAAAGATGAGGCAAATTCTAGAGAACATATGCAAATAAAAAGTGTTTTTTATTGTTGTGTAATAAAAGCTGTCATTATTAGCTTAACTGGACAATAAAATCTAGACTCTCTGAAAACATGTTTACATATTTTCTTACTCCAATAGGAGTAAAACACTCCCTGGGTCAGACAGTGCTGTTGCAAATCTTTAGGCAGTTTGGAAGAACGTGGGAGTGGAGCTGTGCCTCTTGAAGCTCACTCCAAGAGTAAACAAAGGCAGCTGGGGCAAGCTGTGCTGAAGTGTGCAGGGTAGGACCATGACAAGCCCTGCCAGGGACTTGTGATTTGGATGGTCCTTATTGGCCAAACGCTGCCGTTCAAACCCAGGCAAGCCCTGCCATAACAAGCTTGCTTCCAAAGCCAGGTCTGTTACTATTGTTCTGGAGCACATGTTTGAACGATGTCCCTTCCAAAAAATGCTGACATGTTTCCTTTCCCTTCTGAAATAGGGAATATTAACTCAGCACCTGACTGACAAGTGTAACACTACTAATCTTGACTTGAAGTTTGCGCCTTTTAGATTTGTTTGTGATATTTCTGGTTTCAGTTAAGATTGGTGTGAGAACCTGCATCTACAATGAAAAATAAACTTCTGTTTCTGGTCTGTTTCCTAAAGACAGCCTGAAAGACTTCCGCTCTGATGAAAACAGGTCACATTTCATCCCGAAGCAATTGAAATGACAGTGACAAACTCTGTAAAAAGTTTACAGGAACTCTGCTAACAGATACTCAGATAATGAGTACCGAAGGCCAGCGATAGAATATGGATTACAAGGACAGGGAGATCCATTATGGCCCCATTGTACAAATCTTGATCAGGTACAAATTCTACCAAACTCCCACACTGACGCTAGCAAGTACTTTAAATAAGTAGTCTGAGTGCAATCCAGAGTAAGACATTAAAATAATGAGGGGAAGTAAGGCCTCTCTTTGCCTGTCATTTGCAGCAAATCCCTGGCTGAGAACAGGAACGGCCAACCTGCTTGTGAAGCCCTCCAAAAATTCTGTATGCTGGCCTAAAGGTGTTCGGTATGATCATGATCTCATCATGGTTCAGAGAATTTCTGAGTTGAAAGCCTTTAATGAAGAGTGATGTGCTCAGCTGTTGTAGGGGGAGCAGAAACACTGTGATTTACCTTATGAGGAAGAATATTATCTACTTATACTTTCTGTTCTCTGTTAAAGCACCTTGGATCCTTAATCGCTTGATGTTTGGACCAGTGCAGCGTTCAATGAATGCATTCAGTACCTATTTTTAATAGTTTTTCTCAGAGTAGTGAAACTATCACTCACTCCACTTTGGTACGTGTGTACTTGGAGTTGACTCGCACTGAAGGCAGTCAGAACTACATGTAAGTTTGTAGGGGCAAAATTGGGCATTCACGGTTTAAATGGTGATACAATAGTGGCTGAATATAGTAAAGTGGGAAAAGCACTTTTCCCAGAAGACCTTAAGATCTGGTTAGTAACACTTAAATAATGCCATGGTGAAAACTCATTCTTTTGGAGTAACTCCCAGTCTCTTAGGAGACTGACAATTTGACAGTATTAATCCCTGATTGTCTAAAATGAGATGGGCCAGCTGTGGTTCATGGATCACCAATAGTCCATGGTAGCCCATCTCTTATAACAGTGATTAGGGAAGAATCCACTAATCTTCAGGCAACTATGCTTTGTTAGTTGTTTTAGGGACATACAGAACCTTCAGAAGTGATTCTTTTTCATCTTGCCAATTAAAATGGGGATATGAAACACTTGGCTGTCTTGCACTGTAATGTCTGTCTTTTCTGGAACATTTTTGCAGGAGATTTGACCTTTACTGTTCTGAAACGGAAAGAGGGAAGAGAGACTGCAAAGGCCAGCCTTGAATTTCAAAATGACCTGGAAAGTTTGAAGTAGCTTCTGAGAAAGAAGGAGATATGGGACTCATAAGCTTCTGTAGTCAGGGAGAAGTAAATATTACAATTTCATAGGCATAACTAAGCATAGTAGAATTCATTACATCTTTTCTCCTTAGAACTGTCCTACTTTGATGCATAACACAGTAGGATGGTCACACAAGGGAACATGCTGGCTTGTGGCTGAGAGTTTGAGAGCACTACTGGCCAAGAAAGTAGGTCTGCTCTAAGAAATGGCCTGAATATGAAGTATCTAAGATCTTCTTTTAAATACCATAATCTCCCTGGGGCATTAACACTGATTAGCAAAGAAGTCACTGAATGATTACAGTTTCCAGCTGTGTTGTTTAAGCATGTAACCCAAACAGGAGAGGTGTTGACTGCTAATCCATACTCAACGTTGAAATTCAAGTCCAGAATTTTGCTCTTAACTTTGCTGCTTGGGACTCAGATATTTCTCCCATGACTTTAATAATGCTTTCTTCAGTCTGGAGGAGTCTTAAATAAAAGAATAGAGAATTTCATACACATATTTTTCTAAGCTCTTGCAGTTCTGGTGGGAAAGAAAAATGGGGCAAGTGGCAGTGAGGAAAAAAGGCAATGGAGAAAAAAAAAAGATAATATTCTATAAGGTCTTTGTGGCAAGGAAGGATTCCTAGTATATATTTATGCAGAACAGTACACCAGTGGGCCTAATTAATGCCTGTTATTTGCCACTTAGTACTGAAAACTTGTACTAAAACTGTTAGTAAGAGACAATGACAGGAAGAATACAGTGATGGAAGGGAAGTGCAGGAAATGCAACACAAATCTCCCTTGAGACAGTCTAAATCCTGCTTAAGACTGTAGGTACTTCTTGGAAGCAGAGACTGCAAATGCGGGCTACGGCTGCACGATGACAGTGGTGGTAAATTGGGGTACAACAATGTCGGGGTGGAGAAGGACAGAGTATCCTTGCATTTTCTTTTGAGATTTGTCCCATGGTAGTCTCGTCATGGATTTATTATAAGCTGATCTAAGTTGTGGGAGCTGGTGATAGGCTTCAAGAGAACATGCCAATGTCTGGGTTTCGCTGAGGAAGAAAATAGAGCGGAGCCTGGTTTCTCTGGCTAAGTGAAGGTTTAGGACTGAAATAGAAGAGGAAGTAACTGAAATGGAGCAGCTGTTCACTATTCAGCTAAGCATTGTGTTTATGCAAAACTATCCAATTTCAGGGGAAAATTATTTTGGGAATATGTCAGGCTTTATGCACTAGAAGATTAGTCAGATTTTAGTTACAATTGATAACATTACAAATTATTTTTCTAGGCATTTTTTTATAGACAGGTTTATTTTTACATGGTTGTGTTTGTCATCTGATTCATTGCTGTGAGCTTATCTAGGCACACTACCAAGTGTGAGAGAACTAGTCCCTGATCTGTCTGAATAACGGTAAAGCTGATGTGTAAGCTCTGCAAACCAAGGGCTTCGGGGCATTTATCCAGTAGGTATCATGTTGTACACACACTGGGAGGGGATAGCAAACTTCAGAAATGGGGTTTGTTCATGCAATAACATTTAAACTCATCTTTTAAAAGCAAAAGTGATATCTGTACAAACTTTTAGCTCTCAGATGGTGGAGGTATTCACTAGTAACGTCCAGGCTGAACTCTGATGGCTCGGTGCTTGTACATTGCTCCTCTTCCTCCATATAGATGCTTTGGTGAAAGAGCTACTGCTTTGGGAACTGCAGTAGAGGTGAGTAGTATGGCACTACCACCTTGGGGTCTGGTCACGTTTCACATGCTAAACTGGAGCACGCCTTGTCAACTTTTTGCCTAAAGGTAATCCATGATTTACAGAAGTTAAGAGACCTATGATCTTTTATCAGCCTCACTCACACGGGAGACCTGTAATTTTGCTCTATCTGATTCAAGTGCAATGTATACTGGTGGTTTTAGGGTTTTTCTTTTTCTTTATATTGCCAGGATCTAGGGGTAAAAGTATGTGAAAATTTGTTATGCTCATACTAAGCATTTGGAGATTGAGCCAGTTATATTCTAGTTAGCAGTTTTACATAATCTCATTGACTTCAGTGGCTTTATCCTTTTCTTGCACTGTAAATGAAAAAGCCTCAGTCCATTAACATTTAAATTGGAGATACAGATTCCTGATGTAAACTGTTTGCAATGACATTAATAGTGGGCACAGCCCATTAGTGTAAGCTCATATTAGAAACATCTTAATAATCGTGACAGAGCTTTTTTTAAAGTTATGGGAATATCACTGCAGCATATAATTAAATGTGTACGGAATTTTTATTGGTTATAATTAAGATGCATGATCTTTGTTTATGATAGCATTAGAAAGTACTATAATAGCTCTGAAAGGCACTGCTTGTCATGTGGTATTGCTTAATTATGGAAAAATACTAAACACTTCAGGTTGGGCTGATTAAAACAATTAGCACAAAACTGTAATCAGATGCTATTAAAGTATATAAAAATATTTACAAGCCTCCTCGTGACTATGGGAATTAGACATTAAATGTTGCTGTTCTGAAGGAGATGATGCAATTTATATTTTTACTGTTACTATATAGGAAAAGCAAGTGTGAATATATTAGCTACTTATTGGGCAATGTTACCAGGGACTTATGTGTGTGCATGTACTTAAAAATATTTTCATGCCCTTTAGAATCTGAAGTTATGTATGTTGGTCTTATCCACAAAATCTTTCCCATTTGTATTCCTCCAACCAATAAAGTACGATGTAGAAATGGGATCCTTCTTTTGTTATCAGATCCAAAGTGCGTATTCGTGTCTCTAGACTATGATAAGATTCTTTTCTCCTGCCCCTTTGTCTCTACTTGGGAAACACTGACTGTCACCGAAATTCACTCTTTGGGACAATAATTAAACTGATGTTACTAATTTTCCCTTGCTTATTGTATGGGCAAATATTGGACGTCTGTTCAGCCCCTCTTGTTATGATGGTTTGGGTTCTGTGTGGTTTCTGGAGATATTCAGCATTTTCAGGTAGCTGGAACCAGCAATGTCACCAACTAAAATGTGCAAATCAAGAGGATAGAGGGAATAAGGCCTTAAATATTTTTAAATTATGATTCTATTCTGTCGTCATCTGGGTTTTGAATATTTGGAGTACACTTAAGTAAAGTTTCTTTCCACGGCCCTACACCATACGAACTCAAGTATTTAAAAATAACTAATAAAATAAAAGAACATGTCATTGGCAGTACAGGGACAGCCACCTCTCTCTGAGCTGTTGCACCTTGGAAATACTTTCTTCCTGTTTGCGTAGTAACCTCTCCAGTTCCTTCTTGAATCTGGTATTCCACACAACGGGGGGAGACCTGATGATGATAACAGAGCTCTATAAGCAGCAAGTACTGAGCAGAGAGATGTCATCAGGTGAAATAAACAGGTATTTTTTTGGTCTCAAAATTCTTCCCACTACTGTACTTCATGCATTGAAATCTTTCAGTCCATTTTCATTTTTCCTAAAAGAAACTCTGAGATATTCCTGCCTTATATCTACCTCAGTAAGGAAAATGGAATGATATCGTTTCAGCTGGGAGACGTCCCATGTGTTATGGTATGAGACTAAGTATGTTTGTCAGTGTTTTTATTTCCTTACTCTCGCCATACTTGGCCCTTTGCATAAAGGAGAGATGGCAACCCTGTGGCAGATTGTGAGATGTAATATTTCCCTCAGCAGGTGATATGTTCCCTGAAACTGTATTAAACTATGCTGTGCCTTTCTTTAACGTTCCATGTCAGTGGCTTGCTTACCACTAAATCTGTAATTTTTTTCTACTTATTTCCTGTTCTTCTCTTCCCAAAACTGGGGAGTCTGAGTTTCCATGACAAACAGATGCCAACCGTCTCCATATGTTGCACAAACAATTTCATCTCTGGGCAGCTCAGTGGTTCTGGTGAGTTGTTGCAGAGTGGGTTGGTTTTTGTTTTTTAAAAAAAGAAATCCAAGTTGTGAGACTCTAAAACAAAACTCTTTCTGTGCCTGCACATCATATGGGAACTTACCAGGTATGTAGATACCACCAACTACGTTGTCTGGTGCAAAGTTTATGAATGACAAGTAACGCATGGGTGGTCCCAAAGGTTACATGTCAGTTTTTACTGTTAGGATGCTGGAAGTAAGATATTTCCTTTTCCTGCTTAAAAATCTTGACTGATGATATAAAATCTTTCAAATGAGATACTGAATAATCTGTGCATTTCTGTTATATTAAGATTTTCTTTATCCATCCCCAATTGTGTTGACTCTAAGCTGTGCACAGTAGTTCTTTAAAAATATCACTATTCATCTCGAGCCACACCTTTCTTAAAGCAACAACCGCGATGAGGACCTTCGCTTACGTTTTTCATTGCGTGCAAGGGGACAGACTCAGCTAAGGCATGGTGCTGAGCCCAAGATAGTAGGTGGAAGACCATTTGGTTAGGTGTTCATCCATTGGCAAATTAATATACTTTTGAATCTTAATCACCTAGTTCTATAAACCCCACCAGCGTGACAAAAATACAGGTAGCTGGAAAGGTGGACTGGTTCTGTTGCTTGGGATTTTCTTCTTTTTTTTTATTTTTTTTTTTTAATTTTTTCACAACCTCAGTTGGGTCCTTTTTAGTGTCAGTTGTGTATATGCATTGGGAGTAGCTCAGAGGAACCACCATGCTGAAATAGCCTTCTGGCTGGTCCACCAGCTTCTATCCCGCTCAATGGCAACTCGTCCAAACTCCTACAGCTTTATTTCATTTCTTGGACCACGCGCTTCTCTGAAGTGGCATATTTCAACAGTTCCTCTTTCAGCCTTGGCATGCTCACCATGGCATCTGAGGCCCTTCACAAAACAACCGTTTTATACTGTATACTTCCAATTCTGGTTATAAATCTACTCTGAACTTGTGCTGTCTTTGATTTTTCAGAGCCAATAAGTGATGAAAATGTAAATTCTAAAACTAAATCAGTCTGTTGCTTTCTCTTGTAGTGCAGTTCTTTGACCATTTAGATAAATATTTTCTTAATTATTTAGAGTACCCAATCTCCTTTGAGTGCTATCTCATGGCTTTCACATGTTCTTCAGTTTCTAACTTGCTGTGTTTCTTGTAAAACAAGTATCACTATAAGACAAATGAAACTAGAATATGAGGGCGGATGTACACTAGAAAAACCAAGCTTTGATGCCAGCATCTTCTAGCTAATGGGGGTAAGAGCAGTACTGAAGATAAGCAGCAGCCAGAACTGTAGTCAGAAACTACCCCATCCACACATTTGTACTTTGGTATAGAAATTTTAACTTTTCTCCAGACACTGACTCAATTTTTTCTCCCCATTTTGACAGAAGTCCAGACTACTGCTTTTTTAAGTTAAAAAAAAAAACCAAACACAACTATTGTCACAGGTGCTAATGAAACAGAGATTCTTTGCATGCCAAGCACATGCTACAATGACATTTTGCTTTGTAGCTAGAACAGTAATAGCCCAGAGACTGTGCTCTAACCACTAGACACTCCTCTTCCTTACTGATAGGTGAGTTGTTTAAATTAATGTACAATAAGCACTTACCAGATTTTAAGATGAAGTACAAAACAGCTGAGACAAATGATGTTAAGCCAGCTAATTGCCTAGATTAACTTTTTGATTCTTACATTCAAGGGCAAAAGATGCAAAAACTCGTCCCCTTCTGCTTCAGATCTTCAGGTTTTGGTCATGAATATAATAACTAGCAATATCACAATGAGAACAGAATTCGGTGACCTCTGTTATTTCATGGTTTCGGCAGCTCTGTCTTGCTGAGAGTACTTTGAATTTTTCATCCAACTTAGCAACATACTCTTTGATATGCTCTTCATTATTAAGCTAATAGGGAGGCACATGGAGGACTTTAAAATGGATTCAAGTGTGAAACCAGTAGGTAATATACATAATGAGGCCGTTGCTACAGCTGTGCTGCTTGGTAGACTTAAACTACAAAGGAACTTAACGTTGGCTCTGGCTTGAGTTAGACCTGCACCTGTGAACAGCAGAGACATTGGGAATATCAGGCAAACATGCTGTGATTTCTTAATTGACTAAAGTTATCTATGTATAAGTGATCTTACAAAAGCTGATTTGGGTGAAGGGGAAATAACCCTTTTTTATTTTTTTTTCTTGTAAGGAAAACAGCAATAAAACTCCCTACGTGTATTTCCCCTGTCTTTCTCCTCCGAGGTTCTAACTACTAACAGGGTTTCTTCTCTCCCTTACCTGTCTGTGGATTTTGGGTTTCATTTCATATCTAAATTATCACAAGGCTTCTCACGGCAATAAAATACTATGGTATGGATCTGTCTAATAATACTAACTGGGTCTCATTTTGCAAATACCTGAGTGTTTTCAGATCTTGCTGTGGTTGTCAAACACTTGCTGGTGTAACAAGGTTATTCAAAAATAATTTTTCAACTTCTCTGAGTCTGTCTATGCATCTGGAATTGGGAAGTCATAAAACGATGCCCAGCCTTGTTATTTGGAAGAGATGGATGTTCTTGGCTAAGACTGGTGGGGGTAGAGGGAGGGAATAAAGGCTTGGTTCTTATCTCTGTCAAATACTTTTTGTGCCTCATAGCATGTCGTTTAGTCTCTGTGTATCTCTGTAGGGATCTTGTAACTACTTGTACCTGTAGGGATAATAGCCCTTCTTCTCTCCTCTTATCCATCCTATTGTTTTGGTTTGTGAACTCTTACTAGTAAAAGACTGTTTTTTACAGTGTGTGGGTAATGAGATGATATCTATATTGTTTCCTTCAAGCTGTGCCATAAATATTTTTAGAGAATCATCTGTCAAAATATCTTAGAAAAAAAATCACGTTTTTAGGAAAACAAAGTTCCCATGCTTCTGGTTTTTTTTTTTTTTGGGTGGTTTTTTTTTTCTTGTAGTCCGCAAAGACAGTGCAGCCTGTATTTCCTGAAATAGTCTGTGGTTTTCCTCTTCTGCACAAATTGCTGCACTGTATTTTGGAGCTGTGATCTGTCATGAAAGTGATATAAACTGGGAATCTACAGGAGCTGATTAATAAATAGCTCAAGAGTAAGAACAGCAATTCAGGTGACTGTACCTCAATTGTATTCTGTCCAGGAATTAAATGTTTCTAATCGTGGCACCTTGAAAAACTTTGTTTTGATATGTTGTGTTTTTATAAATCTACAGGAACTTCATAATCTGTGAAAGAGGAAACTAGAGTTATTGAATTTATGTATGGAATTTAAACAAATGGTGATAGAGAGATTTCAAGGGGAACCAAAATGCTGCTTTGGGTCATGAGGTTTTTTTGGTTTGTTTTAGGAGTTTTTTTTTTTAAATTCTGTTTGGTGTATTAATGCAATAAGCATGTGTCGTGGTTTAGCCCCAGTCAGAACTCAGCCCCACACAGCTGCTCGCTCACTTTTGCTACTGCCCAGATGTGGTGCAGGCAGCAGGGCAAGGCATGGGGCAGATGCCTTCCGCTCCGATGTGGGGCACAGCCACTGCTGCAGAGGTAGCGATGTGCCCTGGCAGTGTGGGGATGGTGGATGAGACTTTGGGGGCAGGACGTGGGGCAGCCATGTAGCTTCTCCCCTTGTCCCGGTGTTTTTCCTAGCCCTTCACCTGAATATGTGAAGTTGTAGATTTTCAGGGCCCCGTTTGTGCCTGTATACATTGATGGAACTGATTTAAAGTCAGCAGAGTTGGAGCTGTTTAAAAACATGTAAAAAATCATCAGCTGGATGAGCGAGAAGAATGAGACTGGACCAGAAGACCAGAGGGTTGGAAGTACTACAGCGTTTGAGCTGGTTTCTAATTCCTTTTGTTCTTTTTATTGTTGGAGAGAGGGAGCCAGGGCAGGCAGGTGATTTCTCTTGGTTGTTGTTGCTGTATGCAGTTAGAAAAACAAATTTGGCTGATTTATTTTGCCTTAACCCTTAGAAGACCATCTTTGAACCAAGTTAATTAGTGTCCTCTTTCCTAGTCCTCACAGCTGCCCCCAGCACATCAGGTGTCCTCCTGCAGGGAGGCAGCAAGTCTTGCCTTGGTGATTTCCCGCAGCCACTGCAAGTCTTCTCATTGCCCAGGGCCTGCAAAAGAGCAGCTCCACGTAGTCTTAACCCATCCTCCTTCTCCCAGCTTTACATTGTTAAAGATTAGGTACGGAGGAAGAAGGAGACAGAAAAACTACTCTTTTCTTCAAAAGACTGGGCTAAAAAGCAAGTAGCTGAGCTGCTTGTGCATGTGTTGAATTAATAGGACAGTTATTCCTGGGCACCCGTATACCCAGAGCTAGGCTGATGAACTTAATGATCTTTGTTCAAGTAAAATAGAAGTGTGTATCTTCAAATACAGGAGAAAGTGAAAACTCTGATTTTTCACATTTCACTGACTTCTTTTTTTTTTTTCCAGTTCAGCCTCAGATTCTCTTTCATGTGATAGTTGTATGTAATGCTTTCTTTTCTGATGGTCAGGCACCACATAGTCACTCCTAAGGTAGTAAAGTATCTTTTAATAGGAAAACTGAGGAAATAGCCTCTAATTATTCTTTGCAAGATGTTATTTCTACCTCTGCAATGGCTGATTTAAGTCTCAGTGGTGGCCAACAGCCAGGAAAAGAGCAAGACAGTGCTTTGTAATAGAAAATGTGGATCTTCCTTACAATGTTAATATAAGGAGTATTGGATAATTTCCTTCCGAGGCGGGTTCTGCCTGGGAGTGCTGCTCTCTGTGATCCCTCACCCAGGACTATGGTGACCTGATGTTCTGTTTAGCTTATGAAGGCGGTGCACATTCTCACGTTTTTTGTTTTAACTCTTACAAGACCACTCTGCTCTGCTGTGCCAGCTGTTGGGGCAAGAGCTGCGCTGGGACCTTATGCAAGGCATACAGGCTGCTTTTCTCCTTTCATGGAGAAAGACTTCTTGCGGGTGAGCTCTTGAAGCGTGATCTCCTTATCCCGCCAGAACCAGAGCCTAACCGCTTCTGCGGTAAACGTAGCATTTGATCCTGCTGAAAGCATCCTCTTGGTTGTGGGCCAAACAGCTGATGTTTTGCCCCCCACCCCTCATTAAAATTCAGTTGAAAAGAAAACATTTCCTTGGAGTTTTGAAGTTAAAATTTTGCTTCATTTTGGCTACTCTTCTGCTTTGCTTTCCTCTTCTGTACATCATCTCCTGCTTTTATTGTATGAGTCTGTGTTTGTATATGGAGCAAAGCTGAAAGAAATCCCTGCATTTGCTTTTCAGTTTGGACCATTTTTAAGACTTAAATCACAGTAGTCTGTCTTTTCGATGCAATAATTTTGAAATAAAAAAAAAAATTGACAGGGATCAAGTTGTAATAAAAAGTTTTTTTTCTTCCATTCTGTTTTGATTGAAACCACTGAATTGAAGCTACTGACTTACTCAGTGGGAGGGCTGAAAGCCTCATACTTCAGTTCACTGTAGCTGGAGCTGCACTAACTTTAAATTAATGTACTATTCAATAAATCCTTCTATATGCAATTATTTTATAAAATATTTTTTGTGAAGAATTACAAGGGCATAATATAAATCATGGAAGTGATGGGGAATTTTCAATCTTTCAGTTTCCTAAAATTGAAACAGTTGAAGAATGCAGTACACTAAAAAACAGTATCATGATACTAATGACTACTACTACACATCAGAGCTCTTAAGTTTTGAATTCCAGTTTTACTATGAAGGTAGTGGGAATGTATAAATGTCATTGCACTTGATAGTCTGACTTGGTTCATTGTAGAAGTTACAAAATAAGAGAATTAAAATATGACTAAATATTCAACTGGGGAAATTCCATCTGTTCCTAGATTCCTGCTTCATGCATTATACCAGCAGCAGTTCAAAGCTGCGTAATGGATGTTGAGATGTTAGGCAGGGACACCTCAGTAACATGCTTAGGAACACAAAGCTTGTAGCTGTGTGTGACTCCTTTATCTACTCGTTACCAGGAAGTCGAGGGGGTTTTGGTCTTACTTAAACCAGGCACATACCTGGCTAAGGAGTTAGTACTAGTGGCAGATGGACTCTACAGAAGATTAAATGTAACTTTTCCTGAACTGTAATTAATACAAAATGTGTTGTTTTCTTTTCATACAGTATCCAGGTAATTTAAAAATGCAAATCTGAAATCTGCATTCTTGTCAATGAAATTCCCTAGGCCTGTTATTGTATGTCCTGGATTTCTGAGTTCCTGTGGTGGAGGAACTGGATTTTTCTAGGCTTTGAGTTGGGAGCATATTGTATGTTGGTGCCTCTGAGATGGGCTGGGTGTTAGTCTACTGACTTAGACCTTGTACCTGCTCCCATGTACTACTCTGGCGAGGAAAACCTTTCCTGTGCTGGCAGTCCTAGGCTTTGGATTGTTCTGAGCTGAGCACCATGCTTTATATTATTTCTTTTATGTGAGCCTTATAATTATTTTTAAACTCAGAAGCTGGGCCACTAACAAAACACACCATTTTCCTAAAGAATTACCTATAATGCAAATACACAGTATAAATATTTTGTCAGCTTTCCTATTTCCTATCTATATATATGTGTGTGTGGGGAGAGAGAGAGCGCCACAATTTCACTGAAGAATGTGTGCTTCACATGTTCGTCTCGGGTTAAGTATGAGGAGGAGCTCATAATGCTCTTCACTTTGTCTTTTGTAAGCATTTTGGAAAAGCTGGCTTTTTCAGTAATGGAGCTGACCATATTAATTACAGCATACTTGAAGACTGTGTTTTATTTTATCTGTGGATCTGTGAAAGCTGGTTTGCCAAGTATTTTTACATATGGGATTTTGAGGTGAATTTGTCCAAATCTGACAGAGGTTGCAGTTCTAACACTTACCACATGAATTCAATGTGACATTTTTGCCCTAGGCAAAATAACAAATTTTAAACAAATTTGTCCCAGTGAGAATTTAATACTAATTTCACTAAGAAATGTCCGTATTTTCAGTGTGAATCATACTTGGTTTATTAGCCTGTGAAATAGCAGTTCTCAATCTTTACAAAATATTTTACTTCTGTGAGCAAACTAGTGAAAATTCAGTGTAAAAACTTTTGGTTCTCTGTGCAAGTTTCTTATTGTTTCTAAGAAGGGTGGCTGCTTTTTTTTTTCCGTCTTTTTTTTCTTCCCATCTGTTAGCTCTGGTTTATTGATGATGTTTTCCCCCTTGTGCCTTTTTTTTTTCTTTTCTTTTCTTTTTTTGGTCAATAAATTAATCTTAAGTGATGACACAAGAATTTTTGAAAGGAAGTTCATCCTATCAATTGTTGATGGGGCTCACTGTGAGCGTAAGTCCTGGGTCAGGTTGTGATCCAAGATCTGAACTGCAGACAGTGTAGGCTGGAGTAAACAGACTTGATTAACTTCTACCTGCCAGGGATTTGGCCCAAATATTTTGGCTATGAGGAAGAAAACTAATGTTGGTTCTAAATTAGCAAAATATGAAATATTTTACATTTATCTTGGTGATAATTCACAGTTCATCGTATTTTATAGTATCAAGCTTAAATGGAATAAACAGTTTTTTTGAATCCTATTGTCCTACAGTAATATAATGGGATGTCTACTAATTCCTCTGAAGCATATTATTTAAAGATAAATAACCATTGTACTGGAAATAAAATTAAAAATTTTTTAATTGTATGCTGACATGCTAAAAGCAGAGCTGTATATAAAAGGCTTTATCATCAGTTTTGCTAGGAGGCCTGCAATGGATGTTATTAGTAGGGACTTTGAACTGAATGATATGCTCCCCATGAATAATGTAAGGTAGCAAAATTAGATGGTGCATTCTAACAAAACAAACATGTATTTTAACCTTGAATTTCATTAGTGAGCGGTGTGTTTTCTGTCACTTCCATCCATGCAATAAGAATCCTCAAAGACTATCATCTGCCCCATTTTTTTTTCCTGGCTCCTGTTCATGATTCCCAGTATTTCTAGCTCCTTTTGCAATCTTCTTGAAAGTCTTCTCATCTCTTATAGTGCATTTGCCTCCCACTTCTTCCCTGCAAGGTGTTAATCTTCCCCTGTGCTTCTCCTTCACATAAGACATTTACATGCTAATTTTCACTTTCCTTAATTTCTTAAAATGCTTTGAAAAAACCCATATCTTTATGTAGCAATGGTATTCTCACATTGTTAATACATTTTTTTTGTCAAAATGCCTTGTAGAAAGCTAAAAAAGACAATAAAACTCTTTAAGTGGACATGGTTACAGAAATAATGTGAACCACTCTTCTATACTGTGCTTGAATGTATGAGCAACTGCTGCAGATTTCTGCGTACCATGGCCAAATCCTCACCATCCTCACCACAAACAATATATTAATTCTTGTAAGAAAAGTTCAAGATTATTCAAATTGAAGTAGTACAGGAAAAAATGACTTTGTAGTGAGATTTTAGTGAGGGGGAAGGGAGTCTTCTCAATCTGCTTGCTTTCTATCAGGCTGATTCTTACTGCATTGTGAATTTAGGGTAATGTCCTTGAAACCAATACCAGTAATTTGGATTTTTTTACTCTGGTGTACCTCATCCGGTCCAAAACAAAAGTTAGCAATAGTTGCAGAATACAGGACCCAATTCCTACAGCCCTTGAATGCAGCTGGACTTGCATTAGGTTTCCATCCAATGCAGTCACGGTTCTTGCAAATGAATTCTGGAATACAGGGAGGTGTTGATTCACTGTGGACAAGTAGCTGAATGTCCAGGCTCGAGAGTCTGAGGACAACTCCTCTGAGCAGCTGGAATAGCTGGAGACCGGGGTGGATGCAGTAGGGAGGGAAAAGAGAAGGTTGGAGGAATGGGGATGAGGAACCAAGCCCGTTACTCTGAATCTTCAAAGCAGCTGCTCCCAAAATTTTCTGCCGTGGACTGTTGCCGACCTTGCATATCCTTATGGTTGTCTATCAAAATACGGTTGTTTAACTTTGAATCTCGGCTAAGAAAGCATTATCTGATAACGTTCTTTGCTTCGCTTGCTGTAATGCGCTTTTAAAAAACAAACGCTGTATTGTGTTGTGTATCGGTATCGTACCAGAGGAAATATTCTGTTACAAAGTCTGTGTTTGCCTTTCAAGCGAAGGGAGGAAGAGCGAGGCCCGGCGGAGCGTTGGCACCGATGGTAGTGGCAGGCCTGCTGGACTCTACTCTGGAGCCTCCATCTGTGGTGCAGGGCTCTTCTCTGTTTAAAGGCAACACTTATAGGAGGTCAGAACGTGGTACTTCTGTTACCACAAGTTTTGTTTTCCGCTTCCAGTTGCGCTCAGCTTGTACATGGCGTCGGCAGCCCGCGGCCGGCGGGAGGGCAAGGCACTGGCATGGCGCCCGCCTGGGGCACCGCGCGAAAACCCCGCAAAACCAACACGCCATTAGGAGGTTTTTTCCCCCTGCTCTGTTTAACTCTCACAGTGTCCTTGTGAGGCCAATGAATTATGTATTACTGCTTGATTTCTCTCGCCCGCGTTAACCGAGGTGGTTTTGCAGGAGCTCGCTGAGCAGGGGCGGCTTGGCCGGGGTCCCCAAGCCCTGTGCTCCTGGAGGATGGGACTGCTGTGCTGGCTGAAGGGTGGTCGCCCTTCCTCACAGGTGTGCTTAGCATCCAGCTGTACTTCGTCTGTTTATACCTGGCTGTGGTTTTGTTTGTGTTTCTCTACAGCCTGCTTAGAAAATCTAAATGTTTTAGATACGAGGCTTTAGAATGTTTTATGCTGTTGCTCACCAAAAGGTACGCGTTGTATTTTTCCAGCACTTTTGCTAAATGTGTGTATATATAACTTTTTTTTTCTATAAAGTAGAACATATTCCCTAAGGAGTTAACTAATATCTCTGAAGCATTCTGAGGTTAAGATTTGAGAAGTCTTCAATATGTGTCCCTGATTTTCTGACTCTATTGCTTATTTGTTTAGTCTGATGGGAATAGGCTTTGTCTACTGCGCTTGAAGAAGAAAAGAATTGTGTGCTCCTGGGAGGCAAAGGCAGTTTTCATTGGCATTTTAGTGAAATATTAAAGGCAAAGCAGATTTGGAGGGACACACTGCAAAGGCTGTCACAGTGATCAGAGAAGCACTGGAGTGAGGAAAGGGACAGCTAAATGTGTAGGTGGAGAGTCGGTCCATTTGTGCAAAGGTATGAGTAACCGAGGTTATGAATTGGTTGCAGATGGGAGCTGGCAAGCAAGAAAAGTGGAACAAAATTATATTGACATCCCTGTGTTGTCTAAAGACCACTACAAGACCATTAGTATTGCTGCGTAGCCAGCAGGGAGGCCCTGTCAGGGTGAGATTTTACTTAGGCAACTGGTATTGATTTTTGGTCTGCCGCCAGGATGTAGGAAGGAAAAGATTTTTTTCTATTTTTTTTTTTTTTCCTTCCCCCCTGTGTCCATATTCACAGCCACAAGGCAGTGTGCCTGGAGCTGGGATGTAGGGTTGAGAGTAGCTGTCTGCTGTCGTGCCTCTGACTTTATTGGGGGAATAAAATGATTCTTCTGAGTTGCCCTTCAGACTTCTTGCCTTGTGTTCGCTCATCTCCCCTTTCATGTCTTCTATAAGGCCGCTCTAAAAGGCAAAACTAAGGATCCAACAACATGTGGTGATGGCTTAAACCATCATGTATGGAAAACTTTTTTAAAAATCTCTCTGAACTAATTTTGAGTGGCTTGTTAGTGTCTGTGGTTGCCCAGACTGACAGCCCTGTTCTTGCCCCAGAGCAGCAGCAGCCACAGCCGTGAGGCTGCAGCACTCCCCCGGCATCGCTCCTGGCAGGATCCAGGGACAAATCTGATGGCAGCACAGGGACAAGCTCTAAGGACTCAAGCCTCCTTCAGTTTCTGGCCAAACTCCGATCTGGATGCTGCTTTCTGTTCTAGTGAAAACTGACTGAGGCTAAAAATGGGTCATGAAGCAGCCATCAGGCTGGGTAGCAGCTCTTGTTCTTGGGTCTCACTTGAAGTGGCAACCTAAAAGGGAATAGCTTAGTATTTAGTGACTGGTTCTCCTCTTCCTCCTCCTGCCACAGAGGTGTGCTAGTACTAGTTTCTCTTATATATTTACAAGTGCCCAATTTAACATGTTTGCAGTGGGTTTATTTCCCTACTTCCTCAGAGGAAGCTTGGCAAAGGAATTTCTGGCAAGAGAAAAACATGTGTGAAAAAGAGTGATCTACAGTCTGCTTGTAATAGATGTACAGAGGCTGACCTCGTCTTAAATCACACAGGATCCTTCCTCTGGATTTAAGCTAGCTCCTAGTGTATTGTTATTAATATACTCCTTTAGTAGAGAAAATAAATCTAATAGAAATATGTTTTTCTTCAACCTATTGCATGTATAATAAACACTTAGCTAAGGGTGCCTTTTCTTTAAAATTTAAATACCCACACAGAAAATTGAGACTGCTGAATTGTTAGAGAAGCAAGCGCTAAAATAGAACAGTGCTGTTTAACTGTAATAGATTAGTTAAATACCCCATGCTATTTAATCCCTGTTCATCTATGTCCTTACCTTTTTTCCATGTTTTGAAGCCTACTTAAATGTCATTCTGCTATTTGTTTGACAGGAGATTATTACTACGGAGGGTAGATCTGAATGCTGCTTGTTTCCAAGGGGATAAAATGAAAACACTCTTTTGAGAATTTGGCCCTTTAATTATGGGTAATTTTAAAACAAATTAGTTTTGGTCATTGAGACACCAGATGAAATCTCGGCATTGGTTGTAGTCAGTTCTGTTAACACTCCAAATTTTGTGTTGTCTTGTGGTACAGGCAGCTGTTTGTGTCCTGAAAATTTGTTTGCTGCTGCTTTATTTATACTCTCTCCTACTTTGGTTTTGGCCACATATCTGATTGGAAAAGCAATTATCAAGAAAATCAAGAAAACAAAACCCTAATCCAGGATAATATGACTTTTTAAATTAGAAATATTTTTAATTTTGCCTTTTTAGTAGTGATTAATTAGAACTTTGTGCAGACTCCCCATGTATTTAAGGGTAAAATGGTGATTAAAGAGTAAAAAGCCACTTACTACCAAATTCTGTCAAAGTGCTGTGTTTTCCCACCTGTTCTAAAGCACAGCAGAAGTCAAGCCCCTACCTTATTCTTTTTCCTTGGCTCTCCCTCCAGGACATACTCAGATTCTCTCTGGCTTGACTTTAACCCTGAAATGGAAAATTATCTGATACTGTATTGGGTTGAGTCACCCAGAAACATCCTTTCTTGTCTGTGGAGGGTATAAGCCCCTTAGAGCAAAACTACATGAGCAATTCCAAATTACAGCTTATTCCTTAGTTCTGGCAAGATCTGGAGTATACAGTATTGTATTTAATTTTACTTTTCAATGCTTTAATTTCCCCCCACCCTCCGCCCCATGATAATCCAGCCTTTACCTGAGCTCTCTCTGGTTAGGCTATGAAGTAATCAGAAAAAGGCTACTGGTTTTTACTTGCTGTAGACAAGCTGTTGCAATATAAATATGGTTTGTAACACTGTGTGTGCAACAATGGTTTCGTACAATGTAAGCATAAGGTCTATTGTCTTAAGAAATTCAGGTGCTTTATGAAGCCCTATCAGTGTAATAGAAAACGTTTTCATCAGTGCATTTTGCAAGAAAATGCTAGTGGAGACTTGGATGCCATTTCGATGGTGTGTTATTTGTAAGCATGGCTGCTTTTTTAATCATGCTTTTGGAAAAACATCTAGTACAATGGCACCATTTGTTTCTTCTTCTAGTAATGTTTTAATATAAATAAATAACTTGCAGTTTTTTTCAGTGTAGAATTCATTTTTAAGGTTGCTGAAACAATTTTGCACACCAAAGATCTTTCCTTTTGTCCTTAACATGCACATGCTGTAGTCTAGTCGCCCTTCTAAACCATGCACTTGAATTTCGGGTTGAACACCATAAATTCCTTAAACTGAGTACAGTCTCTTGCCTTTATGCAGACACATTTGCTAAATTTAGGAATATATACAACAGTTCCAGGAAATGCTACGCGGAATCCTTGCTTTACAACATTAGCTGACAAGTAAGCACCCGCTTGCAAGCCAGTAAGATGGGTGGTGTTTTCCTCTGCTGTTTGATAGCAAATGATTACAGATAAGCTGTAGAGACATCCATTTATTCACAAGGACTTTGTCTTGCAGCTGAAAGAAACGTTACCAATTCAGAAAGCTCTCTATATATGGCAATCAATTTTAACTCTCCCTCTCTGCTGATAATGGAAGTTTCCATCTCATCCCCAGTCTGGCTCGTGTGAGCTGTCTCTTCAACATGTTCTGAACTTGACATAGTTGTACAAGTCACTTTATGGTAACAGAAGATATTGCTAGGCTGGTGAACAGAAAGGAATAAATACAGACATGTCAAGCTGCCTTCAGTTATGTCTATTTATTATCCTATATGAATGCACACAGTATTTCATAAAACTCCACCAAGATTTTAATCAAGTTACACGTGTTGGGAAAGGGAGAAGCTGTGGTAGGGACCATGTTAGCTAAACCTCGCACACAGTAGAGTGCAGAATGCAAATTAAGGAGACCTTTGCTCTAAAACTGCTGCCGTTTGCCACATGAGCCAGGAAAAGCCTTTATAAGAAGGCTTATAGATCTCCAGGACTTTGTATGCCAGCTAATACAGGGTGACATCAACACAGGCAAGTGCATCCACTAGAGGGTATTGGCACACTATGTATGGTAGTGCATTATAGATAATATCTAACAAGTCTCATTTATTATGCCTTTATATGAGACTTTTTTTAAAAGTCTTTTCTCTTGTAAAGTCCATATTCCTCAGAACCTCTTCCATTTTCTGGTAGCAAATGCGTTCCTAATACCAGCTCAATTGCCATTAGGAGAACAAATGGGTGGTAAGCTGCTCACCACCAAATTATCAAATGGCTCATGCCCAGATGGCGATTGAAATATTAATGTAGTCAGAAGACTTCTAGAGAGACTGAATGTCAGTCGAACAACATGACGACTTGTCCATTCCTTGCACAACAGCTTTCAGGAGAGGGATTAGAGGGTTGAAATTCTGCTCTCTGAGCGTTTCCGAAAAGCATCCGTCCTGGAGGCAAGAGGGACGGAAGCACAGCAAAGGAGCTCCTATTTTTAATAACATCCAATAGGCCCATTGCTATCAAGACTTTTAAAACAAAACTAGGATGGGAGCTTTTAATTTATAGTACAAGGCTGGTTTAGTTTGGAGAAGAGCTGGCATTTGTTGTTCAGAGAAATGCCATGTCATATGATAATCCTAAGAATATTGCTTTTGGATTTCAAATGTTTATTATCTTGGTTATGATTGCTACATGAATTGGTTGTGGTTTTACTCATAAATGGCTATTAAAAGGAAGAGAGAAAAAGTTTGTAGTGTGTGTGTGAGATTGAAAATATCAAATGTTTCTTATGGGCCTGATTCAATGTGCACTGGAGTCAACAGAAAACTCTGGGTAGCTTCCATTAAAAAACAAAAAAATCTCCGTGTGTGGAAAACACAGACAGGTGAAATATTAGCTGCAGTCAGCTGAATTAATTTTCAGTATTTCAAGTCATTCTGATTACACAAGGAAAAAAAAAGCTAATGCTTTCTGAATATCTTTTTTTGGTTGTTGTTCTTGTCTTGAAAATTTTAAGGTCTTGAGGAGAAGAGCTGTCTCTTTATTTGTTATGCATAATAAATGGTGATTCAACCATGTAAATTTTGCATTAAGGGGTGTGTGTATATTACATTAATGCCTGCAAATTCCTGTGAGAGGCTGTGCCATACCAGTCACAAAGAGAATTTTCTGACTGATGTCAAAAAAAGTCAAGACAGGAAATGTGCCTGCCCAACTGGTCACAAACCTAACTGTGGGCGTGAGCAAGGCTCACCAAAATGAACTGATCCCAAACAGCAGTGCTGTTTATCCCTGATAACAAAAACAGCTAAAAGGAGCTATGAAAGTGAAAACTACAACAAATATTACTTTGTTTGTGTTACAAAAGCCATTGTCTTCCTTTACCATGATAACCCACTGGCTCAGGGAATAGATGATAATGTATATGAGCACAGCAGAAAAGAATTTGAGTGAGAAAGGGCTTCACGTAGTATCTGTTTTCATTCAAACTGGAGATTGAGGGATCAAGTAATGGGATGAGATGTTCAAGGACTGATCTGTAAGAAATCGTTTTATTGTTGTAGTCATTAATGAAAATGTTCTCCTTAAATATTCAAACATCTACAGCAATATTAAAAATTAATCTATATACTGCATATCAATAATGGCTAATTTTTTTTGTAGAAAGTAAATTTTAAAATCTGATTCTGTAAAGGGAAGTACTTGTTTAGACAGCTCTTTTTTTCTTGTAGTACTGATAGTATTGTTTGAATAATTTATTTAAAATTTAGTGAGGGATAAAGACTGCTGAGGTTTTCTGATTCTTCTCCTTCCAAAATAGGGTTTTACAATAATGTGCAGATTCTAGTGGTCTGCCTAATCTAACTTAAAATTATCCAAGTTATGAAATTCCTACCAATTCTCTGAAAGATTGAGTAGGTTAACAGATCTAGCTAATAGCTTGTCATTCCTAATGCTTAATCTACCTTCTTTTATTCTACAGAATAATCCTTAAGAATGCAAGTATTTTCTCCCTTTTTGGATGTTTTAAGATATATAGACTTCAACATGATTTTAAAAAGTCACACACAATTTTTATAGGCCTTTGGTAGTATCATATCTCATTGTGAACCTGTTTTCTGTTATTGCTTCTAAACATCCTTCATTAAAATTACCCATATAATTTCCTTCACATTGTGTACCTGGTTTTCCATTAAATGTCCTAGCTCATGTTTTTCCTCATTGAATACTGCTTGTTATTGTCTGTCCACATTTCTAATTTCTCAGTTCCTGTTTTATTTCTTATTTTTGCTATCATGGACAGAAATCAGTTATCACTACGTATCATTCCTGTAGTCACTTTTTAATACAAAAATATTTGCAAATTTAATTAACGCTTATGTTACAATTGCTCCAAAATAGTTAAGAATTTAGAACAAGACCAACAGGCTTCACGTTCATTAAATATATTATGTAATCCTTTTTATGTGTAATTCTGAGGTGCATCTAAGCTAGGCTGATGGAATGCTGATATCTCTTTTGGGGGAAAGCTTTTTAGCTCTGGATATTTTCACGTCTCTTTCCTAACTCTCAGACTGAATTTTATTGTTGCACTCTGAGAAAAGTCTCAGGGTTTTTTTGTTATTAATTTTTGCTACTAAAAATGCAGCAAGTTCACTGACAAATTAACCCTCATTCCCACTGTAAAGTAGGATGAATAATCAAATAATAGAAACAAAGCTGTATCTTCCAGCAAGCATCCTGAGAGAGCAGGGTCCTTACATTTGCATTTCTTTATCCAAAGGTTGGTAGCATCAGCAGTTTAGCATTGCCATTCTGCATTACAATATCCTCCCACTAAAAAACTTCCTGAATATCACATTAATGGATTGAGAGAAACTATTGCAGCTGATGAAATATGTGGTGTTTTTTCTTTTTAATTAAAATTAGTATTATCAGTTTGGCATTACTCTAATTCTTTTTCTGCTTTATGACTCTACTTCCATTGTGTTTGTGGTATGATGATGTGGTATTTTTGCAGAGCTTTAAGTAAATTTTGGGACTACAGATGTTCCTACTCAACATCATTCCTTTTTTAAGACTTTGAATTGTTGTTACCTCAACAGTTGCCTCATATTTAATACTCAGGTAAAACACATCTCTTTCCCAAGCTGATGTTTAGGTTTATGAATAAACAGCAATATAGAAATGCATCCTCTGTTAGAAATTCTAGCACTTGCTTTAGTAAAACTACTGAAAAAAATGGAAGTTGAGAAATACTCCTATTTTCACTCAGCATCAGAGAGATCTATTTACTCTGGAGAAAGGAAATCCGATTTCTGGAGATTCTAGCTGGTTAATTGACTTGGCATCACCAGCCATGTAAAGATGTTACTATACCATCATGTGCTGTGATTCTGCCAGACTGAAGACACAAAGTAGGGCTGGGCTGGATGTGCTTTTCTCTTTAAGCACATATTTCTGTGGGTCTGTCTCACTATACTGAAATGTAAATAAAGTCTTCCAGGAATATGTATAGTGGAATGCAGAAATTCGTAACTGTACATGTGATTTTAATCCAAGTGTTGTAGTCCAAGTTTTCAATTGCAAAAACTGTATGTAATTTTAGTATACTAACCTCTATGGTCCTAACTTCCCCTTCAGTTTCAAACAGACTTTTGTCATTTTCCTTCCATGTTTTGTGATTGTAGCATTATGTTTCCCTATGCATTTCTTATTCTATCACCAATGATATGAGGAAAATGTTTTGTGTGTTATTTGTAAAAGACTTCTGGGCTGGATACTGTCATACATGACAGTAAAATCTGACAGATAAGTAAGCAAGTTATTTCCCTACCTCCAATAGTACCTTTTACATAGCAAGTGAGACACTGCTACGCGAGTTAAGCTGTACTAGATACATGGGAAAGAAAAAACAAACAAACAAACCAAAAAACAACAAAACCCCAAACAGAAAACCTCCAAAACCCCAAATCAAATTAGTTTTCTCAAATGAAGCTATCGGTATTTCTCGCATAGCCCAAAATAAAATGCAAGCTTTATGCGTAAATATCTACAATTGAAAAAATGAATCTATTCACCATAGTGGTGATACCTCCTTTTTAAAAAGCTTCCAAAATGTTGTGTCAGTTGAAAAATATATTGCTTTAAGCTTTATATTTTTAGAGACACTTGAGAGTTGTTGTGGGTATTGTTGGTCTCCCCTCCCAACTCAAGTTCCAATGCCCACATTTTATGTAGTCAAGGTTACTTTTCTGTAGAAGTGTGTTCTGGCGTACAGCCCCATAAAGCTCCTTTAGAAGGTCAAAGTAAGTGGAAAACTTTTTGCTCATACTTAAAGCTACTCAAGTATGCATTTAAGTCAAAGCAAGACAGATGCTGGTGAATACATATTTTAGATGTTCTTTTTTGGGATATTCTGCAGCAAGAGCACCTGTCCTGCCAAATGAAAACATCACATAGGGATGAAGTGGCACTTGTGCTGGTTCAAGCATTTTAAAGCAGAGACTATCACTTAACAAAGCAATGTCTGTGGCACAGGAGAAGTTTGAGATCATGCCGCTTATTGGGCTTGCTTGATCGTGTTTGTGTCTGCTATTTCAGCTTGTCCGCCTGGTGCCATGAAAAGATGTTTCAGTGACTTTGGGAAATGGGATGTAAACTACAGTTTTGCTTATAGAGCCGAGACATCTGACACAGTCCTTTCTTAGGACAAAGAATACAGGGATCACAGCGGCAAAGTCTTACAGAGGTGAGGATGTGTTTGCATTCCTCTCCCTGTACGCTTGACTTGGAATTCATAGGAATTACTCCAGTAGCTCTGTCATATTGCATCTGCTGATCTGTAGGATTGGAAGATGAGCATTTCCAGGTTAAGGAATTATGTTTTATTAATGGGAAAGTTCACTTACCTAGGGCACAGGATTCTTCCAGTTACGGACTGTTGCACAGCAAGCTAAAACTTTTTTATTAACAATAATCAGATGTACAACTGACACTTTTGACCTTCTGTGAGTGTCCTTGAGCAGGGACTGTACAGTAGATAAAAAAATACGCTCCTTGGTTCTTAAATACCACCCCATTCTCCTTTTACCTGAAGTGCATGACCAAAAGCAGATGTCCCATAACATTCTGCTCCTTTCATCTAATGGATGTTTTTGTATATGCAGTATATTTCTGTATTTCTGTAGAGGATATCAAGTCTTCTGAAATCAACCGTTTTAATTTAGCTGCATGTGTGTAATTGAAATCTCTAAATTAAAATCAGTTTCTAGTTGTATTTTGGTGACCTATAGGTAGTTTTTTTTTCTTCTCTCTGAAATTATTAACATTATAAATACTCTGTATAAATGATCTTAACTGTAACTGATGAGTTGATTTGGGTTTTTTGTTTAAGGTAAATTGTTTCCAAAATGATAGTGGCATGTTTACTTCTATCAGAGGAGTTGTTATCCAACTGACTTCTAGATTATCTATACTGTTTGTCTATTTCTTTATTTATCTATTGGCAGTAAATGGCTAAAGGTGTAAATGTTATCATCAAATGATGAATTCTTGGCTCTGAAGACCTAGTAAAGACTGAAAGTGTTGTGAGATGTACTTTGCTGTTGACTCAGGGGAAACCTGAAGTTAATTTCTCCACTAGAAGCATGAGCTGGGATTTGCTTTATTTCAGTACTATAAAATATGAATGAATCTTAAATGTATTCCTAATACCCCAAGTTTTGCAGTAGAGAAATACCAATAAGGTGGTTGGTAGTGCACTGCTAAGATGTCAGTCTTGTCATTCTGTTGTGCCTTCAAAGTAAGTAGCCTTGAATCATCTAAAGATTAGGAATACCTAATCTGTGAAGGGATACTAAAAACTCCTTTTTGCCACCCTCAGAGCTGAGGAGCCGGCCAGCAGAAACAGCCATGTGCAAATGTGTGTCCAGAAGAAATGGCAAAACCTCTAATCTGTGGTCCTTGGAAGGAGTGGGTATTTGAGGCAGAGGGAGGATCTGATCTTTGCTCATTCTTTGTTATTGAGATACTGAAGTATTAAAAATGGAGGAAAAACAAACCCCTTCTCGGTTACCTCAGTTACTACATATAACAGCTTGATAGTCAGGGTGCTGTAGTGCTATTTAGTAGTTTAGAGGCTTTCACAGTTTTTTTGTGAAAAAGCTTCAGTTTAAAAAAGTTGTTTCAAATGTGGCCCTTTAATAAAGAAGTCAGTATTGAAATCAACAAGTCAAGCACAAGTGTTTCATATTGTGTTCTTTTAGTTTTTAATGATTCAGACTTCTTTTTAAATACATAATTAACCTTTACCAGTGACAAACTGAGCACTGCAATATTGAGAACCTGGATATAAACAGTGGAATTAATTTTATTAATTTGCATTGTCTAGCTTAAGAAATATGTAGAAATGGAAGATCATAAATAGAAGGAAAAAATTTTTGCTTTCTTGCTTTCGCTTTGATTTATTGGAAGAAAACTTAGACCAACTACTGTGTTACAAAAGTTTGGTATAATAAATAAAAAGGTTACAATTCTGGAACAGCAATTTCCTTATTTAATACTGCTAATGGGAAAAGTTAGAGATATTAATTTGTCAATTACATTTGAAATGCATTTACTAGTCACAAATAGCTCAGTCAGAATAGACACTGAATAGCTCATTACCCTTGCAAATACTGCAGTGCAACCCTAACTAGTAAACATATGTTCTCAGTAAAAAGCAACAAGTAGTTTAAAATTAACACAGAAAATTCTAACACCTCATAATCTTTCTTAGGTTAGTTACAGATGCATTCTTTTATTTTTGCTTTTTAGTTTTGCCCTGATGAAACAGGTTAAATGAATAAATCCATCTGAAACGCTATGAGGTGTATCTAACTGCACTTATGCAATTGGTTTTTAGAAATGCTGCTATCAAGACAAAAATTCTGAAATATCAAATAATCATTTCAATAAATTAAGATTTTAAAAGCAATGGTTTTCAGTGTAGGTTTTTCCCCTAAACACTAGCATTTGCAGTTATTATTACCCAAAAGGTCTTTTACAAGTGAACCCATGTTTCTGGCTTTTTTTCCCATATAACATAAATTATATTCTAAAACATCCAGTACTAAGTAATGAGGTGGAATGGTTTTTTTTTGTGGGGGGAGGGGTTTGGTCTCTTTTTTTTTTTGTTGTTGTTGTTTATAAATCAAAACCTAAGTGGCTCATAAAAGTACCTCAGTATCTTTAAATGTATTTAAAGGTTTGTCCAATCTCACATATGTGAAATTTTTAGGAGAAAAAAATAAAGGCTTCATCTCTATTCTGTTTTCTCTAAGGTGTAGTGTGAAGAATAATTTGGGGACAATATGTGGTTAAGTGTCCAGAATAGAAAAATCTCATACCTGAACAGACGTTCATCCATTTGAACTGTTATGCAAATATTTAGTATGTATGTTGCATGATGGATGTATCCTTGAAGAAAATGATCACTCCATTCAAATCAAGATTAATATCAAGAAGCTGTACAGAAAGGCTGTGTCTGTGAGTGAGGATGCCTGTGTGATCCTGCCGGAGTACTGTTTTGTGGCAATGAACTGGACTGGGAATATGGGACCAACTTCTGCAGGGCTGCTTGGAGGGGCTGTGTGGGAAGGCAGGGAGCATATAGCGCTCTAGCCCAGCAAGTATGTTGTTGCATGCAGTGTAGCAAGAGGCCCCAGGCTTTGTACTGAGTTTGCAAGGCCTCTGAGCTGAGGCTTGCCGCACTTGCTTTGAATTAGCTTGCAAATTTAATTTTGCTTATATCTTTATTGTACAACGACAGCGTTTTCACAAAGATAGTAGTGACAATTAGTAATTCTGCATAGAACAAAGTATTCATGATTCTAGCATAATGGTGTAGAGAAACACATCCTGGTGGGACAGCACAGGCCTTAAAGATGGGGACGCAGGATGCCCTGTAGAGGAGCACAGGCATGGGATGATGAGAGGTGGCACACAAGTGGGCACCAGAGACCCCATGGCTTTGGATGACTCACCATCAGTTAAAGAAACGCAGACGTAGAAGTCGGGTAAAAACAGTGTTGGGACAGCAAAGAGAGTAAAGAACAAGTAGCTTGTAAGGAAAATCCACTATAACAGTTTAGATTTGCTGTATAAAGAGCATGGTTTAAAAGACTATTAGAAGACACATAAAAATGACCTTAAGCATGTCCTAGAGAGATCATTGTCAACATCACGCTCCTTGCAGTGAAGGAGTTGGGGTGCGGGTGGCACTGGCTGCGTCCCCCCTGCCAGATGGGAGCTGTTGGTGTTATGAGCCCAAGGGGCAGGAGGAAGGTAAGCGTGATGCCAGAGAAAGGGGTAGATACTAGGAAGTGTGCCTATAACAGTTTTAACTGTATAATATATTATTGTATTATACAATAATATGTTGTAGAATAATAACATCACCTTTTTCTGTGGCAACTAAACTGGACTGAACTCTTTGACTAGGCTGTGAAGATTCCAATTATAATAGAAATTTCTTGGTTTTACACTGAGGTGTGATTTCCTCTTTGCCTGTAACGAGACGTTGAGCCTTGTGTATTCTTCGTGCTGGGTTAATATGCAGGTAAAGCTGCTGGGCTCCCTGGGCATCCTCTGGCCTGACGCGGCAGTGGGCATTACTGCGTGCAGGGCAATGGTCGTTTCCCTACAGCTCAGTAGCAGGGAAGGGTTGCTTCTGGTAGCTCTTTCCAGGGCTGTGCCCTACAGTTCTCTGTTGGTATCAGGAGCGTAGGTGAGAGGCAGGTGAGAAGTGGCGTCCTGACCTTTTCCCTGTCGAAACAAGTTTGATTTAAACGCTGCGCTTGACAACTTAGTGTGAACGCTTGCAACTCTTCATCGTGTTTTCTTAATGCAGTCTTCCCCTGTGGCTAGCTATGCTCTGGGGAGCCCTGGTTACATTGGCCTACAGCCTGGGACAAGCATCGTTTTGTTGTGTGTCGCAGTGTTGCAAATAAAAATCTCTGATGCTAAATATGTCCTTGAAAAGAGACTTAAAATGCACAGCTCCTTTTGTCCTGTTCAAGTAATATTTCACTCTGTGACTGCTCACTACAACTATGCTGTATTTAGCAGTATCCATCAAGTGGAAACAGCATAAATTAATCCTGTGTTAAAGATGTAAACCTTCATTCCTCGTGGGACTCAGGCACCTGTGAGCTGATTTAAGTATCTAAATCTAAAACTGGATTCCTTTTGCCTCAGCTCAGCTAAAACCCGGACTAGGATATATCTCAGTTTCTGAAACTGATGTTCTTTTGAGGTCTGAATTTCTGCTTTCCTAAGCTCTGAGTGGTTTCTGTGCTGGTAAAACCAGGGCACCCGAGGGCTGACTGACTAAGCTTGATCCTTCTGCTGCTGCTTGCTGAGGGACTGCTCTCTGCATAAGCATAGAAAGAGTATGAGAGGCTCTTCAAGGACCCCTTCCTGTAAATTGTTCAGTGATTGTGGCATTCACCCAGGAGGTTAGTCACTATCACTCGCTTCCCGCGAACACCTCTGCCCAGTGATTATTTCAGATATCGGACAAACCAGGCAGCATGATGGTTAGAAATGAAGGTGCCAACTGAGATAAATTAGGCATAGGAGAGACTTAAGTAAAATCTCTCGTGATGCCAGTATTCCAACTGGTGTATTGGGGCATAAACTATTTCTTTTCTTTCTTAAACTTGCCTTAAGATTCAAGGACTTTGAGGTATTTTTAGGAATTAAACCCACCAACTGAAGACCAAATCCCAGAGAAGAACAGAGTTGGAAATACACTTGTCTTCCTGGTGTTACTAAGGGATTTTCTTCCTTGCATTTTGGATGAAAATGATGACAACTTCACTGAGATAGCATGTTATACGAACTTGGATGTGCTACTTATTTCTAGCATAGGTCTGCTTGCTGGTGAGAAAATTAAGTCTTTTGTTAACCTTCTTACAATTATAATTACATACAGCAGGCAGGTAAGCAATCTTAATTGGTGTATACATATTCACATATTGAGGTTTGTGCAAAAGAGATAATGCAAATAATTAAATTAGCAGAAAGTTATAGGAGCCCTGAAAGGGATTCTGAGCAAAAAGATCCCATCTAGTTTTAAATGGAGTCTTGTGAAAATGATCATCATCTTCTTTTAAAGGCATTGGTCGGGGGGGGGGGGGGGGGGCAGAAAGAGGAGAAGAGACCTGGGTAAAAAAAGTGGAAACCTATAGTTTAAAACCAAAGTTAGGCATTGCTTGTTAAGATTTAATTTCTCCAGCATTCTGCTTTGATATCAGTTAATGAGAAAATTTGCAGATTTTATCTAAGCTGCAAAAGAAAAAGATATTAAAAGAAAATCTTTACTGGTGATTTTGTGGTCTACAGTTAATTGCAGCAAATGTTTACTCATGTATATTTCTGTTTGGAGTACCTACATTTATATTTCAGCCAGGAATTCTCTCCATCAGGAAAGTGATGTTGTTTAATTAATTATTAAGATACCTTGCAATGTGACATGTTTAATAATATACTATTAAACTCCTTTAGTCTTTCCCTACCAGCATTCATGTGAAAATTTAAAGTTTGATCCATGCGAAATTTTTGCCTCAAAAGCAGTAAGTAAAATTCAGCAAGTATGCTGCATTGCCACAACTGTGATAGTGACTCTCTTTTTGAAAAACAGAAGTGTATGCAAGCAATCACACAAATCTTCTGGGGGAAACTAAGACAAGCTTCCTTTCACCCTTCATTGTGTCATCTGGTTTTGAGAGAGAGAAGAAACTTAAGCTGTTTTACTTTGAAAGCTGATTTCATTTTAACCCTGAGCTCAAATCACAATCTGATATAAAAGCTTGTAGCTACATGAGATTTTTCTCATGAATTTCCAAGTTAAAAACTTCCATCCATTAGAGGATATGGAAATTCTCATAAATATATATATATATAAAAAAAAGTGTGGTTGTTTTTTCTGGAGATGTGTCATTAAATAATACCTTTCCTCTACTGCTGTTCTTCAGGGCAGGTATGCATTTTGCTTGAGCCTGTATCATTGTGGCCTTGTCACTGTGTTATGGAAAGGGGTTAGGCATGCCATGAGCTCTTTTATTATTAGCGTTTACTTATACACTACTTCTAGGGATTGACATCAAAGAGCAATATGGGTACACAGACTAAGGAACAACTTTAAAGAAACCAAGCTTTTTTTGATTGTATTCTGAAAGGATGATACCTCTCAAAACAAATCCTAGTTAGTCTCCTGCTCTGTGCGTGCACGTCTGTTTTCCACAATAACTGACGTTCAAAGAAGCATCTCTGAAAGAAGGAAAAGTGCTGGCATTAATGCTGTTCAGGAATAATAATTTTATTTGGTAGAAAGAGACAGAAATGCAAGTGCATGCCTTGGAAGAAAGCAGGTATTTTACTTTCTTGCCTTCTCCAGAGTCTTCTGGAAGTCCTTCTGCATCAGTGATTTCTGGTCATGGCCTGCAGGGAAACACCCTTTCTGCAATTTGTGCAAAACTTCATGCTACTGTGAAGTGGTGCAGTTAGGAGGAAACAGTTTCATTCCTCAGCAAAATGAGATGTTCCAGACAATATCTGATTTGTTCCCAGGGCATTTTGGGGGCAATCTGACAAGCTCTCATATACCAGCCGTGTCTGAGCCGTGGCTAATGGACCTTGCACCAGGAAAAGCAACGTTGGCCCCTGAGATTTTCACGTTATGGCTGCGTCGTAAGTGCAGTATTTTGTTATTGAGTAGGAAGATAGTTTTTGCATTTGTGTTTTTGTGGGAGTTTTTTGGTTTTATTTATTGATTGATAGTTTGACATTACATGCAGTAGAAATAAGCCTTTTGGAATCTTGTGTTGATGCACTGATAGACCTTTAGAGCTGTAGTCTGACAAGTATGTGTCCTGAAGCAAGCTCCTTGTTCTGAAAGGTTGGAGTGTACTGCCGGTTCTTAATTTCTTGTATCCGTCTGCATGGTGTCCCTGCCGTGCTCCCCTTCCACCTGCCCACAAGGGCAGCATCCACCCAGCCCATAAAAGAAGGTCAGGTTCTTCACCCCTCCGCACTTACAGCTGTGGTGAAATCTAGTTGAGGTATTTAAACCTATTGGTTTGTCAGGTTTATCAGGTTCTGAATTTGTTGACAAAAAGGCTCCCAGAAGCTCTGTGTATTTGAAAGGAAGGAGAGAAAACCATAGCTCTTTGGCAGAAGTAGCACAGGCCTGCAGCACACCCTGTTATTAGGCACACTCTGATCTGCAGAAACTGGCTTTGTGGTGAGAGTATTAGGCTTTGGAATAATATGGGATGGTAGTTCTTGCAAAATGTTTGTTCTGGCACTTTGAGAAATAAATGTTTAAATTAATGATGATTTGGAAACATCACACAAATGTAAAATAGTTAAATCTAGTGTGACTTTATAAAGCACTGCAGTATAAATTGCCTGAAAAAAATTTCCTTTGAAAGGTAAATATATTTTCAGGTTAACCTTCTTTCCCATCTTCATGCAGTAATTTTCATAAATTAATAAGAAGCTGTATAAAAACAGGAAATTGTGATTAATAAAATGAGCTCATGATAAGATAGACATGAACTGGGCAGACTTCTACAGGTTCAATACTTAGCACCTCCTTTTTATCTTCTTGGGGCTGCAGAATGGCAGCAATGACTTCTTCCACTAGATTGTGCAAACTTGATAAACCAAACTTTGATATTATGGCCCTCTATGCCCAAAACACAGAATACAATATTAATAGAATACTTCTTAATATGCAGAAAAACTTAATATCAAATAATATTCAAGAATTAACTATACGGCAACTGCAGTTTTATCCTGTAGATCAAGCATATCTTACGAACTATCTTTTTATGTTTGGTAGCATTGGTTGTTTACAGTCCTCCAGCAAGTTGTCTTCTCTGGTTTCTTTTTCTTTTCTCTAGATGGAAGGCTCACCTTGTAAAAACAGGTATCAGTATATAATGTCATTGAAGAAAGGACATTTTTTTTCTCAGGGAAAATCTTTAACACTCAAAATCGTGTATACCAACACTTCCACTGGAGCTGAACTTGTTCTGTTTTGCAGTGACCTGTTGCAATGAATGAAATGCTGAGACAGCAGTCACAGGTCCAACGCTGCGATCCCTCATCTTCTCTTTAAGCTAATTGCATAGAAGTCTTTGTTCTGTTTCAACACAGGAGGGGCTGTAGACCAGTAATAGGTGGGATGTGGCTGCATATTTTAAATATCACTCTGAGGGGTGTAAAGCCATGGGGGATGAAGAGACTTCCCGCGCAGGTAGTGTGCTTTAGTGGGGGCCCGAGAGCAGCGCTGTCAGGTGTGTGCTGCTGCGAGCATCAGACATGCTTGGTCAGGCTTACGGCAGCATGGGGAAGGGGTCAGCTAGATTTGCAGCTGCAGATCGCTCTTTTCTGCACATGTAATGACTTGTAAATATTGAATCATTTACAGTCTAATTCTGTGTTAATGAACAAAGACTGGCTTACCGATGTTACGCTGCAGTTTGGCCCTCAAAGTCAATACAAGGGAAACAGCTAGAGATTTTCAATTAAAGTAATGATATTTTATAAATTGATTATTGATTAAGTTGGCATGATAGGCGGCTAGTTATGGCCTTGTGATAAATGCCTACAATTACAGGTGCCTTTGAAGGCATGATCTGAAATTTAATAATAGAGTTCTAGTAGGCTTACATAAACTTGCAACTTGATTTAAATTATCAGGCTGATCACAAACAGGTCCATAACACATCAGTTCCTAGACTAATGAACCATACATCCTTGTCGACTTTAGTAATGTTTTGACAGTTTTTGCCTCAGTGCCTTTGAATTACAAGTGTGTAGAGATGTATTGCTTACTGCTACAATAGGTCTCTCCCTCAGGATATGGTAGGTCACGTTTGCGGAATTTGAATTGGTTAACTAAACAATGACAACTTCTATAATGCTTTAAAAGAAGGTTACAATCGGTTCTTATAGTTGTAATTGCAGGTTTTTTTCACAAGGAGAAAGATATTAAAAGAGTGACAGTTTTCAATTTCATACATTATTTAACTTTTCTGAAATCACACTTTCAGAGCTCTTAAAATATAGAGGATTTATAGCAGTGTGATTAATTCTAAGATGGCAGAAAACTGCTGTTGATCCTCCCCTCACAAACAGAAATGCAAAATAATTCAGGTTTTAAAATCGGGCTGTCTACCTTCTCACTAATGAATGTATTATGTGACTAAAACACGTGCAGCAACTGTCTTATATAATTTACTTGTTTGAGTTTGTCCTATCAGCTAACCTTGCTTAGTATGGATATTTTTCATAAATAAGATTTTTTTTTTTTTCTCTCTGCTATGTTTTTCCTGTGGCTGGTTTTCTAAAGTTGAAATAAAACCTGTATTGGTATGTTTGATCTTTTCTATGAATATCCTATTGTTTTCTTGAGTTCATAGGAAGCAAACCAGAAAAATAAAGGTAGACAGTTTCAACAAATGACAGATGGTATTAATACAAACTGTCTAGATTTTCTTATACTTTTTCCCATTTTTGGAATGATATAGAGTGGGGCTTAAATTAATCTTAAAAGTTAAAGACTGAGGTCAGTTCTCTGATAAGGGTGGAGTATTATTTCATGAGTTTGAAACGTTGCTTTGCTTTGTTGCTACATTATGGAGGGAAAGGCAAGGCTGGCTTTCTAAACATTGTGACCTCTTGAAATGGAGACTCTGTAAATTTTCCCGTGGTATTTCTGAGTACAGAAGTCATGAGGGACGTGTCTTTTGTGGAAACTTGTAAATCTTAGGATTCCCAGGATGTTTTCTCAAAGTAGGGTCATATTTGAGTGAAGCATGTTCCATGATGCATCATCGTTTAGTTACTCATGGGAAGATTTGGGAGTAATGATCTCGGGTACTGCTGCCTTTTGTTCATATCTGCTCACATTCATGATCTCTGAAAGGGATGTGGTGGGAGCTGGAAAAAGGAGGACTGCTGTAAGGGTAGTGATGGTGTCATTTCCATCCACTCTGTTGTCTTGCTTCCTTGTGGAAGCTGAAAGTAGCATGGGACCTATTGTAGTCTTTGTTAAAATCTGTTATATAAATTTCAGAATAAACATAATAGTTCATAACATAGACCATAATCCCCATTACTGCCCATTATGAATGTGTAATTATCTGCTCAATAGTCCATTATTGTACCTTTGAATTCATTATCATATGATACATTAAGGTCTTCGAAGTTTTAGTTCATGGATCATTGCCCTTCAAAGCTCTCTGACAGTCTATTAGGTAAATGCAGATAATTCAGACTTTAAAAATTTGAATAGTTTTTTTTCCAAAATGACAATGTTCTAGTTGGAGCATCTCTCTTACCTCTTCAACCTCACTGCAGTCAGGGAAGATGTATGTAGAGTTAAAACAAGTCCTATAATATCCCATGAACAGTAATGAATTTTCAAAATGGAGCAAGATCCAGGCTGGCTCTTACGTGTCCACACAATAGAGGACAACAGAGAAGAGTGTTTTCTACAGTTTGTATATGTTAGTTTAAAATTTTTCTGTTGTATTCAGAGCCATGAAAGTGTCAGTCCTGCTGAAGCTATGCTGGACCTCTTACAGCCCTGAGGTTTTTCTGTGTTTCTCCATTGCACTCTGTACCTGATGCAGGTCAGTGCCTGAAAGGTACAGAAGGAAAATAAATAATGTAGTTTTCCAGCTCTCTTAAATTCTTCTCCCACTCATCTTTTCTGCATTTTGTTTTATGGTATTGACAACTTGCAAAATGTATGGCATAGAGAGCTTACAAAGAAAACCCTATTGGGCTGAAGTCTTGATCTTTGTTTCTCAGCCCATGGAGATTTCCTGTTGAAGTGCATTTGCAGTTAGGTTTAAGACCCCCTACAATGGAATGGTAAACTACACAGGTTAACCGATTGCAGAGACGATGCAATGTTGGCTTTGTCCCTGTGAAAAGGGATTTTTGATGTTGCTTAGTCTGTGAGAGATTCAGGATCCCAGCTGAGACATTGCTCAATTATTGCAAAAAATTGACAAATTACTAAACTAAAGAGATGCTGCAGATGAATTCTAACACAGATGAATGCACAGTGCATGGGTCGCTGCACTTGGACAACCTGTCCAGTGGTTCATTCTGCCCCCACCCCTGGCCCAGTTTCCTAAACTGTTTTTGCCTGTCTTACAATCTGTATACTTGTCATAATTTAAATAAGGATGAATGACTCTGAGTTAGGGGCTTAGCTCTTCAAAGAGCACCTTTATCTTTCCTGCACTCGGTGGACATAGGACCTAGGAGGAATTGTTTCTGGTCTTTTCACAACCTTCAGACAATTGCAGTAGTGTGATTGGCAAAAAACATATGCTCTCACTTTCAAAAGTGGCTTTTTACTATGTGGAAGATAGCTTGTCTTGCTCTTCTATCCCTTTGACTTCACTTTGATGAGAAAGAAAGGCAAAGTAGACAGCTGAGCTAGTTTGTACAAAGATGGATCTCTTCATAGAAAACATTAAATCTGAGGACACTTTAAATACATTTTGTGCATAAATGTGACCACTATCACGATAATTTGTAGTTTGGGAAATTTGGTTTTCATGGCTGATAATATGTATTCATTAATTCTGGTACAACTTGGTCTGTATTGTCATTGCAGTATGCTACGAATAGCATATATTTGCTTGGCAGCTAACGTAATGACTGAGGGCTGGATCTAATTGCACAGTTGGTCCATGTGAGGTGCGCATCTTCCATTGTGAAGCTCCCAGTGGTGCTGTGGTTGTCCTCTGTGCCTGGGGCCTCCTGTCATGTTAGTTGCTTGTGGGAGAGTGTATTTCTCTTAGAAGAAATTACAAAAAACTGCTTTAAAAAAAAATAATCTTCACTCTCATAACCTTGTCTGTGTCTTGCTGGATCGTGGAGAGGATGCAGAGAGGGCTGCAGGAATGACCAAGCTTCACATGAGTGGGCTAAACCACACAGAGATGCTGAACTGTGGCTGTGGGGTGGATGCCCCGAGCCCTGTAAGAGCACAGATTACTGTTTCAGGCATTTCTGTATATTTGGCACTTTTTCATCATCATGCTGGTGTTGTATAAAATAGTTCATTTAGTTAAGTATCAAAGCAGGGAAAGATAAGTTGGAAACCTCAGACAAAGAAAAAAAAAAAACTTTTGTTGTCAGTTTTCCTGTCTCTCAGGGACAGTGACCCTGCCTGATTCAACGTTTGCCTGCAGATTTTTTTTGTTACTGTGATTTCCCCCCCTGCCCCAGCCCACTGTTCTTAAACTGCAGGTTATTTTAAGCTTATTGCTTTTAAATTACAGAGTATTTAAGTCATTGCAGGCATGTAGAATTAGCTTGGACAGTACTGAAGGTCACACTACAGAGAACTAACCTATAACGACAGTTAGATAGGCTGCGTGGTAGCCTTTTTATCTAGATAATGTATCTGATTTTATTAATGAGTGTTTATTCCTTCCTAGGCTGGCAATTATACTCCAATAGTTTAGCACTGATATTTTAAACCTGTATTTTTTGTAAAAATAGATAAATAAATAAAATTTTGCTTGAGCAAACATCAGATTTATTTGGTTACTCTCATCTAGTCAAGTCTGAATGTGTTTCACTCACCATAAATCTTCCTTGAAATTAAGCTTTTGTGTTGTTTGTTTCGTAACGCTGTAATAATCATCGACGTGGTGATAGATGAACGAAAACACTGGAGACATAGTCTTCATTTATTACACACAATTTGGGAGAAGATGGATCTGGACAAAGAGGTGCAACTCATCATAGCGTTGCAATTTTTTCAGTTAAAAGTAGCATTAAAGACTTCTGATATTGTAGTAGCTTCCTTTCTGAAAAGACCAGAAGGTCAAATACGCAGACCAGACCCACTTCTTAGGGAAGTCTGCTGCCTCCCTGGAGCCAGAGTTAAAGATGTGAAGAGAAAGCTTCCTACCCTGGTATGGCCCTTGGATTATTATCCATTATTGATCTTTCAGGTAGGCAACGATGAAGTTGCAACAAGAAGTCCGAGGGCAATCAAGAGAGACTTCAGGGCCTTGGGATGACTGGTTAAGGGATCAGGAGCACAGGTAGCATTCTCCTTTATCCTTCCAGTTGCAGGGAATGATGAGGAAAGAAGCAGGAAGAGTCAGCAGATCAATACCTGGCTTCAAGCCTCGTGTCACTGGTGGAATTTTGGGGTTTTGGTCATGGGTTGGTCTCCATGACACCAGGCCTGCTGGTGACAGATGGGGTACACCTGTCTCAAAGGGGGGAAAGGATCTTTGCACAGGAGTTCATAGGGTTCATTGAAAGAGCTTTAAACTGGTTTTGAAGGGGGGAAGGGATAAAACCAGGCTTGCTAGAGATAAGCCTGAGGGTGGCACGACAGGTCCCTTGGTCTGCCATTTCAGAGGAGGTAGGGAATAGAGATACATGTGGCATCAAAGATGCAAAGCTTATGGATGTGTTGGAAACCATGGAAGTGCCTGAGAATGGCCATGTAGGAATTAGGTCTTCCTCCCCCAGAAAGGTGGCAGGATCAAAATATCAACTGAAGTGCATCTACACAAATGCACACAATGTGGGCAACAAACAGGAGGACCTGGAAGCTATTTACAGCAGGAAAACTATGATATAGTTGCCATCATGGAAACACAGTGGGATGACTCGCACAACTGGAGTGCTGCAATGGATGGCTATAAACTCTTCAGAAGGGGTAGGCAAAGCAGGAGAGGTGGTGGCGTAGCTCTGTATGTTAGGGAATGTTTGAATTGTCTAGAGCTTAATGATGGTGTTTATGGGAAGGCTAACAAGACAGATATTATGGTGGGAGTTATAGACCACCTAACCAGGATGAAGAGGCAGATGAAATATTCTATAAGCAACTGGTAGAAGCCTCACAATCGCTAGCCCTTGTTATCATGGGGGACTCCAACTTACTAGATGTCTGCTGGAAATGCAATACAGTGGAGAAGAAACAGTCTAGGAGGTTTATGGAGTGTGTGGAAGAGACCTTCCTGACACAGCTGGTGAGTGAGCCAACTAGGGAAGGTGCCCGCTGGATGGACAGAGCGTGTTGTTCATGAACAGAGAAGGACTTGTGGGTGATGTGATGGTTGGAGGCCATCTTGGGCATAGTGATCATGAAATGACAGAGTTTTCGATTCTTGGAGAAGTAAGGAGGGGGGTCAGCAGAATTGCCACCTTGGACTTCCGAAGGGCAGACTTTGGCCTGTTTAGGAGACTGATTGATAGAGTCCCTTGGGAGGCAGCCCTGAAGGGCAAAGGAGTCCAGGAAGGCTGGACATTCTTCAAGGAGGAAGTCTTAAAAGCACAAGAGCAGGCGGTCCCCATGTGCTGAAAGACAAACCGGCGGGGAACAAGACCGGCCTGGCTGAACAGAGAGCTTTGGCTGGAACACAGAGAAAAAAAAGAAGAGTTTATGACCTTTGTAAGAAGGGGCAGGCAACCCAGGAGGACTACAAAGGTGTAGCGAGGTTATGCAGGGAGAGAATTAGAAGGGCCAAAGCCCAGCTAGAGCTTAATCTTGCTACTGCCATAAAAGACAATAAAAAATACTTCTATAAATACATTAGCAGCAAAAGGAGAGCTAAGGTGAATCTCCAGCCTTTATTGGATGCGGAGGGAAAAAAGGCAACAAAGGATGAGGAAGAGGCTGAGGTACTTAATGCCTTCTTTGCCTCAGTCTTTAATAGTCAGACCAGTTGTTCTCTGGGTACCCAGCCCGTAGGGATGGGGAGCAGAATGGAGCTCCCATAATCCAAGGGGAAATGGTTGGCAACCTGCTACACCACTTGGGCATGCACAAGTCTATGGGGCCCGATGGCATCTGCCCAAGGGTACTGAAGGAACTGACAGAAGCGCTCACCAAGCCACTTTTGACCCTTTATCAGCAGTCCTGGCTAACTGAGGAGGTCCCAGTTGACTGGAGATTAGCAGATGTGATGCCCATCTACAAGGGCTAGGGAACTACAGGTCTGTCAATCTGACGTAGGTTTCAGGGAAGGTTATGGACAGATTATCTTGAGTGCCAACACGTGGTATGTACAGGACAGCCAGGTGATGAGGCCCAGTCAGCATGGGTTTATGAAAGGTAGGTCCTGCTTGACTAGCCTGATCTCCTTCTATGACAAGGTGACCCGCTTAGTGGATGAGGGAAAGCCTGTGGATGTTGTCTACCTAGACTTTAGTAAAGCCTTTGAGAGCGTTTCCCCAGGCCCAAACTGTTGTGGTGAATGGATTTAAATCCAGTTGGCAGCCAGTCACAAGTGGTGTTCCCCAGGGCTCAGTGTTGGGGCCATTTCTGTTTAATATCTTTATCAATGATCTGGACGAGGGGATCAAGTGCGCCCTCAGTAAGTTTCCAGATGATACCAAATTGGATGGGAGTGTTGATCTGCTTGAGGGAAGGAAGGTCTACAGAGGGATCTGGACAGGCTGGATCCATGGGCCGAGGTCAATTGTATGAGGTTTAACAAGTCCAAGTGCTGGGTCCTGCACTCGGGTCACAACAACCCCATGCAACAGTGCAGGCTTTGGGAAGAGTGGCTGGAAAGCTGCCCGGCGGAGAAGGCCCTGGGGGTGCTGGCTGATAGCCGGCTGAACACGAGCCAGCAGTGTGCCCAGGTGGCCAAGGAGGCCAACAGCATCCTGGCTTGTATCAGCCATAGTGTGGCCAGCAGGAGCAGGGCAGGGATGGTGCCCCTGTGCTCAGCACTGGTGAGGCCACACCTCGAATGCTGTGTTCAGTTTTGGGCCCCTCGGGACAAGAAGGACATGGAGGTGCTGGAGCGTGTCCAGAGAAGGGCAACGGAGCTGGGGAAGGGTTTGGAGCACAAGTGTGATGGGGAGCGGCTGAGGGAGCTGGGGGGGTTTGGTCTGGAGAAGAGGAGGCTGAGGGGAGACTTTATTGCTCTCTGCAACTGCCTGAAAGGAGGCTGTAGTGAGGTGGGGGTTGGTCTCTTCTCCCAAGTTACTAGAGATATGATGAGAGGAAATGGCCTCAGGCTGTGTCAGGGGAGGTTTAGATTGAATGTTAGGAAAAATGTCTTTACTGAAAGGATTGTCAGGGATTGGACCAGGCTGCCCAGAGAGGTGATGGAGTCACCATCCCCGGAGGTATTTAAAAGACTTGTAGCCATGGTGCTTAGGGACATGGTTTAGTGGTGGACTTGGCAGTGCTGGGTTAATGGTTGGACTTGATGAACTAAAAGGTCTTTTCCAACTTAAATGATTCTATGATTCTTAAAACAAAGTTGTGCTGTCTTGCTGCTTCTTGTGGTCTGGGAGCATATGGGTTGGCAGTGGCTGCCTTTGGGTTTCCTATTTTCTTGGTAAGCATCAGGGGTGTCATGTTCTTGTGAAAAAAGCCAGTCTCCTCCTGCTATGTATAAACGGAAATATAGATGATAAGAAAGATGAAAGCAATCGCTCTTCTCCATTCATTGCTGGTAGGGTTTCAGCTAGAGTTGTGTCTGCTCCCATGCAGTAACCTGAGCCACGGCTCCAAGCACCATGTGCTTTTCTGTTTGGAGAAGGGCTTATAATATTTTCCATCATAAAGTTGATTAAACATATTTTGATTTGTTAGTAGTTATTAATTATTTAATAAGCTGTTTTCAAAATCTAATTCAGATCCAAATTTTACATTTGGATACATGTCTGTAAATAACATATGCAATTGTTCAAGAATTATTTGTATAGCAAGGCAATTGGTATTCAAAAAAAATTTTTTGTGAAGGCTGAAATCTAGATCCATTGAAAAAAAAAAAATCTGTAAAGAACAAACTGCAGATAGACTCCCTGCTACTTCTCATGAAAAATCTGAAACAAAACAGAAAATGACAGCACATAATTATAAGGAAATAGGTCCATTTGTTAACAGTTCTACAGTGAAATTTTGTTATTGGCAGTAATAACAATATAAACGTTTGTGTTCAGCTGAGGGCATGGAGTGATATTCACAATGGGGTCAAAAATGTCCCTGTAGAGTTCTCAATGAAAGGAGCGTTGCTTCAAAATACAAAAATTGTCAGGCTGTGGAAGACTTTTATGTTGCTACCGTGTAGTTTATTCTGTTGTTTCTTTTTTTTTCTTATTAAGGCCTATTTCTCTCTAATCTAAAATGTTTTCCAGTAGCAAATACTCCTACAGAACTGAAAGGTATCTTCCATATGTATTTTCTAATCTGTATTTTTAAACTGTCTTTATAAGTACATAAATGGACATGCTACAACTTATTTACTAATTTTTCCTAGAACTTGGAGTAAAATCTTTGAACTGAAATAGAAGAAATTCACTAAAGTGTCTGCAAAATAAAAAGTCTTTAGTGGATGGCTGGCTACTAATGAATGCCAGGGAAAATAGCCAGGAGTGAAATAAGGTGTTGTTATGAAAAAGGAGGTGTAAGCAGCACCAGTAGAATTCTGTAGCTTGAGAAATCTGTTTTGAAATGTGAAAAAAAGACAGACAGGAGTGTTGTATGGTGGCCCTGCTCCTGACAAGCAGAGCTGCAGCTGCGCTCTGAGGGCCTGGGACATTACGTGAGCCAGGTTTTTCCCATAGCAGCACCATCACCTGGCGCTTCAGAAAGAGCTGGTGTGAAAAACTGGGAGATGTGACATCCTGACTTCAGAAGGTGCTAGGCGTAACAAAGAAAACCACAGCCATTGCACTGTAAATGCAAAGTATTGATAACTCTCTATCTACACCTATTTTCTATAGTGTGGGATTCCTTCTACTGAAGATCTTGCAGCACTGAAAATATTTTGCAGGCTTTGCAGTAGAAACTGGCTTATGTCAGAAATTCAGCTGAACGCTTTTTGGACTTCTGTGTGTCTGGGCACCAAGGAGATGATATAACCATCACATTTGTACAGCTGCCTCAAGTGGTAATTTTGTAATCAAATGAAGCATAAGAACAATAGTTCCTTGTTGCATACCTTTAAGTCACTGCATTTAACTTCATTTCACTACCTGGTAATTATCTTTTCATTCTGTAGATCATGCGATGCTTTCCAAAGCTGTTTGTGTCCGAAAATTAAGTGAAGTTGTGACATACTTAAAATAACCTTCCTTCAGTGACCTAAACTCCTTAGCTCTGATAAATATTCACTATAATAACTATCTATGCAGTGATCAGTCATCACAAGTTATCGAAAACAGCACAGTGATGAGAAGGGACTGTACTTTAGGCCTGATAAGAGTCAATAGCTGTGAATTTTTCTCTTTATTCTAATGGTGAAACTTACAGGATATCCTCTCTCTATACAGCGGTTGCATTTGTGATTGTTGTACTCATTGTAGAAAGCAAAAGGTGAAGTTCTGTTCCAGGTCTGTTGTTTTCAATTATCTTTAAGAAGGAATAGGAAAGTGGTAACATTTTAATGTCACAAAAGTATTTGTTCACTTGAAGGAGACCGAATAAACACAGAGAGACCTAGCGAAGTAAACAGTAACGGGAATCAAAAGAGCACATAAAATGTAGAGAAAACTAAGGAAACTTTAGTGGAGTCTGAGATGAGTTTAAATTCTGTAAAAACTCTGTTATTATTAAAAGATAATGCTTGATAAAAGGATTATAGATGATTAACAGATATACATACATTCCAGCCATACAGGAGTATTGTGTGGTAGTGCTCATCAGTGCCAGTAAAAATGTTAAAATCATTTAGACCTACTGTGCCTGTAAAGCAATCTGTTAAAGAGTCCACTGATTTGCTTTTTAGTAAACCAGCTATTAAGAAATCATTAATCTTTTAATAACTGCTTGTGGCATTGATGTAAAATACATCACAGTCTCCTCATGCTGATGTTAAATAAGATTTATGGTAGCTTTTTGGAGATTTTCTCCTTTCCCCCTCCCAAACGTCAAGAAGGATACTTCAGAGACAAGAAAAAATGGTAAGCTATTAAGTCTCGCACATTTGGCTTTTTTTGTGGTCATTATTACACATAAGTTTATTACTTTGTATGATCCGTCGACTGTCTTACAATAGTACTAAGAAAACATGTTCCTTGTTTGGGGAAAAAACAAGGAAAGAGAGAAGACCTATCAGTGTACGGTTATGTAAGTTGAAAACAGCTAACAGCCAAAGGGCTGTAACTCAACCAGAAATGGATATTGTAGTGTTCAGAGAGCATTCACCTTGGCAGTTATTTCTCTTGGGAATGGGATAAAACCATTTCCAAAATACAGACAGTTACCAATACAAGCTTCTAACCCGTTTGCGTTTTCACAACCTACTTCATTGCAAATCAAACCAAAGTTAAAAGAATAACCTGCCTTATCTTAACTCAACTCTTTTAAGACATATGTATGTCAATATTCCTTTTCCTTTAAAAAAAAATTTCTTACTGTCTTGAGTCTCTGTTTCTTTGATTGTTTGCTTCCCAACTTCTATAATCTCCTATGTGGTGGTGTGTCAATAAGAAAGTATTAAGCCTGGGGAAACGTGGTTGGAAATTCAGTAAAAATGAAATGTGAAATGGGGCAGAGTGGGTGAGGGGAGAAGCTGTTTTTCTAAATGAGTAGTAACTTCTGAAGGGACTTAAAGTGCCCTCCACTGTGGAAGTGTGATATTTTTACACTCTGCAAACTATGCAAGTGGGTTGCAGGGCTATTTCTTATGTTGTCTTCAATAGAAAATGACCAAACTCATAAGGGAATTGGAGATTTTGAAAAGCTCAAACATCTGCCAAACCGCTGGACTTTGTGTCTGGTTTTACTATTGATTGACCAGTGGAGAAGTCTGGTGTAGAGAAATATGACAGTGAGATGACATGAGATGAAATATTTTTTCCGTTAGGAATGACCTTGTACTTCATGAATGGCAGTATGAAGTGGGACTACGAATGAATTATGTGGGAACATACTAATGAGTAGGAGTGCTTTTTGATCAAGTTCTATCCACTACAGAATTTCTAAGCTTAGAAGAAATGTATTAGAAAAAAATGTATTTCATATTGCAATTCACCACACAAAGACAAGAATTGAGGAAGCTTGTATAGGTGGAGTTACAGGCTGCTTTATTTATTTATCCATGAGGTAGTAGTGATGTTTGGCAAATGAGTTTGAATACCACCATGGCATTCAAATGTTCAGGTACTGTTCATGACCATCACACTTTGTCCTTGCTGTAACTTTAGATCATAAACTGCTCTAAAACATATGTTCATTTTTTGCAGATAAGGCTTGAGTTTTTTAATACATCTATATTTAATTCTGTTGATTTTTTTTTTTAAATTACACTTGCATAGATCTGATTAAGCCTTGGAGTCGTACCTGAATCATTGTTAAGAAATGTGTAAGATTTTTAGCTAAATGATTGCTTTAGCTTCTGAAAGAAACCTTTAAGGACTGTTTATATACAAGCCACATGACTAGTGGACATAAAATATAAAAAAAGTATTAGTAAGTGAGAACTTTTCTCAGATGATCTGCAATGTTTTATCTTCTGGGGAGAGCTTTGTGGAGAGTACAGCACTTTCTGCAGTTCGGTCAGGTCTCTTCAATGTAGTTCTTACACCAAGGTGGGTATAAGTACCTTGAAGCTGCTTATGTAAAAGAAGTAATTTCATAAAACCCGAACTTTACTACTGTTCTTTTCCTCATGGGTGACATAAAGAGGTTTTGTTACCTGTGACTGTTAATGCTTACAACTAATCAGTTTGATGCTCAAAATTTCTCCTTCAAAAGGCTGTGGGAATGCAAAGGCTAAGCGTGAGTTTGTCACTTCGTAGCAAAAGACTTCCACTGTGGAAAGGAAACATAAGGCAAGCAAAACTTGCTTAATTTGAAGCTTGTAGTGGACTTTGACATGACTACTTCTACAAGTCCCTCCATGTAGACTGGAAGAACTACTACAGTACTTTCATAGCAAAATTTTTTTTTTACCAGACATACCCAGTAATGCAATGTAAAGGAAAAACGTTACAGAAATGTAGCTTCGCCTCCTGATAAAGACAATGAAAGCTCCTTCAAATTTAGTCTAGAAATATGCAGTGTTTTATTTGAAGTTATTTGTGCTCTAGGATAACTTCATAAGGTGCACACTTCTTTCATGAAAACCTCAAGGTAGAGAGTCAGATAAGCGCCAGCAATATTTATTAAGATAAGAGATCAAACCACTCCCAGACCAGGCAATGCCAATGCCATGGATGGCTGGAGACCATGGGAAAAGAATGGCAAAGGCTGTGTAACTCTTTACACTGTCATGTTGGTTTTATGGTCACGGCAAAAAGATAACTGGGTAAAAGGATCAATACTAGGGCCTAAAGAGAAGTGTAATGGTCCTCCTGTTGAATATCCCATACCTCACTGGTGGCTTTTGAGTATCTGGGAGATGTTGATACAGATACTGTTCCTTGGTCAAGGTTCTTCCAGAATGCAAATATGTCTAGTAGCTTTTCTGGTTAATCAGGTTTTGATGTCATGTTGCTTTTCATGATTGCTTTAGCCAAAGAAACTCTAAGATTAGTGCATTCAGTCAAGTTATTTCTATCTGACACCTGAAGCGAATACTGATAGGTTAGTGAAAGGTTATAAACACTTTGACAGTAGTGGAAAATCTGGATCTTTAGCACTTTTAGACCTGGCACTTTAAAACAAGTCAAGAGGTTGCAATCTGAATAAAGTCGTACAGAGCAGATGTGAGATTCACTGGGTAATGCAAACCAGACAAGGTTTTCTAGAGCTCACAAATGTGGTTAATGTTGTAAGTAATACCACAAAAATTGAGAAGGTGTCTGAATATGAATTTTGATCTTTTTGAGCCCATTTTATGTTTATTCGGGACATGTTTTCTTAGGTGTTAAACAGCTCTGAAGATGCCCACCTAGCCAAGTTAGGCCTGGGGACCTAGGGGCACATTGCTGGCTCCCCTCAGCCCTCATAGGCTCCTTCACTGCTGGAAGCATCATGCTATGGTCATGCAGGGTCCTGCTACCGGCTGCAGCGGGGCAGAACATGCCATCTCAAAGTGAGAAGAGATGCCGTCTTGGTCTGTGTGTCTGGGCTACTGAAATGATCAGGTACAACTCTTCTAACCGCTGTGAGTGCGACCCTGACTGTCACTGCTTGGGAATGTGTCTTAGATTGTCCTTTCATGGCCCTGAATAATGTTTCGTTTTACTACCCGAAGCTGATAACTAGACTATACTGACATTTATATGTCATATTTGGTCCAGATAAATGCTGAGGGGAAAAATATACCTTTAGACGTGTAGAGAGACATGCCTTGAATTTGTGACATACATTTGCATTCTCCAAAGGGGTAAGATTATCTCGCTGTAATTATGTAGTTCATCAACTGGCCACCGCTTGTGGGGCTTACCTTGCCCATTGCTGAATTTAGAGACCCGTACATTAATTTTAACTCTGACAACAATTGGCTGTAATGTTCCCTGTTGTCACTGCAGCCATGGAGGTCAGGCCTAATGATATGCCAAGAACTCTGTGACAGTTTGCATACAGACGCAGTTTACTCAGGTCTCAGCACTGCCATTCTCGGAAGATGAGGAGGTATTGAACTGTCAAACTGAGACTGAGCAGGTGACAGCTGATGCATTTTAGATCAGCTGCCTTCATGACTGATTTAGTAAACCTAACTGAGAGCAAGCAGGCTTTTTCTCCTTCAATATACTTTTTTAAAAAAAGAACAAGAAAACGAAGCTGTGAAAACGTGTAATTTTATTTTTAAACACTATACCTTCTTTTCACTTTGAAACCTTTAAGTGTAAAAATGATACAGGATGCAAGATCCGAGAGGATTTTTCCTATGGAATAAATTGAGGTAGAGAAATATTTTTATCCTTTCCACAGCTATATGACAATTTAACATCTGACTCTTTCAGTCAATCACTCTACCTGCTGTCTTCTATATATCATACAACTTCATTAAATAGATAATGCTCAAAATAACATAGACAAGCAACAACATGGAGAAACTTACACAACAAATGTAGCAGTGTGTTTCCTTCTCTTTCCTGAGTTGTTACTCCCTAATTTTGATAATGTTGATTAGAAAATAAAGGTATTTCATAGCATGTGTATTTCATAGTATGGTCAGAGTAAGTCTAGGGCTTTAAGCCATTTCATAAAGCACACCAAGCTTCTAACAGACAATGAATACAATGGTGTGGCAGAACAAGTGTCATTGTCATTGCATCTTGGTGCTCATAGGGCTGGTTGCTGTACCATGGAAGAAATAAACTGTCTCGTGTGTGCAGAGAGATGTTTCTGGTCTTTTCTGATGGGTAGCATTAACATTTGAAAGGCCTAACAGGGGTTTTAAGTGGCAAATTCTTTCCTGTCCATCACCGGTTTAGAGGATCTCCTTTTGGCAGAACAACTGCATAGTCCCAGAAGAGGGAGAGAGATTTTGAGGATGTCATTTTGGTGGTAGCATCCAGTTGTTTAGAGCTTTTTTTGTCTCTAGTGTCTACTGGCATGCAGAAGGACAGGATGTGGGAAGAGATTTCTTCTCTGCATCTCTCCTCTACTCTCTTTTTGACTCAAATATTCCCCTCAGAAAAGCTCTGCCATTGCTCCCCATGGTTATGGGAATGCTCCTGTGCCTGGTTTGGCTGCCAGGGAATACAGTGGATAATATATACCTTGGTTTCAGGAGAAAAAAGATTTTTATGTCAAGAGAATTTCTTGCAGTTTTTCTTGAACACTTCAAAATGTAAAGATGAGATGCTAATATGCAGAGTGTGAAGCATGTTTTTCTAAGTGACTTGATAATATGTTGCATATGTTTCTTTTCTATATGTTGTATTGTTTTTGAGAAATCATGTTTGCTTTTTTTTTAATCTCTTAAATACTGGAAAATTGGGTCACTGGAGCAAGGAGTAAACTTGTTGAATATAATGGTCAGAGATGTCCAAACCCTTCTGCATTTCTTTTGTTTCCCCTGCAGAAAATTGCAAGCTGAAAATAAAAGTATTTATGCAGAAGTCACATAAATGATACTCTTCCTTCAACACTAGCACAGCTGGGACTGCAATATTTCTAGTGGTGACTGACGTTTTCTCTCACCTCTGTCCTCTCCTCATGAAAATGCTTAGCCGCTCCCGAGGAGCGCAAGTGTTGGACAAAGCGCAGAGTCCCGGGGTTTGCCTTTGGGAGGTCTGAGGGAGGGAAGCGGCCATCGAGGAGATGAGCAGATATGCCAGTCACTAGAAGAAAGGTGATGACCCAGGGAGGTGACGGTGCCAGATCACTGTGTAGCTCAATCTATATAGCACAGTTCTCTAGTGGCTGTTGTTATTGTTTCCTTGGTGTATTAAAAGGGAGAGCGGGGTAGTGGTTGCAAAATGCTTTACAAAGCAGATTTATATATAGAGAGAGTTAGCACTAAAAACAGCCTTAAAAAGGTAATAAAACCCAAAATACTTCACTATTTCCAGGTAAGTGTGTGCGGGGGCCGGGGAGGGGAGAGGGGAAGGGAAATGTCTTTTAAATCTCTGTTATATCTTCATGTTAGAGAAATGCCTTACAGTTCTTGATGCAGGCTCACTTCCCTATATGCTGAAAACTCACTTCAATATTTATTGCAATTTAAGGTTCTATTATTGAATATAGTGACGCAAAACATCATTCCGGCAGAATGTTTTCTCCACAGACTCTGTGCTACACAGTCCTGCATCATCAAAAACAAATGCCATTTGGATTATAGAGAATAATAATTTTATTGGGGGATATTTGTGAATTGCTTTCTATAAACTTCTGTAATATTTATTTCAAATATATCTGTAATTTTTAGATTCTGATTCTTTGTAGGCTTCTTGTGTTTTCTTTAAATTATTCCAAAATCTTCCACTTTCTATTGGCAGAGAAAGTTTCCATTCCTATCTCTAATGTGTTTATTAAAGTCCATACCTGACACTGCAATCCCTGTAGCTACGCACTGGTCCCCAAATGTTGCCGGACTATTGGTGCCATTTATGTCTGAAACGTGGGGCCGGACACTAGGATGTTGCCACCTAAATCAAGATGACAGCCTGGAATTGGGCTTGAGCCCTGATGGCTCATCATGATTCAGCATCCCTGCCATCAAGGGAAGGAGATAAACACAGCAGTGGAATGGGCAGAGGGTGCCTTAATAAGGATTGTTAATGAAAGGAAGGTAGTTTTCATTTTAATGGTGAAATAGAATTTTTTTCCCAAATTCACTTTTTCCCCCTACCCCTGTGCATGGTTTAATACACAGAAATACACACTTGGGATCTAGTTATCTGGAGAGAAATAGTGCACACCTGGCCTGTAAGTATTCTGTTTCCTAGAACAGACAGAGCCAGAGGTCTGCTGGGGGGTGTGGGACTTGTGAGGGTGTGAATGGGTGAGGTGAGCTTCCCCTCTTGAGGTATTAATTAGCATAGCAATTAGAGAGAGAATAGTCTGCTGATACCCTGTCTATGGCGTCAAGAGCTCATCCTGAAAGAGAGAAAATAGTAGATTTTAGCTTCTCCTTCATGCTATTTCATGTTATTTCTGCTTCTAAACAAAAGCAGCAAACAGTGCAAAAGCAAAGGCATGCTGACAGATTGGGTCACCCTGTCAGGACAAGGAGTCCAGATGACAGCCCTCCCCAGCCCAAGTCATTATAGGCAGTGTTAGTTGTGTATGAAGTACAGTCGTTCCTTTGCTGTAGGGTAGCTGTTTGCTTAGCTCAATGAGGGAAGATGAGAGAGAAGCTCATTGCGTTTACAGCTAGAAAGACATGTTTAGTCCTGGGACTAAAATTATCAAGTCACTTCAATCTTCCTGTATTTTACTCTATAGGCTTGTAGTTTTCAACCATTTTTGATCTGTGAACCTCTCAACCATTTCCACTGAAGGCACAGATCTCTGTATAGTGAGTTAAAGCCCCACTGACAATGTTTAAATTTTTAATGTTTTCTATTCAAGTTATCCTTACAGATATCCACAAACCTTGAGTGCTTTGTGGACTACATTGTGAAAACTGTTGCTCTGAGGCACTAGTCAGGTTGAGTTGAGCCTAAAGCTGCTAAAAAGTTGAAGATTTTGGCTGGGGAAAACAAACATTCTGTTGTGGGAAGAGAAAAATAACAGTTTTGAGCTGGAGAGTTAATAGTATTATCTTTGAAAGTATTTACATTTTTTCCTTTGCATATTTTAAGCAAGCTGATCCTTGGACTCTGAGGTCCAAGTGCCCAGCAGCACTGATGAGGAGTGCGGACAGAGGTAGCCATGGAAGAAGCGTGTGAGTGATGCTTGCCTGTACAAGGTAGGAGCAGGTCATGGACCCTGGAAGACCAGAAATTCAGGCTTTAGCATATGATCTTTTGGGAAACAAAGGAAGTTTTCTGTAAGGACTTAGAAGTTTGTTAAAAGAAATATGTTTCAGGAATTGGTTTTATTCAGTGTTTCCTGATTGAACATTCTTTTTTTTTTTTTTTAAGACAACTATTTACTCTGAGGTCCAAGCTCGAATGTCCCAGGTGTTTTAGCATTGAGCCTGAAGTTACTGGTTGAAGGCCATCTTGAGAAGTAATATGGAAAAGGTAGCTGCCAAAGGGAAATGAAGTCCTGGTGGGATGGTGATGAGCAAATAATTCTAATTATTCAATGAACTAAATTTTGAAGTTACTGTAGAATTACTTCAGAAATAAGGAGGAAATAATATCAGCACAGGAATCGGCCAGCTAAGTGAACATCAGGCTTTTATTTTCATAGTTTCTTTTTCTTTGGAGACCTGCTTCCTAGGAGAAATTATCAATGAAGACAGTAACTATTTCTTTTTGCCCACAGCCAAGGAATAATTTCTTCTTTATGCTTGTTTGGACCTCCCTGCTGGCCATGAGCCTGCCTTTGACTGCATAGGTAGGGACAAGTTGGAACGACATAGTGCAGAACACCTGCTTGCTCCAAGATGCTAAACTGCTGCTTAATAGAAAATTTGATGTCTTACTTGTGTAGTTCTCAATATGAATCTACCCTCTTCTATTTCTTTGACTCCTGGCTGTGTGTGATGACTTTTGTAATAAGGAGGAATGGCTAAAAATCAATGGAAAGCTGCTTTAAAACTTTCACACATGAATTGGTATGTGTGCTTGGCATAGATTCTCAAATGCAGTCAAAGGAAATTAATGGCAAGAAAAGGATGCTGGCAAGGAGGGGGTGCGTCAAAGAAGTTTGGATTAGATGATGTTAGGTAAAGCCTTTTTAAACAGCATAGGAAGCCACTAGTATTGTTTGCTTCTTTGAAAGGAGTCTTTGTTTTCTGTCCATACTTAAACAGATCCTGGGAAAACAGAGTAGTGCCAAGCATGTTTAGACTTTTGGGATCTTGAGGAGGAAGCTGGCAGCCAACCATATACATTTTATCAGCCAGCTTGCTCCTAAACTCTGGGGTCTACATAGGAAAGCAGATTTGCTTTTTAGATTTTTGGCGGACAAAGATGGATTGCATCCCTTACGTGGCCAAAGGGAGAAGAGACGTTCTGTTTAAGGGGACAATTTATTTGATTGCCTTTCTTTGACTGAAGCGTTGTTTTTAAGAGGAGGAGGAGGACATATGCTTCTTGGAAAAACGTTGTTACTTCAAATGATGTGGAGCCTGCCAAGTTGTGGGGAGAGGAATGAGACTGAGATATGCAGTGTCATAGGCCTGGTTCCACGCCTGGAAAACTTGAAAGATATCAAGTATTTAAGTGGCTAGCGAGTGCTATTAGACAACAGCTTTCAGAGGTCTGTGTACTGTAAAAACCTCCATTTTAGTAACGTCAAACTGAAAGTTCCTCTTGCCTCAGAGGTGCTACTAACAATAATAAAGTTCCTGATATGCATAAAAGTATACAGAATTAAACACTAAGAGTATCTGCTTTTTCAGTTTTTTTGAGGACTGGAGTCTTATGTCAGTTAAAGCAAGCAAATTCATGGAATCACTGGAAATCACAACAGCAATTACTAATTAATAGTAATTATTACAGTGATTAACAGTAAGATATCTGCTTGGTGACATATTTGAAGAGAATCCTACTTTTGGTTTGGGTGGAGAAATATAGTAGTCCAGTATGTATGTAGAGTATGTGCTCATTTGGTTAATCACATTAATTATCACTTCAATTCTGCATTTACTGCTGTAATAAATAATCTTCACTTTATAGAAATGTTATTTCATTTAAAAAATACTCTGAAGATTTTTCACTTTGCTTAGGTAAGTACGTGGTGTAAATTTCTCCTAAATTGCATTTGTGCTTCTTAAAGGGAGCCTTTTACACTCCCTTTTCTTCCCTTGCCACATTGCTGCCTAAGTTTATAATTGTTTTTTACTATCTTTTATGATCTCATATATATTCTTCTCGGGTTTCTTTCAGTTTTTGAAATATACCTATGATAGTGCAGGGAAAAAAAATTGATTTGGCAAATTACTAACTGCATTTTGAGTGGTCTATACATGCTCGCCTAAATACACATAGAAAGCGAAGGTTTAGTTCATGTGAATGTAGAAACAACATTTTTGCACTCAGGAGTCAAACCTTGTTAATAGAAAGGACTGCAACAAACTATCTCTGAAGTTCATTTATGGGTTCGGCAAGGAAAGATAATTTTTAGCAAACAATGAAGTGGTGAAGGGGAAATGGAAGAAGAAAGGAAGAGAAAAGGTAGAGGAAAAGAGTGAAGAGGGAGGAGGAGCAGATAAACAGTTAGGACCACTCTACCTGATGAAAGATTTTAGGCCTCTCAGCTGGCTTGTTGGCATTTCACAAGGATTAGAGCATGTTTTTAAATATTGCACGAAGAAAGGTGTTTTAGCATGTTGCAAGAAGCTTTTGAAAGTGAAATAATATTGGTATGGTACTTCATCTGCTTTCTGCAGAAATGAAATGGCTACTGGTTCCCTTGCGCAGCAGCACCTGCACTAGCGGGGGTAGACCTCCACAGTTTCTCGGTAGGGGATGGTTCCACGCTGGTCAGGAGTAGCAGAAAACTAGCTGCAAGTCTCCACGTGGGTGCTGGCAGCTCTCCTTCCTTAGGGATTTCTCTGGTAAGTTATAGGTAGAGGAATATCTTGGTAAAACCAGGTACGTTTTTATGAGGGTAAGAGAGATCATGGCTGTCTTGGTCAGCTGAGGTTGATCTTGTACCCCCTGGCTAACTTCCTATCTGTGCCCCTAGACAGCAAAGCAAGCTGGCAATTCAGTAACTGTTGCTGTTCTTCAACATTGCTAGTTAATGTATAATTTAATAATTGCTAAAATTATTAAAAACAGGTGCAGAAGGCAAATATGTTTTAGAGGAGAAAAATGTATTTGTGTAGATATCTAGCTTCATTTTTTTTCTATGCTGCTTATTTGATGCATCTGACCTTTTTCTTAAAACAAGGAGATTTCAGCTTAGAGAAAAATCTTAAAAGAAAGAAAAAATTCCATGCTGGATCCTTTTCTTATGGGCCTTTATATGAAGTTGGGGACAGACTATGCAACCTTTCCTTTCAGGGAAGTGGAAATGCTGGAGGAATAGATGGAAAGGAAATTCCATCCTGCTGCTCCTCTCATCCACCAGGAGTTGGAAGGGGGCAGTCTGGCCACCACGATCCCTCCCCACCATGTCAGTGTGCTCACCAGCTCTGCAAACAAAGCATAGCTGAGAGACAGCCCAGCTCGGTGTATGAAGGATGACCAGAGTATTTGACAGGATGGCCAATGCAACTGGCCTGTGACAGATAGCTCTTCCCACTTCACAGTATGCAAAGTAGGCTAATGAACTAGCCTAGCATGTCATTGTGAGCTGGCAGAAGTGGTAGGCTGGGATGACAAATGGAGCTGCTTTGGCCAGGTCTTTCCTTTGCTTCTCTGCCTGAATGAGCTGTAAGTGCACGTGGGGCTGGTGCTTAGTTTTCTCTCCCTCCTCAAAGCTACCTATTCCCCATTGCAAGCTCTGGTTTCCAAGCACAGCTGCAAGATGAAAAAGAATAAGCAGACTTGTGACATAAGACCAAAGACTCATTATTTTGAGAATCTTTTCCAAGCAGGCCTTGCCAGGGAGATGCACAAAGGTACTGTTAATTTACCATATTTTGGGAAAAGGCATTGGCTGGAGAGCAGTACTGTCAAATGTATTTTCAACTTGCAGTCTTAGTACATTTTTTTTTAAGCTCTAATATGGCTTTTCCCCAAATCCCTAGTTATATAGTTCAAAGAGATGAAGCTATTGGATTATTGTCTCTTTCCTTCCAAGGAGCCTGCAAAATTCCTTCTAGAGCCTGAGTACAGAGGCTATTAAATAGAACGATTTGGTGGCATACTTTGCAGCATATGTGTACAGTTCATGTGAATGTAATTAGTGAAAACTAAATTTAAGACAGAAGGTCTTGCTATGGGTAGAAAAATAACTTAGGTTGTAGGCAACACTTTATTCAATTAGGTTTCCTGAGGAATTTTTATTTTTCACTTCTCTTCATCCCAACCATCTAACTGTTCTTAACTTTGCAAAAAAGCCCTCTACTCAGCTACTAAGTGAATCATTCTACCATCTTTTTTTCTTCTGTTTCTTATGCAGTCAAGGAAACAGAAACAATACAAATATTCGTGCATTAGTGTCACCCGAGTCATTGATCAGCACTCCTTTGAAGTAGGCACTGTACAAACATACAGCAAGAAGAAAGTCTTATTTTGAAATACTTATAATCTCTCCACAGGTTTAACAAATACATCAACAAATAATGCCCATAACTTATAAGGAATCAATTGTTTCAGTTTCACTTTCAAAACCCAAACATATTCCTACAGTCTGTCTACAAAAGAATGAAGTGTGTCAGGCAATGTTTGCAATGTACGTCACACCTAATCCATGGGGCTCTTTATATCTAATGAGCCTCTATTTTGTTGTGGGGTTTTTTGTTTTGTTTTTTCTTTTCCAAATCCACTAACCCTTAACTGGGAAAATTCCCTTATAAATTTTAGTGGTTTATGTAAGAGAAGATTCGATACCAATCAAATATAAAGATGAGACTTGTAAAATGTTTTATTTTGAGAATCCATGGAGACCACTTATTGCTACCAGCATCACCTAATCACGAGCTTTGAGTGAGGCTTGAAGGGACGTTCTGAGGCTAGTACTAAATCGGTCATGTTGGCAAAAATGCTTCTAGCTACACAGGCTATTAAAAAAAAATTAAATCCAGAGCCATGGAACAGGAGCTACTTAGATGTTTGATATGCCACTTTACAAGCAAGTTCCTGAATTTACTAGGCTTCCAACTTGCAGTGAGTTTAGTTAGAGATGTTAGATTGCAATGGAAATCAGAAAATGCAGGAGCAAAAAAATAGTTTTGTTTTGTTTTTTGCTCATTTGCTGTACAATTTCTTTTCAATTTCTTTCCCCTAAGTAGCATTCAAGAATGCCTTTGTAGGTAGCATTTTCCATGGATAAACTGTCAAGAGATCAGACTCTGTGGTGGCTCCAGAAAAATTTTGGCATTAGTGCTATTGCTGAAAAGTGACCCAAAGAACTGTGAAACATTAAATTTTTTTCTCTGATGACTTGACTTCCATGACAACGTATAAAGAAGATGAGAACAACTTTGTTATTTCTTTTTAATATGAAATATCTCTCTTTGAGAACACAGAGAAAAAATTGGCTACGTCCCCAGACTTTAAATGAGAAACAAGGATGATTAATCGTTTTTTTTTTTAAAAATACTTTTTCTTTGAATAACATGTTTGATTTTCAGTTAAAGAACTGTCGAATAAAAGTCCAAGCATTTTCAACAATTTCAACATGATTTTGAAAGTCTAGCTAATCTCACATTTTGCTGGATGCTATAATTTGACTATGTCTCTTGAGTTTTTTAGGGAAAAGCAGAATAGAGAAGAATAATTTTTCTGATATAATAAAAGATATAGCTGCCCCATCACATAGCTTCATCCACTTTTGTCTGCCAGAATAACTGTAAAAGCAAAAAGTACTTTAAAAGAAAAAACATTTTATAGGCTTTTGTACTTCCCCCAGGTTTTTCTCTGAGACCAATACATGTCTTCAGTAAATTCCTCATCCTATGTTGTGTTCGGTAACCATCTGCCTACCTGATTAAACTGGATGATTTTGGAATAATGCTGCTTATTTCATTGGAATTTTAATTCAAATTGTAAGGCAATCTTTGAGGTCAGAATCACACTTGACTTCCATATGTGCATGTTTGGGACTTTTCTGATGGTCTCTAAACCAACTGCATTTACTGAATATGCGTGTATGACATTTTTATTCATGTTAGAATATACGATGTATTCTAGCATTATTTTGCAAACTGCTCGGCCCTGTGTTGTAAAGGCAAGAATTAAAGCTCAGAAAATTCAGTAGTAGATGGAGTCAGAAAGTTCAGTCTGGTAGCAACAATGCCACTGGCACCCTGAAAATAAGAAAACAACAGTGTGCAGAGAAATGGTAATGCTGGACTCTGCAGCTCCGAGATCTTTGACATCCAGTGACCTTTCAGTATAGGACAATCTTTTCCCTATCAGTGAGGTGGCAGATAGACTACATGTATGTGGAGGCTTGATTTGTTCTGAAGTGATGCCAGCACAAAGACTTCATCTGTAAAAATTTTTTCTATTGCTATATAGAAATATTTTCACCAATACAGTTCTGAGTAGGATACAATTAAACCAGTCTAAGAATGCCTTTAGCAGTATTTTTTTTTCCCTGGGTGAACGTGACTCTTATAGCCACATTTTCATATAGTTTATCTGCTTCCAAACTAAGCAGAGTTGTATGGCTTTAACAAACCCTTGGAAACAGTGTGAACTCCAGTTAGCTGCTTCTGTTGCTACCTAAAATATTAGTTTTGTGGCTTTTAGAGTTGCACTCACAATTTTGCTTTCCGTCTTATCTCAAGAAGTCAATGAGGTATAGGTGTTTTGGGAGTACAGAGAAAGTGTGAGAAGAAGAGTAGGGGAAGAAAATAGAGGAATGGTAACGTGGCCTCTGGTATTTCCTTTATCAGAGCATCTGTCCCCATCTGCATGGTGTAGCAGAACAATTTCAACTTTATTCTTGATGCATGCAACAAGCAGCATCGCTCTTGCACATTGATCCTTTTCTAGACATTCCTCTGAGCCTAAACTTCAGGACCTGTTTACATGAAAGATGTCTGTAGGTAAATATTCCACTGTTGGCTTCAGAATTAGCTTTTCTACTTATTTTTCCATACCTGAAAGGAATGAAAATACAAATCATTGCCTGAATTCACAAAATGGCAATTTATATATGCCTAAATTAGTAGTAGGTGCACTCCAAGAATGTTATTAAGTGGGGCCTCTTGGAGACACAGGTAAAGCAATGCCAAAATACCTAATCTCAACAAGGATTAGATAATGCAAAACGTCTAGAGAATTTGAAAGTCAAAGCAACATGTCTATATCATGTATCTTTAGATTTGGGCAGAAACTGATGATTTCCAAAATTGTATTTTTAGGATGAAAGTGCCTAATCAACATCGCCCAGAGAGGCTGTGGAGTCTCCTTCCCTGGAGACATCCAAACCCCGCCTGGACGCGGTGCTGTGCCCCCTGCTCTGGGTGTGCCAAGCAGGGGGTTGGACGGGATGATCTCCAGAGGTGCCTTCCGACCCCTGCCAGTCTGGGACTCTGTGATGTCTACTTTTGGACACTTGTCTCTCTTTTTTTCTTATTTTAAATCTGACAGGAAACACGCAATGAAGTGTCCTCTTCCTCCTAGTGACCTTAAAAATCTAGTAGTGGGACAAGAAAAAACAGATGGCAACGGGCAGGTGCCACAGTAAAAAAAGTGTGGAAGAATATTTTCATTGAAGGAGGGCATCCTAGGACAAGGCATTTTTGTGTCCAGTACTTTAGTTTTGCTTTGTTTATATAAACTTTTATAGTTCCATGTTATCTTTTCAGGAAAGTTTAATACTTAATGCAATTATTTATAGATGCTCTCTTGTTTTATGTCTAGTGTTTTCTTTCTCCAGAAAGTTTTAGCATGGAAAACGTTGCTGTACTCATTCTGAAATCCTGCCTCTGCTTTCTCAGGCTTCCTTTCCTTTCCCCATCTTGGTGGAAGTATTAACATATCTCACTGAATGTTACTTAAATAGTAATTGATCTTTATACCTCTGAGCACCCTTTCTGATAGCGACCACATTTAGGGCCATTGTGAAACCTTTTTGACCTGATTATGTGATTCCAATCAGCAGCGCACTGAGCTGCCCAGAGTGCTGGCTGATGGAGAAGCCGCGGTTTAGAGCTCGGTTCTCTTGTCACTGACAGCAGCTACATGCAGGCAGGCAGAGGCGGGTTTGTCCCTTCATGATGAATTTGGGTTATTTCTTATTTTTCTCTTTCAACTTCTATCTTTCTGTTTGAGACGGTACATGTTTCCAGATGCTTTTTATATTCAGGACAAGTTCTTGCTGCGATCATCTCTCTCTGAATGAGACTTCAGTAGCAGCTATAGCTTTTTATACTTTAAATGTGAATTTCAGCCTTGGTTAAGCGAGAAATTAATTCTGACCTCCCTTCTGTACCAAAACTGCCAAATGAATGGCAATTAACTCTGGACTATTAAACCCAAAAAAGCTTTTCTGCAACTTCTGGGAGCTGACCTGGAACTTCCTTTACGAAAGGGAATGAAAAGCAAATTGGAAGCTGTAGAGGATTTTTGAGGTCTTTTTTTTGTGGGGGTGGAGAATGCGTATATTATAATACCCTGTCTTCTGGTTCATCTTTTAACTTCTTCAGGTTTCTGGCAGAAGGAATTGCCATTGTCTCTAGGCCCAAGGCAGCCCACGGTATTTGTTGCTGGCTCTCTTTGGCCGTCCTTTGGCCGTAGGTTTTTCAAGTTCTCCCTAAAGACAGAGGTTAGAGGTACTGGTGGATCGCTGGTTGTGGGCAGCCCTCCCCACAGGCTTGTGTTTAACACCAGCAAAGTTTTGTTTTCAGGTTGTTAGGGTTTTTTTTTTTTTTCCATGTCAGTGTCTGTGGCTGGAATAATTTTCCATGTTTATTTTACGCTTTTTAATGCTGGATGTGTATTGAAAAAAGCAAAGAAGCAAACCCTCTTCCAAAGATAAATAAATAGCTGTTACACAGCCCCAAGCCCTGCAGGTGGACATTCTTGCTTGCTGGGCTCAGCATCCCCGTGTGTGCATATACCTTCTCCTCTTCTAACTGGGCCTTTTGGCTGCGTCTGCCCGGCACCGACTGCTCGGCTCTTGTTATTGATGGTCTGCCCTTCAGGTTCTTTCCTTCTACCCATTTGCTTCTACAGTATTGAAAGAATTGCTCTGGTATTCTGACTGTAACTGGAAATAATATTTTTTGTGTAGGCAGAGTAACCTAGATTTGAGGTAGGTGCATCCTCTACAGATGGACAAATAAAACAGTGATATTTAGCAGATACCAATATAATTGACTGAAGCTATTAATTATAGACACAAATGGGTAGAGAAAAATAAAATATATGCTTCAAAACTGTCAGGTATTTGACACTAAGATTACTCAGCAGAGCAGAGGGGGATTGTTTTGGGGTTTTTGAGCAGTGACAATCTGTGTTATGTAGTGAAATCTGCTAAGCCTTTTACACGTAGATATTCACTTTGCTCTGCGTATATTAAACATTTGGTTATCCCTACCTAACATTCGTACACCGCAAAACCTTCTGTATACAAGGTGAGATGGGCACACTGACTGAAGGCCTGATGATTGACTGAGCTGTCGCATTCTCAGGGCTTCAAGAAAGGTTTTTACTCAACGCTCTTTCCCGCAGGAGTTCACATTTGCTGTTTTATCTCTGGGAGTGAGCTTAGTGACAGACGCACACTGAGAGTCAGGGAGAAATGCCATGGGAGCTGCTTAACAGCATTCAGATGCAGAGATGGCATTTGATTCCCAGGCTGCTTTGCTGCAGCTGCTTTATAAGAAATCTAAATCAGGAAACTCTACAGGGTATCAGGAAAGCAGACCTCTGATCTGCGTGCTCTTGCCATTAAAAACTGAGTCCTGATTCTGAAACAATAAACAAATCTAAAGGTTACTGAATAACTCCTATTCATTTTGGTGGAACCTGTGAAGTGGCAGAATAGCAGGTGCGTGGACATACAACCGCATGTGATAGGACTGCAAGAGTTCTCTGACAAGGTGTTAACAGGTTGCCTGACATACTCATTGTAGCTGTTTTAATGTAACGTAGAAATTGTGGTAGTCCAATTCCTACGCGTTGTTCAGGCGAAACGTTCTGGATGTGGTTTAAAGCAAGCGCCAGCCTTTTGAAATGGTTCCCAGTACCTGCGTTACAGATATCAAATACTCTGTTAGAGATAGCTGAGCTTGAAATAGTTCTTTTGCATTTTATTCTTTATACATCATGTTAATTTATATTTATAACTATCTGTAGGTAGGTAAATGAAGCTCTGCAGTAATCCTTTTTCTTTCCCTTTAGATGTATAGGGCCTGAAAAATCTAAAATACCATAGGAGTAGACGTGTTAATGTTATGTTGACACTTCGCCTTTCATTCAATGGAAAGGTAACTTTTTGTGATTCATTTGGTGCTGTGAAATTAAGAAAGTCGCCAGAAATGACTCGATGGGAAAAGTGATTAAAATGTAAGCACTGCAGCTGTAAGATAAGGTACTCTATGATGTCAGAACTGTGAATTGTTGATGAAGTTTGAAGTAATTATATTTTGCATGGTATTTTTAAATTCTCATATAAGACAATTGATTTAAATACGGAACCTTTGAAATACAAAGAATTAACCTCACCTTCCAGGCAAGATGCTTAAGGTTAAGAATAATAAAAACATAAATCTTGTGTAAGTCTTATTAAAAAAGAAATATCTGCACAATCTGAGTTAGATTTCTTTCAACCAAAAACTCCTATTCTGAAATGCTACAGTTCTGACAGTGTGACAAATTGCTGGAACAAATGCTAAATAGTTAAATGGACAAGTGATGGATGGCCTCATAAGCCTTGCAGGGCAGCCTGTGTAAGATACTAATTGGTTCTGTGGAACTGCTTTTAGTCAATAAATTCACTTGAGAGATTTTTTTGTGTGTGTGTGTGTTAGATATCTTTAAAGAATGCAGTGCTGTAGGTGACAAACCACTTGCAATGTATTAGGCCACCAACAACTTTATTTTGTCTGCTATACCATCTACCTTCTTTCAAGGATATAACCTACTAAAAATCTATTATTGATGCATTGCTGTCTCTCAAATGCTTCTGAATTATGAGTTTATTTGGAAGCCTCCAGAATTTTCTGATGCTAAAAAATGCCCATGTTAAGTTTTCCAGTGTTTGCAATTGCTTTTTTTTTTTCTTTTTCTTTTTTCCTTCCCCTGGAATAGGTTCTGCCACCATTGCTCACTTTGAGCAATACTTTCCACTGCAGATAGTCTAAATATTAGTGAACTCCCCTTGTGAAAAATATTGTCAAGGTGAGTAAAGGCGATTAGACTCTGGCCCTCGGGACCGCTGCCAGTAAAGATCTGAGTAGTCACTTCTGGGACTGAGTTTGGAGATGAGGGAGTGACTGAAAAGGGGTTTTCAAGATTCTCAGTTTGAATTTAGGCCCCGGTTGTTCCCTGTTCTGAAGTCCCTAGATTTCACTGAGCTCTCCTGGTGGAGCCATAGCATTCTCAAGGGTATTCAGTAGTTGTGGGTCTGCATATACCCCAGAGCGTCCCCATCCTGGGCAGAGATTGCGGCTTGCGCTACAGGCTACACCTGAGCTCGAGAGGACTGAAGCCCCAGGAGGCGGCTTTGCCCACCATGCCGGCGGACGCGGGGCTGACGAGGCTGGTGTCACGGCACATCTCTGCGTCCCTGCTCGGCCCAAGCCGGGCTGTGGGAGGGCTGGACGCAGGGTGCTGGCCGGGGACAGGAACGCAGGCAACGGGGCCCAGGTCTTTGCAGGCAACGCCCCAGCTTTTTCGCTGCCCCGAAGTGCTTGTGTTTGTTGTGGTCCTGGGCAGGGACCCCAGGAAGGGTTGAAAGCGCTCACCCCCTTGTGTCCCAACGGCTAGCGGTAGGTGCTCGGCAGGTGCACAGGGCTGCGCGGCCGTGACGGGACCTGCTGCCTTCGCATCACCCGCGGACGCTGGAAGGAAAAGCCTCGAGGCTCTTATATTTTAAGTCCTTCAGTCCTTTGTTGAATCTGGCCCACAGCGATTTCAGTGGAAATATGAGACGCAGAGTTTGGTCTTGGTTGCTTTTGTTTTGGGGTTGGGGTTTTTCTTTTTTTCTGAGGTGTGTGGTTTTTTGTTTCTTGGGGTTGTGTTTTTTTTTTTCTCTCTTTCCTTTTTTTTAATCAGTGCTAAGAAGAAATCTTTTCATGGTAGCTTAAAAATTTGACCAAACCTCCCTCAATAAGTGAGCCAGGGAGGGGACAAGGGTTGAGATGGTTTCACAGTATTTCCAGAAAGCAATTTCCTGTTTAGTAAAGTGGAATTGATTAATTCTGAAAACATCAGGATTTAGAAGGCTAATCTTTGTGAGATAAAGGAAAAATCTGAAATTAATTTAGAATTTAAATAATGTGAAACTTAAGGGAGAATTCAGCTCCGGGTCTCAATTCCATTCTGATCCCACCTTCATTGCGAAACATAGCTTAATTTTTGGGAAGTGACTAAAAGTTAGTGAATCTGGTTGCTTTGCATTCTCTCCCATGCTCGCATATATGAGATGTTTCATAATTAAAGGCTATACTTCAACTGCTTTATATTTAAACCAAGTTTGACTAACAACACATACTAGCTACCTTAGCAGCAGTGTTGAAATAATTAGATAGAGCAAACAAGGAATTTCTAGAATGTTCTGTAACAAAAAGCATTAAGAAAAGGGCTGCATTTCTGTCAGTGTTTGTACCTAGGTTGTCTAATATATATGAACTTCAAGAAAACTTGTCAGGAACAAAAATTTGTGCAGCCGCCTTGAGTTATTTTCAGTGCAATACAGTGTAGTCAAGTCTGGCAGGATACATATTTAACTGGAAGGAAAATGTGGTGCTTTGGGAGACTGTGAACACAAAGATACGCAGGCTCCTCGTAAAGCCTTTGGGAGGAGGTAGATGTCTCAAGGAGAACTTGCTGTGCGTGACATACAACCCATCCCTGGCTCCCCAGTGCAAGAAAAACACGATTTGTCACTATGGAAAAATAAATTCAAGTAGTTATGTGACAACAATACTAATAGCTTTTTCCTTAAATCCTAGCATATAATTAAATTTTATGACCAAAAATACCACGCCAGGTGAAAGCTTGTATTGCATAACTTACCTGTACATGGATGGTAGCTTTCTTGTGCAGGTTAGCTGATGGAGGTGTGCAATGGGTTGAACAGATCTGTTGTTGATCCAAACAAGCAAGGGCTGAGTTGTAGGAGTTCAGAGCTATCCTGGTAGGGGAAACCTGCTGGATTTGTAGCCATCTGAGAATCAAGAGATAAATGCGATATACTTTCTTACATTTAATCAGACTCTGTGGCTCCACAGTAAAGACCCATGGGTCCCTCTGGAGCAAATTTATAATGAGTATTTTAGTTTATTAATGCAAAGGATTGTGACTATACACAAAACAGAACAAACAAATGTTATGTGATCTCCGATACACCGATCTGTATTTATGCTTGCGTAGAAGCCCGAGCTAGGCTCATTTAGGATATTAAGCCATAAAGTTTAACTACTGAATCAGCCAAAGACAGTAGCCTAGAAATTTTCTGTGCAACCAAGATAATTGTTATAAAAAGCATTTTACCTTTTTTGTTTAAAATTGATTTTGAGCTTAATGCATTTGAAATTTTTTTTTTGTGTTCTGTAATATAGCACACTTTGCTAGACATCACATGTAATGAATTGTTTACATCAACCTGAAGTATTTACTACGTGGCCCTTAAAATGCTTTTAAGGGTAATCTAGCAATCTGCAAGTGATGCTGTGCCAAATGAAGAGAGCTTACAGCATAGAGCACTCCAGCGAGTGGTCACCAGGCCACAGCTTAATTGTTGTGAAGCAGATGTTGAGGTTTAAGTACCAACATCCTTTTCCTTGTAAATCAACTGGAGAGGAGGCTCTTATGCACATCTGGACACTGGAAATCTCTCCTTTGAATTCAGCTGATAGGCTTGGATGTTGCAAGTGTAAAGTACTTCTTCCGGTGTAAAGAACTTGTACTTACTGTGTGTGTATAAAAATCATGATGCAAACCCCAAAAGGCTGTGAGTTCTTGTGGAAACCTATTAGTCACCTCAGAAAGGAGGAGTAGGCTGTACTGTGGGTACAGTTGATAAGGAAACTGCTCTAAAAGCTGCTCTCATTTCCTAAAGTTTCCCAGCTAGACTTGAACTTTAAAACTTGAATGGGTTTTAAATTAAGAGTCTACTTTCAAATAGCTTATGAAACACAGGTGATGAGCCGATATGTTTGTCACACTTGTATATTTAGGAAGCCATGTGTTTATTAAGTGTTGTATCACATCTGTGGGAGAGACTGCAGCTGCTTATAACTTTGGCTATAAGAAATCTGCTGACCTGCTGGATTCATTAACAGTTTAGAGTTATTGCTTAACCTTTTTAAAAAAAATTTTTTTAAGAGTTTATAAATGTATCTCTTTTCAGAAAACCTGAATGTGCGATGTTAGAAGACAAAGAGATTGAAAGACTAAAACTGCCAAATGTCAAACTTGCAAGGACCTACTGAAATTCAGGACAAAATCCAAATTCAGGTAAATTCTTAAGTTACCATCTGTTCTGTTCGCAAGTATCTTTTATATACTATAAATATACCACCCAGTAATAGCTTCCCAGCTGTGAAAAACCCATTCTCCTGACTGTTCTTTTAATTCCTCTATAAAAGTTTGGTTTTGAAGTTGTCCATCTGCCTAGATGCCAGTGTGACAGGCATTAATATAATATAATAAAGGGTAAATTAAAACATCTGCTAAAATTAATAGAAAAATGTTCTATTTGGCATAGCAGAAAAAAAATTAGCATGGAGAAACTGAACAGTCTGAATTGGTAATAATAATTTTGAGATATGGAAATAATAAAGGAGGCACTTGGGATCTGGACCAGCAAGTCTTTGTGCTCAACTATAAGCACGTGAGTAACCCTGTTCTTGGCTTACTTGCATGTCAACCTAACAATAAACATATAATTTGAAAGAAACAGGTTTTACATTCTGGTACAGCTATATAGTTATTGAAGATTGATTTTACTGTTCAGTATAACCCTCAGCAGGTGCAGTTCTATCAGGAAGGTAAGAGTACTGTATTTCCCTCTTCATCACCACCTTGCTCTGCGTATGTGCTGAGATGCAGCTTAGAACTGTAACCACGCGGCCTCCCGAAGCTAGGTCCAGGCTACGTCTGAGTCCTCCTGACAGAGCAGCCAAAGGGCAGACTGCCTGTCAGGATTTCCCCATGAAGTATTTTATTATAAGCACCTATGTGCATCTTTTGCCCTTGTACCAAGTCAGCTGGACTGGAGCTGTGTCTGACCCTGGAGCTGCGCAGGGGTGTTAGCCTGCTGCCGTGCCCAAGTGATGTATTTCCTACAGGCTGAGAGTTTGCAGAACATGCGTGTACCATACTTTGAATGTAGACAGCATATAGCATATATTCATTGCTCATACTGCTCCAGCAACAGGAGCTTGTCTTGGGCTACGCATGAAGAGAGTTAGGGAGATGAAGAAGGCAAGTTAATCTTGCTAGTTACAGCTGGTAAAACAAGGGGTGATGGACACAAGGGACAACCTGGGAGGTTCAAGTTGGACATTAGGAAAAGCTTCCTTACAAGGAGAGTAGTACAGCACTAGGAGAGGTTGTTCAGGGAGGTTGTGGGATATTTCTTCATCCCTGGAACTTTTTGGGACTTGTTTAGATAACACTATGGCTAGCCAGGTCCAACGTTTGTGGTCTTACTGCAGGTGAGAGGTTAGACTACAAGACCTCCAGAGGCATTTTCCAACCGACTTGTCTGAGTCAATGCTTGCTCAGATCAAAGCGCGCTCTCTAGCAGAGACCAGGAGCAGGCAATTAGGAAAAAGCAAAAGACCTCAATATTCTTCTACCATCTGGCAACAAGGGGGTCAGGCATTTCCCAAATGAAAGGGGTTGTCTTTGTATTTATTTAATAACCATGAAAAAGTTTGGTTGAGATGTTTTAATTTTTTTATCCAGCAATTATTTCAGCTGTGAACTATATCAGAATTGACCTTGTTTTAGAAAGAGTTTTGGTTTTGATTTTTAATGAAACATTTTTTTAATGGGAAAAATTCCTATTAATTTAATTACATTTTTCTGGTGCACTCTGTCAGCTCTGCCTTACTGCTACTTTGTGGGTTGGCAGGAAAAGATGTTCAAATTCCTGTTTATTAGTTGATCACTTGAATTCTTCTGCACTGTCCCTTGGACCTCTCTGCTCAACCTCTTAAGTTGGCTGGCTTGGGAAAAATGGTCTTTCATTTTCTTGATCAGCCACGTAGTCCATGCCTGAGTAGCTGAAGTAAAACCAGGTTGTTGTTATATACTTTCTAGCATTAAAAATGGGCAGCTCTGATTCAGTCTCTTCTGAGGCTTAGCGGGGATTTTAAGGTTTGCAGCATTTTCCCCAGTTGCCAAGCACTGTATCATGTGCGTGTCTCCTCCTGTTCCATGTATATTTTTTTTAAACTGGGCGCTGATCCTGGGTTTGTCTCCAGCATGACTCAATACCTGAGTCTGTTTCATTATGTTATTTTAGAAACGTGCTGTGATTACTGCCTAATGCCTTTGTGCACATCTCTTGGCCTTCTCCTGGAAATGGGGATTAACCTTCTACGGCATTTTTGATCTAGCTAGCCATGGAATGTGAATCACTTCTACTGCTGGTAAAAGGCTTTGCTGAACTCTGTGAAGTCTGCCTTCAGAGGTGCAAAGCACCTCCGTTCTCCCTGCTGTTCCACAGACCAATCTGTGCCGTGCCCTGGAAGACATCTCTGTCTCGGTGTCATTGCCTCCAGCAGTTGTTCTCTTGGGCAGAACGCTTTCTGTACCGTGTAGCACCGGAGGCTCAGTAACGCACGCTGTAATAACTTGGATGCGCTCAGCAGCGCCTTGTTGTGCCGCTTGCTAATGGTGTCGGATCGGGCTGCACACCTCTGCTCCACCCAGCGGGGAGCTGATGGGCCCGGCCGGGCGTTGCGCAGCCGTCGCCTCTGCCAGCAACCGATTTCATGTGGGTGCTGCTCCCAGGCCACCTCCTGAAGCATCGCACCCAAGTGCAGTGCTGTGACACTGGAGGAGCATGCCCTGTCTATGATTTTCTTTACTCATTGGATGCTCATTCTTGGACCTCTGGCTATTCCCATTGTGCAGCAGGATATGAAAATTATCTCAAGGGTTTCTCTGTGTATCAAATCTAAAAAGAATATGTCATGCCTCTAATCATGACCTGAAGGTCTCTTTTTCCATTCGTTTTTATCTGGGCATTTTCTTACCAGATGTCGAAAACAAACATTGTCCCTTTGAGATGAATGGTATATTTCATGTAGGAAACATCAGTTGCATATATTCAGTTCTATACTCTCTCAGTTCCTTACAAAGGCTTACGGGAACTTGGTGAACGCTCTGCTCGCACGCAATTAGAAGCATACTTCACAACTATCAGGGATGTGTGTATATACATACGCATACCCCTATCGCCTTTATTTTTTTTTTTTAAAAACCTTCCCTTTTTAGCAGCCTGCTTATGTATTTGATATCGTAAAGATGAAAGGTTTGTAGGGAAGCCCGGATGAAGGCCAGGGATGGAGACACATAACAGAAAAAAGAGAAAAGCAGAACAAAACCACAAAAAAACTGATTCAGAGAGCCGAAGACCCGTGTGTAAATAGCAAAGACCACTGTGAGAAGCAGTTATTTTCTATCTTCTATTTTTTTGTTATGGATAATTTTTAAAGTTATGGGGGGGGGGGATTCTTTTACTTCAGATAACATAACTTTCACTATCAGAGTATGTTGCAGTGGCACTCAGTACCGCTGCCCTAGTTAAGGGGCTGTGAGAAGTATTTCTGTTATAAATCTGGAAGATTGTATCTCTCTCTTCTCATACTGCATCATCCTGAAACTTGACAAGTTGTCAGTGGAGAGGCAATTATTTCTACCAAAACATTAAGAACATAACTTTACGTTTCTAAGGTTTGTAGTGATATAAGAATAAATGCATTTAGGAGAACCTGTAGTGATATAAGAATAAATGCATTTAGGAGAACCTGATGAGGCTGTTGGGAGTTTTTGCTTTACTTTGCCCCAACTGTAAAACTTGCATGTTAATACCATAAAAATGAAATTTTGCTTACTCTTAGTTGAAAATGAGGTTTAATTGTGGTTGTAATTTTCAGGGGTGAGGGAGAGGGAATGACACAGTCAAAACCCTAAGAGACCTGAAAAAAACCAGTAGGGCTGGCCACAAAATACTGCTCCATCCCATGAAAGAGAGTTGATATTATTTCCAGTGTGCAAATTGCTGTTGATTTTGAGAGCAGCCGGTGTTAGAGGAAGAGGCTGCGTTTCCCAGCGATGACTCACTGGATCTCATGAGCATCAGGGAAGAATGGGTGCAAGGAGAGCCAGGAACAGTTGTTAGGAGCTGGGCGGCCAAGACTATTAGCAGACTATATCTTGTTACTTTTACTTTGCAAACTCCCAAGAAGAGTGAACATTTTGGAAGAGTGAGACAAAGACCAGGGAGCCAGGGGAGTGGAGAGCATGTTTGGAGGGGCAAAAGGAGTCTGGGGAAGAAGAGTGAAGTCATCTGATAACGTACCAGCTTAAAGGAGTGCTTTGAATCATCAGTGAAATGTATTGAAGTAGTAGTATGAACAGTTTAACCAATTGAGAGTAAATGAACTGCAAATACAAAATTAAGATTACCCTATATTTCAGGTTAGTTGTTAATGTGAAGAAAGCTAAGTTGCCTTGGCAAAGTTGGCAATTTTTAGCTCTTTATCACGACTTAGCCTTAGGAATGCTGATTATTATGAATGGATGATAACAGTTTTCTTATTAAAAATCTTCAAGGAATAAAAGTTCATTCTTTTCCACCTTTCTGTAAAATCGAATTTGAACCTTTCTTCCCTCCATAAAAACAGGGAAAATGAATTTGGATTATTTCCCAGCAGCGCACTTATTGGGAAAGATGTGGGAGTTTAACATTGACATTCCTATAGTGGAGGTGTCTCATTTGCTGGCTTGGAGTTACAATGCTTTCCTCTTGGACCTCAGCTAAGTCACTAAGGCTGCTTCTTAGGGCATGGATGAGCCGAGCTCAGTTCTCTGCTCTAGCATCCTTCTGTGTCCCAGATGGGTTTTATACACCTTGCTTCAACACTGGGCTCTGCCTCAGTTATCCTGTTGTTTAATATTGGACAATGAAATAGAAATTTGACTGAGAGTTGGAGAGATCAGCTAGATTGTTCGTATCTCACATGAATGCTGAAGGCCACAGGGCTACTGACTAACATGCAAAGTAATCCTTGTTATTTTGAGGAACATTCTGGTTTTGATCAAAAATCTTCTGTGTACCTGTCCAGTAAATATTGAGATTTTGATACTTTTCAGATAGAAATTTGGGTCCCCAGTAGCTCTATTATTATTAGTATTTTTATTAGAAGCCTAAACAGAAATCGCGACTAGTAATATACAACTCTTCAGAGAATTTTCAAAGGACTTAGTAAAAATTTGTTTTTTCTCAAATCAAAAGAAATAAATGAAATCTGTTACGGCTAAAATTCTTCAAGTGTTTATGGATAGAACCTTTATTTCTCACAATCAGGTATGACTGTTACCATTTACATCACTATACTGCTGACACGTGCAACATGCTGAAAGCAGACTGACACCATGTGGTCTGTGCTGAGTGGATGGGAAGCAGAAGCAGTGCGGGGGGACAGGTCGCAGTGCCTAGGCGGTGAGGTCGGGGTTATCCCTGATGCATTGGCTATTGTATCTGTACGTACATCTTGAAATCATGAAACTGTTTTCTACAGTTCCTCTGCCTAGTTCACGAGTATTATTTCCTGCAGAAGAGTGGTCAGCTGCTTAACAGAACGAGAGGAGAAAGTGTGAAGATATTAAGTAGTGTCTCAGAGACGCCGCTGGAGTTTGTGTGTGCCTGGGGAAGGTGCATTAGTACACTCATCCAAGGAGGTGCAGACACATGCAGATTTTGATGAGTGCGACAGCTTATGCTTGTTTGCTTAACAGCTGGGACCTTCTTTACTAGCAGCATCACCAGTGTAGAAGTGTTTCATACATGTGCCATGTACTATAAACACCAGATTGCCTCCCTGCCTGCCAAATTCTCAGGACATTGGTGCCCATGAAGTTGCTCTGAGAGTGCTGAGCAATCACTATAGCGTTTGTGTTTGCTTTTGTTCACAGGACGTGAGCATGTTGAAACGGGAATGGTGCATTAACAGCTCAGTGTCACATTGAGGTTGCCACTCTTAGCGTGAGCTCACACCCTGTAGAAGGTAACACTGATCTGAATAGGGCTTAAAAGAGAGCCCATCATAATTAATGAGGATGTTAACCTCCTCCTTGGAAGACGGCTGAGATCCACACAGACTCCTTCCCATGAGATGAAAACAGCTAGAAGGAAGGAAAGAGAAATAATTGCTGAATTTTGAATTTTTTGGCTATTGACAGCTTTTATGTACTTGGCAGTCAGGCTGCTCCTATCATGGTTTTGCTCGATGTTTCCCATTGATCCATTTCCCGCAGTTCCCAGATGAGCAGAATATGGCCACGCAGAGGTCTAACTGCATAACCTGGTTGCTTCCTGATTTTGCTTTTTTCCTTAATTAGCTCTTTAACCTCACTGGCCTTCCAGGGTTGCCTCTCGCCATTCCTGTATTAGTTCCCCAAAAACTTGCTTTTGTGCATCTTTTCTGCCATTTTTCTCCAAGGAGACTTTGTTAGTAGCTCCTTCTTTTGTAGAGTAATAGATGTTACATGCAATTGCACTGGTAGGTAGAATTCCCTCCTCTTTGACTTCAACATTGTTTTATACTCCTGGGTTGCTTGGCAATTCAGTAGAGGCCATTATCAGACTTGAGAGTTCTTCCACAAATTCTTAATCATTTGCTGTTTTCTCTTTTGTAAAATACCTCTTGACAATAAAGTTGAATCCACGTTGTAATCTGAATTTAAAATAAATTCAGTTACTGGTAATCCAAAGAGATGTTCCTAAAATTAAAAGGGCTGTTGGAAAACATAGGTGGACGTGGTATACACAAGTGCTCTGATTAGAAACAGTGTCGTGTCGTCATATGTTAAATTTTTCACATTATTTCTGTATAATTCCCAGCAGTGGAAACCTGAAAGTGAGAAAATGAGAAAGTGGGAAAACTGAAACTCTGCAGCAGTAGAAACTCAGGAAGTTTCACAGCACAGCAGAAGTTCACACTTTTTCCACCTTGGTGTGCTAACACTTCTGATTTGAACCGTTAATTGCTCTTGTGCCTTTAACTCTTTGGCAACCATTGTTTTTTACACGTCTATTATGCTGGAAAAATCCATTGCTTAGTATAAAAGCAGGGAGGGAAATACTTTATTGCCAGTTTCTTTTTATGCACACAAAAAAATAGACATTGGGCTTTTCTAAAAAGTCTCTCTCATCTTGAATTTTCAGCTTAGTTGAACAGCAACCACTTTTTAAAAGTGACTATGTCCCTATGATACCTTCCTTCTAAACAAGACTCCAGCAGCATACACAGTGTGACTTAGAGGGAAGGCCAGTAAGAAGGGAAAGTTTTGATTTCTGTTATCCTTGAATAGCCAGAAAACAAAAAGACCATTAGCTGGATATTGCTCCAGTTCATACAACATAATCAGAATTGTTAAATAAAAATAAATAATGCTCTGAACTACACCCAGTGAAATCATACAAACTTATCTTGAGAAGCATAAAATTTCTCCTCAGACTATAGCTCCAGGTATCTTAATATATTTTTCAAACCAGGCTAAAGGTTTTACACTGGGATGATGACAGTTAATGTAGATATGACCCCACGTATCAGATCTCATCTTTACAGTAATCTGGAGGAAAAAAAATAGTAAAGATGAACCTCTTTATTTTTATGATGGCAAACTGATCAAATCAGAAAAAAAATATATTTTACCTATTTCATATCGTCTTTTCCTGAATTTCTGTTTTATTGTAATTCACAACTTTTAAATAGGCACACAGAAGTGAGTTTGCACGTATGACCTACAACCTAAACGCAACTATTCAGTCATGCTATATATGACAATTTTCTATAGAGAAAATTTATGTCAAAGACTGCATGTGTTGAGTGATCTGTAAAAGAAATCCATGTTTAGTGCTCAGCTGAACTCTTAGAGCTTGGTAAATTGTCTTCAGTTTGTGAACTCATCTGCCATCTGTGTAGTGCATGGAGACAGGCAGCAGCCTCCAGAGCCAAATGGGAATTTCGCTGCTGTGCGGAGTCTCTGAGATGCTGATTCTTGTACTGCCTCATTGGCAAGACTGTGAAGAAGATACATGACCAATGTAAGAAAAAACAGGTTATGACATGTGTCAGGCTTCAAGAGACATAGCTTACATCAGTCCTGAGAGACTTTAAAAAAAAAAAAATAAAAAAATCTAAAACTAGGGAGACATAACTGGCTTTAATGTTGCTCCTTAGTTTTATCTATGACATTATTTAGCTCAGCTGAGAAATGGGCATATAGCAGTGAAACTCCTTACTGTAGACCTGGTTTATCATTGCAGACTCTCCACAAAGGAAGCAGAGAGATATTTTTGTGTGTGTTTGCAGGTCACAGATTGCTTTCTCCTCAGGTATGCTTTACAGCAATGAAGGCACAATAAACAGAATTGGTACGTTTTCCTTTTTGACATTGTTATTGGTCCTAATTGAATCTAATAATCCTAGAGTAACTAAACTGCTTCTTCTGCATATTTGCAATGCTTAGAAGTCTTACTAAGATTCTGAATGCCAGAAATACCCATTTTGTCATTTTTTTTTTCTTTCACTAGTGTTATAGGGCTTTGATATTATGGGACAGAAGAAATGATTCTGTTCACTCCAAAAGTTTCTTTAGAGACGTCAAATCCGGCGTTTGTGAAAGGTTGTTCCTTTCTGTGTGCGCTTAGGAAAGCAGCTGGGAGAAAGGGAGTGAGGGGGGGTCACAAACCCGTGTGCACCCATTTTTACACCTATTTTTTTAATGAGAAAAACTTCTCTACTGCCTTGGAAAATCAAAGTTAGTTAGTGTACTGGGTTTGAACATATAAAGTGTATATCACAGCAAGTACAAAGATTACTACTGAGCAGTACATGCCAGGTGGCTAAGAAAAGCACGTCTGTGTCAGCTGACGTAAGTTCAGTTTACAATGGTTCATATTTTCAGTGAAAAATTTTCAGAGGTCTACAGACTCTCTGGACTAGTCTGTTGCCTGGGAAACTGCACGCTGTAAATTAGGGTAAGGGGAAAACATGGTTATTACATATGTATTTTTTTATAATTATTATTGTCATTTTCACAATAAACATCCAAGCCAGGACTTGGCCATGGACTTGACAAGACTTTTAATGTTTGTACAGCACTAGAATAGGGCTGGGACATTTTTTTGTAAGCAATGCATAGTTACATACGAGGTTAAATATTAAGCAAAGAGAGTTCTTTTCCAAGTGTATCAGCGTATGTGTTGTAGATATAAAATCTTTTCCTCCCAGTATTAATGGCTTGCTGTGTCTGCCTTATATGCAGAGTGGACTGTGGGAGGAATAGGTGAATCCCTCCCTCCCAAACCTGGCATAATTGAAAAAGCCAAGAAGGAATAAGGATTGCCTGAACTCTTATAGCTCTAATCATTTTTTATCCTGTAGGTGTCCACTCTTTTCTTAGCACTTGTACTTTTCAAGAGTATAAGCTTAAATTTTTATAAGGGATATATAGCAGGCAGATTTCCTTAATATGTGGTAAAGCACAGAGCATAGACTTTTGAAATTGTTAAAATAGAATACTTAGATTGGGTACTCTAGACACTGAAACTTGATTTGCATACCGTTTCAAATGATAGTTTTGAAATGTGCTAAGTGCATAAGATTGTAAATGTATAATTTTGAACCTCTTCTAAAAAAAAGAAGAAAACAAGACCATGTTAAAATACTAAACAGTACCTCCTATTTTGGCTAATCAACAAGACAAAAGCTAATTGTTTTTGCAGACCCTAGTTCCTTGGGAGACACTAAGAGAAGGCCCTGGCAGTGCTGGTGGGCAGCAGGGTGACCATGAGCCAGCAACGTGCCCTTGTGGGCAAGAAGGCCAACGGTGTCCTGGGGTGCATCCAAAGGACTGTGGCCAGCAGGTCGAGGGAGGTTATCCTCCCCCTCTGCTACGCCCTAGTGAGGCCACATCTGGAGTACTGCGTCCAGTTCTGGGCTCCCCAGTTTAAGGACAGGGAACTACTGAAGAGAGCCCAGTGGAGAGCTATGGAGGTGATCAGGGTCCTGGAGCATCTCCCTTATGAGGAAAGGCTGAGAGACCTGGGTCTGTTCAGCCTGGAGAAGAGAAGGCTGAGGGGGGAATCTTGTCAATGCTTACAAATATCTGAAAGGTGGGTGTCAAGAGGATGAGCCCAGACTCTTTTCAGTGGTGCCCAACGACAGGACAAGGGGCAACGGGCACCAGCTGGAACATGGGAAGTTCCACCTGAATGAGGAAAAACTCCTTTCCTGTGAGGGTGCCAGAGCAGTGGGACAGGCTGCCCAGAGAGGCTGTGGAGTCTCCTTCCCTGGAGACATTCAAACCCCTCCTGGACACGGTGCTGTGCCCCCTGCTCTGGGTGTGCCTGCTGGAGCAGGGGGTTGGACGGGGGGATCTGCAGAGGTCCCTTCCAACCCCTGCCAGTCTGTGAGTCTGAGGAGGATGGAGAAAATAAAGGGAAAATGTATGTTGCAGTTGAAACTAGATACTTGTATAGAGATGGTGAAATCTCAAGTGAAAATGATTTTCAGGGAACTTCCCTATGTAACTGCTTCATGAGGCAGTTCTTCCAAAACATAACTGTCAGGATGGTTTTCACAAGAGCAGTCATGGCGCTGTCTGGACAGCAACGGGTGGATCCAGCATCTGAGCACATGCTTCCAGTCATGTTTCCAGGTCTGGTTCCCCAAGATGCGCTATGCATGGTCAGACTAGGCTTTCATTTCTGCTGTCCTTTTCTTGGCCTCGGCACGCGGCTGCTGGCACTCTGGGTTCCTTCGCGGCTGTGATGGCTCCCTCAGAGGCCACCTGCCTGCTTGGTTGTTATGTCCCGAGTTGTGCTGAGCACTGGCTTTGCTCTCAGGGGAGCTGCAGGCTTCCCAGAAGCTGGTTCCTGGGTCTGGCCTCTCCATATTTCCTCCTGCTGGGCTTCTGTTTTTAGCAGTGAACTCTTTGGCTCACAAGGAATTACCTTTAAAACTGACTCTACCGTGTCAGTTTTGGACTGGCAGCAAGAAAAACTGCAGTTTTTATATTTGTGCGTGTGCAGCAGGAGTCCCAGACTCTTACTCGGACAAGTTTCTGTGAAGAAACTCACTGAAAAGCTAATGGCTTTTTTGGTAGTAAATCCTTCCTTTCTCCAGGGTTAAGCCATTCAGTAACTGTGGGCACTGATCTTTCTGTCAGGGTTTTCCAGACATGGTCTCTGCCTAAGTGTCAAGCTGCTGCTAGAGAATGAATGCTCCAATCCATACTAAAGATTATTTTCCAAATTGAATGGAATTGTGGAATTGCAAAGTTGACATGGGCATAGTCTCCAAACTGTCACATCTGTGTATAAAAAGTAATAGCACAGGATACACTGCAGTCTTCTGGAATGGCAGAGTTTATTTTTATCTCTGGAATTGGGGTAAGTTAGGGAAATTTGGTATTCATTGCCACTTAGCTTCCTCCTCAACTCCCTGGTGGTAAAGATTTACTTCACTTGGCTGTTATTGTACTACATCTATTTACTCTCTCTATATATATATCCCCTTTTTTTGTCTAAAAGGGATTTTCTTCTGCATTCAGGAAAGATATGTTATAAAAATTGTGAGACACTGTTTTGTTAGATAAGTGTTGAACCTGGACTGTTCCATCTAGTTCTACCAGTGGCCCAGGCCGCTCCCCAGCAGAGCACTTAGCAACGTGACTAATCTGTTACATATAGTTTGTTCTATCATGTACTCCCCATGGGAAATTTGTATAAACAGTGCAGTGCTTTCCTGTGGCAAGATGCTGTTTATGTTTGTGAATGTTTGTTATTTATGGGCGTGATAGAAAAGGTGGCTTTGAGAAGAGGCCTGGCTTGCTTCCTTGGTTGTTCCGGGAATTCACTCCAGGACTACTATTGTTATCCTTTGAGAACCTCATTTGCTACCCAAGTAATTTTTATTACTGAACATAGTTACTGATATTACAGAATACAGTTGTGCTTTTAGAGATTTTTTTATGTGTTTTATGATCCAGGTCCAATGAGTGTTTTCAGGAAAAGGTCTGACTTTTGGATAGTTTGGTGTCTCCATGGATCTTTGCTGGGACACCACGCACAATAGCCTGTGGACAATAGCAAATGACAAGTTAAAGACTGGTCTTGACTCATAATGTAATTGTCTAAAGGTAGTCAGAAAAGTCAGCTAAGTTACTTAGTAGAAGTGGCTTCAGCAAACTCGAGATATATCAGTGTAACCCTTTGAACACATAAAAACCCAAAACAATTAGTGAAAAGTTGGCCATCAAACTTGGCTCCAGGAGCCATGTTTGTTTTTTGAAATCTGTGTTTTGGCTTTTGAGACAGTTATGTTACATATTTTCCTCATCTTTGATGGTAACACATAAAGAAAAACTGCTTTTTGCTTTCAGAAAAAAGGGTGCTTTAGAGATAAATGTGTCTCAAATAGTAACAGTTTCATAAAGTACAAGTCATACACAGCTTTCTTGTTCGCAATATCATTCCTTTTAAACAGAATCTCAGTTTATGATGGAGAATTTCAGAACTGCTTTAAAGTTTCATTTTCTAGTGCTGTGATGTTCCCTCTTAAGGCGTTGTTACTATGCATCTCTGGGCAGATATGGACTGGTCTTACTCCACCTCGCTTAATCTCTTTATATTGAATTACTAATTCCATCATAGGTTTATGATGGGGCAGATGTCTCTAGGAAATTATTTTTTCTCTGAAAAAAAGCAATATATTTTACTTTTAAAGAATAAGACTCAAAGTCTGGAGAAAAAAGCCCTCAGAAATGATTACTTGTACTTGGAGCAAATATAGCATAACCATAGTGCTGTGAGTCAGCAGCACTGATTATGGGGGAATGAGAAATTTAACATGAAATAAAGTATTATGCTGAAGAAGAATACAGGGATATCTTCTGTCTCTTAACTTCTGAATGAAAAGAGTAAACACCTGATTAAAAAAAACCAGTATATCTTTCAGCCTACTGAATTGCTTTCTGGAAACACTTATATTAATTCTGGGCTGCATAAGCAGCAGTTATTAGCATTCACAGTCAGTTTTATCCAAGAGATGTATTCTCTGGCAGGCCTGTATCAATAAAACTCTGCTTCAACTAGGTTTTATATTCTGCTTAAGCATGTCCCATCTGCTTGGAGTATCTCATCTCTTGTTCCTAAAATGCTTTTCAGATTACCCTATTTTTCACCTCCCTTATTTTAGAGTATCATAATTCATTCCTTAAGGAAGCAAGGGTTGAGTCAAGTCTCCATCAAGGTCAAACGTTAGCATCTACTTAACTGAAAGCTCATTTCTTATCTTGATTTAATTGTAGAAATGGAACAATGGGATAATCCAATCTACTTGCTATTCTAAATAATTCAAGCCACTTTATTCAGATTCCTGAGAAGTGACTGTCAGCAGTCTGGGATTTGAAATAGAAAGTATTGCTTTGTGCTTAACAAAACACAGATAACTGACAGCCCCTTCAAATAGGGAATGGTTCATTTTGTGATGCAAAACAGAGAGCTTGGTTGGGAATAATATTGTGTATCTATATGCAGGATTAAATCCCAGACAGAAAGCACAGGCAGATGAAAAGATTGTATTGCTAGTCTCTTTTTCCTGCAGTAAAACTGAATATTTCACAGCCCTCAAGAGAGTAAGGCAAGTGACTGGTTAATGCATTGGCTGTGTTTGACGTACCCTATAACTATTTTTGAATTTTCAGCTGCCTTATTTAAACACAGGCAGTCTCTTGTTGTGATTGAATAGCTTTTCCTAGTAAGAATCTTGTGGTAGGAGATTTACATGTTAGAGAACAATGTGCTTCCAACACAGGTAAGCAATATTCCCGGCATCATCGATAATCAAAGTACTCAAGAGCTAGGCAGTCTCCTTCAGCAAAGACTCTCTTCGTCCCTTTCATCAGTTATAGGAAAGGCTTGGGTTTAGTGGGTTTATTATTTTTATTTAGTTATTTAAAATAGTTTGGCGTGCACATTTTGAGAAGCTGAGATTTGCATTCTTAGGGCTTGTGATCCATGGCGAAAACTGTGATAGCCAAAGCAATCAGATGGTGCTTGGGAGCCTGTTAGTCCAGCTCTTTGCTATCACGCTGTATCACAATGGTGCGTTCTTCAGTATCTGCCATTTGTAAACCTGCCAGCATCTTAGTGCATTAAACGTCAGTAAAATGTTTCTGGGGATGCTGCCAAAGGGAACTGCTTCATGCATTTGGCCCTTTTCCTCCTCTCTGGCTGATGCTTTCTGAGATCACTGCTGGAGATCAGCCCAAGCGATACATACATCTCTGCCCAGCGTGGATGGAGGCACATGTGTAGGGCAGTTTTACTTGTCCAAATAATTTCCAGATGGGTGGGTAGCAGTGTCTTGCACGCCATCCTTCTGGGCTGACATGCTCATTAGCTAACTGATCCAGCAGCAGCCACTTAACATGTGAACCCTCTCTAAAAGGAACTGTTAAACTGGTGGGTTGAGTGAACTCCCACTGATGCTATATGGAAAATTCTTTGGAAAACGTTTCGGAGCCCCGATGAGTTAAAAGCAATCTATGCATTTTGAAAGCTGCACTGAAGGGGCATATGATATATTTGTATTCTTATGTTGAAAAATTATACTTGAGGAGATGTTTAAACTTGAAACAACATGCAGGAACAGAGCAGGCGGCAGGCAGACTTTGACGAGCAGATCTGGATGCCTTGGCAAAACTCCTGTTGGTGGGGGGAGCTCTTTTGCTGGCAGGTGAAGCAGCTTCTGCCTTGAGCCAGCCTCTGTCCGAGAGGTGCTCCCAGTTAAGTGTGGCTGATCACATTCAGATGTGCTTGGTTTGAAGTATAATTGTCCAAAGCTGTAGGCAAATACTAATCTTTTAATCAACTGTTTTATTAGGTTGCAAACCCAGAAGTTTATAGAATCACAGAATAATTTAGTGTAGAAGGGTCTCTGGAGGTCACCTGGCTCATTTTCCAGTCAAATTCTGAGTATCTCCAAAGATGGATATTTCACAGCCCCTCAGGGCTTTCCCATTGCTTACCTTTTTGTGCAAAATTTAGTTAAACCATATTTGCATTACCACAGAAGTGCAACATTCCCACATTAATCCATCCTAGTGCCCTTCCCTCTCACCCAAGAAGTTAAGCAGGAAAGCTAACAGGGAGTAAAGGAACCTTGCAACATGTCCGTAACCTGGACTCAGGAGGATACGGGGTCATATGCACTATCTTTTTCTTATTTCAGTACAGGATATTTCCTATTTCATAATGCTCCACATTAGGTGTTTGCATATTCTTATTTAAGCCTCTATAAGTGAATCTCTCATAGCTGCATAAAGATTCCTAAATTCTCCATTAAATTAAAACAAACAAACAAACAAAAAAAAACCAACCCAAACAAACCAAACATATTCTGCACTGGAGGGGAAAAAAAAAAAAGTAGTTTTTAAAAAGGCAAAATAATTTGATTTTGAAGTGATTACTTTTTAGATATCTTAACAAGTATTAGGGATTTGAGATATATATATATATGTATTTGGTTTTTAATTAGTCTTGAAAGCCAAATTTTTAGTGGTGAGAATCTGGCAAACACATTAAAAAACGAAGAACTTATACTGCTGCATGTACACATATGTTTGCATAATGTTCTGTTAGAGCAATGCAATATCAACAGCTAAATTTAAGTGACCAGGATGACTCCAACCGTATTTATTTGCTAAAGGGCTGGAAGGCCTTTGTCAGAAAGCATAGGATAACCGCAGAACAGGCAGCATGGTGTGCAGAATTGCTGAGATCAATGGCAAATATGACCAGGTCTCAAATGACTTATGAGTTTTTTAGCTCTTTTTTATTTCATCTACTTAACTTAACTTGAGGTTAATTAAAGACTTTTTTCCTAGTGAGATGTTTGATGTACCCACATGACTATTCCATATAGTTATAGATGTGTTGAACACTTTCTGCAAAGATTAAGTAAAATAATATTGTTTAGAAAAAAATTAACTACAAGAAACAACTATATGATTTTCTTAAAAGCTTTTTAATTATGCAAAATGTTAGTGCTTTGTCTTAGTCAATTTAAGGTTTTCATTCTTGCTCCTGAGGGGTCAAAAATGAAGTATTTATGTCTACAGAGAACATTCAGGTTTTGGGGAGGGGACGACTTGATTCTAGGGATGGAAACCTAGAACGGTGTTATTTGTGTCACTAGAAAATATGATACTTTCAAACTTGTTACGTGTTACTAAGAAGCCTGGAAATTTGACTTAGCGTTGCAAAGCAAACACATCTTTTCCAGATTTTTCATTTCTCTCTTGGTGAGTGTGTAATAATTTCCAAACCAGTTGTGTGAACCCAGTAACCACATCAATCAGTGCACTTGAAAAGGAAGCCACCCACACTTACTGAAGTGTGTGATGAGATACGGAGGTTACGAATGAGTCTGAAGTCCCATCTGGGAAACAAGAAGCGTATTTTTTTTAAGATAACCAGAATCCGGAGGAGCAAATGCAAACATCTAACTTGTGCCCACAATTGCTGTTTGTATGACTATTTAGAGGCTCTTTGGCAAACTGAAATTGAAGGCACCTGGGATTTATGAATTTTGGTGGATTCATACACAGTATGCATCAAAGTGACGGTGTTAACCCCTGCAAGAGACTCACTGGAGTTACTGTGTGTACAGGCCTTTCCTTGGCTGAACTAAACACATGAGCTGCAGAGACTTGCAGAGATTTGGATGATTTTCCTGAAAGGCTGAAATAGCATTAAATGTTTCCAGACAAAACCCGATCAAAGGAGGTAGGCAGTGGCCTTGGGCTGAAGATTGCCTCTCCTGTCTGTAGCAAAGGAGACAGGAACCAGCTGGCTTGACCACAGGAACAACGCCCTCCACGGTGAATTTTGCTGGTGGCAAAAGGGTTCGTGAGGCAGGATGGTACCTGTTGTTATAGGATATATCCCTGCCCACTCTGTTTTCTGGCAATCTCCTCTGCCTCTCTGACACAGACTTGCCATGGTCCCCTCCTGGTGCTGAAGTCAAGCTGCAGCCCTGGCTGTCGTCTTTGCTCCCTCTGCCAGCCTGCCCTGGACGCCAATCCTGCCCTGGACACCAATCCTGGCTGCGCCGTGGAGCGGTGGTGCAAGGGAAGCAGGCAAGGAATGTTACTTGGGGTGGGGAGAGAGAGACAGGTCTGCCCATTGACAACAGACACTCACATGCTGCTTGGAATTCAGACTGAAATATGATCTTTTCTACCAGATTTTTTAAAAATTACTAACTTTTTTCATGATTAGATGATTTTTTTTTTTTAAATTATCATCTTTCTCGGAACGTCAGTCTTTTCTGCTTACTCCTAGCCTTTTCAGAGGGAGTTGCTGCTACTAGTAAAGAAAATGCAATAAATTCTTAATGGCTTTTAGATGAAGGTAGGTTTTGTCTGTTTTGGCTAGTGGCCTTAACTTACTTTCATATTTTTCTATCTATTTTCTGAGGAAGCGTCATGGTAACGGTGATCCTGGGCACTCCATGCTTAACTGCCAGAGTGTAAAACCTTGAGAACATAGAGTAAAATCTGCGTAATCGCTTACACAAAGCACTCTCTTGTGAACTGCATTTCTGTGAGGGTAAAAATCAAAGGGGAAGCTTGAATGCATTTGTAGTGTTCAGTGGAGGAAAGACTTGCTTCTTGCTAGTACTCCAGCCCTGTCCTGTCCTTGATGATGCTCCCCATCTCTTTTATATTCAAGGATTCTTCCTTCTTCCATCTTTCCATATTTTCTGGACTCTCTCTCCTGTCCCTACCTGAATATCCTGTTGTTTGGGCAGCAGCAGGTGACTCTTGTATGTGTGCCAGTGATGAAGCACCATTTTCAAATGCCAGCATTGTGCCACAGGTTTACCACTGGTGCACTAATGGTGTCTCAACTGATTTATTTTTGCTTTTGGTTTGCTCCAAGCTTTTCCATGAGCTGCAAGGAAAACTGATTTTCTATATGTGATTTTTAACATGTTCCTCAGCTTGTTATTCATGTTATCTGAAGGAAACAGCACGAGTCTGGAGAAGTACGGCAGCAGGTACCGAGGTAGGTGCGGAGCCCCGGAGCCACCACGGTGGCAGGCTGCCTTGGTGGGGGTGGCTGGAGACTGCCCTCCCTCTCCCCTGGGCAGCTCAGTCCCCGCTGGGTCCGACAGGTATGAACGGCTGGAGAGAACTGATCTGTTGGGAAGGACCTGTTGCTACGGATTTTACAAAAGTTACAGTTTGAGGTATTTAACAACTGTATCATTGAATAAAATCCCCAGTGACCAATTCATTGTTAGGATATCAAAATAAGTGTATTTTGTTTATGTAATCAATCCTAGGACAATAAATACTTTGTCATTCATTCCATCCAATTTACTTTAGTAGTTAGCATGAAATAGAAATTGTGTGGTCAATATAATTACCATATCGCATTTTTAGGAGTGGTTGCATCTACTTTTTTATTTATTAAAAACTATGGTTTGTTTTTTTTTAACTCTGCAAACTCTTTTTGCTAATTAAAAAGTATGTTGTTCAGACTAACCTGCAGTTGCATAAATCAATAACTTTACACAGAAAAAGAGAACAAATTGTACCTCTTATTTGTATAACGGACAAGAGCTGAAATGAATTCCTTGGGTTAATGAGGGTCCTCGGGGTTGTTTGTGAGGATATACAGCCTCCTGTGACAGCGGTATGTAACTGATTGGAAAGTACTGCTCAGAGCCAAAGAACAAAGGAGAAAAAGTCAGGAGCAAGTTGGTTGGGGGACTCAGTACACTGATGCTTTTAGCTTTAGTGCATTGATTTTTGGCTGCCTGTGTTGAGCTCCAGCATAAGCTGAGGACACAAATTCAGCTTTACCCTTGCTTTGAGGTTCAAACTCAGTTCTAATCTCAGTTGGGGATTTGGCTAAGATGGAGCTGAGTTCCCAAGTTTCTGTCACACTGACATGAGGTTATCTTTTTCTTTCTCAGAAAGAGAACAGTGCTCCCCAGAGGGAAGGAAACACAAACACCCTGAAACATGCAGGGGGTTATGCAGCTCTGTTAACTTAGAGAAGAAGTCTGAATCTTACGCGAGACAATCATGGGGCCAAAACTGCTAGGAGCAGGCAGTTACAACAACATTAAAATGTCTCATATTTCCTATTCTCTTTCTGCTCCATTACCATTATCCTCTTATTCCAGGCAGTTAGCTTCCTCTTTCTCTTATTACCTTGCTGTGACTCAGTAATGTGGCTGGAGCAGGGCACTGCCGCAGGTGCCCGAGCCTGCACTGAGAGCAGAAAGGACAGGAGGAACCTGGCTTTCGCTGGAGTGCAGAGTTGTAGCAGCTCTGTGCAAATGGGATTCCTTTTGGAAGCTTGTCGTGTGACTGCAGTTGGATACACTTTTAGAGAGACAGCAAGAGGTGGATTCAAGGCAAAAGGGAAGGCCTTCTACCTCCCTGCCCAGTGTAAAATTTCCTATTCCGAAACAGTGGCAAGCTGGTGCTATTCAAAGTTCCGCTGAGGATGGACAAAACAAATGTTTTTGTCCTAAGTCTTGATAATGAACTATATTAACCGAATTTTACCTGAAATATTCACCATTGAAAGGTTATAAACTACTGAAGAAGGGCTTCTAATACAAAATTTAAATTCTCTGTTAGCACATTTCACTTAATGTGTGACAAAAATTACAGTGCAGATCAAACACAGTGCTATGACTCCTGCTTTTTTCCTGTTTAATACGCATCTTGAATATTGCAGCAGAAGAGGTGACCTAATTGAGAGAGATGTTCTGAAGGAGGGGAAGTCCAATGGTCAGGTGAAGTAGGAGTTTTCCAGTTTGCAATACAATGACTTGTGGAGACTGGGGCCACTCTTGCTTCCTTGTGCTCCTAGACCCTTCTTGGAAAGGCATCTACTTATAGTACAACTGCTGCCACCTGTGAGGTTCCTATCCCAGTGCTCTGATGCCACCTCTCTCATCAGTACAGCATGTTTCTGGGAGCTCAGAAGCAGACAGGTTTTTGCATCAGCTGAAACATAAATTACATTATCATGTCCATCAAGGCTTGGGCATACCAACTGCTCTGTGTCTATGAGTATGGATACTGGGAAGTTATCTGACCATGTGGGATGAAAACTATTGGCCTGATTTATGAAAGAAAGCAAAGTTTGGATCTTGTGTGTGCGTCCCTGTCTTCTGCACATGCTGGATGACCTTTGGCACAGAGGTCCAGGCCAGGCCATGATGAGATGGCACAAGGGAGCAACAGGTTCCTCCGAAGCAGAGCAAAAGCAGAGTGAAACCTGCCCTCTCAGCTCCTGATGCAGGAGGCAGAGCTGCAGCGGGGTGGAGAGCAAGGACCCTGCAGGTTCCACAGCCGAGCCCCGGCGTGCAAGAGGAGTCACCTCCACCATCACCCTGCAGCCTCCTGAGGCCAACGCTGCTCTCCCAAACTTCCCATGGGAGACACAGCTCTCCTTACCTGCTATGACTCTCTTTCTGAACCGTTCAGCACGGGAAGGTCGTAAACTGCTGGTGAAGAGCTTCTAATGGACGTTTGGAAGGTAACGATTAAGGAACATTTCAGGAAATAAATCTGATCTTCAGCAATTCTCTATTTCAGCTTAGTGCAAGGAAAAGGGTGCACAAGAAGCTACCTAAAGAAATGATACTTTAAAGGAAAGTGTTTTGTGCATGAAAGGCAGATATTTTGGTTACCTCTGCTGGAAGATATAAACCAGTGTAGCTAAGTAACATTTACATGATCACGTTGGACACTAGTCTTTAGATCTGTCTGCAGTCCCCAATCTATCTGGAAAACATGCTGTGTTTTCTCCATGAATGTATTGCTTTTCAGACCATGAATCCTGAAGTAGGAAAAGTGAGATGCTGTTCCAGAATGACACATTTTGTGTTTACAGAAATTTTCACTTTTTTTTTTAACGGAGGGTAACTGACTTTTCCAAACAACTGAATAACTTGCGTAACTTTTTTATTTTCAATGCGTATAGATTAAAAGTGAAACATACTCTTCAAAACAAGAGTTGGTTTTAACTAATTCTGTTTGAGGAGATGCAGTTCTGGAAATAATGACTATAATTTCATATCATACTTTGGTGTAGTGTTCCTCCAGGGAGGAAGCAGAAAAACTACGTTCTCATTTGGCCTTTGCAGTTATTTCCTGCCCTTTCTATTGTGTCACCATAATGCTGTAGGACAGTCTCCCTGTTGCCATTTCTTGTAATCAATGAACATGAAAAGTACTGTTATGCTAATTCTCCTTTCACCATAATTTCTCTGAAGATTACAGTTGTAAATGATGGCCTCCTGGTACCTCCTTCTATGAATGAATCACACCCTTAAAACAAGTGCCACTTCCCCTTCTGGCCATCCAACGTGCCATTAGCTCTTTCTAAAGGGAACAGTATAGTAATTATTCACTTTATTCATTATCATAAAAATCTGACTTGTCAAAAGAAACATGATTAGTACCTTTTCTTTAAATGGCAAGAATTCTCATAAGATGATGTTCAAATGAAATTATACATAAAAAACACGCCAAAAAATGTTAATTGCATCAAAAATCAGCTCTGAACGTATAGGATTGATGAGATGAAGAAATGATGCACGCAATGAACCTTGAGTCGCAGGGGATGGCTACATTGCACAGGTAACTTGGGCTGTCAGAATGGTTTTAGTCTTAACCTCCGTGTAGAGCAGCCTGTAGCTGAAGTTTGAGATACCTTAAAACCAGAATGACTGAGAGGCTTTGTTTTTACAGGGCCTGGGTTCCAGCCCCTCTCCCAGCACTGTTTGCCTCCGAAGGGGCTTCCCACAATGCCTGTTGTGGGGTGGCGGGGCTCTGTGGGCTCTGGGGAAGATGGACACGGTGCCTCGGCGCAGGGAGCTGCCAGGTGTGCTGCTGTGCAGGCAGCTCTGGGAACGGGCAGGGTGCAGCGCTCGAGGAAGGGATTTCAGGGGAGATGTGTACTGGGAGGATCCTAACCTGGGTGTCTGAGCCCAAAGGCTGCTGTCTCAGGAGCACCCTGGCCTGTGCAAACCTGGGAGCTGCTGGCTTTCTGCCTTGTTCAGTCAGTCTGGGCACTAAACGTAGCTGAAAGACTAAGGGCCATTAAGCTCAGTTTCACAAGTTTTGGTCAAATGCATATAGACAATTAGACTGTAAAAACACATTCAAGGAAGGTGTATATTTTATGGGTGAAAATTTCTGCCTGTGCTTTTGGTTATTGAGCTGATTATTTACATCCAATAAAATTTTTAAATGTGTTGGGGGAGGAATTACTGACCTGAAAAAGGAAAGCTGAACAAGATCTTTTCTCTGTTTCAGTGCTACAAATAGACCCTTAAAACAAAAAAACAAACCCAAAAAACTCAGAACACACAACTCCCCTCAAACCAACCAAAAAAACCCCAATAAACAAACCCAAGCAAACATCAAAAAACCTTCCAAACCTATCCTGCTACCCCTGCATCATCTTCCCTCCTGTATCTGTTAGTTTCTCAACCTGATGGCACTATTTCTGCCTGCTTGAAGTAGCATTGAGGGCTTTGTCACTTACGGTGAGTAATTCTGGACCAGATTTCAGACCATATCCAGGAAACAGGCCACATGGACATGACGTGAACCCGTGTGCCCTTGTCTGTACATGGGTGTAATCCCTAATTCGTTGGGAAATAGGGCTTGCTATACTGGGAGGCAGCAGATGCATCATGTTGGTTTAAGACGTCTAGTCTGTTCTTCTATAAAGAATATATATTGAATAAGCATTTTCTCATATATAGAGAATATTTATTTAGTCTACTGTACATACACACATATCTCTGGGATTTTTTTTGTTTTGGGTTTTTTTTTTGTATGAACTTTTTGCTGTGTAACAGCCTTCTTCAACTTGTCTGTTGCATCTTGCCTATGATCTATAAAGCTAAGAATTATGGAACAATTCCCAGGGGTTTGTAAACTTTTGAAAACTGAATCCTACTGTAGAAACTTAGTAAATTAAATTACTTCCATGCCTGTGGTTTTGAGAGTTTGTAAGCCTTCGTTCTACACCAAAAAAAAAAAAAAAGACGTATTAAGTAAAGACAAATTCCATAAGCTGAAGCCAGCAGAGCTTTATGTATCATTCTTCAAAAGATGTTTGATCCTTAGATAAAACATTTGTTAATACTTTAAAGATTTCAACTTAAGATCTTTAAAGATTTTCTCTTTTTCTACAGTAAAAACTAATATGTCATAATTTTACTTAAGTATTAAACTTCTTTCAATGTCTGGATCTAACTATTCACCATAGGTGTTCAATAACAAAAATGTAACAGAGAGGAATTGGGAGTCGGGGAGTAAGAGGAGGAAATAAGGGTGAGGGAAATGAGATGGAGGTTTAGCATCATTTCAGAGATGGGGTTTAACTCTGAGGTCTCTGACTGTGATAGCAACATGAAAAAGATAATCTTTTTATGTTATTGATAGGCAAGTTGTGGGAAATGCTGAATGCAGGGCAGAGAAAATACTTAAAAAAAAAGAATTAAAAGATGAAAATGTCTTTTCAGATCCAAAATCATGTTACTGGATAAACTAAGGTTCTGAGTCTCTCTCACTCTCATCAGTTTGCAGGAAATGGAGCAGAGCAAACAGAAAAGAGTAGCAGGGTGTTAATTGAGACCTGATAATTAAAGTGAAGCATAGTCAAGGAACAGATATTCTTCCAGCTTCCAGCATGAAAATCATGACGGGTACCACCTATGGACTCTGAGCGCTGTTGTGAGAACCCCGGGAAGCCGCAGCGAGAGCCTCAATGAAACACAAGTCTGTGCCTGAGAACAAACATTAACAGGTGGGGAGTTTCATAAAACTGACTTTTTAATTGGTCTTTTTTTTTCCATTTCTGTCTTGGTGTCTGGGCTGTTGATAGGTACGAAGTGGAATGGACGTACTCCCTTGGCAATAAAAAGTGTGGGTGAGCAAACGGCAGGTGCAGGGTAACGGCAATAGTGCCTTGTGCCAGTCTCAGCTGAGAGATGAAATAGATTAAATGAAAATAGATGCAAGCTAATTGAATTCAGTCATATAGGAGGTGAAATCAGAGCAGTATAAAATTAAGCCTAAGATGGGGATTGTTATTTTATTTTTTATCAGCTCTCTGTTTGGATTTCCTAGAGTCAGGAGCTCTTTCAGTCAGAAATGAAAATGAAAACAAGAACACCCGCTGCAAAACAAACAGCCAACTCTCCTGTTTTGCTTTTACAACAAAACAGCTTTGCAGAAGATTTGCAGTGTTTTGGAAAATTAATAGTCTGAGAACCACCTAAGACTGGAGTTGCTTGGATTGTCTCTTTGTTTTTAGTAAGATGACTTGGAGTTTGAGTGTCTAAGTTGCTGTTATCCTGATCAAAGGTAAAAGTCTCTTTTATAAGGGTAAAATGTTCGGAAGTGTAAGGAAGTCCAAGACAATGTAATTGTGACTCATTCTCTGGATTTTGTTGTAGGCTCAAAGAGAGGTGGTGGTTAAACTCCCCTTTTCCCCACCCTACCCCACCCCTTCAAATAAGTGTGTTTTACAGAAGGACCTAAATTTACGAACGGATGAGTTTTACATCCAGATGGCAAGAGAGACTACTAAACTTAGGGGACAGCACAGAAAATAAAACAGGCATGAAAGTGAGAAGACCCTAATGGGTAGAAGTGAAGTTTTAAAATGAACAGAGCAAATAGAGAGCAAAGCTGTAGGTACATGTTGTGTTTTTCTGGGCCTTGGATTTAAGAGAAGAACTGTGAACTTGAAGCAGAGGATGAAGGGCTTGATTTGAATATGAATGTCTGGCAGGGTCTGAGCAGCATGAAAGGGATAATTTTAGCAGCAGCTTTTTGAATAGGCTGGGTGGGTACAAGCTGAGATATAAGTAGGCTAGACAGGCTGTAGCTAAGATCAAGGATGAAGGGCGAAAAAAAAAAAAATGAAATGTAGCTGAAATTCACCTATCTGCAAAAGGGTCTGGCAGAAGCATGTATGACTTTCAGTAATACCTGCATCCTGTTTTGTAAATTTTATTGATCTATTGGGTTTTGGGGTGGCAAACAGAAATTTCACTCAGGCAGTCCGGGTATATTTTATGGCATACGTTTAATATACACTGCACTGAGGGTTTTGGTGAGGGAATATAGGGAAGGTTATCAGGGTATGGATTCTGCCGAGACATCCCATCAGATGGAGGAAGGTGACTTGTAGTAAAGATGAACTTTAGCAATCAGTACGTGGAGTCAGAGGTTATGGCAGAATATCCAAGAAAAGAGCAAAATACATCCAACATTGTCTAGATCTGTTGTGGTTTAATCATAGTTGGCAAACAAACGCCACACAGCCTCAACCTCCCGTGCCGGTGGGATGGGGGAGAGAATTGGAAGAGCATAAGTAAGAAAACTCATGGATTGAGATAAGAAGAATTTAATAATCAAAGTAAAATAATAATGATTATAATAAATTTAATGAAAAAGAAAACAAGAGAAAGGGAGACAGAGGAACAAAACCCAGAAAAACAAATGATGCAACCACTTACCACCCACTGACCGATGCCCATCCCATTCCTGAGCAGCGATTGCTGCCCCTCGGCCAAATCCCCCCAGTTAATACACTGAGCATGACGTCATATGGTACGGAACACCCCTTTGGCCAGTTGGGGTCAGCTGTCCCGGCTGTGCCCCCTCCTGCCTTCTTGTGCACCCAGCAGAGCATGGGGAGCTGAAAAGCCCTTGAATTAGGGTAAGCACTGCTCAGCAACAACTAAAACATCAATGTGTTATCAACATTATTCTCATCCTAAATCCAAAACAGAGCACTACACCAGCTGCTAGGAGGAAAAATGAACTCTATCTCAGCTGAAACCAGGGCAAGATCCAATGACAGACTTACAGCAAAAATTTTGAAACTCTTTTTCAGACCTAATCCCTGCTTGTGCTGTAGAAGTAAAATGTCAAAATAAAAACGATTAGTGAACTGATCAAAACAGTAAGAAAAATGCCTAGCGCTTTTTTCCCCTTACTTTTGTAACAAATGTTTTTTAAGTTCCACAGTGACAAATGATATTAGAAGAAAATACCATACAATGAAGGTTTAGTAGGCATAGGTGAATGCTGAAAAAGGGAGTGCACTGTAAAAGACTTAAATAATGTTTCCAGCCAAACCATTTGGCAGATTAAATACTTTTCTCCACTGCTTCAAAATTTTCTGTCAGAGCCACTTCACTTTTCTTGCTACACAGAAATTTAGATTATCTTTGATTTAAAAACAAACGAACAAAACACTTTCATTTATCCCCTTCCAGTCCTTTCTTTCATTATAGAAAATTTAATATTCTGGCACTGGTTTTACTAGAGGAAGGAATGAACTTTAACTCACTCTTTCCAACTTCAGTTGGAACATTTGCATGTTTAGTAGTTGATATAAATATTTCCAGGATTTAAGGCCTTATTTTGAATGTAACAGAACCTATAAAATCCCACCAGAATCTTTATTTTATGTCTTAAGAGGATATCATTGAATGATTTTTCGTACTTATTAACCAAGTAACCAATGAAAATTATTTTTTTGACTGAGGAGACTCAGGTATTAAATTGAGCAAAAATGAAAGAGGTTAAGTTCACTTATACTGTAATGCCATGAAATTAACATTATTGCTTTAGGACTGTATTCTGTTCATTTAAGTGTATTGCCTTTATATATTACTGACCATAATTGGATGTTTTTCCCAACTCTTCAGTATTCCATCCAGTGTGACTTTAACTAATTTTTTTCCTGAAGCACTTTGAAACTGAAAATACAAAAAGATTTCCTCTACCTTATAATATTACTATATTAGCTATTATCCCATGCACTCCTCACATGTTTATGGTCTCATCTATTGCCCACAAATGTCAAATAAATTGTAGTCACATATTTCGTTCTAAAAGTGTAGATATGTTTTAAGTATAAAGTAAAATGTATGGGATGATAATTTTGACTGAGCAATCCCGTTAGAACTTATCTCCAAGGAATACACTTGAAACTCAGGAGAATAGTGTTAGATCTTTCCCCACTAAAAAATAATGAGATCTGGTCTGAAATTTCTAGCTAAAATTAAATGTCAGTAAATAATCAGGAAACAGAAAATGTGTCCAAGTTGCAGCTTCCCTCCCCCATTGTTTTTCAAACAGCAAAAATAAATTTTCCATTCAGAATTTTGATGCTTGTTAGGGTCAGAAATTTGAACAGCTTTCACTGATGAACAAATATGTGAGCTATTTCAAAATCTGAAAATCTGTTTGTAAGTTCCAAAAATAGGAACAATTGAATGCTGAGTTGTAACAAAAATCTGGTCAGGACTGTATGTGCCAAGCACTTAAGAATCTACCCCTCAAAGCATGAAAGTATAGCTTTATGAAAGCAAAAAAAATTTTGACATATATTGAGAAAGCTCTCCCCCCATGTGTTTGTCATCTTCTAGTCCAACCCATCCAAAACCACAAGCAAGCCAAATCACCATTTCTTGAAATATGTTTTTGTATGGCATTCTGCGACGGGGTACTGTCATGTCCCATGGTCAGCCAGTGCTGAAACTTCCAAAATCTCACCCCATCTCAAATGGCTATATAAATACGTATAAAATGTAAACTGTAACATCACAGCCTTGCAGAAGCGAAGGTATCTCATATAGATGCAGGGTAGAGATTTCTTTAGGGTTGAGATGGCTACTAATTGCTGGTTTGCAGCACGAAGCAATTAATTTTCTTGTTCTCTTTCTATTATTCTCATTAGAAAGCATTTAGCTAGACAAAATATATGTTCTTGTTCTTGTCTGTTGTCGTTAACACATGTAGCTCTGAATAGTATTTAGGATTATTACCTATTTTTGACCTTTCTTTAGGGTACCTGTGGTACAACTACTGTTATTCATATTCTGAATACAGTAAAATCTTTGATGTATTTGCTCTCTATGCCTTGCACATGATTTTTTCATATTTTCTTTAAGAAGCATATTATGTCTTGTATGATATGCATTAAATATAGCTTGTTTTTTCCAGTGCAAACAGATGGTTCTTTTAATTTTTTTCTTTAATGTGCAGTTTCTGATTTGTGTGCTTTAAAAAAAATGAAGACGACTTTTTGGGATTCCTTCACATTTTTACTTTAGACTTGAACTGACAATGGTGAAAGCTGAAGGTGTAAGATACTGGTTTTTTGCTATACAGAGATCTGTCAGCACTCTAGAGAGAAAGGAAAAGTCTTTGTATTAGGGATTGGTAAATTTGTGTCTGTATGTGACTCTTGTCTGCATTCTTATTGAGAAAGAAAAGTTTTACTGCTCAGAGGCTGAGGGCATCATACTTCTTCTGATCACAGTAGAGACTAAATAGACAACTAGGGCTGACTTTAAAAGCAGTCACCAACCTCTGGGAGTTGGACCAGGAAGGAGCAAACAAGGGAGTTGTTCTGGATTTTCAGAGGAAGTTTAACAAGAATAAGATGGGAACTGTGAAAATAAGGGAGAGGATCCAAGGAACGATGGAGATAATGAAGTTGACTAGATGCAGGTGAGCATGATTATTTTAGGGTAGAAGGTTTGTTTGTGTGCGGGCAGGGCTGCCTAGTGCAAACAGGAAAGAAAAGATCTGAGGACTGGAGACACCAATGAATGCTTTTCTGAAACTGAAGCATGTAATAGAGGAGAGGGATGAACTAGCAATACAATTAAGAATTTGTATGCGCTTGCTGAGTGAGATGAGCTCAGGGAATAGAGACACTCTCTACAGAAGGATCAGCCTAAGAAGAGGATCCTGATTAGTGGAGGAGAGAAAGAGCTGAGATGATGTTTGCTGTATGCCAGTAACAGAAGTTTTGATTTCACTGACAAAGTAACTGTAGAGACAGCTAAATGGGCTTAGGGACATAACTATAGAGCAAGCCTACTCTAAATACAAAGTTATTTCAGGTCAAATGCACTGTGACTGTCAGCAGTCTGAATCCTAAAGAAAGAGGGAAATGAAGCCTTAGGGCATCAGTAGCCTGTGGCTGAAGCAGCTTTTCTCTAAACTGGTTTTAGTCTAGATAATAGCCATGCGCTGTACAGCTGTAAACACATGTAGCTATTAGACACATAGGAAACTGGGTGGTATGGAGGCTTCCCTGACCTTTGTTGTGGAATAGAACAGGCTGAAGAGGAGATTAATCAAATAGATCAATAGAATATGTCTCAATTTTTCTTAGTTTTGCTGAGTGAAAATTGTTACTAGTTACACCTGAATGAAACCTGAGGGGTACTGAAATTTGGGGTTTCTCTTGATTTGCATCACTATAGGTGGAGAACAAACTGAGTCCGTTGTCCAACTTGTCCTTTAAACCTCATATTACTAAGTTTCAATGATTCAACAAAGAGCTTTCTGTATATATGAATTTTTGATTCTTGAAGAAAATGTTGAAATGTCAAAAACTTGAAATTTCTTTGGAAGAGAGTATAGTCTCTGATTCTGATAAGAGTCGAGCTCCTCCTATCTGTAAGATTAAACAAGGACACCTGAAGATATCTGCAAGGGTGTTAGTTGTCCTTTGAGACTCTACAGGGCAAAGAGACTCAAAGAACTTTGAAAAATGGGAAGACTTAATTTAAAAAAATAAGTTTAATCGAAAATGTTTCAGGAGTTGAACATGTATTAGCTATACTTTTATTTTGTGTTATTTGTTAGAACTTCTGGATGGTGTTTTTTATGTGTTGGAACCAACCGGTATCACCACTTTTAGGTCTTTTGCTGCAAAAGTGATAAGGAGGAAAAAACAAAGACAAGAAAGTAGGGTTTTTTTGTAGGCGGAGTAAAGAGGTGGAATTAGAGCCACTCATGTTACTGGGGTGTGTTTGTCCCCATCTGTCTTCCTTTCAGAGAGTGCTTGTGTGCCCTTCTATGTCCCTCAGACTTCTGCTCGTGTTTCAGAAATCTCTAACTCCTAACTTCCCTTGGGAACACAGCAAAATTAGGAAGGTAGCTATCAGAAGGGGTTTTCTACTAATTCATCTAACGAAAAAAAAACCAAACCCAAACCCCAAACCCCAAAACAAAACAAAAAAAACCACACAAAAAATCCAAAACAAAAACCTGAACATGTGAATTTAGTTTTAGTGGCTTTTGTCCAGCAACAACAAAAACTGTTTTGAAATCTTATAAGAGCTGCAGCTCCTGGGCTGAGTGAATCAGAGGACAGGAAATGCTTCTGAAAAGATAACAGCCTTAGACATGCTCAGAATGGGATTAATCATCCTACTCCAGAGAAGACTGTAATGCTGGTAGAAAGAGCTGTTCAGGTGAACAGCATCTGAAAACCATTTTGTAGGCTAACTCCATGGAACTGATGAGGCCTCCTGTTGGAGCCTAATGAGAGCAATAAATTCCCAGCATTTGACAGAAGAGTGGTGCACGGTAAATCCACGTATCTTCTGTTCATGCTTTCTTGTGGCTTTATGGCTGCACCTCAAAGATAGATATCACCTGAGAAATCCTGAATCCTCAGATCATTTTTCCCCATCTTTCAATCAAAATGAAAAATTCCCCAAATGCAGTAGACAAAGGTTTGCTTTTATGGTTAAAAACAAACAGGAAAGCTTAATTGTATGTAAAGTCCTGTGTGCTATGCAGGTAACTGTGAGAAGATGTATTTCCGGTTCACAACAAGTTACTTCGTTTTAGTGGTGAAGTTGAAATCTTTTTTGAAGTTAAAGAAATGATGGGCCAAACTGTAATAAATACATATCTTGAAATAGTTCTGGAGAGATGAATTCTACTTATACAGAATCTTTTGTCATTCAAAGTTTGAGTTAAGGGTGTGCAATTTTTGCACTGAGTGTATCTCTTAATAGAATTGTCATTCTGCTTGGTTAAAGGCGATACAGTTGGAAAATGCACAAGCTATTGTTTACCAGCTGGGAATGGTTTTCTTAACCTGATAACCTCCAGAGTACTTCTTTGTAGTAAGAAAATCTTCAGCATTCTCAGAGTAGATTTAAATTAGAACATTTTCCCTGTTAAAGGAGAGGAAAAGGGAAACTGTCCACATTATGACTTACTTTATAGGTATCTTCTGAACCATACTTTCTTTTTTTAGGTACTGTTGTGGTTTTGACTGGGGTAGAGTTAATTTTCTTCCTAGCAGCTGGTGTAGTGCTCTGTTTTGGATTTAGGATGAGAATAATGTTGATAACACACTGATGTTTTAGTTGTTGCTGAGCAGTGCTTACCCTAATTCAAGGGCTTTTCAGCTCCCCATGCTCTGCCGGGTGCACAAGAAGGCAGGAGGGGGCACAGCTGGGACAGCTGACCCCAACTGGCCAAAGGGGTGTTCCGTACCATATGACATCATGCCCAGTACATAAAGTAGGGGAAAAGTTGGTCGAGGGGCTGCTGCTCGGGGACGGGCTGGGCATCGGTTGGTTGGTGGTGAGCAATTGTGTCATGCATAATTTGCTTTGTTTTATTATTATTATTATTATTTATTATTATTATTATACTTTATTTCAATTATTAAACTGTCTTTATCTCAACCCATAAGTTGTCACTTTTACCCTCCTGATTCTCTCCCCCATCCCACCGGAGGGGAGCGTGCGATCAGCTACGTGGCTTTTAGTTGCTGGCAGGGGTTAAACCGTGACAGTAACAATTTCTGTTCTTAAGTCAAAAAAAAATTATAACATCTATATTCTTGATATAAGATTTTTAGATAAAATGCTCTATTCAATAGCTTAGTACATCACTGACAAATTCCAATGTGTGCTATGTTTACAATGTGAAACTGGAGAGACCTGTTAAATATATTACACAATGACATATTGTATTGTTACAAACTCCAGCAATCAGTGTTCATCTGTATTTTCAAAAGCAAGATGGAGTTATAAACTCTACACTCTCTCTTAAGACTCTGAATAAATACATTTGTTTTCTGAGTAATTATATTGGGTTTTGACAGTAAGACTGATATTCCCTTGTATAACAAGGAAGCAACTTTTTCAATGCACTTAGTCGATTTGCACATCCCAATTAAAAAAATACAGATTGAAATATAAGCATATCTCTTTTTATAGTTATATGTGAAAATATCAAATAATCCAATCAAGGCACAACAAAGCTTCCAATTATCTAACATAATTGCATTCATTAATATGGTTTTATTTTAAAAGTGTAATTTTCTTGTCTCCGCTTAGAAAAGAAATTCTGAAAGTGGAGGGTATTAGAAGAGAAGAGGGCAGAGGTGAGGACAGTGAGTCTCATACTAGTCAGGTCTGACTACAATTCCCCATACCTGGGTCTGGAGTCTGTCAAGTGTCCTAGACAGCTTTTTGAAACTTTAAGCAATTGTGAAGGAGAAATTGAGCCATCACTCATCAGCATGAAATAAAGATGCTTCATCTTTGATGCAGATTGGCCTATAGGTTTTGGAGCCATATGTTTTGTTTGTGTGCTTTGTTTGACTTGTGGAGATATTCAACTGACACTAAGAAAAATTCATGCTGTAGCCTAGCAAAAGTTTTCCTATTACACTCTTTTGCAATTAGACTGCATATATTTTTGTAGAAGGGAGCTCATTCATGCAGCCTAGTTTAGGTTTCACATACTTATGTTTAGATGGCAAATGTTAAAATATTACAGAGAGGGGCGGTAGCATAAATCCTCCGGCAGTGAGTTAGTCTGGTGTGCTGTTAGAGTATACTATTTACATTTGCATGTCATTCTTCTTTCATTAATGTTTGGGGATGTGAAAATTAGATGAGCACGATATCTGTTTAAAAAAAGAGTAAGAGTACTTCCTTCAAGAGTCTTTCATTGCTATTTTAATAGCTTGAGATCCTATGCAAGATGGTCAGATCTTATGCTGTAAGATGTGGATAGTATGTGTGGGGAAACAAGGACTATTTCATCTCTTACTTAAATCTTCTTGGCTTTGGTAACTTTGCGAAACTGAACAAAAGCTTTGTAGTTGTATTATTTGATGATATTTCCAGAGAATGTGTGGCTTTCCAACTTTTTTGTTGAATGAAAGTCAGGGAATCTGACTGAATGCATTGTTACCTTTCAACAGCCTTCGTTTTACTTCTGCAAAAGTCCTGAGGCATCACTACCTTTAAGCACCCTTGTCATTAAACTGTGGCAGGAAGAGAAGGAACAGGAAAGGAAGACAAAGGGTGACTGTGATCTTCTCCAGGGAAATCTTCAGATGAGCGAGGTACTGTTTGGACTGATGGAAGATGGAATCAGAAGAATGTCTTTGTTTTTAGCATGTTGGGCATGCTTTAATTCTGTCATCATCAGCCAGGTGAAAAACATGCTGACACGCTTTGAACTACCGCTGACAGGATCAAAGGGCACTGGGGTCACAGTGCGATTGGCTGGCACAACAAGGGCACCTCTGATAACTAGCCATGTTGTCAGTGCAGTGCGTTAATTTGCGTGAAGCATTAACATTGGTATTATTTATGATATTTTTTAATTTTTTTTAAGTCTGGCTTTTTGCTAGAATTCTGTTTTTAGTATTGTATGTTAGGGTTGCTCTTTTTATTACTGTATTTTAGGGTCACATTATGTTGTGCAACCATCCAGATGGGCGGAACTACAGACAGAATAATTTGGCTTTTAATGCATAAAGGAAAGCCTACCAGAAAAATTACTGAATTCATGGTATGTTCCTCAGTGTTTTAATATTGTGGAAGAGAATGAAAAAATATGTTTAAAATCAGTGTAGTCTTTGTGCTTTTATATTTTTGTGAAGGAGATGGTTTGTTTTCTGATGATATTTCAGATGTTGTTCTTGTTATTTTGTGGACTTCTTTTCCAGCTGTGCTAATACCAAGCTCCTTTACATTTTCTTCAGTCTGTAGATGCTCCAGGGAATACTCAGTTTCACAACTATGCATGTGCCTCCTAGGCTGTACTGTGGAAAAAATTTTGCATTATGTTTTCTTTTGAAAAGTCCATGCGTTTGATCATGAAATGACGTTGAGGTGTTCTTTATAGATTCTTTTATAGTGTCCATGTCCATGACCTGATATGCCCTAAAAGAGAGGATCAGGTAGTTAACCATTTATTAGCTCTGTATGTCTATGCAGCAAAAGATTTCGATCAGTCACCGCATTATTAAAACAGTCTCAACTGATCATTCAAGCATTTTATTGTGCATAAACCCAAGACTGGAACATTTGTAGCTATCCTTCCCCAGACATCCTCCTCCGGTCTCTCTTCTGGCAGACAGCAGCGCTCTGGGTTTCAGCCCTTGGGCTTAGAGCTGTGATATTTCTGGCCAAGTTATCCCACCTTTCCTTATGGTGCTGTTTAACAGCTGGTTCAACCATTTTGCCACCATTGTTAGTTTGCTTAACTAATCCTTTAATCCTATTCATAGTTTCTGTTAGAGAGTGAGGTCCTGATAATCCCTTTGGGCAAATTTGCTTTCCTTTTATTATCTCGGCTGGTGTTCAGTCCTTCCTGAGTGGCTGCAAGCCATAAAAATATGGCGAATTTTTAGCTAATTACAGAGGCAGTGATTGAAGGATTTTTCACTTCGAATTTTACTTTTTCTGTCAGTAAATATGAACTCAACAAGATATTCTGCATGGCTTCATTGTGACCAGTCCAATAATCCACACGCTTACATCTCCAATTAGAGGAGGGTAGTATATAACTTTAATGAGGGCTTGGAAAACTCTTCACAGACAGAAAGCAAAATATCAGAACTAGAGGGTTTTAGAAGAGGCCATGTTTACATATTATATTACTGCTTTGCTGGCAGTAGATCAATTTAAGTAAAAGTCTCCAGCTTCTTAGAAAACATAATATCTTCTCAGCTGCGCTATAATCTAAATCTTGACATTATCTGGCTTTAAAAATAACTTAATATAAGCAAAGTTGTCTTTGGTTTGATTGTTTTTAACTGTATCATTTGATACCTTTGAAGTGCTGCCATGTGCATAGTTCAATCACCACCCCTGATTGGGGAGGATTGGAATAGAGTTGAATGTAGTAACCTCTTACAGCAGGTCTGTCACTGACAGAGTAACTGTGGCTTTGGGGGCTGTGACATTCTTTTGGCAAACAACTACTAAAATGATCTGAGAGAGGCAAGTTTGGAGAAACAAAGATTTTCCAAAATCTGTGGCCCTTGATTAAAAACACCTTCATTCAACAAGATGTTGTCTCTTTTTGAGATTGCCATTGTCTAAATGGGTTCTGGAGGAGGGATTAAATGTTAAAAGTAGTAGTTTAAGGAGTGAGCAACTCTGCTGAATAATGTGCTGCCTGCAAATATCCTACCAAAGAATAGAAATTTCACCCAGGAAAATGTGAAACATTTTCCATGGCAAACAGTGGCTTTGTATTAAGAAAGCGGCAGCTCTGCCTCCCTGCCAGAGAAGCTAGGAGGCCCTTATCAGCGTCATTTGCTGCCAAGAGGGAGGAAGTGGGGCTGACAGGAGCTCTCCCGACAGACAGCTGCCGGCCACCAGGACATGTGCTGTTGGTCTCTCTATTTAGAGTCTTTTTTCCAGGGAACGCATTGTAAAATTTCAAGCTTTGCTCTTTTTCCTTTTTCTAGCATGCGGGCTGTTGGCAGTGTTATATTCATTGCAATTTTGTTGTCTTGGCAAAGAATTCAAAAGTGTTTGTATGCCTCAGTGGACCAGTGATAGACTAATGATATGTAGCAACAGTACATGTTTGTTTTCTGCACTGCAATCGTTTCACAGGTACCATGCTGGAAAATGAGATCGCTGTTTGAATCCACTCTCGTAGTTGAGTGCGGATAATGCTGTTTTCAAGGCAGGTAGCTCATACCTACAGTGGAGAGAGCCAAGGGAAGACCTGGCAGTTTTTGCAAGACCATTCTCCTAGTGGAGTTTTCCTACTGGCTGGAAAAATATCTTAAGCCATAACTGTGATTGCAGAGGATTTCATTGACAGGGGCTAGGCTTGGATGTGCTAAGAGTGCCCTGTCCCCCTCCCCCCCCCCAAGCTGTTGACAGCTAATCTTCAGGTGATCTGATGAAATGTTGTTGCGATTGTGCTGCAGAAGTCTCTTGCACTTTTGAACAACTGGGGGTCCACAGATGCTGCATTCAGCACAGAAACCTGAAGTGCTTTAACTGAATGCACTCTGAAATCTGTTTGAGTTTTCTGGAGAGCACTATAGGAAGCAAAGCACAAAAAAAAAAAAAACCAACCAGAAAATATATCCTGCCAAAAGCTATACCTGTGCAGAAAAACTTTCCACATAGGCTTGGCACACAGTGCATTTCCTGCATGTAAAATTTATCTTATTAGAATAAACAGCTGATTAATGGAGACAGAAATGTATTTTTTCCAACTAAACGTTAATGCCAATGGAAAACAGCATTGGTTTATTAAGAACAAAACTGCTAGTTTTTCTATACATTTTTGTGTAATTCTATGGCATCAGAAGAATTGAAGAAGATAGTAAATATGTAAAGCTGGCAAGTTATGAAAATGAAATAGTGAAACATACTTTTCAAAAGCTATGAAGAATTATAGTCTCAAAACTATTTAAAAAAGCTTGATTTTTGACTTCCCTTTTTCTAATAGCGCAGACGTGCTGGTAGTTTTCTCAGAGCTGGTTTCCCTTTTAAAGAGATCTGGTAGCCGTTACTAGAGCTGTGTAAAAAGGAGATTACAAAAAGTTCTTCCCTAGAACATGAAAATCTTGAATGATACATCACATTCAACTAATCTTTTTTTCTGATTTCAGATTATGGTTTATGAGTTTTGTTGTTTAAAAATTTAAGGCAATTTGACAAAAAAAAATGTAGACAAGGAAACAGGAACCATCAGGATGCATTGCTCCGGGCACAGAAGAGAGTGTAAAAACCTGATACATTACAACTGCTCCCACAGCAGTCTGCACTGGAAGTCCAAAAGCAGCAATTATTTCAATAACCAGGCCTCCGTCATCTGGGTTGAGACTCCTGGGCACCGCATGAGAGGTTTGACCAAGGAGCTGAGGCTGAATTTTCCACACATGGGTAAAGGCTTCGTCTTTTCCATTCCTGTCTCATAGGTCAAAGGGACCAGGTGGGCACATATCCATGTAAAGTTTTTTGAATTGTTGAGTGTAGTATTGTAAAACTATCCCAAGAATGTAACACAATGTAATTTCCCAGTTTGTTTTATTTTTTTTTAAGGGGAAGTGAAAGAGTTAAAAAATATAAGTATATTTTATAGTACAATCAAACATACTATCAAATTACTATGATGTCATCACTGAAACTACTAGTCTCCTCTATAACATGTGAAAGAAAGAATTAATGTCCTCTTATGAGTTCACTCAAACTGAACGTTTTGTGAGAGAATGTCCTTATGACATACAGAGAAGTCCTTCTGAGAGTTTGTGGGGTTTGAGCTCTGGCATTCTCAGGTAATGCTGGGAGGAGATCGGGTACAGTGATATGAATTTTGTTGGAAAACACCCAGCTAAATTAATATTTAACCAAATTAAACACCTGATTGACTTTACCAGTAGGCAAAGCCATATCACGTTCCAGGCTAGCCCTATTGTATAACTGCTGCAGGTCTGGCATTGAAGGCGATGCATGGATGAAGGACAGGGATGTATCCTGTTCATGTATCAGGCATAATCCTCAATCTTAAACATGTGCAGCATGATAATATTGTATGGCATGTGACATCTCCACTGGAATTCTGCTGAGGATACAACTCACTCTAAGTGTGGTCACTTTGGGTTATGTTCTTCCAGGTTCATGTTTCAAGTCATGGAGACAACTGGGAAATTACAGCTGCAGAACATGGAACATCCTCTGTAAGGAGAGAATGCAGATCTAAACACTCCTGCAGAGACACCTACGTACCTTGCAGGGCGAAGACTAGCTCCTTAATTATAGACATAATACAAACACATCTGCAGGGAAACACAGAATTTACTGCAGAGGAGTGTCACTATGATATAATATACATACATTAATTGCTAGGTAGTATTATTAAATTATGCAAATAACAAAACACAAACACACTGCAGCCTTTTAACGAGGACTTAAAGACCTATGACACCTCGTAGAAAATTCTGACAAACACTATTTAGAAGTGATTGTGCCTCTATGTTATAATTTTTTTAAACCTCTTTATTATTAAGAAAATTTCAAAGGAACTGCAGTCTTTGTTCTCTGAGGTCTATTTTTCAGAAGCCTGCATATAAATTTCTGCATGGTCAATCCAAACTGCACGAGAGCTGTCATTTTTCAGGTAAGCTGTTACATATGTTGATTTTTCAAAACTTTTAGTGATAAGCTATTTGATTTTTCTATTTATTTTTTTTTTTCTTTTCAGTTTTCCACTTTGGTACACTAATCTTCTCCACTATACTTATCCTATACCCCAAGCGCAAGCATTACATATCCTAATAGACAAAGTACCACTGGCAGTAGGCAACATTTCCACCAGTTGAAGCTTCTGGGTGCCTCTCAAATCTCATTTGAACAACATATGGAAATCATCCTACAACTAGCTATATTTTCTGGAAATTAATTTCTAAGGAAAATGAAGTGTTTTCTTTGAAACTTGGGAAGGGGAGATAAGGAGAAATAGAATATAATAAAACATAGGGAAAGACACTTATCAAAACCCCTTGTGATCTGGTTTCTATGCTTCCCTGTTTTAATTCAGCAATTATTTTTTTATGCGCAGCAAATCCTTTTATTGGATATTTCTTGTTCTTTAATGACTTCACTACAGGGTTGCATGGGTCGATAGGAATGCCTTCTCCAAAAGCCATTAACATGGTTCTTGACTGAATGCAGTCCAGGCATGTTAATCACCATTATTCTTCAAGAATGTCAGACTACTCACGTTTTCGATATGTGAATTTCATGTCTAAGAATCGATGCATTCTGTGTTTATATACAGGACCAGGTACCTTGCTGGAAGTTATGGTACATTGTGAGCTTAAAGATGTGCTATAGAAAATTTAATAAAGATAAAGAAATCTCTTTAATGTTGTCAAAGACTCACCCACTACTTACTTATAAACAGAAATTAAGATTATATTATCATCTGCACCTTTCTTACCCAGATGGTAGTACAATTCAAAGAAACATCCACTTCTTCCCATACTATGTCTCCTCTTCTCTGACTCTAAGACATGCATATTAAAGAGAAACTTCACGTTTTTTGGTGTGATTGCATCAGAAGAACAGATACAGTATGATTGATGCCAGTGAGGTTTGACAAATAGCAACTCTACAGAAACTATACAAAAATTTCCTCCCATATTTCCTCTCAACTGTTCTGCCACTTTGATGAAATGGTAATCTCTCTAATCCATTTCTTCAGCTAGAAAATGTTTCAGAAACATACCCTTCCCTGCAGTTATTACCATGATGGAACATTTATTATCCAGCAAATGAGGCATCGCATCCCCTGATAATTCTCCTAAAAGATTTTAGGAATAACTGCCCTCTATTGTGCATATCAATGATCAATTAAAATATAAAAAAAGTTTTGTATATTCTGTACATACAAGACAATGCAAACTGTTCCGCTGATCAATAGCCAGTGCAGAAATAGGTTAAATCTTGTGTGGGCAAATTTCTGCCTTTTGCTGAGGGGTGGTCTTACACACCACTTACACCCTAAACCATCGAGGCTGTGGATTGTGGAGTCGTGAATTATAGTTTTCACATTCATGAGCACCGGTCAATTTTTGCCTTGAAAAATATGTCTGTAATGCACTAAATGATTGTGGCTTCTGGGCCTGTGTATTCCTGGGCTGTTGTAGGAGGGTGAGAAACACAGCTAGAAAAAAAGATAGTACAAAAATCACTAGTAGGCTTTGTACAAAGCCAGTCCCTGTTTAACTATTTGATTTATCTTAAAAAAAGGTAGATTACAAGGACTAAAACTGCATGGGAACTCTAAACCCACCACACTGCTTTAAGAATCTTTTTTGTTCAGTTACTTATATTTTTGTTTAGTCAGCTTAAAAGGATGCAGGTGAAACTCAAGGTATTCATCAGAGAATAGAGAGAGAAATGTTAATTTTAATGTTAGGGGGTTTTCTATATTTGAACACTGGTTTTTATGAAATTTCCTAAGAGTAAGGTGAGAAAATATTTGCTGAGTGGCATGGGTTGTTTGCCTGTCTTCAATCTCATTTTATTTTATGTGTATACACATACATATATATGTGTGTACCTGCTATATGCAAATGCATTCAAGTGCACAGCAGGTACTGTTTGTTAACTTTGACCAATTTCTTTACTGGTTTCCTAAGAATATTGTTTCCTCATATCCATATGATATTTCTGCCCTTCACAAGTAGCTTCAGAAGTGTCTAGCTTTTGTGGCACTGTCTAACTAAAGCAACCTCACTGAATTACTGTTCTGTCTAAGAGAAGTTTTCACATGCAGTTGACTATTACCTTGAAAATACAATTTTTGAATAGCAATGATTCTTAAAAGTCATTGTTGCAGATTCCCTTCCTTCCTGTGGCTGATCTTTAAAAATAAATTTCAATTATATGGACCAATACAAAACCATAATTGCATAATAAGGACATTTAAGTTCTTTATTTTAACATTTGGCTGCTGCCTTTTCTTTCCTTAAGCTCAAAAGAAATTGGCAATTTCTTTGCTTTTTTCTGTAGCTAAGGCAATAGGTTACATGATGTTATTTATATTTTGCACACTTACAAATTAATGTTGGAACACTGTTGCTACTGCCTCTTCAACCAGTACATTAGGAACCATCTTGCATTCCATGCTTGCAAATACGTAATGTTTTTTACAGAATTTTGCAGAATACATTGTGTATGGAAGAAAGACCTGTTCCTGAAGAAATGTATTATTCAACAAAACTTGCCCAACTTGAGCATTTTCCAGGTAAAGGATCTGCTTTAGTGATTCCTAAATTCTGTTTTTGTTTCTTTGTTGTTTTTTTTTTTGTTTGTTTGTTTGTTTTGGTGTGGTGGTTTTTTTTTTTTTTTCCCCTAAATGTTACCTGTTTGTTTCTACACTGTGGATTAAGTGACCTAAGAAAAGGCTGCTGAGTCAAAAGTGCTTTATCCCACTGTCATTCGTGAGAATGGAACAAACCCTAAAACAGTAGTCAGATTGGAATCAGACTTACCTGATAATGCCAAAAAATACATTTTATATGAATATTTTTTTTTATGTAGTGGAACCCCCCCCTCCCCAAATGATCTCAAATCCAAATAGTTACTATAGTAACTCATGTTATGGTATATTATTTATGGACATATTGCAACACAGAGTATTCATAATGCCTTGCTTTTTTCAGAACGTATGTTTCTGGTTGTTCACATAACATTTCCATGGCTGAGTGAAAATGCCAGATCTTTTCATTTGCAGCAAGCTAACATTTCTCTGCACTCTCAAAAAGCACACAGTGATGTATTTTTGAGATCACTGGAAAAAATAATAGTTTATTTTTATTGTATTCAGAGAATCAGTGTAATGCTGCAAACTAGTGCTACTCATTTCTTTTTTTCTCACTCTGCCATCTTTTAGGGAGCGAGGGGCAGGGGGGTTACGCTGCAGCCACAACAAGTAGTAGCTCCAGACCTGCTGGTAGAAGGAAATGGCTCTTCATAAAAAAAAAAAACCAAACAATTGAAACCACTGAAAAGGAAGCAAACAAATTATCAGATGGCTGGTTCTACCATAGCTTTTCATGTATGCTTTTTTAATGGTGTTACTTATGCTGTGAATGTGTAAATTAGGCAGACTAATTTGTTACCCTGTGTTTATGAATTTACGAACTCATTTTAATCTTCAAGGATTATATTCAGACACGTATTTACTAAAATAAATATCTATGCTCTTGGTAAAAGTAGCTTCCTGTTCTTTCTGCTCACATTTTGAGGCACAAAGAGCAGCTGGATACTGTACTGCTGAGGAATATGAATGGAGGTGGGTTACCTGGCTTTGAAAATCCCAATCAGGGGCCAAACTAGGTTCTCTGTCTGTCTCTCCTCTCTCTTTCTTTTTATACAAATATTGTCTTAAAAAACATTAAGATAGATGTTAATATAGCTGCATGCAGAAGAATGCTATCAAATCAAAGGGAACTGTGGGAATCTGCAAACTAGGTCATTCTGCAATGCTTTGTCTTTGAAGTTGATCTCGTATGTGCACCATATCGAATATTTGGATGTAAATATTTAGTCACTTTAGTTGATTAAGTTTACTTAACACCAAGTATTTTTCCATGTTATCTAATTTCCATGTTATAAGGAGCAAGCTTTTTCAAATGAGGTATTCCTGCCAGTAAGTGCCACCTCTTCACAAACGCAAGCTTAGCTATCAGTAGATATTCCCTTTTGTGCCTGTCATTTTCATCGTTTTGCATCTACAGCTATTCTGAACTCAATTTATGTCATTTACACATAAAGTGTATGACACCTAAATGCCATAAATCATGCATATGTATCATTGCTGGTTCAGATTTACATCTGTAATTATCTATACTTGCAAACAGTCATTATTATGAGGTCTTGTTGGAGATTGGCTGAAGAACATGACCCACTTCACCCATTCTCTACATGCAAATTATGTTCTGTCCCGTAATCTTTCTATTTGAAAGGCTATTAAAATGTTTTAGAAGACAAATTAGGTAAAAATCTACATTGATGAAAGAGAAATATTGCATATGTGAAGAGCATTTGTCAGCTCCCTTAAGTGCTGCATTTTATTTCAGCTATGAATGGACTTCTATGAAAATATATTAATATTTTATTGAAAACAGCCCTCTACAATTTACTACCTTGATCATGCAATTAGCCTGCTAATGGGCAAAAATGGGCGTTTTCCCATATAGATTTTATTTCCACCAGCATCTACCTGTATCCCGGTACATTCTATTGATAAATATTTTTGTAATTCTTCAGTTTTCCATTGGAAAAGAAATTAGCAATAATCACTGACCTGCACACTAAGGAAGAGGAGAAAAACTCTAGACAAAGAGCCTCCAAATACAGTGGTTGTTGTTGTACACATCTGAGATTTTTCCCACTGGGCATTTTTTTAATAGGGAGACAGGCAGTTGAGTCAGGGGTAGGGATATATTTTTGCCCATCCACTGTCTAATCATTGATGCAGCTTCTCTGCCAGAAACTCTCATAATTGCTGAGAGGGAGGGGAAAAAATATTCATGTGTAATCCAGGATTCTTTTGTTAAAATGTCACTATATAATAATTCAGTAGTAAACAATTATAGTGAGGACAGTCTTCTCATAATGGCTACATATTTTTTTTTCCAATTGAAAATGCTAATGCTTAAATAAATCTGGTTTGGGTGCTGTGTATGCAGTTGGAACATGTGATCTGAGAGCTCATGCACATGTTACAGATTTTTAGTTCAAATATTTTGAAACATACTCTACTAGGATCCTTGAAGTGAAAAATTTCATTGCCTTGCTGCTGTTTGTATCATATTTTTTAATGCTTGCTCTTCCTCCCCTGCCTCCAGTCTTTGAAGTAGAGCGTCTCTGTAGCCAGCTGATACAGTTCATGGTGATTTTGAAGTTGGGGGTACCTGCACTTATTTGGAATATGTAGCTGGCCATCCAGACTCTTAAGAGCCATTTTAGATCATGGCTGTTGCCAGCTGGTGCATTTTTCTCACGCACTGATGGGCATTACTTATTTTTAACACAACTGCTTTCTAAATGATAAGAGGAAGAAGAACTGGTGAGGGTAACACACAAAATTTCAAAGAAGCCAACAATTAACAGAATATTAAAAATTGAGGAAAGAAAGGTGAAGGGAAGGATTGAAAGATGAAAAAAGAACAAGATAAAATAACTGATTGAGTTGAAAGGAAATCCATTCACTTTCTGCCTTATAATATCAGTGCTTAACAGACTCCAAAAAAATGAAACAGAAAATTAAACACTAGGTTTAAAATTCCACAAATGGAAATAAAGGTCATAAGAAAGTGAGAAATTAAAACAACATGTTGGCTGTACATGTGTATCAATTTGCAGTTGATTTCTGACATCTGACATGTTTGCTTCCACACTCCTGGATAAACCACCTGCCAAGACCTTTTTTGAAAGCCAGTTAACTTGTATGGCACTTGTGCTTTTAAGCCATCCTTAGGGACACATTTTGGGTTTTTTTTGCGTAATAATTCTGCTTCTTGTAGTGACCAGTGTTTCAGTCTTCACACAAAATCGCTGAGCTTCACCGACATGTTTTTTCCAAAACGATGTTGTCCTCCTCACCACAAGAGGAGTTCTAGTCCACTTCAATATGTAATTGGAAAAGCCTAGCAGAGCTCGTAGAAATGTTACTGATGACCCTCTGAAACTGCTGTTTCATCATGTTAAAAGGACTCTTATGCAAAAAAGGCTACAAAATGTGTTTAAGCAAGCACATTCTTTCTCATATGAAACTTTGTAGAATTGCTCAGCAGCTGGTGTACTATCTGAAAAAGGTTCATTCTTTTATTAGAAACACATAACATTGGCATTCCCGTTACTGCCAGAAAAGGTTATGCCCATATGAAGCAAAGAGAGGGAAGGAAAGAAGATAGCAAGTTTCTCAGCTTTCCATTTCTATGAAATAATGTGACTTGAAGAAAAACATAATTAATGTTCATTACATTAAGGGAAATATCTTCTGTATTTTGGTTCATGTAGTTCCAAAATAGATTGGAAGATTTTTTGACTTGGTAAGGTTTTGGTTTTTTTTTGTTATATTTTGGAAATATGATCTGTTCATTGAAATCAATTAGTTGAATGCTGGCCTTTCATATGTTCAGGAGGGCGAGGGGGCAAACAAACAAACAAATCAAAACCCCAGACCTTGAAGGTGCAAGGTTTAAGTTCCATTTTAACTGTTTGCATAGTTCTACCTTTGTGGTCATCTTGACCAATTTGATAGATAAAAACCAGTATAGCTTCACTGTCCTCGACTTTGCCACCTACGAATCTGTTACCAAATACAAAGTTTGTAATTGCAAAAAGAAATCATGCCAGTAAGAAATATGCCTTTTAAATTCTGAACAACAGGTGTGTACTTAATTTTCTCATTTCTTCTTCCCAGTTTCCTTTATTTGCCGTACAACTGATGAAAGCCAAAGTGTAGGTCTTTACCTGAATTAAATTAATTAGATGATCCTATTAAGTTATCCATACTGAACTCATTTTTGTGTTATATGTCTAGCTATGCCATTATGCAATCATGGAGAGTATTTCTAGGGTGCTGCTTCCTATGACATGCAGAAGAGCTCATTTTATGATCTTGATACTAAATGAGCAAACTGCAGTATAGATATAACCACGTTTATCTCATATGGACACATTTTCCACCAAGTTAATCAACCTCATTATCCTTGCCACACATTTTCCTTACATCAGTTGAACTATCTCTAACCTCCACAAACATAAAGATTAGCATCAGTACCATATTCTTAGGGCTAAATTATATTTATGTAGGACACGCCTTTATTCTCCCTCTGACACACAAAGGCATCTAGTCTTTCAGCATGGGGAGCATAAACATGCTGCACTGCAAGGACATGGCGAGAGAGACAAGGGTGAGGATGGAGCCATGAGCCTGCCAAGCTGTATTCCAGGAAGGCTATGATCAGGAGTGGATAGAAAGTATAGTGAAGGGCGTCCTTTCTTCAGGGTTGTCAGGATCTTTTTGTGCCTCTAATCGGGTAGGATTACTCATACTCTTGCCTAGTGTTATGCAGTCTTAGGATCCATAATTGATCCCTTAAGGTTCAATTTTATCTGCACATAATGTGAAGACAAGTTATTTGAAATGCTACCAATATCTTAATTTTGCTGTATACCAGTTTCTTTAGTTGCAGCTATCTTGCACTCTGTTGTCAATTACTTTGTCGTTAGATTTGAGCCCAATCAGTTCAAATACAAATGTCTTCACTTAATCACTTAGATCTAATTTAGCTACCTAGAGAAATTACTATTAACATTAATCACTTAACTAATTGGCACCTTTTCAGGGTGTCTGAATATGGATGGTAGGTAGAATCTTCCTTCCTGAAGGCAGATGAGTTAGAGTATTTTGGCCAAGCATATAAAATCCCAAAGTCATGTTGTCTTCACTGGTGGTGCAGTGATGCTAGGTTAAGACAGACAGGAGATGAAATCCTGTGACCTTTTAAAAACAGGTAATTAGTTTCTGGAAAATTAGCATACATGAAATTTTTGTATAATTGCATATTTAAAACTGTATGAATGGATTAACATTGATACTACCATTCCCCTGCATGTAGATTTAGCACAGATTAAATTTGTTATAGATCTTCTGAAATGTTTTTGCAAAGCTGCGTGTTAATCTGGATGTTTTTCATATTCTACTTTTAGTAGATAAAATGAAGTGTCAGGTTAAATAAAACAATAAAAGCTGTTGGTGACAGCATCAACAAGGTATTAGGAACCAACCCCAGGAAGGACTGATTTCTGTCTCATCTGCTTTAATGTGAATCAGAAATAAGCCATGTAAAGGTAAGGGGTATGTTAATAGAGTTAAGTCAGTGTAAAATTAGCATGAAAAGATGATGAAGATGTAATATTGAGTCACTAGTTCAGAGCAAAACACAAACCCTATTAAAAGCAAAAATTCTCATGGCTGTTGCATCTGGAAGCGGGTGCCATGCAAGTTATTCCTCTGGTTCTGTTCAAACCAACCATTGGGACATCTTTGTATTTTGTGTAACTTGAATATTCATGTCAGGGGACTGAAAATATTTGAGTGCTAGAAATTGAAAAGGGTTACCCGTTCTTAGGAGTTATCTCAAGAGTTCTGAAAGGCTGTCTAAACTCATCACAGTGTTCCTAGTATGCATAAGTATATTTAGTTAGCCAACTATACATGACGATTTAATAAGACTATGCTCTGTTGTCTTCTGCATGACATGGCATGGGAAAGTGTTAAATCTTTCCGGTTGTGGTGGATGGATATAGGAAGTCACAAAACTGGAGGTTGCATCTCAGTATTGTAAGATATGAATTAATAGACATTTAAGGTAAGAAAGGACAAGCTCCTGCATATCCAACTGCATAATTGGTGCTTTTTTATCCTGGCTAGCTTGAAATGGCTGTAGATATATTAGTCAAGTCACAGAAGCAAAACCTCTCTTGCAAGGCATTAACTTCCTTGCAGGTTCCTCCTGCTGCAGAGGACTCCCGTACATGTGCGGCTGATTACAGGTCATCCCCCTCTCTGGGTCCCGGCCTGTGGGACAGACGGAGGCCATGACTGCGTACGTGTCTCCTGCCCGTGCCATGGCAGGGCTGCAGGTGGAATCCGCTTTCTTCGCTTCACCTCAGAATGGCTGCTGTAGCTCCTCGGAGCTGCAGCCCGAATCATAGAATCATTTAGTTTGGAAAAGACCCCTAAGACCATCAAGTCCAACTGTTAACCCAGCACCGCCAAGCCCACCACTAAACCATGTCCCTCAGCACCACACCTACATGTCTTTTAAATACATCCAGGGATGGTGAATCCACCTTTTCCCTGGGTAGCCTGTTCCAGGGCTTGATAAATGGAGATCTTAATATAGCATCTATGTACAGTTGCTCAGATGAGGGCTGTATTTCCATGCTTCTGTTTCACGCTTCCATAAGCTGATGCAGAGTGTACTACTTCCTGTGATTAGTTAATAGGTGGAGAAGCCAGGACTTGGTCTGGCTTGACTGCTAAAACCCACCTCATGCTCATGTTGCATAGCTCACATCTTTGTTTCCTGTTTCAGCGCATCATGATTACGATTCTAATGGATTTATTTTAATCATGATCAATACACCGAGGAGAAGCGTCAGACAGCTAATATGATTGATTACATATTCCAAGAGCATTTGTCTTAGATTTGGCATTTCTGCTATCTATCTCCAGAATGCCCCTGCCTGCTTGACAGCAGCCTGTCAGTGCTGTTATGATTGCTGTATGCAGTGACTTTAACTGACAGCTTTTCCTGCAGACCTGGAGAGTGATCGGTCTGCACTATAATTACAGCAACATAGAATAACTTAACACTTGCCTATGGCCCTGTCAATTATGAAAGGATGTAGTATCAATACGTATTGCAGTCTGGTGCTGTACCATTCAAGTATCAATACAGAAGACAAAAAGTAAGCAGTGGTGACCAGCTTTATGCATACCTTACTCGCTTTTGAAGCTTTTCTCTTATAGCTGCTTTTACAAATAGATCTGCAGGAAGATCAAGAGTTGTCTTTGTAACTATAAGTATTCTTGAAGGTACCTTAAGTACTGAAAAAGTGGTAAAGAAATCCAGTAATGCTAAGGACTTTCATAAACTGTCTTTCAAAGCTGTGAAGTCAAAGGTCAGGTGAGGTTGTGGTTTATTATTATTAATGAATATAGGAACAAGAGAAGGTATTAGGGTTTCATTCAAAACACATAATATTTTACAGCTGAGTTTCAAGGCATCTTCTTTTTCTGAACCTCTAGTATGGGTGACTTGACCCTGGTTTTATTGATTAAACTTTTATTCTTCCCCAATGAATAATTTAAGTTATGAGCAGTAGTCTGGCATGATTAGCAGGAGCCTATGGGAGGCTTTAAAGTAATACACTGTGTGGTCCTCCCTCTGCATTGGATTCCTTCTGCATTGTGCCACTCTGATTAGGTTGAAAATTTTATATGCGACTTCATAACTCGTTTAGCAATTCTTTTCCTTGAGAGACCCAATAAAATACCAAAATATTTTCTCTGATGCAGGAGAAGAGTTGTTATGGAGCTGGTTTTGGTTCCCTGCTTGTCAAGTCACTCTCTAGCCTTGCTGGAGTTTCTTATTTGTGCCCATGGTTTAGCTGATCTAACACAGGTGTATCTGCTGTGCTACAGTAAAACATCACCATGACCTTTATATTCCCCTGAATGCAGCGTGTGTCAATCCTGTTGGATGGGGAGAAGGGCAAGGCCCCTGTGTGCCCAAAACACTATTGCAATGAGAAATCATATTACATCACAGGGAATTCTTCTACAGGTGACTTAGCTAAACTCATATTGTAAGCTGCATAGCGCAAAGGCCAATATTCTGACTTAAAATCTGGCCCTTAATGTGGTTCTGAGATTCTGCGTTTGTGAAGAGTTGATTTTATGTTGTGTATAATGGTTGTTATACTCTCACTAAAGTTTTTCTTATCCTCAGATGGTCTTTCGGGTCACAGTGATACACCATGGCATTAGTTTGTGAGTCCTGGAAACAACTGGAGTTCACTAGTGCCTGTGTGACTATATTACATGTAAGAAACAGAAAGATACGTGCAGGTGGTATGGACTGAAAAACAATCTGAAATTATAAATGATACTTGGAAGTGTGACTGGATAAAAATAAAACATAAAAAAACAAAACAAACCACCAAACCAAAACCCAAAGAAATAAAATCCCCTACACAAAACCACAAACTGCAGCAAAACTGGGGAAAAAGACCAACAATAATTATACCAGCTCCCCAGAAAACAGGTATTTTTAGCTACAGAGCTGTATTAGCTAGCGTGGTGCTAATAATCCCGATGTTGAGGTTGTACGAAGGAAGTCAGTTACTGGTGGCTGCAGCTGTTGTGTCTGTTGAGGACCACTACACAAAAGGTCCCACAGCTCACTCCAAGTGCTGTTCTCAAAACACTCTAGTGCTGAACACAGCTGAGGGTGTACTCACAGCCTGGTTTGTTCTCCCCTTTTTCAGTCTGCCTTTGACTTTCCCCTCTTAGCGGGGTGGGTATGATCCTCTTTGCCCCCTGCAAGAGGGGGAGATTCACGCCCAAATGCTCCGAACCCCTGTGATCATACCGAGCAGAAGGTGTTATTGCCACCGCTAGTATCAAAATGGAGTGTTCCTGGTGGTCATGTTACTCAGATCATAGAGTAAGGAAAGCAAAGAACGTGGTCTGCTGCCTCAGGCATGCTCTGTCTCCTGGCCACGAGGAAGAGGAGAAAGAGGAGGAGACATAGTTCCTTGGGACCTAAGGGCTGTTACTGGAGGGAGCACTCCCATATCTTTTTCCTTTTCTTTATTTCAAATGATGATTGCATTTGGGTTGGTCATTTACATATATATTACAGTGTCTGCCTTATTACAAACTCTGCATTTCTTAAATATTTTGTAGAATACTTAATTTAGGAAAACTTTTGAAATCTTTTGTTAGGGGTTTTTTTCTAACAAAATAGAAGTATATATTTAATGAAAACATAGTACATTTTTCCTGCAAGCTGTTTAATGCACTGGCATATTTCAAGCACTAGAACTTGGCAGTCTCCAGATGGATTCAGTTTTAACTCAGTCTTAAGTGGCATCTTGTTAAATATTTTTAGTCATTTTTAGATCCTGCAGCTATTTTGGGGTAAAATCTGCCATAGCAGAAACACATAGCACAAGACAGTTATTAGGGTAATCCCAATCTTAAAATTTCAGCAATAATCTGAAGGTGGGATCAGACAATATGCTTCAATAAGTCTTTCCTAGGAAGATGAAATGTTATTAATAAAGAGAAATTGCATCACATGAAAGTTAAGATAGGATAATCCTACCTCTATCCACCTAAAGGTTAGGAGGCTAGAACAAGAAAAGGCAATGGCATGTCCATATCTCCTAACCTTCATCTCACCTATAGCATCTTCAGTGTCCCATTTATAAGTTTAGCGCTTTAGAACAGATTTCAGAGAATAACATGCATCCATTTTTTTCATCAGATTGTCAGTCTAATATGAAAACAACTGTGATCTCAGGTGCTTTTATTTTTATTCATCAGAGGATTAGATACACATGCCAGCTATTCTAATGTGTGTCTGTGGGGGAAGAAGATTATGCCTTAAGAGGGTCATAATCACAGCTGATGCTAGGCATTAAAACTACAGGACTGAAGAAATCCAAAGTTGTGGCTTTCTGGAAGCAGTCTTCTGGCCATGCTGCTGCTAGTGGTGCTTCATAAAACATTTAGCAATGCCTACCAGCTCAGTCTTTTCACAAGTTACTGTTTGCAGTCCGAGCCCTTATCTTAAACCTTTTTTGATGGCTCAGGTTTGGTCTAAAACTTTCTGACAACCGTTATCCTCTAATAATTTTTATAGAGGAAGAATGTCTCTTTCCTAAATTTCAGAGCAGGCCAATCCCACGTCTCAGCTCTGATGCATACGTTGTACATGTCTATGAAGTTGTAGCGGCACATATTTTAGTGTTTCTTCCCAAGCCTTGGCAGACCTATAGGGCAATTTCTAATCGTGTAGGGAAATAGAATCACAGAATCATAGAATGTCCTGAGTTGGAAGGGACCCGCAAGGATCATCGAGTCCAACTTCTGTGCAGAGACCTTTTTTCACTTGGAGCCTCGAGGCTGTGAATTGATGTTCATTTTTTCCAATGATCTGCAGTCAATGTGAAAATACTTATAGAATAGAAAACAAAATACCATGCAAAGATAAAAAAATATGTTTTATGGATTGAATTTGCACTTGTGATATTGGTTGTTATGTATATATAGATTTTTTTTTTTAATCTTTAGCGCTGTAATGGGCTATAAGTGCATTTGTACATTGAAGCTGTAAAAAATAAATTGATCTCTCTTTAAAATTATTTGGTAGTATTTTATTACATCTACATCTATCCATGCTATAGAAAAGACAAAGGAACAAATTGTGTGCTACTCCTAGCTAATGCAGTTGTAGTACACGAGGCTGAGGAGCCAAATGCAGTTCAAATGCAAGCCATTGGAAGATTTTTTTCCTAGGAATGACATAGAATTGGATTTAAAATTATAACTTCAACTGTAGTTAACTTTACCTTTTCCCATCTATTTGAGGATTTGGATAGAAAACAAAAGTGCTTGGATTATAGAAATGAAAGTGAAATGAAGGCAGTTAAATTTCAAGGATAAATGTTAATAGCTAAAATGTGCTTATTTTTAAGCAGGAAGTAATTTCTGGTGCAATGTTTCTATATATTTATGATAAAGGCACCACTTTCTAATTAAAATGCTTGAAGTTAAAAATTTCAGCAATGCCTGTACGTTCCCTACAGTGCCTGGGGACTTGTTCCACTTTTGGTGAACATGTGAATTTCTGGCTAGTGTCAGCCGAGATTAATGATCATTCCGCACTATAGGCAGTGTTAATTGGCATTAATTTCTCTGCCTTGTTTCCTCATGTTAGTCACTTCCTACAAGGAACAAGTAGAGCTTTCATGGATTTCAGGGTAAAAATGGCAGGTTTACGATGTCCTGCATCTGAAATGTACTGTTGTAGTGCTGCTATGCATTTCATCAAGTGTTCTTCTGGTACTAATTCAATTTGGAGAAGTCATGGGTCAAATACAAAGTTTGTTTCAACTGCAATCTATGATATAAAACGTACTGTTTTCAGTGGCCCTCGAAGAATAGATTAAAGGTGTGGAATTACCTTAGGCATTCTCTCTGGTTTTGTTGCATGGAATTCAAACCTATTTTCTTGCCATAGTTTTTTCTTTCTCCTGTAAAATAATAGAATAGAATAATAGAATTATTCCTGTATGGATAATTATTGGTTTGGTTTCGTAGTTTAACCATGAAATAAAATAAATTTTTTTAATTTCTGAAGTAGGGAAAGGTTTTCTCTTTTTCATATTTGAAAAGAAAATTACCAGAATTTTGATCTAAAATAACTTCTTAGAACTATAAGTTTCAAAAGTAGACTTCTTAAAATTTTCCCTTTTTCTGATGAAACTTAGTAAATTTGAGTATTTGCTGAATTAGGTGAATAATTTTAAAATATTCACAGCTATGGGGTTTTTTTATCAAATAAACTGTTCATTTGAACAATTCTGACTATAGTACCAGGTCATTTTGGTAGTCATGTCCATTTTTGCCTGCAGGCTCACTCCGGATGTCCTACTCATCATAGTGACTTCAACATTTTACTTCTGAATCCATCTTACCACATTAATATTGTTCCTAATATCCTGACATTCTCCTTGAAAATTCTCCTGTAAACCTAGCGTGTTTTCCACATACATTTAGGCATTTGCATAACCTTATGGTACATAAAACCAGATTTGTATAGGGTCTCAGATTTTAGTCCACATTGAACGATGTCAACTTCCTAATATTGTGTGAGCTTATGTAAGTATGTCAAAACTATGAATCTGTTGAACTGGAATATTTTAGTGATCATCAGTAATAACAGATCTGAAGCATTTTCAAAAACACTGCAGGTGACCTTTGTTCACCTCTTTGCATCAAATGGGATACTATGGTGAAAGTGTTTCCTGTCTGTCACAGCTGGAAGAATGGTTGTAGCCTTATCAGGCAGTAGAGGACATTTGTGAGGCATGATTATAAATACATTAACATAATTTACATAACCATATTGTATTGCGTTCAGGAGGAACGTAATGGCACATGGAATTTCTGATAGATGGGACTGTTCTTTGCCAGAAGGTGTTGACTAGACAGAATTAAAATATTTCAGAGGAAAATGATAAATTTGTAGAAAGTGTGCTACAGGTTAGAGAGAATTTCACCAAAGTTTTACTTTTTAAAAAAATTCAGAATATCGAACTAGTTCTGATCTTTATATGTCTGTGATTATTAATACTAAAACAGTGTCTCTTGGCAGCCCCAGGGTGAGGTAATGCTTGCAGGTCTCTCTTGGTAATTATAAAAATGTTTATAGGTATGTGTAGCTGTCAGGCTCTGTTAGTCCAAAACTTCTTTGCCCTTGAGTATCATTGCTTTTGTTGCTGGTGATCCTTTTCATATGGTGATTGGAGAAAAAAAAAATATCCGAGGTGTGGGGTTTTTTTCCAATTCATTAGTGAAGGATTTCTCTTGCCTAATTTAGGGGCTCTATATCCTTGAAAATCCTTGAGATTTAACGTATTATATTCTTTCTGCTCCTATATACAAACTTTTTAAATAATCATCTGATGGAAGCCACTGTGCCCAAACTCTGAACTGAAAATCATGAGCTACTGCAATAAAGTCTTACAGTTAAGCTCTACTATTCGGGGGGAGAAACAGTTGTATGATCTGTTGGCTGTCACACACAAGAAACGGCGATACATCACCATTTGTAGTCTACAGATGTTACTGGCTGAAGTGACAGTGGGCTCCATACAGCAATACATTATGAAGAACTAGAAATTCTAAACACTTTAGAATCCTGGAATTTTAACATATTTTAAAAGAGAGTCTAGTGTTTCAATAAAAAGTTATGATTTACTGTGTTAATAATTCAACCATTCTCACTTTTGAATATAATAGAAAATGTATGTGGATATTGTACCAGTCTTTTTTGGACCATACGTGTATGAAACTGATTGTATTAGAAGTTAACCTAATTAAGTGATACAATACCCATGAAAATAGAAGGAGAGGAGAAAAGGAATCTTGATTTATTGTTGCACTCTATCGACTTAATCTCCTAAACTAATCCGGGGTGGAGGGGGGTGGTTCTAATGTCGGTTTCTAATTTCTATCTGTGGTAATTTCGCTTTTAAGTCTGGACATGGGATATGTGTTAAGGCATTGATGGGGTGTGTTACTGAAACCCTGCGCCACGTTCCTGCCTGTTTGCAATGGCTCCTACAGGCCACTGGAAGACAGGCGTTAATTAGTGGCGTCTCAGCTGAGTGCATAGGAGACTGTCCTTTTTAACTTGTTGAGCATGACTCCTTTGGGAAAAGACTTTTGGGGAATGTTCTTGTGAGAGTTTTTTGGCTAAATCATTCTGGCAGCCCACAGGCTTCTGCAAGACTGATGATGCCCTTTGGGAACAGAGTTTTCAGCATTGTTTGTGCCTAGCCTTATGAAATAAAGAGGACAAGCACGAGGAGAGGCAGTGACTTTCAGAGCTTTCTTTTGTTGACCATCAAAGCATTCTGTGAACCTTTTAGAAGGATTTGGACCCCAATGACAGAGTATCAACTTCAAGGGAAATTGCACAAATTTGCTTTGGCTAGGATATGATCTGAGATATTAGTTGCTAGGCCAGGTTCCCATTAGCCATGCACTCCTGCTGCATGAACCTGCTCTCTCTTCCTCTCTGCCTTACTTCCCTTCCTGTAAAATCCAGTTAGGAACAGCCATTTGTTTCATAAAGATTGGTAAGAAAAACTAACTATAACTCCTTAAATGCAGATGTACAGTGCTCTATTAAAGGACAAGCAATAGTTATGTGCTGATATTTAAGAAATTTAAATGTAGAGAATATCTTTAGAAGAAAGTAGTGAATATAGCATTGCAGAGTCAAAGATCAGCATCATCAAAATAGGAAATTGTGGTGGCATTTGAGACTAGTGCACCTAGAGTTTGTTATCAATTTGGTTTTGTCCTCTCTGTTGTTCTGTCTAAATATTTTCTAAGGGGAAGGAATGATGAACTTAGTGTTTTTAAGTGGGTAGCATAGAAAAATGAGGAAGCTCGTGGCAGGGACAGTTATCTTAGTCTATTACACAGGAAAATACTCATAATATATTCAAGAAATCTCAGGAATATAATTCATTGTTTTCTGTGTTGCCTGGATATCAGTGGAGCTTTCTAAATACTAGTATATTTGCTGTCACACAGGGGTGGGTGTTGTCTTTGGGAGAAAGAAAAGGTATGGTCCTTTCAGTAGGATAAACAGATTAATGTTTCTCCAAATTCAGGATGTAGAGGTTTTCTGCAATTAGATTATTAATGCTCTCTTAATGAATGGTTTTATTACCTCCAAATACCCACAGCACATTTTGCCTGAGTAGTATCACCTCTAATATCACTCTTGTGGAGCAAAGAAGATGGACCTGCAAACATCCCTGAAGCCAGCCGGGACTGTGACCCCATTCTTTTTGAGCCTCTGTATCTGGCAAATAATTTTGATACCTAGTAGGCTGACAGTCCTAAAATCTAACCTGAACAAAATTTTTCCTTTCACAGTTACAAGTTAGAAGGACACCGAATGCCAAGATCATTAGTAGGTTCAAATGTTTTATTACTGTAAATTTTACCCTTGCAGTGGGTAAATCCAGTTTCATTAATATTTAGAAATCTATGGGTAAACTGCATCATGCTACATGAAGAAAGTGGTTAGCAAACATTCTTTTCATGGTAAGAAATGGGCACATAAATAATTTGTATTCATGTTAACTGAAGGATCATTTTCAGGGTTTTCCTCGAAGCAATAGCTACAAATGTGTCTGCTGTCTGTTGTGTAAAAGTCTAATGTGCTTTCTTATGGTCACTTGTTTTGATAGAAGAGAAATTGCCAGAGCTGAGAGGGCATAATGAATGTTATTACAGGGAGGTTTTAAGCACAGAGGAAAAATAAAAAATAAAGTCCTCATGTGATCCCTCAGTACGTGAGGTCTGCCTATTACTTCTACAACAGTTGAGTGAGCATACATGAGACCCATTTATAATGTGTATTGCTGTGTGTCTGCTCTGATTGCATGCTTTGATGATGGGTTAATTGAATGGTGTCAAGGAGGGCAGTGCCGGTCATGTAAAGAGACTGACAGGATGTAATGGTAGCAGTCAGTGCTTCATTACTTAGAAACAAAATCAGAAATTCTTCATCTTAAAGGCAGTAACTACTGAGCAGTTCAAGAGCAAACAGTTTAATGTGTGACAGTTTATGAGGTAAGGAAGTTTTATGCTAATAGAGCTTCACTTAACCCTGTGACAATGTTTCACTCTTAGTCTTCCTGTGGTATCAGAGCAGACGGATCAGTCCCACCATCATGCATCCAGGGGACTTTCCCACTTTCCTTAAAACCAACCTTTTTACTCTTCCTGTATAAATCACTACATTCATGACACAGTGTTTGTGAAGGAAAATAGCCATATGTATTGGGTGCAGGTGCCTGGGTGCTGGCAGCCGGCTCCACGATGGCCCCACCGCAGGGCACAGCCCAACCCCTCAGTGAAAACTGGGGGAGCCTCTGTGAGAGCCTGTTTAAGAAAGGGTGGTGAGGAGTGAGGAAAAAAGTGTGAGAGACAGCCCTGTGAATGCCAAGGTCGGGGGAGGAGGAGGGAGGGGAGGAGGAGGCAGCGGCGGTGCTCTGGGTGCTGGAGCAGATTCCCCTGTGCCCCGTGGAGACCCACATAGGAGCGGGTTCTACTGACGGGAACTGTGGCTCATGGGGGACCCACGCTGGAGCAGGGGAAAAGTGCGAGGAGGAAGAGAGGAACTGTTATGAACTGGCCACAAACCCCCATTCCCCACACCCCTGCACCTCTCGGGAGCTGGGGAGCAGAGAGGAGTCAGGAACGGAGGAGTCAGCTTGACACTTGGAAACAGGATGGGGAGGTGCTGTTTTAATTTTGGTCTTTGATTCTTACCATCCAAATCTATTTTAATTGGCAATAAATTAAATTAATTTTCCCCAATTTGAGTCTTTTTTACCTATGAGGGTAATTGGCAAGTGATCTCTGTATCTTTATCTTGACCCGCAAGCTTTTCCATCTTATTCTCTCCCTGTTATGTTGAGGAGGGGGAGTGAGAGGGTGATTGGGTGGTCACCTGGCAGCTGGCACAGGTCAACCCGCCATACTGTATGTTGTAGCCGCCTCAGCTGGTACCAGTGCTGCTGGTACTAGAGGTTTCATTTTCTCAAATCCTTTACCAAGACCTTTGTGTAAGCATGAGAAGGTAACAAATAGCACTGACAGTTGCTTTATTGCTTGAAACTTCTGTCTGGTTCAGTGGTCATCATATACGTGGGATTTATTTCCAGTGTTGGGCATGTGTTTTTTTTTTTCCCGCTGCCTCTCCCTCCCCCACACCACCCATTAGAAAAAAGAAAGTAAAAATTTTGAGAAGGGTCACTGCTGTGCTCTATGGGACAATTTGGGCTTTGTGTCTGTTTTCACCTGTAGACTGAGTTCAGTAGCTGATGGGTATTTTCCATGATGTGTTTTCCTTCCTCTAACATAGTTACTGATCCTCAGACGAGAATTGTTGTCTAAGGAAAATAAGAATCACACATGCTACAAAGTTCAACAGTAGATTTTTTTTTTCCCCCTGAATCAGAACATTTTGGGTATCACTCAATATTTCTCACTTTACAGGTATTTCATCTTTTTGGTGAAAACCATTGGTCTTCTACAGAAAATTCCAGGAAGCTGAGCATGCCGGGAAATGCCCAGGAAGACCCTGATGCTGTCAGGTCTGGAATGGGTGCTGCCACACTGATTCGTGGATGCCCGACCCCTCCAGCTCAGATGTACCCGTACCCGCAAGGGAAAAACGCCTCCCTTCCTGATCCTCCAGGTCACAGCGGCAGGTTTGGCCATGAGGTAAGGTCACGATGACAGGTTGGGGTTATTGTTCTGGTCCAACAGGTACTCCTGGGCAGTCCTCATTATATCACTGATGTACCTTGCTATCCCTTTTCCTATTTCTTGAGATATTTTTTGCCACCCTTGCCCCATCACGGCGTCACAGCGCTGACCGAACACCAGCCAGGTGCTGACTATCACTACATGTCAGGTATTACAGTTCTCCGTTTCTAACTTGTTAGTCTCTTTGAGCTACCATCAGCTTCCAAAGACATGTGTCCAAGCAAAAAGAAAAAGGAAGAGAGGCCATAGAATATTTTTAATGAAGTAGAATATTGGATGTACAGACTACAGTCACGTTAGAAGATTTGGCGCTGATGTTAATGTAAGCAAAAAAATTGAGGAAGGGCAAACTATCTCAAATTCAGAGTTTTAAGTGTTCAGCAAAATGAATAGGAACAAATATTCAGAAGCAATGACCCATAATTCCAATATATAAATGGAAGGTCAAATTTCAAGACCGGTTTCGTCCCCTGCCACAGAGTTATTTTACAAATCTTACTACTTATTTTAGTGCTTTCATACATGCTGAGTTCTTCTGAAAATATGGTTTAAATGGTCTTTGGAGCACCCTTTATAATCCACAGGCTGTGAAATAGGGAACTTCCAGACTGAAAGTTTGAAAAGACTGCTTTACTATCGTTTCCAGCAGTAGTGAATGTCAGTGTTCAATCTTGGCTTACTGTAGCTGGCCAATGCCAGTTTAGTTTCTTATCAGCTTTTCTATTTTTATAACTTATTGGATTTGGATGACTATTTAAGATTGCATGTGAATTTTTCCATTTTACCTTGCATTCAAGAAAGCATGCAATTTTTGTTACCTGTCCAGTTGTTAGGGATTTTTCATTGAATCAGGCTTTAGGAAACTATAGCTCATGTAAACACAGAAGGATGGCATAAATCAAAAAAGAAGCAGCATTAGAGATTTTGGAAAACTTAGTTTTAACTCCAAAAAGCCTCTATCAGGTGGCTGTTGGCAGTCATTTTTGCTTTCTTATTTGTTTTTTTGTTTAAGATTAGATTTAATTTTAGATTTGAGGCCCAGATCCAAATGATTCCTCTCATAGCAGCCCCAAAACTTTTGGTCTGAAGAAGGTGGAATTACAAAGAGGACAAACTTCTGGTGGTATTTGCTTAGGCTGCTCTTTCCTCATTGGCCACTTACCTGCTTTTACCAGAATTTACCGCTCTTTAATTTCAATTAATGAGTGGATTTGGCAATGCCTGAGAGACAGAAGTTACCTGTATTCTCTATGAAACTCAGTATTTTACATACATTGACTATTGCTCCTTCTGCTTCCTCTGCTTTCTACAGGAAATAATTTCAAATACTTAAAGTCTGACTATGTGAATGTCTTTTCAAACCTTTTGATTCTCTGAGCCCCTTCAGTTTTGCAGTTATTGTTCTTAAAGTGACCAGAAGAGTGATTGAGGCGCTACCAAAATCACTGATGACAGATATTACCACAAAAGATAAGCATAAGTTTTGGTATAATATTCTGTCCTATTCTTTAGTCAACCTAACATTTCTTTGTTTTAAGATTTCTTTACACATTGGAGACAAATTTCCACTGAGCTGTCCACAGTGATACTTCTATCCCATTCTTGTGTTGATTTTTGTGACCAAACAATTCTAATTAGTGTAAAGTGCATTTAAATTTTTCTGTCTCTTATTCTGCATTTCTGGACTTGCGGCTTTCACTTCCATTGTGTGGTCTTTCCCTGGAAAATGAGGAGTCTATGATAGCAAAACATTTCTCAAGATGACAGAGATTTCATCAAAACACTTGGTGGAAACCATGTCTGGCAGGAAAGCTGGCCAGATTGCACAGTTTCTAGCCAGCCTTTTCGACTGCAGCAGTGCCAGGTTAGTGAGATGCCATGTAGCTCTTCCCAAACTTTTCAGGCTGTTTTGATCCTAAGAACCTCTCCTTTGGGAGACTGGATGTTGCAAGTTCTGCTCTCCCAGGTTGCCCAGTTTGGGTGTCCCAGCTGCGAGCTGTGCTGACAGCTCCCTTACGGACCTGCAGCTTCTGCTGCCGTAGGGTGGCGAGTGGCTGCTGGGCTGCCTGATGTCGTGCACCCCAAACGCTTCCTCTTACAGCCTGTCCCTCAGGCAATATTCCAATACCAGTGATTCACTCCTCCTTTCTCTCCCATCTCCACGGTAAATTGCTGACAGGTTTCTAAGGGATATTTTGAAGTAAAAGAGACCAACCGCTTCAAAGGGCTAAACAATTAGCTCCTTGAAAAAAGCAGGGCAACATTTTTCTTCGTTAATGAAAAGTAGCTTTTTGATAAAACCTATGAACCTTTCACAGATTTTCTGGAAGGCTCAGTCTGGAAGATCGCCTGGTTCTCTTTTATGTTATACTTCATGCCCTAAGAAATCTAAGGTTACCGAAACTATTTTACTAGATGTACCTTACTTGACTATGATATGCCAGATATTTTATTTCTCTTAATTAGCCATATAACTGCTAGGCTCATATATAAAGCTCTCGTATGTCTTACTGACATGTGTTATATGTCACATATAATTCCATAATTCTACAGATTATTTGCAAAGGTTTTAAAAACTAGAACACTGTATTCATCATTTCCCCATCCTCTGAAACAGTGGCAGTTCAGTATTGATGTTGAGTGAATTACGAAGTTACTCTGCCTATGCGGGAGGATGATGGAGGAACATCTCTTGCAGTTTTAAGGCTGAAAAAGAGAATTGCACAAAAAGTTTGGAAGGTGGAGGACTGCTGAGGCTCTTGAGACATGATTCACAGGATAGGGCTCTCAAGCTGAATGACAGCAAGGAAAAGGTTTGCTAGGGGAGAATGCTAGCAGTAATATTTGTGAGCCTTATGGGAATAAGTGGACTGGACCTTAAATACTTGTAAATGAATGTTCTGATGGACTTCTTGCCTACTGCAAAGGTACTTTATGTATTTCATTGTGTAAAAGGCTACAGTATTCCTGGAAAACATCTATGAAGGAGGAGGGGTGTGTGTGTTATCTACAAAAAATATAAACAAATGAGCCTAGTCCTAGCAGACTTGTGAAAATATCCCAAAGTATTCAAATATTCCTTAGAGCCATTTGATGTTTACCTTACTTGAATTCTAGAACTGTAGACTCTACTTAGAATTTGTAGTTTTCAAATGACTGGGATAATGTGAAAAGTTATGTAATTTGTCAGGCAAAATGCTGGGATTTATAGTGGTATTTTAATGTCAGGAATGGAAATGTCAATTTTATTTAAGTGAATGATTTTTGACCTCCCCACTCCCTGCTTTGACTTCACACTGTCAGGTAATAAAATTCAGCATGATACATTGTGCTAACAGCAATGGTTAATATCATAAACAAGAAACTTCTTGAATATATTTAATTGGGGCACACTTCAAGGAAGCCTCGTAGAGTCACTGCAAAACTGGTGTGTGAGCTAGCCACTTCTAGACTAGATTTAGATTAATGCAATTAACACCACTGTCATATTTTTCACAATTGATTTTCTAGGGTTTTGAACTAAAAAAAAAAAAATAGAAAGAAAGAAAGCAAAGAATCTATTACATTTCATATTACCTTGCAAATCAGGCCTAACAGTTTAAATGTCAAATAGTTGTATGACTAGGTCTTATTATCCTCCAACCATCACATATTTTAATTGATTTGATTTTTTTGGAGATAAACGCCTTGGGCTACGTATAGCACAAAGCATAACAAAACGTAATGCAATTTCATAAAGGATCTTTTGTAATTGCTTATCACACACGGCTATGCATGATAGATAGAAACTATAAAAGAATAAATGAAAAATATTTAAGCCAAACAGTTTTATCAGAATAGTATTTTGGCTGCTTCTGAAATGCTGATTTTTTTTTTTTTTTTCCTTGCAATATGTCCAGCCCTGAACACTCAGAAAAGATCAATCTCTTTGGAAATGCATTAGGAACTCTGGGATAGAATTGATAAAGAGCTTACTTTCCACAGATTTAAAATCAATAGTGGGGACTTTAGGGAAGACAAGTGCTGGCTGCTGCACAGCACGGGGTGTGCAGTGTTCTTCCGAGTGCCTGGAGCAAGGTCATCATATTTAACAAGTGAATTCATACTTTGCACTTTGGTTTTTACTGAGTCAGCATAAGGAGAGCAGTTACAAAGCACCTCTTTAACTTAATGCAAATACATAATCTATAAATGGTATAGTTTAAGAATCAGGGAAGCCATAAGATACTAACTTGGAAAAAAAAAAACAACATTTGCCTACCTATAACTTAAGAATTTAAGATCTGTGTTTCAGACTCAAACTTCATTTTGTACATCTGGGTAGCTGCCCAGATGTGGCTGGACTGTGCTAAGCCTTTATTCATTCCTAAAACCTAAGCCATACAGATTAAAGTATAATTTAAAAAATGGCCTCTTGCCATGTTTTCATCCCTTTGTGACCTGGGCTTTCTAGTACCAGTGGTTCACAAAATACCCTGTTCTGTATGGATGAATGACCAGTTCCCCACTTTCTGGAGTCCGTGGTAACAGAGACCCAAGAATAAACTGAATTGTTGTGGGTTACTATACTTTCATCCCACCTAATGTTGAGGAATCCTTTCTTTCCCTTTAAAGAGAACCTGGAAATTGTGAGAACCTGGAAATTGTGAGGTCAAAATAGGGTCCAAAAGCCATACAGAAACAGGGAAGCTCCATGCAGAGATCCCTGTCACTTAAGTGGATCCTCATGACAGCCGTGGATTGCTATGCACACGTTGTTATATGCAGGAGAGGCATCAACCCAAACTAGTGGAAGCCTCAGTGAAACAAATAGCTGCTACACTGTGTTTTCTTCTCCTCTGCACTGAAATGTGAAGGAATTTCCGTTATCTGTAACAGAGGGTCTACTCATTTTGATAAGATCAGATTGTTCTGAAAATACTGCTTAGCATTTCTAATCTTTAGTTCAGCGCTGTGATATTTACTGCTGCATACAGGAATGGAAAAGATCTTCTGCAGTCCTTTTTTGAGAAGGGTGTTTTTGTACCTGGTTGATGTGTTTCATGAGTAGCGCAAAGCTCTCTTGGGCACTCCTCAGAGGCAGATTCAAGATAGGACAATTGACTGAGACTTCTGCTGAAGGGCCTTCTTTATAGACTGTTGTACATCCATGAGTCACTGGGCTCAGCACTGTAGCCAGACATCTGCTGTGGCCAGTGTGCCTTTGTTTTGAAGAGTCCTGTAAGTAATCTGTCACAGTGGTAAAAGGCTTTTAGAAGGGGAGAGAGAGAGAATTTTATTCCAAATCTAATTGTCTTCCTGCCTATAACTATGGGTGAATGGATATATTCCCAGCCACGTTAATCTGGAGACATCCCTGCTGAACTGTTCTCATGATTTATTAATTTTTCCTTATATCAAAATGAGGAAGCAGGTGTTGAGAACGGAAGTCGCTTTTCACACTCCTGAAAAGCTTTGTCCCTTAGCACAGAACCATACAGTTGGGAAGGGACCTTCAGACATCTCTGGTCCAACCTCCTGCTCAAAGCAGGTCCAGGATTTGTCCAGCCAGGCTTTGGGTACCTGCTGGATGGAAGCTGCACTGCCTTTCTAAGTAATGTGTTCCCAGTGTTTGACCATCCTCAGTGTGAAAATGTTTTCTCGTAACATAAATCAAAATTTCCTGTGTTGTAACTTATGTCCATTGACTGTCATCTTAGTGATGTGCACATTGTGATGAGACTGGATCCATCTTTTTCATGCTTCTCACTGGGTAGTTGAAGACAGCAATCAGATCTCCCCATAGCCTCTTCTTAAGACTGCATAAACCCATTTGTCTCATCCTCTCCCCAGGTGCCACATGTTCCAGCCCCTAATCACCTTGATGGCCCTCCGCTGGGCTCGCCGCTGTACATCAATGTCATCTTTGTAGTGGGGAAGCCCAAAACTGCATGCGGTTCTCCAGATGCATTTTCATGAGTGCTAAATAGAAGGGAATAGTCACTTCTCTTGATCACCTGGCTACAGCCTTGGTTGTAGAGTGGTCGACCTTCTTTGCCACAGTGGCATGCTGCCAGCTTGTGTTCTATTTGTTGTCCACCAAATTCCTCAGGTCCTTTTCTGAAAAATGCCTGTCTTCCTCAGCCTATCCTGTTGCATGGAGTTATTTACACCTTGGTGCAGGGCTTGGCATGTGCTTTTGATGGACTTCATGAGAGTCCTGTCAGCCCATCTCTCCAGTCTATTGAGGTCCCTGTGAATGGCAGCCCTGCCTGCCCTCTGCCATGCTGAGCACTCCCTCAGGCTGGTGTCGTCCTTGAACTTGCTCAGGGTGTATTCTGTCCCAGTGTCCAGTTGGTTATAAAGACATTATACAATGTCCAACTCAGGGGTTACCACTGAGGAATGCCAGAAACTGCCTGCCAGTTTTCATTCTCCAAGAGCTGATGCTCTTGAGAAAATTCCCCAGCTACTAGCATGAGTAGCATGCCGAATATGCTTATAGTCTGAGCAAGTTCAGAAGAACTGGATTTGTTCATCTGAAGGATGAATCTCCTCCTTTGCTACCATTTAGCTCAGCTTTGGTTTTTTCCAATAACAGTGGAAGTATGCATTTTGTCTTAAACAAAGTCCTACTGCCTCCAGTGTTTGAAATGCATTCTTTGCGCTGACAGGTATTTGGTATCATAGGTCAAAATGACAAAACAGTTGTCAGTTCTGACTCCAAGATGCAGAGTAGCTTTTAACAAATTTTCAGTGTCTGTGAAAAGCTCAAGACAATATTCCATATGGCAGCCTAATACACTGACACAGACCCCTTGTGAATGTTTGTAGCAGCACATTTTTTATAGTTTTTTGGGGTTTGTTCTTTATTTATCCCATTTTTCTAGCGTTGTAAGATGACTAGCTTACTGCCATGTTAAGGCTCACTTAATGTTGCCTGTGTATGGGACATGTTAATTTCTGACTTGGGGACCTGCTTCACCATGGCTTACAATTCCTGTAGACATCCTTAGCATTAGTATGTGGTGTACCTAAAATAGTGACAAGAGTGACACCACGTTCACCTGCTCTCACCTGACCCCACTTCTTGTGCCTTCTCTCCTGGGGCATAAGAACTCGCATATGTCATTTGACTTCTGCTTGTGGTCTCCCTTATAAATAGTAGTTGTTATCTCCTCTAAGGTCTCCAAGCTTTCTTTAAATAAGGGTGAATGCAAAGTGATGGGTACTCCAGAACGATTGCCAATGCTAGACCTTAACTGAGAAATATAGTTAAGATCATAAGTAATTCACAATAACTACAGCTTAATTCAGATAAGATGAGGACTTGTTCTTACAGCCAATATTTTTTTCTTGACGTACTAAAAGTAGGGAAGAAAAGGGTTTGAATACTATCATTTTAGTTTTGTCCAGCTCATATATACATTAGTTGGTAAGAGAAGCTGACACACCAGTATACTCTTGTGCCTTCTTGTTGCTTACTGTGGTAAAGTCTCATTTTCTTCCATTTTTGATGCAATATAGTTGTTATAATGCTTTAACCATGAGGCATTTGCTCTCCTTTCCTCTGTTCTTTTGGAGACTCTGCTTTTTCAAGGCTAGTGACTGCTTTTAATCTTTGCATTTTTTTTCGCTAAGCACCTGATCTTGAGATATTTAAATCATGGGACAATTTTTAATGTATAAAGTTAAAGAAAATGAACTGTTTAGACCCTTTCCACCTAGCTTCTCATTTTGTTTGAGTTAGTTGTCTCTTTGCATTCTAAGAGCAGATCCGGTATTTTTTTCACTGCTGTTTCCATTGCTCTTGTTAATTCTTCTGCTTTGGGGCCATGTTAAAGTCACTTTTGCCAGGAATCATCTTTGAAATCTCTCATTATTAACTGAGCATTCATTCTCTCAGTACGTCCTCTATGACATTTCTAAATGGGTAATATTCCGTTAGTGTTTTAGGCTGTCACATACACAGTTACAGTATCATACAACTATAATATCATATTGCCTCTTCCTATCATGAAATATTTTACAATGATGTTGGTTTTGATATGTATTACTCATTTACAATCCTTTGCAGGTCTTCTGAGGTTTTATCTCCTGGTTTCTGAGACTGCTACAAACTGCTTAAGACAGGGTAAATTTAACACTTAATATATTTAGGAAAATTGATTTATATGTTCTCTGTAATCTTATATGTGAAAAAACATTGGCCCCAAGTTTCAATATATTGCTGCCAATCCTCATTTTCTGCATTGAACTGTTCATTTTTCCTACAAACTGCCACTCTTCTTTTTTTTTTTTTGTTACCATTTTTATTAAAGAAACATTTAGTTTAAAAAAACAACCTGTACTTATATCAAGGAAAAGAAATTCCTGCTCTATTTCAGCAGCATGAAAAATACAGTAGGGGAAAAACTCTCTGTAATTAAACAGCAAACGAAGGTGGAATGGAGAATGGCTCCCTTATGTCTAGCTCATGGTTCATTTCCTGTGACACTCTTTGTTAACCGTGTGGAATATTTTGCTCTGGGTGCCACAGGGCAGTCAACCAGTGCGCCTTTGGAGTAGGTATACTTAAAATTATTTGTGTAATGACCATTTTCCACCACCAACTGCAATTTGGAGGAGTCAGCATAGAATTAACTTGTTTTCAAAATTATTGCTTTTGTAGATCCTTTGGGGAAACTATTAATATTTTGGTATTTTGTATGTCACTTTTTTGCAGCACAGACTAGAAACTTGTTATGTGGGGCTCATATGTATATTTATTTTCTCTTTTGCAAAAGTCATTGAGATAGATTTCATCTTCTCTGGAGCAGTTCATGTTTTCTTTCTATTCTGAGTGTAACACATTAGTTTGCTTGGAGCTATGAATGTCCATAATTTTATTTTATAGGACTATATCAAGCATGAGCTGTGCAATGTGCCGCCTTTAGGTCTGCCAACTGGTAGGCTCTAGAGCAGATAAACAATTAACAAAGCCCACAGTCTGGTGGCTAAATGCAGTCCTGTGAATCACAGCAGCTGAGACTCACATAGAACTCTTATACTCTCTAGGCAGCAGCTAAAGACCAAGACCGCCGAAAGGAACTTTGTGCAATAAGAACCATTATTTGCATGCAAAACTTTCCTTGTTCATCCAAAATTATCAATAAAATCATCATTTCCTGTGTCGGGGTGTAACTTAAGAGTCTGTCCATATTGGACTGTCTTTTCTGAATGTGTAAGTTGAGACTGAGATCTGCGCTTTGGCTAGGCAAATTTCCTGACATGTCACCTTTCCAACAAATGAAGTGTTTGAACTTGAGGTATAGCAGGGGCTGGAGACACCTCTCGAGACACCAAGGCCAGTGCCAGCTCTGCAGGCCTTCTTTCACACCCTGGTCCAATCGAATCGATTACCCAAATCTTATATGTTTTAAGGGAATCTCTTTGGCACAGGACTACTGGCTTTGTTGACAAAGCACCAGCTTAAGCTCTGTGAGCCCTTCTCTGTCCCACTCCACTCGAGATCTCAGCTAACCTGTTTGGCTCTCCACCATAAAATAGAGGCAGAGAAAAATTCTCCTGCAAAGAGGTACTAATCCTACTGGAGAGTTGACATCTACTGATGCCAGCAGCATGTCCTTTTGTTTCTTTAAAAGTGATTTATATTAACCCCACTGAAATTTACATTTAACCCTTCCATTATTAACATGTCTTCTGGCTCCCAGTCTCTCTGTTTTCTGATTTCCCACTCTCTCCAGCTTATATATATATATATTTTTTTTTTCTTCCTAATTAATAAGTAGGACCATTTTAACTATTGCAAGTTGACCTGATTTTGGCCGAGTTTTTCCAAGGTTCAGTCTTGCTTTGCATCTTCAACTTCACAGGCACGACTCTTCAAATGAAGGGTCTGGACAGTAGGTCCCCAAGCTTTGTAAAATGAAATTTCAAACCTTACCAGTGCTTACCTCGGCATTTTTACTTTTAACACAAATCATTTCTTTACATTAATTTCCAACATTTATAGACATCAATAGTTTTATTTGCACTAGGATTAAAGAGAAAAGATGTTCCAAAAATTATGCAAATTGAGGTCTACTTTCAGATCTGCCAGATATAACCTGTCTGGAACTCCAGAGAAGTACAACAGAACCACTATATTTGTTTTGAGGTAGACACATAACAGAAGAGGAAAGCTATTTTGGTATTTGTCTGAGATTTTTTCAGTAGGGGCTAATAAAGTCAGGCACCAGAGTACTCTTGCATTTCCAAGGAAATTGAGTTCCTATGTCACTTAGTCTTCTTTCATAATTCTAATATCATTTTTGGTGTATCTTTTGTCTAGTCATAGATAATGTATACTGCCCAAACACAGTAGGAAACACCCAACTCATATTTATTATTTATTAGAAGGAAAGATTGAGCTATTTAAATGATAAAATTGAAAAAGGCCAAATCTAAGAGCCAGCTTGTAGTTTATCAGCTTGCATGGGGAAAATCTTTTAAAGTTATTTATATCTTATATTGCTCTACTCAGCAGTTTTTGAGGGTTAAATGTTTTGGTGATTTACGTGCAATAAACCTGGGCTCTTTTCCAGGATCTCCCCAAGGCCTTTTTAGTGACCTTGGGCAAGTTCATGGCAAATAAATAATGGGATTGAACCTAATTTCCTTTTACAAAGGAAAGCAGCATGGCTATATGTATAAATGTTTATATACTCATTTGAGATACTGCAGTAAAAGAGTCCTGTCGACCACAAAATGGCATTGTTTATCGGAGTGGATAAGACTGAATGATGAAGATGCTAACACTATCTACTCAATCTGCATACTTGTTAGTGTGACATAAACACAACACTTCCCATCAAATACACTCCTCCTGATATGAATCAAGCTCTTTTATTACAGTGTTCTACACTATTCATCAATCTGCCTCCCTGGCCTTGACTGCCAAATACAAAATGCTTGCTGATTTTCAGGGATGTCACTTGACAGCAATCTGCTCTTGGTTTAGAGTAATAGACTATCAGCAAACCACACACAAAAATAATTACAAACATTTAGAACTGAATTCTGGGTACATACTTTGTACCAGAAGTGCAATTCTGGTACATACTTCTGCAATCAATGGGGTTGTACTAGGTATACGCACAGAATTTGGACCTTCATTCATCAGTAGAAATTAACTGAAATGTTTATAGAGAATCACTCTGTGACACTATTAGTTTCGCTGTCAGACATGGGAGGGTCTATTGCACTTGAGGATTTTTATCCATCCTTGCCCACTGCGTAATTCCTGTCTTTTCTTTTTTTCTCTAAGAAGTTGAACGTTTTGGGTAGGTAGTCCATACCAATACAGGAAGTCTTCATTGCCAACAGTGTATAGATTAGCATGGACTTGGAACCTAAATGATCAATAAACCCTACTGAAGAGAATAATCAATCCAGTCGGCAAATACTTTTGGCACTAAAGCTCAAGATATGCAGTTTAGGGGTTTTAGTACTGGGACCACGACTCCTTGACACTCTGGAAAAAAATAGCATTCTTTTTTTTTCTCATAGAATTCTATCAGAAAACAAAACTGAAAAGACCTCTGTTTCATTGGCTTTGTTACTCTTGTTCTAGGTTAATTAACCCACGTGTCAGTCCCGTGATCTCTTAAGGGATTATGTCCAGTGCTGTATGCCAAATGTTGAGCAATCAGTCACCTTCACCTCATGAAAAATCAGAAGTGAGTTATGCGTTGGAGGTGCAAAAAGTCAAGGTTTGAAGTACAGAAGCAGCTGTAAACATCACACTTTCCTAGGTGTTTTGTGATTATAGGAAACCTGGTGCACTGTGAGGTTGTTGGCTACAAGGATACAGTACCATAGAAGGTCTATTTATGTTTACTGCAGACACATTTAATTGGATACACTGAAAAAATTGGAGATGTTGAACAAATGTGAGAATCATTGTGCATTTTGTGCTCAAATGGAAGGAAAAATTATGCTAGAAAAACTATTTCATTATTTGGGAAGGCATTTCTTTTTTCTTGAATGAAACGAGGGCACTTTTGAAGTCAAAGACAGTAGATTCTCCTCTGGAACCAATGTTTATGTAAAACAGGAAGGGTGGTGTTTTGCTTTTGGTAGCAAAGCAAGATGCATAAATATTTTCAGAATTTCCCAGTGATTGATTGTGGGGAAATTGCTGACAATCCCTGTGCCTGTTTTACTTGACTAGAAGGAAAATATTAACTTTCTTATCTCTAATATGGCAAACTTTGTCAGTTCAAAAACCTGTTTATTATTATTATGTGTGTGGTAAGATGGGACTGTGCCCTCTGTTAGAGAGTATGCAGCAACAAAACACTGGAAGAAAAAAAATTAATGGCTAGGAGAAAAAAGATAAGGTTTAATTTAGGGGCTTTAAATCCCATGGTTTCACATTTTCTTATTTTCCTTCCCCAACTTGAGCCCATGCATGTACAATAACTTCTTGATGAAGTATTTTGTTTAGGACTTCAGGGACCACAGAGACCAGAGAGTACACTCCACTAGCTGTTCAGCTCCGAGGCTGATCTATAACCAGACTGGAGGCAGTGATACTGCTGCTACCAAAAGGGAATTCCAAAGAAGCTCTGTGCCTGAAATATGTTTGATTTTCTTTTTTTTTAAATTACCAGTTCTGGAGGAAAGACAACAAATCTTAGTATTGAACAGTTAATGCTAATCATCTGTTAATTGTTCTGACAACTCCATCTTCAGAATTTCGTATTACTAATGGTCAGCTTTAAAATCTGAGATGTAGTTGCTCCCTAACTCATGTGTGCTGATGTATTCTTTATTTCCCACTGGGAAGTCAGGGTGATACTGGCAGACAGCAGTAGGGGAACAGAACGAAAAATCTGTATTTATATTTTCATTCCATTTCCTGCTTTAGGTAATTTTTACGTAGTCTCCTTATGTGTGGCTCCATGATCCATTCTTATCTGAAAAACACCCAAGATTTCAAATGGGATTGGACTTGGTCTGTCTCCCTGCGTTTTTGATAATATAGTTTAAAGGAATGGGCCTGGAAATACTTATATTACTGTTGTTTCATTTTGGTACTATGCAAGACAATAATTGTCTGTACCTCAATTTCCAGTCTGTAAAATGGGCATCATAATACCTGTTTTATACACCAAGCTGTATGGGTTAACTAATGAACTCTGGAAAAATTATTACTGAGGCTTCGAATAAAAGTGCTATCTGTGCAATAACTGCAGGAATGTTACAGACAAACTGCGATTTTATACCCCAGACTGTCTGAGGATTGACAAAGAAAAAAAAAAAATGAAAGAAAGACCAGCTTAGCATTTCAAACATCCCCTGAAATGAGAGGGCACAGAGTGATCTGGGAGATGCCTGATTTTTTAGAAAAAAACTGATTATAAATTTGTCCAGCATCAAAGTTACTTTTGGTATGCATGAAAACTGATCTTCTGATATTAGTTTGGAAAGAGCTGAGATAATTTAGTTCCTATAACGTATAAATTGGTGACAAACTAACAAAATCAAGGACATCCATATCGGTACCGTAGTTGGTTTTATTCTTCCATTGAAGCAAACAAAAACTGTTAAGCCGTTCGCAGTCTGCCCATGCGTGTCACTTCCCAGTAGAATGGACACCTGAAGGGGTTGATTTGAAAACACCATTTGGATGGGAATTATCAGTTGGTTAAGGCTGTAGCTTTTGTTTTTAGTTTTCTCCTTAGGGGAAACAGAAGATAGATAACCAATGAAAAAAGGTCAGTTCTGCCGTTCAGTGGAGAGCTGCTCTGCCTATCTGCTGCAAGTTCAATAGCTTGACTGTGTTCGTTTTATTAGATATATTTCTATTTAATCACTGGGCTCAGTTTTAATCTTTTATTGGTTCTTTTCCAGACAGTGCTTTGGAGCTGTTTATTAGCTCTGTCCTTGTAATCCTAGATTTTTGCTGTTAAACTGTTAAATGGAAATTTAGCTTTAAGACTTGTGGGAATTAATGCTGGTTACAACTGTGCTATCTGTACAGCTGGCTTTATACGATCCTTGATCCTAGTGGAGAATTGAGAGTTGAGAATGGCGGATTAGGAGAGATGCTGGACAGCGAGTGTTGTTCACAGCTGGCAAAGTGAGCATTTTATTTTAAATGCAGTTCTAATGGCCACTGAGTGCCTCTGATGTCGGGACAGCATGCAGGAGAGGCAACATACGGCAAACACCGTGAAACTCCGGCTGGTGGATGGAACTGGGGTCATTTGGAGAATTTCTTAACTTACTGTTAATCTTTCTAGCACTGAATTGAGATTCTGCCATAAACATTCTTCACTGAGTTAGCGTTTTAGTTTGGACTGCAAGTGAAAACAATCCCACCACCTTTAAAATTGAATGAAAAAGAAACTAACTGTTAGAAATTATAGTGGTATGTTGAATAGATGAATTCCACTGGGAAGAAAGAAAAATCATTCCGCAAGGGTCTCTGTCATGGTCTTTAAAAGAAAAATGCGTGCCAAATTAAAGTATATCTGGGTGACTTTGAAGGTGACTCTGTCGAGTGCTGATGGGAGACTGTAGCAGGAACCTTTTCAAAGGGTGTGGTCTGTAGAAGGAAAACAGCGCTGGTGTTGGTATATACAGCGTGGCGCTAACTAGCCAAGTTCACCTGACTACTGTAACCAGGAGCAGCTCTCGCCTCCGAGATAGAAGGTCCAGCCTCACCAGGACTTGGTAACTCTACCTAAATTTGAGTCCTGTTTCGCTCGACACTAGGCATAAATGTGCTGGCACCAAACCCAACACCATGACACAGTGTGGTAGGAAGTGTTGCTGCTTTTGAGACCTCCACTGCTGATGAGGTACCAGAGCCACCACTCAGTGTACTCGTACAGAATTCAGATGGTTTTTCAGTGTTGGTTGTGTTAAAATGTTGAACTGAGCTTCGAAGTATTTGAGCTTTTTCACTACTGTACAGTCAGTTTAGTAATACATGTTTTTCTACTAATGCTATTTATTGTCTTTCCCGACAAAAAGGCAACTCTTGAAGCATGGACACCTAGAATGTGCTAAGGAGATTTCCTGCTAAGGTTTAACTTGTGCTGCAGTGCAGTCATGTACGTGACTACAGAAACTGCTAAGAAAGCTGGATCCTACCAGTATGATATCAGGTTGTACAGGACAAATTTATCCTTACTGAATTCAGTGTTGTCATGGATACGTTGCTGTTGGTACCTGAGCTAGCTAGTTTAAAACTACCTCGGTTATGTCAGTCGTATTGCAGTTTCTGCAAAGTTTTGGTCTAGTCTGAAAGTGAATAGAATAAGGATCTTGTATGGTACAGAATGGTTTGTTCAGAAGCAGCAAAAAGTCCTATTTTCCTCTTCGCATTCTCTTCGATATTACTGGTTTAATACTGAGAAATGCTTTTATTGTGAAGCACTGTAGGGCACACTTAGGTTTAGCTATTTCATACAGGACATTTATTTGCATTAGATATTGAATGATACTCTTGACGGAAGAGTACTTTTTTGGTACTTTATTCCCCATGACTCTCTTACTCCACCAAATCTCAGCATAACCATTCTGGGAGAAATATACTGTAAATATTTGTATTTATTAATGCAAATGGAAATGACACAGCTAAATCCCCATGCACTGGGCTAAATATTTACCCTTCTGTGTAGGTTTTAAGTGTATTCAAGGACAGGACAACCATTCTCTACGTTCAGAAACAGTAAAAGGTGCCGTTCAAGAGCTGTGGACGTTTCCTTATTACTGAGTGGGAGAGTTTGAAACTAATATGAAAGGTAGTATTAGGGTGGATTCTAAAACACAAACATTTTCTGCCTTAGAGTATTTTAGTAATTAGGATACAATGCTGTCAGTTGCTTGGTTATCTATTAATACAGCGAACCTCTAGGAAGCCCTTTATACATAGTACCACATGTTAAAAAACATACAGCTTACTGGAAGAGCGCCTGCTTAAGGAGCTAATAGTCTAAAGAGGTCAACTGGACAAGAATGTAGGGAAAGAGATAGATGCAAAAGGAAGTAAAGTTTCCTGCCAAGGTCATAGAGCTAGTCAGCTGAACCAGCAATGTATCTATTGCCTCTTGGTCCCCACCTAGCACCGAACACACAGACCCAGCCAGCCATAGTTTAAACTGAAAGCGCTGAGCAGCCGCTCGGGCAGACCATGTGAAACCGCTTGGGAGCAGAACCGCAGCAGCAGGGTGACATGGCTCCTAGCATTGCCGTGACTCTGTTCTGGCTTCTCAGGCAGCGCAGGACGGCCTGGACCTTTCGTTGGCTCCAGACACCTCTCCTTTAGGAACGGGCATCAGGAGATGTCTCTGCACCAGCCCAGCAGCTGCAGCGTGAGTGTGTGGTGTCTGGTGTACACACGCAGAGCAGAGGCTGGCCTGCCCATCTGCCAGGAAGCGGGAGACCAGGCGCACCAGGTACCCCAACCCAGCAGGTCACCCCTGCAACCCCAAAGCAGGTCCTCTGACATAGACCTGGCTAGTACAAGGAACTTCTGTCCCTTTGTGGTGTTTTGAAGGTGACAGTGGGAAAAACATCATCAAACTTTCCCCAAAGTGAGACTGCAATTCCCTCAGTTATAGTTTATGCTGCCTGCTCTTGACGGGGTAAATCAATGCTATTGTGTTTAAAGATAAATGGCATAGCTTTGCATATACCTGTGCTAGCAAATGTGTCTGCTGCAACTTTTATAGAAGTAGTGACAAAAGGACCAGTAATGACAAGACTGGAGTAGATTAAATGTGGAATGCCTTGCTGAGCTACAGCTCACTAAAACCAAAACCCTGTCTTTGATTTACTAAGCCAGGAAAATAACTTATAGTTTAGACTTGCTTTTCTCTTCTTTTTGGGACCCAGGAAGGCTAATACTTTTATAATAACTGTTTATTGAACGTCTGACTTCATGATCCTGACCTAAGCACTGAACAGGAGACCATACAGGAAATTTATGCCTCAAACCAGCATAGTATCTCAAACTATTATTGAATTGTAGCACTACAATATAGCTCACAATAAAGCTTGTAACAGCAGTGAGTTTTTTGCAGCTCTTTCTCTTTAAAATCTCCTGATACTCTTTTAAATCAATTTATAATGGGAAAACCTTTTTCCCAGGGCAGTAAATAAAATGTTTATGGAGAGGAGAATCCTCTCTTGCCCCACTGTGCCTGAGCTACCCAGGAATGGCAATAGATCAGGGCTCTCTCACTTCCCCTTTGAGGGGAGGGATGACTGGGGGGATGCTGGATGGTAGCCCTGTCCACCACACAAATCCTCCTCTGGGCTAGATGACCCAGACATAGAGTCGACACAAATATTCATAACTCTCGGAAGCACCTGTAAAATCCATCCTGCCATGGGCAGTAGGGCTGTGTTTTGTGCCACTGGATAGAGTTTCTCTCAGCTACAAAATAAAGAGGAAAGATGATATAATTAATAAAGGTTTAATTTTATGGTTACATTGGGATTTTTTTTTTTTTTTTCATAACAAACCAATAGCTGACTTAAATCCAAACAGTAGTCGTAAAACCTGGGAATAGAGAGAAATTCAGATTCATCTTCAATTTCTCTATTCTGGTCCTATCTTTTAAATAAGCAATAGTTCAATGTCAGCTCTGCATCTGAAGCCAAATGTAAAAAAAAATATTACTAACAAAAAATTCATACAGCGCCTTTACATCTGCAGTAACATTGAGCTAGTTTGTTAATAATGAAAATAGCTTGAAGGGTTTGGAGAGGTAAATTATATTGCTAGGTAAGTGAAAAGTGTCAGTATCTATTTTTATTACCTGGTTTGCTCTGAATCAGGGAAAACCTCTGATCTGTTTTTAACAAGCAAGACTACAAATGTAATCTAAATAATTTACATTTCTTATTCATGTAAACGTCTCCCTCTGTAAGAGATTTAAAAGCCTTATTTCTCCTATATTATTATATAGTGGCTGCTTACCAGGATCATAAGGTTTTTTTGTGCTAAACAAAAAGAGGAAGAAATTATAGTTAGGCACGTTTATTAAAGGAAAGAGGTTGCTCAGCACAGATTAAATTTTTAGGGGATTTTGATGTGGCCTTTTAAGATCATGCACAGAAAATAATCTGTGGACCTTGCAGTCCAGTCAGGTCTGGCTGGTAGAAAGCATATCCCACCTCCAACGCAGTATCCTAAAAATCAAGTGTCTACTGAACGTTGCAAAATCCTGTTGCAAATCATGAAGTTGTTAAACCTTCTCATAACCTATTTATTGTTTATATTTGAAAAATGCCCCTTTCTCCAAAATGGATGAATTATTTTTCTAAAACTATTTTTAAAATTACATTTGGAGGGAGAATTTAATCTCAAATATTTAAAAGAGAGCAACTGCAAGATAGTTACACTAAGAAGTGCTTTGTAATATTAACTATGGATATTGCTGTGAGCTCCATCTATATTGAAAATGACATAAGTAAAAAAGGAAATTTCATTCTCTCTCTCTTTTTTTTAATCTTAAAATGCTCCTTCAAATAGGATTAATTTAATTTGTTTCTATAAGAAAACTTCGCTGGGCTATCAGGCTTCTGATTTAATGGATGAATTTCTGTTTAAAAAGATTAATTTTACCCTGGGACTTCAGTGAAGACTTGGCTCATTGTGCTCTGCAATAGCAGTGTATTTCACAGCTATGGGCTTTGATGGAGAGCAGCCTGCCCTCTGCTCCGGAGAATGCCTCTCGGGGGAATGTTCACCATAGTACTTCAGATGACAACCACTTCCAGAAAGCGTAATGGATGACAAAGCAAACGGTGAGATAGTTTGACCCATGCCAGTTTGAAGGCTTTAAAATTGCTGACCTTACTATAAAATTACAGTTGGATTTTTTTTTTTTTTTACTCCCTTGTGTAGAAAATGGAATACAGGTGTGCTGTGATCTTTACCAGAAAAGCTTGCAGCTAGGTGTCGTGTAGCTTCTGTGGAAGTAGAATTTCCTATATAATGTGTCTTGATGAAGACAGAAATGTGGATCCCTGTCATGGAGTTGTTGTCATGTGAGAGATCATGAGGTAGAGAAATGAATGGTTCTGGTTTTAGATGGTTATAAAATTTTGTCTTCTGTTAACATCTGGACAACCAACAGTGACAAGAAGTCTGAAGTGATGCCTTGTGCTTTTGTAGATATTTCGAAGTTGGCTTTAAAATTGCTTATCGAGGGCAAGTTGCATTGTTGCAAGAACAGTTAATGAAAGTCACCCTATGATGTGACCAGCTCCTGCGCTGCCATGGCTACGTTGTTAGTGTCATCTCAACTAGCAGCTCTGATATATCTGCTAAGTTATAGACACAAAAGTGACTGCAGTGTTGATATGTGTTTTGGGTTTTCCTTGGTGCACAATACATTGACAGAATTATGCAGGGTTCATACGTCTGCTTTGCAACAGTACTGAGAAATTTTGCTGACCTCGACATAAAATATACTTACCTTTTTTTTTAGTAAGATGCCACTGTTAGAACACTAGTGTTTCACTCGCGCATAAAAATGTTATTTAAAAAGTAAAGAAGTCAGACTTTGCAATGCAGACAGACACCTGCCCATCTAGACTGGATGTATGAATTTTATTGTTACTTTTGTGACTTCTAAGGCTTCAGCTTCAAGCGCAAAGGGTTATCAAGAAAACAGTATTAATCAAGTTTATCCAATTCTGCAAAGCTTACGTATAATACTCTTTACTGGCGCTGTATAGATCTTCATAGTGTGACAGACATAATTCATTTTGGGGCTTCACCACTCAGTTAATGAGGTTATTCTAAATTTGCGCGGATAAAATCTTTATACCGCCTCATGCTGCAGTCCATGCCTTAGTATGCAGAGAGGTAGATGTATATACACACATTCATTCAGCTTATTTCCTTATCTTTAGCCTTACAGGGCATAAAGCTTAAGATCTACTATTTTTAATACGTCAATAGTCCTAAAATGTCCATAACTATAAAGGTAAATGGCCTATGAAATGATATGCTTAGCATCTTTAAGGGACTAATGTGTTTAGAGACCCAATGAAATAAGAGTAAATCTGTCAACATAAGACCTACTTTAGAGAATGTGATCATTTCCATGAAGTTATTTTTTTCTACAGAATATTAGGAAGGCTGTTATTCAGTTAGATAAAAAACCCATTAGAGAGATGTAAGTGGGGGGGACAAATATGCATTTTAATTACTTGAATTAAACAAAGGCAGTGAAAAAAATTCCAGTTGGCCAAGTCAGCCAATATTTGGTTTAATACAAATAACTAACAAAATTTGCACAGCAATGAAAGTAAGTTGGGATTTCTGAGTTTCTAAATATGGAAGTGGTATAAATGCCTATTCAAAAGCAAAAAAAAAAACATTCTGGGGGCTTTAAGTTTGCACAACTGAGTTGTTATTTCATTTTCTTTTGTGCTTGCTTTTATTACTAATCTCAGATTTGTTTCAAAGCATTTAGAAATGCAGGAATCAGTGGGGGAGAGTGAAGGGCTTATATTTATGCCATCTGAGTATTTTGTGAGTAATTGCAAAAGTGGCAGTATCTAAGACATCAGTATAAAAGAAAACCTTACAGTAATTTGAATAGTAATAAAGCAAACAGCAACAAGACACAAAATATATATATGTTTTAATAGCTATAGAAAGTCAGCTAGTTCTTAAATGTAGAGGTATCACTTCTGCCTGAGGCAGTCTGAGACGTAAATTTTGAAATGGGAGAAACACACTAGGAATGTAACCTCTAGGTCTGCTCTGTTCTTAAAATTTTCCTCTGACGTCATTCGTTGATCACCTTCCAAGACAGGACAGACTATGCAGGCAACTGGCCTAATCCTAAGGGGTCAATCTTATGTTAGCTTCTTGCATTGCTGGGAATATCAAGCTCTAAGCTTGCAATAATTTCAGCAAAACAATTAAGCACTAGGAAATTCCATCACACTAAATATTATTCCTGTACATAAAGCTAGACATAAAGCTTAATGTCTCTGACAAAGCAAGGACATGAATTACAAGGTTATATTACCTGAGTTAGGGTAATTGACCTCCTGGCTGTGTGTTTTCAGCAGATTTTGGTACTTCTTATATGGAAGCCACCCTAGTGAGACATGGTCATCCATTTTGGGCCAGTCGGTGCAGATTTGTTTCTTTTAAGACTAATATTTCAGAATTAAATATCAGATCCAGTTCAATAGTATATTCAATTCCAAATATGAACATACCCTCAGAGAGTGAGAATAGAGGGAAAGGTCAGATGATATCATTAGCGTTGCTAAGAACAGCTACAGGGTTTGAGAAGTAGGCTGAAGAGAAGGAACATTACTTGGACATGAGCCAGAAGTCTGCACTTCGGTGAAAAATTTTTCTTTAAGTTCTAAGTACACTATTTCCATTTCCATTTGATAAGGATCTTTGAGGATTGCACCATCCAGCTTTCAGGGTTTAAAAGCACCAGCAGTCTCAAGAACCTTGTTCGCCCAGGTTTCCTGTAGTTAGAAATACTGGTGTTGGGCTTCAAAGCAATAAGACCTATAAAGACACGATCAAATGGTTAATTAAGGTATATGTTTGCTCTCATCCTTCATTTAGAGAATGAAAACATTCTAATGGGATGTATCTTTTGAATGATGTAGCTATTATTATGTTATCTCTAATTATGTAATGAGATTTGATATTTCAGGTCTATTCAGATACCTTTCAGGTTTAGTCCCTCAACGTATCTAATAAAGTGAATTCATCGAGATGATGTGTTGAAGATTAAAGAACTAAATCTTGCAATTATTACAATCATAAAACATGCTGCGTAATAAAACAGAGAAGTATTTTATAGAATGATTTAGCACCTTTGGTAGTCAGTGGGAAAAAAAAAAAAAAAAACCAAATGAGATTGGTCCTAATGGATTTTTCTTGAAAATCAAGGAAGCCAAAGCAAGTTACGAAATCAGTGTGATCAGGGCACATAACTTAAGCCTCTTAACATGGCTATAATGCAATGCAGATGCTTGGAACATTTCTGAGGTAAAATTGGCGAAGTAAGATGTTGAATGTGCAAAGTAAGCTCTTGAATGTGCAAAGTAGGCTCTTGAATGTGCGAGCTGTGTTTCGGTATATCACCGTGTCTAAGCTAACCAGCCCACTGAAAGACATGCCACCAAGTCAGGTGCCCCATTTTGCTAAAGAAACCAGTTAACTGCAGGACATCAGCTGGTATCTCTACAGGACTCTGTACTTGAGCTCTGTGGGCAGACTAGCTTGGAGATCACCACACACCTCTCCAGCCTGCTATTGCAGGTATTCCCTTAGTTTCCAAGTTTTATACAAAATTCCAGAGCATAAAAGATGCTATATATTCTCCACAGTGTTTATTCATTTCACACAGTAGCTTCCACTAATCTCACTGCCATTCCTCTTGCCAGCTCTTTTAACAAATGTAACCTACTCAATTACCGTCTTCCATTATAGTCCAAAATTTATAAATAAAAGAAAATGACTGCTTAAAAAAAAATCAAAGCACTTGGCTGACTATTGGGATGTGTTATTACAGATCTCTTTGTTTGCTGTAAAAGCTTGTCTCTTCCTCCAAATGCTAGTCTAATTTTCATAATAATGATTTTAGCTCTCCCTTCCTTTTTTAAAACAACATTAAATTAAAAAATGAATATGTTCGAGCAGTCAAATCTGTTGGTGGCAAAACATACTTATTCTTAATGGGAGTATAACCTTGTTAAAGGCTGAGTGAAAACTAAATGGTGTCCTTACAAAGAGAGAAACAATGCAGCTTGTTTCTGGCATAAATAGGAGGGAAAAAAGAGTGAGCTATAAACAGATCTTTGCAATGGAGGCAAGCTTGGTTATCTAGCAGGATAACTTGTATAAAGGTATGACTGCAGGAGCAGTGACTGATAGAAGTGGATGATTGGCAGAAGAAAGGCTGCTGTGGTGACCCTTGAAAAAGCACAGCTTTCTTCCTTAGAGACTATGCTTCGGTATCCTTGGCTGAGGAAAGAAATCAATGCACATTTCCTAGAATGTATAACCACAGTTTTTCTAAATGGGAACTCAGCTTTTGAATATCCCTTATGCACAAGAGGTAGCAGCTTTCTCTTGCTAGTGAATCACCCACCGCTGAAAAATCTGCAAACCTGATTCTTAGGTGGTGGCAGATGGACTTTCACTGGAACTTTGTTGATTTACATGAGCTGACAATCAGCACTTTACCTTCTGCAGCGTTAGGAAACAGCGATAGATGTGTCAAGATACGCTTGGATGTTCCTCTGCGATGACAAAGAATCATAGTAATTTCCAATTTCCTATTTGAAGTTAAAGCAAGTACATAAAATAAGTGAGCTAAAGATATTTACTTCCAATAGACTTCAAAATGAGCTTAGATTTGGTAAGGTTGGTTTATGTTTTGAATGGAAAAAGGAAATAATGTGGGACAATTTTTTTAAATGAATATTTTTAGTTAATATTTCTGTCTTTAAGGAAAAGAGGAAGGGTGTGGAGAAGTGTTAAAAATGAGGTATGTGGGCACCCAAACAAGTAACCCTAGCATTTAAATATGACATCAAAGCTGACTGAATTGCAGATGAATTCTAGCTATGGCTCTTTTTCTCGCAAATACATTTTATTCCTGGGGGTTTAGATGGTGATTAGTAGTAAAAATTTGTATTGCTTCCATAGATCCCCTTCTGGAAGTAGGGCAGATCCCACCTTGCGGACAGGGATGATAATTGGTTCCCAGCCGCGCCGTGAGGGGCCCGAGGGATGGGAAGGGATGCTGGGCCATGCCGCCTGCAGCGCCGCTTTGGGCGCTCCTCTCACCAGAGCTGGAGGTTGTGCTGCCGGGCCAGCCAACACGCAGCACCTCATCGTGCTCGACCACGGGAGCATTTCATGGTGAGGCTGGGGGGTAAAAACCGTAATACATAAGTAAACCTCCAAAAGAAACATTTTTTTTTTTTGTAAACTATGGCCAAGCATACAGAAGCTCAGTGTTTAAAGCGACAGTTGTATCGGTATCTAAGGAAGTAGGCAGTACAATAAGATGTAATCATTGCTATGGCAACATTTTTTCCAGATCAGTGGATAAAATGCTGGTTTCGAACTTGTGTCTGTAACTTGTAAGTAGACTTATTTATCCTCTGTTTTCTTTCCTCCTGCAGTCTCAATCACCACAATGCAGCTTGTAAAGAGCACAGTACAACAACTCATGAAGCATGTGGGTTCAATGATTCATATATTGACACAAAGAATTTAATGGAAAACTAATTAATAATAATAATAATAAAATAACAGTTTGCCTTCTATGGCTTCTTTCATCAGAGAAGCTCAAAGAGCTTTGCAAATATTAATTAAGCCTCAGAACACCCTGATAAGCATCTTTCTCTTCCTCTCGTTTTCTCCCTGTAACTAATATTAATTTCTGGATTACAGTGAATCAGAACTACAAATCAAGAAGAACTGGAAGGGAAAAAACATCTGTGTACTGTTTTAAGGTTACCCACAGAATCACAGCCTGTGCCAGTGAAACCAATTGCTGCATTTGATGCTATGCAGAATAATCTGTGCACCTGCCCCTGCACCCTCATTTTCATGAAACGTTTCTTTGGAGCACAGTGCGTGCAGCCATCTAATCAGATATTTTTTATCAACATATAATCCTTTCCTATCCAGTAAGCTGCATCGATTGTTCTTACTACTACATTTACATTCTAATACACAGATTTAGTCAAAGTGAAGTGATTTTTTTTATTCTTATTTTACGAAAGTATTCCCCAAATCTTAATAAAGAGTTCATATATTCTAGTGGGCAGAAAGCTGGTCTAGGATCTTGAGATCTAATCCTATTTGCAATTGGCTTGAATTATGGCTTTGGAAAAATATTTTAATCTCATTACTTCAATTTCCTGCTTTGGAGAAGAGATAAATAGTATTTGTTTATTTTCAGGGGTTCTAGAAGGATTATTTAAATGTTGTTTTAATGACAGCATAGCTGAGGGCTACATGCACTGTCTCAGAACAGGAATGAGGCAATTATCTATTTATCGAGGCATTTATTTATTATTCCCTAGTTTTATGAACTTGACCAGGCTGATTTGGAGCATTCTACAGAGGACAAGATTTTGATGAGCTCTTTTTCTACAACCTTGTCAGCAGCTTCAGCTTCCTAAGCTCGCTTTAAACAACTACAGGAATAAAATAATCTTAATTATTTTCCAGTGTAAAGTCAAATCTTGTCAGGCTTATAGCAAGTACACAGTGTCATTCCCGAGTGCTGTTTTCTTTGGTTCTTGGAATACCAATTCCCATTGCACTCTGCTGCTCCTCACCTCATCTTCCCTTTGTATTTTTCGGCCCCACACAGTTCTTCAATCCAACACCTTAACTGCTGCCGCTAATCATTCGTACCAGTTTTTCAAATGCAAGAATGAGTTGGAACGATCTCGGCAGTCTGACCCGGGGAAAGGAAGAATGTCTAAATTGAAATTTTTCACAGAAAGCTGTTTCATCTTGTTTGTACTGTTATTTCAGACAAATGATTTCCGCTCAGGTAAAGACAACTATATGTGCCACTGGACAACCTGCACGCGCTTGTTCAGAGCTGTGTGAAAATCACTGATTTGGCAAACAGTCTCTCTGGCTTCTCATCTTCTGAGTTTTACGCAGAATTTTATTTTCAGACTGAACTTGAAGATCTTAAGCTAAAACTCTCCTGAGCAGGGAAGCAGATGTGAGAGAGAGGGAAGAGAGGTGAGGTGAGTTTTAGGTAGCCTATTTCTCTGACAAATATTTGTCACTCATTGGAAAGTTACATGTAATTTAACAGGAATTTAAAAGCCCAGTTTCCTACCAAGATGCTTCCTGCAGGTTGGCTCTGTGGCACACGTTCTGACAGAGTTAGTTGCAGCAGCTCTTGACAAGAAGTAAGGGGTGTAAACATGTTTGTTTTGGTTCTCCTGTGCCCAATTTTAGAGAAACAGAGTATTGCTTAATTCTAATGAATTATACTCAAATATTTGATTAGCCAGTGCAGAATAAAATTGCAGATGGTCTTTTTCAATGCAGGAAAACATTTGAAGTTGTTTTCCTACCTGTCCATGAGCCCAGAATGGAGACTGTATTCGGGACGGATGCCCTTCAAGTGCCTGAGCGTGGGCTGTAGCCTCCTAAAATTTCTTGCTACCGTGGGCAGTTAGGACTCTGACTTTGAGAAAGGCAGTTTAATAAGACCTGTGCTAGTGAGTGCCCAAGTTACTTGGGTGTTTACCACCTAGGTACTCTCACTGTCTCAGTTAAAATATCTGGCCCTTGGCACTCCAAACTATCCTGGAGAAGTCTCTCTTTCCAATGCTGTTTTGGAGATTAGGCTCCCTGACAATGCTCTGAACTGCACACAAACTGCTTGTCTAAAGCAGATGGTCTGAATATGACTTTCAGGTCTAATTCTCTGCATTATGCTAGCAAGGGGGGAAAATCTGAACTGCAATCTATTCCCGTTGGCAGGGCAGAAAACTAAAAGCTCTTATTTCAACACTGAAAGTCTCATTCAAGCTTTGACATAATGTTAGCAAAGATTATTTAAGTCTTAAAATTGCTATCAAGGATAAATAAATAGCAAATGAAAGCAGCCAGAATCAATTTCCTAAAATATTAAAAGATTAATAAGGTAGACATTTTGTGTTGCTTTATGTCCCCAATTTAAAAATAATTCACTTTTCAGGTGAAAATTTTCATTTGCTGACATTATTCATTTGTGCAAAATTAGGTACCTTTGTAATTCTCTCCAAGTTTGGGGCCCAGATATGTGATATTAGCAGTTTTAAACATGTACACATGTATTTTAAATTGTATTTCACAAACACTGTATAATGAATAGTTCCAACAGTTTTTCGGTGCTACATGAGTTCAAAGAGCAAATTTACAATTACGTTCAGTCAGAACTTGCATACTTCTTTGTAAAGTTGTAAATCAAAAATAGAAGCTCAGATGAGGACTGCATTCTCTTGAAATGGCTCTTGCAATTTAGAAGGTTTTTTAAAAGAATCTTTTGACTTTCAAGGCTAAAGTAAAGAAAAAATTTCATCATCACTTTCATTTACCATAAAAAATCCTTGCTAGCTGTTGTGGACTGTTGCATCTCACACAGAGATCAACATTATATCAAAAACACCATGCCAAAAGCTGCATATTTTGCAGCTACTTATGAATATAATATCCAACTAGTGATTTAGCCATCTATTTCCCATAATTTTGTTGATACTATAGGATAACGTAACATTTATAGCACATATATAAAATTTACTATTTTGGCCGAAGCACCTTAGCAGAACCACCTTTCAGCATTCCTTCAGGCTTCAGGTTTCATCACTTTGCTCTTACTGTGGACTAATTAGCCTTTCCCAACAGAATGCTGGTGCTAGAATATGAATTAAGTCCTGCAGCACTCCCTTTCACGCGTGGGATCACTGGGTTAATCTCTATATGAAACAGTTTGGTTAATGAATGGAAGAGCTGCCATGTGGGCTAAAGCTGGCAAAGTCAATATATTTTAAGAGATTTAGTAAGACACACTCTTCAGAAGTGGCTTCACAAGAACTGTTTGGTCTGCAATAATTTAATAAATCTGAATTACTTTTGCGTCTAATTGGAGTGCAGCTTTACTTTCCATCCTTTCCATTTGCTGGATAACAAACACCTAAAGTAATTGAGCATAATTCTTCTGGGCTGTCACCCTGGGAGCTGGCAGAGCAGGGAGGGTGCTAGTTCAAGAGTTGATATATTCCAGCTACTACAGAAACAGTAGATGAACCCCAGGTTATTAACCTGTGGTTTCGTTATCTTTTCTCTGACAGAGAACAGCAGCCTGACGCCAGGGGCTGTACATGATGCCCTCACAGGGTCTAAGTTCGGTGTCAGTAGGGTCCAGGTTTGGTTTGAGAGCTGAAGTTAACCTGAGGAGGAGCCCTAAATCCCCTCCCCACCACCGTTTGGGGGTCCAGCCAAGGCTGCACGCTTGTGTTGGTCGTTGAACAACAAACCCTGTCTGCTTACGGTCATCTGCGTGCTTGTTCACTGCTAAAATTTTGGGCATCCTACAAAGTGCTGGTAACTGAATTCTTCCCACAAATGCCATGTGTCATGTGCCCTCATGCTGGGATTCTCACCTGAGTGGCTTCACTTTGCCGACTGTCCCAGACTGGCAAAGGGACTTGCATCCCTGTGCAGGGCACCTGGGAAGGGGCGACAAGGGAGAAACCACGTCCGTCGCTTGAGCATTTTCTTAAGGGAGAGCAGTCCTAATATTGGAGCTGGATGCATGACTTGTGGCTGGAATGAAAGCTGGCTCCAGCTGAAAGCAGAGAAAATGAGATCCTCCTGTCAGAAAGGGGGTGGGCAATTCTTGGTGGGCAAGTGTTCTCAGTGGCAGCTTGCTAGATACCGTTTCTAAGAAATGTATAGAACAGTCATTTTTATGCTTGTTTTGCCATTAAATGGCCATTGGCCTACCCAGCTATACACACCCCTTATTGCCAGAAGGAGAAAACTGTAAAGCGATTATTTCATTTTAAGTAAATATTCTTTGCTCTTACACTTGTCCACTCTGAAATAATAGTTCAACAGCAGTCACTAAAGCGGGTCAAACTTGTTTTGCCTGATTTCCAAGTAAATTTAACAAAGTGGATTCAAACATCTAACTCAAACATTATTTAGTTTACCTTCTACTTACAAAGGGCCATGAAAGAAGCAGCACGGTTAGAGAGAAAAGGAAAAACCTGTGAAAAATATGAAAAAGAAATGGGGTGGGGGACAAGCAGGGGTTTTTAGTACCTGCCTGCCTATCTTTCCATAGGTATGCAGGCTGAGAGCAACCACTAGCTATCAGTTAAGTAGCCTAGGGACTAATTTTTAGCCAGAATGTATCTTTCTGCCTGTAGATGATATTTAGTATTCAAGATATCAAATGCCCTTTTTTTTGCCTCAGTACAGACTAAAAATAAGCATTGGCTGCAGGGGGAAAGTTGCCAATAACTAATAAATCTTGCTGTGTTCCTAGCACCAAATTTTCATCTGCCCATGTCTTGCTTGTTGGCTCCTATCTCTTGCCTTTACTGTCGTGGCTGTGGGGGGCTTCCATGAAAGCACCCACTCTCATTTGCAGAAGGGGCTAGATGAGAATTTCTAATGGGGATTAAGATACGTCCTCTCTCCTACAGTGGCCAAAAGTGAGCAGAAGGACGAGCCTTCGGCACCTGCGGCTGCAGGAGGGTAGGTAGGGGATACACCCTCGTGCTCAAGAGCCACCGGGCAGTCTTTTCAAATGACTCCTCTCCCCCAGTCCCTCCTCTTTGCTCCATTCTGATAAAGCAGGTGAAAGCGAGATGGCAGCCTGCTCTTTAGGAATTAAAATGTGTCTATGAGGGTAGCTGTGGAGGGCTACACTGAAAGGCTGGCAGGATATGTATAGCCAAGATACACAATTTCTACAGTTTTTACTTTTTTTTTAAATTTATTTATTTGTTATAGAGTAACAAAAATACCAAAAATGTCCTGAGATTTTTTTTTTTTGAGTGTTGGCTCCATTTAGAGCTAATTTCACTACACCTGAAACATTGCAATCATTTCTTTTGAATAATTTTTTTTCACTGAATATTTTCAGTAGAACTGCCTGTTGGGACTTCATTTTTTCCGTTTATGTTTTTCTCTAGTACAGAATGAAAACTTCTTACTATGTGGAGCAAGTGTACAGGAAAAACTAGTCTTCCTATTCAGTATGCAATGTAATTTAGTGCTTGGATTACATATTCTGTAGTTGTGTGTGTGTGTGTATACAGCCAAATATGTACTTTTCAGTAGAGATTAACCTCCTATCAACACATGGTCCTGTAAGTCTACAGTGTTTGTATAACATTTAGCCAAATTGGTAAAATTCTAAAATCTGGTGATTTAGAAAACGTAATGTGTTTTTCAAAACCATGCTAAGTGTGCATAGAGGGGATCATGAGGTCAGCTGGAGTGCCGTTCATCTTGGCTTCTGTGGATGCTTTGAGGTGCATTTAAGCAGGGGTGATAGTACTGCCTTGTAGTGCTATTGCCAGCGCTGCTGTGGTTCTTCCACCACCTCTAAACAACGTATCTTGAAAACTGGCAGATCTCTACAAAGCAGAGTTTTAGCTGTACTAGATCTTGTAAAATAGTAGCGGCGTTAGATGACGCTTTTTATATTTTGTCCTTAGTTTCTCGACTATTGTACTGAAGGCAGCCTGCAGATTTTAAATTTGAGCTGATGGATGAAATTGTACAGCTGAAGAGACGCAAGACGTACGACAGGTTTGAGGTTTGCAATAGGCCTGTTCAACTCCCTGTGCTAAATGACTGAACATCAGCCAGCAGTGAAATGTCATTCCAGGTCTAGGTCTAGTGAGCTGGCAAACGGGTGTTCCTTGCGAAACTAAGAGATGGGAGGTTTTTGGTAGGAAATATTATTGTACTATCAATCTGCAGATGTTCCTGCAATAGAGCTAGTGCCTGTTCTTTGGGGATTTAAATAGGAGGATTTAATTGTTCCACTTTAATTCATGTCATGCTTCAGCCTAACTTATAGAATTTGGAGAGAATAAGACTGGATGAATGATGTTTTATTATCTTCTTCTACATTGCCAGGTTTCCTATGATGGAAATTTTACCTGCTGTCAAGGGCCTCAAGTCTAAACTTGATTTTTAACATTTTCATTGGATGAAAATGCAATTGACAGAGGGAAAATACTGTCTAAAGGAAAGGAAGAAAAGACTTCTGGAAAAAAAAAAAGTATAAGCGGAAGGAAAAAGCAGCAAAACTCCCATGGGACTACTTGTTAAAGATAATGCTATCACACGTTGAAAGGAAATTATTAAAAAAAAAATCTTCAAACATGTAATTTCCAAGTACTGACATTACCCAAGGGCATAAAAGGAGAGGGGCTTTGAAATTTTTACCTCCCCTGGTAAAATAACTTCATCAGATATTTACCATTTTTAATCTTTATATCTATATTTTTAATTTTTGTCTTAAAGTACCATGAGAACCACAGATCCATATTATTTATTGCTTTTCCTATAATTTTTATCACAAGTCACTGTTACAATGATGTTAAAAGAAAGAATGGAACAACACTGTCCACGCACCATACTATATGCTGTTTGTGGCAAGTGATTTATGAATAATGGTGTAGCATGAAATGGAAATGAGTGCATTCTGGCTGCAAATAGGAGGCATTTGCTGTTGTACAAAGGAGGAGAAAATACTTCTGAGGTCTCCAAAACCTCTTGTCTGAAGCTCTGGCATTCTGGCAGGCCAATGAGCCAAAAGAGGGTCAAACCACAGGCACTGCGGAGGTGACAGTCTTGTGCACAGTACATTTTATGGTGTGCTGAGAGAATCATTTGGCTAAATATCGGAAATGTATCATGAAGGGCTAAACTCCCCTGGCTTCAGGGGGGGCTCTGTCAGCACATACAAGCAGCGCATCTGGTTGTAACTGGTCTTTTCTGATTCTTCAGCTATGCATTCGGTTTCTCCCAGATTTAAAGTCTGTGTTCAGAACCAGAAGAATGTCATGCATGGAGAAGAATAAAAAGGGCCTTCAAATATCTTACAGTGCTTAAGGCCTTACTTAGACCTTATGCTTTGCAGCTTGCAATGACCATTTTCTCCAGAGAGATTCAATTCACTAAAGACATTATTAGCCATTGCCTCTGTCTCACACTGATGCTACAAAATCAGTTATAAGATCCAGATGTTCAGCTGTGTGTACAAAAATGTGTAATATACAAAATGATGCTAACTCACAGAGTTTGATTAAAAAAATGTGTGGTTGAAATGTAAAAAAAAACCCCAAACCCTTGTAATAAATATTCAGAAGAGCTCTGTTAAAAACAAAATGACAAAATAACAGAACAATTTCTCGTCATGGGAAAAAGTCACTATAGTCTTGTGTTACAGAAATAGCGGTATGGACACAATCCATCAGTCTGATATACCTGCTCATCTATAGCCATTGAGTGATCCCACGAAGTCCATAGCTTCATAGCTGAGCCTGTGTGATACAGACCGTGGGCCGGAGCCCCCGTATGTATTATTGAAAAAAATAGAAGGAAGTAATTGTGTGCACATGTATAATGCAGACGATCCCTTGCTTTGTGAAACTGAATAGTCTGGAAAAACACAGTGTGTCAGAAGGGAGGAGATGACAAAGAAACAGGAAAGTGATTATAGTTGCTACAATGTGTGCTGTTTATAATGTCATATAAATACCAAATTCTTACTTTTTTAAGAATGTCTAATATTGATGTACTCTTTGGCTTTCTGTCTGAGCAGGCACCTTTTGTCTGACTTTTGGTGTATTTTGGTTGATACTTAAATTTTCCAGTTTGTAGTGAGAAAAACTATAGCACAATGACTTTATGGAGGCTGCAAAATAGGTATTTTATTCTTTCTTTTGAAAGACTGCTCATCATTATAGCTCCTCTTCGGGCTTTACAGCAGAGAGCTCAGGACATGAAACGTGGGTTTAAGATGACATTGCTGCGCTGTAGAAAGTCTTTGTAAAAGTGCAGGTGTAAGAAAAGTTTGATCTGTGATTACCCTAACCAGTCACATTTGTCTGCTAGCTTTAAAGCTTCTTTTAATCACAGGTCATAGTCTTTGATGTACATGGTTACCTTTCATCCCTTTTCCAAAATTCTCTTCTCTGTCTTCCTTACATGCCAAAACCATAATCCTCAGTGCTGCTAAAATCCACACATCAGACATTTTTATTTGTGTACTCATAAAGAGTTTTTACAATTTTACCTTCAAATTATTTCATTTCAGTTCTAGTCTTAGTATAAGTAGTGACTGAAACCTTGCTTTTAACCTTTGTCTTTAAAATCTTTTCCTGTATATCCGTAAGTTTTTTTTTCATTGCTTATTGGGTAATTTTGTTTTACTGCTCATTACGCTTCTAAAAGAGCTAGCAAAACCCTTTAATGACTTGTTAATTAAATACTAAGATCTTTCATACTTTATAAAGGACGTGCATGTGGACTAAATTCTACCATTTGGACTAACGTGCTGTGGATGTCTCTGCTGTAGTGCTGATGCTTTCTCTTCTCCTTGTCAAGTTTCCATCTATCATAGCTGACACTCTTAATCTCATGCATATTGCTCTGATTTCACTGGGATTGCTTTTAGAGTAAAATACTGTCTAGCATAAGGTAGGCCAATGTGATCTCATCCCTCACTCTCTGTCTAAGGGTACATCCAGGCAGCAAATGGAGCACATTCGCAATGAATCAGCATTAGGGGACTTGAAGGCTGTGTCACAAACCTGCTGGGGCTTGTGATCAAAGCAGTGGCTTGATTTGATTTTGGAGTGTGTGGCATAAAGGGCAACAGGCTAGATAGCCAGTATATATATAGAAAGCCATACTTCTATGTCTTTTACACCTATTTTTTTATCTGAATTTGTCCTTCATTGTAAGACATGGACCTGCTGAGGGACTACTAGAGCTTTTTAAAAAACTGAGTCCTTAGTCTGCCAGTCCATACCATTTATATTTTAATTTCTATGTTGTAATCATCCCTAACAACAGGAGCCTTGGAAAGTAACTGTCCATTAAGTGTTCATTGCAACAGAGCAGAAGTTATGCATTTCATTACAAGTATTAAAACCTGGGCCTAAATTTGGAAAATGTACCTGCTCTGCAGATGTCTGATTCATTCAGTCAGAAGTATTTGGTATCAGGGATCAACTGATGGAAATTAGAGAAACAATGGGTGGCCCTGAGCTTTTTCATTTCCTTTCTTCTACCCAGTTGACAGCAAAATCCTACAATAATAGTGAGCTACAATGGCATCTAATGATTTTCTGGGAAGCAGGGAATATACTTCGGCAGGGAACCAGAAGCCATGTCATACTGATGCTTAATGTGCTAAAGTTTAAAACCTAAAACCTCAGCAGTCAGTGACTAAGACATGCGGAGGAAGAAACCAGTAACTTTGCACTTATTCACCAACTCATATTTTACCGAAACTTGTAACATCCTAATTTCAAAACGCTGAATAACCATACAGAAATGTGGGGAGGTTTATGCCAATTTTAATCCAAATGTTATTTCTTGGACACTATGTCAGACAGCTTTGGCTATTCAATTTAAGCAAGTTTCCTAGGCTGTTATTTTCAGTAATTTTAAATTAAAAACACTTATCTAGTCTTTTTTAAAAAAAAAAAAACTTTAAACAAAATGTATTATTTCATGTGACCAAGTACAAAACAAGCTGCAGAGGAAGAGAGGCAGAAATGGTGACCTTTCCAACCTTCCCGGGACACCTCGAGGCTGGGGTCAGGCGGCGCTCTCAGCTCTGCCCGCTGCGGCTTCCCCTTTAGCAGTGAGGTACAAGGGGTCACTCCTGATGGTGTGGGCTAGTTTCCACGAGCCACCCATGCAGGACAGGAGTCACTTGCTTAAGCCTCAGGGCTAGTACTTTGCTATTTGGCTTTGGCATCGAGGTTACATGCAGAGGGCTGCCAAATACAACGCAGGACACAGATGATGCTAGATGCTTACGTCTTGGCAGCCAGGACAGGTATCTGCTTGTCTCTGATGTCTCTGGATGTCTTAACACCATCAAAAACAGAAAAAGAAGAGTGTGCTTTGGACAGTACTACCTAGCTTAGGTCACCTGTTATAAGCCTGGGCTTAATTCTATTACCTTCTGCTAGAAAGAGGTCAGGCACAAAATATTTACCAATGATCTCATATATTTACTTCTTCCTTACAGAATAAAAAAATCATCTTTCCTGTCTAGCTATTTATATGTATTCGGAAAATGTCACATTCCCCCGGTGCATTCCTCTATTTATTCACACCAAAGTCCTCCATCTGTATATCAATACCATTACAGGGAGGTACATTTCTCTGAGTAGAAGACAGACATCTTTGAATGTATACTGTAAATGTGGAGTGGGTTTTTTTTTGCCTTCTTCTATCTCCTGGACTTAAATAAAACACACAGCTATTAAAAAGATGTGGTCTCTATGCAGTACCTGCAAAACATGTTTGCTGTTTTATTAGAATGAAATGGTACGTTAAATGTTTAAAATATATTTATGCATGTTCTGATACATACAGGTGTAAAAATAACTGTAAGTACATACTTTTTTATATGTAAAAGTTTAGGGTGATTTTTCTTGTGCCTTGCCAGACGTTATTTTTGAGTGTTTTAAGAGAGCAGTCTACAGGAAGAACGTGACCTCTTAAAACAGATGTTTTTGTACCTGCTATTATAAATATTATTACCCTTTGTATTAATTACCCGATTTAGCAAGTTTTGGATGTAGGAATGGCAGTTACAGTTTCATGCTGAAAAAAAACCTGTTTGTGATTTTTTTTCATTTGTTTGGCTACTCTGTGAAATGTGTCTTCTTTCCTACTTCTCAGGCTTTGAGCAAAATGTCTGGGAAGTATGGAACGTTAGGTACATAAGACTGCCACGTTGACTATAATTCTTAATATTGTAATATTCTTATGGGTGTTGGATCATTTTGATGTGCAGGAATTTGCATGCATAACTCCTTATGCATGATGTTGATAATATACCCCTAAATTTTAGTGACAGATGGATGGCTCAGATTGATCCAATTTGGATGATGATGTGCTAATTTGAATAAAATGACAGGTGTACTTCATGCATGATGCAGAAAGGGTATGTTATATTTGTTGCTAGAGAGGAAATAGTCATATGGTTGGTATCACAAATACATTTCTTATACGAGCATGTACTTTGTGAGGTGAAAATCTGTAGGAATGACAACATGTTGGTATGCAAGAGCTGTGCTAATAACTCTTTCACAGTTCTTATGTGTATCTTGGATAGGTAAACCCCTTTGCCTCAGTTTCTTTATTTGCAAAAAATATATCTAATTATCCAGTTAGGCTTAATAAGAGACTGCAAATGCAAACCAACTTTAAATACCTTGCAATTAAACAACATACAGCGTATGGGGTTTTGATACCGATAAAATGGATAAATCATGTCATCGAAAGTTTAGTATATTTCTAGCTGAATTTATTTCATTTCTGGGTAGATTTTTGAAGCTTTTTGTAACTAGTGAAGTGCATCACTGGCACGAAGATGTATTGCATCGCTTAACTCTTAAATATCTAGCAACATAATAAAGTCCACAGAGAGGAAAGAACCGTAGCTAGCCTGTAGGGAGAAGTTGAGGTACTTCGTGGCATGTAGGAGACCTGTGCGCTGAGTTTTGTCATTCCCCTGAATCCCCGATGAGCACCCTGCCCACAAGCCACTGATATCCTTGGAGTTATCCTACATCCCAGGTTAACCCCAATCTCCCAGGTGTCACACGGCTGTCTCAGCCACTATTGCATTTTATTTTGTTCTAAGGAGAGAAAAGAAAAATCTCCATTCTCTGCACAAGTGGGGAAGATACTGCAGATCCTTACAGAAAATTTGTCATAAAGTGCTGATGCCTTGGATAGGATTAGAGCTGACTCCTTTTTTCATGATTGGTGCCTGTGATCTGGGAACAAAAGCTCTTTAGTACTTAGTCTGTGTTAGAAGTTTGTTGGGCCACAGTTGCAAACGTGTAGGTCAGGGAATAAAGCTAACCACGCAATACCTGTGCACCCATCAGGAGCGCCTGTTAACACCGCCTGGAACATTAATGAAGTGTAAAATTGAGGATGTGAATGTTTCTAAATTGAGAGGTGGCTGAAGTTTTTATAGTGACAGCTTTTATTCTCCTGTCTTTTTCTTGTAGGTAACAAGGGAGCAGTAAAATAAGTTTAAGCAAAAAGAATGAAGATAAATACATAGTAAATATGAAGTGGAAATAATTTTATAAAGAATACTGAAATAGAAATATGATTAAAAGTTGGGACATGTCTACCTTAGATCACTTATAAGTGGTGATCTAGAAGAAGCAACCTTTTTGAATCCTAAAGCATTATACATGCTTAGGTTTCTCCTATTTTAATTTCATTAAAAGCTTGTGGGGAGGCCTAAACTTTCACCTCAGTTAATCTGAAAGGTCTTAACATTGTACTTTCATGTTACATCAAAGATATAGTGACACTGTAAATTTAACTACTATGCCTTTTCAAACAGGAGTTGTGTTTTGTCACATGATGTCTTCTGTCAGGAAATAGTAGATTTCAACAGATGAACAAAATGTTTTAAAATGTTTGCTTAAAAAAAACCCCAACAGAGGTAAAAAATATATACGTAAGGAGCCCATTTTAATTTATTGAAATGCAGACAGTCGGGAAAAAATCCCATGGGAAATCTACTTTTCAGGTATTCATGAATAGTATCTCAGCTTCTTAAATGGTTAGTACATTGGTTTCCCATTGCAGAGATGTGAATTACAATCCTGTTTCTGTTGACAAGTGGAGATTATATGCTGATGATATCAGCCTTTCTTTCCTTTGCTCGGCTATGGAAATCAAATTTGTTATACCTGCTGGTATGGGCAAGTGATAACAACATAAGTGTGGGATGAAGTGTATTTTCTGAGCTGTATGGAACATTGTGCCTCTGCTTACAGTCTAGTGTTTGCTAACTTTGCTGATCAATGAAATATTTGTACATGGGGGAAAAAGCAGTGAAAAGCTGGTCATCTTCAACTGAATTGGAATAGTCAGGCTGGCAGGATCAGACATTTTCCCCTCACCAAGGAAGATGCTTTAGGCTGAACTGGAAAGACCAAATGTTAATGGTTGGAAACGAAAGGAATTGTAGCAGCAGATTTGGTTTGATCTTCATGTGTGTTACATGTTTGTTTGGTTCTCAGAAGTTCTGTTCAGATTGACTGATTTTGTTCTGAAATAGAAAGGCTATTTCATACATGGGCTTGATGGGTCCAAAAGTAGCAGAACGGAGTAATGGTTTCTGACAGTGTATTTCCCAATGGAAGAGTGCTTCTGATCCTACTTAAATGAATGAGACTTGACTTGGTGTGGCAGGAATCATGTTCTCGAGTTGTACGGGCTGCCCAGTGCACCTCATCTGCCTTTCACAAAGTTGGAGAGCAGGAACTCCATTTATTAATACTTGTAGCAGGCAATGGTATAATTTTAATTGTGATTACTCTGAGCATAAACAGCTAATTTCAAAATTAATAAAATCCTACGATCATTCTTCCAACCTTTGAAAATCTTGGGACTAAATGAAAGACACTCAGCATGTTAAGATCTATTTTCTGGAAGCCAGTATTATCACTTATTTAGCAAATTGGTTTGGTCAGGATGTGTAACCTATGTAAATAGACACAAAATAAGGAAAATGAATATATTCAAAATGGTGATAATCTTAACCTAAATAATTCATGTGTCAGTTTAGAGTAACCATAGTGGGAAGTGTCAGTAAAACTAAGCATCTAGGTAGAACCCAGGAGATATTCATACCAAACACATGAATTTTCCTAGGATTTGTTGTTTTATTTCCCTTTTGTTTAAGTATTAGACACGTTGTTTATGTTGTACAATTAAGATAAAAAGGAAGACAAATATTCAATGTTCAGGTAATATATGAGCGTTGTCCTCTATTCTAGTGAGTAGAGAATGAATTTTGTATTAGTAATATGCACGTCTCCATTCTCAGGATCTGGTATGACACTTCTCTAAATAGCCTGATCCAAAACAGAAAAAACAAGCCTAGCCTAACTCCTGAAGTAATTTCACATTATTCTCAAATTATCCGTAACCTTATAATCCCTGTTTTATGACTGCTGTGCACAATTACTGTTGTAGCTGTGAAGTCTGTTTTCTTCCTTCATTTCAATTCCACTCTAAAAAACTTAAAATTATATGATTAATCAAGATACATTGGTCAGTCTATTTTGTTGTTAAATCTTGTTCTATTGGCAGCTTTAAAAGTGTTGTTAAGCATTTGATTAAGTTATCTGATCAGAGTGTCTCTGTTAGGTTTTCAGCATCAGTGCCGTGTCAATACCTGGTCAAGCACTAATGCTTTGTTGTTTGAACTAACAACAGAACTGCAACAGGCATTTATTTTCCTTTAACTGCCAAGTGCATGGAGAAGGGCTGAACTTATTAACCAAATGGCTTAAGTAGAAGTTAACTCACCTACAAAGCGATTTGGGTTCTTCTCAGGTCTTTCAGATTTGAATATAAACAGGATTTTCTCTTGCACTTCAAAGAAAGGCTGACTGGTAGATATCGCATGGTCAGATGCCTGAAGGAACAGTAATTATCCCTCTAGTATTGTATTGCACAGGCTATTTTCTAACATGATAGCAGAAAAAGAAATCTGTTCTCATTCTATTTTCGTCACTACAGTTTCAAAAGTTCATGTCTTGCGCTTCTCCACATAAAACTATCAAGCATTTTAAAATGTTAATAGGTCTTAAAAGGGATACTTTGATATACCCTTTTTGTGGTTTCTTTGAAAATTAACTATTGTTGGGTTCTGTAGATGGCTTGTATCGTTCACTTTGGCAAGTGCCTTATACCGAGCATACAGCTAATAATACCACTTTATTTCTTCATACTGTTACAAGCAGTTTTTCCGATATTGACCTAAATCTGCATCCTTGCCAGGTGGTGAAAATTGCTTTCTGCTCCCTGTTTGTCTCCCTCACTAGAGACCTTAGAATTTGAGTTTGGTAAATTTGCACATTGCTCTTTTATTCCTTTGATATTTGATGGCTTGATTACCTTTCGGACAGAGGAGGAATGTGCAAATTCTATGAAAGTGTTTGCTATTCTACTAGGTAGACCCTTATGAACAACCGATCTTTTATGCTTTTCCCACCTGGACATGATTCTAAGCAAGCACATCAGATTCTCTGTCTGTGTTTTCTGGTGCTAAAATAGACTTGTGTTTTCTATCAAGGAGAATACTATACGTTGATGCTCTTATGTATATGAATATCAAACTCTCATCAGCTGTCTCTTCTGTTGCAAAATGTTTTTCAAGGAAAGTAGAAAAGTTCCTGCAAATCATGATAAAAAGTGTTTTGATTTTTTTCTGCTATTATGTCTCTGGCAGAGTGTTTCTGCTGTCTGCTTTGGATGTATGCTTTTGGGCATATCCTGTCACATGAAGTGTTAACATTTGGTAGAGTCTTGTAAATTTAATCTAGTTTTCATGTGGGATGTGGAAATCAATAGGAAAATAGATCTGTGTTTACCTAAAATGTTTTAGCATCAAATAACAAAGGTCTATTGATATGGCAAATGCAGGACAAATTCAATAAGAAATGCAAAACGGTAGCATAAGGATTTGAAAACATTCTCATGTTGCATAATGTCGTGTTAAATCATATTTCATAATGAGAGAGTAATGCAATGATAGCTGCAGTTGATGTCCCACAAGGTAGGTGATTTAGGAACAAGCATTAGCAAGCCTGTCTTGTCAATACTATTTTGTCCTACTGCCAGTTCTGAGAAGAAAATATAAGCCAGGTTAAGATGTATGCATGATTGTTATTTGGTAAAAGAATCTTTTTCTGGAAATCAGATATAACTCTCGTTCTATTACTTGCTACCAAGCTTACAGTTGTTTCATTTCTGGATTTGATAGAATTGCTGTAGAAAATTACAGATCGGCAATGTTGTTATATTACAATAACATGCTTCATTTCGTCTGTCCATTAGAATGACTGAAGTTGTTTTTTTTATGCATCCTAAGGATGCATAGATATGAAAGGTGAAGATAAGCCGTACAACAGGGACAAAAGGGAACTTAACTCCATCACATGCTATTTTTCTGATTTAAATAGAAAAATAAAAAAAGAATTGCAAGCAATATAATTTTAATTACTTTAATTGTTCTTCCTCTGTAAAACGCCTTTTCTTCTCCCAGCCGGTTCCATTAATTTACTGAGTATCAGATTTGAACTTTGCTAATGCCTAAATCTTCCTTTGTGAGTCTTCAAATGTTTTCTTGTAGCTATATGTGTCTGTTCAGATACACACTTAGGCAGAGAGGGTTATGAAACTGAAACTCCTTCAGAAAATGAAATTAAACTATTTTGTGAAAATGCTTGGAATTGTCATGGTCCACTTGGATCCAAGCTGGGAAAAAAACTCTACATTATTGGCAGTGCTCTCTTGCTCTTTTTATTTGCTTTGTTTGATTTAGTCTTTTGTTCCATTTATTTGTGTTTGGTTTTACTGAACTGTGCCACAAAAAGAGAAAATGACTTTCAATATTGAGCAGCTATGTTTCTAACAGTCAGTACTACAGCAGCAATAATGAGAATCTCATAGATTATGTAATACCTTTGATTTCATATGTTCCCAAAGTGCTTTAGTAACTTAAACTTTAGAATAGGATTAGTTCAGCTCCTCCTGGATAAAGCTTCCACTAGGATTGAATAAATAATATCCTTACATGTTTAAGACAAAAAAGGAAAACATATCTTATTCAGATGGGAAGTTACAGGGGAATTTAGGGAAGAAGGGGAATTTATTTCCTCATTTAAAATTCAGGTATGACATTACTCTCAATGCACATACTCTGAAAATGCCACAGACAATTTTTAGTGATCATGGAGGTGCACACTTTCATGCGATGTCTTTTCCAACAACAGGGCCTTTCTACCGCACAGAACACCTGTCCCAGCCATCGGGCGCCCCGCTGCTTGGCTCCTGGGAGCGGGGAGGACTGCAACCCTCCTGGCTGAGATGCAGTAGCTTGCACTTCTGTTCAGTCTTTTGAAAGAGCAATATAAAAATCTAGATATAGGTCGAGCATCAACTTTAAAATACAGATGTGCAAGCTGATATGGGTTGGGCTGAGAAGTGTAATAGCAGCAAAAAGGCAATGTATTACAGAAAGTGCTAGTACTTAAGTATATAGAGGAGATACCAATCTAAAATTAGGCTGAATTATGAAAGAATAGCAAGCCTTTCTAAAGCTTGAAATAGATTATTTTTCAATTTCTGACTCTTTGAGAACTGGAGACTGTACAACAGCCAGATCCCCAGCTTGACCTGCTATTATTTCCTTGGGAGCCTTTTATTTGAACACAGCATCCTTCAACCATTCAGCAGAAGACCTTGAACTCTGCTTCTTCTCATAGCAGAGGTTATGCTGAGAATACTTTTAATAACACTTCTTTTCATCTAGGGATGCTTCTAGAATATATACGCTACTAGTTTCCTTGGAGACTGACATGCAGTCAGCACAATGGCTCTGTAGCACCTGTAAATCAAACTTCCAAAGAAGACACCGTCCTTGTTAGTGGAAATGGTATGCATGATGGTGAAAGAAGAGTGTTTTGCTTTCTACTTATCTTCCAGAGGATGAGATGGCAGTAGTCCCATATAGATACTGGAGGTCTAGGGACTGTGAGGTTACATCCGATGGTGAAGGCTGGGCAGACTACCTGTGTAGCAAAGTTCAGACTGCCTGGAGATTTTATCAAAGTATAGAACAGGGCTGCATTTGATTTATAGACTATAAGGCCTTGTTTTGCAAACGGTTTTGTGAATGCAGTAGTTACGGAGATAATTGTTTAAGTATCATTAACTGTATAGATATGAAAAGATACTTCAGTAATTCTAATCAGCTCAAGCATCCATTTAGCAACTTCTTCCATGCTATACAGATCTTGTAATCTTCAGATATCCCTTGTATCTACCCTTCCTGCGTGAAGAGATAAGGCCTATACACTGTGAGGAGATGAGTTTGGATCTGTTTTCTGCAACTCAAACACTTTATCTTTCTCCTCTGTCCTTTACAGTGTGGTTAAGTGATATGTCCTGATGGTTTCCTATTCCTTTCCCTTATGTCGATGTTTTAAAATGTTATTAGTTTTGGCAGTTAGAAATTTGGTCAACATTTAGCTTCCCAGATTTGCTCTCACACAGAAAAAAAATTAAAGGATATATTTGCTTTTAGATTAGCTACAGATTCAAAAAGGGCTGAAAATAAATAATTGGAGCCTCAACTTGGGAACAGATGATGTACTACATGTGAGGGAAAAGGCTTCCCATTGGAACAGACACATGGGAATTCAGTCTAACAACACTTGGTCAAATAACAATAATATATATAATCTTTATTATTCCCGTTTTAAAACCAGTGCTGTTCCTGCCAATGTCAACATGCAAATTTCCTGTGACTTCACTTTTAGGGACAAGTTCTCTAGACTAAATCCACAGCTAAAAATTGCCAGCTGTAGATACAAACAATTTAACAAACATATCAAATGCCCTTCACAGTCTGCACAAATTTTGAGACTATGGTGCTCAAATGTTTGATTAGGTGGTGCTGTGGGCTGAGCCTGCTGACAGAGGAGATCCTTTTGACTGCTTACCCCTTGCCTTGTGAGGGAGGTGGGCAAGGGAACCCACACAGTGAGAGTAAATGGTTATTCCATTTTATCATGGCCTTTCCAAGTGAAAATAGAGTGATGCAGTCACCTGCTGTGTGATTTTATAATCCATAGCTTCAGAATCTGGTATATTAACATCTACAAGGATGAGCAAAGCTACAGTTGAATGAGATTTGATCAGATCTTATCTGTAGCCACAGGGCAGTCCTAATTCTTGTGTTGTTTCCTGCAGCCTTCCATTGTACTTTGACGCTGTTAGGACACGGCCATCTTTTCTTCTCTGCTCTCCTACCTCCATCAGCCACTCCTTAAAGACTTCTAGGAGTTACACAGAATGAATTTGTTTCATCCAGCAAGAGGCTTTATCATGTCTGCATGATGAAGTTGCATATCTGCAAAGTGTGTTAATCCTCACTTTGTATTTCCTCCCACACATTGCAGTTTTCAAAATGCCTCAGTCTAGTTCATGTTATCACTGAGTGGGTGCAGGTATCAGATCTTTTGTTAACAGGTCAGCTTTGTCTCAATTCCTAGCCTAGCAACTGCTTGGCCAGATTGTTTTGGCCTATAATGCTATCCAAATAGCAATGCCTCCCATGAATTATGTGAAGTACATTGTAATTTGTAAAGTACTGCTAAAGACCATCCAGGTCTCTCTTCTACATGGAGGACTACAGAGCCAGTCTACCAAGACATACTCTACAACATCTCTTCTAACATGGTTTGAGGATGCCTGGACATAGAGCATGTGGCAGATGTACATCTGAGTAGATGCTTGGAAGACCCTTTAATGGCCTTTGGATGAAAGCAGCAAGGAGAAGATCATGGACCCCAGAAAACCTCAAACGCCTTATAACCCTCTTGCAGCCCCAAAATGAGGCTATAGCAGAAGGTAGGGTCTAAGTCAGATGAATTGTTTCTCAGACTGATTTCAGCATACTTAGTCGTAGCCGTTCTAGCTTCACAGAAACAGCACACAAAGCACAGCTCAGCTCCTAGTGAATCACCAGGCTGTCCCTTTTCAAATACCCTCTGGATGTCATTCAGTCCTACATACTGATTTCCACTGTCATTTGATTTTTATCATTGGTTGCTGCAACACTCAGTGCGCATGCACACATCGTTGCTAAGAACTCTGGTGTGTGACACTTATTAGGATACAACATTCTACAAGAAACAATTAAAGGTGCCCATCACAAAATATAATGTTCGTAAGTCATTGACATAGGCTGAAACCGTAGAGCCCCAAACACAGCTTGTTTATTAGATGGAAATAAGACATAACTGATGGTTTGGCAAACCTGTAATGTGTTGTGCTGATGAAATACAAAAAGCTCTCTAGAAATTAATTATGATTATATTGCCCCCTGTGTCCTGATTTTGAAGCTAGATGAATCTGGGCTTTTTGTAAACTTACATGCACAGTCTAAGTGTTTTTCTTTTCTAGTCAGAATGACAACTTCTATTAGTCCCCTCCAATTTTTTAAGTTGTTAGGTATGAAAATAATTAGCACATTATAGCACACATGAAAAATCTTTAAAGAACTTTAATTAAACATTCAACATAAAAGGGTTTTGTCTTGCCTTGATGTACAGGCTAAACTCCCATTAAAATTAATAGAACTTACATATGTTCAATGAAAAGAAAACGGGACCAGAGTCTGTAGGGGAAAAACTTGAAAGTAAGTAAGTTCCTTAATTATATTAATAGATGTTACAGATATTCCACGAAAAAAAAATCTGAAACTCACTCTTTATACTATGTAAACAAATTATTTTAAATTAATTACTTAGATAATGGTAGCTTGTTTCTAATGTTTTCATTTTCATGTATTCATATATTTTGTAGTACCCACAGATCTTATCTAGGTGGAGTCTTTGTTATATTTATTTCTATTTATAGCCCATGCAATCCCTAAAGATGACCAGAACATTGAGCTCCTAAATAAGTAAAGTATTTGCTATCGATTCCTTATAAGCTTCAGTGAAACATTAAATAAACTACTTTTCCTTACTGGGTGTGATTATATGAGTTAACCACTAATATTTGTAACCACTAACATTAATTAATATTACTAACCTGTCCTTGGGTAATCATGTAGAGGGGGGAATACCATCTATCATTTAGCTCAAGGATGTATATCACATATTAAAAGTTAAAGTTGACAGAACAAATGCAGTTATCCTAATTGTTAGTTAAATAAGCATTTTGATTCTTGCAATTTTTCAACTCTGTGCTGCCAGAAAAAAAGCACTTCTTTCTCATCTAACTAATAACTAGCTGAGCAACACTAATTTACAAATGATTTCAAGAGTAAAGAGAATCTGTAGTATATTGTTCAGGATGTGACAAAATAAAATTCTGGCCCTGAACAATTCTAAATCAGGAATTTCTAGAATTTGAAAATATTTTTCCATTATTGGAATCAAAATCTTGTAAAGACGGAATATTTCTGAACATTAAAAAAATAATTTTTTGATAGGTGATGACTAAAATGACACTTTACTGCTGTGGTAAGGAATACTTTTAATTTTTAATGCCTTATGGAACAGCAATTCTTTAATTTTTCAAATGCAAATATTTTAATGCCGCTCTGGTTAAAGTTGCCATTTGTGTGTGTGAATGCTGGTTTACATAATCCATAGAAGGACATCAACCCCGGACCCATAATCTATATGAAATAATGTATCAATTAACAACAGAGTTTACCACAGTGGGACATAAATATACGGTTCCACTTTGATTTTTGTATCAAAGGATTGTGTGGTGGGTTGATCTCTTTGGTGTGGCTTATTAGTTAATATCAGGTGTGTGAGATGCAAATAGGTGCGATTTCCAGCCAGGAAGCATTGACCCTCTGGACGCACTGAGGAGGCACCAGAATTCGCGGCGAGTGCCTGCAGGAATGGGACGGGGACAGGGACAGGAACAGCCTGTGCTCCTGAGCTAGGTCATGTGCCGCAGACGGAAGGGCTTTCACGAGTATTTGTGAAAGACTGGGAGTAGCAGCAACAAAGAGGCAGTTTTAGCAGGTTTTCTCTAGCAGGCATGCCCTGTTGCAAGGCTGTGACTCATCTGCCTAACTACTGGACTAGATGCAAATAAACAGGAAGCCTTCAGAGGCCGTATCTTCCTTTTCAAGAAATACCAGGTCAACAATTGCTAAGTCCTTCTGGTTTATATCTCAGGGTCTTCTAGAGAGCTTGACATCTCCGCGTGATTCATGCATGGCTTCGGCAACCACATCTGATATGCCTAACAGAACCTCATCATTAAATTCCCCTTTCTTCACTGCAGCCACTTTGTGCTTTTTGCAGGAATCTGTTGGGCAGCAGTGGCCGTGAGCTGCTTTGTTCCTCCTGCATTTTGCTGGCAAGATGGTTGTACTAGGGCGATGCTGGTGGCACGCACCAGCTATTGGACTGCTCCAGTTATCCTCTACACTCTTCCCTGTTCCCACTTTCTCCTTCCAGCAAGAGGTTGTAAAAGTGGCAACAGTCATTTTAGCAATTCTTCTCTACCATGCAAGTCCTATTAAACCAGTAATATATACACCTTAAAATCTCTGTTTCTTTATGGATTATAGAGCTGGGACAGAACACCAGAAACGCCCCCCAGCAATGACAGAAAAGAAGATTTCTTTCCAGCCAGCCACCAGATCAGCCAGTACAGAACATGTTTCACTGGATCACTGAAGCCAGCAATGACTAGGGTCCATTTCTGAGCAACTCTGTCCTGCATAAAACCCATTCCTGTTTTTCAAACACTTTCAATATTAGACATGAAAAAACTGGTCAGTAAGATATCTAAAAAAAAGTTCTCTCTAAAAGTGCTTATAGAACTGAGCTTCTAAAATGTTTGTATTCATGCCCTTCCTGCTGCTGGTTGTTCACCAGAATCAAGAGAAGCCAATTTGCCCGGCATTTGCTGGAGACAGAAAGTAGTCCATGTAAAGTAAGAAGTTCCACAAAACATTCCTGAATTACCACCAGATTAGATATTTTTTGCATCTTGTTTATGCTATTAATCCTGATACCAATTAATTGAACCGCAAAATTCATATTGATGCTGTTGTAACTAATATTTTTCCCTCCAGGTATGCATATCTCAGTGTTGTGAGCCTTGGCCATTGCTTTTTTTGGTCTTATTTCACTGGATGACTCGCATATTTATTTAACACCTTTTTGGAATTTTTTCTCACACTGTGAACATGTTTGCGTTTAGCTAGATATATAGATGGTGAAGTGCAAGTTAAACTGAGCTTTTTTTTTTTTTTTTTTAAATAAATTGGGCCTAAATAATCATGATGTAAAGATTTCCTTTCAGTACCATATGGTTAATGAATCTATATAGCTGTCAGTTTTCAGTATAGCTATTGAAATCAAAGCTCACTAGCTGACCTGCTTACAAGAACTTGTTTTTTAAAAGACAACACTTCAAAAAAAAAATGAATTGGATGATGAACAAAAAGGATTTCAAAAACATTTTTTTAGCAAATGGATTCATGACCAGAGGTACCACAGAGACCTTTTACACTTCTACAGAAGCAGTGCTTAAATAATAATTATAAGCAAAACAAGCTGAAATTAAAAATAAAAAAAGAATGAAAGAAGAAAAAAGAAAAAGGAATTTGGGGGGGGCCAGTGAAGATGAAGTATTGTCTAATCCTCTTGATTTTCTAGGATAGCTGCTGGAACAGGCAGTGTGATTTTTACCCTCCTCACTAAGCAGCAATTACAGAGTTAATTAGTCTCCAGTGTTAGCAAGTGGGTGGCATTTACTTCTATAATAATAGGGCTGTCTCTAAAATGGAGGCAGTGCAGATCATGATTGTGTACCTTACCTTTTGAGGCAGGAACAGTAAAGACTCTGGAAACGCGTTTAAGCAGAAAGTTAACTAAAAACGTTTTGCTGTGTCCCAAGTATGTCGTTTGGTCTAATTATAGAATGGCAAATATCAAGTAGAAATGATGCTGTGCCGGGGTGGTGATGGTGACTCAATGTTCACTAGTCACTGTAGAGCAGGCTGTCAGAAAGCATTTCTTTTTAATCATACTCGGGTGCTACTTTTCTGACTCACTGTGTCTTGTAAATGAAGAAAGAAACATGAGCTATATTCGTAAGTGCCATGTTATTTAATTCCAGCAACGTCTGGAGTATTTGCTCAGCTACTGAGCCCTTTGAAGTGTTAGACCCTTGCTTAGTAGTAATAGTAGTAATGCATAACAAAGTTACTGGTATTTTAGATATAACTGTGGGAACAAATGCCACGCTTGAGCAATAATAACAATAATAGCAAAGGTAGTGGTTTATTATAACAGAAATGAAATTAAATCTATGGTTCCTTTACATAGCTTTCAAACAAATGAAGAGGCACATACACAACATAAAAAAGAGTTTTTGTAGAAGACTTACCATAAGAATAATTTTAATCTTGTTCCATTATGAATGCTCGGCTAAATGAACAGGGAAACACGTAACTAGTCACCCAGTGAGCAAACATTAAACGTTATTCATTTTGAAGAATGCCATTTGTTTCAGTACCAAAGTTAGCTTTTTCTAAAGAAACTTGATTGTTATCTCATTACCTTTTTACATCAGAAAAAGGGAGTTGTAATCCTGTGATAGCCATTTGTTATGATGAAATGTAAACTATTCACGTGCAACTTAGGCTTTATCCATGAAAAGTTTTACCTGTGGCTATCATTTCAATGTTTGCTCACACCTGAGGGATGTTGAGCAAGAGGAGACTCATCCCCCACATGGAGCAGAGGGATAATTCTGAGCTTCTTCAAAGGAGGATCTGGGCGTCTTGAGATCAGCTTTGCAGTGTCCTGCCTAGAGTAACAGGGAACTTTTTTTGCTCTAATTGCAGAAACTACCGATCGCTTTTCCACAGAATTGTCGGAGATAATGTGCGGAATTTCCACTTAATTTTGCTTTTGAGAACTGGCTAGTTTTTTGCATTGATGTTTGAAACAAAGCAGCTTTGCTAACTAATTGTACATTATATTGAAGAGACGGTCAATGGCCGAGTTGTAATTGATACGTATTTCTTTAAAATTTTCCCTGAGAACCCTATCAGTTTCTCTCAAGGATCTTCCCCCCCCCCTCCCCCCCAAACTCTCCCCTTCACTTTACTTCATTATTTTTGTCCACATTTTAGAGCATTGTCCACAACAGCCAACATGCTGGAAAGCTTCTTTGGAAGAGGTCTTTGGAATAAATTTTTAGGCAGTTTATTTCATTTTGTAAATTGAGTGTATAGATGGAAACTGTGGAACAGATGGAAGAAATGTTATTACAGATTTGTAAATAGTGCAATCAAAGATATAGCTAGTTAGTGCCTGGCAAGATTTTGGCTATGATTTTTGTCATTTGAGAGATCTCTTGCTAAGGGTGGATGAACTGGTTTTAAAAGTGAGAGAAGAACTAGCTTATAAAGGATTCTTCATAAGTTCTCTTAAATTCTTTTCTTGCTTTGTTGCCTGTTGTCCATTACATCCTATTGAGGTTCAGCGTAGTGGTTTGGTAACAGATAGCAACATTCCAAAATATAGACCAACTCCGTGAATGGAGGAATTTGGCAGAGCCTGTTTACAACAACTGAGGATGCAGCTCTGAGGACCTCTGGTCTGTTTTCTGTTTGCTTTATTCTTCCCCTGGTTGTGAACTGGGCTCCAGACTGAACATTTCAGAGGCTAATCTTTTGAGCCTCCCTTTCTGCACTGTGGATGGTTGGGTTTTGGTTTGTGGGTTGTTTTTTTTCTGTTGTTCTTTTTCTTTTTCTCTTAATTTTGTTTTCCAGTAAATTAAGATAAATAAATTTAAATATGGGTAATGCATATGTGTGTATACATATATTCATAGCTATTTATGTTTAAAAAATAATAATTTGGGAGCTGTATTTTAGCCTAAGACAAGACTAGCATGGTGAGCAGAACCTGAAAGGTAGTGTAAATTAACCTTAGATTTGTTTTAATCTCATTAAGACTGAATGCACATTTTTAAAAGTGCTATTGAACTTTGGAAACTGGCTCTGCCCAATTCTCAACCAGTAACTTCCACACACAATGTACTTAGTTTAAAATTAAGACACATTTTTAGTTTCTAGCTTCCAGGTTCTTTACAGTCAATTTAGCACAAAAAATCCAATCTGTATTATTTTCTTTTATTAATTATTATCAATAATCATCATGTCCCTGGTTAACAGTGGAGCTACACTGTCTTCTGGTCTCAGTTCCCTCTTATCAGTCTATTCTCTTTAATGAAAAAGCACAGATGTAATTAACAGGGATTTAGGAAAAATAATTATACAGATCACACATGCAGACACACACACAAAGAAGCTAGCTCTCAGCAATGTTGGTTCTACAGACATAAAGGCAATAATTTGTAGCAGCAATCAGCAATTTCAGGCTGAGCAAGCAAATATGACAGACAGGGAGTTGATCCCAATTCCTAACAAACCGAGGGAAAGGTTAACAATTATTTTGATGGTGGTGGATCAGGGCAGAGAGAAAATTCTTTATATATGAGTAGGTACTTTTGTATTTTGATTTCCAAACAGAGACTCGATCATTAAGCATCTCATAATTTAGTGTTTTGAAATAATATACTGTATGGTCTCACCTTAACAAGCATAGCATTTCACAATGCTGTGTAGTATTCTGTCCAAGATAAAGTTATGGTGTATTTTGATGTTGCAATGATGTATGGTTAGCATGAAGTTTTGAGTGTATAATCACATAAATAAGCTTTATTTGTTCTCTCTAGCAGTACTTTCAGTTCATTTTTTGTCTGTTGTGCTTATGATTATTCTGCTGAAAAGAACGATAAACTGGGCCATAAAGGACATTTAATGGTTGTACCGCATATGATGATAGATTAGGGGCTACTAGCGTAAGACGCCTGAAGAACTAGGTTGAGCTGTGGTAGCCAAACAATTTAAGAAACACACTGCTGGTCAAGTGCATTTAGGGTTGTGCAACCTCCCAGTTCTGATTTTTTTTTCAAAATGAATTGTGACTATAACATACCTTAAGTGAATAAGTGCTTGTGAATGAAAACTGTTCTTCCTAGACAACTAGAAAAAAGCTGAAGTTCAGTTCAAAAAAAGCTGATTTTTATGTATAGTTTCAAGACCATAGGACTGTGAAAATATTCCACTAACTGATAAATATATGTACAGAAGATGCAGACGGGTGGTTTTTTTTCTCACCTCTGCTCTGAACTCTTAACCATAGTCTGGAGCTTTAGTGCATAACCTGAAATCTTTTTCCATTTGGAATTGAATTTCTTCATGGAGAAATGAAGGTGTGGCACATTGAGAAGAAATTCAGATCAGGAGAAGTGGTTGTTCTTTACAGTTTCCTTTATGAGTTATTTTTACAGTGTGTATAACTATAAACTGAAAATAGGCTCAATAATTGTTCTAGACCTTATGCTACTGAAAAGTGAAGTTTTTGTTTTGGTTCTGGCACTGTTTGGGATAGAGACTAAAGTAGCATTGGTGCATTATTAGCTTTATTTTCTGAGGAAAGGGTTTTGATTCTCAGTTTATAACAATTCGTTCTGTACCAAAACAGCCCTGCTGCTGCCTTATCCTTGCACCACCCCTGCTCTCCACTCAGCCCCCGGTGCCTCTGATCTCTCCTCGCCTCTGTTCCAGGGCTGCTCTTTCCCTTCCTCTTCCTCATGCGAGAGGCAATATGGACAAAGCAGGAAGCCAGGCTGAGCCTCCCTGGCGCTATCCAAAACCATGTCGATGCCTCTGCACTTCACAACCCACATCAGGTTCTGGGGACACCATCTAGATAGAGAACAGGCCCCGCATCCAGGGAGGTCAGAGTCAGAAACTTCTACTGGTTTTTGCTAAGTGCCGTCGCCAATTATTTATAGTGGTTTTATAAAGGAGGGTCTTAAGACAATAAGAGGGATTAGGGCAGAAAACTTGAGTTCAGATTGCTAGAATCAAACACTGCACTATTTTCAAGAAAAATGTGGTGCTTTCAAAAAATATACTGTTATCTTGTCTATTAGATTTTTTTTCAAAAGGAAAAAATCTCTTCTGCCCAACTTTACTTGTAGTGTGGGATTGATTCCAGCTTTTGGAATACAGCCATCGTATTTCAAAAAATACATCACATGTTTCAAAGAAAAACAAGTAAAACAATTTACCACTTCTTTTTTAGCAGTGTTGCCTGCCTTCATTGTTCAGTTCATTCCAGTACCATAGTGTGCTGGAAATAAAGAGTGTTAGTCTACGTATTATGTGAAATCTGTTCACTTTTGCTAATTTTGGTGCTTGACTTGTCATCTATGTTAGGTGGTAGTTCCCTTCCTGAGTAACTGAGACTTCTTATTATGGAAAATAGAATATAATTCATTTTTACTCCCCTAGACTTTTTAACATATTAAACTATACTAACCTTTAGATAACTTATACAAATGCAAATCAGTAGTCAAATCCAGGTGAACAATAAATAATAACAATCTGTACTATTATTCATTACAATATTGACAAGTTATCCTTTTGTATTCCATAGATCATAATCACTAGTGTTAGACAGCTAAAGTAACTCACATATATTCTTGAAGTTTATAAGGCTGAAGAAAGTTTATATTTTACATTGTATAGTCTCAAAGGGCTAAAATTAGACTAATATTTCCTAATATTCATTAGTACTGAATGTCTTGACATCACTCAAGTTAACAGATTATTAATTTTTTCCCTGTTTCTTCATATTCTTCACCGTATTCTGCTCTTCTTAAATTTCTCTCTTGGCTTTCAATATCCAGACTTAGTCTGTGCCTGTGGCACTGAAAAGACCAGTCAACAGGCACAGTACTGCTCATGGTGACTCATTAATTATGATTGATGATAGGTCTCCTAAGTAAGCTGAAGTTACAGAGAAGTTCTTCAGTGATTTATATGCTTTTTGAAAGATAACTGTATAGGACTAGGAAAAGTGACAGGCAATAAAATGCTAAGTGTGGCATACTGAAACAGAAGACATGGATATCTAAATGATGCACAGATCTATTTTGATCTCTGCTCATGTTGTTTGTTTTTGTGAGGACAAAAAAGTTTATTAGAAAAATATTGACTTTCTAGGTATGTGTTTCTCCACGAAGTGCTATAGGGTCATAAACCAGAATTTTTTTATTCAGTTGTATGTGGCTTGGAGACAAAATAGCTAAGATGAAGTGGCTGAAACTCAGATTTAGATTACTGTTGATTCTTCTACACTGACAAATTCCCAGACTCCTCAATCAAAGAAACTTTGCAGTGCTGTGCATTCTCTATGGCTATAAAAAGGGAATATGTCTCCACAGCATCCAAAACCTCGTTGATGTAATTTAGTCCCTCGTTTATTTGTTCAGCTGCTCCAACTTCAGCTGCAGTTACCCTCACAGAAATTGTAATTACAACAGCAAAAATCCTGTGTTCAGTTTTGGGCCCCTCGGGACAAGAAGGACATGGAGGTGCTGGAGCGTGTCCAGAGAAGGGCAACGGAGCTGGGGAAGGGTCTGGAGCACAAGTGTGATGGGGAGCGGCTGAGGGAGCTGGGGGGGTTTAGCCTAGAGAAGAGGAGGCTGAGGGGAGACCTTATCGCTCTCTGCAACTGCCTGAAAGGAGATTGTGGTGAGGTGGGGGTTGCTCTCTTCTCCCAAGTCACCAGTGATAGACGAGAGGAAATGGCCTCAAGCTGTGTCAGGGGAGGTTTAGATTGGATATTAGGAAAAATTACTTCACTGAAAGAGTGGTCAGGGATTGGAACAGGCTGCCCCGGGAAGTGGACGGGTGCCACCATCCCTGGAGGTATTTAAAAGACGTTCGGATGTGGTGCTTAGGGACATGGTGTAGGGGTGGACTTGGCAGTGCTGGGTTAATGGTTGGACTTGATGATCTAAAAGGTCTTTTCCAACCTATACGATTCTGTGTATTCTGTGTAACACTAAAAAAACTTAAAAAAGAAAAAAAAAAAAGAAAGAAACTGAAGGAGGCAGTAGAAAAGGGGTTCATTTTCTGCTGTTTAGAAAGTAAAAACAAGATTTTGCAATTTTTTTTTAATTTTGTATAGATGCTTGCTCTGTTCATGACTTGCTATTCATATTGTCAACCACTCAAGGATATTCAAATATTCAAACAGAAGTGTTATTGGGAAACGGCAGACCTTACAGTGGTATTTTGGTATACAGTGGTAAGCAGAGGTTTTTTATGATAGCAAGTATGCATTGCTTTTCTGTGCCATTCATCACATCAATACCTTACTGAGGACAGAAAATACACCGTCTGACCAGGGTGTGTATCACATCAGAAACAGTCAATAAGCGTCATGATAAGCTTCTGAACGACCCATAGATTTAATGCAGTTAAACTACATTAGTAAAACAAAATACTTTCTAAATGATTTTTAATGATAACTAAAACTAATAAAACTAATAATTTACAAACAGTGCAATGATAATTTACATAACTAATAAATGAGCCCACTTGTTACCTTTCCTGCATTTGTTTCTGTTATGAGGGTTTATTTTGTATTTCTTCATATATAATTTACTTGAAGTTTTTATGCATTGCATGACCTTAATTGTGGAACGTAAAAATGGACACAAATGGGCAAGGAATTTCCTGCCTCAAACAGAATTGTGGGCTATGCTGCGTGGCATTCCCTGGAGCGGATAGAGGAGGCACTTGGAGCGCTAGAAGTCAAGGGGTTCAGACGGGGTAATGTCTTCCCCTCACTCGGTGATGGGTCTACGCAACTCTGCCTGCAAAGCTGCAACACAGTCACACCTCTGTCCTCCCGCTGCAATTTTTCTTTCTACAGAAAAGTAAATCTGTTATTATTTTTACTTGAACTGGAAGCGGCACAGTGGACTTAAGGGATCCTGCATAATTCACTCTTCTTGATGTCCAGTATATATTTGAGTTAGTTCCTCTCTCATGTTTAGTTTTTGAGAGCAGCAACTCTGTGTTTGCGTGCTGTTCCAACACATCAATAAAGCAGCATTTTTCTGTTGTACATAATATAAATATTTCTTTGCCTCAAGTTGTTCTTGTTATGGGAGTATTTTCTTCTAGTCTTATGTCCATTCCCCTCATAATAAAAACATGCTGGTAAGAACCTGTTCCCTCAGAGAAGGTGAAAACAGCAGCAACTCTGTGAATTTTCCTGTAGTGCTGGGTTTTGGGTTTTTTTGTGAAAGCGTTCAGATATTGTGGTAACAGGATAAACCCCTAAAAGATACTAAAATTATATCAAATTGATGTAAGAGTATTGTACAACATGTAGTTTCCAACATGTCCTTCATATCAATTTTTTTTCCCTTGTGCATAGCTTCACTGTAGAAGAAACATTTTTCCAGTCTAGGCTCTGGTATTGACACGTATTGCTTAGCAAAGAGCTGTGGCACTTACACATGCTTCGCCCAGAGGCTGGCAGTGCTGAAGGGGAAAGGACAGGGCAGAATATGTGAATGTGCTTGTGGGTTCAGCCAAATGACCAAGATTAAGAAAAAGGAGATTAAGGGAGAGATGAAAGGGAAATCGAATAGCAGGTCTTTGCAAAGAAGTGTGCATAGAAATCCTAGTGTGCCGACTTGGCCCTACCGCCGAACCAGCACAGGGGTGGCAACACACCGCTGGGGAGTGAAACCTGAAAACCTTGGCACTGGATGTGCTACATCATGTCTGTCGATTCCCTCCCTGGTACGTAGGCTACAGATTTTAATAGCTTCGTTCCTAAGACAGTTGAGACCAGAGCTACAGCTCCTATCACCTCTCTTAACTCTGTTGCACGTGATGGCTTGTGCCAGTTTGCACCTGCTAAACATCAGGTGGAAGGAGTGCCTCTTTATTTCCTAGGAAAGCATGCACAAATTATTCTCCTAACATTTTATAAGAATGTTTTTGTCACACAGATTGTAAAATTTTCAGTTTCTTTTTAGTGACACAGTTCTTTCTCTCTCTCTCTCTCTCCTGTTTTTACAGGAAGAAAAACATTTAAGCATGATTTTCTGTAAACATCAGTGTTATAAATTACACGCATATATTGACTGGTTCTATCGCCTAATTTTCCATACAGATGTCTTAAACAGAACCCCAAAGGATGCATTTCTGCTTTAATCTCTCAGCAATCAAGGAAAAATATGTATTTTGCAAACTTTCACAGAGAAATGCATAGATTGAACTATAATTTGCATGTTAACACCTGTGTGTGTTGCTTCTGAGTTTAATGACTTAATAGTTTTATGCTGTTACTTTAATTGTGTTTAGAGTCTTTTATCAAGATTATATTGACATTGATGGGACCTTGCCTTGCTGATATTGTCTTCTAGAACTTTGGCAACAGAGCTTTTCTACTTTATGGTAATAACAGCTGACCTGGGAATTTCTGAGAGGAAAAGGAAATGAATACAGGCTTTACTACTCTTTCTTCAGCAATTCTCTTAAGGGCTTTAATCTGGGTCATCTTCTAGTGTGATCTTTAGAGCTCCACTAATTTCAGTTGTGCTGCTCCGACTTGCACCACCTACAGAAGTGGCTGGCTTATTACAGAGTTTCACCAGAAGGTAGTTTAATCCTTTATGAGAGTAAAGCCTCACTAATCTTGCTTTTGAATCAATACTTATGTTGAAATATATTGCACAAATGGAAGTAGACATAAATGTAAATGTACCTCGTCTCCTCAGAATTGTATACTCTGTCAATAAAATCTCATAATTGTATTGCATTTAATGGCCATGATCACACCTGGGTTTTTTTCTTTCTATGCATGCTTGACAACCTGATTGAATAATGGGGAGATTTGATTTAACCACTGTTAAAATCCTGTATTCAGAAATAGGTACAGATTGTTTGCTAGTCTGTAACACATTAACTGAAATTTTCTTATAACTTTTGTTAAATCAAGCATTTAGTTTTAGCTTGAAAAACAGCTAACAAATTGTATTCTATTGTTCAGTTAAATGAAAGTGGGGGAAAGGATATGTGAAGTAGTAAACTCTTAGATATCCTTCCTTTTAAGTTCTCTTCCACATTAAAATTGAATCTACACAGAAATATATGTGTTTTTCCTGGTTAAAAACATCCCAGTGATACCTTAAACATGGATTTTGATTACTCTTGTGGTGGTGCTGACAGCCTGCAGAAGGTCTGCTAGCAGAACAGTGAACTGCTCAGTTAGCAGCAGCAGAATTCACTTCCACAGCTGTTTGAGCTAGTATGAAGAAATAAATGATTTTAGCCAAAGGTAATGGAAGGCAGAAAGCTAATGGCTATCTCTGCTCCTCACCACAAGTACTGAAGGTGTGTGTTACTGTGCTGATTGCTCAAAAAAGTTCTCTCGCTCAAGTAAAACAATGGGAGGTTTGAATTAACTTCAGTAGAGTTTGGTTTATTGACCCATGGCTTTGGAAACTTTTTCTGCCTTTTCTGTCTTTTTAGAAATTCTCAAAGGAAAAGTTTACATCTGCAACAGAAATAAGATAAATTTTAAATAACTATTAGAACACAGTTCTCTGTAACTGCAGACTAGAATTTCAATGCTAATATATTTGAATATAATGAACTTCTGTCTGTTATTTTGCTCTCGGATTGATGCTTAGTTCCAGGTATCCAGTAGGGCAGAAAAATAACTTATCAGCATTCATTAGATACATGAAACTCACTGGAATATTTCCTGTTGCCTATGAAAGTTGCTTTCTAAACTAGGAAGGGATGCGTGAAAGGAGAGAAGGCAAAACAGAATTGAAATTGGATAAGGATCCTTTCACATAGGGGTTATTTGTTATCAAAAGCTATTCTTACATGATGGCTCACTGGCATTCTAAATCTAATACCATATGTAGGTGATCTCATCATTGCTTCTTAATAATTTAACATCAGTCACATCCCTTATTTTTAAAATAGTTACCACTGCTGGGACCTGGGTTTCTTTGTTGTGGGTTGAGGTGGGGTTTTTTTGTCAAATATTTCACCAGACAAAAGGAAGATTGTTTTTCAGGACTATATATTCAAATTTAGACCCCTTTTCTTCATAAAGCTCATGAGAAGGGCTAGACTGCAGAGGACAAACACCACCTCAGGAAAGAGGGTGTGCAAAGAATCTCTCCTATGCTTTTTGCCTCCTAGTACCTAGTGACAGTGTCACATCAATTCCTGGTTTGCTTCGGAGAAGTTCATACGTATAGGTGAGCTGCCACCCCTCCTTTTACTCTACAGGTGTGCTTTGTTATCATTTGTTTTCACCTAGGATGATGTGGATTTGGTTGATCTGAGTCAGAATGGATTTTTTTCATTGTGGTCTCACTGGCAGGAGCTCTATGTTTTTTCCTCACTTTCCTCATAACAGCACAAAGGCAAAATTTGATTGAACAATTGCAGCCATCTAAAACCAATAATTGTTTAGAATCAAGAACAACTGAAAAACTAAAAACCAGGTGCCAGAACTGGGTCAGACTTTTGATTTAATTTTTAGACCTTGACCCGTGATCCATGTTTTCTTAAATGTTGAAAACACGAATTTTGTGCACAACGATCACTTCTGAGGGGACGGGGAGGATGTGGTTTCAGAGCTGTAATATCTTGCAGACATCCAGAGAGTAACATCTACATTTTCTATGACAAATCTCAAGCCTTTTCCTCGACAACTGAACACCTGAAATAACACCCCGACCTCCAAGCACCCTCCACCCCCACGTCTATCTTTGAAGAGCGCAAGTCTGACAGATTTAAAGAAGAAAGCATGTTATTATTTTGCAGGATACTACTTCAGTAATAGTTGAATAAGGTTCTCTGTATTGATCTGGACATGTAAACAAACACCGAGATGGCTTTGGTAACTTAATGTCTGAATTTAGTGTATGAATTCAATTAACAGTGTCATAAACAGGCAGGGAAAGTTTAGCTCACCCTCCTTTCTAGGTTACAGATGTAAAGAGTGAAGACAAAAGACTTAAACAGAATCTAATTTTTCCCCGTGTTATACTCAAGTCAGGGTAGAAGACTTTTAAATATGCCATGAACTTTAGGCAGTTCACAGTATCTGAACTTCTGAAATACCAGTATTTGTAAGGGATTTCAGAGTTCTGAATTTTTTAGAGACCTCTGAACCTCAGAAATGAAGTACAAAAGTCCCCATGTTCCTTCTTAGTGTTGAAGTGACTTTCTAAACTGTTATTTGTTTAAACTGAAAACTTCTTAAATTGAAAAAATATACATATCATAAATCTGATCAATCTGACATGTTAAATGGATGTTGATTCCTAAGGTAAATTCTGTAATTTCAACCAATTATCTTCGTTAGATTTTAAGTACCAGAAATAAATTAGAAGCTGCTTACTGGTTGGTTTTTTTCGTGTGTGAATCCTCTGAAATTATAGCTATGACTTCACAAATATAATTAAGAATTTTAGAATTATTTTGACTTCCTGGACTTAAATGGACATTACAGGATGTGATGTGCTTTTTCAAACAATTTTAGGAAGGGACATGGAGCTCTCTACTCATGAAGTTCCACATATACAAAGGAAAGTGTAGTCAGTGAATATTATGTTTAAAGGACAAATTCAGCTTAAAGGAGCCCAGGTCTAGGTCTGTTCTACAGTCTTTGTTGTAGATTCATTCCTACTTATTATTCTTGCAAAATATGTATTTCTAAAGATATGTTTGACTTGAACATATAGAAAATACATTTGTTTCATCTATAAAAGTTTTCTTTGATGTTTTAAAAATTTGTTTTACGTAAATTTTTAATGCAACTGAACAGAACAAAATGAGACAGCAGAATATTTTTGCTTTAAGGATAAACAAATTTGATATTCCTATATAAATTTTCTATAAAAATAAGCAAAATGAATGATCATACAATTTTCATATAAAGAAGGGTCTTTGGTCTTCTTTTAGTACATATAAACCTCTGCGGAGCACATCCGTTATGTTTCCATGGCTCCAGTGCCTTGTATTTAGAAAGACTATTTAAAGGGAAAAATCCCATTTGAAGTGTTTTCTGATATCAGGGATCATTGTCTAGTTAACTTGCTATTGAAGAAATCTTGTAGCATGCCCAGGAATCCAATTCTAAACAAAGTAAGAGAATTAGAATTATTTTAGTCTAGTGATGCACAAAATAACAAATTTTGCTTTTGTTATTATTTTAAACTGATATGTTTGTGGGTGATTTTAGCTAATGCAATAAGTCTAAAGAATAAAGATTCAGATACTAACTACAAAGACCTACATTTGGATATAGTTAATACACAGAAAGTGAAAGTAATCATGAATACAAAAGAAAATATAATTGGGTTTAGACTCCTTATGATTTTGAAGCACAAATGATGAGTCTGAAGAATCTGCATCAGTAAATCTGGGTCTAACCAGGTATTGAAATACAGGAGAAAAAATTCTAAAGAGGGATGAAGAGCAAGATCAAGAGCTGTCTGATAAAGTATTAAATCTGTTTCAAATTATAGCATCTCTGTTTAGGAAAATTTAAGCCTCCTTATCAGGGTACATGGCTTATCTCCATTATCCATTCACGTTAAAGATGTCTTTCCAGTTTACAGTAGCAGCAGCAAATGTGCGATGTTTTAGGACACTGAAATATTTGTTGCCATGGGGGAGACAGAGGTTTACTCAACAGGGAACCAAGTGCTGTAGAAGTTCTCTGGGTTTTGGTTTCTTTGTCCTTTTTTACCTTTGGAGGCTCATTCTTATATTCTGTTGCTCTTTGCACAGTTCTTTGTTTTGTAAATTCGCTGTCCCTAAATAATTGGTCAAGGAGTGTCCCTTCTTTGAGATGCATAATCCAAATCATATTATTCCTGTTACCTATACACCTACCATCTAAACTGCAGTAAGGAAAAACTCCACTCATTTACTGAGGGTGCTTCTTGATGGATCAAAATCATACCTGAGCTACTGATGACTGACCATAATAAATAAGAGATCAGGAGCAAAGGAAAGTATACATTAGGCATCTGCCCACTCGCCTGTCCAAAGATACCTTGAAGCTATGGATTTGGTTGACTAAATGTCATCAGCTAGAAGGATTCTCATGTCTTTGTTTCCACTATTGATGTATTTTTATTTTATTGGTTCTTATTGTTCTTACCTGCATTCGTAATATAGGCGCAATCTAGAAAAAGATGCACATTATTTGCCTGGCACCCTACTATTTTTATTTTTGTTGCTTGTTGAATTGACCTTTTCAATAAGCTGTCCATAACAACATTCAACTCTCCTGTCTAAGTGGTTACAGTACAGTTAGTCTGGGACAAAGCAATGTGTAAAAGTAGATGATATTATTCCCTCCCAGATGCAATTATTGCCTCGCAGATGCATTTCCTGCCACCTGCAAACTTCAACAAGCCTAATTCTGCGGTATTCATTTCATGGCAAAATATTAGCTCCTATGTGAAGTTGAGTCACAGAAGAATAATTTGCTGCTAGTACACTTTCAGCTCTGGAAACTATATCACAGTGTGGAGTTGAGGGAAGGTGGAAAAAACATTTATACCATTTTCCTTGGACTATATTCTTAGTAATTTTGTTTCTTAATAGCCTCTTGCAAGAAAGAAGAAAAGAAAAAAAAACAACTAGAGCCAGAACCTCAACCAATACTAACTAGTGTTGCTCTTCCCATTTGAGCAGACTTACTCTCTTTTGCCATCCAGGGCTTGCATATCATACCATATTTTGCCTTATTTCCTTTTCATTATATTAGCTAGTTTCTCATTTCTCTGAAATGCTGACTATGTTTTTCACTGTGTTAAGTTTAATAATGTTATACTTAAAGAAAGGCTGTAGTCACACCATGTTGTTTATGAAGAGAGGAAGAATCTCATATCACAAAGCAAAAGAAAGTCAAATGAGTTTTGTCGAGCCGTAGTCTGTGCTGGCCCACCCTTCTGCATTCAGAAAAAGCAGTGCAGCAATGAGAATAGTCAATCATCTCTTCTAAGTAAGTGGTGGAGTCTGTGAATGTCTGTTTTAGTCAGTGGATTGAAAACATATCCGAGTAGAGTCTCTGCTCTAATCTTGGCTCTGCAGTTCTTTTCTACAGGCATATAATCACTGTTAGCTCAGAGATCCACCTAAACCTAGCTGCCTATTGTACTCCTGTGATTAAAACCCGCAGTTTTCTATACCAAATGCACAGAGAGGTGCAATCAGTAAACACCTTCACTCCAGTTGACTGAATAGCTATTTGCAGTTGGGTTGATAGGTTTTTGGCACAAGCCTAAAGTCAGGGTGATGTCAGAATCCATAGCAAGGTGCTTTCAAGTATCCTTCCCTCCCTCATTCTCTGACGCTTTCTTGTACTTGATGAAAACGTGTATCTGGGTATTTCATACAGCTTAAGCAGTTGTTCTAAATAACTCCCATTCAATGCCTTGATATAGTTAGACTTAATTTCCTCTATCTTTAAATCATTTTCATATTGATACTTAAAAATATTCCCCTAACAATATATTTACTATTTATTTTTCTTTGCCCAGGACTTCAAAGTTCAGGTTCGAAATGGAAGCACAGGATTGGTGCCCACAATCACATGCTAGCAATAGCCCTGAGGCCAGACAGACAGAAGGGGCATTTTCAAGCTGCTTCACCGGCTTTCTCTTCTTTTTGTCTGTACCCCTCTATCTTGCAATTGTTAATGGTTTTCCTGTGAGCTCGTTTTATCTCAGGGATTTTATTACAATAAATCTTTATTAGTGCCTGTGATGAGAATCCTAGATTTTCTTCTATTTCAGATCCAATTCCTTTATCAAATGCTGTGGTACTTTAAAAGATTATTTTATGAAGTTGCTCTCTTGATTATATGTTTTCAGTCAAATGGTGTAAGGCAATACCACATATAGGGTCAGACTGTTTGTGTCCAGAACTGGAAAAAAAAAAAATCAGAGTGCTAATATCCCACTGTGCAGCTTATGATCAGGCAATCTTAATAGTTCATTGTTGAACACGCTTTCATCTCCTAACAATTTGGACATTATTGTATGTGAGAATCCCACTTTGCTTCCTGTTTTTGGGAAATGTCAGACCATAACTACAGAGGAAAGTTGAGGATTCTTTGGTCCTGCTAGGAGATTTCTCAAGTCTTTACTCTCTGAAGATTTGTGGTTAATTGACAGCCTTAGAAACTGAAGTTCTGCAAATTGCAGACTAGCAGATTGTGTTTAAAAAGTGTAAAGTAGAAACAAAAGCTGAACTCAACGAGCCAACTTTGCCTACTTCAGCAGAGAAAAAAACCTAGTGATTGTGCCACCAGTGTGTCCAGGGATCTATAAAAATAGGATGTGTTGGTAAACAGGAGTCTGACCTAATCATACATTTTGGAATCTTGAACTGAAATTCATTTAAGAATCACTGAGCTGCAGCGAGCAGACGGGTGCTATTTCCATATTACATCCTGAAAGTTTGTATGACTGATCTGAGAATCTTTGAAAGGTGAGACTTTCCAGAAGTACCAGTTTAAGGTACTGAAGTGATTCTGAAAACCAGAGTGCTTTTGTAAAAGTACATCTGGGTGTTTCACATTACTTAAACAGTTATTACAATAAACTAAACACCACAAAGTACAGTATGTAAACACAAACTACATGTGTTAGGCTAATTTTTGTTGTACAAAGTCCTGCCTATCTGTTAGCACTGTATCTGTTGTCAGCTACGGGCCAGCGTAATATTTCACCTAAAACCTGCTTATTTAGTTGCACTGAATTTCTATTCTGACTGTGCAGCTGAATAGTCCAGTTGTGTGGCAGAGATATCTGTGGATGTGATGAGATATCCCATTAGGCTGAAGATTTATCCTTAATCCAAACCTGAGATGGGAGAATGGATTTAAAAAAATGTAACTCCATGTCCTTATCTTTGCCTATTTTTGTTCTTTACATTTTACTTTGTTTTCTACTAATCATTCTCCCTGCCGCTCACTGGTTGCACCTCTCTGGCTGCTGAAGGGTGGGATTCGTTCTCCCAGAACCCACAGGGCCTGCAGGCTCAAAGACAGCCTCGCAGGGCGCTGCTGCAAAAATGGAGATGGAAAGAGTATGCTCCTTCTAAACAAAAAACTTTGTAGAATTAAAACAACCACAACAAAAAAATGGATTAAGGAGTTACAGTAGAGAGACTGATGTAAACATAAACAAGTTTCCAGAACCTGAGAACTAAAAACCATGTTTAAAGCAGTCTGCTGTGCATGTATGAGAAAATAGATTTGTGTGTGTGTGGGGAGTGTATCTCTCATCATTTTATGTTACTCATAAAATCTTCCAGGTCATCACAGAACTTCAGATCTGGTCTTCCCTACCCTGATTTGTTCAAACAAATGGGATGGTTAACCACGCAGACCATAAAGACGCTGCTGCTGCCCATCTTGCCTCATGTTTGTAATCCGAAAGCTTCACAGTAAATGTGTGAAAGTATCACCTGTTCCCTGGACCTGTTCCACATTGAATGTAACACTTATCTTCATGTTCCTAAGATGAATTATTATTTAGTGTGACCTTTGTCTTCCAGCTGTGATACTCTTTGAATCAATTCCTCCTTCACAGAAGATCCTGTGGCTACTTAATAATGGGCTAGGAGAGAAAATCTCAAACTAGAAAGCACCAAAAAATTTCATCTAATTTGTTCTATTTTGCCTGGCACTAAACAACTCCTTTCTTCAACAAGCCATTGTGCAGGGGTGAAATTTAATATCTGATATGAGATCAAGCGTTGGTAATCTTATGACAGCACGGGAGATTAGGAACAATGAAGAGATTAATTTGATCAGATTTGTTTATATCTTCTCTCTAAAACCTTTTCTGGGAAATTCTAAAGTTTTTTTTTTTTTGTAATCTGTGATTAAATTCCAATATATCTCCCACTGGGCTCCTACCTCGTATTTTCTGTTTACTTAAATAATATGTGTTTTATGTAATAGCTGTATTTGTATTTTTCTTTAACCTAAAAGGTTTCTGTTGTGTTATCACTGCAGAAAGAAAAATTATTTTGATAACATTTAGGCTACATTTGCCTGCATATACTGCTTTATAATTTGACTTTCTGAATTTTTTTACTTTATTATGAAGATATTGAGAATGCTGTGATGCCGAGTCCCAACGACCTTCCTGCATCATCACTGCAAACTGTAAACAAGAGTTCAGCAGCAGTGTGTCGGTCAGTGGTACTGAGCTATAGTACCCACAGACGAATGATATGCTGAGACTGTGTAACCAACCCATACACTTCCGCTGGCCTGTCACGACCTCAGGTCTTCAAAAGGACCCCATATACCAGCCAAGGCATCTCTCGCCCTGTAACGTGTCCATACAGCTGTATTTCCACGAGCACTAGAGTGGCTGAGCTGTCCTACATGCGAGCTGCATCTAATCTTTGGGCATGCAGCTGTGGAAATGTTTCCAGATGAGATAATTGCTCTGGAATCTCTCCACTTTTGGATCACCTGGTTAAAATCTTGCTCTTTGCTCAACTGTATGCAGAGCATATGTTTGTAGTTATGCATACCTTCTAGGGGAAAGAAAATGAGGATGAGAGAAAAGGGTAATCAAATAGAAGAGGAGAAAATAAATTGATGTTTTTTTCTGGTGAGTTATATCTCAGGAAGATACTTGGGCAATCAATGAAAAAAAGAGAATTTTCTAAAATTCTATTGCCCTTGTCTAATTTACCTAGAAAATACTTAATGGTGACAGCTGCAGTATACCTTAAGACAACGGATTAGATAGCTATTTCTGTAGGATATCTTGAAAAACCATACTCAGTAACAAATAATTCTAAGTTATGCATCTGGCAGTACATTACATTTGATTTTTGCACTCACTTCTTTGATGTGAAATAACAGAAAACAAATACACAAAAAACCCCCAGAGTTTGTTTCTGATTACTGCTATCAATGGGAAAAAGTTATGGCCAGTAACACTAAATGAATGTTCTAAGTCCAGTGAAATGGGGAACAGGATGTGACATTAATTAAATTCATGAATTTTAAAAGAATGAGTTGATTCAAACATCAATTTACAGAATGACATAGCAAAAGAGGCTGAAAACACTTCCCTGAAGGGCTGCATAAACCTTCAATGGAGGCTGCCACTGTGCCAACTAGGGAGAAAGAAAGTAAGGGGGAGGACGGGCGGGGGGAGTGAGAGTGGTGTAATAGATGTTAAATGAAGTGTGACTTTCATGTGGTTGTGGCCTCTGGTCCTTTAGTGTTTGAGCGCAATACGTTTTTCTGGATGACAAATGTTAGAAAGTTGTTTATTGCCCAGGGTGCTTTAGGTGCCAAAAGGCTTGCAAATGAAAGATGGCAAAGAAAACATCAGAAACTATTAAAGGAATGTCAGTCCACGCATACAAGTAGAGAAATAAAAACAAAATTATGTTAATATCTTCCTCATTATTTTCCCTGGAAATAGACCTTTACCCATCTGTCCCTTCTTCTATATGCTTTAATTAAATGTATTTAAATAAATAAAAAAACCCTAAGCATATGTTATGACTAATGATATTACTTTCATGCCATTTCTTCAATAGCAATCATAACTGAATTGCTAGTACGTTTTCAATGAGGCCGTAGTTCTCATTCACCAGTTCTTGTGAAAAAGGGCTGCATTGATTCACCATATTGATTAAATGATTACTACAGCATTTTGTGGGTAATAACAGCATGTATCTGTGTGTGTGAGGGTGAATGCCCTTTTTTTGATTAAAAAAAAGAAAGGATAAAATAATTTTGGAAAATAATCTTTTGTGTGATAGTTTCTAATATGTAAAATAATAGAAATAAATCTATAAAATGAAATGGATAATGAAGATTTCATATATATCAAGGCCAACATTAATATTGATATTTTTTAAGTTATCTGCTCTATCTCTGCCAAAATGTGTCTTCCTCGGTTTATGATTCTATAAAATAAGACTATCTAGTTCTGAGAAAAAAAATTTGGTGGAGTAAAGTAGTCTCCCCATTTGGGCAAAATGGATCCAATTTTATCTTATTGCACCCAGCCTCATAATTCTAAAAAATAAAAAATAAATTTATTAGTTACATGTAATATTTAAGACATTATAGTTACAATATATGCTTGGTTTTATAAAATCTCCACTTCTTGCACCTAGATTCTCCATAACACTCAAGGCTAAAGCTTTTGTATAAAAGTATAACAAATGATCTCTTATATTTGTATTATACAAAAAAAAAAAAAAGAAGAAAAAAGAAGAAGAAGAAGGAGCCATGTGAACTACTGGTGAACTACTTGCTGTAACTCTCATGACTTTTCTGGGAGTCTATTAGCACTTACATTGTCCACAACAGGGTATGTTACCTGCTGTGTTATGACTTTATTATAGATTCTCGTTTACTTTAATGAAGAGTCAGAACGCAGATGGTTTGTGCCATATTCAGCAGTTTAACTCTTAACTGTCACGGCTGTCACTTATCCTGTCGAAGTATATAACAGCGAGTGCATTCAATAATATGCTAAGAAATCTCCATTAGCATGCATTACGGTCACTAACATAGCACAACAAGTTTAGCTAATAAAGTTGAAAACAACTAATAAATCTACATGTTTTTATTGTCAATTAAAACCTCCATACATAATATGACATTCATTAAAAATTAATCAGATAGATACAATCAGAGATAATCATGCATGCCACTTATTACCAAGAATATGATGCATTGTTAATTCATAGGAACTGAAAGCCTAATTACTTCTATCACTGTAACTGATGGGCTTTGTAGGTACTGCTTCATCATATAAATTAATGTGAAACAAAATTTCCTCTAATTTATTGGCACTTCTAGAATAAAAGTGTGCTAGTTAAATATGCGGAAATCTGCATATGTAAGCTATTGGAATTTCAGTATTGATTTTTACAATTTTTCATAAGCTTGTGTTCAGCATAGGTATTTAAGTATATGGTAATTAGTCCATTACCTAATTACCTAATATGTTATTGGCCATATAGTAAAATTAATTTTTCATTGGTAAATATGCTCACTGACAATAGGTTCTGTGTTTGAGATATGGGGTAGCTCGTGGTATTAAATCATCCTTTAGTAACCTAAATACTTTATAAAACACACAGCCAAGGACATATTAACATTTCAATATTAATTTTCCTGCATCTATGATGTTATTGAAATTTCTTTCTTTACTACCTGTCAAGTATGCTGAAGGTAGGAATACTACCTTCCATGCCTATAGTACTCCTTTTCTCAGATTCCTGTAACTTCAGCAGCATTGGCCAAGTTAGTCCGATGGTAGCATGACTGGCAAAATTCTTCTGTCCTGATGCTGTGGCCATGGAATACAATTCAAATCAGCTTGCTGGAGTGAGCGGGCTCTAAAATTTTACTTTTTAATTTTACTCTTAGATTACTGCTGTGGATTTTTTAAATGTATTTTTTTGTACATTGAGCCAAATATTTGCTCTGTTCTTTGAGGTTCTGTTGCTGGAACAAATGAACAATTTGTTAGAGACGCCACTACTGTCTTTCCTGGTAATTGTATGGTGCAAAGGGTATTGGCACTGTTCTGTGTAACAGGGACTGTGTGGGCATCTCGATTTCTGTTGTAATAACAAATTTAAATAAATGGTGGTGTTTAAGCTTTTGGGCAAGACTCTGATCAGGCATCTCTGCTGAGTAAGTCGGGAATTGCCTCTCTTGTCCTTTCTCCTTTTCTCTCTGGCCTCCAAGGTGATCATTCAGAAAATGAGTATCTACGTATTGAGGTTTTAGAGTACTCTTGGAGGTTCTGTGCTTTACAGATAGCAAAACTGATGGTTGGAAATAAAACACCTTGTTGAAGTGAAAAATAAATCAAGTTAATTTTGTACATGCAGAGTCTTTGGGCAAAATTATTTCCCATATTCAAGCTAGGCCAGATGTCTTTGTGCTAGGATGTGCAGGGTGGACTGAATTAAGGCATGTGGTTTAGAATTGGTTTTGTTGTTGTAATGTATGTTTTAGACATATAAAGATGTGCTTTTGATGAGATGGGGTTGCTTCTCTTGGCCTTCTAGTTGCACTATCTAATCTGCTTTCCATCCTCACTTATTACTCCTGTAGTCCAGGAAACACATAAATCCCAGTCACTCTTATAGTTACATGCATTCTTCAGAGAGAACGTATTTAACTACAATGTATTTAATTGCTTAAAAACTGCTAAAGGCGGGTCATATAGTTTTAAACAAATAAAGGCCCCTGATGATCAATGGAGGTTTTTCAAAGGCATGTCCCACATATTTTGTAGCTGGTTGATGAGTCCCTGTATCTGTATATTACAGGACAACGCTGCAGGATATTTGATGTTATGGTGCCATTTCTTGAGTCGTTTTAGAGCAATGGAATCAGTTCATAGTAGTGTTTACAGGAAAATGATTGGCTTTTTCTGCACCTTCTGTCACTTTTCTTTTCCCAGAGCTGCAGAAGAGAAAGAGCTGGGGGCAGCAGTTCATTCTCAGGTGCTGTGAGAGCACGAGTATTAAAGGTGAAAAAAAAATGGCAATACGCTCAGGGATGAGGTGTGGTGGTTTCTGTTTGTTTGTTTATTTGTTTTTTAAGATTGTAAAAAAAGTTTAGTTTGTATTACCACAATAATTCACTAAAAAGGAAGCGCAGAAATGCAATCCCTCCCCTGGTTATATTTGTGTTGTAAAAATTAGTCATGTTTATACATCTGTATAAGCCTGAAAACTTGTCTGTCTCTAAGAATATGTTCTAATTCAATTGATAGTTTCACAGATAATTGAGAAGACAACAAAAAGGAAAGCAGACTTTCTCTCAGTAATATTTAAAAACTGTCTTTGATCTGTAGGATTTTATCAAAGGAACAAATATACAATAGATATTGCTGTGAGTAGGTATTTAACTTAATTGGATTTAACAAACACTGATTTAAAATGTAAAAGATCTGACATTTTCCTCTAGAAAAATCATCAAAAGGGGTTACACTAAAAGCCCATAAACACTTACAATGGAAACATCTTTAAGAAGCAATGCTGTAATTCTGTCATAGGATAAACATGGGTGACATACCTGTGTGGAGACTTCCTGATGACTTGGCTTTCTGAAACATGATATTACTTTAGATTTTGAGCAAAGATGTTAATTAGTTTTGAGAGGGGGAAAAAAGAAACAAAATAGACTATTTGGGAAAACTTTTCCAGTATTTCACTTGCTAAGGATTTATAATAGCATAGGTTAGGATCTCAAGAGATCGTTTGAGGAAAAAGACCTAGGGGAAAAAAAAAGTTTTTAAAAGATAGTGATTAATAGTGATTTACCCTTAGTTTGTTGTTTTTATTTGGAGATTGCTCTATCTAAAATAAATACATATGAAAATTCTTCTAAATGAAGATTTTGCTTTAAACTAAACACCAGATTTTGATTGTTGTTAGGCAATACTAACAAAATATGGAAATATCAAAGAAGAGGGAAAACCTTAAGGTTGTGAGATTTGACAGTTCTTTTTTCCATGAAATTAATTTTAAAAAAATGTAGATGGCAAGACATTTGAGTGGGAAGGATGGGTATTCAGTAATGGCAATGAAGAACTTGGATTTATTTGCTGGGTTTGTTATTGTCTCCTCCTCTAACCATTTAATTCCTGTGTCCTAATTTCCCTTTTTTGTCCCCATTTCTATGTTACCAAAACACAATTATTTTATCTGCCTTTTCTGTTTTGTTTCATTTTCTAGCTTACAAGTGTCTGTGGGAAGGGATGATTGCAGACCTGCTTGGTTTAATGGAACTTTGTTTGGAGTTTCTAGAGGCTATTCTGATACCAACAAATAATCACAGTTTCAATAATCTTTGAAAAATATTTAACAAAAGTTAGTGTTTTAAATTTCATTATAAATAGTTTTAGTCCAGTGTTTCTGTGAAAAGAACCACATAAGTCATAATAAGCTATTAACTAAGAAATTTAGCTCTGAATAGCCTTTTCATGGCTCCTTGCTTTCATCAGAGAGAAAAATATGTGATTTCTTTGGCTTCTCTTCCCTGGATCCCGGATAGATAAACTATACAGATAATTCTGAGTGGCTTGTACGGGTTGGCTGTCACCAATTGCATGGTCGTTAACAGTTGTTAACATTGGTAATACTAAACTTAAGATCCTTCTTTTTTTTTGTTTCTAGAATGTCTTTATTACACGTTACAGTTTTATAATATGCTTATTTCCTCCAATCTGTGAATATTTTGGCTCGACTGCAGGAAGTTTCTTGAAATTATTATATCATTCCTTCACACTGCCGAATGTCTGTAAGTCAGATTTAGGCTTCCTCTGTTGGCACTACCTTCAGTTTGCTGTTATCTATGGAAAATGAGGTTATTTATGAATAGAGGTTCTTGGTGAAAATAGAACAAGTGCTTTTTACTAAGCCCACAGTCTGACCAAAGAACATTTTAGTCCCACTGTAGCTCAAACTAATTCAAGACAGTGCAATGCTGGAAACGGTTTTGAAATTTTTTCAAATAATTGGTTATCTTATAATGAGCACATCTCTAAAAATACTATACATTTTTGTGAAAATTATTTTAAATGGGATTTTCTAATCTTGCAGCCTCAATCAGAGATTTGTTAGATAGCAATAAAAGTCTTCCAGCTACTCTTAAAGATGTTAACTTCCTGGGAGATCCTACAGCTATTGTTAGATACCAAGACAGTAACAACATTATGTTGATAAATATGTATTTTAGCATAGAAAGTGAAACACTTTCCTGGAGTCAAAACAAAAGCAAAACCTCTATGCTACTATGACTGAAAAAATCTGAAAAAAGCAGTTGCTCTGAAGAGGAGGTGGTGTTCACAACCATTTCTGTTCTTCACTTACTTCATTACAGCCCTGGAACATTAGTCTTTCTTGCCCTACATTGCAACCTGGCTGGATTCAGAAGTTAGAAATCACACCATGAAGACCTATTTCACCAGCATCTCTGTCTCCTCATTATAGTAATATATCTAGATAATGGTTATTTTTTAAAAGGGCAATGTATTATTACTATATGGCAAACTGCTGGATCTTCTCTTTTGCTCTTAAAGTCTTTCTCAAGCCCTCCGACTGCTCCCTCTGATAAGATTTATTTAAACTTCATAGTCTCTCATTTAATACAGCAGAGTGCCAAACATTTCTTCCTGTTTTCACGGCTCTCTTCTAACAGTTTCCCTCCCAGAGCTCTGCTTGGGACTTAGTTGATGAGATCCATAAATCTGCATGTAGTTGTGTTACAAAGACTTTGGTCTTTGGGCCTGTGGGTCTTCAGAGTAGTACCTGAATAAGAGTAATTTATTTGCATTTACTTAGAATGTCACTCTTCCTTGACAAGAATACTAAGCAGGCTAGATGACTGTGTTTTTATGTGCAAAACCAGTGATTGTATGCTAATTTCTGTCCATTTATTGAAAGTCAGTATCTTTAAAGTTGAGACTGAAGAGTAAAAGATTCCTGAGAGTCCTCTACCTCTTCCTGCTGTGCCCCCATTATTCCACATTAAATGTTTCTCTTCTTTATTGTTATTCTAGAATATTAGGGTGAGGCTTATATATGTGTTGGCATATTTTCATATACATCATTCTAACAATCATTAATTGGTAAATGTTTTAACTCTTTGCCATACAGTGATCATGAAAAAGGGCACAGATCTTGATCAAAATAAGACCTAAAGAACAATGAAGGAGGAGCAGAATGAAAAATAGATCTTTCACCTTGAAGGAATGATAGAACAAGCTTGAGATTGTATTAAGAAGCAGTACATGCACTTCACTGATTACCAGAAACCGTGCAGCTCTATCCTATGCAAATGCAGGAGATTTTGCTTGATAAGGGTTTGCCAGTGTCCTGATGAGGATGCAGGAAAACCCGGCAGCAAGGCAGGAGTCATCAGCGTGAATTGCAGCTGGAATGAAAAATCAGGCTGGCGTTGGAGAGGGCATAATACAAGGTTGTTCATCTCTACCATGTGGCTTTGCACTCGAGATTGGTCATAGAGCAGTGCAAAATTGTGGCAAATACTATGCATAGAGCTAGTCATGAGACAAGTTTCACACTGATGGCAAATTTTACAGCTTTTTACTGTATCAGTTCTCAGTGGCATTGATATTTGTCATCTGTTAGCTGAGGGCTGATAAATATAGGGTTCTATATATGGACCAATCATCCAGCAGAGCAAGGCAAAATTATAGTTTAAGATTAAAGGGGTTCTCATGGAAAATATTCTAGAACTGAGATCCTTACTAAGATGAAGTATTTATATGGATTTGCATATTGGATCTCATCCTAAATTTCACTTCTGTACTTTGTAATACCTAAAAACCAGAAAGTCTGCTCTAACCTTAATCCAGTTGGGGAAAGCTGTGAGGCTAAAGAAAATTATTTTAAGGATTACCAAGCAATGGTAATGTTGACTTATTAAAAAAAAGAAAAAAAAAATCACTTCAGAAACACAGTATTGGTCTGACCTTAACCATCCATGTTGATGCACTTTTGTTAAAAGAACAAAGGAAGAATCCAGCAAAGGGATTCCAGGAGAAACATGTTGCACATGCACTAGTGATATGCAATTTCCAAATAAGAACCTCAAATAAATTAAAATATGTTTTTATGTTCAACAGAAAAGGCAAAATGAGAAAAGAATTTGCCCCATTGGGTAATATTTCTGAGTTAGAAGGTTCTGCAAAAGGTTAGAGCATTGATTCAAATCAGGTCTTGGAGATAGAATTTATAATATGCGTCCCGTCTTAATTCTTTTTCTTCAAAATGCTTTTCCTTCATAGTCTGCGATGTCTGATTTAAAATGCAAGCAAGGATTGGTTATAGAGGGGCAAATCTCCTGAATGCCTGCCCATGCCCACACACAACAGGCATGCCCATTTTCAGGTGGCCATCATTTGGTTTTTGCAAATACGTAACCTGACAATCAAAAATCCACCTCAAAACCCCATACAGTTGTTTAATTCTGGCCCCCTTACCTGGAGTGGTCACATGGACACTGAGTGCAGGTGACCGAATGACTATGAATACTGTTATTTTTCAAAAAGAAAGAAGGGGGGGAAAAAAAAAGTGCAGACAATAAGAAGTCCATGATGAAAATAACTCCAGGGAAACAGCACTAATATGGCTACTGAGAAATACCAAGCTCTACTAACTTCACTCTCACAGTTCTTGATTTTCAAAGAAAACACAGTGCACTGAATTTTGGTAACATTTTGTCTTTTAAATCTGGTAGCTACTGCTTCACTCTACTAAAAAGAAAAATCTTTCTGAATTCCAGCGCAAGATCGGACTTGTTAGGGTAAAAAACAGCATTCCAGGAAATGTTGATCTTGTTTCATATCATGATGAGATTTATCCTAGTTTAAAGTCAGAAGAATCTGTTAATAGCCCCTAATCATCCTGTTATTTTTCACCACAAATTAACATAGAGCTTGAATTTAAAGGAAATGTTTCTGCAACAACTCAGCAGGAAGCAGTAACAGCCTACCTTAGAGTTCCAGGCTTACACAGAGCAAAGCACTGAGTACAGAGTCTGTTCATGTTTAAAATGTGTTCTTTGGGAATTAGTTGGAAAGTACATTAAATGTCCAATAATAAAAAAAAATTGCAACCTAACAGCTCCTTTCATATTTTGAAGCCATGGTAAATGCTGGCTTCTTGTTCTCTTTCCAAGGCAAAGTACTCTTGTATTTTGCCCTTAAAACCAGTGGAACAGAGGTTCTTTGCCATTTTTTGGGAACTGTATCCCGTACGAACTATTGCTCTGTGATACTGTATAAATTCTACCGATGTTAAGCTTGATATCATGCCACATCAATGGGAATCATGTATAGTTATATCAGTGTAACTGAGACCAGAATATAGCCCTGACAGCGTATTTGAATATAGCAAAACAAAAACATGAAACAAATCTACACCTAAAGAGCCTCAGAAATGTTTCTGGCATTCCTTTAATGTGTGCCAGCCTCTTCAGTATTAATGATGAGTGTAGAAAAACAGGAGAGATTATTTTCTTTGTGCTGCATGCTTTTCTCCCTTTAATCTTGTGTTAATGTTAATGCTTGTAATACTGATCAAATTAGACACAGTAGAGGCAATCTGTATTTTTCTTCAGAAGATTCTGTAATTATGGCATGTTTTTCAGTGTCAATAAATGAAGCTGATATATCAAAGTCATATTTTTGCATCTAATAATGCTGCTTACTACATAAAAAAAAAAAAAGACAAAAGACCTCCCAACCAAATTTATTTTTTTTTTTTTTATGTTTAAGTAATCCAAATAGACTGATAATCAAAAATGTTGTTCCCAGGAATTTTTGATAAAATCAAGAGACTTGTTATATATATGCTGAACATGTCTATAACCTTTGCAAACCTGGGGTTAAGGCACAAGGGATCATCTTGCTGTTTTGGTCAACTCACATTCTAAAACTGGGAAGCTAAGACATAATCTGCACCCTTGAAAAGCTACAGACAGGCAGGTTTTGATAGCAGACCGCATTGGAAATATCTTCCCCACATGTATTAAGTGGGATCTAGTTTTTAACCTGCTTGTGTTATATTGCTGAATGTTGCAGTGGCAAAAGTGGCAGCCTTTCCTTACTTTGAACAAGTAAATCGTTTATAGTGGTATCCATCTGCTAAATAATATTCCCCAACCCTTGGATGCTTGTAGGTGCTTAGCCTGTTGATACTGTAGGAGCAGGCAATAAAACACAAAGGGTTTTTTTTTGGTGTGCTGGTTTCTGCCTTACCAAGTAGTCTGCCTTTTGCATGAAAATGGCTACAGTTTCCTTAGCAATACTCTTAGGAAAGCCCTTTCCCTCAGGAACAGGAGAGCATTTAAATATATTTTAAGCCAACTCACATTTTGCTGATTGGAAATTTATCCATGACAAACGAAGGGGAGTGTGTGGCCTACAGGGGCGGAGCGAAGAGGGACTGTGCAGGCTGAAGGACTGCCTTCCATGGGGCCCGTTTGTTTCTAGAAATACTTGGTTTGTGTATTACTACGCTTTCCACAGTCTGCCAGCACTGCCAGGGGAGGACCCCGGCTCCTCTGCCAGGCCCTTCTCGGGGAGGCAGGCATCGCTCCCTCTGTCCCGCCGGGGCAAGAGCCGCGGGAGGCCATGGTCGGCTGCTCCCGCTCCCACGCCTCTCTCGGTAGGGACCTACGGGACGGTGCCTCGTCGGGAAGGGACGAAGAGCCTGCTTCTCGCCGCTGAGCCCCAACGGACACGCGGGAGAAACCGTGGCTCCCTCCGTACGCGTTCTGGCCTGTTGGAAGGGAAGAATGTCAGTGCTGCAGTTTAAAGCAGATTATAAAGTAACAATCTTCTTCAAAATAAGAGCAACGGACTATGCGGCGGATTTCTCACACGTCCTTCCCACGTGGCCTTCAGTGGGCAAAATGTACTTTAATTTTTGGAATGACGTGTAACCTTAATCCAGAATCTGAGCTCCGTGCTGCAATTCTGGCAAGCACTGCACCACATCAGTGTCACACGCGCACATGCTGTGTTGAGCTGTTCGCAAAATGGACACGGATCTTGCATAGGATAACCTATCTGTTTAACTCTCTAATGTCATTAGCTATGGATAATTAAACTATGGATTATTGGTGTGCACATTTGAAATACTTATTGTCTTTACTGTTTGCAGATCGGACACCAACATGTGTGGTAGATGCTGCACTAATGAGGCAATGCAGAAAGTACCGCTTGTACTGGGCTTTTCTCTGAAAATTTGTAGTCCCTTTTGCTTTGAGGCATGGAAAGAATTTAATGTAACATTCATTTTGGGCTTTGGACAAGGAATTACTTTCTAAAATCATGCATTAAACATGAGTCACGATGCTATTCCTTCTTAAAACCCAAACACTTGATCTCTTTCCTCAAATCTGCACTAACTGGACATTAACTCTACCTAAATATTAGTAACAAAGAGTTTGGCATAGAACTAATTCTGCACACTAAGAAAAGGTGGGTCCACTTTTTATTATCTGTCATTTATGCAGAAAGCAAAATCCATCTGTCAGCAGAATGAAAACCCAGAACATAGAAATAAATAAAATCTATTTAACCATCCAGTAATTCAGCAGTGGATTGCATTGACTTTGGACTGGGCCTGGCAAGGAAAAATCTGACACAGTGAAATAGTAGAAATTGTAATTATTATTAGCATGATAGATAATAATCTATTTCCAGGTCTCATAGATAGTGGATCATATTTGAATTTTTTTTTTAGTATAGATAATTGTACTATTCATATGATAATATAATTTTTCTTGTAGTATTTTAATACAGATTTAGTCCATGACAGTATGTAGGAAATTTTCAATATCAAAACATTGGTTAGGGAAAAAAAACACCCTGCAATTTTTAGAGTAAGAAAAGATAAAATCAAGATTTTTCTTTTTTTTTTTTTTTCATTTTTGTCTCTGTGTTTGTTTTTTGTTTAGACTGGGCCAATTGCTATTTTGTTGTTTATTAGTTTAGACTGGGCCAATTTTTATTTTCTTGCCTTTGGACAGTTAACTATAGGAATTCTGTATCTCTTTAATTATAATTACATGATTATAACTGGAAGCATACATTTGGCATGGGGAATAAAAATATTTAGAAAAAGAAGCAAACAAAAGTACCTTTGCAAGGTGCAGATGAGAGGAGTTCTCTAAATTGCCAAAGATGGATTTTTTTTTCCCTTTCTTGTAACAGTGTAGGAAAAAAAATAAATAATATGTAGTAGAGAATAATTAAAGTGTCATTGTTGGCTGGATAATATTTCAGACAGTGTACAAATATGTTTCCTAATTTTTGGTTGGATTTGCTTTGGGTTTTCTCCCACTTAAGCCAAAATAAGTTTTCCCATTTTCTTCAGTGGAAACTAGACCAAGCCAGGAATTTTAGGTTCATTAAACACTTTTAGAAAAAAGCATTGAGGATGAGGCATCAGGTGCCATCTGTGCTATTCCACACAGAGAAGTAACATCATTTAAAGATTCAGGGACCAGAACCATCTTAATCTATGTAGTCAGTATAAACACTATTGGAGGCATGAAATCAAGTACTTCAAAGCTTGGAAATGCCAAAACAAAAGCTGCAACCTTACAATTTCCCCATTTTTCTACCTGCTTTGTGTGTCTACATAGTGATGGTGTCCCTATTTACGTGATCACTTACGATTTATATGGTTACTTACAATTTCCCCCAAGAAGATGCCTGATGTGGTCAGTATTTTATTATATGACTAAGATATAAAAAGACACATTTTAGAATTATAATTGAGAGATCTGAGTTTGTAGCAGGAACTTGGAACTCGGAGATCCTCATCAACTTTCATTTTGTATGAAAAGTTGGATTTCTTTATCTCAAAAACCTAATGCTGAAAGCACATTGCATACTAGTAACTGCCTTATTGTTAATAAAACTTTTCTCAAATTCAAATATAAGTATGAACAGAAGTCTTTCAAAGTTAAAAATGTGATTATTTTCAGTAGAGTTTACGAATTTGTAATCTGTCAATCTGGTGTTGAAGAATTTTCTTTGATGGATTGAATTATTTTTTACAATATTTCCATTTAATATTACTATATAAATAGTTGCAGTATTTGAATATTTCTAATATATTCTTGTGATAATATTAATATTTTTATTTTCCACAGAGACAGACAGATAGATAGATGGGTGCATCCAAGATAAAAAGCACAGTTTTTTGGTGTCATACAATGAATGAGGTCCTTGAAGTAGAGAAATAAAATCACACCCCACCCAGCATACATCCCAAAAATCCAGCCGTTTCCAAATGCACATTTTTCATTTAAAGGAAAAGAAGAAAAAGAAACTGTATTTACAAAAAAATCATTCAATTCCTTATTCTTTTTCTCCTATAGAAATAGTTCGACAAAAAATGTCCATTAAAAAGGGATTGTTTTGGTGCAAACAATGTTTCAGGCTTTCAGACAGCTTTATGAATTGTTTTTTGAAACTAGAACTACAGTTTAGTATCAGTTCCTCATATGACAGAAGTATACACTGATCATCAAAATTCAGTGTTCCCTGTGTCAGATGGGTAAATAAACCCCATAAATGCTATAATAAAGGATGTCTAACATCTAGACAGGAAACAACTTAAAATATTATATTAGTGAGATTGTAAATAATGTTGTTTCACTTTTAAACTAGAGTCAGGACCACCGTCAGACAAAGGTATCAAATAATCTAAAGTAAAATAACTCATTTTGCCCTTTCCCGGTGAAGGTCACCAAAAGCATACTTAACTGAAATGTGCAATATGAAAAAATACAGCTAATGTCTCCTGAAGTCAATTTTTTAGTGCTTCAGTGACACAGGATCAGAAGGGATAAGTAATACATAGGAAAAACAGTTATATGCTAAGTTGCACTAAAGCAGTTTTCTATATAGAGAAGAGTCCAGCCAGGAAATAGTCTACTCTTCCAGGTCCTTAAGGAGGTTTGTCATAAACTGTTACTGGCTAATCTGAGGTTAATGCTTATTCTCAGACTACCTCTCATGATTTGTTATATTTTAGTTATCGCATGACATTTTCTAATGATATATATTCTATAAAACTAATATTGCATAAAGGAACCTTTACTATATTAGCAGAGTTTGCATGTAAAAGAATCTCTCTTTTTTTGCAGTCATATCTCAGTGAGATTTCCTGACCCAATGGTAGAAGACACAACATGAAAATTATATTGTTTTTCAAATAACTTTACCTTTCAATGAGACCTATGGAATATTGCTTGCTTTATTTTATTCGATCTTTATTTTCTATTTGGAATTGCAGATGCTGATGCATCGATATGACATCTTTGTTCTCTCATAAGAGAGCTATAGCAAGTATAGTAATGTGCTGAAAATACATTTTAGTTTTGAATCAAAGAATAGTTCCTGGAAATGGCTTAATACAATGGTCAGTGTGGACATATGCCGACGACAGGATGTTTGTACAAACTCAATATCTGTTAAGATTTAAATGGATTAATTTGTCTGGTCCACTTTACAAACCACTCTGATATCTGCACCTTGAGGGATCAGATTCTCAAAGGCATTAAAGTTCCTGGTTCCCATGGAATAGATATGAAGACAGGTGCAAAGAAATTTTGACAGCAAACCAGATCAATGAACACTTACTTTAACATTCTGTCAGAGACAATGGTCTCAGACAAATATTTCAGAAAAAAAGAAGATTGATTAGTTCAAATAATTATTAGTTCAATTGTCACAAACCACAACTTGAGCAGACAGCTTCAGGCATGCGACTCCTTCAAACTCAAAGTATCATCATAAGTAAACAAAAGAGAGTATTAAAATTATTATTACATGTTTACTAAACAAAAAAAGTGGTCTGCACCGTATTTGACACAGGTGAAGTGTGTCAGGACCCAGAGAGGATATGCGGAAGAAGAAGAACATAGCAAACTGTTAGTGCAATCAGCATTACTGAATCATCCCTTAATGACTCTAGAGAGTTGACTTTCCTGCTTATGAGGTTAAAAAGAATTACCTTCAACAGGATTTGTATGATCACCTTACCATAAACTCAATTCAAATTGTCCTGTTACAAAATAGAATACAAAATATTTAGGAAGAAGGAGGTGTAGATTTGCATCTGTATTGGCTTAAAGCACTCTCAGAAACAGCTGAAGTTGAAGCACAAGTGTGCTGGCCATCAGTATGATAAAGGAGTGAGAAAAGCGCATATAGAATTTAAATTTAAGGTAAAACTAAATTTAACGTAAATTATCAATGAAAAGAGACACAATAAATGGTGAAAACCACAGGAATTGTGGGAGAACCACTGAGAAGCAACTAAAAATGTGATTAGTCCTTCCTAAAATTGTGAACTGACCTTCTTCAGTTTTACCAAATTGAAGCATTCACAAATTTTTTTGTGAAGCAAGGAGAGAAAAGGCTTCCAGAAAAGTGTCAAATCAAATCAAGTACCATGTTGTGTTGGAAAGAGTTGGTATGTCAACCAAGGACAGTTATGAAATTTTTCATCTAACCCTTAGCTTAGAGTTCATTAACTGAGTTTTAGCTCATATTAAAAATTTTTAATGATAAAAACAACTTTGGAATGACCTTGAGAACTAAAGGTTTTTTAGAAAGCTATTGTGTCTTAGAAGGTTATGAATAATCTAAATCATAGGAAGTGCCTGACACAATATTAATTTTAGCTACATGGATTCTAGTATATTCATTAGCTTTGCTTACTGTCAAATAATTTTACTGAAATTTTGTAGTAGCAGCACATCATATCATGGATATCAACAGTAAAATTACACTGAATATCTATCTCCTTCTCTGTTTCACCCATCACCATAGATTCTACATGCCAACTACATAATTAGACCTTACAATATAATTTTAAATGTTAATATTTCCTTGCCATGGTGCTGTTGGCAGAGACAAAATACTGCAGCAGAGGGTTTGTTACCTTTAAAATTCTATGACAAGAAATCAAGCATTTCAAATGTCTCAGAGATGCATGGGATGTCTAAATAGGGACTTCACATATTCAAGCCATTTTCTCAAAGGGGATCATTTTTGTTGTCAGTCTTAGAAGAACAATGATGGCAGGTCATTATGGAATAAAAGCGTCATGAAAGAATTGAATACTGCACCGACTGTCAGAAATGTCAAGACTGAATTTCATTCATTTTGGTAGTAGCTCTCCTTATACAGAAAGATTTTTCTCACTGTGCCTTGTGATATGTAAACATTTGTGTACAAATACACACTTTTAGACAATGTGTAAAAGAAATCATTCCTGCAGTTAAAAAAATGACAGTATTAGTTCCTTCTGATGGTACTATTTGCATGAATTATTTATTCCAGAGCACAATACTGGCTATTGATCAAGCAGGATGAAATCAATTGATTGTCATCGTACCTCTGAAAGTCAGAATCTACAATAAAGCTGTTTTCAAGCCATGGATGTCAACACAACACAGCTATGTAGTGTTTAGATGTAAGCAGCGAGACTGAAAAATCCTGCAAATGGTAGGTTATGTCTTGTCATACTGTATTTTTAGAATATTTAATTTTATTTCATAAACCAACATGTTTTGCTGTTACTGTCATTATTTGTATTACTATTATGCAAATAGGAGAAACACTATACAAACAGGTACTGTTTACCTTTCTGCTGCCTACACTCAACCAGATACAAAGCACATAGGCCTCTAACTTTTAGTTAACTTCCAAATTTTCTGCTGACTAGGCGTAAAAGCCTACACACTGTAGTAAATTGGGGTCAAAGTGTCTTCACACAGAGCTGTGAAAAAATAGAAGGGAATAAAACTACTATATTCCCTCTAAGCTATGACAGAAGGAAGATTGTCCTTTCTCTTTTTGTTGTTCTGCTTTTACAGAGCAGGCAAGACATTTACTAACTGGATGAAAAGGCTGTGGAAACAGAACCTAGAAGGCTGAAGTATGCAACTAAAGGAAAAATAAAGTGTGGCAAAAGACACTTAAACAAAAGAAATGCAGAAAGATTAACCATTATAATAAACGAATACTACCCTGCGTTGTTAAAAGAAAGCTGAAAGTTTGGGAAATTTGTTCATGTTTTTCTGTGATTGTATTTTTCCTGTATACATATGCACATATCTATAAACAATAAAGAGAGGAAGGGAACATTTCAGCAGGCTTGTATAAAGAACTCGATACTACTATATTACTGAATTTTGGGTGCAAAGGTAGATAAGAATGTAAAACCAGCACACGTGAATATTGCTTTTTTCCTACTTCCAACCATCTTTTTGTTATCTTTTTTTTCCAGCCATGAACTGAGGGAAGCAAGCCTATATACCTATACATACTTCCATATGCCATGCCCATAAATTAAATCTTAATGTGGCATATCAAAATAGCCCACTGTGAATAAGCTGTAGAATGTAGTTTTAAATTATTACAGCATTATGCTTGCTCTGAGCTGAGTAGTGGACAGCTTGCTAACAAAAACTGTGTAGTTCATGGCAAGAAAAACTTAAAAAAATTTCCATTTGCTTTCACAATGGTTTTATAATGGGAAGAAAAACTAATGATTGTATACGATTATGGTTTAGATACTAAATATGCAACTTACAAGGATGTTATATAAATGTTAAAGTTAGTTTACAAACGACAGCCAAAGTGCTATTCTGAGGCCTGAACAGGGATCTGATAGGTCTTTGGTTTCTATTACTTTGGGAAAAGGAATGCACAATTATTATTATTCTTGTACTTGAGCAACAGGCGGAAAGAGAAAAAGCTGGTAAAAAAAAAGAAACTCTTCACCGATTTTAAATCTTTTTACTTTGTTAATCCAAAATGCATGTTCGATGAATCTGTGTACATGTTAATATTAACAAAATGTCTCTAAAGATACATCCAAAATAAATAATTTTGACTCATATAATATTAAATGCAATATTTTTCAATACTGACAGGATGGCCTCCCCAGATTATAGTTACTTAACAATTCTGTGCAGATTACTCAAAAGCTTCACATTCTACAGCCACTCCCAAAATGTTTATATCACTGTTGGAAGCTGGTTCTATCCTAGCCATCGGCAAAATTGCCTTCGCCTTCTTATTAGTTAGGATACTACAAAATCTGGAGAATATCCTGTAAGAATTGGAGTCTGCCAAACTTTTCAGATGAAAAGTTCATTGGATTATTCTCATCTGGAATACCTTCTCACAATAAAAGGTAATTCTTAGAGGCTAACGGATCAGTTCTTGAACTTTACCCAGGTAACTCAGAACATTATGAAGTAAGTAGTTCACTTAGAAAACTGGGGGGGAAAAAAATCAATCTCTATGGGGTTAAAAGTCACAAAGAAGGAATCCATGTGTTATCGTCCTGCTTCATATCAGGGATCTCTGGTTATTTGCAGTCATGGAGGGTCATCTGAGTCAACAAAGTTGTTTTGTTCTATAATAAGGTTATTCAAATCACAGATGCTGATTGGGACCTAAACTTTGAGTAAATTTGGTGTGGATCCTGCCACATCTTGCTTCTCAATAGCACAAGATCTCGCTAATAAAAATACCTTGTCTTAGACATCCTGATACCTTTTTGTCCAGATGTCTTCTCAGACATCACATCTTCTCAGAAAGGGAGCAGAGAGGTTATTTTAATTACCACATGAATTCTAGCAGTTGATCAAATGAGTTATTCCACTGGCTGATTCTGAGGAACAGGCTGAAGATCAGTCAATGGACAATGACGTTCAACCTTTGCATCACTGTAATCTCTGTTCGGAATTTTTTGCAGATGACCTTGCAGCTCTGGCTGCCTGCTTTATGGATTCCAAGATACTGCATTCTTCATAATTCAACAGACCTGGCCCTATTTCTGTAGTAAATGTTGAAATCTTAATTTTGTGAGTAGTAGGGTATTTTTAAGTGCAATTTAAAAATATCTTTCCAAGTGACTTTAGCCTTCTTAAGCTTCCAAGTGAACTAAGTAAGATAGGACAGTTTGCTTTTGTATAATGCAGATGTGATCATTTGACAAATCCCTGTCTCCAGTTTATTATTATTATTCCTTCCTTATCTCTTTGTTCTAAAAATTCCACACTGTTAAAGATTGCTGTATATCAAACTAATTTCATCATAAAAAGCCCTGTTATAGCCTATGCTGCAGTAACAGTCTAGAACTTGTATTTTGTTGAACCAGTTAAGAATCTGCGGAACAGATTTCTCTATAAACCTCTTCACACGTGCATATTTCCCTACTGACGGAGTAGGACAGTGTGTCACTGTGATGTGCCTTTTCAGGTAGACCTTGCAGGCATAAGCTCAAAGTAACTATAAAGTATTTTGAAACCTTAGAGAGAGAGAGGAAGGGAAAATAATTTATTATAGATTTAGGGTCACATAATGTTCTAAGTTATCTTGGTAAAGTTGAAGAATTGATCCGTTAGCTTCTAAGAATTACCTTTTATTGTGAGAAGGTATTCCAAATAAGAATAATCCAATGAACTTTTCATCTGAAGTTTGGCAGACTCCAATTTTCTCTCTTTGAGAACTGTACTTAGGCAAAATGGATTACAAAAAGAAAAAAAAAAAAATCAAGAACCTTAAATAAGATCAGAAATGGACTGTCAAATCAAGTTACAAAATAGAATAAATCTTTATGCTACTTAACTATGCTACAACAGAATTCCATGGCAAAGCTGTTCCTATTTTTCATTGACTCACAATCCTGTTTGGATATTTCCATGTTACTATCATAAAGGAGTCAATAAAAAGAACATAAACATTTGTTGTTATTGGTTATGTGCACTGACCAACAAATAGACCTTCTCCTACAACACATAATCATCTCAATAGGAGTGTTTCTATCATATGCCTGGTACAGAAACCTCACACTACTGCTTTAGCTAACATAGTCAGTAACCTGAGTTTTATTAAGTGTGCTTTTTTTATTACTGTTATACTATGAAAATTCATACTTACTTAAGAGATCTCTTCCACGAACTATCAAAAATTTTGAAAATGAAAGGAAGCCCTTGCCAAGGTATGCTTGGATCTAAACACATTTCTGCTTTCAGCTAAATTCTGTCAGACACAACGAATGCCAAAATGAATAAGTGCATTTTTTTCAAGAAGACCATTTATAAGTACTTTTAACAATAAAATGGGGGAACTTGTACCCCAAGAAAACTGTCAAAGAGATTCTAGTCACAAAGGTTAGGCTCCCATTCACCCATCAGCAGCTCGCCATACTTGCAATTCAACAGTCATTTGCAAGCAAGAAAATGTTATTTACTTAGAGACACAAATAATTTTAACCATATGAAAAGTCTAATAACCTCCAAAAGTGTGTTGTCAATAATGTCTTATGGCTATTAGCAAACTGAATTTTTTAATCTATTGATCTATGCATTATGGATATATATGGATGGACTAGCTAGATTACCTATGTGAAGTGTGTCACATCAGTAAGGCTGAGAAGAAATGTTTATTTATATATAGAAGGATAAAGCCATCTCATAACTTAAGAAATTGCACCACTATATGTTTTTCTAAAACATGTATTTTAAGTGAGGATGGCTTTTTATTCTTCTGTATGTCTTTTTTATTCCTAAGATTTTATACTTCAGTATTTCATTTGTATACATTGACACTTTTAATTGTAATTCTCCCTGTTTTTCCCATTTTTAATAATCAGTTACTCCTATTAGAGCTAGAAGAGGAATACATTCTCTCTTTTACCTACCACTCAGTATATTTGCAATGTATTTTGTTGCTATCTGGCTGGTTTAGGTACAGAAATTTGTAAATAAATGTTTGTCCTTAGTATATTAAACACATAAACAGCAATGTTTGTGATATTTGAGTGTGATTAGCTCTTGAAAAATTCATCAAATGTCCTGAGATCCACACTGCTTTTTAAAAATTCATAAAAAGTTTTGAAGAGTGAAAATGGTTTGACAAGTAGGCAGGCCACAAAGAAACTGACACATCAAGGGAAGAAGATCAAACAGGAATATAGCAGGCATATTCATACTGTAGGCTGTAGAGCCTGGCTGCAGTCCAAGGAGGTTGAAAGAACAAGTAGACATGAAATATAGAGAAAGAATAGAGACAGGAATCTCAAGGTGGGGAAATGAAAGACCATTTGACATTCAAAAATGATTTTTTAAACACCTTTGACATGCAGTCAATAAATTCACCTCTGCTTTGCTTATTTAACTAGATGCAAAAGTTTTCTTACAACGGAAACGTACACTGTATGAAATTTTCAGGAAAATGTCTCCTATTTAGGAAGGAAATACTCAAGGGATTTGGAAAGGGTCTCAAAATAATCACTGTGGCTTTGATGTGGGGTTGTGAGTTGAATAGGCTCTACGATGAAGCTATCCCTGACACCCGATAGCTGCGATCTGACCTTACACCTCTAATGATTTATAAATGTGAGTTCTATCATTTAAAATACAGGTTATTAAATGATCCCATTATTTTTATTGTAAGTATTTTGTTAAATGTGCTGTCATATTTATGCAGAGAAAATGTATTAGTTACATATGTATGAGCATTCCTAAATTTGAAACGAATGGGCAATTAGAAAGAAAATGTTTCATTATTAACATTTAATTTACTTCTTTTGTAGTAAGCATTTAGCAACATGTCATACAAGAGATATCTATGCAAGCATAAGTGTAAAATGTGTTTAACAATGTTTAACAGTGCTCTGTTAAACAGTGCTTGGCTATACCTGCCAAGTTACAGGGCTACTCATTTATTCGTAATATTTACCCATATATGGCACATGAGTAGGATGGAAAATAGTTCCTTTGCCTTCCACTCTGGTCTGCCACATATCTGTTATGCCATTGATACCATCCATCAAGGCATTTCAAAGGACAATTGGTGAAAGAAAACATAAGACATTCATCTCGAGAGGCCTGATTCTGTTTTATTAGATTCTCCGTACGTTTTCCCAAGCTTTGAAGCAGAGGCAGCAGCAAGGGATCAAGCAGTAAAAGCCTTTTAAAACTTCAGCCTCCTCTCCAGCTGGGTTTCAAATAAATTCTTTTTTCACCTAGGCCAGCAGTAGTGCTGTATGAGATGAGTGTAGGATGCACTGCAGTATTAAAAACCTGCTAAAAATTAGCTCCTCCTTTCTTATCCCAGGGACATTTTACTGGGGCAGTACAGCACACAAAGCATCAGTGAGATTAAAAGTTCCAGAATATCTGGTTTGTTTTGGTTTGAAGAATTTTATGCAGGGATCTGGAAGAATATTCAAAACCTTTTTATTCTTGAAGGTGAATCTCCCCCACATTCTTGGAGATTCTCATGCTCTAGTGACTGCGTCCCTCTGTGCTGGGCAATTCTCAGTGTGTATGCTAGGGTGGAAATTAATAGTTCTCTCCATTTGATAACTCTGAGGATCCTTACAAAATGTTTTTGAAGTTCATTTCTATAGAAGATCTAATTGAGTCAGAAAATTTGTAAGATCCTCACAAATTTGGAATGAGGCATGGTAATTTTGTCTTCTTTCTCTTGTAAGTCTCTGTGGTATTGCTGTAGAAAACAAGCCAGCCTACAGTCCCAGAAGCTGTTTACTGAAGAAATGTGTTCTGTGGTTTTGACAATAACAAAACGATGAAGTGTCATATCTCAAAATATTGTAAGTAATCCATTTTAGTGCATTGTTTCTGAGTAAAAACAGTTAGAAGACAGAATCCTTCTATTTTGCTTTTAGCTTGTTTGTTTCTGTGTCTTTTCCTTCCAAAATGGCCGACACGCCTTCTGGAGGTGCAGGTGTGGGGATTTTGCTGCACTCAGGGGTAGCTGGTACACAGCTCACACTGCAACCCGGCTGCTGGCTTTAGTTTTGGTTTTAGTTTAGCCTCGGGTGTGCGGCAGGCGCGTAGCAGGTCTCGGTGAAGCGATCGCCAGCCGCAGTGGGGAGGGACACACTGGCAGCCATGTTCTCAACACCGCATTGGGGTGGGGACCTGCTCCTACATGGGGCTAGAGCAGCTCTGCAACCCTGCTGCACCCACGTGCAATTAACTGCTGGCTTAATTGCCTGCAGCTGGTGGTGGGGAGGGGCAGGGAAGTGCCTGACCCTCCCTTACAAAGGGGGAATGATTGGGCAGGGGATTGCTGTGGTCAGGGGGTGATGCTGCTGCTCCTGAGGCTCTGTTTTCTGTGTTTATGCTCAGGTAATTTTTTGTTGCCCTTTAGGGAGTTGCTTAAATGTAGTCTTAGAGGAGGATAATTCCCAACTGTTGAGAGGCTAATGTGAACACAGGTCTTTTCTCTTGAGCTGTTGGCTTTGACTTGCCAACTTTGGATCTCCTCATGAGTTGGTCTGCAAACCCTGAGGGCCTGGCAGGTGCATGTGTGCTGTGATAAAATCATGCCATGGTAAGCTTGTGGATCAAACTCCTCAGCTTTTGTTCTCTGCAGAGAATGAGCTTCAGTCTGCCAATAATTCTTTGTGCTTCTGTAAAGTCTTTTGCTTTTCTTAATATTTTTTATAAATATGGTGGCAGTTTTCCTGTTAGACCAGGGTGGCTGTGTTCTCTTGGCTTCTACTGGGCATGTCTGGCTTTGTAGCCCTGTGCACTGCACCCAGCAGTGGTCTTGGGGGGTGTGCCTGGGGCTCTGCTTTCCCCAGGGCTGGGCACTGCCCAAGGGGTAGAGCCTTGTTGTGTCCTTGGTTGCTTTTTATATCCTTATTCTTGGAGGTGAATGGCTTTTGTGCCTGGTGGTTACCTCCCAGATTGCTACAATTTGCAGATCCTCTGGGCTTTTATCCTAGATAAGTTTTTTCCTGCAAATCACTTTATGTGCTGATGTGTCCCTGGTAGCCCCTTGGGAGAGCTGAGTCCCAGTAGGTTGGCTGAACCCTTGGGAGCCCTTTCTTTGCAATCAATTCAGCTGTGTGCCAGGTTTCATTAGAACCCAGTAATTGGTAAACTAAAGTATTGTAGGACACTGCAATATTTTCATTGCTTGTGATTTATTTTCCACTAAAATAGTGGTCATGTTGTGTAGGTTATTTCTGGCTGGAATGACATAGGGAGCTGTGCTACAGTGAAGTGATTTACCACAGTTACAACCATGTGTATAATATACTTCTAGCCCCTTTGTCATGTATGCTACATGTCATGAAATATTATTGTCGAGTGTTTAATATACCAGTGCGTAGCAGGAGATGATATCAAATTAATTCCACTTGTAGAGTATATAAATCAGGGCTTTGAAGCTGCAGTTGTCCAAGTGCATATGTTACTTTATATGCTACTTCTAAGGGTGCCAGGTGAGCTGCTGCCTGCACTGCTCAGGTTTGTTGCTTTCCATAGAGATGAAGTACTTGCATTTCCCAGCTTTACAGTCTTTGGGATAAAAACAGTACAAGCTTGTTCTAACAAAATATAACATTAGGCCACTACAGAGCTGAAAACAAGGCTAATGTTAATATGCAGTTCACGTGTAGGGTGAGCGTGAAGCATGTATAATGTTGTTCTCCTCTTCCAGTGAGTTATAGTTGTTCTCTCTATTATGGCTCTCCACTTCTGTATTTAGAAGACTTTCTGTTCTAGATGCTGTCTCTGTCTTCTGCATCTGACTTGCACGTTCAAAGTCTCAAGGGACACTTTGTCTTTGGATGTACTTTTCCACCAGAATTTTCTGGTAGTTAGAATCTGTTCTTCTTACCAAGGACCTTGGGGTAAGCACCTCCTACTGCAGTTCCTTGTGTTCCTTTTCTCTTTTCCATTCTTTGAGACTCTGAACAAAGCTGTATTCCTGTAAGCTGTCAACTTCAAAATGCACCTTCAATATGCCCCTTTCCCTCCTTGTTTTATCCCCTCAAGGGTTACATTACTATTCCATACTTTCTAGTACTCCTTTGATACTGAATTCAGACTACTCGAAGGGCCAGATAATAGGATTTGGGTCTGAGCTAGTGTCTGCCAAAAATCGGTGAGGAATTTCTTGGTGGAGAAGGAGGGATGTTTTGGAAGTGCAAAAGAAGGCAGGCCCTTTCTTTAGTGCTGTGTTACATGTTAGCTGATCTCAGGGATATGCCAGAAATCGATAAGCATTTCTGTTTCGCTACTAACTACATGAAACTGTATCATATTTAGAAGAATTTGCATGTATAACATGCATTTCATGTTGAATGCAGGGAGTGCATGCTGTTCTGCTTACCTCTTTGTTAGCAAGAGGAAGCTGTTTAACATGCCATTACATGAACTGTTGCACTAGCCACTTTATTATCAGAACAGAAAATTTAAAGTATACATACCTAACCCATGTGCTTAGCCTTGCAAAGAGGAAACACTTGTGACTCAGTGTTTGGCTGTATCTAGTGACAACATGTATTCTACTGTACAAGTGCACAGGGGCCCTCAGGAAGACCTTTGTGTGAAAAGAAGGGGTGATGATTTCACACTTGCCAGCAAGCAAGACTTTGGCCATTCTGTAATCTGTGTGTTCCTACTACACCACTTCTTTGCATCTCTTTTCAATACATTTTCTTCCTCGTATCTTTTTTTCCTTTTTCAAAAGACATCTATTTATAACCCTTTTTACATTTCTATGACCTAAACATAGTCTGGTCTGTATCTACTAGTGGTTCCTTTAGATGAAGACTAAAAAGATAACATGTATGTGTTATGAGAAATTTCTCATGCACCTCTCTGTTAAAGTCTCTGTGGCCCTGGTCATTAATACCAGAATTCTTTTTCTTGTCAGGCATGGAAACATCGTATTTGTGAATTTTGCTAAATCGCATTTGATTCTTTCAGAAATCTTTGTGCAATACTTCCCTAGAATCAGCTGCAATGAACCCTCATACTCAATGCTGGTGTTTTTCTGTTGAGTTCTAAGAACAAAACCTTCACGAATATGGAAACATACTCAGAACAAAGTTAAGCCATTCATGGAGACAATGTCAATGGCACTATGTGTTTAGGGGAATCTTGGAAGTCCAAGGATAGTCACCTATTAAGGGGACAAGTAGGATGTGAGCTGACTACCCAGTATATAAACTTCACAGACAAAATTTCTGTAGCCAGAGCTTCTCCTTAAAAGTGTTTATTATTAAACTCTACCCACTTCTATGAACTTAAACTCTTAACATAACTGAAATAGAAGCTTCATGAATGTCAGAACTGAGCATCTCTGGAAGAGATATTCCTTTGTTCTTGAACAAATAAATGAGTAAAACAAAAGTTTATAACAATTACCCAGTATGATTTGATTCAGGCTCAGGCCTGTGATTTCTTTTGACTCGTACCCAGTGATTTTTACAGTGTGTTTGTTATAAGAAAAGCTATCACACTCCATCTCAGAATTATTTGCATTTAGAAAATATTTGGACTAGTTTATGGGTGCTATGGGATCCTTCATGTATACATTTTGCTTATATACCCTGGCATGTGGAGTTCTTGCTAACACTTGGAACTCATCCCTGAGTGAGTTACTGTGTAATGGGTTAATGGCACAACCTGATTGAAATTGCCCTGTCTACAGTGTGTGTGAATGTCCGTACAAAATATGTGCATGCACAACTGTATTAAAAGGATAACTGTTTTTGCTGGGTTTTTTGGGCATCTTATGTACAACTTATTATACTCTTGTTTTAATGAATAATGAAGTACTGAATTTTTATACTGTTTAAAACAAATCCAGGAAAAAATGGCATTGGAGGTTTTGAACGTTAGAACTGACTGTGTGGTGTTTCAGATCTGAGTATGTATAAGAGATATTCTAATGTTTCTTCCTAGTTATGGTGAGCTCATCCTGGCTTTCTAGTATGAGGATGCACTGGTGTTTTGTACTTCTGATACCTGATGTTGTAGATGCTTGCCTTTGGCCTTCACTTGTGTAACCCTACATGTGAACATGGCAGTATGTGAGTCTTTTACTGGTTGGGATACACCTCACTGCTTTGAATTTTTTTTCTCCTTAATTAATACTATTCTCACTCTTCTGTGAAATGCGATTTCCCCCTGCCCCAGACTTAGCAAAAAATACCTTGGTGAGGGTGCAAAACTATTTCATGGAAGATGGTTATATCATTCCTTACAAAACTAACATGATTCCTTGTGGTATAAAAGACCTGCTTTTCTGATGCCAAACTTGAACAAGTCAGATGTCTTGCAGCCTCTTGTCCCTGAAATGACCTTATTTTTGCTGACATCTTTTGGTCTCAAATTAGCTTTTTGACAGGATGGTATCTGGTACTTCTGTGCAAGTTTGTGTTTAACTAACTTGTTTTGGATTTTTCCAGATAAAACTCCTTTCTTGTTTGTTGTGACCTTTTCTGTTCCATCCAGTTTGCTTGCTTTCCAATTTCCACTCTTCTCATGTGGAAGTGTCTGTCTGTTCATTCCAGTGTCACTGATGACAGAAGTTCTTTCGTCTATCTGTCTATACTGTACCTATTATATCCCTCTGACTGAGTGTGACTTTCACCTCCTAATGTTTTTTGTCCTTGTAATGATGTTGCTTGATTTCCTGTTGTTAGCTGTTACTCGGGCTTCAAACTCTATTGCAAATCTGGCTTCTATCCTTTGAACTCAGGAACTGATTATGTTTTTTGGGAGTTTGTATCTTCTTCCAGGATAGGTTATAAAAATTTTTTAGACTTTTCTAAAATGTTGTTTTTATTAACTTAATGTTGCTATAGTATGCTAAAAATTTGCACTTGTATAAAAAGAGACAACATAGGATCGCCTTATGTCTCTAATTATGAGTCTTCATACATGGAGAGAAAGGCCAGCTGTTCTTTTCTCATCAAAATATATTAGTTGATATTACACATTTAGTAAGTAGGTGCCCCTAAACCCTAGTAATAATAAGAAAATGATAAATAATAATCTCTTATGCAGAGGAAGCACAGTAATTTGACTGTTGTTAGACTCTATATGTCTGTTCTTAGCAGAATGCAAGGGCTTCCTAAGGATAGCTGATGATAACTGCAGATGTGGAGCTGCAGAGGAATAAGTTTTCTACAAGGATATTCCAGAAGAGCAAAAATAAAATTCCTGAAGGTGAAATACTTCTCCTCAGAGAGTTTGTCTGACATGTTCATAAAGCATTGTTTACTCATCAAAGTTCCTTTAAGTTAGCATTGGAGGCTGCTTTAATTCCCTAATATTCTCTTGAGATTAAATAAATACTTTTTTTGCAGAGTGCTTTTTTTAATATCTGGGTAGCAGGATCTGAACAAGTTGCTTCAGTTTTTTACTTAACTGAAGTTGCTTCAGTTCAGTTAAGTAATGCAAAAGGAAATTATGTTCATGCTTTTCTCCCCAAATCTTTCGCTGCCTACTTCACATCTAGGATGTTTTATGGTAAGAACCTCACAGGGACTAGTCTTTTATTTACCTGGCACAAAGCATGATTTAATCCTAATTTATGAAAATAATATTTTAAAGAAAATTCTTTAGTGCTAGTGTGGAATTTAGTAAAAATAAATCTATTCTTTTGGTTTGAGAACTAATGCCTCTTTCATGAAGAGCCATTGCTCTAAATACACCAATATTTATTTGGTATGATGGTGAATTTTATGTTCCTTATGGATTACAATTAAGTCTGTATGAAAATGAAGTGAAGGAGCTTTTTTATTGGTGTAACCACTTAACTTTTTACAAAGGGTTTTACCATTCTTTTCAGCAAACATTTAAAAAATTTGGTAGAAGCCTATGCATTCAGTCAATGTTCATGACCTGTTTTATCCAATAGCAATTGAATTCTGTTGTGTTCATTTTTTTACAGTTGATGACAGTTCTTTGGTTTCAGGAACAATTATGCATTACTTCAATCTAAACCACAGATTCTGATACACAGTACATAAGTATGACCTGCAATGTGAGTTCACTGGGGTTATAGGAATGTCACATAATGGGGAACTTGCCCTTTGACAGAGGACAATTTTAACAATCTCCCTTCTAACCAACTTCCTCTTCTAGGTCTCCAGATAGGTTATACAGGTAGGTTATCCACTGACAGTCTTAAAATGATTCCTCCCTACTCCTATATTGGGGAAGTGGCTTTCCCTGTGAAATCTACCTCTTCTTCACCATACTTGGAAATTGTTTTCATCTCTTAAAAAAACAAAAACAAATAAAAAAAACCCCAAGCACCCACCACAAACAATGAAACAAAGCCCCCACTGCCAACAAAAAACAATCAACCAAACAAAACCACCTCCCCTACAAAAACCAACCGAACAAAAGAACCACATGCACACATCAACTTCTCCTTTGGCAAGATACTCTTGATGGAAGGTTAATGCTTGCTGTTAAAAGGCAAGCAAAAGATTCTTACGATCCATCTTCAGTGCCTGGACTTCAGAAGTTGCTTTGATTCAACTTCTTCCTTTGGGCTCTGCAAGTAATGTACCAGTTTTTGCTGTGCTATGTTCTATATTCCACTCTGGACATATAGGAAGGCCATGGATGCATGGCCTTTGCCCAAGGAAGCAAAAATGCCAGCATTGCTATTGTCAGTCTTTTATGCCAAAATAAATCTTTGGTTCTACCACTCTTGAGCTTTGGCTTTCTAGTTTTATCTGACTTCACCACTGACTCTGAGACTTTCTCTGTTAGAGGGGTGAACTGTGTGTGACCATACTCTGTTTTCTACTGCTGAAAAAGTTCATAGTAAAATGTCACAGTGGAGCTTTTTAACGGAAGAAAGTGTTGTTCGATGTGATGAAGAATAGAAATATCACTGCTGGGAAGACAACGGCACTGGAAAGGGAGCTTATGTTTAAAATGAAGAAAAAACAGTGAATGCAGATAGGCATTTATTTGAAATGAGGAGTCTTAGCTGTCTTATGTTAGGTAAACATTTCTAAAATATAAGAATTAAATAACTTTGTCACAGGGTCATTGTTGGTCTTAACATGTGAAGGTTGAAAATAATTCTGAGATATAAAAATCACTTAATACAGTAATTCTACTATTTTCAGTGTTTGTTTGGCATAGTTACAAGGAATTAGACTGAGTAAGGAATTAAAGCCCATAACTAACAGGCAAGAACACCCAAAAGGCAGGAGCAGAGTTGAGAGATTCGGGAAGCTTCGAGAGAAGCATGTACTAGGACAGTACAGGTCCTGATGGCAGTTTAGTACTCTCTGGGATGGAAATACAGCTAAACATGGTTGGCTGGGGACATGTGACAGAACTAGTCAAGGACAGAAAGAAAGGTCAGACAGAATTATTCAAGAATGTGAAAATTCTAATAGCCAGGGGAAGCAACACTGTTTCTCTGAGTAATTACTCTTTGGTCACTGAGCAGTATTGCCAGGCATCCTGCACCAGGGGTATGTAGATTACTTTTTTGTGTCTTTGGAATTAGATGAAGTTATCAATGGCAAAGAAAACTTTTTTGTGTTGGAAACAGTAGCACTCTTTCCTCAAAACCTCCTTTCATCAGTGCCCCCCAACATCCCTTATCACGCAGATTATTATTATTTTTTGGTCAGCTTTTCATAATTTGTGCTACAGTGGAAAATCAACAGCTCAAATTGCTGTCTATAAGAGAAAGTGAGAGCAGCTCACGGTCAGAAGTTGCTCGTTTACTCAGCATTTCAATTTAGAAGTGTCATTGCTGCCAAAAGAGTATGAGTTTTCTAAGTATATTCAAACCTTTTTATATTATTCAATTTTAATTATACCTCTGTGGTTTAACCCCAGCTGGCAGCTAAGCCCCACACAGCACTCGCTCACTCCCCTGCGGTGGGACGGGGGAGAGAATCAGAAGGGTAAAAGTGAGAAAACTTACAGGTTGAGATGAAGACAGTTTAATAGGGAAAGCAAAAGCCATGCGCACAAGCAAAGCCAAACAAGGAATTCATTCCCTCCTTCCCACGGGCAGGCAGGTGCTCAGCCATCCCCAGGAAAGCAGGGCTCCATCACATATAACGGTGACTTGGGAAGACAAATGCCATCGCTCCCAACGTCCCCCCCATTCCTCCTTCTCCCCCCAGCTCTATGTGCTGAGCATGAGCCATATGGTGTGGGACAACCCTGGGGTCAGGGGGGGTCACTGTCCCGGCTGTGTCCCCTCCCAACCCCTTGTGCCCCCCAGCCCCTCGCTGCTGGGGTGGGGTAAGGAGCAGAAAAGCCCTTGGCTCTGTGCAAGCCCTGCTCAGCAGGAGCGAAAACACCCCTGGGTTATCAATGCTGTTTCCAGCACAAATCCAGAACACAGCCCCATACTAGGTACTGTGGAGAAAACTAACTCTACCCCAGCCAAAACCAGCACACCTTGAATGTGTTAGAATTTTCACAGGTACAACCAACAGATGAGATCCCTATTCATCTACTGGCTGAAAACATGCCCTGCACTTTAAGCATCATTTGCAAAAAGGTGATTGGCAAAATACAGATCTCTTGCAAAATGTACTAAACTGAGGACTAGTTTGAGAATGGAAGAAGTGTTTTTCACTGTCAATTTTTATTGGTGTTTAAATGCACTAGGGGTGCTTATTCTCCTCAGTGGATATTGAGTGAGAAGTAGTGGCAAGTAACACGAAGTAAAATGTTTGTGTGGCACCAAGCCAAAAGTGTGTGTGTGTGTATATCTTAAGTCACCTTCTGCTCTGCGAGGTTAACTGTTCTTGCCTTTTCTGCAGAGCAAATCTGTCATTTAGAGGGTCTGTCTAATGCTATTGTAGGAAAATTTTAATAGATAAATCTTTTTTCCTGCTCCCTCCAACAAGTAATTACTGCAGCTTTTCAAATCTGTGGCCACAAAAGTACCATATTGTATAGTGTGAAAGCATACTACATTTATAAAAGTATAATGCTAAAGTTATCTTTCAATGTCCTTGGAATTTTATCTTATCATATTTTCTTACTCCTCGTGCTGGAAAATTTGACAGTATATCTTCAAAGACTCCTGTTAAGAGAGATTACATTGATATTGTTTATGGTTGGGTGACAACCAGCAGTTAGTGAACACAGTGACATTACTAACCTAATGTCACTCTGTAGAGATAATCCTCATAGACTGTATCATTAGAGACAAGTTTTGTCTGTAGAAGTGTTTTTACAAAGAAAGCTTTTGTACGCTGTGAATAAGTGACAAACACATCACTAAAGTTTGTGGGTGACTTAACAGTTGGTAATAAATAATGTGAAAATCACTGTCACAGAATTCTGCATCATTTAGTAATATTTTGCTGCAGTCATGTGCATGATACGGTATGTTAGTTTCTTACACTCTGGCAGGAGTACTTAGAGAGCAGTCTTTGTACCCTCGGTTGTCTTATTAATTGTGCGTTCCTTGTATACGTGCACCTTAAGATTATACAGTGAGATTTTTAAGCCCCCTTGTGCTGTATTACCAGTATTTTCTCATTGTTGAGGATTCTTTATTTTAGGTCAAAGATCGTGTTACTCTGACTCAGTCAATGGTTAGCTAGTCAATTTTTGACAGCAGAAATGATTACCCAGACCGGAGGTCAATAGTACAGAAGTATTACAGATTACATTGCCCTGTCCTAATCAATTGAACTATATTAGACAATTCAAGGTTGTAATAATACTTAAGCATGTTTAGGATGTAAAGAAAGTAGACTTTGGGAATTAAGGTATATAACTGTGGTGGGATAGATTATTCTGTGTTATTCATGGGTATCAAGAATGTTCAAGTAGATTGCCACTGCATCCTGCTGTAGACTGTAATTGCACAAAGGTATTGGCCAAAGACTGACAGTCCTGCCAATATGTCAGTGTGTTGCCACTGACTGCAGTGAAATTCCTGCTAATTTGCCCTGGCATGAATAAGGGGGAATTTGACCCACATTTCTTGGATAGTTAACTAGTCTGCTACTTAAATGCCATTGCCTGCCCCGTTGAATTCAGTGCTGCTGCACATCAATAAGAACTGCTGTTATATTTTGTTCCTGTAAGTCTTTAATGACTAGTTGCTTGTTACTGCTGTTGGGTGCTAATCTACAGTGGGCCTCAGTTAACTTCACGGCTGACAAGGTGAAAATATTGCTTGCAAAAGCAACTCTGAAGTTTATGAAGGAGCAGTCACTTCATTTAAATATATTTAAATCTCTTAATTTCAGTGGAACTACAGCAATTTACTTCAGCTGAGAATTTGGCTTATTGTGTATTTGTGAAATTAGTATACAGCCAGAAATGATGCTGCAATACCATGTCTTGGGGAGAAAGTAAGCCATCCACTGGAAACCTCCATGTAATGTTCCTTGAAATATTGTAAGAATGGTTGTTTCTACTGTTCTGTTCTTTAAGAACATGTTTCAAAGGGCTCTCTAAACTTTCTAACCTCCTTACATGGACAAACTTCATAGCACTTTACATTACCTGACTTTTGTGCAGAAAAGTCATTTAAAGCATACAAAAATAGATAGAGAGGTTTCCTGTTTCAAGAACAGTGACTTTATTCAGGATCCTTTGTTTCACCAGTTTTAATACCATCTATGCAGCACTGTTTATCTCTTACAGCTGACTCTGATAGACAGCTTGCTGCAGACATACGTAGATTATCTAAGCTTTTCCCTGCTAGTATTTTCTTACAGCTTTTTATATTCATTGCAAAGTCTGACTTGGATTCAAAGCTAGAAATTACAAGAGTCAAGGAAGTCATCAGCTGACTGTCAGTTTTACATATATTTGCTGAAGCTTACTCTCAAAATGAAAAACAAATTCTTTTCCAGGTGTCCTGCTTGATAGTCATTTGCAAAGTAGTAAAAATAGATGCCCTGTTTAAAAACTAAATAGCTCCAGAGTCTGGCCTGGCTTTACAGACCAGCATGCATATGAAGAATCTTTAGGCAAACAGCATAACTTAAGTAAATGTGACTTCTTTGAATGGGTAAACTTTAAAAAATTAATTATAACCACAATGTGATTTAAATTTTTTTCTTTTTGCTAAAATAGTTGTTATTCATACCTCAAACAATGGTACTTGTTCCGATCTCTTGCCCAGTTTGCTGTTATTCAAGGGCTCACTTAATTGTGTTGCTTTGTCAAGTGTTTTCTCCCAGTTTGTACTGTAAATGAAACCTATAGTACGTAGCCTTGCTTATATCTGTAGTACCTCTGTTGCCAATATGTGAGGCATTATTTATATTATACTCTTCTTTCCCTGAAAGATGAAATCTATGAAAATTAAAACTGATGCCAACTTTGGTCTTTGGGTTAGCTGAGATGTTTGAAGTGTGCAAGGGGAGGTCGTATACCAAATGGCCAAGCTGCCAGGTACCCTATTCTATGTTGGATGCTGTGTGTCTGGGTTTCAGCACCCATCAGAAGAATCGGAGGTCTCAATCACACTCCTCCCCACGTACTTTTTGTGGAAGTGATGGGGAATGTTTGCTGACATGAGCTTCATATGGGAGGCAAGTATCTTAAAATATCATTTTGAATTGTATAAGAAATATATTAAAGGGGAATAATTACTTGTGAAATCAACAAGACGACTTGATTTAAGTCTACTGTAATTCCGAGGAACTGAGTTTTCTTGGTTTGTGTTTCCTTCAATATGGACTGGAGGTGGAGTGATAAACGTCAACTCGTCTATTATTGGGGAGGGTAATATCATATTCCCTTGAAACTACATAACGTTCTTCTATAAATTATAAGCAGATATTATTTCTGTAGCTATGAGTTGCTCTCCTTTCCCGTATGGATTCAGCATGTGAAGACCCTGAATATACCTGGAAAATCACAACATAAATGAGACTGACGCTCTTTGCTACCTTTCACCTAGACCTCTGCATAATATTCAGTCACTGTTCTTCATTGTGTTGCTGTGGGTTGTGGGTTTTTTCAGTACTGTGAAGGATTCCAGCATACTTTTTGGCCACCAGTGAAACTGGTTAACCTAATTAGCAGTGAGTGGTTTTGGTTACTTGGATTATTTGTATTTTCCACTTACTGTACAGATATAAACATAAAAGCTTTTAAGCCTAACATCTCTGTAATAAAAGGGTCTTGATTTAAGTAATATTTTTTAAGACAGGGCCTGCATAGTTATAAAGGAACTTGGGTAAGAGTTACAGATTATTCTTTTCTGTTCTAATAGGATCTCTTCTAATTTTTTTTGAAAGAGTTAAGGTGTAATCATGCATGCAAACGTAGAGTATGCTGGCATGTACATAAGGAAGCCATTTACTGAGTCACTGTCATTTTAACAGCAGGGAGCTTGACTCCCTGAGGTGCCTCTAAAGCATTTCAGGCTCACTGAGTCAGGACTAAATAACACCCAGCTGGGTAAGAACAAACACCTGTCAGATAATCCAGCTAATAGCTGGTTTAGTTATCAGTGCCCTTCTCTACCTGCCGCCTCTTCCCCCTGCCTTTCCGAATGTATAATGCATTTCCCACAATATCATGTTTAAAAGCTTCAATAATCCTGTAATGGCAGCTGATGGAGACCTTTTATATGTTGATTCCTTTTTGCCTTGGTTTTGGAAGGGTGGTGAAAGTTTGCATGATGAAATCTTGGTTAGAATGGCTCTTTTTGTGTGCAGATGTATTTCAGATACTCTTTGGAGGAGCATAATTCTAACAGTCAGCATTAGTGTAATTGCTTCTGGAAGAGATGTCATCTTTTTCCTTGGTGAGAATACAACTACGCAAACTGAATTTTTCTGTGAGTGTCCCCATTTCACAAATACATCTATTCATCATGCTTTTAAGGTCAGTGATACAAAGGCTAACAAGTGAAAGTCGCAGAGCATAAGTGTGACCACAGCAGACTTGTGAATATTCGTATAGAACTTGATAATATATTTTTTTCTGTCTCAGCCAAAAACCTTGCCTATTGTTAAAGGCCAGCTTCCATGGGGAAATATTTCTGCTGTTATTAATGGGAGGTGGATCAAATCTCAGGACTGTTAACTAATACAGAATGACAGCAGCTATTTAACACTGGTATAGTGTTTTAAAATACACATGTAGCTACATAAGCACACACATTTTTATGACAAGATTCTATACTCCAAATCAGATTTCTTTATCCTGGAAGGTAATTGTGCCTTAAAAGAAAAAGATGGAGCTCAGGGGTAGAATATAAACTTGTACATTTAACCATAAAGGTCTAGAATGGACATACTTCTACACATAATTAACTTTACTAACAAGTATGCCACATAAATTCTGTGAGATGTTCTTTATTTCTTCCATTTTTTTTTTTACCTAGCCCATTCTGTTGCTTGGTTGTCTGGGAAAGTTTAACTTCACAGACTATGCTTCCATGGAAGATAACATTGATACTAAATTCTGTATAACACATTCTGTAGTATAGAACAAACCTAATTAAATGTTCAAATAACCGATGTTGTAAGGTAACTTGGCATGTTTCTATTGATCTAAAGGTGATGAGACTCTGCTTTATAAACAATGTTAACTTTGAAATATTTAAAGGACTTTCTGGTCCCCTCAAAGGAGACCAAAGACTGTCTAAATATGCTGTCGTATAGCATAGGTAGGAGAATCTTTAATATAACAACATTGAATCACAAACTAGTTCTAGGTATATACATGCAAGGTAATACCGACTTGCTTTTGCCATAGAGTTTCTTTCAAAATTCTTCAGAAACCATGATTACTGTTAGTGTCCAACTTACTAGCCTGCAGTTGTCAGACCTATCAGCCTGTATAACTGCACTATACTCACTAACCTCTACATATCTGGCCAGTCCTGAATGTAAATGTTAACTTCTAAGCCTGACTTTGCAGTTAGAGTGTCTTTGCATCCTTGCCTTTGCCCAGGATACTGGCCAAACAGCTTATGATCAGCTTTTTTAAAGTTGTCTTAAGTATGTTTCCTATTTTCTAGGTATACAGGCAGCCCTAATTCTGGTACTTGCCAAATTTTGAGTTAGTTTGCAATCTTCCTGTTGTCCTAGCATAGTTCTCTGTGTAATACATATTTGTCTTTTCGTTTAGTATGTTTTACATCCTGCTGTATCTGGGTGCAACAGGGTACTGTCAGCTTTGTCAGTTTGATCTTCAGTGCTGCTGTAAAGCACTTAATTCTTAGCAAATCCGACTGCTTAATTAGATGAATATTCTTAACCTGGTAAATTTAAATAGAGGGTTTGCAGCTACAAACTATCCAGTGTAACTGTACTTAAGAAAACTGGCTTAAGTATTTTCAGTCTTATAAAAATTTTATCCAGACAGAAAATCTGTCAAGGTTCAGTCTGAATCAAATCAACATAGCTAATGCTTAGGCTAGGCTATTTCTCTGTTCTGTCATGCTAAAATACTGCATGCAGTTCTTGAATTTGGTGTCTGATTTGCAGTGCAGAAAGGGGCTTTGAGCAGACCATAGGCAAATGCACGCAGCATTTGAAGGGAAGGAATACCTTGCTGTCATTCTGTAGAAACACTCTCTGGGAAATGAGAAAGTGGCATTAATGGGTTCCAAGAGACATGATCAAACCATATTGTTCTGCTGGCAGAAAGGAGATGGCAGTAGGAAAGATCAGATGGTGGGTGTAAGTTAAAAGGTATCACATGACATTTGACAGAGTGGAAGACATATGTTGTAGACTCATGGAAGCAAAGAGAGTAAAAAGCAGTCAGGAATCCATTGTATGTACATAATATGCTATCAGGCTACGATGATCCCATTGAAATGCCTCCTACACCTTCTGGATAAGTTTTCTTTTGTAGGTTCTACTAGTTTCCCATCAGAAGCAGGGCTTTTCCTTCCTTGGCACCTTTCAGTCCTTCAGTCCCAACAAGTGTTTTGCTACCTGGCCTCTTCATATGAGTTCAAGGCTAATCCTGTTCTTGTCTAATGTTTGTTGATTATGTCTCAGCTCCCCAGAGGTGCTTAGGTGTCTATCCTGCAGCTGGATTCTCTTCCATATCTTTTCCCTCAAATACATGTCAATAAGAGGTTTTGTATGGTTACGTTTTGCTTATTGAAAACTCTCTTTAAATTTAAATCCTCCACAGAGGTTTATTCTGTAACAGCAATAATGCAGGAGAGAATAAATACATCTCTGTGGCAAACTCTGAAATCTGATAGGCAATCCCCTGGAAAAATGTCTTATTAGTGCTTTTGGAATAAAGTGTTGCCTTTACTGTGACAGAGCTGTGAACTTAGAATTGTAAGCGGAAACCAACTGAGTTTGTAGGACCTGGGAATTTCATTTCTTAACTCATGGTGACAAAGGAAGCAGGACTTGGGTTTTCTGGGAGCCAGCATGTTGTGAGCAGCTACATGCCATTACTAATAAAAGGGCCTAAAAGAGGCAGGAAATAAGGCTGATGGGGCAAGTGACTTTCATTGCCAGGATCATGGGGCGTCTAATTGGGTAGTTTTGGGAAATCAGGCCAATAGTTATGCCTATATGATCATCTGTAGCTAATCTGCAGAACACTGTGCTGCTTTGGAGTTAGAATATTTTGCTCTGTTGGTATTAAAGTAAAAAGATCCCTCTTGTAGGGGGGAGTCTGGGATGGCTGATTAGCTGTTACAGGACATTGCACCTTGCCCTGCCTCTGCTCCAAGTCATATTATAATGATTTCAGTATATTCAGAGCTATGAGCTTCAGTGTAGCAGAATTTGAGTGATGTGTCTCTGACAATCCCACAGACAAGGTGAACTTTTTGTAAACAGCTAATCCTAACACAAGTTACCAGGCACCTGCTGTGGCTGGCTGGGCACGCATGTGAACATTGACTCACATGTTGCAACTTCTTACTCATGCAAACATACTTGTATTATTGTTGTCATGCCAATGAAAGAGTTCACGTGGCAGAAATCCGTTTATGTTCATCACGTGCATACCTTGAACTCTCCTGAGTGGTACAAACTGAATATATCTTTATTTCTGGAAAGCTGCTAGTTAAAGACAATATGCAAAAAGTGAGACATGAAGTTAGTCTTGATCATGGCTCTGGGCTCATGTATTCACTGTGCTTGGTGAGATGCTTTTTTTTACCATTTTCTGATTCTCTGTGACACATAATCATTGATTTGTCAGCTGCTATCTTCAGGATTTAAAGATACATAGTGAAACTTAAGAAATAGTAAGAGTTGAGAGATGCCACTTCTATCAAACTTGTTATTTCACTGGTTAGTAATGCTCTACCTCAATTTCCCTTCCAAGAGCCTGGTGCATTGTCTATAGGCCACAGCTCATGCTGGGTTGTGACCGTGCTTTTGGAATAGTCATGTTTAAGGTGTGACACTAAGTTATTGTGCTCCAGAAACAGACTCAGAGAAGAACTGTGAAGAGGTGCACAGATCTTACCTAATATACCTACAGAAAAACTAGAGAAGGGCTCTGAAGGTGTTTGTGCGTTAGGGAGGTGTTTGCTTCCCAAATGCTGTGCCAGAAGGTGTCTTGTAGTAAAATGGGAATTGCGTTGTGCTGTGTCTAGGTGATGGCTGGAAGAAATAGAGGCATTTCCCTGCTGATACAGTTGCTTTGCACAGGAGTTTAAAATAGCGGAGGTGTCCTATCAGTTGCAGGGTGATGTTGCATCATCACACCCTCCGAGTTTTGCTATGCCGTAGCATCATTTTCCTTTTGCTTGATATTCTAGAGAAGTTGGATTTTTCTTGTTTTGCCCCAAAGGGCTGTGTTGCTTTGTAATCAACTGAAAAATTAAGGTGAAGAATTTAAATTTGTGATTCCTTTATCATTAAGAATATGCCTTTGTATTGGTTTAGTTAAGTATGGTTTTTCAAGGAGACAACGAATCAGTAGGGCCTGTTCTGCAGTGGGGTAGAAACCCATGCAGATGGCTCTCATTTCACCCTCTGTTACTACTAACTACAGGGTGACTTTGAAAGCTTCAACCTCTCCTTGCACTTCTTGTAATCTTACATCAAAGTCTATTTCCAGCCGTGCTAAGCAATACTTAGTCTTATCCAGATATGAATCAGGCTTATTCATTGCCCTTATTCTCTATTCTGTCTTGACCTGTTTCAATTTTAGTCAGCAGCAGAATTATTGCCTACATGCTGATAGCTCTGTTGTCATTTTGCCGTTGATTTTTATTTTTACTAAAAAAACCAACCCCAATCTTTTGTACTAAATTTCATTTTGAAGCCTTGGAGTATTTCCATAGGCTCTTTGAATATCTTTTGTAAAATGTTTATCTTGCAGACTTCATACAAAACCAAAACTAAGGGCTGGGTTTTGGCGTCTGCTGCACGGATACACAAGTGGGTTTGCACTAGTTCTCCATAACACTGTTACAACTGTTCCATGAGCATAGAGACCAGGACGCTGTAGTTGTCAATATTATGCAGGGTCTTTCAGATTCACAAAAGATATTTAAGTGCCCAGATAACACTAGTGATCTGAATGTGCCAAATGTGCCTTTGGAGAAGCTAGTTAAATTGTTGGCAGGTGTCTTGGAGATTTGCTTCACTATAATTGAACACAAGCCTTTCTAGACATTCCCTTTACTCTGCCGTGTCCATTCAGGAGCTGAAATAACATCTATTATCTGGCTTAGATTTCCTGCAGATATTTCTAATTTTTGGGCTTTCTCATTTCAAAGCATTGATTAATTAGGCTTCTGATTCCAGAGCACTTTCTTTGTGTGCAGTAGAGACTGCACATTAATAACTGTTTTTCTAATTTTTTTCATCTTTGCAATTGAGGGCTGCTCGGCATTGTTGCTGATGGGCTCTAAGAAGCAGCCAAGGATTAAAAGGTCAGAGAAACTGATTCCTAGCCCTGTACATGAGGCTGAAGACAGGTTGCCACAGCAGTGTGGTCTGCTAAATATTTGGAGTTTTTTAGGTATTTTCCCTGTTACCAGTAGAAGGCCAGACATAGTGATCCTGTAGCGCGAGGCCCTGGGACCTGTCTGGGCTTGTGTTGGCCAGAGCTGGTTGGGGCTTGTTTTCCTGTGTCCAGCAGCGTCATGCCTGTGGCTTCCTTGGGGCTGGTGTGTCACAGTCCTGGGGGTCGGTATGTGACAACCACAGCCTGGTGTTGGCTGCGGCTGGAGGAGCCATGCGGGTGCCTGCCTGGCTGTGGCTGGGATCCAGGGGCAAGGAAGCGGTGTGTGATCAGAAAATGTGTGATAACAACCCCCCTGTGGCCAGGACTGAGCAGAAGAGGTGTTCCCCTGCCTGAGGCAACTGGAAATGGTCAGCTGTAGACTCAGGTGGACATACCAGGATGTCTTTGCATAACACTTTTACCTGTATAAACAATGAGGTTTTTCTTATTAAATAATATGGACTAACAATAAATGTTTAGATTCCTTTCAATGCTGTTCCCTTTTACCCATAATAAGTTTTTGATTAACTTGAGAAACTCCTCTTTAATTGCAGAATGCTGAAGAAATAAACTGACTTAAACCAAATTCTGCTAAAACTCAGAGCTGTCTTGTTTAACTAATGCCAGGCTGCTCATAAAGTACACTCCATGCACATATCCAGTCTTTTGGCACCACAATCAGTAGTTGAACTGCATTTTTTGACCTGATTAACCACCTAATTTTCTAGTTTCTAATAAAGGGGTGATTCTTCCATTTTCTCCTTTTTTCTTTTGTGGAACAAACTTGATATCTATTTGAAAGAAAGTTAAACTATTTTATTGAAAGCTAAGAGTTATCAAAGGTGTAACAGTTCTACATTGTCTCTTTAGGCTTTATTGTGAAATATGTTTACATAATGCTGAACTCTTCATCATTCATGAAAACTTTTTAGAATTTTATATGTACTTTAAAATTTTTTTTTATTTCATGTATAATCATGAAAGCAGAGATTTGAGGGAGAAATGTTAGCATTTCTGTTGAACTTAATCTTTCTTAACCCCAAAACCCAAATGAGCTCTAGAAGGATTTAAAGATTTGGATTATCAGAATACAAAAGGATGAAAGACAGGGTGACAAATACTAAGGGTAATAACAAAGAACTGCCATTTTAGCTTTTTAATCCAAGTCTGGTTTTAAGCACTTTATACATCCTGCTGTGAAACAGATACTGCTAGTGTATAATAATGAGTATTTAAAGAAAGACCCACAAACTATTCTTTTCATATCTATTGAAACATTTAAAGGTGTCTGCATTTTTTAAGTATTGGCATAAGAATTTTGAGTGAGCTGCTGTGACAGGAAACTACAAAATAAACCATAGCCTTGAAACGTGGTTTTACATTGTATGGATGGATCCTTTAAACAAAGGTCTGATTCCTTTGCAGAACAGGACCCTTCCTCTAGCTTTGAGCAGGAAGTCCAGATGGGCTGGTAGACATCACGGCATCCCAGTTGTCCTTTACACATGTGTGCGTGTGCAGAACAGCTCTACACAGAGCACACGGCAGTCAAGAGTGCTTTTTGGAAAGCATTCATTACTGAGTGTGCTGATCTAGTGCAGATCAGTGTCTGCTCTGCTCATGCAGTATATCACTTGCAAGAAAAGTTGGTCTACCATTTTTGTGCAAAGCACACTCCAAGCAAGTACATTCCTAGGAGGTATTGACCTGCAAAATATCTGTGAAGCTGATTTATCTGCACATGTGCAAGTCTGACAACTGAGATTTATTCCATGTTCATACTTAACCTGTGCAGCCCATGTATGAGTTCCTACATATCAACCTGTGGATAGCAGTAAAATGGGAGCATCAGCAATACTCAAATAATGCTCTGCTGATCTCTTCCTTGTGAGAAGTTCAACACCAATTTAGCAATACACCTTGGGAGTAAGTTGTTATGGAACATACCATTTACTGTCAGAGTGCAGCAAAACATAGTCATACCTCTTAATTCAAAAAGCAGATGAGAACTTGCTTTGATAGCCAACATTTACTGTCTCGCAAAGAAAGTGCAAGTTGGGGAGTGATGTTTGTTAGCAAGGATTACCTATAGACCTAAAGAATGGCCAAAATCCATTTCAATGAATAGTCATTGTGTAATAATCCTCTCTGGTTGCTCTTTCACTTCTGACCTCTCCAATCTCAGTACAGAGTAGGTCCTGGCTACTGCTTTACATTATTGATCTTTCTTTGTACCTTCCTGTAAATATAAATATTATTTGGGGAGGCTCGTACCATGCACAGCCATGTGGCAAAGGTGCCAAGCCACTGCTCTTTTGTTTTTACTTGAAAATCACTGCTTCAGAAGTGAAGTTGAGCTTTACTTGTACGCAATCTCCAGTGATGTTTTTATTTTGCCTCGGAGATTGTGAATCCTTTAACTGTATTCTAGTGGATAACAACAGCACAATCCATGTCATGTACTCCTACTCCCTATGTTACCTTAGTATATTCACTCTGTACCTCTAAATTAAAAAAATAATGTAGGAGAGCTGACACCAATGCTGTGAGAGCGTTGTGTAGTAATTGCACAGTGTTTTAGAAAGTCCCCTGTGAGGTCTGCAAATGAAGAGGGCAGAGCTCTGTCGTGGTGGCAAAATATGGTTCCAAGCAGGGCTTTCTGCAGTGGAAAACTCTTGTTCAGTTCATGTATGAGTAAATTATACAACTCGGTTTGTGAAGCCAAGTTCTCTGTGTTGGGCTTGTTATCTAAAAACAAATTGAGCAGAAAACAAATAAGTGTGTTCTGATTAACTGTGTGCATTTCAGTATATACTCTATATTCCTTTGATTTGGAAAGCTTTGGGGTGGCTGTGTTCCTGCTCCCAAGTGAGTAGCAGACCTCCTGGTGTCATGTTACTGTTTATTTTCTTTCTATTTTTAGTTGGGACAGTGCATGTCAGTCCTTCATTAGTTTCATAGCTTTAGTTAAAGATGAGAATAAAACCAACACTTTTTTATAGTATCTGAGAAAAAGATGTGAATGAGATTTGGTACCTCTCATGTATGCCTATATGTGGGCTGGTCAAATGGGCTGACAGGAACCTCATGAGGTTGAACAAGTGCAAAGACCTGCCCCTGGGAAGGAACAGTCCCATGCACCAATACATGCTGGGGGCCACCCTGCTGGAAAGCAGCTGGCAGAAAATGACCCAGGGGTCCTGGCAGACACCAAGTTGAACATAAGCCAGCACTACGCACTTCCTGCGAGGAAGGAGAATGGTATCCTGGGCTGCATACGCAAAGCTTTGCCAGCAGGTCAAGAGAGGTTATCTTCCCCTCTGCTCAGCACTGGTGAGGCCATGCCTGGAGCACTGTGTCCAGCTCCAGGCTCCTCAGTACAAGAGAGATGGATGTACTGGAGAGTCCAGCAAAGGGCCACAGAGATGATTAAGGGACTGAAGCACCTCACATATGAAGAAGGGCTGAGAAGAGCTGAGACTGTTGAGCTTAGAAAAGAGAAGGCTGAGGGGGGATCTTATTGATGTATATAAATACCTGAAGGGTGGGTGTAAAGAAGATGGAGCCAGGCTCTTGTCAGTGGTGCCAAGTGACAGGACCAGAGGCAATGGGCACAAACTGAAACACAGGAGGTTCCATCTGAACATCAGGAAACACTTGTTTCATTGTGAGGGTGACTGAGCATTTCAGCAGGCTGCTCAAGAGAGTCTGCAGAGTCCCCATCCTTGGAGATACTCAAAAGCTGTCCAGACATAGTCATGGACAACCTGCTGTAGGTGACTCTGCTTGGGCAGGGTGGTTGGACCAGATGACCTCCAGAGGTCCCTTCCAACCTCAGCCATTGTGTGATTCTGTGATATTAAGGCTGTTCAACAACAACTGATAGGCAGAGATTTCCACTCTTATTTAGTTTCTGGAAATAGGTAACTGTTTTGCTAAATGTTGTAATCTAATGTTATTTGACATTCAAATTCAATGTTGATGGTAAATTTCAGCATGTGTATCTTGTTAAGTTTCTGACTGTAAAATATATTTTAGCTTTCAAACAAATGCTATAAGTGCTGCAAATACATGACTTTCTTGGATATGTTTGCTAGTGTCTGAACCTCTAGATGATAGAAATGATTTCAAGTCCCTCAGGCAGTTATGCAAGTCTTATTAGGTGTGAGCAGTAATAAATGCTCTTAATGCAGGCAACTAAGCTGGAAAAGCTGAAAAAACTCATGCAGGGTATTCCTGCCTTCAGCTGACAAGACTGATTGCAGGTCCTTTATATATATCTAAGATTTAGTTTAACTAAATTGATATGTTAGTCACAGCACTGGGGGTTCTCTGCAGCATGCAAGACCCTGACAAAATATTTGGACACTTAGTCTGTGGTTCAAGCTGTCATGATGAAACTGCTATCAGGAGTTCAACTGGCAGAAGTAGTTAATGTTGACTCTAATAGGCTATATAAGCTGCAGCAGCACCTTCTTCTCTAGACCGTGAGCGTGGTGTTTCCAGTCACCTTGAATTCCAGGGTGGGCTGTCTGACAGTTAAACTGGAAACAGCTCAAAATAATCTAAAGGAGCCTAGAAATTGCAAGAGACAAAATTTTTAAACAAATTGCAGAAGAGATTTAGGAGCCAAACTCTAAAATGAGCTTGAACCCATGGGGAAATCCCTATGTTACTTCTCATCCCAGTCATCCTCTGTTTGCCAAGAACTATAGCCAAGCCTTTCTTAATTTAAGTATATTTCTTAGATGGAAAGGTCTACAGGGGAAAATATGGTAGTAGTTTCAAGGCTCATCAGCTCTCCAGCTGCTCTGAAGAGTCATGGAAATGGTTTGCTTAAAACTTTGCATGGGACAGGGCATAGTAGGTTTCAAGTTAGCTGCAAGTAGCTTTAGTTCTATTAATAATACGAAACAAACCTGAAAGTCCCCATTAGTTGCTATTTTTGGTTCAATGTATTCACCCTTAGGATGCATTCAGTCAAGGAAAGATTTTTACAACCCTGAGCAAAATTATACCACCCGAATATTTATTTTCTTAAAAGGATTTCTGTTGGGTTTAGTTTAAATTTTAGAGGTAAACAGTGCATTACTAGAGCTTCACATTATGCCTATTTAAATATTTATGATAAATTGTATACCTGCATAAAAATAATTAAAACAGCCTTCCTCTGGCTTAGTCAGTAAACACTTATCTACCAAGTGAGCATCCATGGAGGGGGGAGGGAAGCTGTAACTTCATCCACTAAAGAGGACTTTTGTCAATATCACTTGACAATAGGACTAAAAAGGGGTGAACCACAGGACTTCTGACACTCATGTAGGCTTGCATTGTCCTGGCAGAGCAGGGTTGCAGGAAGCAGAGTGAGATATGAAAATGTGTAAGAACAAACTCCCATGTAGCCCAGACTGAGCAGGAGGAGATGTTCCCCACCGCCTCTGCCTAGGGACGCCTGAGACTGTCAAACCTTTAACCCCAGGATGTGGTAAGGAGGAGTGCAGTGCCAGAGAATAATAAGGTAGCTGCTAGGAAGTTTTTTAGAGTAAGTTATCAGTATTAGTAATGAGGCTTTTTAATATTCATATTGGCAATGAGGTTAGATTCCTGTAATGAGACTGTAGTTTTATCAGTCCAATAGTCCAAACACTATTGAACTACCAGTATGTTCTTGGCTCTACTTAAACGGTGCATTGCCTGTTGCGTGGCTCTGAGCGTAACAAAGCACAAGAGGTATGCGATAACATACTGAGAAAAGTTGTTCCCGACTTGCTCTCATTGAAGCTTAGTATTTGTGACTAACTTTTGCAACATTTCCAAAGGTATGTGGAATGGCTAGTCCATACCTGAAAGGTCACCCTGCCCTGTTGTCATGTGTACTTTTGAACTGAAAAAGTAACTTTTTATTTATAGTTCCTTTCCATTTAGATTGAGAAATAAGAGCTGATATCCCATTTGTTTTTAACTTATTGTAAGAAAAAAAAAAATACTGTGAGCAATATTTTTTGTAAGTAACTTACAGCAGTGTTTTTGTCAATGGGTATTTTTTAATGTTATTAGAAATTTAGTTTGACTTTATCTTTGTACCGGATTACAGCTTTGTTTCCTTACTCAATAGGAACGTATGCAACACTGCAAGTAACAAGTGTATTGTTTAGCCATGTTGCAAACTTTTAATGTTTCAAGCCATGTTTTAAGATTTCAATGGGAATTAACCCCCCTTTTCCTACTAGCATGAACAAAAAAAGTTAAGAATGTCTCTGTAAGAAATCTAATGAAAGAATACTTAGGCACATATTTTGGTGTTGTACTGAATCAGGACCTGTTTGTAAGACTGCACAGCAACATTCACTTAGTGAAAGTATGATAATGTAATTATTAAACTTGCATGAATTGGTGTTTAGCTAAACAGATAGCACTATTAAAGTCTTAGAAACTAGCTATTCAACCACTGCATTAGCATCAGCTGGACTACCCATAAGCTATCATGTGTATTAATAGGTTGCTGAGAGCAGACTTAAACTTATGTTTGTAAAACTCATTATTATGAAGATGAATTGAAGTTCTGCCACTCCTTACTCCCGCTTGTCGTTCTCATCTGAGCAGCACCTTGCAGCCATGGCTTCCGGTATAGTTTGCAAATGACAGCAAAAGAGCAGCGGCAATCTCTTACACTACTGTAACCTTTACAGGGTATTTGTTTGAAGTACGCAACCATTCCATTCCTCTGTTGCTCACAGAATATTAAGGTTACAGACAGAGGAAATAAAAGGAATGGCCAACAACTAGAATTTGAAAATTTTGAAAAGGTCAAAGTAGTGTGGTTTAGGACTGTCTGTATGTCTTCATTTCAGCAGGTGGCAACTGACCAAATATACTAATAAACTACAAGCTATATGTATTTTTAAATATCAATAGAAAAAATGTTTCAACAATCAGTTAAAATGACACTGTTTTTCCGTTAGATTTTCAGTTGTTGATACCCAGAAGTTATTAAATTTAATAAAGACGTTTTGGTTTCTTTACTGCTGTAGGGTTTATTGCTACTTCACTCTCTTGGGCATGCATGTTTCTGTATGGCAGGTTTGGTATTGTAGCAAAGACGTTTGGGGATTACTCATAACAATATGCATGGAGTTTTGCTCAGTAGAAAGCAGAGTGGCATTACACCTTTTGTTTGCAAAGCATTGATTGTCAGAACAGCAGATCATCAGAAAGCCACTTGCCCGTTCAAATACTGTACTTGTTAGGCATTTGACCCTTGTGAAATAAGAACTTGGTGTACACCTTCAAATGAGCAATGTTTTCAGAGGAAAAAAATAAAGAACAGATTGTCGTAAAATTGCTGGAAGATGAAACCTCACTGAAGATATCCCTCTGCAGCAAGCTAGGGTCAGTTATATCCAACAGATACCTAAAAACCTCAAAGGCTGTGGATGCTGTAATATCACTAGACAATCTGTCTGGTGACTTATCTGTCACTAAGATCACAATGTTTTTGCCTTGATATCCAATCTAAGTCTCTTGCAACATTGGAATATTTCCTGTTCTGTGCATGGTGGTCTGTGAAAACAATTTACTTCATCTTGGCAGTTACCTTTTGTCTTGTTTCCCCATGGTCTCCTCTCCTCCAGGTGAAATCTGTCCTGGAGCTGTAGGCATTTGTTTTCTAATGATTAAAGTGTGATCCCACTGACGTTTAGCATCTGAAACTTTGAAGTCTAGTGTTAAGTCTGTCTTCCAGCCTTCTTGTCCTTTTATCAGAAAGAAATAGATGCCTTCAGGAGGCAGTTTGTTGCATTTCTCTGGGTTGCTGTCTCTCTATCAGCTGCAGAGGTGGACTAAAACAGGAGCAGCTTAGTTCTCAGACCTTTTGGGATGATGATACTCACATGAGAGGAATTCCTACCACATAGCTGGATGTGTATGGAGGTGGTGTCGTAGGAAAGAAAGGAAGATGCTGTTATGGACACCTTTAAAGCTAATGGGCATAGAACACAGTTGTAGACCCTTATTTTTCTATTGCTCCAGATTCTTTTAAACCTGGTTGCCTGAAACAATTGTTAATTAGTGAATGTTACTCCTTTAGATGTCCCTTCTCTGAAAGTCCTAGGAAACATAATATGCTGTAATTAGTTCTATGCCACTTAATCAGTTTACAGCACGGCATATCTTGGGAAAGGGTTTATTGCTCCCTTCCATTTAGCAAAGCATTCCTCTGACAATATGAAGTTCTCTGCATGAAGAATTAATACATTCTTCTCAATGAGCTGTATCCAACCCTGCTAAACTGCTGACTTTATTTTGGATGCGTGCCCTTTTACCTTCTTCAGTGTCTGTTCGTTTCTGTGTTGAGATGGAATAAGAACAAAGCCCTAATAACAGGAGGACAATAAATGCAGATGGTCTTCTATTTTAATACAAACGTCTGTGACAATAACCCAGCTCTTACCGGAGAATCGTGCTGTCGGAAGAGGTTACCCTGGCAACAAGGTCACCCGGCAGGGCCCGTGGTGTGAGGAGAGCGATGGGGCAGCATGTGATGGAGAGCCTCAGCGATGACGAGGGAGCAGGAGGTCAATCCCTCACACTTCTCAGTGACTTCCATCAGCTCAAGGTGAGCTACTCCAGGAGTTTCAAACCTGTCTTTCTGAATACAAATGGTCTGTGTGAATTGCCAAGGGCTTGGAGGACCAGAGGAAAGGACTTTATGTTCAGAAATTGTTATCATCAAAGGCATGTGTGGTGCCTTTTTTTAAAGATGGAGGAGTAGAAGTTCTTTGTGAAGCCCATCTGTGGATACTTGCTCATAGCTATTCTTCCCAAAGAACTGAACTCTATTCTCCTGGAGAAGGATCATATACTTTAGGTGTGAAGAAGGGAGTCTCAGGATGTGGCCCAGGGTGCTGGGAATGGATGGAACTGACCGTGGGTTCTGGTCCATAGCTGTCAGTGCTACACAGGCATCCTTTAGGATTGCGTCTGACAACCTATGACAAGTTAGAGGATAGGTGCTTGACAGTGAGCTCACAACAAACCAACACTGTGCTTGATCAATTTGTCAAATTCCTACGGAAGCTTTTGAAGCTAGAGGAAACCTGAACACTTTTGAGGTTGGTCTGGCACTCAGGATGCTAGATGGGCCCTAAGGCAAATGTAAAGGCTGTGGAGAAGTTGCTAAGCACAGCTGGCAAACCTAGTGATTCTTAGTCCTTACAGGATATATATGAGATAAAGGTATAGAGGAGATGCAGACCAGAGTGGAGTGTTTAAAGGTATACAGGAAATGAAGGGGATTGAATCTAAGGAGCAAAGGAGAAAAGAAAAAAAAGGAAAAGGTATGGGAGATAAAGCACGTGGCTTGGAAACAGCAATTTGCACTCTTCTATCTTTCTCTTTTTCCATACCGTGAGAAAAATTAAATAGGGAATGTAAAAGGCAACCTACTTAAAGCAGATAAACAAATAAGGTGCTGTAATTAGGAGGTGGATCTTAATCACCCCCTATGTTATCTCTTGTCTGTTTTTATTTTCTTCACCAAGCCATTGGGTTTGTCTATTGCTGTTTGATTGCTGGGCCTGTAAGAAATTCACTGTACTGTCATCCTTAAGGCACTTTTCTCTTAGCTGAAAATTCTGAACCAGGTAGCGTCATTGCATTCCATCTCTTCATAATTAGTATGCCTGCTAACCATGTCTGCAGTCTAAACTAAATCGCTCAGTTGGAAGCAAATGAGACAATGTAGTGATGTTATTCTGTATTCAGTGCTCACGTCTGGGTCTGTTTTTCAGGCAAAGAATTGCCAGCTTTTTCATTTCCAAAGCAACATTCTGCAAATGTGTAAATGACACCACCTCCTCTCTCACATCGTGCAAGACTGTACGTCTAACTGCAGTGAAGAGAGAATCGAACTTGTGACTTTGTTAGTGAGGAAATCATGTTCTTGATACTTTTCTCAGTCCTCCTCACCCCTCACCTCAGGCAAAACTAACCTCCTCCTCCACAGTCCTCTTGTTAAAGGGAGACACAGCAGAAAGCCACAGTCAGCGCTGATAACAGGAAAAGCAAACACAGTTTAGGAACTGCTAAGTTATTCTAGACTGCTCTTAATTTTTAAGGTCTAGTTCCCTTTTGTCCTGGAATTCATGATGTAGCTAAAAAATCTCCTCCTAAGATCTACTTATTCTTAACTAGTGCCACAAATATTTCTTTTTCAAGGGTGTGGGATGGTAATGGTTGTATCTGCAGTGATCTGCACAAGTCACCTCAAATGTGTTTGAAACTGCCTATTTTCACCCCCATGCTTATACTTTTGCTACATTTTAAAGGAACAAAGGAATTGTGGTATCACCAAATTGACACTAGTTGATGCTCACTGAGGATGGTTTTACCCGTTCATGTCCAAATGTGCATGTATTTTCTTTTATTTCCTCCAGGTTTTCTTCCTGAAAAATGTAGCAGAAGATTCAGCTGTACTTGCTATGTGCACAAATAGGGTAGGAGTTCAAGTTACTGTATGTGCACCTCTGGCTTCATTGATAAACTAGAAAACATTGAGGAATACTGTGAAATTCACAAAGAAAAAGTGAATGCTGGAAGTTCTATAAGGGAAGTTATTGCTAAGGAAGTAGGAATTAAGGCTCAGGTTCTCAGTTTTCCTTTTGAGCTTTTACCTCACCTTTCCATCTCGGATGGTTGTACCTGCTAGTCTGGTAAGAGGGCTCAGGCTACAAGCGTATTTAATACAATGATGACAAGAAGGTATTCAAATTTAGGCCAGTCAGTTAAACTGTCAGTTAACTGAGCACTGTGTTAAAGGCTCTGAGAAATTATAGGCAGAGGGCATGGTCCAAGCTCTCAGGCACACCTTGTCCTGTCTCTTTCTGCCCTGAGAATTCAAGAAACATTAGTAATCACAGAAGCAGCAAATACTATCCAGGTACCTGAAACTTGATTTCATCTAAGTAGTATCTTCTGCCTCAGTATGTGTGAGAAGGAAAGGTTCATGAGTTGAAGAATTTGGTCTGAAAAAAAGTAAGTTGTGACTGCAGTTGCAGCAGTGGGTGTACTACAATTAAAGAAATGACTGGCTCTTAAATGTGGGTGTAGAAGTAGGCTGCTCTTTCTCCAAATGAGCTGCTACTGTTATCCTGGTTATAAAGATGGCAATCTCTTAAGTGGCATTTAACAAAATTACCAAAGCAAGATAATAAGATAACAATTTATTACTAAAATACTAACTGGTATTTTGAAAAGCTGTAACTTCCTTGCTTAAGCACTTTTTTTCAGATGCTAATTAAATATTTAGACATTCTCTTGCAAATTTAATTTAATAATATCTATTGCTTCTCCAGTTTTCAGTAATTGCTTGACTGTGTTCTCCAATATACTATTCATCCACAGTACATAACTTTCTAATAATCGATTGCTATGTTCCTGTGCAGTCAGGCTAAACAAAGCATTACATCAGAGGTTTTGTACAAGTGCCCAAACCACATGACTCTCCGTAAGACTGAGGCAAATCTGAGTGTTAAGTTGCCACCCTACCCACAGTCATCAATAGCATGCTCAGTTATGCGCCGCCTACTGCAGCCTGCCTGGTAATAAATCTAAAACTGCAATAAGTAGTTTTTTGTTCGGGCAAGAAAGAGTAATATCATTTCAAAGTACAAGTATTTAAAAAGGCCCAGCATCTCTCACCTTTAGCTCACTTTTTTTCTTTGAACCTTCTTGCATAGGACCCATCTAGGAGTGCTAATCAGAATGACTAATGATCTTCCCATCCACATTGCTGGCCCTAACTTGGCTGTAACTCAGGCTTGAAGCATCCATACCACACTTATGAATTCAGTATATTTTACAGACAGCTGGCTCATGGCTTGTGCTTCGTCTCTCTGGCCAGTTGAGTTGGTGAACTTGAGTCTATGCCGATGTGGGGTGTGTGCTAGAGTGCTGCTTTTCTGAGTAGCTCTGGTGCAGGTGGCATCTTAATGCTTGGTTTGGGGCTTGGACAGTGGCATTGGGTGGCAGGTTTGGGAGAAGGGTCAGACATCCAGTTACCTGATGGCAGTGGCATGCTTTTTTAGGTGGTTAGGATCTCAGCTTTGCGGGCGTGTGCATGTCTGTATGTACACGTATAATGTGAAGGAGGTTTAAGAGAACGGTATCACGAAGACAAAAGCAAATATGGGTTGTTCATTATTAAGATAACATTATCAGGATGAAAATATTTAGTTGTAATGCATTAGAAAAGTAAAAATCAACATTGCCATGTAAAAGCATTTTTAGCTTTTTCCTACATCCCCTTTTATATGCTCAGCCTGATTGTTTGCGTGTCCATCTCTTTGTGAACAGCTGGTGAAATCATTATGAAGGACCTAGTGCAGGAATGCCTGAGAGCTGGGTGGTAAGTGTAAGCATTAATTTACGTAAAAATTATAACAACTGATTAAATGTTGTCATTTACTAAATGTTGGGATTTCTGGATGTAGATTTTTTGATTTTAAAACTAGTAAAAACTTACGGCATTATTTCATAAAATAAGAATCTTAAAGTTGATTGAAAATTATATTAATAATAATTGGATAATAGCTGAGGAGGGATCATAATATTTAGCCCTTCTGAACATTGTCAGCCTGTGTCTTAAGCAGGTTTTCTTGCTATTTATATTTATAGAATATATAAGGGACATAGGAAAACAAAAACATGCTACATCAGAATTTCATGTTTCTTACCTTAGTAAGTGGTTGTGTCCCTTTTTTATTCTGTGGGAGTTTGAGGTACTTAATTGATTGCAATAAAATAATTATAAAATGGCAGCTGTTGACAGATGTATGTTTGAAGTTCTGTATTCATATTCTCTCAACACTGTTAGACTCCCATCTTTAGTCATGGAAACTTTTGATGTTATACAAGACTGCTACTAATTTATTTTATTTTGGTGGATGCATATTAAATGCAACTGTTCAACTTGGGTTTTGTAAACATATTTGCAAATACCGGTAGCTTTAATTTTTCTTATTGCATAATTACTGAACACAATTTGAAGCTTCAAATGTGTATTAGGCAACTTCCAGTGGATTGAGAGAGCCTAGAGCGATTTGGCCCTTTGAAGAGAAAATAGTGCCTGCACACAACTTTCTAATATTGCTTTCAACTGCTGTTAGCTATGTTTTCACTCTTTTTTTTTACCTTGTTAACATTCCCCATTTTCATAACTGTAGCTGTGACTGCTGTTTCAGGAGCAGAAAAAACTTGCTTCCTAGGCTCAGTAATATCTTGTCTGTTGACAATGAATAACTGCTTTGTCACTTGTGAGTGCTCTTTTCCCTGTTGCAAGGTAGCGCCGCATCTTCATTCATCGTATACGCCATTAATCTTCTGTTGAGAAGCAGGTCTGTGGCTGTTAGGGATCTGCATCTTTCTAGCCTTCCTGGGGTTCTGGGAAACTCTAAGGATAGGGCTGGAGTGGCCCTGCAAAAGTCAGCTGCATGGCTACAGGTTACCTGCTTAGACTCTAACAATGTGCTTTGTGGAAGACCTTTCCAAGATTGCTTTTATTCCTCCTTTTACCCCAAAATAAAAGACTTTTTTTCTAACTCTTTCCATGTCTTCTAAGCCATACTTATCTGTCCAAAATGCCTTCTATTTCTTACCTCAGACATAATTTTTATCTTATTGGAATCAGCAGTTGGTAAAGATTTGGCCTTCAGATGATTAAAAACATTTGAATAAAAAAATTATCCACAACCACTCAACTATATATAAGTTTCCAGATCATGATTTCAAGCAGAAACAATTACAAACGCTTATTTTAACCAGAAGCTATTTTTTCTGCCCTCTCCCAATTATGATCCCAGGAGGTTACTGATCCTAATTTAATTGCACAGAACGGAGCAATATTTTTCATTATGAATGAGCTAACAGAAAGATTTAAGTAGTTGCTTATGCTGTTTAGACTGTATTTAAGTTTTGGGGAAGAACAGGATACTAATATTGAAAACGAGACAATGCGTATACAGACAGACTAATGTAGAAAGTCTAATTAAAACAACATTGCCATGTTCTATGTACATCAAGCTTTTTTTCCTGCAGTTCATCATTGGGAAAAATCTCAAAATGAACAGACATGAACACATAAATTTACTCCAGAGCACTGTATATTTCAGGCCTGTGCTTTAGGTGAGTTCTCCAGCAAGATCTGCAGAATTCAGATGATAATTTGAAAAGACTACTCAATCAAATATACACAGGGTAAGATTTTGTCATTATCTACAGCTTGATCAATGTTTTATGTACTACCAGAAACTAACACTGCGTATCTTTGAGCTAAAACTCTAAGCATTTAAATCAGTTCAACAATACCTATAGGTAGAGGTGCTAGAAATAAAGTCTATGCAAGTAAAAATTATCTCTCTAACCTCAGTTTTGAGGGGGCAAATTCTGTTCAGTAACACTGTAAAGTGCAGTGCAACCCGTTTTCAACAAAGGATGCAAGTCCAATTTAGTTTGCAAAAGTTTATTCCATCCGTGTGGGTAAGGACAGAAGCTCTTGCAGGACCAGCCTCTGAAATGCCTTCCAAGAGAACAGGGGAAACTTAACTCTTTGATCTATTTTACAAATATAAAGGTCATACTTTCAAAATAAAATTCTGAAGTTAATAGTACTGAAAGCCATATTTATGTCATCTTTAAAAAGCATCTGGATTTTCAAAGCGTTTTAGCTCTCGATCTTAGAGGCCACAATTACATAAAGAAAAAAAAACAACTGAATTCTTTTTGATATGGGACTTAACAGAAGCACATCAGTGTCGCAGGATTTTTAATACTGAGTGATGGAAGAGTGATGTTAGAAATACATGGCAGCATACATATATTTTTTTTGTACTTTTTGTTTCCTACTTGCCTGTTAGGGCTTGCAGGCAGAAAGGATTGCCTACCTGATGAATCAGTTGTGTATTCAGTACAATCTGTTTAAAATATGTACAGCACTGGAAGTGCATGCAGAATAAGGTAAATTAAACAAGCTACCATTAATGAATTTTTCAGGCATATTCTACCTGGTACTCAAGGCTTTATGTGCTACCACTGCTGAGCCACTATTTTTGTTGCCCTTGAATCCTTTTTCATGAGGCTGTCCAAAACTGTCTCTGGGAGCAGAGTCTGGCTGACGGAGCTGCAGTTGGCTGTGCCCTTTCTGAGGGAAGCGCAGCTGTTCCGTAGCACACCCAAATTGTGTCCAGAAGAGCACCGCTTTCCATGGAAGAATCTTTGGGGGGAAAAATGTCCAGACGTGGATCCAGAATGCTCCGTGTCATGAATAAGTACAGGCAGGGTTGGCGCGAGAAGCAGCAGTATGCGTGGGGAAGGGTGGCCGCTGTCGAATGTGTGTGCAGGCATGGCAACAGAAGACACGGAGACTACCAGGTACCAGATTCAACGCGCTTCACTTCCTATTAGTTTTGCTGATGCACAGAAACATTTTTGGCAAAGGCTGAACTTTCCTTTCTGGTTTGTACCTAGTTTTGTTTTTTAATCTTATGGGACCTAGTGAGGTAACGTGGTGTGACTCATCAGGCTGGTTTCCGCAGCCAAAAGTGTGCTTGATATATGCTTCTAAATTGTTACTCTCAAAGGTGTTCTTTGATGGCAGGACTGCAGGCCCTGCAGTTTTCTGTTGGGCTTCAAAAAACCCTTCTGCAAAACTGTTTGTTTTAGGGTACGTTGCTTTTATCTTTGCTAACATTAAACAATTTTTCTGCTTCCCCTTTTGCCTTCTGTTCTAATTCATTTCTCAGTGCTTCCATTTTTGAGCCCACAAATGTGATATGCTTTTTATTCTTCATGGAAGCTGCAGCTAGAAGCCATATAGTGGCTTGATTTACATGTTGAACACTGACGCTACGTATTCAGTGTCTCTGCATAGATGCATACATGCAAAGAACTAGCTATTCCCCCCTAATTTTAGGTGATGATCTAGGGCATGGTTTTTTTCAGAGCTGCATCTAACTTTAACTTGAGCTGGCCATGGTAAATGAAGCAGCAGGAGCCGCAGGAAGCGGTTCATTCAGCCTGTGCTTTGACTTCCTCTGGGCATTACCTGGTTTCCTCCATTTGCTGTGCGTCGAGCCAAGGGTAACTTCCTACTTAGACACCAAACTTATTTGTTGTTATGTATTTTAGGCTGAACTAATTTTCTTATACCAAGTCTGAAGCATCTGGGTTTGCACTCTAACTACAAAGAAGAGAAGAATAAGTGTGTGTGGGGAGGGTTTGAAACAATTTGGGAAACTTGAAACAAAATTGGCTTAAATAACTCTCTACACTTTGTGAATGGCCATGATTATTTTGTTCTGATTCAGCTAATTACATTTCCAACGAGGATAACTAAAGATCACTACATCGGATTCTCTCTGATTGAATGTTAACTGCCTTATGAATTTTTAATTTTTGTGATATTACTTGATTGCTTCTTCATCCTGGTATTTACTGATAGGGAAATTTGAAATAATTATTTTTCAGGCCAAACATCAGAATGCATTTGAGCACTTTGAGTTGTAGTAGTTTCAAAAGAAGTAAGTGATTTTGTCAATATTCAAATGGCTTATCGCTCACGATTTTCAGAGGATCGGTTCACACTTCCAAAAGTAATTTGAAAGCTTTTAGAAGCATCAAAGTAGTCCATTTGAAGATTCCTAGCATTCAAAAACTGGCAGGGAAAAAAAGCACATGCAAAGACCCACATTGTCTCCTCTGCTGGAATGCAGCAGTTCAGGAGCAGTGGAAGATTCATCATCCTCTAAAAAACCTGATCACCCAAATTGGTTTTCTTTTTAATTGTTCTGGATTTCTGTAAGATGTCTTAGTGTCCTTGAAACCTTTCAAAGAACATAGAGCTGCAATGCCCTGACTTTTCATGTAAATCAGTTGCAAGATTTGTGGGAAAGTGTCAGAAATGCAAACTATTTGTTCAAGATGTTAAAAGAAATGTGCGAAGTGTTTAAAAAGGAGAACAAATGCTCAGGGCACTGCATTTTCACTGCTTCTGAGATGGGGACTTCATTACTGTTGACCTCGAAACTGACACTTCAGGAAGTAGCCTGTACTTCTGTATATGTTTGTTTTAATTCTTTTTAAATGTCATATTACCCCAAAAGTTGTCTTAAGCTTGAGTCTGAAAACCTAATGGCTGTATTGTTAAAGGACCGATTTCAATATACTTTCTGGCAGGAAAAATGACTCACACAGCTGCCACTCTGTCCCTAAAGCTGGAACACTAGGTCTTGGTGCTTAAAGCTGTATGAGCACTAAAGTCATAAACCTAAAGTAAGTACCTACGTATACACACAAGACACGTACCTTGTGTACACATTGTATGCACCACATACCTATGTCATTCTGTCTAACCCAGCTAGGATTAATTATAGGGCAATCTCCTTAGTTCTCTGTCACATTTTTAGAATAGTTTAACACAACTGTTGTTGCTTATGTCACTTCTGTACCCGTTTTGTGAAAAAATATGTTCAGACGTTTCTCTTCTACAATTTAGACATATTGAAGAAAGAAAGAGACAATCACTTTTTATACTAAATTAAGGCTTGAAAGAGCTTTTTTGTTTCAGACACTAAAACATGTGGTTTCAAGCAAAACTGAGAGATTAAGTCTGTCAGTTGAATAATAATTCATGCTTTATTTATGACAAAATGCAAATATGCTAATGAGAAGATTATTCAGCTTGGAATGAATATTTGATCTCTAGTGTACCTTAGGTCAGGCAAAACTTTTCAACTAGAAGAATCACACCAAAGTGATGGCCAGAAGTTTGAAGTTGGGTTATATTCAAACGTGTAAATGAGGTATTGGTAAATTCTGTTATGTCAGTAAGTAGTATTTTTGTCAGTTGTGCCATAGGTTGTATTTGAATAATTCCAGAAAGCAATGGTGCTTCTTGTTACTTTGGAGTTCCGTGCTTCAAAATACAACTATTAGGGAACACAGAGTTCAGCTGTAAAGATCACTAAAGGCAGTCCTTCCTCCTTATCAGCTGTATTTCTTCCTGCATACCAGTGGTATGCCACCTCCATACATGAAGGGCAAGTGGCTGCATTAGCCCAAAACTAAGCAAAAGAGCCTTCACTAGGTGAGTACACGATAAGCAAAAGGTGGTTCTATGACAAATGCTCCTTTCCAAAGACTGACCGAGCAACTGCTAGAGTCTGCATACCAAGGGAAGTGTTCTCTGTACGACTTCTTACACTTACCGGTACGTTTTTTGATCAGCAGAGAGGAGTTTTGGCTCCGAGTATGATCTCGGTGCTGGACTTCCAGCTGCTTGCATGCTGGTTTTGATGCTTGCCAATGCTGGAAATAAGAATTTAAAAAAGTCTGTTAGTTCAAGGGCTGCTTTTACAGTCCTGTGCTGGTTTTGGCTGGGATAGAGTTAATTTTCTTCACTGTAGCTGGTATAGTGTGTTTTGGATTTGGTGTGAGAACAGTGCTGATGGCACATTGAGGTTTTAGTTGTTGTTAAGTAGCGGCTAAGTGTCCCTAAGTAGTGCCTATACTAGTCAGGGACTTTTCCAGCTCCCCATGCTCTGCCAGGGGCACAAGAAGCCGGGAGGGGAGGGGGCACAGCCAGGACGGTGACCCCAACTAGCCAAAGGGGTAGTCCATACCTTATGACGTCATACCCAGTATATTAACTGGGGGAGTTGGCCGCGGGGGGAGCGCTTGCAGCTCGGGGACTGGCGGTGTTGGTCGGTGAGCAGTTGCAGCACTTGTTTGCTTTGGTTGTTTATTCCCCCTTCCCCCCCTTATTTTCCTTTTCATTATATTATTGTTGTTGTTATTGTTTTATTTTAATTATTAAACTGTTCTTATCTCAACCCACGAGGCTTCTCACCCTTGCCCTCTCCGTTCCCTCCCCCATCCCGGCGGGGGCAGGGAGCGAGCGGCTGGGTAGGGCTGAGCTGCTGACCGGGGCTAAACCAGAGCAAGGGCTTGTTGCAATAATAGGGCTTGCTTTCTCAAAACATACCATTGGACTTCTCCATGAAGCTGTGCTTTGCAGGACATCAAATCTGTTCACCTGGTTTGAAGAGAACAGGTTTTTTTAATAGACCCTAGAATAGAAAACTTTTGATTTCTATTTTCTGTTTTATATTTCCGTGGGATTGTATCTGTGAACCGCTGTTCAAAGGATTTAGGCATCTCTCCCCACTCTCCCTCCACAGCCTCCTGAATGGATATCAAACAACCTTCATAGATGGTGAGGATTTCATGTGCTGTGTATGAATGGCACCTTTTGGCTATCCAAGAGTATTATTTGTGAAAGGCTACAAGTTCATGTATCTTAAAGAAACAGAATATGATACATTCAAGATCAGTGTGTGTCCATATGTGTTACTGAGCTGTAACTGGCTCAGGTTTGAATCCAGGCTGTTGTGCTTCTGAGAAGTTAAACAGTTAAGCAAGTAATTTATAGTGGATAATCTCTATGATGAATTTCTCTTCTTTGCCTATTAACAAATTTTCCATGAAAGAATAATATATCTTCTCAGATGTACTTACTGTTTTAATTGATCTTTTGCATTCATTCTGGTTGTTGCTTTCGAGCCATGAATTACTTGCCGATTATTAGTGTTTAAAATGCATTGATGAATCTTGATTTGAACTTTGACTTTGCTATATGGGAGGATAATTTTTGATGTCCAGGTGGAGACGAAATTAGTTTCTGGTGTGACCCTGCAATCTGTAAGATGAGTATTAGTGTGTGTTTTATCTTTTCAGTCTGGGAGGAACAGAAATGTTCATGAAACTTTTGGAACCACTGTAATTGATGGCATAAACAACATATATGCAGTAGCTTTCTGCTTCACCTACTTGTGTTCAATTGTTTCTAATCCTTTCCTTAAAACAAATGTTTAGGGTCACTGGAGCAAAAGATTACTATATCTTTCTGGATAGTTTTCTCTTGTTGGGGATTTCCTCTGGCAAAAAAACCCATTACTTTTCCAGGAATGAACCCAGTACCTGAAGGATGCAAAATAAGCAGAACAAGATTATCACCTGTTTAGAAAACTTTATCAAGGGACTCCCAAGAATTTCCTTTTGCTTTTGGTAGCACCCTACACGTTTTGCTATTAGGGAACAAATTTTGTTTTGAAGCCATTTTTGGATTCAAAAGTTTATTCAGTTCTAATGTTATCAAGTACTCATTACACTTAGGAAATCATTGGGGGGAAAAAAGGAGGTGAGAACAGCAGTGTATTGATTTAATCTGTGTAAACAAAACAAAAAACCAAACCAATGAACAACAAAACAACCCTATCCACACAAACATAGCAAAAGAACTTTAGGTAAGAAATACACATTGAATATAGGACTGGCCCTTTCATACTGCCCTTGGAATGCTCAGGTGAAAGATGAAGTAAGAATATAGTGCCAGAGAAAAATAATTCTTATGAAGTTAGTTTTCTGGACTGTTGTAGTCCCTAGCATATTCCCCTCTGCCTCCCTTGCTTGCAGACAAAGGTGCACAGTCTGCAGAACTTCAGAGCCCACAAAGTTCATCTATTCCCCTTTATGCTGAAAATGCTGACCAGAAATCAAAGGGGAATAGAGAGTTCAGGCAGGGAAGCTCCATCTGTGACTTAATGTTTTCCATCACATACAGCATGAAATATCATCCCAAACATGAAGCCTGCATCCGTACTAGGAGTAACAGATGTGATGCGCAGAGATCTGCATGCAAATATCTGGATTTGCTTGCAGTTAGATATTTTTGTTTGTTTAAAGAAAATGTGATGCAGTTACTTAGCTTTTAGAAAAAAATTAAATGAATGATGTCAACACAGAAAAAAGTGCTTTTTTGGCTTAGCAACTTGTTAAGCTAATGGGACTTTTTTCTAGTGATATTCTTCATATGTATTCTCAGCATATCCCACCAAAGTCCCATGGAACCATTATAGTGTGTACTGCAAATGTTTATTGCCAACATGATAAATCATGTAACAATGCTCAGACAATCAAAATGGATTTACTAAACAAGTTGAAATCTCATATTTTAACAAAAGCCCTCCTGCAACCCTCAGTAGTAAACAAACCTTCTCACCATTCCATGCACATTTAAAAAAAAAGCAGCAGTTGGTGTGACTTATTTTTTTCCTATGACATAACTTGGAAATTATGCAAGTGACCTATTTAGGATTTTCTAGGGTTTTTCTAGGATTTGCATAATGCAAAGTGATGTAACTATTCTATAACAAAGCAAGGTTGATCAAGCACAAGTAATTTTTTTTAAACATGGTCTGCAAAAGTTCACAGCTTTGAAATAAATCATGCCTGTTCACATTATTTGCTGTGATCACATTGGCACATTTGTGATGGCAGAGGCACTGTACTAATTCATCTGTTGAGACTTGTAAGGAATCAGAAGAATTTCCTAATTTCAGAATAAAAAAATAAGACTCTCCTCGTGTGTCTTTATGCGTTAGAGGAAAAAACTACTAATCAGTTTGTGGAGGCCAGCTGAATGGTGTCTTTTAAATGCTTTGCTCCAAGGCTCCTCCAGCCATGTGTTGTGATGGTGGGTTCTGGGAAAATTGTAGGTGTAGTTGAGAAAGGTGCAAACAAAGAGCGAGACCACCTTTAATTTATACTTTCCTTTGGTTATGTTTCATGTATACTCTTATGCATAATTTTTTGGTTATAGTGCATGAGTTCTTATAAGCTGCACTTCCTTACCATCTGTGACCATTTCTGACTAATTTACACCCACCTATAATGTTCCTTAGCACACAAATTAGCTTGCTTAAAAATCTCCTTTTGGGCCTACCTCTCTTTAGAAAGAAAGCTGTAGTCTGATTTTCCACATAATAGTTGCACAATGTAAACGGAATGGGAATAATTTGTTTTTCCTCTGCTCAACAAAAGAGACAGTGTATGTTCAGGAACTTTTTATTAAAAAAAAGCATATGCCAAGGAATATGTAGCAGTAAGATAACACATGCCTCAAGGAACTCTGAGGCATATACCATTGAAAATATTTTGTTTCTGCATTTCTTTTTGAAAAGAAGTGTCAAAATACAAAAAGCCAACAGGGAGCTGTCACTAATGCACCAAACAGGTTTTATTTACAACATATTTGCACATAGTGCCTTCCAGTCAAAAAAGACATAATTAATGCCCTGAAATACTAGTACGTAAGTTTTGAAAGTGAAAATAACACAGGATAGGCATAAAAATGGAAAATAGGGATCCTGATGTGCAAACACTTATACACAAAATGTGTTCCCCTATGTATGCTCTTACATATATTAGATTGCAGGATTGTGGCCCAAGTACGTACGTCTTTATTGATCTAGGGACAAGTGGTTTCAGAATTTTAGAAAAATTCTGGCGCTTTTAATGGGAAAAACGTCTGCTTGTTTTAAACATACCATATCTTTAGTCACTGTCCAGCTATTTTTGAGTTGCTGGATCTCATCCTCTGATGGACATAGGCAATAATTCCAGTCCTTGATCACACTAAATTTGCACTCAGATGTTTCTTTGAGTAATCCTGAAACTATATTTTCTATGAACCCTGTCTTTTTTTCTTCCTCCTTTTCCTCCCTGATCTCCAATATAATTTTATCATAAGCAGAAATCTAACTGCATTTGCTAAGAAATCCTTTGGAAGACCTTTGCTCCAAAGCAGTGACTGCAAATCACTTACATGTATCATGGCCTCAGGTTGTGCCAGGGGAGGCTTAGATTGGATATTAGGAAAAATGTCTTCTCTGAAAGGGTTGTCAAGCACTGGAACAGGCTGCCCAGGGAAAAGGTGGAGTCACCATCCCTGGAGGTATTTTAAGATGTGTAGATGTGGTGCTTAGGGACAGGGTTTAGTGGTGGACTTGGCAGTGCTGGGTTAACAGTTGGACCTGATGATCTTAAAGGTCTTTTCCAACCTAAACGATTTGACGTATCTCAGCTGCCTTATAACATAGGAAGTCCATATATAGAGATATAGCCATTGATCACTAGTATTGTTCTTTGCTATTGGTTAACTTTTCAGTTTGTGGCACACTGATGGTTCCTTGTAGAGTGTGGCTGCCTGCTTTCCCTTTCCTCTCTTCTACAGGTGGTGACGGGTTCTTGTCATCTGCTCACAAGGAGCCCTTGAGTCATCTGAATGTGGGGCTGTCCTATCTGAGCCATAAGCCCAGTTCCTATCGTCGTCTCAATCCTGCCCAGCCTTACCTTGTCTGTGCTGCCTCGAAAGGCTATTGGGTAGCTGTTGATTCAAGAAGCAGAAAGTGCTATTGAATCTTTATGGTTCCCTGAAAGGAAGATTTCAAAGGTATACAAATAGGAAAGCAGAATGTATATAGATGATTGTAGTTTTCATTCCTTCTTCAGGTCTTGCCCAGGACTTCTTTACAACAAAGGAATAAATCTTCATAAATATTTCATAGTGTCTAACATACTCAGGCCTCCACTGGAACATCTGAACTGTTTTATGATGTAGTAAGTATGATGTCATCTTTACTTCTATGTATGTCATTTTTTAGGGGTAACAGTAAGGAAGCTTTCTAGTTGTACTGATCTATCTAATAGAAACAATAGATGATATTGTGAAATAATTTTTATAGAACCAGTCAGTATTTTCTGACCAAGCTATCTTGGAAAACTGACTTTTTTTTCTCCTGAAAAATGCTATTTAAAATATTTCATGAAGTCCAGTAGGTTTTAAGCAACTGGACCGTTGCATTACGACAGCATCAATACAATAGTTACATTACATTTGAGTTCAATTCTAAGGTTTGTTTCAGGTTTTCCCCCATTTTAATTCATGTTGATATTTATAAATTACTGTTTTAACATATTTTTTGTGGGGTCATTCTGTATGTGAGCAAGCAGTGTGGGTTTTCTGTTCATTTCCTTGTTTGATTTTACCCCTCCGGCTGGTCAGTTTAGCAGTTTGAACTTATATTTCAATGTAAGTTTTTCCTTTCCTGGCTTGTTTTGACTGTGTTCATCACCATAGCCATTTGACACTGAAAGCAGTATCTTTAAGGAAAGAACTAATAAAACTGGAAGTAAGGACTTTTTTAGGAGATCTTTTCCAGTACAGCACTGAAAAGTATTTGCTTTCCACAACACCCTTCCTGCTCTGGTAGGTCCTGTTGTAAGGCAGCAATTACTGATCTTATTTCATCCCAATGAAGCACCATTTTGCAAGATAACATAAGGACTTGTAAGCAGCAGTTTTCTCCAGAAAAGGAACGATGTCTCTGATACAATTGCCAGTTCAATGAATGAAAGATCAGTCTCTCATTCCCAAGTTGTCTTGCAAAAGCTCTCTGAGAAAACTTGGGCGATTGTAGGATGAAGCAGCTCACAGAACAGGATTTTTCTAAGTTTAGAAAAAGTAGAGAAAAGAAATCTTCCTGCCTCCAGACTTTGCTTGGAGGAGAAGCTGCTGTAGCTGTTCTGCAGTGTGATCTCCAGGAATGCACCCAGGAAACTCTGAAGCTCTCCTCAATCTCTTCCTGTGCAAGAAGCTGTGGTGCAGGGAGGTGAAAGAGGAAGACAAAGAGGTATTTCCAAATAATCCAATACTATATCAATTTGCCTCTTTGGAGCCATCTCCAGCATAGACTAATCTCCAGAGACAGGAAATCTAAGCTCAGTTGTTTCTTTTCTTGAAGGAAAACAGTAAGTAATGAGAGCTATCTTGAAGGGAAGTCTAGGTCTCCTGGACTTGGTTTATCTGTGAAAGCCATGGAGAACTGAGCCTAGAACAGAGCTAAACTTGCAGTCAGTCCTCCCAGTTTGCAAGCGTGGTGGCTCCTGCCTCTTGGTAAGGACGACACAAAGCCCATATGAGGGCATGAGGGCTGCTACAGTGCTTCCTACCACCACCCTGAGACATGGACCAGACATTGCTGTGCCTTAGGGCTGTGGAGGAATGTTCTACTGCTGCTCATGGGAAGTGTAGCATATCACCATATGTAGCACTGATACACGTAAACCACCTTTTCTCAGTTGTTATCTTTATTTATATATATAAAAAAGCAGCCAATTATTAAACTGGATCATGTTCTTAATTAAGTCAGTGAAAGTGCAAAATGGGATGGGGGGAAGTGTTTCAAGACCATGTGTAGAATCTAAGTGTATAGGAAAAACTGCCTTACTGGTGTTGAGTGTAGTAGATAGAGTTGTGTGGTGAAACGTTTTCTATGATGCCTAGATCTGTAAGGGTACAGTCTGATGTAACCTTCACTTTATGGCAAAGGTTCTTGAGTACTTAGAAGGATGAGTAATCCTTTTGAATTAAATTATCTATTCACAAGTTTAAATGCTGACATGTTCAAGTACAATAATCTTTTCTTGACTATGTACAACTGATAACTACATGGTGTTCACACTGCTAGTGTAGTTGTTATGCAGTATTTAACAATCCTGCTCTTAATTTAGTCTTTGTTTAAATCTTCTGCCTCTTCAGCACTTTAAATTTTCATTAAACAATGATTTAAAATGAAGTTTTTGGTAAAACACAGACTTAGGGAGAAAGTTTGACAAGAAGAGGTAAATGTAACTTCTTGGGAGATTTTTATCACCTCTTTTTCTTTCTGTCATTTTCATTTCCCTCTTATTTTCTGATTTCAAACTAACTGGACCCGGTTCAAATACTCATGCTATTTTGACGATATTTATGGATCAAAAGAATATGATTTCCATGGCAACTGCTCCAGGGTTTGAGCAAATATCAGCTTTGAAGGTGCTTTCTCTTTTTTGGGTTTGTATTTTGTGCTTATTTGATTAACCCCAGGAGGGATTTAGATCTTGTTTATAAACAGAGGACTTAATTTGAAGAAGAAAAGCAAAGTTCAAAATAGAATGGAGTGTTAAAGATATAGCTGCGGAGTTCTATCAGATTCTTGCTTTGTCCTTGACTATGTAAGCTGGTACAGCTTTCAAAGAGCAATCTTTAGCATAAGAAATGCGATGTTGCCTATAATCATGTTGTTTCATAGTTTCTAAATAAGTGTTCTGAAAGAGTTATTCTTATTTATAGTTTTGTGGGCCACCGGCTGTCCATTTGATGGTGATGCATATGATGTGGGTAGATTACATGGTGAAAATGTAGCTGCTGAGCTGAAGGGATAAGTGTTCTGAATGTTTTTTTTTCTAATATTACTTTTCCAAGTAAGGAATTGCTATAGTTATCACAGATATTTTTTGTGTGTGAGTGCAATTGAAATGTTTCATGTTGTCAAAAATAAGACTGCAAATGCAATCTTTCATTCTGAGATATATTTTATACTGTGCAAAAGTTCTAGGAATTGAACTCAAGCAAAAGTGTTCTGAAAATACTTTAGCGGTTGTTTTCACATGGGTCAAGTTGCAACATCGATAGTACAGTTTGAAAGAGATTATTGGAAGCACAAATACTGTAGATACAGGCTGCCTTTGAACATATGGGTGGACAGGACGGAGCAAATTGGATTTTCCTGTTGAGAAGTGGAAGTTGCTCATATGTGGTGGTTGGTAGGCGAGAGCCTTGCTGGCAACTATTTGTTGCCATTTCATGTTTCTGTTAGCAAGTGATGACTTTCCTTAACTATAGGAAGCTTCCTCTGTAAGCAGTGATGATGATAACTGAACCTGAGTGTTACTTGCAAATGCAAAATGCTTTAGGACAAAGTTTTCCCATTTAGAATGCCTGCTCTGCCTGCATGGTAGCTCCTACCACTCGTAGACCTTAATCCTGAAACAGCTGTAAGATCCTTTTATTCAGTGTACACAGCACCAGGTTCTTCTAAAGAAGTCTGTATTTATTGCCTGCCTTTATAAAGAAAAGTATTAAATTCAGAGATTCATGAAATGCATATCAAATTTTGAGAAGTATTTAAAGAATTGTTGAGAAGTCAGTGATACTAAAAAATAATGAATCCTTGACTTTAAAGATGGAATAATTCTTGCTAAGGCTCACCTTTTCTGACTGTGTTCAGAAGTGCTGTTGTGTGTGTGTGTATGTTTATGCATTTCCATGCCCACACACAAACAGCTGTGGGAATCCCTACATTTGTCAATGTAACATTTATTCTTCGTTCTGCCTTGGTGCTGGTATCTCAAGGAATGAGGCAGGGGACTTGTAGGGCACAAGAGAATGTGATTACCTCATGAGTAAATTTTAACTACGTGTCACAGTATGAATTCATGAGAAGGCAAAAACTGAGGCTGCATGGGCGTTTCCTAGTTCTCTTGTATGTACATGAAACGTCTTTTAGAGAAATTAAGGTATTGGTTACAAGCAACAACACCTCCCCGTGTGTTATCGGCAGGGTTAGAAATCTTACTTTTGGGCATTGTGCCATCAGTTGCTAACTCCTGGGCTACAGCTGGTGGAGTTCCAAAGGTTCTAGAGGTGGGTAAAGAGCTGAAATCTGTGTAGAAGAAAGAGAAACTGGAAAGGGGCTTCCACTGTGGACCAGTTCAGTGCCAACTTCGAAGACTTAAGCCCCTTTCTCCTTTATCCTCCCCCAAATCCACAAGGTAAAGAAGGACGCATGGAGAACCACGCGGGAATGTGCTGGGGTCAGTATGTAGTGTTGCGGGGTGAGTATTCATATTCCGGTGGGGATGGCAGGCTGCACGGTTGTTACGTTAAGACGATGCTGTATTACTGTTGTTGCACCGTTACAGCGACATGCAGTGCACTGCAGCAAGCAGTAAATTCACAGTGCCTATCACCACGCGGCTGGAGGTCAGGCGGCCTCAGTGACAGCCTGCAGAATTGCAGGGCTTGCCTTGTTTCACTGTTGTACTTGTTCTGTCTCTTCATTCGTTTTCCACTGTGTTGATGATGCATCCACCAAGGCACTGGGCAGTAAGCTGTGTTATCCTAATCGGTTTTGATTAAACACTGCTCAGATCTTTTGCAGCCTAAAAATAAAGCAAAGGCACTAGGACAGGTTTTTGGTCTCTTCAGGGAACCACTCTTTAAACATCCTGGTTAGGTTGTTGGGAGCTGCCATGTTGACTAATTTTGATTACCAGCCTTTAAATAAATGCAGTATATGGATGTGTTTTATGGGACATTGGGGTGGGGGGGGAAGATTTAATACTTTTAATATTTTTCTATGTCACCACCCACCCTGTCAGCTGGCATCATATTTTTCTGGCTTTGATAATGTTGTTCATTAAAGAAAATAACAGAACAAGGTAGCTTTGGCTGCTCAGCTTCTCTGTAGTCTTGAATGTTGTGTGTCATTTTGTGGTACTACGTGACTGGGAAGTCCTGGATGCCAACAGTAACGCTCTCTAAAAAGCCAGATAGTAACAAACCTTTCTAGTTTTATTTTCTAATTTATTACTTTGTTCCTCAGGGAGCTAGGGCATAACTCTGTTTACAATGTATTTATTTTTTCAGACCTATATAGAAATGGAAGTGCTTGACAAAATACTATGAATTTTTCCTTAGTCGTCTTTTGTTGTTTTTTTTAATGTAATCCTGTGTGAGGAAACCAGGCTGATGCCCTCCTGTGAGGGGCCTCCTGTACTTGCACAAAGCACTTTCTTTGCTAGACCCAGATACTCCTTTTATTGTAGTCAGGTTACAGGTACCACTTAGTAGGAACGAAAGCTGATTGTAGCTAAGAACTGGCAATACTGACCAAAGTATTTTGGTTAGGATTATTTCGCTAAATTTCATATTTGAATTATGATATTAGGATAAAAGAGAATCAGAATGTTTTTCAAGATTTTTAACTGGAAGCGTGAAATCAAAAGGGGTAACATTTCAAGAGTCTGTGCAATCAAGCACATGTTGCACTGAGTATCTTATGGTTTCAATTCATCCATGCAAACATACTCTAGTTTGGTGTATTCTCACAAAAAGGTTTTGTAAACTCTGGTCAACCTACTAAAGTTCAAGAGTTGCAAGTTTGTACTGAAATGAAAAGTCAGGAAATTTCTTTTTTGCAGATTCTGCACTGAGAAGCACGTTTTAAGACTCTGAACAGGATAAAACAAAATTGTTATAGCTTCAAGTTTCCATGTGAATGTTTCTTATGGTTCTAGCTGTGAAGTATTTCTGGTCTGTTTGGAAAGTTCACTGCTTGTGTACTTTTTAAAACCAAGAATGGCTTTAAACAGCTTTGTTGGGGTGGCTTCTTTAGTGATGTCTTTTTAATATTTGAGAATTGTAAGTCAAATTATGTACAGACATACCTGGTTGATTTAGTCTGTATGTTTTGCATACTAATTTTATCCTGGTAGAGCTGTATTTAATTCAACTGAGTTACCTTTGATGTTTCTATGAGTTCTGAAGTAAAACTGCTTTTTTCTAACTCAGGAGCTGAATAACTTCTGAAGGGATGCTAAAGGGATGCTCCATGGTGTGCCATGCACCTCAGCTCTTTGGTAAGAGGGAACTACAGATAAGTGGTTCTTTGGTCACATCAAGCATACCCTGGTATGCTGTTTCTTTTCAGAGTAAACCTAATCTACTTATTTCCTTGCTAAAGGGTAATATTTTTGAATCTTGGCTAGAGCATCCTTATTTTTTTTCCAGGTATATATAAATGTCCTGTTTTCAGGAGCAGATAAACTAGCAAAGTGCAAATTCCACTTAAGTAGTGTTGAACTATTTCTATCAAATAGAAAATTCAGTGTTTCAGGTCTATATATAACTGAGCTGCTAACAAATGGGATGCTTTGACTTCAGGAGAGGTAATAGCATACAGAGACTTTAACCTTTAGGTCATTTGACTGAACGCTGCCTGATTTGCCATAGAACAAAAGTCATTTGAGTGTGGTGGCTTCACTGGCCTGTGTGAAATGAGTTAATGGCTTCAGTTTGCCTCACAGAGGAGAATTCTTGTTGCAGGTGGCAAAACCTGTTGGAGGCTCTTCCAGCAGAGATGTTAACATTGGACTGTGAATGGAGGCAGATGCCCTCCTCCTGTGCAGGAAGGACATATACAAGGAAGAGTAGGGACGCTTGTGCTGCTGCCGCCTGATCCCTGCAAACATACAGCGGGTGCCAGTGCTGCCATACTCCCGAGGCAAAAATGCCTCTTTTACTTAAATTTGACAGAATGAAAAATAGTGACTAAAATGACTAAATAATGAGTAAATGATAACTAAAAAATAAGAGCTAAGTTCTACCCTGTGCTGAACCTGCATTTGTGCTACTCTGGGGATTCCTGGAGCTGTGAAACCAAATACAGAGCGGCATGGGGATCCCTGGGCTTAGAGAAGCTGTGAGGCCTGCCCTCCACCCTGGCCCTCCGTGGCACTGTCTGTTCCTGATTCTGCTGTGTTTCCACTCCTCGGTCATCCGCAGCGGCCTGCAGCCTGGCCGCGCTTGCTGTGTTAGCGCGACACTGCAGTGGCAAGTGAGCTGCAGTCAGTTTTTCACAGGCGCTCCATCGCAATTAGTGCCTTTACCTAAAAAAACTATTTCACTTCTCTCTGGTTCCCTCTTGAGAAACTACTGTTTGCTCATGCAGAGTCACAATGGAAAATGTCAAGTCATTTGGATTTGCCAGGATCTGGGGAGGAAGGGAGAAAGCCCCATGACAGAAATAACTTTTATGAGGGTGAACCAAGCCAGGCATTTAACTCCTCTTCATCGTATGGTTTTATTATGTAATGCTTTAAATACAGAAGAGGAAGACAGGTGGCAAAGAGCAGGAGAGGACACCAGCCACTGGAGAACAGGACTATGTGGTCCCTAGGCAGTGGGGATGAATAGCAGGGAAGGAATACAGACACAGATGTAACATTAATGGAGGCGTACAGGGCTGACCCAAACACGAGATTAAGAGCAGATATAGGGTTCATACCATGTGATATCTTCTTTCCCTTGCTCTCTTTCTCTCCCTCCATGTTGTTTTAAATTAATTTCCCTGTGTGGCTCCAGCACTGTTGTGATTTCTTTCCCCTGAGGACTAGCTTTCTATTACTTTTGGGTACCGTGTACCTTTCATTTTTGTTTTATGTTTAATGGAGTCTGGGCATGAATGTACAATAGCCTGAGATGGTTGCATTTTTCACAAGTCATAAACTGTTGTGTGTCCTGTTTATGGCAGTGATATTGATAGGAGACTAAGTGAAGTAGATAATTACAGACAAAATTATTTGGATTCTTGTTAATTCTGTAAATGTGCAGAGTTAAGTAGCTATCACTAGGTCACAGGAACTAATTGTTCAGCACTTTAAAAAGAAATAAATAAAATAAAAGTAACAGGACTTTGACTTCTCCAGTTACATAGCTGGAGAATCTGACCGTGGAGATGCTGTTTCACATTGACAAAACATTCTCGTTTGCAGCCCTACAAGTCCCAAAGTTATCAGGTTTTTAAAAGGCAATGCTTCAACTGGCTTTAGACCAGATTTCTTTGTATTAGACCAGATGAGCTTCACCAGAGTCCCAAAAAGCCAATTTCTTGAGTTCTTGCAATGAGGAGTTCAGGACAATGCAGTTTGTTTAGTTATGATAGCAGTAGTGATACAAGAAAAATAAGCTCATATAAATCGGTGCCAGATCTATGCCATTTCAACACATCCTCTTGTATCTCCCGCTAGCTATCTGTCTCTGCATTTATAGTGTGTTCTTGCTGTTGAAAGCCTGTTTACTTCTCTATGTTATTTTGCTTGTAAGGTTGTAATAAGGCTAAAAGACTTGATTCTCCAAGCTGCTAAGTACCTCTTGTGTTGTACCGTACACCCTCAATTTCTATTGCTTCAAGCACTCAATACCTTACGAGATCCTACCATTCTAGAAAGAAAAATGCACTCAGTGTTTTGCAATTCTCTGATGAAAGTCACTATAGCCTATAGAAGTGCCAGGTGTAATTATTATTATTCAGGCATTGTACCAGTAGCATCTATTTCTGCATTTCACTTATTCTTCAGAAATTTAGAGAAATGGTTCTCTGTCACCAGAGATGAGAAGGTTTTAGTATCTCTATCATCCCACACTTTTTACCTGCTACTTATTTGTCTGTCAAAAATGATTCCCCCAACTTTCTTCTGAGACCCTGATAGGTGCCAGTTTTTATTTAAGAATTAGAAACAGAAGCAAAATTTTTAGAAAGATTACATACCTGTACTTTTCCTTCTCCTAAAGTACAAAGTCTACATGAATAATTATCCTAGTAGTATTTTTTCAGTCTCACCATAACTAGAGTTTGAAATTTATTTGAACTTTTCACAAGAAGTAATATTTGAAATTAACTTTCTCAGTGATCTAAATGATCTAAAGGGAAGTTGCCTCTTGCTGTCTTTTGTAATACTTTTGGAGAAAGTCACCATTGTCAGGTCCAACTGAAAAGTCTTTTTTTTTTTTTTAACAAACTGAATGCTCTGATACAAGGGAATTCCATCTCAATCATCTTGTTCACTGAAAAATTAAGCACTACTCTAGGATCTTTCTCTAGTTGGTAGAGAGGGCAAACAGCTCCACAGGGCAGTACAATCCCCTACAAAAGACCTGATTTAGGATGGAGTGAGTTTCTCTCTGGAGGCATTCATCTTTCTTGACTATGGAGATACATAGGTAATAAACCTAGACTAGACACCCATGTTTCAATGTTAAAAAATAATCTGAGTTGATTCTTACCATAAAATCATGTATTATCACAACCAAATGATATGCTTTTGGCATCCGAGTTGAAGACGACTGTAATTAGTCATTATCTCTGAATCGTTACTCAAGCAAACCTTTAAGGGAATTGTTCTTGATTAATGATTGCAGGACCAAGATCTGTAAGAATCTCTGTAGAAGAGATCTTTGCTGCTTTAATGAGTTTTAGTTCTGAAATTCATTATAGCTGAGCTGGCCTTGTGAGTGGCCCTGAAGAATGATTTCTTTCAAAGTATGCCGCTAGCACTGAGCTGGATAAGTATTAGTAAGTTTGCAAAAGCCCCTTACAATTTTCTTATTTTTTAAATTTTTTTCTTAAAGTGGAGTCCACTTTTGTTTCTCTTAGCGTATCTCTTAGTTTTCTTTTTGTAGAATGTGTGAGAAACAGGGCTAGAAATGTGATTATGTTCTTGGCTATGTAAATCAGAGTAGCTTCACTGGCTGAAAACACTGTCTTACTGTTTCATTAAAAGATGAAAGCTGTGATTGTTTGAGCTTCTTTGTTTACACATGTACATATGGTGCCCCAGTGCAGGAGACTTGTTCCTGTAGTCCAATACTGAAAATGGGGAATCCTGTGTGTGTCTAACTTCTACTATTGATTTAGCTGAAGCAGGTATGCCGAGAGGCTATATGAATAATAATTTGTTAGAAATGTTAGGTGTTTGAATTGGAGGCAACTGAGAATTCAATGTAAATTTAAAATTTATCTGTACTCTAAATGTAGTCAATCTAATAAAAGCATATATGAAGAACGGAAAAGGGATTAAGACAATTTTCTTAGATAATGGCGGGGAGTTCTGTTATTTAAGGTGTTGACTTTTAACAAAGTAAGAACAAACCTTAATGGCAAGTTCTTATATCCTTTGAGGTTTCATTCTATTTTAGTATTTCCTTTGATTTTGCTGCTAGATAGGTGCTTCAGATCTTAGCAGTTGGGTCTCAAATGTTAGTTTTCATTTCGGAAGCAGAGGGTCTGGAATGAGATAAACCGGAGAGATCACTCTAATTCCTTCCTGCCTGCCCTCTGCCCATCCATGTCCCGTGTCAAACCCCGCCTTTAGCCCCACTTAGTTGTTTCCCTCTTCTTTCATAAAAAGTGCTGTCCTCTCCTGGAACTTACTAATCATCATTCTGCAGTAGTAGCTTGACTGAGAGATCTCCGATTCAGGCTGTGGACTATGAAACACAGTTGTTGGTTTTTTGTTTGTTTTATTTTTAATCTGTAAGCACATGCTCTTTGCTAAAAAACTTGTGTGTGCACTTTTTTTAAACTACAGTGCATTTTAGCACAATGTGTTATTGTTAGAGCTTGTGTGAATTTGACTTCTCTAAATCTGCTTTTATTTTTAAACATCCTGTCATGGAAAAACTTTATTCTCCATTGTTTAGTCACAAAAGGATGTTTTGGGTTTGGTTGTTGGTGGTTTTTTCTTTTTTTTTCAGCCTCACGTAACATTAGCTTACTGTTATTAGTTTTAACAAGATTTTTACTCTTGTATCAGGTGATAATCAGTCTCTTCTGCCTTAATGATGTATTGCTGAGAATTGAAATTTGGGTCTACAGTCAAGTAAGAATGCCAGCTGCCTACAGCTGGGAGAGGTTTGGGTTCTGCAGGTTTCTAGATTGGTCTTTAAAGAGATGTTTACTCCAATAATCACACTAATGTGGTATTTTAGACAGAAGTCGGAAAGCGACTCTGTTACCCCCATTCTCTATGTTGCCTTTTATTTCCAGTAAGGCTGTCTGGCCAAACCCACTTTGAAAAGTAGTACACTTAATTTCCCTTAAAAAAAAAAAATGAATGGGAAAGATTAACAAACATATCTTTTTTCCTTGACAGCTGCCTATAGCAATGTCTTTCATAAAGTTCCCTTTCTTTATTTTTCACAGAAGGAAAGCAAAGACTCAAAGTTCAGAACATGTTAATCACAAGATGTAGAATGTAGTAGTTTTCTGAACAGGATCTTAGCTCTGTCCAGGCCTTTTTACTGCAGTGGTTTCCAGCTGCTTCCCTCAAAACTATTCTAGGTGAGAGAGAATCATTAGGAAGCAGTTGCACATGTAAAACTAAAATTTGTAGTGCTGTTTACATTTCCCTGCCCAAGAGACTTGTAGTATCTTTGAGTGTGTGTACACATAAATATAAATACATATATATGCATATGCAGTCTTCTGCTCCCAACTGTTACTACTTAAACTTGGATTCTTTGCATTCCCCTTGTAGCTATGTTAGAATTGCCTGCTCTTAAACAACATGGTAAACTGTCATGATTGTAATTTTATAAGCTACTTGGAGACTACAGAAAGGAGAAAAAAAAAAATCTCTAAACATTGATGGACCTGGCTGGTCAAACTTCAAATTTTCCTACCTGTATTAGTTGAACAGATGACTTAATTCTTCCTGGAAGACAATTAAGTGCTTCTTCACCTGCATGAATTACTAAATTGACAGAAAGACACCAGAGGGGGGAGTCTGTATTATCTATTTAATAGGTGCTGGACAGAAAGAATTACTTTGAAGAATGCTTCATACAAAACCGATGACATCATACCTGCTAATCTCAAACGGTACATGGGAAGGAGTTACTTAGATCCCTTCATGTCTACATTTATTTTTTTATACCTTGTAATCCTTATACTATCCCTATATATATATATATATATATATAACTGTGTTCTACTATGAAGGATGCTGGCTAAATGGTTTGCATGAACACTCTGAGCTCGGTTTTGGATAGACTGTCATTGGTATTATTGTTTATTCAGACTGGTTTATGTTCTAAACTTACACAAATACAAAAGGTGATATAAATGAGACCAAACCCTGAACAGTTAATTTGAATTGTTTTTCTGCTTTTAAAATAGAAGATATTCATAGAAGTGTTTAAAAAGGACTCTTATTTCTCTTTTTGCCTCGCCTTTAGTAATAGTATATAACTTAATGAATAACTTAATGATAATCTGGGGAAACCTTGAAGCTGTCTGATTTTTCAGAGGGCAGGTGGTCTTCCTTTGACAAAAGTCTGATTCCCATGCATTGCCAGGAGGCAATCTTGAAAAATCTCAGGTTTTTTTAGAATAATAAGCAATTTGCAGCGTTCAGGCAGTTGTAGTGTAAAACCTTGTAAAAACAGGTATGGTTCACAAGATGTGAAGTGTGAAAATGAACAGTATGATATGAAAGAATAAAAATGCTTGTATTTTGCAGTTCAGCTGTCTTCTAATGAGCAATTAAATTAAGTTTGTCCTTGTTAAGTAGGTGCTTGAAAAATAAGTCGAGTGATGCAGTAATTACAAACACAGAAAAACAAATCCCTCCCTCCTTTTAAACAGCAATCAAAATATTTTTGTGGAGAAGTTGTTACTGCGGAGCTTTTTATACATACTCTAAAATCATTAGGCAGCTAAGTTGAGAAGAACTCAATGACCAAAAACACAGGGTTGGGAAGCTTGAGGAGGTATTCAATGCAAATCTGTCAGTAACTCAGTTTCAAGACTCCACAGGGGAATGATTTAGAGTATGTAAGTTTATAATAGGAACAAATTATGCTTTTACCAAATTGTAAGCAAATTGAGCATAAAAAGTGAATAATGACATTTCACACTGGGTATTTGTTTTGGGTTAATACAGAAAACTTACCCAGCTCTAAAGTGATGGATGATACTTAAGTTAGACATTAAAAAGGAAAACTGATTTCTGGACAGTGCATTGTACATCTGATATGAGAACATTGGCTTTAGTTAATTGACAACTTACTGGGTTCCCCCCATTTTGTTTTAGTGATGGTCAACAATTTTTCACTAGGACAGCAATACGAAGTTAAAGAGCAAGGGCAAAACATGAGTCACTGTCTACAGTGTTCTACAGAGCGGCACTTGTTTTAACTTCAGCAGTGTCACAAGAGCTGATAGTTCATTTACCCATTGCCATTTCAAATTTGTAAACCAATCTGTAAACAACAGCTTCTGTCCATTGCTAAAGGAGAAGCCGCAGCCCCAGCATTGACACACCATTCAGGGAGTCGCACACACACCAACCTAGATGTTCACTGCGAGGACCGGACTCCTTTCACAGCAGGCAGCTCCGTGGAGCTGATGGGTGTCCCTCATACTCACTCACTCTTGGGTGCTTTCTCTCCTCTCAGGCTCAACCCTGAGTTTCCCTGAAGCAGAGCCTCCAACACAACGTATGCCAGACAAATTTATTGAGTGGTACAGTGGTAAAGAACAACTTGAGCTGGGTGCCTCTGCAGAGGGACCCCAAACCAAGAAATCCCTGGGCAATAATACCCTTACAGATCAAGTTCCCCAGTTCCCCTCCCCTCACACGATGGTTTGATCCAATAGCAATGTTCTTATTGGATCCTTTCTCTGCCTCCAGGTGGGACATTCCCTTTCTTATCTTAATGGGTGCAGCTTCTGCTGATGGCTGTGGCTATTTATCGAACATACATAAAATTACACATGTTCCTTTTCTGAGTTAAGTATGGGTGACCTGTCCACCTTGGTAAAGACTGGTGATTATTGTCCTTGGCAGGATAGGTGACACGTGATGATTCTGAGCCCTAATTCGTCCCTACATACTACTGCCCTCTTATCTAAGCTTTTGTCACCTTTGGCTTTTCCAGGAGGGTTTAGCTCCTGCCTTAGATACCAAAAAAAGAGTCAGTTTATTTACAAACCATTAGATACAAGTTTGTGTGGCCACCGAAGTGAATGTTACAGGCATTGCATGGCCCATTTTGACAATTTAGAGCAAGGGTGAGCTAAAGCCAGACAGCTCCACCAAGGCTGTCGGACTGGGCATGACTAATACCTGTGGGCACAGGCTCTGGGCAATGATACAATCTAAAATGAGTTTCACTTTTATGAATGCTATTGAATGATTGGTGAGGCCAATCAATAGGGAGGAAGGAACTATAACTCCCTGAATGCTGGGGCAGAGGTCAACTCGGTTACCCCGAAGGGCATCCAGCCAGGATCATGAGGATGTGTGACCTCTGCAGCTCTGCCCAGTTAGTAACTGCCATCCTGACTGAAGAGAGTCATAGTTACTCGTACCCCTTATCTGTCTGGTTGGCACTGGTTTTGGTGCCGGCCTTCATGTAGCTAAGTAAAAGTTCTGTATCAGCCTATCTAGGTGAAAGTTCACAGCTTGTGGCTTAAGGTTTAGCAAGTGTTGCTACTAATGCTATGGATTGGATTCCATTTGAGCTAGAAAGTGATTTCTACAACACTAGGTATCTTGTCTGTTTTGTAAAATTCCCCTTGCTTCAGCAGTGTGAAAGAGTTGGTCTCTGGTTTATCTCCCTTTGTCTTTCTCACTGTCGCTAGTGGTACTATGGAGCATGTCCTTCAGTTTTGGTCAAACTTATACCTGCTTTTATTTGGCAAGGTGCTGGGTTGCATGGTCAAGGGATCCTGGAATGGAACTGAAGAGCTCAGCTGAATGGGGCCCTGATCAAAACTTCAAGTTTAGACTCAAGCTTCACTAGGGAAAACAAAGCATCAGAATGAAGTTGACTTTAAAAAGGAGGGGAGAGAGGAGGTGGGCTGAGCAGCGCTTTCACTGGGAGCAGTGGAGCCTGCCCTGTCAGAGTTTTACTGAGCATCACTTGTGAAAAATCTGAAAGTGTGGCCTGTGCCCCAGCTAAGAGTTCCATGGTAGAGCAAGAAAAACTAGCAGCTCTTCATTTGGCATCCTCTTGCCTCACACTAGAAAGAGCAGTGCACTCCGCCTTTTAATGCTGGTTTACCTCAGGGAGGCAATGGTAAGCCCATGTGGAGAAAGTCTAGTTGGAAGGGCTTCAGGCACTGATGCTAGATTGCAGCAGCAGAGCTACATATTTCAGTAAAAAAATTTAATTGTGCCACTAAAGGATTTTTGCCCTTCTGTTTTGCATCAAGTAGCATTTTTTTGTTAGTGTCGTAAACTAACACTCCTAACTTAGAAATCAATTTAGTCAGTGTAGCTGTAGTGCTACTAACTACAATTTTCTTGTAGATTAGTTCAATAGAAAGAAAATAAAGTGTTACCGCTTTAAAAACAAAAGCCAAGACATTTCTGAGATATACTGTATGCTGTAGTGCCTCTGTCGTGTGGCTTATCTGCTTTCTGGCCATGTCCAGCACTTTCGGATGTGCAGAAGCCTATTTGGAGAAACCCTGCAGCAGATTCTAGTGCTGTCATGCTTGAAAGTCCCAGATGAGAACTGAAAATCTTCAGGCTTATGGGTGTAACTTCTCCAAGTAGAAAAAGGTGTGAAATGCTGAGGAAAGCTCTGAACAGTAGCCTTTTCCAAGGCTACATTCACTAACTTAATGTCTAAATTATGACTGCTTTTGTCTTAAGATACATGTGTGTGCAGCGTGCTAGTACCATATAATTGTACTCTAAATGGAATGTATTCAAGAACCTCCAAGAGAAGAGATGGGCAATAATATCTGAATTTTACAAAGGAATCACAGTCAGATATGGCAAATCTGTCTTATCTCATATAAGTGTGAATTTCAAATTTGCCCTATAGCTGTCATTGTGATGTAGGTGAGTATCAGCACTTAATAATCAGTCTGTGGCGCTCTGCGTAGATAGGGTGGTAGACCGACTGGAGGTGGTTCACAACTTCTAGCCAGCTTCACAACACAGCATTTGACTAATGTATGCAGGAGCTTTCCAGATGAAAATATTGGACACTCCCAGAGGCTTCCTCAGGCAGCTTCTGGTGTGCATTACAGAATTGGTGAAAACTGCTTCTGTGCTTAAATGTGTTGATCAATATCTTGGGTGGAGAATCTGGTAGTTCCAGTGATTTCTCTGCAACAGGAACTGCCTAGAATTGACCAGCCTGAACATAAATAATATTAAGTAGTCAGTAGAAACTGTTCTGCGCAGATGTGGGATAGAGGAGAATCAGAGGCTGGAATTTAAAAGTGATGGTGATCATTAAAAAAATAAAAGTCCCCCAAACCAAAAAGAAACAAACACAAAACCCACCCAAAACAAAACAGCTTGAGATACAAAAAGTAAGGTCTTATTGTTGAACCCCTTTAGGAATCACTATGACAGTAATTTCAACGAGACCGAAAAGCTTGCTTCGTGTAGATGAGAGAAATTGCTTCAATGGCTTGACTTGGTATGGCACATGGTGTAGGCACTGAACTTTGTATCTGAGTTTTACGGACTCTATCATTTTCTCTGATCTGTACTTATTCTAATCACACTTTATTATTTTTCCTATGTGAAGTGTTTCAAATTAGATTTTATGGTGTTTCTCTTTTCCAAACCTATGTTGCCTTACCACTGTGACTGATTTCTGATCCTTTGGGAAGAAAAGTACATAAAGTCTCTCATTACCAACATTTAATGACATTTTATTCATATCATTTATTTCAATTGCAGGACTTGAATGTCATTTAAACAGCAATTATTTTCCCAATACTATATGTTACCAGCTACGTAGGCAATACATCCTGCATTAAAATGAGTTCGTTTAAAGGAAGAAGATGCTGATCAGGGAAAGAATGTTTGCAGAATAATTTGGCAGAGTGGGGCTCTGGAATGGATTGTGAGGTGGTTTGGGTGTTTCTGATCATGTGAAGTCAATGTAATGTTATTAAAATACTTAAGATAATGTGCACTAGACACTTGGTATGGAACTCATGTGTGGCATCGGACTTAAATGTAACAGAGTCCCTGACTGCTGTGCCTGAGTGTTTTGACACCACACTGAAGCATCAAATCCATTTGATTCTTGCTCTTTCTTCTGAAATTATTACAAAATACTAGTAGTGGTTATTGTACTGTGAGCACTTTGTTGCTAGGCACTGCCTTGAGCCTGATGCTAAATTCCACATGTATCATCAGATAGTTAAGATTTTCTTTTTGAAAAACATAGTTCAACCTGTAAAGCACAACAACTCTGTAGACAGTGACAGGAATTGGAAGTCTAACTGATATTAGTTAGGCTTTGCTGTTTTCTTTGTGGACAGATTTTCACAGGTTTCTTTTCCACTAGGGAAGAAGAAAACTGGTTAATGGAGGAGAACCTGGTTGTTAAGTTCATACCCATCGTAAAGGTGCTTAAAACATTTGGACAGTGACATAATGGCAATGGCAGCAATGCCAGCAGCGATGTTAGAATAGCTGAGGAAAAGTGAATAGGTAGTTGCTCTTCTTCTGTTTCCCTGTGGGATGGAATGAGTGATGGCATTGTTGTGCTTCTCAGGAACAAAAGGTGGAGGTACTGGGGTTTGCTTTGATGCTTTTGGGTAGTTAATAACCAAAAAAAGTAAAGGGAGTGGAGTGTCCTGGAATTGCTGGGATTGGTTCAAACTGCGTAGGCCTTGTGGAGCAACCTGTACCAGTGCAGGTGAGGTGGAGAGCTGGTAAATAGCATTCTGCTGTCCTCGCAAAACTTATCTGGTCACATGCAAGGCATTTGTGTGTGTGGGCTGGACGTTCATACACTTACGTGTGGGTTATCCCTGGGCACAGCAGGTATCTCTAGGCCCTGCACTGGTGACATAATTGTCCTAAGTGTCCCAAGGAGGATGGTGCTGAAGTGACACTTTATTTCTAGATATTAACACATGAAATGTATGTGCATCATACCTGAGATTAATATTCCCTCTGGCAGTTGGTGAGATATCTGCCTTCTTCTGTCAATCCATGTTTCTATTTTTGGACTTTCTTGAGCAAAATATGTTGAACTTCCTAAAACAATCAATTTTGCTCGTGAGTTATTACTGGAAGAATGTGATAATTGTTTTATCAATACAAGGCACAGTCAGTTGCATTTGAAATACCTTCAAAGCTAGTTATCTGTTCACGCTCTCAGGCAGCTTTGGTTGTTGTCTGTGTTTGATTTTGGCACTTAGTGAGTTATTAGTAATAGGTGTATAATACTGAATAACTTCCTCTGCTCAGGAGTGGCTGGGCTTTAAGCCCAGGTCCCAGTGTAAGTCAGGCCATGTTTTGGGCAGATATGCAGGAGGATGGCTGGGGAGGAGGATGACTGCCCCACAGTCCACAGCTGGCCTTGCAGCCAGCTCTGGGGGTTGTCTCACACAGCTGTCCTCTGAGAAGAAAATGAGAAGGTTGTCAAATAGCTGATGATACCCTGCTGTTTCCCTCAGTCATCCACTCTCATTGCAGGAGATTTGCACGCTTGACAGAACCAAATGTTTTTTCCTTTCCTAAGGTAAAAATCTTGGTACAACTCTTAAATTGTTCCTGAAGACTTGTGCCAGCAGGGGCAATGGGCAGGAACCCTTTTCTAAAGGGTTCTCGCTAGCGGGTGTTGGGGCTTCCAAGGGGTGCCAAAACACTGGTCGGTCCTTGTTTGTTGCAGCAGCAAGTATGCTAGTGAAAGCAAAGCCTTCCATCCTTTGACCCAAAATCCTGCTTTTTGAGGGCATAGCCAATGTATCCATTTGGAAAACTTCCAGGTATTACTTTGCTATCTGTCTGTATGCTTTTAAACTATCAGTGTGTATACTTCATGTAGTAGGATGACAATATGTGTACTCTCATCTAGACAAGTACCCTTCTGTGGTGATTCAAAGAGCAATAATGAAAAGTAAGCCTGTTCAATTAAATGTGAAAGTTTTAAAGCCACTTAGGAATCTTAAGGCACTAGTTTTTAATAGAATTAAGTGCCAAAGGTTGTTTAAAAGACCAACCTCTTCCCCCAACACAAATTAATTTGAGTTAGTGTCAGATAAGGTGACTGGAGGTACTGGAAGACAATGCCCAAAATAATGCCCATCTTTCTAAAAAGATCTAGATTTTGCATGGTTACTTAAATTGCTGGTTTGGGGTTGTGGTGGTTGTCATTGATTTGTTGGAAGGAACTGCTTAGCATGCTCAGAATGACAGAAACCAGCATCTTAAAAATGACACAAAGTAGTTCTGATCTGGCAGTGATGGGACTGTGTGCTGTAAGCATGGCTGACTAACCTTTGCCCTTCTCTGTGCTCTGTTGCTGTAAAGTCATTTGCTTTGGATGGTCAAAGTACAGCTGTTAAAGCTTAGAAGAAAATTATTTTTTGTTTTGTAAATAAAAGGGTTTTTATTAATCTACCAAAGTTAAGATACACGATGCTTACTGACTTACCTTCAGGGCTGTTCTCAGCAACCATGTAGTAATGACTATATATGAGGAACCGTAAACTGGATGGCCTGCGCTTGTCTCTGGCTGTATATATAACCCTGATCTGCCCTTACCTGATTCTTTGCCTACTCAATACTCACTGCACTGTTGAGGGATGTTTATTTTCTTTTAGACTGTTTTACAAACCTAATTAAATGCTTGTAAATTGTAATTATGAAAACTTCAGCCAGAAGGTTTATGTGCTGGTGGAATTCGATCTTTTTGGACATACGAAAATTGATTTAAAATTTAGTTTTCATCCTCTATATTTCTAGCACTTAAAAGTTGAACAATGTTTCTGAAAAAAGGAATAACCTAAAGCACAGTCTGGTAAAACTTTGGCTATCTGAAACTAAGGACAGAACTTGGCAAAAACATTTATTTTCTGTGCTTAGTCATTCCAGCCTTAGCTAAAATCTGAAAATAAGTGTTGAATTTTCAATAAATATCGTAGGCTTTTCTTAGCATTCATGAAACAAAAAGGAAAATAGAGAGCAAACGGCCATCTAAAATAAAACCATGGGATAGATAGGGAAAGTTTGACCTGATTAGATTATATTGTATAGTGTATGGCTCAAGAATATCAGCAGCTATCAGCCTCTTGCTTTCAAAGTTTCAGCTCTTTCCATTTGAAAAATTATGAGCCATCTAGGAAAACAAATTTCATTTTAGTAGTTGATATAAATCAGAGCTCATAATAAACCACTTGCAACCCAGGGTCACTTCCAAACAACTTACTGTGTGAATTGTAAAATGCAATTTTTGAAAGAATTCACATTTCTTCCAGAAAACGAGGCACGATGTACATACTTTTGTCTAAAATGAGTTTACATAGGGAGTTCGGGGGATTTTCCCGGAGGAAATCTCAGTAGTTTCGTATCAGAGTTTCATGCCCTACATAATGCCAACTTTTAGTGCAAATTTCTATTCATTTTATAGTCTTCTAGCTATTATTTTCAGGAATATACACAAAAATGTGACCTTCTCACTATTTAGAGTGGACTGATAGATTATATTTCTGCTTTCCACATTGGAATAACTTTTAAAACATTAAACGTAGGAACATGTTTTATGCTTTTTTTATTTACTGTGTCCACACAATTTCAATAAAATTCTATGTTAAATTAACTGCAATCTGGATACGTGAACAAAAAGATGTGCTTTGCTTCGGTAAGGGCTGGAACATTAACTGAATGGATTCCATGTATTTAACGAAAAGTACAGAAGGTGGATGCCGCTATACTAGTCATTTGGTTCATCTGTCTGTCTCGCAGGAAATAATTACCATGATACTAATAGATTTTGAAGAACATAGGAAATTTGTCCCTGGGTCAGACCAATAAAGTCCTGTGCTGTCTCTAGGAGTGGCATCAGGAGATGTTATCTAGTGTGTTATCCTGGACACTTTCTGCAGGCTGTTTTCCTCATACTCTCCCAGCATCCAGTAAACGGCTTTAACAGGAAGACTGAAAATCTGAACAACTTTCAGTTTTCCAAGACCAAAAATCACCTCCCAGATACTTTTCAGTCCCTTTCTCTCAGTTTTTTTGACTTTTCATGGTCCTTCACTGTCATGTATATATACTCCCTGTTTTCAGGGAGGGAGGAGACAATAACATTGGGGCTATTTACACTGGCTGAGTTATGTAATATCAAGTTAACTATCAGTTTGTGTGTTTTACTAGATCACTTTCAACATCACAGTGCTAGTACAGACTAGGTTCACTAATAAAGTAATTAGACATCACATTAACTTTAACAGGAACAAAGAAATGCAAATGTTATCTCATTCTTTTCAAATATTTCGAGTAAATGGATGGACCAGGATTTCAAAGACATGAAAAAGTTAGCCTGTTATTGTACTGAAGTGTAGCCAAATCCTTCGTGCTGGAAACATTTCATACATTTGGATGGGTACAGATATGCATACAGCTATAACAGAGAATGATGCTATACAATGAGCTAGAACTGGAAAGAATGACATAAAATATTGAAAATGAAAAGAGGAGTATTAAATATGGGGCGGATCTCCTTCTGGGAGCTTCTTGTTCTTATGCAGATGGAAGAAAAATTGGAGAAAAACAACTTAGCTGGTTCCAAAATATCAACTTGCATCCTCCTTTCCCTCTTAAACAAGGAATATTTTATTCATTTTCCTAGAAAAGATTCCTACTGACATGTAATGTTTAGGCTTTAATATACAGTTAGGAAGAACCGTGCTGCGGAGCCTTTTATTGACTGTGTCTTCTTAATAGTAATGAATCTATGCAGTGCTGATGAGGTGAGGGGGCTGTGCAGGCTGTATCACTTGTGTAGCTGAAGGCCTGAAAATAGTCTGGTGGTTTTTGTAGCTGTGCAGTGGGAGTACAGTGAGCTTGAGAACATGACTGATAATCAGCCAGATAATACATTAATGAGCAGAACGTCAGAAATCCATCAAAAGGAAAGCTACCAGGCATGTGTGGTCTCGAATGAGAAGCAGCACAAAAAATACCCAAATGTGACATGAATATAAGCATGAATTGATCACATTGTTATTTTAATGACTGGTGTGCATGTACATGTTCAGCTTCTAAGCAAAATTAACTAATTTCAATGTGCGTACGTGATAAGTTGTAGAAAATACTGTAGCAGGAGAAGGTTTTGATTAAATAACTGATTATTATATATAAAGGAGAGGTGTGGCCTGGATTCTTTAAATTTGTATACTGGATAGTTCATTTCACCTGAGAGCTACTGAATGACTTACACAAAGCATGCAGCCTGCTTGCTGCCACTAGTAGCATTTGGTTCAAGCATGACACTGCTTTGGTCTGATGAGTAATATTTGGCTTTCAAAAGTTAAAAGATTAATATAACTGCTAATAATATTTTGATTTCTACATTCTCTTCCTGTTTCTGTTACTCTACCTTTCCCAAGGTCTGCTGCTTTGATGTTTTGGGATTGGGTGTATCTTTATTCTGCCTATCCTAAGCAATTAAAAATCAGCTCATGCCTAAATATTTTTTCACTGGCTTAGTTGGAGGCTGATTGGAACAAACAAATCTCCATTAAAATAAGATTTCTTAACTCTTGATAAAACTTTGTTGTTATGCAAGCTAAGAGAAGGCTAATCAAATTTCATATTTAATGCAATAAGCTGGTCACCACGGCAGTTCAGGAGAAGTTTTTCTTCAGGCTTAAGCACTAAAGAATTTTTCTTCAGTTTCCTCGTAGACTTTCTGTGTTAGGTTGCTGACAGATGAAAGCTGCTGGAATTGAAGGGTCTCATTAACCAAATCCTGGACCCTCTTTCTCATGTCCGTTACTTGTTCAGAGTAATAGGATGGAATTTTCAGGCCTTTGTTCAATTTACTTTTACATTTTTGGTAGTGAAGGAAGTTTAAAATGTATCTATGGCTTTTAATGAGTAATGCCAAGAACCTGCAGCAAGAAAGAGGTAGAAATTGAATACTGTACATACTCATTCTGTACGCAAACTTAAGATTCCTGTAGGTGGCTTTTTAGATATTATTGTAAACCTGCACAAAGTTGCATGAGTAAAATCTACAATAAACAGCCTAAAACTGAATTTTCTTGGAGTTTGGTCTCAGCGCTCTTATTGTGTGGCAACACAGGAAGCAATACAAGCCTTCCAGATGCTTTTGTAAGCATACCTTCTTGGACTAGCTGTGCCAGGCAAGATTGTGAGTGCCTTTTGTCCAGACGTTCAAGAGGCTCCTCCTCTGCTTCCTCCATGACACCAGTAATCGCTGCACCCAGTGAGATGACAGCACTGCTGCTTCAGTGGACTACTGGAGAACTAGCGGGTGCTACTGCGTCTTCCAAACACACATCTCAAGGAGAGGGGAAGGAGATGGTCAAGGCACTCTTCCATCTCCATATGGGCAATAGACCTGTTCTATTCTGAGCGCAGAAGATAGGCCTTCCAAAAAAACGGTTCCCATGACACTTTGCATCACTGCATAACATGAACTGGTTTTTTGGACTTAAGTGACAGTCTTGAAACCTGTTATGTTCTCTAAAACTGGAAGTGGCAAATTAATATTGATTGGGAGTTGAAAATTCCATCACAGATTGTGATGTCATCTCACTAGATGGTGCTGCAGAATCATTTTGTCTAGAGGGAGCAAAAACGTGCTTTCTGTGATGATTAATGGCTACTATATTTGTGAGAAAAAAGCTGAATTAGATGCTAGAATTCAGATCTAAGCAAGTTATGGGTTTTCTACTTAAAACTTTTTAATGCATAATTGAATCTGAACTGTAATAAATAATGAGTTGAGGAAAAGTTGAAGTAAGAAGTAAAAAGAGCGATTTGTCATCGTATTATACACGTAAGATACAAATAATACACATTTTAAAAGCTGAGATTAAGGAACTGGATAAAGTCAGACAGAAAATAAAGAAAACAAAGAAGAAAAGGCAGAAAAAGGTGAAACCACGCTTCCTGTGAGCAAATCCTTCCAAGGTTTTCATGGGACTCATGGTGCTACATTTGCTGTCACCATGATAGACATTGACTTTTTAAAAATGAAACATTTTTTATGGATTACTGTTGATTTAAATTACATCTTGCTATGTTGCTCTTTTCTGAATATTAATGGTCAAATTTAAAGGATGTTGTTCTTTATAGACATCAAATTAACAAAAGATTTTTTATTTTTATTGCTATAAAATTTGGGATGAGGAGAACTATTTTATAAACTGATGGCAGTAGATTGCAACATGAAGATTTGTTGTCCAACCATGAAGTAGTCTCAATATATGTTAAGCATAGAAGCAATATTCCACATTGTTATTCCAAATATTCCAAAATCCTATCCTTATTGTTCCCCAAGGCAAGGTGCAACTAATCAGCTCTTGCCCTGGGATGACAAGGAGGAATTCTTCTGTTGAAAACATGCAAGATGAAATGACAGGTCTTTAGTTGAAGCTAGGTCTCTGCAAAACCAAGGAATCTAGTGCAATACATAAGCTAAAAATTCAGTCAAGTACAGAGATGAGGAAAAAATGCTTAGCAGTGTTATAGGAATCATGTAGCATGAGCCCATCAGTAATATCATCTGTGCGTGGCAGGTGGATCAAATAGCAAGCCAAAATATTTTGAATATAGGGCATAAGTACTTATCACTGTCTGCAGAACCTCAGTGTTCATGGACAGAATAAGGCAAAACTTGCCAAAAATATTGAACACCAAGAATAATGCAAACAAGTTTCATTGAAAAACCTCGATGATCCTGTCCATATTACACTGCATTCTGAATATAACCACACTCACAATTAGATATAGTTTATACCTTTGAGAAGGATTGCTACTAGGAATGCTTAGCATACAGCACAGTCTCGACTGTGGGTCAGTGACCTCTATGAACCAGGGAGCCATCTGAGGTCCCACTGAGTTAAACATGCAAACTGTTCAGTGTGTGGCAAATAGCGATTGGTATGCTGTCCTGTATTCAGTTCCTGAGAGTACCATAAAAATGTTAAGTATAGGAGAGCAGAACTGCGCAAATAATGGATTTTTTGCTTGACTGCTGAAACAAAAGGAAAGTAAGAAGAAATTAAGAAAAATGAATCCATTTGAAATGTTTTTTTTTAGAGGTATTTTGAGTAATACCAATTGGGGGGGGGAAATTAGGAATACTTGACTGAAAAGAATTTTTTTGACCCTTTTTTTTATAAAATTAAATTTGACTTTAAAATGCTATTTGAAAGTGAAAAGTTGTGAAGTTTTATCCTGGAAGTATACAAAATTACTGGCATTTCCACAATTTTTCATTTCAAAATGGATGACATGCTTCATGTAAACAAGCAACATTTTTATAGATAATTCTTGCCCTTGCAAGAAGTTGCAGTTCTGTCTTGTAGTGAATATGATATTCATTAATGGAAATATAGACAGAAGTCAGAATGTGAAATAGGCTATTTGAGATAAAATTACCAATAGATGGCTAACAAGTTTGGTTTTATCTTCTGTTATTAGGACTGCTTCATCATCCTGCTTTTATGGCTTATACACGTTGATGCATGACATTAGTTCTGTGATGACAGAAATGCAGAAGTTATTTGTGTAAATGGTATAATCTTATTGTTTAGTATGTAGCTTTCGTCTCTCAAATACTGCTCTCTAAAACCAGCATAATTTTTATTGAATAGTTTAAAGCTGCACTTAGTGTTATTGATGTTGTCAGAAAACATAACTATTTTGAGTTAAATATGAGGTTTCAGTTTATTTCAGTTAATACGATGTTCCTTTTTAATCATCCTTTAACAAATAATCTTGCTCTTTTTTTCTGGGTGAATGAAGAACCGCTATTCTCAGGGGAAATTATTTTGATCTATATAGAAGATATTTGGCATATTATGCTTAAAACATTTGTTTGTGGACAGAATTTATTGAAAGTATTGGAATTTAGCTAGAAGTTAAGACAAAGCTGCCACGACTTTCAATTCCAATCTAGGGCAGAAAACAAGTAAAATTGGATTGCAACCTTTAGTTTAATCACCGAGGCTGAATTCAGAGTGGTACTCAGTGGTCCAAGTATTAGGCTTTGCGTTGCTCTGCCTTGAGAAATCCTTGTCCAGCCTGTACAGCTGCTCTGACAGAATATATCCTCTGCTGGAGGGGAAAAAGGATCCTAGCAGGGAATAACCTGGGCTTGTGCCACCTCATATTATAGGTATTTCCAGATTTGGTCTGCTCTCTGCCCCGTGGCGAGTGTTCAACCTCAGCCAACCCAAGCCCTGTGATCCAGTCCCTGTTCCTGTGCTGGGACCACACTGCTTCCAGCACCATTGTCCCGGCCAGGTACCGGCACTTGTTTCTGTGTGTGGCAGGCTTGCTAGCCTGGGTGGAAGGACAAGCTTAATCCTTTATTTCTTGTATAGGTAGACTGCTGATTGTAAAAGTGCAGAGAGCCTAGCAGAGCGCTGAAGTTTAGAGTTTGGAGGTAGGCCAGCCTACATTTGGTGCCTGAAAGGAGTATGCCCGCTGCGTGCCAGAGATAGTTATACTGACCCCAAGCTAAGAATTTCACTACAAATTCCAACTTGAAGGTGAATCATATGCCTTCAAAACCCTCTCAAATCACAGTTTCTTTTCTCCATGGCCAAATCATCAAGCTAATGATGCCAAGTGAGGAAGATTTGGCTTAGTTGCTATGGCAAAACTAGAGAGAAGGACACAAAGCTGATACAAAAAGTGTATCATCTTCAGCATCTACTCTAGCTTTCTTTTATTTTTTCTTTTTTTTTTTTTCCCAACCCAGGGAAGATTTAAGAGACAGGGAAGAAGGGGTTATATATGCTCCTTCTGTGTTATATACATTTTTGTAGTATGGTGCAATATATACACACTGGCATTTAATACAAATTAATGGACTTCCAGAGAATTAATTTCCATTATGAGATTTAATCATAATGATTGCCAATTTGGCATCCTCCAGCAGTGCTTAATATTACATCTGCTTAACAGGCCAGATGATAATACCACAGACTGCACCCAGATTATTTGCTGAACCATAGAGCAAGTGGCTGTGAAAATAAATATATTGCCAAAAAGGAATATTGCCGTACCTTCCATAAGGTGTAAAATCCATACGAGTATGAGGCATTCCCTATGTAACACCTAAATAGTTCTTTATTGTGACGAAAGCATGTCGTCTGGGGAAGACAGATTTTTGGTCTACCATAGACTTACATCCAGCATGAAAATGATTTCACATTTTTTCTAAAAGACCTATCTTTATGAAATAATGAAAACAAAAGCAATAATTTTTAGCAGTTCTGTGAGTGAAACATATGTCTAGTAGAGAAAAACTGAAGGTAAAACTCTATTGCAGTTCCCTAATATCACACATTAAGTTTGGAGAACCTGTCTTTCTGACATGTCCCTTGCACTCAGTACAAAATACCTAAAGGAGAACATTTAAACTCTGCCCAAAACCTTGTTTTTACCTCCTTTCTTGACCATTATGGACACTGTTACTGTATTTTTCACTCATAGTTCTATCCCGGGGTGTTACATTCAGCTTGGAGTTCTCATTTGAGTTTTGAGTTGCCTCTAACACTTGAAATTCTCTTTGTATTGTTTTAGGCCATTACTCCACTTCCCACCCCTTGAAGCTTTCAAAAGCACTTTTGGGCCTAGCAGGGGAGAATCAAATTAAATCTATTTAGAAAATTATTTAAATACAGGAGGTTGCTTTAAACTTTTAGAAAAGATGGTCATGAGTTTCAACAGCACAGGTTACCTAATACATAAGGACTTTCAAATTTGTGTCTTCTCTTGACTCTCTCTGACCATTGACTCCTGAGCTGCTCTTCAAAATGGGCCAAAGATTATCTGTTGTATTTACCAGTGATGTGGAGAAAGACAGTGGAAGTTGTCAAAACTAAAAATGTTTGCCTTGCTTTCAACCAAAAAGTGTTGTGAGATATCTTTTACTGTAATTGTTCATTGAAAAAAAACTTAATGTTTTCATAAAGATAAAAATAAAAAAAAAGGGGTGGGTGGGTGGAATACTTCAGTTTTTGGGAAAAAGTTACTTTTTAATGGGAAGGTTGTCTCTTGGTTCCAAGAAGCATAATGGTACAAATTGAAGGAGAAAACAAAACAAAACCAAACCAAACAAAAAACAAACAAAACCCCAAAACAACAACAACAACAAAAACCAAACAAACAAACCCCACCAAAAAAACAGTGAAAGAGCTATTAACAGACAGGTGTTTATTTGGGCCCAAACTCCTCTGCTTGTTCTGCAGAACCAGTACCAGCTGGAGGGACTGTAGGCTGAGTGTAGCTGTTCAGAACCTGCTGTTAAGTCTCCTTTGGCCCGGGGCTCTCTGTGGTCCAATGACTGAAGAAAGTTTTGTCTTGGAGCGTTGAGAAAATTCAGGGAAGTTCATGGAGTAGTTTATGATACAGCATCAGTGCTAAAAGGGTCATGCAGACGAGTGCCATATGGTAGAGACAAAAGAGCAGTGCATTTACCTAAAACTCAAATCAGGAAGAAATGAAGGCATATAGGTTCAGCAGCTTTACGTTCATTCTTGGATTATCATCATCTTTGGAGTTCGCCAGTTAGAAATTCAGTTACAAAGGGGTATGAGGATTCCATGACAAAAGAAAAATAAAAAATATTTTATTCATGGTATATATTGTGTCATTGGAGTGGAGCCTGATAAAACCAAGAACTAATAAACTACACATAATAATTTCTAAAGTCCTCCATTAATACATTTTCACAAAATCACAGAATGGTTGAGGTTGGAAGGGACATCAGGAGTTCATCTTGTTCAACCTCCCTGCTCAAGCAAGACCCCTGAGAGCACAGATTTTGAATATTGGCAAGGAGAAAGACTCTACATCCTCTCTGTTTTCTTTTACTTATGGTTTGTTTGTTTGACTTGGCTTGTTATCTGGCTTTAAGGAAAAAAACCCAAAATAATACAAATTTTTACTTTGCAGCAATAACACTGGTAAGTACTTAAAAATATTTATTTTTCTACAGTGCATTAGTTGGTTTTCTAAAGCACTTGTTGCAATATTGTAGGAATTTGTCCCAAGTGAAGCAAAATCCTGGCATCACAGACTTTATTCCACTGATTAAGCTGTAAGTAAGAAATCCCAAAAGGTTACCTGGCTGAGAATTCTGAATGGTTTATAAACTGGAAAGCCCTGGGGTATCTGAAGTTTCTTGATGAAGTAGTTGAGAATGTGATCACCTGGCCCAGAGGGAAGGATTCCCCCTGGCTTTGGGCTGCAGATTGCATCAATCAAGGAAGTTGATTGACTTGTCGTATGAATGGGTCCTTTGAGCTAAGAAAAATGAAACTTCTAGCAATTAAGTTTTATATCATGATTTAAGGAAAACTGTGTTCTTAATATAAGTAAAATCTCAAATCGTAGTTCCTTTTGTGAACCTTTATAGGTTTTCTAATTATTTCTTTTTCTTAGTTATAGATCTTCCTTGCATTAGAGATCATCAAAATATAAGGCATGACTTATTCTTTCTGCTATGTGTCACTCCCATTTGTTTATTTTTAAATTTTATTTTTAAGACCCTCTTACTAGCCTTCTGAAAACATAAGTTTGTTTTATGTTTTAAGGTAAAGGAAGTACTTAATATGTATGGGGTTTCTTTCGTGTATGTGGGGCAAGTTCTTGCCAGTCCTTCATCAACTTTTTGCCTTGCTTTGAATTTCTGGTAAAAATTGGGCTCCAGCATCACTGTTAATTTATGCTGTGCTTCTGACCAAATCTGAAATGTAATCATACTTTATATCCTTTTTACCCTCAAAAGAGAACAAATGTATGATTGTTTCTACGTTTTTAATAACTGTTTTCTATTTCTCGCATTCCTAGAGTGTTTCCTCGTGCACTTCTTTGTGATCCATCTTTACAGGCCCTCATCTTTCCTTTTACTTGAGTCCAAATGACTGACACTCATTTGCAGTCTTGTTCAGTATTATTTATTTAGCGTCCTGTTGCTTAGCTCATAGACTTGCATTGCAAAACTTAAGGTAAAACTCGGGCAGTGTCTGGCAGGATGAGTTAATAATACAGATATTTTGTTTAGAAATATTTCCTATTCCTTCAGTATATAATGGTAAAAATTGATTTAACTGTGGGAATTACTTGATCCTGCTCACTCCTACCATCACTGCTGTCTAAACTGAGACTGCTTTTATGTTTTCAATGTTTTTAAACCCGTTGCTGGTCATCTGGGAACCAATTTTATTTGTGGCTGGTAGGAGTGTTTTCCTTACTGTCATGGTTTTAGCTGGGATAGAGTTAATTTCCTTCACCGTAGCTGGTATACTGCTGTGTTTTGGACTTAGTATGAAAATAATGTTGATAAGACTGATGGTTTAGTTGTTGCTAGGTAGTGCTTACACCAGTCAAGGACTTTCCAGCTCCCCATGCTCTGCCGGGTGCAGAAGAAGCTGGGAGGGGAGGGGGCACATCCAAGAGAGCTGATCCAAACTGGCCAAAGGGTATTCCATATCATGTAACGTCATGCCCAGTATATTAACTGGGGGCAGTTGGCAGGGAGGGGCAGCGCTCATGGCTCGGGGACTGGCGGTGTTGGTCAGCAGGTGGTGAGCGGTTGCAGCACTTGTGGTTTTTTTAACTTTTCCCTCTTCCCCCAGGTTACATTTCTCTTTCTCATTATTTCCCTTTTTATTATATTATTATTATCATAATCATTATTATTACCATTACTACTATCACTATTTTATTTCTATTATTAAACTGTTCTTATCTCAACCCACGAGTTTTCTTGCTTTTGCCCTTCCAATTCCCTCCCCCATCCCACTGGGGTGGGGGCACTAAGTGAGCGGCTGCGTGGGGCTGAGTTTCTGACTGGGGCTAAACCATGACACTTGCAAATACTAATTGCATAGGCTTGCTGCCTTGTGAACATGTTCATTACCTTACAATAATCAAACAAGAATAAGAAACTTGTGGATCAGAGTCTGGTGGCCAGCAAAACTGAGTGAGTAGCGTGGACTGACTGGCCAAGTGAGAACATAATACTAAATAATAGAATCATGACATGGGAAATTTTAAGTCAAAATGACTGACATGTTGCTGCATAATACATGTGTATTTAATCCATTTTAAGTTTCTGATTTCTCATCTTAAACAAGAAAATATGGGAGGAATTTCAACAGAACAAAAATATAATTGATGGAGATGATGATAAGCTACATGGACATGAGTGATTAGGGCAAGTAAATCCATTTTAGAAGCAGTGTAGCTGCAATAAAGGAAATTAAGAATCTAACTTTAAAAAAGATAAACTGATAAGTAATTTGTAGGTTTAGTAGAAAATGCAGTCAAGCATGAACTCTTCTTTTTCTCATGCAGAGTAAAATGAATATTCTGACAATTGAGAGCCTCTGTCTATTGCTTGATTTTTTTTTTTAATTTTTTTTAATCCTCTGGACTTTTTTTGATAATTCACCAAAGGAATATAAGACAGTGACTTTTACAACATGACAATTATATATTTTTACGTATTTTTGCTAAAAAAAAAAGGTGGAATTAAGTATCCTATGTTCCACTAAGATGCGGAAATAATTTTCTTAATGTTATTGTAGTGCTTTCACTGTAGGGTGTATGTGTGTAAAACAGGGTATTGACCAAAGGGAATGGCTTTAGGCATGTTGGGAAATATTCCAGTCATCTCTGGAAAAGAAGAAAAAGAAAAATAAGAAAAATGGATAAAATAAGATCATGAACTGTCTTCAGGTTGGTGCAGTATTTATTTCTTTCATGGACAGTTACCCTTCTACTGGAGGTTGGAATATGGTTACTCAAAATTGCGCTGGCTGCTGACAGTCCCTGGGCTGCTCTTCCAGCATGCGTGCTGCCCGAGCACTGCGGCTGGGTCCTGCCCAGCTCCGAGATCTCCAGTCCAGCGTATGACGGGGTGGTTCCCCCACAGCTACAGCAGCTGCTGTGAACTGCTCATGAACTTTTCACCTTACAAATTAGTACATACCATGTTCTGGTCAAACAAAGTTTGAATTTACATGTTAAAACATACATGCAGCATCACACTTAGAGTGAAGTCATTTTTTGGGTAATATTTGTTGTAAACAGACCACATTATTAAAGTAGTTTGATTAAATAGACAAAGTATCTGAAATATATAGAGTGGAAACTGTACATCTCCTTGGCTTTTTATGCTAGGCTATGCCATTGCTCTGATCAGTTGCCTAGAGCTATTGAAGTAATAATGCAGTAGCAGAACGCTTCAAAGGCACTGCTTGCTACTTAGCTGAAGTTATGGGAAATAGTAAATATGATTAAATGGCTACTCCTGCCACTGTTCATTTGACAGCTTGGAGCCTCTCTTCTTTCAAGATGAGTAAAAGATTGTCTGGAGTGTATAGCGCCAAGTTTCTAGACCTGCCTTTTACATCTTTCTCATAGTCATTGAATATAGAGATGATGAAAAATGGCAGTGGTCTCATTAGTTGCTCACTGGAGGCCTCTTGTGGTTGAGTTTCATTGACAAGAGCTGTTGGTCTTCAAGTTTATAACCCTGCTTTAGGCCTTGTCATAATCATTGTTTGTCACTTGAGGCAAAGAATAAAATATATTAAAAAAAAAAAAAATTAACCAGTGATTTGAATAACCATGATAAGCCTTATTCCTAGCAAGCATGGCTGCATCACACACACAGAAAACCACTTGTGTGAGGGAGAAAAGAACGTTTTAATGACCCAGTGAAGACTTTCATGCTCTCCATCACAGTGGACCTGGCAGTACAGTATCTGTATTTGATATCAGTGGATTGCAAAGATCATGAACAAAATTAAAACAGAACTGTTAAATGGAAAAAAAATATTTATTTTGGTTTTTAACTGGTAAGCAAAATGAAGATAGGGTGTTCATTCACAGGAGGCATGGACATCATGCTTCTACTGTATTTTTTTCTACAGGTTTAGTGCTATGGGTCTGATTCATTACTCACGAAAATGAAAAAAAGTCTTTACAGTAACTGGTCCAGTCTCTTTTACAGGTGTGTTGACTTCAGGCTGGTGAAATTAGTCAGACTTGTGGTTGGTTCTGGTGTTCTCAAAGTACAAAACGGTGTTTCTCTCTTCCTAGAATTTAATTTAAATGGGTTTTATGATGATAATTTCCAGGAATATCTTTTTTGCAGTATTCTTGGCACCTCTTCAACTTGCATTGCAATGTGCAGTGTGATAGGTGCTCTGAGCACCTTTCAGGATTTAGGCATTGTCTCTGTTCCCTTAAGTGTTTATTGGGGGTCTTTTTGTGTTTGTTTTGGGGGAGGTTGTCTTCTGGTGTGTGTGGGGCTTTTTCACAGAATCACAGAATAGGAATTTTTGTTTTGGTTCGGGTGTGGGGTGGTTTTTTTTTGTTTTGGTTGTGGATTTTTTTTAACATTCCACTTCTCCTGAATGTGAGAAAGTGTGTGCTAAACAGCACGCAGCAATCCTGATGTCTGCTGTGGTTTTCCATCACAGCCTTATTTATAGGAGTACTGCTTGAATTTCACCGTGTCTCAGAATGAACATTTCATTTGTGTGTGTAAATTGCCAAGTAAGGTTACAGATTTGAAAAGATCAGATTATAACTCTAATCTTATTGCAAGTCTGACACCCTCTTAAAATTAAATCCTATGTGTTGCAGGACATATGACACTTTAAAAATGGTTTGATCCATGTGGTAGTGTACAAATGTAAATGTGGAGAATTATTTTCTATATAACATTAGTATAAATGGGAAAGGGAATGGGTGGACTGAAATCCATAGATACGATCCACAATTCATAGACTGTGCCTATTCCTCACACTCTAAACAAATTGTTAACTTAATTTACCTAGCCATAATATTTCTTTCTTTTTTTTTTTCTGAGATGTTGCAATGTCAATGGTTATGATCTGCTGGTTATTTATGTCACTTAGTTTTGTGTGGTGATATTCAGTTGTTCTAAAGGTAAAATTGTAAAAAATAATTGGGAAACACACCCCTACTCCCCATGCTTCCAGTCCCCAAATAAGTTGGCCTTTAGGGGAGGTGTTTTAATTAATCTCTTACAATTTATCTTACAAATATTCAAATTTGTCAGTATAATTCAATTCCTACTTTATACTCAGCCACATGGAGCTTGATCCTGTGATGCGAGATATATATATATATATCTCCTTCTGCAACCTTCTAGGGAACAGTCTTCATATCAGTCCCATTCCATGAGTGGGGATAGTAAAGAGCATGCTTATGAAACACTCCAACGTGTTTATTTGATCAACTCAGTGGTTAAAGTCAACAAAAGTTTGATTTGAAATGTACTAAAATTTTTTATCAGAATGTCATTGCTGTCATTGTACAACATCTATTGTAGAGGCAACATAGAAAGATAAATTGATCTTGGAAGGAAACAGTAATATCTATATTGATATGAAAACTGGTGATCTTTATTGGATAAATATGTAATTCTTTATTTTGCAATAAAACACTTCAATATTTCCTTCCTTACATTTAGCAAACAGCAGAGTGATATTTTAACATAGATATTTTTGAACAGTTTTCTGTATAACTTGAAGGCACACTCAGTTTTTTTCCTGGTTTTAAAGAATGACAGCAAAAGCACCTTTATCTGACATTTAGGATGATTAAATTTTGAAAAATCACTTGGCATATTCAGCATGACTCCACAGGGTACTCTTGCTTTATAAGGCAATGGATCATGTTAGCTTAACTTATATTTAAGATTTGCTGGCCTGATATTATTGTGTTAGGCAGTATTGCTGAAATGGAAACATAAAATTTTGCTGCCAGGAGATCAAGTCTGTGCCTGCCCTACACTATAAATTAGTTCCATAAAGTTTTAGAATGCGATATTTGCTCTAGCCCAACTAGTGTTGTAAGCCAGCAAATTGTGCTTAAATACATAAAATTAAACCCCAGGTCAAAAATGTATGCATTTCTTTTTTCTCATCTTAGAGGCTATATAAGATACACTGTTATTCTAAAAAGAAAATTAACTTCAATTGAATATGTTTACAAATATGAAAAACTTTGTTTCTACATTAGTGTCATGGATTAAAAAAAGATTAGGGAATATCAAAACTTTCATCGGGATTCCTAAATGGTAATGTGTTCTTTGTGTCTTAATGAGGTGAGTCCAAAGCAACACTACAGGATAGAAAAAAAAGTATATTCTATACTTTCAAGAAGTCGTGGATCTGAATTTTCTATTGAGAAATCATGATCATATTAATCAGCTGAAAAAACTGCATTAATCTTTCTACTATTCTGTGCTTAAATGTTTGAGCAATGCTAGCTGATGCTGTTGGGCTGGAATTGTGGAGAGGATGCTCTGCGCAGCATCCTGGTACAGCCTTCTTTCTGGCTTCTCCCTTTGCTGTCTGAGGAGGTGAGGCATAAAGCCAGCGGGGAGGTTCCTCCAGATCCCTTTTGCATGCCTGCTCGGGGCAGCTGTAAATGCCATTTCAACTTCCCTAGCTGTCTTTTCTCCACAGTGGGAACCCGTTGTGCTACTTGATTGAGCAAAAATATCTTCTGTTAGCCATGTAACCTCTAAGGGTCATGGAAAATACTTTTTTCATCAAAAGAGAGAAGCAAGTTTTTCCCAAAGCTGGGAAATGGGCACTTGTCTTTGTCCTGAGAAACAGACTTGCTGGGTTAAGAGAATGCTCAGTTTGTAGCTTTTCTAATCACAAAAATGTACCCTTTACAATAGATTTGTCTAAGAGAGAATCTAGCAAGCCATTTGATTGCAGTAGTATAGCAAAAAGGACAAGGAGACCAGAAGTTAAAGTCAAGCAGATGGTCTTGGCATCTTCAGATCAGGAAAATTCTTTTAGCATCCTGTCCATTTTCTGTTGTTTGTTTTCCCCCATGCCTGTATACATTTAATATTTTTGAGACAATTGTCTGTCGTATGTAGTCCTTAGGCTATATTAATACAATCATATTAAGAATTTTGTTGCTTAAGTGAAATGTTGATCAAGAGAACAGCTCTAACCTCGGTGCCAGTCTGGGAGTTGAGGGGACAGGGCTCTCGCTGCTTACTGCAGAGCGCACAGGAACCCGAGGAGCACAAGGAATGGGTTCCCCTACCAATTGCAGTGGCTGTGTTGGGAGGTTTACTTTAATTTTGGTAGCTGAAGGACTCTGAACAAATTGTACTGAAGACTTGCAGGCTCTCAGATGAGGTACAGCAAGGAGCCTGGTTGGCCTGTATTGCCAAGATGCCGCTGTTTGGGCGGTGGAGCTGGATGGAGAGGTTTGCAGAGGAAGCATTGGGGAGAACATGGTGACTGAAGTCTCAGTCCCCTCCCACCTGCACTGTATCACAATGCCCTCCTCCCCTCATGTGTCTGCTTTGAAATGGCAAAATATCTGTTGTCCCCAAGGGATGTATTTTGATCATGATTTTCAGAAACTGAAGGAATTAAAGCAGCACCATGCCTGCAAAACCGACAAAAAGCACTCAGGTGCCTGCAAGTGCTCCCAACGAAGGTGCTGACACAGATCTGAATGAGTGGATTTTCTCCTGCCTGACAACAGTAATGATGATGGTTCAGGTCTGCAGACGCAGCAGCAAACAATTTACAATCTAATCAAATATTGTGAATTACTTGAACTCATAGATTGGTTCAAAGGCTTTTCAAATCTGTATTAATGCCTGTCGTTTGTCACGTTTGGCTGGGGAAGGCAGACATGGGGGATGCTTTTCAGAGTGTCTGATGTGTGCTGGTTAGGGCCGGTGGTTGTGTGGAGCCTTGGACTGTGCAGTGGAAATGAGCTGCAGCTCGGGCAGTGGCCTCTCTCTGACTCTTTCCTTCCAAGTGCTTTCTGCACAGCACAGTGCCCGGGCTGATAAATTAGCCAGAATTTACAGTACACCAATAAATTAATGTCTGCTTTGCATTATGGTTGTTTACAAATCAGTTTGGGAATCGGAGTCTTTCAGTTGCAGAGTTGCCAGCAGTTTTATTCCTGGTCTCTTCACTGCTTTGCTCTCTTTGTGAGTTTATTTTGGGAAAGATGGAAAATTTGGAGGTGAAGCTGAAATATCGGATTTCAGAAAGGGTGCAGCCTGGTGCAGGATTTGAGTAAAAGATGAAGCCTGGAGAGTCATGCAAATAGTTCAAAGAAGCTGAGCATTAATCCAAGTGATAAATTGTTGAAGAAATGTATTTATCTGTTTGATTGCTTGTAACATCCCTTATTATTAGTTAATTAAATATCCTGAAGGATCAACGCACTTTATGAAAGCTTGTTCGCTGAAATAATTGAAAATAAATTACAGTTTCACAAATGGACAGCTGTGAAGACAGGCGCAAACCAAAACTGAAATCCTCTTCTCCCAGCCCCCCAATTAGTGCCTGTGCAAACCGGCACACATGGATGCTGCTGGTATTGTCAGTTTGGAGAATTTGGTTTTGTTTCCTTTGTCTTTCGGTTTCAAAGTCTGTATGAAAACTGGATCGTTTTTTTAAAGCTTATTTCATTGAAGGAAACATGCCTGATGTAATCGCGTGCCTCTGGAGGCCATGAATCTGAGGTGAATACTGAGTACCACAAAGTTCTTGTGATAAAATCAAGAAAGGTGGCCACAAACTGAACGTTTCTTGTACGCTACAGCTAGCCTAAACATGCTGTTTGGCTTCTCTGAGTTAAGCCGGTAACTGTTCAGACTGGGTGTCTTGGTGTTGTCCATAGTAATAAAAGTGTTTTGGCATTGTTTCAGCAACAGTTAGATGGCCGTTCCATGCTGTAGACTTCATATTGTATGAGCCAAGAATTTATCCAATATAGAAGAGGCATTTTTATCTCAATCTTCAAAGCAGCTGCTTTGGGCCAGCCATACAGATTGTTCTGCGTTGCTTTGTGGAGCAGTCGTCTTCTGAACTGTTACTTTGCCAATGTTTTTGTAAGTTTTCAGTCAACGCTCTGAAGGAGGCTGACATTAGTGGCCACTTTGTAATTGGCAAGCGCTAACATAATATTAGAATGAAATTTCTGTAGATTGATTAAATTGTGTCAAACAGTACAGATAAAGGGAGTACATGTGAATTAAGACATCACTCAGACTGAACGAGGTTATCAACAATCTGTCTCTAAATGTTTTGTATTAGGATTTTTTTTTCTTTTAACCTGATGGTGTGTATCTGTGTTTCATAAGCTCATTTAACAAGTACTAATATATTTTTGTCATTGAGTCTGATACAGTGGAAAGGTTGAAATGACCGAATTGAATAGCTAGCTAAAATTTTCAGTTATAACTCTATTATATCTACTCAGAGATAAAGCATATCCTGTGCTTGGTTAAAAAAAGTCTTCTGTACCATGATCAGGAGAGTCTAAAAAAATCCCTCGATTTATTAAGAGACCTTGTTGGATCAAGTGCCAAAATCTTGATATCCTTCCACCTTTTCCCAAAGCTGCTGTAGTTATACCAGCTTGAGACTTGTTTCTTGGCAGTCTGCCTGTCCACTTGTTCCTGATCCAGGTGACATTGACTGACTCTTGCATGATTGAAACTATATAAATCGTGTTCCAATGGTTATTTGTTCCAACAGGCAAAGAGGGACAAGTGGCTGAACCAGTTGCACATACCTATCTGTATCTCTCAACCTGGTTAAGGCATGGTATTTAAAAGCACAGTTACATAGATTAAAATACCTAACAAGGTATTAGAGGAAGAACTGTATAATCCTGCAAAACTGCTGCTTTCCCAGCTGCCTTTTCTTTTGTCTTCCATATTCAACCTGTCAACCATCTCTTTTCAGTAGGGCTGAACAGAAAGTACTGCTAGGTATCTTATCAGACGTGTATTCTTCTGATGAAAAGCCTTCAACAGCATGTTTAAAATTCTTTTAGATATGGGATGCCAGAGCACAAGGAAAATGTATGAGAAAAATCCTTTAGTTTACACCATGTTTCTGAAAAGGTAAAATTGTACATAGTAGGAGCACTACTGAAAAATGCTGGTGACTTGAGAAATAAGTAGCTTCTTGTGTTTTCTTTTCATGTCAGGTGTGTTTGCTTGATCAACTAATGTCTGCTTTGCAATGTATTCTGTATTATGTACTATGGCACTGGAAATGACAGTACAGTTATTTGCTATGAGAATTTGAATCCTAGGGAAACAATTTTGCAGTCTTCAGTGTGAACAGTAAATGACAGGAGCACAGGGTTTTTTCTTCACTTTTCCATTTTATGATATTTAAAGTGTCTATTTTGATTTAAAAATGGAATATAAATTTGGGGAATGAATTAATAAGATTTGGGGAATGAGTTCCGTGTGTTATATCACATCCATTGTATTAGCAAGTTAACCCAAGTAGTCAACTTCCTTTTAGGAAAGAAAGCTCTCTGACTTGTCTGATAAATATTTAAAGCAGCCCAGAAGCCTATACTGTGGCCACCTCTTTCTAGAATTTTCTGGTTTGTGCGGAGGCTTTTCTGACCGCTCTGCGATGCCTCACTGTGCTAATGCAGTAGTACTGTATTTCTGAACATAATATACCGTCATCGAGATAGAAATCATGAGACTACATAGTCTTTATAGTGTGCGGCAACAAAACACCCACGAAGATATTTTACAAAATATATTTTTTTCATCTTTTTCTTTTTGCTGAAGTTGTTTTTTTGAGAGAATGTGGGAGTGAGCACCGGCGCACAATGTACGACTTTTTTAAGGGCTGGGCTGAGTATGAACTGTAGATATTGTTCCAACTTCTCTTAAACATGTGAAATGTAATAAATATTTATCAGGAAAGGTGATTTTACATTCAGTGCTATCTTCACCATGAAAACTGACAGAACTAAGTTCTAAACAAAGTTAAGCAGGGAAACAAACAGCTCTCTTACTATTCATGTCTGCAATTTCCTAAGTTTCATACTGATACTCTCATTCTCCCCTTCAGTCCTGACTTTTTTACACAGGAGGTCTTAGTAAAAATGGTAATACTAATGATCAGTGTATTCCTAAATGTTTGTTGCAGATTGTCACCTACAGATAAACAACTTGCATGTGATAATCCATGCTTATGAACGTGCTTCTGACCCCTCCACCACCTTGGCAGTCCTCCAGGGGTGGCTCTTAACTTGGGGATAGTGAGGTCTATATCCTCCAGTGCTTTATAATCCCTTGTAAAATCTTCTGAGTGTAATTTTCATCTTGGGCTAAGCGTGCATGATGCATGTGGTAGCTCCAAGCCCAGCAGTGAAATGTACTGGAACAAGAAGTCCCCTGTATCTGCATAGCAGTCCTCCATGGCAGTTTTTATGGCTGCCCCTGGGCTTGCAGAGAATGACCATGCAGCAGCCCAGGCAGAGTGCAAAAGACAGCGTGTAAGAAATATTTGGAGAATATTGACTTGTGACTTCATTCCTGAGACGAGCTGTCAGGATTGATGGTATAACTGTGTGCTTCACTCCCTGCCCCATTTTTTTTTATAGTGAGAAAACTTGTTACAGAGTTCTTGTGCTTTCATTTACACGTGCACCAGCCTTTGGCAGATATTTCACTGCTTAATGTCAGGGTTGTAGAGATGAGCATTTGGCAATTCAGAGCATGAAATAAGGCCTGTGGGAGGAAGTTACAAAATCTCTTGCGAGTTAATGGCAATGTTCTTTGTTTTCCTGCACAACTAAATATAGTAGTACCGATACTATTGATGATGGATAAGCATACGGTTGAGATCCCCACCAGCTTGAAAGCATTAAAGTGCCATTGATAGCAACAAGTTCATATATTACTTATTTATTAGCAATTTACAAGCTTTTTACCTTGAAGTGTTTCGTAATTGTACTATTATTGTTGTTAAAATAAAGCAAAATCAAAACAACACTGGCTAATGTGTTACACTAAGATGCATTATGAGCTTTGACCACGGAAACTTTTTTCTGTTGCCCTTTGTAGTTGGAATGCCTACAGCTTCCAGGCAAACCATTGTAGAAACTTGACTTGTAACTTCAAGCTAACTTATTGATTTTTCCTTGTTTCTTATGTTATTCACTGTGGTTCTATTAATTTTTGGTAAGCTTTTTTTAATACAGAACATCTTCAGTAAACCCTTCCTTTGATCTCATGAAGTAACTGACAAACAAGAAAGCTGAACGGAAATAGTTGTGTAGAAATAAATCTAATAAACACTGCAACATCAATTCTGCTTTAATAAAACAAAGTGCAAAATTAAGGCAGAATGTTTTTTTTAAGATATATTTTAAAATTATGTCCCGTTACAGTGAGGCAGGACCAACAATCAGTTATATTACAGAATAATATTGAGAAATAGGAGCTGATTACTAGGAAACAAAATATGAGTGATAGTTCTCCTTGTCAATATGGATTATCAGTGATGTGAATGAAGTACATAGTATTTAAATATCACTATGACAATAGATTACAGCGTTACGTCAACCATTACTAAAGGTCTGAGTGACAATGAAATTGAGATGTAAGGCAAAACAAAACATCAGGTTCAACTTGTGGAGTAACAAGGAGCAACTATGGCACCCTTGAGAAGCAGGTGGTTCAGTGTCAAATGAATAACACATCTAATAAACAACAAGCTGCGGGGAAGCTATCTAAAAAATAACAAATTTCATTGTTTATCAGAGGATTTTTTCTATGTGTTTCTGTGTGTTCGGTGTCCCATCAGCCCACCCTAGGTTTTGAGATTCACCCACATCTTAGCCAGGAGCAGAAGTCATAGGCTGCTGGACTTTTTCGAAAGGCTGTGTAGCTCTGCCCCGGGGAGTGGCTGGGCATGGATCTGCCACGTGAACTGAGCGCTAGCTCCAGCACGCCGCGGCTGCGTACTGCTGGTGGTGTGGAGCTGAGTTCTGTCCAATGTGTTTGGTGAGCATTGGAAGATACCTGTGAGGTGGTTGTGTGACAGGTATAACTTTCTCCTATAAGCTGTGTGACTGGAAAAGTCCACCCTGTTCTACTTGACCGCTCCTTATAGAAAATTTATTTTGCATTGACTAGGCCATCTTTAGAGGGGAATGCGAAACCTTGTAATTCAGTCATTCAGGTTGTCGGATAGCTTTCTCTGGGCCAGTGATGTCTGCAATGCCAGTTGTCATCAGGGTTGTCTAGTTGTTCCTTTGAGTGCAGAGAACAGCACATAGCACAAGAAACAGAGGTTGGGTTTAAAAGTGGAGGGTGTTGTGTGATATGTTGTAGTCAAATGCTAAATGAAATAATATGCAGATTTCATTTGAAGAATGAAATAATTGCTCTGAAATGTTTTTTAAACAAAATATTTTTGTCTCTCCCAATAGGGTTTATTTTCAGTCGAAGTATTCCAAAGGGAGATCTTTCTGTTAGATTGCTTATAGGAGAAAAACAAGGTTTTCTGATCAGCTCAGGAAAAATATTTACAAAAGATCTCATTATATAACCTGAAGAGTGGATTTCATTGTACTTCCAAACAGTGCCAGCTAGTTTGACCTTTGCTGGAGTGCACTAAATCCTTGAGACTTATTGGAAACTTCTAAGCAGGAGAGTCGGCATGGTGCCTAAAAGCTCAGTTCTTCATAAATTTGTGTTGTCTTCTCAACCAAACAGACGCAAAATTAAGATGTCAGTTTAATCAGCCATAATTACATATGGTAACATACACTGAAACCTCTTTCTCATTTTAATTAAATAAGTTCTTTGCCATCAGCTGTCACTTAAGATGTAATAAAAAGTCTCCTTAAAAGAAGCACAGCCAATGCGACCAACCTAAACTGTAAAATTTCTCCAGTCAACACACAATCTCTGTAAAGTACACTCCAAATTTATGGGTCAGAAAAGCTATGGTGTCTCAGGGATATGGGGGATAAGTCACATTTTTAAAGAATATATAGAGAATGAGTCCTTGAGACTGCCTGGTTAGTAACTGTCATATACTATCTATCACACCACTTGCACTTAAGTCTCTTTGTGACATGGCTATGGCTGCCGTGTTTTGTCAAGAGAATTTCCCTTGACGCCTCTCTGTTACCAGAACGCTGAAACAAGACTGTTCTTGTATTTCACAAGTACTGCTAAAAACCAAAAAAAACCAAAAAATTCAGGAGAGATTCATGTTACTGGGGCTTTTGCAGCAAGGCCTCCTTGGCAAGCAGTTGGTGGCATATCAAAAGGCAAAGCTTTTCTGTGTTGTGCAACTCAGGCTGCAGGCAAGATTTTCTGATCTGCTGAACAAGGAGCAGAAGACGACATATGGCAAGAACTGTGGAATTTAAGAAGTATGAAACTCAAGCTTGTCTTATAATTGTGGTGTAGCTGGTTGTCAGGCTTGTGGCTGTGCGCACACCCGGTGCCCTGGTCAGGAACTCGCTGGGCAGTGGAGGAACTCCCCAGCTGTGCACAGAAGGAGGTATTGGACCAACTTGAAATAAGGCGAGTGACTGAGCCCAGCCACCTTCACCGCTAGGTATTTGACTAATTGTTGCAAGTAGTATCCAGGTGGGACTTTTGGACTGTCCTGAAGATTCCCACAGGCAGCTTCTGCAGTGTCTAGCCCAATGCAGCTGTTTCAATGTGTTGCTTAATATTGTGGTTGGAGAATCTGGTGCTTTGCAGAGACTGCCATGGGCAGTTTCTGCTGCAAAATAAGCCAAGCTCTACACAGAGTACTCGAATCAGGAGAAACTGTTACTGTAGATGCAGAAGTGGTCTAGGGCAGTCTTTTGTGTGTAGCTAAGACAGGAGAGGTTTTGTGTGTAGTTCAGGATGGTCAGTAGTGATGTACTGCATGAGTGCTGAAGTGGTCCTGAGGACCATCAGCTACCTGCAGAGCTGAGCAGAACAGCAGTTTAGGGCATCTCACTCTGTTTAGCCTTTGCAAGGGCTTTTGCAATGGAGACTCCCATCACCACCCAGACATAGCAGCTGACTGTATTGTTCAAGTGATCTGATCCCTGATGTGATGGTTACCCTTTGCCAAGAACTCTTTTATTTTTCCTTTTTTTTTTTTTTTTATCACAGACTGTCCTTCAGTGTCAGTGCAACAAACACTACATTCTCTTGTTTGGCAGTTACCCCACACATGGAAAGGAAGAGATCAGACTAAGGGAGTGAATATGATGAGAGCAGCAGAGGATGTAGCAGGCAGGGGCTTTGCCCAGTTCTTCTTTGGAAGTTCTTCTGAGGAGTCCAATATCACTTTCCCCAGTGAAGACTTATCTGATGAAGTCAGATGGTGCAAGTGATGAGATACAAAGTCCTGAGATGCAGGTACTGGAGCTGACTTGGCGCTCTGTCTCTTTTGTTCAACAAGAACATTCAGGGTATAGATTTCTGGATAATGTTTAATCACAGCTGATTTAAGCATTATTTTTCAAAACACAATAGCAGTTCTGATAAGATTATGTAATTTCCAATTGTGGTGGTTTTGGCTGGGATAGAGTTAATTTTCTCCACAGTACCTAGTATGGAGCCGTGGTTTGGATTTGTGCTGGAAACAGCGTTGATAACCCAGGGGTGTTTTTGCTCCTGCTGAGCAGGGCTTGCACAGAGCCAAGGGCTTTTCTGCTCCTCACCCCACCCCAGCAGCGAGGGGCTGGAGGGGCACAAGGGGTTGGGAGGGGACACGGCCGGGACAGTGACCCCCCCTGACCCCAGGGATGTCCCACACCATATGGCTCATGCTCAGCACATAGAGCTGGGGGGAGAAGGAGGAATGGGGGGGACGTTGGGAGTGATGGCATTTGTCTTCCCAAGTCACCGTTATGCGTGATGGAGCCCTGCTTTCCTGGGGATGGCTGAGCACCTGCCTGCCCGTGGGAAGGAGGGAATGAATTCCTTGTTTGGCTTTGCTTGTGCGCACGGCTTTTGCTTTCCCTATTAAACTGTCTTTGTCTCAACCTGTAAGTTTTCTCACTTTTACCCTTCTGATTCTCTCCCCCATCCCACTGGGGTGGGGGGAGTGAGCAAGTGGCTGCGTGGGGCTTGGTTGCTCGCTGGGGTTAAACCATGACACCAATATACATATACTATCAAGGTACCATTCTGACAGTAACATTGCAGTTTGTCTGCTGTTAACTTTCTACTAGACATGTGGAAAAAAATATCTTGAGAGTTATCTTTTATTTCGAATGTTGCTTAACTTTTTCTGTGCTGTGAACGTGATTTGCTAAGTTCAAGTATGTTTCAACGGTGATTAAGTAGAACCCCCTTTTTTATCAAGAATATTTTAACTGAATATGAGCAAATTTGATTCAATAAATCCAAGAAAAATACCCAGATTTCACATTTGATCTGGAAGCTTAGATGCTTCAGAACATATTTGTCTCACTATAAGTTGCAAAAGGATTCTCTATATTGATATACACATGAAAATAATGACTCGACTGCATATTTTGTTTTACTAGTGCCTTGTGGAGCTCCTCTGGAATTGCCCAAGTATGCTGGCTGTATTTTCTTAATTCCCTTGTTTGGCTCTTCACAGCAAAATCTGAGCTTGGTGTGACATTTATTATGCTAACAAAACAAAACTTTGTCTAGTAGACCCTCAAAATACCTTAAGTGTGGTGGCTTTATCATTTGCTATTGTGAGCAACAGTTGAAATGCTGCAGAGCACCCGAGTCACTATATATGTGTGAACAGTCTTTTTGCATTTGTTACGTTGCTCATGCACATGAAGTTCCTCCACTGAGTAGAATCAGAACCTGTGTCCTCACTTGGTAGACATGTCCTTTGGAGTTAACGTGGGAGTCATGTCTGAATAAAACCTTTAGGATAGTACGCGCTCAGAGTAATCACTCTGAAACCACCACTTCATTTGAGGTGTGCTTCTGGAGTTCAAATACCAACATGGCTGTAAACTATCTCTAGCTTCCTACTGGCAAAATGCTGTATGATCTCAGTTTTCCTGGACCTATGTCTGCTCAAGTCACATCACCTATAAGAAACAATTTAAATAGCCTTGACAGGCCAAGAAATACTGTACCACCAGGTGGTTGTGGAAGTGGGATCCCCTCTGCTCTGCGGCTCTTTTCAGTTGTTTACTTCACATTGGAATAGAGTAGTCTATCCAATTTTTGGTTTCTGTACAATGCCCTTTGACCATATATTTAAGATAGCGGTATGTTTTTTTAGCACTGGCTCCTCTCTGTTTTTTTTATTTCACAAAACTCTTTTGATTTCATTTCCCTCTCCTCTCCTGCAGTCGCATGTTTTTTATCACACAAGGTATGAGAGTAAATTCTCACATCTTCAACTGTGTGCTGGTATTTATCCTGAGAAAAGTGAGCAGAGAGCTGAGGTAACCTATGATCCTAAAAACAAATTTTTGTGGCTGCGTTGAGTTTTGAGAACAGGTTAAACGAATGGACGTAACTGTAGCTTCCAGCATAAGTATGACTTACTGGGCTAAGCACACTTTACACACTTCATAGCATCATATAAAATGAGATTAACAAAGCACATCACTAAGACTAAGTATTAGTCTTAAGTATTGTTGTTAACTTGTTGCTGTTTCCTTGATAGCAGTTGGAAAACAACAAGTTTCTTGGCCACCAAGTATGTTCTTACTTCAGTGCAAGTTGTGCTACTTGCTGAGAGTATACTAATAGTTTCTGCAGATTTAAAAAAATAAGGTCCTGAGGTTTTTGTGCAGTATTCAATCATAGTATTCCCAGGAAACTTTTTTAAAAAAAGTTTTCGTCATAAAAATAGCTACTGTCATGAAAATATCAATAACCTAAGACAAAATTGGAATCCATAGTATTATATGCTTTCCATTGTAAACATCCTTGAGTAGTGGCTTGAAATTAATAATAATTTCATTATTCCCCCATGCATTAATGTACCTTTCATTTTCATGCTGGCAGTACATGGGGCCATATAATAAAAAAATGGAATATACATATAATCTTTTTTTGCTCTGTATTCATTTCAGGACTTAATAGAATAGAGTTATATGGTTAAAGGTATAACATTTTCAAGAAAATTATCTGCAGGTGATTAATTTTACTACTAGAGCAATCTCTTATTCCCAGTAGAGTTCACCTAATGGGAGCAGCATTTATAATGGATTAGTTGACCAGTTGAGTTAATTCTATGATTTTACATGTTCAGAGTATCATAAATCAGATTAAGAAGTGAAAGTATTAAATACTGTATCTGTAAAACCATTTCAACGTTTATTAAGATCATAAATAGAAATTCAAAAGATGTCATAGGTTCAGATGTTAAAGTTTTAATTTTGGCTTAGTTTCTTTGAAAACAATGGCTTTTGAAAAAGTTGGGAAAATATATTGAGCTGTAAGGTTTTCAAAAGCCGTTGACATTTGCACTTGTGCAATATTCTGAACACCAGGAACAACTCAATGCTGATCCAAAATGCTTTAAAATTATAAACTCTTGTAATGAGTTTATGAAGACAACATACCTGCATTGATTTGTTGAATATTCAGCATCAGAAGATCCTTTGTCATTTTGTTTAGCTTGCGTAATAATGATTTTTGTTTGCCTGCTCTGAGCTTTAAAGTAATTATAAAAGGATAAACCTTTATTGGTAATCTATATCTTTTGCAGAGTTGTGTTGATTTTAACTGAACAACAATGACAAAAAGGATATTAGCTTCACTGAACCAAACATTTGCAATTAAATCAGAGGATTGGGGAAGGGATTAACCTTAATGAGGTGAATAGTATGGATTACAGGATCCACATTTTGTCCAATTAACTTCAGAATCTTTATATTTAGATAAAACAATGCTTGGGGTAGATAATGGCTAATAATTGTCAGTCATATGTGAAAGACAGTTTTGACAGAATACATTAGCAGAACGTTCATTCAAGTTGTTAAGTAAATTAGGATTTCACTGTCTGTCCTACTGGGCACACTACACCCTAGGCCTGTTAGCAGCCTATATACTGACATAGGGAAAGCTGTGCTATTTGCTCTCCTCCTTCTGGAAGGTGGCTGCAGCCCAGTTAAGCGTGATGCGAATGAGAATCTTTGCAAGAGCTCAGCTCAGGTGCCACGTAGTTCAATTTTTAACTCTGGCAGTACAAGGCATACAAGAAACACTGAGACTTCTCTTTGGTCCTTAATTTGTTGGGCATTAACTTGCTGCGTGAAAAGACTGACCTCTAATTTGTTTCTAACAATAACAGCCATATAAGAAAACTATTTGTGACAAACTCTTATCTCCTTGGTAGGTTTACTCCTTAGAGATGCTAATTCCCTCTCCTACCTTCAACCTCAGTGAAAAAAAAAGCCCCGAGATACACCTGATTTTAGTGCATTTGCTCAAGTAAAGTTTATGCAAGTGTGCATGATAGTACAGATGGTTGGGACTTACATTCAGTTGTTTAAAGGTTCTGTGTGCTGGTTTTTTCGTGTGGTGTTTGGTTTTTTCCTTTTTTATTTTTTTTTTCTAAAGGGGGTAAAGTCTTTCAAGGTCTGATATTCTTTTTAATAACTTAATCTTCTCAAAGCACTTATTCTCGTTGCACACAACTATTGAAAATATGTATGCAAGAGGAAACTTCTCCAATAGCTAAATTTGTGTAGGCAAAAATCTGTTGTTCAAGCTACATATTTTTTTTTTTATCTGAAAGCCCTGAAGTTTTGCACATACGGTCTCCCAAAGTGCCCTATGACCGAAGATTAGTGAAAAATGTACAGCAAACACTCTTACAAGGAAATTAGGGAGTGGTTACAAAGAACCTGAAGAAATGTAGGTACCTAGAATCTGAAGCATAGAGAACATTCTTTCCAGAACTCCTGATGCTTCATGTAGACTTGAATAATTTGCCAATTTTTGTCCTCACTTGAGATATTTTTAGATATCCCTTAAGAATATTCTTAATTGAATTTGCATATATACTTATGACGGTATTATGATAGGCTGTTTCTCTTGCTACCTTGAGAATTCTAATATAAAGGAGTGCTTATTTCAATTGCAAAACCAACTTGCAGAAGAATTATTGCTTAAGCAAACCTTTCAAAAATAAAAACCTAATAGAATCACACCACACAACCCCCCCCACTGCTTTATATCTGGAAGATGCTTAAATACTCTAAAATAATAATAAAAGTCTACACAAATCTAATTTGAGCAGTTGCGTAGAGATACTGAGGCGACCCCACCCAGTACTGCTTTCCTTGAAGAAGTTGGTCCAGTCTGCCCAAGATATGAAAAGAGATTTCAGCTATTGTGCTGTCCAGTGGAAACCCTTAATTATTTTCTGTTGTCAGTTAGAATGGAATAACGATTAACAATGAAACAGGCTGAAATTTATGTTGCTTTAGGGGGTTTGGGTTGTGGATTTTTACTTTTTTAGGGGAGGGGCTGTGTTAAAATTTCATGCATAAGATTGATTATGTTTAGAGAAATTGACTTTCTTAGATTGCAAATGTTTGCCTGAAGGAAGCTGGATTTGTTTTCAGCTACACACAGAATATAATCATGAAAATATAATGAAGAGTTAATGAATGTGGAACACATATTAAAGAGATCAAAGAACTGTGTGGTGAAATGAATTTTTTGGATAATGTTTTTTTTCTGTTTTCTTGGCTGATTACTTGTGAAGGTAGTTAACACACAAAGGATGAACCATTGCATAATTAATTTATAACTGTAATACTGCATATACCCTAAACAAAACTGTAAAATTAGAGTATTAATATATGCACTGGTGATTATGTCAAATTCTTTTTTGCCCAAACCATGTAATTATTTAATGCAGTATTTAGCTGTGACTAACGCTGTGAAAGGAAAATAGAATATCTGAGTGATTTAAAGTGTTTATAAATATATGCCTGTGATTTTTTTAAAAATTGTATTAACTTGAGATGATTTTAGGAAACCTATTTCAGTCTTGGTAAATTCCTTATTTTATGTCTTTCCAGTGATAGCAAGTCATGCGGGTAAAAAAGGGTTTTCTGATTTAAAAAAAAAAAAAAGGAAAAAGTATTGGAGTCTTATACTTTTCAAGTTTCCATACCCAGTTTTCAATTATTGCAATTTAAATTCCCCTGTAAATTGTTGATAATTATTTCTATAAAGATGAATCAAAGTGAAAACAAGAATATAATCCATGAATTTTGTGCTGAATGCAGCTCTGGAGAGAAAGCAAGGTGGGAGCAGCCCACCTTGTGTGCCATGCTTGAGTTAGAGGGAGCTTCGCTTCCTGCAGATAAAAGCAATTCATGTATAATTGTAGGAAGTTTAAAAAATGTGTTGAGTAAATTTTTTTAAAGGTGTCTAACTGGGTGTTTCTTTCCAAGTTCAAAGAGAAATGGACCAATATCCAGCTTTTGTGAGGGCAACACTTGAAAATGTAGGGGAAGAAGGCCTGGGCTACTGTAAGTAGCTTTGAAAGAGCAATACACTTAAATTAAAACAGAATGGGGGCTGAGAGGAAGGAAATAAGTACAGCTTAAAATTCTTTTTTTGTTTGAGGGTGTGTGGTTTATGGGATTTTGTTGTTGTTGTTTGTTCTTGAGTTTTTGGTTGGTTGGCTGGCTGTGTTTTAGGGACTGTGAAACCACATTTAACCATCACCTTCATTGCACCAAGCACCTGCAACAGCAGAGCTGCAACATTCCAGTCTTTCTTTTCTTCATATGTTAGTGAGGAGAGAGGTGCAGTTTTAATTACTGGAAAATTTGAAATGCAGGTGTAGTGACAACCGAAAAAGCAACTATCAGGGACATTATAGGTATGGTTTCTTCCCCAACAAAATGGCACAGAAAGGGCTTCTCAAGGTCCCCCATTTCCTACCTTCTGTGAGTTCTGTGGTCATCAACAGTGCATTGCCTAGGGAGCGTGCTCACCTGGGCCCATCTGCCACGCAGCCACGTGCGCTATGGTCACCCGCAACCTTGCTCCCAAAGTCCTTGGTGAGCTATGGATGATAGGTAGCGGGATTGTGAGCTGAGGCCAAAGACAAGAAATAAAGTATGGAAGGAAGCATGGGGGTGCACTTTGAGAAGATCTTCAAGATCTTGCAGATTTAACTCTTCCTCTTGTTTACTTGTGCTTCCTTGCAAAGCCTGCAGAGTTTTGTTTCCTTATCGCTAAAGCACATGGAAAAAGTCCTCTGTGCCTGGATAGGGCTTCTGACTGGAATAGGTATGACAAACAGATTATAGCCTTCTGTGTAACTCAGCTGTTCTGGGACACGATCATGACTTCCTTGGAATAGCTGAAAACTGTTGTAATTTTCCAGCACAAGCAGAGCTAATTTAAACAATCATTTCAGTAACTCTAAAGGCGTTTATGTAAAAAATTCACAGTGGCTTAACAAGAAAGAGTTAGAATGGTCACGACTTCTCAATTAATTTAAGCTTTTCCTATTTTGCATACACAAATCTTAGGTAAGCTGCGGTAGTAGGGGGCTGGTATATTTTAGCGGTGCTTTTAACAACTGTCTTTAAACACGTGCCAAAAACACCAAATAGTTGTGATATTGTTAAAGAAATTTGAATCTAAACTCATATTATTAACAAAACGAGTTTTGCTTAGGCAGAATGTTTTGAACGGCTCCATCTCTGCAGAGTATACTTTAGTGGCCACTTTGCTCACCAGTCCTATAACTATGTCTCAACTTTTAAACTTTCAAATGCTGGTTTTACCAAGGGGTTTCTGTCATGTTCTTCAGAATCCAATTAACCTGATCAAAGTACCTTGAAAGAGGACTCCCAGACTGCTAGGCAAAGTTTGAATTAATTGTAAGACCTGCCTAATTAGATAGCATCATTTCTATTTTGACTTCTATTTTCAAATATTTGCAATGTAAATGTTCTAAATTGCTCTCTATACATCACTTCATAAATATTCAGATCATCATTTGACACCTATTGCTAGTTTATACTCTACAAAATGATTGTAGAGTGCTGAAGCATTTTCCTCGTCCCAGTGGAAGACAAAACAAAAAATAGCATAACTTTTTTCAAAAAGGTGTGAAGGAAAAGACTCTGAGGATTTTAAACAAGATCTAATTAATTCTAGTGCCTGTAATGTTGCAAAATGCACTGTATAAGACTTCCTTTAGCAAATTAGGTTTTATTTTTGATGTGTAAATATGATGATACATGCAAATTATCTCTCCAATAGTAATTAATTACTCTGGGATGTTCTTAAAATTTAAACATTAAATTATAAAATAGCTCAGAGAGTAAGGGAAAACTTGCCACACTTTTGCCTATAGCTCTGGTCTTACGAGCTTCACTAAAGCTATTGTTCAAGGACTACAATGATCATAAAATGCGAATGCCAATGCAGATGGCATGTTTTCATCATCTGAAGGAGAGATTCCTGTTGTCAATAGCTTGAGAGCTGGTTACTCTACACCTTCCCACTCATGGGAGAAGGATGAGAGAGCATTCTCCAGCTGAGGCTTATTATGATGATGAGTTGAAGAAAGTAATCAGAGGAGCATCTAAAGATCAAGAGCTTTTCAGGGAAGAGAGAAGGGGATCCAGCCAAGTTCATGCCTGGAAACAGATGCATTTAACTTGGTGAACTGCTTTTTTAATCAAGTTCCCATTTACTGCTGACCTCTGCTGTGAGGTATGTCTCTGCTTCCTGGTCTTTTCATGATTAAGCAGCATAACCATTTGTTCAGGATTTTAAGGAGCATCAAGCTGCTGTGGCAACTGAATATATGGGATAAATTATATGGATAGATAGATATTTGCACATATAAAAATGCATAAGTCGCACATACATATGTCAATATCAGGGAACTGGAGATTGTTGTGATGGGACTGACAAATCAGGCCAGTTTTAAATTTATTCATTAATAGTACATCTTGCTAGTAGTCAGTTCTTTATATTAACCATCATGATGTACACAAAACTGTTTGAACAACTACATTCCAAGTTAGCTGCCAGTATGCTGTACAATGGAGTTAACTATAGGGAGCTCCTATATAGATAGTGCTAATGGCTTATGGTCTTTGGTGGTTCATAGCTGCTAGAGGTTAAGGTGATAGATAGGCTTGAGAACTCTTTGGGAGAAGGTGGCACTGAAGTGGTCTCATCATCTTTCTTCTTGGACGTTCTATGCTAATGTCTTCTGTTTTGATGCAGTTGTCCCCCTCTAGAAGGGGATGGGAGTCTCCTCTGCTCTGCCTTAGATACTGCATATCCTGTTTTCTTTCCTCCTGTTAGTCGTCTTTTGTGGCCAGGTGGATATGCTGCCTATTTGCAGACTATTGCGCTTATCTTGTCTTTTGTATGGCAAGTTTTGTTACTCGAATGCTTCCTGTGTGCATCTTTATTGTCCCTTTGGTGACTGTCTTGTACAGGTACTCGTGTAAAATTGTCTGGCCAGTGATTAAATTATTTTTAATATTATATCCTTTGATCAATTACCGGTTGAACAAAACAGCTCAAAACTTTGTGTCTGCAGTTCAGGTTGCAGAGCTGTGCCGAGTAGTCTGAGAAACATCTTGCAGAAGTCTGTGCTGCTCCAGGCAGAGTGCTTCTGAACTAACTCTTTTTCTTAACTAGCTGAAGGTACGTGCAGGCTGCACAGCAGATCGCGGAGGAAAAATAAATTTTGCATTCGATAAATCAGCTTCTGCAAGGATTATTGCAGTATCAGGGTGCTTCTTAATTTGCTTATCTGTTTTGGTGCTCTTGTAATGGGGGGTGTTTCATCTCTTAACAGCTAAAAAGCTAATAGGGTATTAAAGAATAAAAGTGTCGGAGTTAACAACTGCTGTAAAAAAGTTTGAGGGAGAAAGGTAGAACTAAAAATTGAAGAAGTGTTCATGGGGTGGGATTTAAGTTCAGTACAGAGCTGGGTAGGTGCCTGGGTCTTATTGTCCTGAACACCTAAGTATTTTAGATCACTTCCTTGAAGAAAAATATTAGAAGATCCAAGATTTATGCATTGAAAATTACAGTTAGTTTCTGAAGTTATTGAACAGTGAAAGCATGTTTCTTATAAAATTCCTTATATAGTAAAGACTTAAAGTTTCAGCTGTTTAGAATGTTGCAAACCAAAACAAAATCTCCAAAACAAATCCCTTTTATTCTAGACTCTGTATTTTATATCTTACCATGTAGTCTGATATTTCAGGAGCTCATTACCACTAACCAAAGCTTTAGTCAGAGAGCGCTAACTGGTGAATTGCAAAAACCTATGAGCAGTATAGAATCACAGAGTATCTCAAGTTGGAAGGGACCCGTAAGGATCATTGAGTCCAACTTCCTGCTCCCTACAGGACTACCTAAAACTAACCATATGACTAAGAGTGTCCAGATACTTCTTGAACTCTTGGCAGGCTTGGTGCTTTGACCACTTCCCTGGGGAGCCTGTTCCAGTGACTGACCACCCCCTCAGTGAAGAACCTTTTCCTCAAGTCCATTCTGATCTTCCCCTGATGCAGCTTCATTCCAGTCCCTCAAGTCCTATTGCTGGTCACCAGAGAAAGATCAGCATCTCCTACTCCACTGCCCGCCTTGAGGAGGTTGTAGACTGCTATGAGGTCACCCTTCACCAATGAGGTCACCCCTCAGCTTTCTCTTCTCCAAGCTGAACAAAGCAAGTGAGCTCAGCCACTCCCTCAAGGCCTTTCACCATCTTGGTTACCCTCCTCTGGACACACTCTAATAGTTTGATGTCCTTCTTCCATCGAGGTGCCCACAGCTGCACACAGTACTCGAGGTGGGGCCGCACCAGTGCAGCATAGAGCACTGCTCTTTGCATTTCTTAGAGTGAATGTGTTATACTTGGCTGCAGCTCAGCTAAAATGCTGAAGGATTTCTTTTTTTTTTCTACTTAAGCTAAAAGAAAAAATAGTTTATGTGAATCAGGCATGATGAGTCAGTTCAGTAGATCCAGCTCCATGCAGGAGTAGGGTCTCAGTGCTGCGGGTTTGGCTGGGATTTGAAAAAATATTTCAGGACTGTAATGCTTGAACAGATAAACGTTGTTTATCCCTGTGGCTTACTGAGATAATGACTGTTTTTCTGTTACTGAGTTAGGAAAAATGGAGGCAACAGTTGACTCTTACTATTTCTGATAAACTGACTGGAAGAATTTGTAAAGATGTAAAGTTACTTTTTTTTTTTTTTGAACAAACCAGTGATCTTCTAAATACTTGAAAAAGAATTGTTTTTCTAAGTAAGTAGATAATTACACCTGCTTTTAAAAGATGCTGCTGCAGAAAAGCGTCAGATAGGGTTCTGGAGGAGCATCACAGTAGAGTTGTCCTATATTGTGCTTTTCCTCCGACATTTGACGTTTGCCATTATGGAGACGAAGTGCTAGGCTAAAGGGGCTTTTTCTCTGATCTGGTGTAGCTGCCTGTGCTCTCCTGTAAGGTATGTTAAAGAAATAAAATTACTGACAAAGCTGTTAATATTTTTTTCTTGATAAAAAACTTTTTTTAAAATCAGAATTCTCAAAATTACCTTATACTTGTAAATTTTTACTTTGCTTTTAAGACTCTTAACAATTTTAAATTAGTAAATTTTGAAGAACAAGGAAAGACAAATCCAAAGGAAAAGAGAAAGACCATAAAAATCCCAAAGTTTTTCTTGTAGTGGGGGTGAATTTCCTGAAAAGTAGAGATTCATTTCTTCCTTTCAACTTTAAATGCTGATATATACAACAGGAGATAAACCAGAAAGGTTCAGACAATAAAACTAAGTGATTCCAGAGAGAAAAATTAACTAAATGAGGAATATTGCTCTTGGGGATCATCAAGGCGAATGTTTCATCGTGGGACTATATAACTGAGAAGGCAGTGGCATCTTCCTAACATATACCAAGTGTTACACAGAACCTACTTCTGTGTTAAAAGGATTCACACCCACATCAGTAGGTATTTTTGAGGATTAAAGTTTGTAAGAGCAATATGTGTCAGAGGCAGAGATGTCCTATTTGGTTTTCTTTCTCTGAAAGGAAAATTACCTTATTTTGCTAAAGTGAGGTAAATTCATGGAACACCTTTTAAAGAAAGGTGCTACAATACCTAAATAGCAGGAGTTATAATATTCAAATTAGCATTCCAGCATATTATAAAAATAAATATATATGCAGAGTTCTGAAATTTAATTATGTATGCAAGCTCAAAAACTTTTCTTGTTCTTTCATGAAGTTGAGGATAAATATTTCGGTATTCAGTTTAAAGCACAAAATATATTCAGTTGATGGTGGTGTTCTGTTACTTGCGTTTATACTAAAACCGTCCTTTTCCCCTCCCTGAAAAGAGACAGAATGGCTCCTTTAAATATTAAGCACTCATTTACTGAACGTTTGCAACATGAAATCTGAACAAATTAATACATTTTACTGAACCCTATCCTAAATGCCTGATTTCTGTAATATATTAAGCAGGAGAGGTGCTTTATTCTACCTGAGATTTTGCAATACAGCCCTTTACTTTTTTGAGTGCAAGAAAACTTCAGTTTCTGCTTCATTAACTTTACAAATCTGATTTTTATCTTATTCATTGTTTGTACCTTGGGGTTTTTTTTCTTTGATATTTGAAGTGCTGGTTCGGTTTTCATAGAAGTCAAGTGGAAATATGACCTGCACTTCAAAAGGGCTGAGAGTCAACTCTTAAACAAGTAAAGCATTAAGTAAATGTGTATTTAAAATGCCAGACAAATTCCAGCTGTTTTCTCTTGCTATTGTGAAGACTTTTTTCCCTGTGGGTAAATATTTATTTCTATAACCTTAAGTCAATTAAAATACAGTTTGACTGTTCTATCAGTCTTAAAGCAAGAATTTACATTTCTTTATCCAGCTAAAGCTTAAGAGGTCATCTAGACACCCAGGCTTTTTTCTTTTTTTCAAACTCCAGCTTTATTTAGTTATATCTGCACATGTACATTAAATTTTGTCATAAAGCATATATGTTGTTTCAAGGTTAATTTTTATTTTGCTGTCTCAGTCTATCAGGTCTAAACAGAACATTTTTAAAGCACTCAGAACAGCTCTTCAGTCTCTCACAGCCCTGAAACAGTGTCTTCAACTTGTAAGATTCTGGAAATGATATTTGAGAGTTTTCTTTGTATTTAAAAAATATTATCCATATATGCTTCTTCATTGTACATGTGTGTCAGCTAAGCCAGGGAGATCAGGGAATTATATCTGGAGGGAGACTATGGTGCAGTACCCATCTCTGTCATTTCTGTAGAGCTTCAACATCAACTTTTGATGGAGTATGAATGCTAGCGGTTGAATGATTTTCAGATAGGTAGTTTATTTAGGTTTGGGAAAAAACATGTGGTGGAAGTTGCCCTGGACCTTTCCCTGATGATTCATTGTGGCGTTTGCTATTTTTAGGACTGTTCTCACAGGGTGAACTTGATTGGCACATTGATGTCAGGTCCTGCATAGTTTACAGCTACTGAGGATGAGAAAAATGAGAAAATACTGGCAGACTGCAAGACCTCTCACTACGGTCAAAGGCTAATTTTGCACTTCTATAAACTGGGGGGCAGAGTGGTAGGCCTGGATGGAAGGGTGGATTGGTCTGTAAACACAGGCCAGCTCTGCCTTTCCACAGCAACAAATTTGAGTGAGAGACTTCGGTACCTCCTTCTAAAAGGGGCATGATATAGTGGTCCTGAACCCATGTGTCGGACACAAGAATGTCTGAAGGTTCGCACCTATGTGCGATAAATGCACGATGGTCTGTGCATTTTCTATTGAGCCCTGCTTCCATATTCATGTCATCCTTCACCTGTGTGATCAAACCAATACTCTTGATGTTCAGGAATTGTTTCTGTTGTAGGGGAAATCCCTATGTTCGTAACCAGCATTGAGTAGATGTAAGAGTTTTATGGCGAAAGCTTGATTCTGAATGTCATTGGCTTTATAATACTCCTGCTGGAGCATTTGAAGTACTGTGGGCAGCTGTAGAAGCGATCTTCAGCGATCATTCCCACCCCCCTCCACCCCCCTTATTCTTACTGTTAGCTTAGCGCTGAGGCTTTTTCTCATTATTTCCTCCCCGCTGCACTTCTCACACCTATCGCACTGTTGGTTATTAAATGAGTTGCTCTGTGTGATTGCCACTGGCCATTATTTAGCACAGGTTTGGTTATAAATACGTTGTGGATTTTTTTTATGATGCATCTTTAAAAGTGGTAAAACCTGTGATGAAACTAAAATCTAATACCTAGGCTACTATCAGGAGAAATTATTGTAATGAGCAATAATTCTCCTTTCCTCATTAATAAAATGTCTTTCATTACATAACAGTGACTCAACGGCAACACCTTGCAGATATAATCACGTCGCAGAAAGTGACTGTTTGCAGTGATAGTTGACAGTAAAAGTAGAACAAGTACTTTTCTCTTGCTTTAGTTGGCCCCTATTTTTTTGCCCTAGTGGGACGTGCTCCTTATGCTTTCTTGTAGGCAATATCTGAAACAGCTCAGACTGCAGAAAACCTCATGGATTAACTTTCTAAGGACGAGGAGTGATCAGATCATTTTGTGGTTGGGGGTTGTCGTCTCTGGGTGCGCCTGTGTTAGCATTTCAGCTCACACCAGTACTGCTCTCTGCAGCGGGTCTCCTGACTATTCCCCAGTACCTTCACTTGGTTTACGTTGCAGGGCAGCCCTGGAGCGTTGTGAAAGGGTTTTCTTCCCAATGACACTAACCCAGAAGGCCACTGCAGGGATGTGCCACTAGTGGCAGTTCATTGTCAGCAGCAGATGAGCGCTAGTCTGAGATGTGTGCTGTGTCGACACCGGTTACCTAGCAGCAATAATTTCAATCTATAGGTTTGCTCCTATTGCGCAGCACTGCTTGGCAATGCAGACGTGGCCTGCGACTGCTCCATGAAGTTGTTTTTTTCTGACTGCTACCAGCTGCAGTTGAAGATGGTCTAAAAGTCAATTCTGCTATAATGTCAGTGAAGTTAGCTATGAAATAAAAGGCTCCTTGGGGAAATGGAAAGTCCTAACTGTTGCCATGACAGACCCTCATCTTTTCATTTATGTTAAGTATCTTTTTGGAAATTGCATACAAGGATATTAAGATGCATCATATGAAGCATGCTACATGTAGCTATGTGACTTCATTTGCAGTCTCTTCTATCTCATGAATGGAATGTACACACCACATGAAATGGGAAATACTGGTAACTAATGGGTATTTTTATAGAATAGCAGAATAAATAGGCATGTAAAACCTTGCAGTGGTTACTGTTGCCTTTCAGCTATAGTGACTCACTGGGGTACACTTTCAAAGAGAAATGTGGGGTCCAGAAGTAAGCACACAAAATCTTTGTAGAATTACCATGGTATTGGGTTTTTTCTGGAATGCTATTTAACTTGCTTCATTGTGAAAATTCCTTTTTCCTCTCCAAGAAAAAAAATTCTTAATTTGCAGACTCTTATTTCAACACCTTTGGTTTTCTATGCCCTTCTTTCTAAATCTTGTATTTGGCTGGTTACCATAGCTATCCAGAAATAAACAATGCCAGATTCCAGTGTCTTTGGGGATTTTTTATCTTCGCTGGAGGTGGGGGGTGGAGAAGAGGAAAAAGCTGCATTTTATATTTTTCCAGATTAAATACTCAATAGGTACATTACCTCAATTTTCAAAGAAAGAGATAGTGCTAAGCACGTTTTTCTTTGATTCTAATCAAAGATTGATAGAGAAGGGCAAGATATTGGCAAGAAATATATTACACAATGGTTAAAAATATTTGCTTAAAAAATTCAATATCCAAAAAAATCATTCTCGTCTCTAGAAATGAGCATGACTTTTAGGATAAAACTGCTGCTGTGCTCTGGTGTCATGTCCTGCACACTGTGTCTACAGAACTGCCTGAAGGCATTTATGCAGTTAGTGTGATGAGCGAATGGATTGTGATGGAAAAATAATTCTAAGAATCACTGTTGAAATCACTTTGTGTGAAACGGCTAACTACTTCTTGTATGCCTTTATACATACATAATAAAGGCATTTTCCTGTGCCTTTAAGTGCACGACAGCTAAAATGTCACTTTAAGGGAGTTCTGCTATTTATTGTGGCCAGCATATAATCCAATTAAATATTTAAGCTTCAAGGGTCTGTCTTTGTGCCGTCTCCTTTTATATATTTGTCTTATTTTCTGTTACATTATTTTCTTTGCCATTTCCTTTCAGGGTTGTTCTCTGGATAGTCATGTTATTGCTTCTAGAGCAAAATTTCCTGTATTGTTTTAAGGAGATTCTGTTTCAGTAGAAACTGATGAAAAGCGCGGGCTTGTACTTGAATCCTCCTTTAGTCATAAGCTCTGTGCAAAACAGAAAAGTAGTAAGTGCAGGCTGAATTTTCCGAAAAGTGGCACAACTTCAAGGCCATAAGACAGACAACAGTCCCTTTTCAACAGCTGTGACTTATTGAATGAAGAGATGGCCTGTGTTAGGAGAAGCTTGCAAGTTAAATGCTTGTTTCTGCTGATTATGCGACAGAGGCAGTGTTTCAGGTGTGCATTTCTTGTTGGACATCACTTGCTAGTTCTTTCATAGCCAGTTTTAGCACGAGTGATCACTTCTTGTGGGAAAGTGGAATAGAGTTGGTTGATGTGGGGTGTGTGAGCAATGTATGTGTATATATGTATATATATGCATGTTGTGGATTAAGTATTCTGGCTGATGTTTACTTTTTGGAATTTGTTAGTACCGCAAATACCATAGTGCACAGACACATTTTTAAATTTACTCTTTTTGGTATTGAACTGGGACTTCTATCAGTGCTTAAAATAGCTTGTTACTAACTGTATTTATTTTCCTGTTTGTTTTCATTGACATCTGCATGCCTAATTCTGTCAATCACAGCTCTCTTTGAAATAGCAGCAATTTTCTATCAGTTGAAAGATGGTGTGTTTTAGAGCAACACTCAAATACATATTTTAAAAAATAATCATTTGAAAACAGCCTTGAAGGACACATTCCATTAAATACCATTGATTTCACAAGAAAAAAGCCACTCTCTTCTAACAGTAGCAGCAGAATTCTGAAGGATCTGGGGCTGTGCAAAAGATTTTCTGGGAATTTCTTCTGTGTTCAGTTCACAGAAACATAAGTAGAAACGGCAGAGTGGCTTAGACTTCAAAGCTCAGGGTGACAACAGGTATACTGTTTACAGTATGTTTAATCGTGTATCTCGAAAAAAGGGCACAGATAGAATATTATCTCTTTAGTGCAAAAATGAAGTATGTTTGCATTTTTCTCATAATAGAGACAGTGGTGATTTAGTTTATTTTTATAAACTTGAATGAGTAGAGAAGTGCTATTATGTATTTACATCAATATCAAACTACCTGTACTAACTTTCTTTAGATGAACAAAGTTTTTATCAAATCTAACTGCAAAGAGTTCCTCTAATGAGGAGCATTCCTGCTCCATTTTCAAGATTGTAGGTATTTTGAAATTTCCATAGAGATAAAAACCTAAGTGTAGTGGTGTTAAAAGAAAAAATAATAGAAAAATTGAGATGGTGTTGAAGTGCCTTCAACACTACAGCCGCATTTGTAATGTAGTTGTTGCTATTAAAGGTGACCTCTTTTTTGATACCTGATATCTTTTGATAATATGACAAGAAAATTCAGACACCTGAAAATAGGTGAAAATTTTGGCTATTTTTGTGACTGCTTGTCATGTGCTTATTTATGTTTACAAGCCCTTTCCATTACAATCAAAATATGTTAAAAACCCCATGTTTTTGTTAACAAGAACACTTCAGAAAAAGGGGTGAAAGTTCTGTGAATGTATTGCAAATAAATGCTATGTGAGAATATTTTAACCTACCTGCTTTTAATAAATTCTGTGTTTTAAGCTCAGAGGAAAGAAGAGTTAAAGTGGGGCAGTGGAAGGGATGTTTTCAAATTGTATGTACTGTTATGACTGGTATTTTTTCACAAGAGAAAAAAGTCACTCACAATTAAAAAGGAATGAGAGAATAGATAAATTATTTGTAAACTGAACTTTTAACTCTATTTTAACTTGATTCACTGCCTGATATGTTCACTTTTAAGGAGCATATTACACAGATAATACTTGAATAATGTTGTTGTTGCTACAAAGAATTATTTACAACACAACAACAGCACATACACTCTGTGCTTGACCTGCACACGCTGATTCTGTGATTCTTGCTCCAAATCTAGCCAGAAATAGGGAGGTATATCTGCAAGCAGAAGTGGATGTGATGAAGTTGTGGGTGGGTGTTAATTAAAAGGAAAACAACCTCCTGGTATCGGGACATTTTAGGTGATTGGGGTGATGCAAAAATGAAACGGGTGAATGGGGCAGTATTCATGCAGGATTGCACGTGGTTTCTCACTTTTGAGCAACAGTTATTGTTTTGCTTAGAAATATTCACTTTTTGATAAATTATTTTAAAAAAATCAGAGTTTAATATTTATAATGGTATTTGATTTTTACAATAAGTATATCTGGCTGTACTTGCTGTTGTTTACTTGTTAGGGACCTTCTGATGCTGACCCTTGGAATCCATTAATCTTGAATGACGTGGATTAGAACAAAACTGTGTTCCTTACTTGATACCAGTGTAGCTAGAGATGTCTCATCTCTTATTTGCTTAGTTTCTCAAGCCTGATGTGAGATGCTGGAATTTGATGTTGGCTATATAGATTCCTTTGAAAATGTTTAGCGTACTCAAAAAAGAACCCGGCTATCTACAACTCAGCAATTTAATTTTAATGACTGATGTTGGTTTTTTGTTCTATGTGCTTTTTCTTAGAATTGTTCACCGTAATGAAGCACTGTAGTTACCATCACGTTAAGATGAACTGAGGGAAGGTTTCATTTCTGCTGGTGTTATAAGGTCAGCTTCATGAAAGTTGTTAGTGATGAGGGCTTTTTGTTTACACGTTTTTTTAATGAATAACTACTTGGATATCAGGAATTTTGTTTAGATGAGTTGCTGATAGGCAGTAGGAAGTTTCAGAGTTCTAGTGAAGTGCCAATTATAAACATTATTGGAGTTCTTATCAAAGAGAATATCAAATTGTTTCAGATTTTCCTTCTGTTCTGTCGTTATTTCTCAACATTGTTTTCAATTCAGACCAAGAAATGTACTGTTAAGTAAGTATCAAAATTATTCATGTGAAAACCACAGTAAACACTTTATGGGACCAAGCTGCTGCCCATAGGTGACTTTTAATCCAGTAGAGGATGGGGCATGGTGAGACCAGGTTGGACAGCATTTGTGCGGTGTGCTTTTAGTCGTGAAGAAATCCAGCTAGGAAATATTCATGCACTGTAAATGCAGTACTGTGTGATAATTGCATGGTTGTTTCCTATACATTTTGTTATGGTGTCTGCAGTCTGCAAAAACCTCTGTTAGCTGATGGAGAAGCCGCCCATCGTTTAGGACAAGCCGGTATGGATTCCTATCATGTTGCCATCCCAGCAGAGAGGTGTCTGGGCCTGACCCAGCACATTGTTGCCTGTGCTGCAAGAGCTGTTGAGTGTCAGGGACCCAAGTGGACAGGAGGCTTCAATGGGACTAAACTGCCCTGAGCAACCTCACCTAGGTCCCCTGCTCCAAGCCCCCCCCATTTAATCTCAAGTCCAGTCCCCAGGCATTGTCTGAGCTGGGCTATAGGTACCCCTGTCTCCAGCAGTCTTCCAGAGGATTCATGGCTGGTCCTGCCTTCCCCTGGAGTGGGCTGCAGCTGCCCAGGGTTAACGGGACCCCCGGGCACTCGCTGTGCCCAGGTGTGTTCCCCTACAGAGAGCGTGGGAAGTAAGCAAGAAGTGTGAGGGTCAGCAGAGCTGGGCATTCATCTTGCTTTCCTAGGTGCTTTGGTGGGGCAGCTAGCTACGTGGTACAGCCTACTCCCCTGTAAAGTGATTGTATAACTCTCCCCTCACCTCCCATACGCGTTTTGCTAGGTTGGTTTGTTTTTTTGTGTATGTGCTTTTTGGTTTTGTTTTGTTTTTATAAGCTACCATTTGCACTCCTGGATAATTATAGGACCTGGGTAGCTACCACCAAAGGGTACAATTCAATTTAAAGAAAAAAATATGTTCAGGCTCCTACGTTGCAGATGGTCATGCTGGGCTGCTGAAGGCCTCTGTGGCATTATGTGGGCTATTCTATTATGGGAGCCAAACGTTGTTACTGATTTGAGACCAAATGATTATTTAAATGTAGACTGAAGAAAGGATTAATTTCCCTTTAAAGTATGCTGTCAGAATTAGTGCAGGTTCATTCTTTTCTGTCTCTGGTGTGCCTTCTTGTTGGAGAAGACCATCTGTTTGTCAAGGGAAGTCATAAAATAATATTCGACGTGAGATTTACACTGAAATCTTGACATCTAATCCGGCAGTTATGAAAACAATTATCTATAATGTGCCTAATTCATTTATATTTTAATTTCAATCCATCAGTGTCAGATAAAGTTAGTTATTTTTCCTTCTATTCCTGGGTGGCACCTATAATAGCTTAATGTTGTCTGGATAGTAAAGTGGTAAGTTTTGAGGTCCTGCTGCTAGCCAGGGGCCTTTTTGGTTGACAAGGGCTGCCCAGATGAAAGTTGCTTTTAGAAATAATTAAACTTCATATTTCTGTAGTTAATGATTGTATTTCATTTCTTGAAAATTATTTGCCTATCACAGTTGTTGGAAGCCGTATGTGAAGGGAATATGAATGAAGGATAAAGCAATAACAGGTAAAAAATTCTGTTTGGCTATGAGGGCAGTGATGAGAGTTGAGAAGAAACAGATTCTGTTGGCTAATCTGATTGAGACAGTTTCCCTTGTATGTTGCAAAATTGGTAAAATACATGGAAAATTAATGAAGCAATTGTGTGCTGTTCCAGGTCTTCTAATTTGACGCATCCCATTAAATCAGAAATTGCACTGTTCTTTAAAAAAAATACGTATTTACTTTATTTCTTTATTTGCCAAGATGATTGACTACCAACCTTTGAAAATATGTGGCTCAGATCCATAGCTTTGTAAGACACCCCTAGATATTATGTTAAGTACTTCCTAAGGAGTTTCTATAATGCAGGTTTTCTGTGACTTTCAGAAAAGGTAGCTCTTTCTTAACGTCAAGGAGGTACTTTTAGAAGAATCCGGATTGTCTCCTTTTAGCAAGAGTCAAACACCAGAAAATAGTGTCCCTTACACGATCTTAAGATGATGATCTAGGCTTAAGTCACGTCTTTTAAGGAAATTGCATTTCAGGCTGCTGTTTCACTAACCTTTGTGCTTTTATATTTTTAACTCCTGTGTTAGGTGTGGCATTCCTAAATCCAATGTTCGTCTGACTCTGGCCCCGTCAAATAGCAACAGAGACATGTGCTTACACATTTTTGCCTGTAATGTAACATCAGGATCCTAAGTCAGGTTTCCAGTGAGCTTATCCTCACTCTTTCAGTAGTATCTTCATATGTTTAAACTGATTTTGCCTTGAATTACACCAAAGAGTGTGCTATATGTTTGTTCATAGCCTCCCAGCTAAAAAGTGATGAAAATAACAGTTCATGGTCCGTTATCTGTATAAACCCATCTTTCAAATGTTCTCTTATACAGCAAAGTGAAAATTGACCCTTTTATTGCCACATAAATGGCACCTACAATTAACTATTTCTGGAACATAACCCTGCGTAAAAGTCTCGTTTGAACTCCAATTATTTTTACAAATCAAGACTTGTCTCCTCAAAAGGGTATATTTTCCGTTGAACTCATTATCAGCCTAAACACCTTTGAAGATGTGGGCCCAAGTGTGTTTATCATTTACAAAACTGCTTGAGCATATTTGAAACAACCTGTCCATTTCAGGCTAAGCTGGGTACGATTTAGGCCTTCAGCAGTTTGCGAGGAGTCACGAATAAACAGGCATGAAGTGATAAACAGGGAAACAAAAGAGTCCTGCCTTGTTTCATGTCTGCTTTTGATCTGCTATTGGCAGAACAAAAGAATGTATTGTAACAATATCCTCTTTTAGACAAAAAATGAAAATGACAGCTACATCACACAGATTAATTCAAGAACTTTTAATTGGTGAAATATTTTTCCTTCTGTTGCTTCAGATTCAGGTGTTTTCTTCTTAATGCCAAAGGCTTTAAACAATTTTATTTTTATAGAATATTGAATGACAAATCCTTTAATCTGAAAGCTGATTTATAGAGGACTGTTTATTCCATTTCATTAATTTGCACAATGCACACCCAGAGGTGCTGACTTCTGTTTTACAAGAGAAAAGTGAAGTATATTTTATCTGTTGGTATGCTAAGCTGCTTTTCTTCACTTGTCTCTTTACTGAAGGTAATGCAGCTATTCTTGCTATAAAATATCCTTATGTTACTAGGAAGCAAGTGTGTGGCAAGCAGCTTTGTTCTGAGTTGCTGAAAATGTGATTGGTTTTCAGTAACTGGCTAATTTGGCTATGAGCGTACTAAATCTTTTCATATAGATACGGTTAACCTAGAAAAAAGGAATATGATGAATTCAGAGTTTTGCAATTCTGACTTTTTGGCTTTCACGTGCATAAACGAAGATTGTTTTCCTTGCAGCTTGAAGATAAGTACAGCTGATGGCAAGACTTAAGAGAGACAGACCTGTAGGTATTCACGGTGTGTCATACCGTGCTCTCCTGGTCATCCTGGTCAGTGCAGCCACCACCTTTCCTTTCTGTGGAAGAGGAGAGATCTGGTGCTCATTTGAGTGTCCCTCTGAGATGGACTTGGGACTGTCAGGGAACACAGCTGGTGTGGGTGTAGGACTGAAAGCTGCCTTTGATTTTGATTTCTACTCCACCAAAGAACAGTAAAGTTGGTAGTTTCTTGATTATTCAGACAAGCACCTCTCAAATGTTTTTCTACACTGTTGTCTTCATGAATGAAAGGAGCTTATTGTAAACATCCGCAAGACCAGTTACTCTAGGACTGCAAAGAAATTTTATAATGCCATGGCAGTCTAAAAAAACCACCAGCAGTGATAGAGCTTAAGTGTTGAGCAAGTGATTCTATAGGGGGGTACTGTTTCTCATCACACTCATCAGGACTTTATCCTCTTTCCCTCTTATGCTCCATAGAGTAAAGCCCACTTCACTGCCTAAATTCCACTCCACTATTAAATAACATATTCCTCCTAGCAGAAAATGATGAATTTTCAAGAATACCCCTCTAAAAATGTACCCTCAATCTTACCATATAATTGGAGAATACCTACTGTGTAGCTGAACCTATAGATATGACAGAAATAAAGATATTTTGGAAAAAGGACACAGACTGACTGTCCGCTGTAAAGAAGGGGTGCCAAATACATGTTTTATCAGTTATTTCCCTCCAAATTAAAAAAAAAAAAAAATTTAGATTCGTTCAGCTATCCATATACGGTCATTTTTGCAAGTGATGAATTCAATGAAAGTTTCTTGGTTAGAAAATTGTTTGGGTTTAGTCCTTTAGGTTAGAAAGAAAAAAATAATCATCTCTTCCAAAAGGTAAAATGTGTCCTATCTGTTTTTTAGTCTGCTTTTTATGTACCGTTGGCAAAACAAAATCATGTGAAATAATCATTTCTTCTGTCAAACATCAAAACATCAGCTTTAGCTACATCATGAATATTAACTTGAGAATAGCTAATTAATTAGTCCAGTCTGTGCATTCCCTGAAAATGAACTCCAGTTTCCATTCCATTACCTGCTGCTTTGTCTCTACAGCTTCAGGAGCCAAACCTCAGAATCTGACTGTTCAGTTTAACTAGTCCTATGTTTGGGGCTGGGCTAAGTTTGGGGGTTTTTGTGTTTGTTTTCCCCATTTCAATGTATGTTTCTTCTGTGTGTACTCCATATTATTAAACTATGTTAAACAATCCAAACTGCAGTGAATGATTCTATTTTAAAAAGTCAATAACCTAAGTGACTTTATCTACACCCACTGTAAGCTTCTTTTCTTTGTCTAGTTTTGTAGAGAGAAATGCCTACATTGTGTCTAGAAAAGGTTTTCAAATACTGTGCTATTCACTAGATACTTAGGGAGAGTACATTTAGAACTAGAGTGGATAATGTGTATACTTCCCCATCTGCTTCTGGCACTATCCATTCAGTCAGTGATCATGGCAGGAAATATCTTCAATACTAAAAAAACAGGTTTTTGTAAAATACTTAAAGAAGCAGAAAGAAGAATGACACTTTCCTTGCCATTTCAGAATCAGTTTTGTCTCGTACATACAGCAAGGGAGTGAGTTTCTTAAACTGAGAAATGTTTTAGTCTAAAAATGAGGCAGTGTGAGACTCTGAAGTGGATGAAGTTTTTGTAGATTCAGCTTGTATTATTTACTGATACCTGTTTATCTGAAAATGTATATGATTTCACTTTACTTAAATAGCAAAACAACAACATAAATAACAAATAACAACGGAATAAGGTCTAGAAATAGAGATGTTTTAAATATCTTGTCTATCTTTTTTCTCCCGTAATAAAAACTGTTTTAATTTTGAAGGTCCTACAGCCCTATGTTTTCCATTACTTCTTCATTAGGAATATCCTTTAAATATGCTGTTGATGGTATTGTAGTTCTTTGATAGCCTCTCCAAATAAAAAGAAACAGTAATTTCTAACATTTCTATATACGATAGTCAAGATCAAGAGAGAAGATTTCAACAGATGGTTTCACAAGCGCTGTGTATTGTGGCTTCAGGACAGTGCCTTTAACTTTGTATGTTCTGGTCTTCCTTCCTACTGTTTTTCTATTTAGACTGTAAAAACGTCAAGGCTGGACCAATCCTCTTATGCGTTTGTCCAGTTTCCGACATGAAGAAGCAGTTTTGGTTGCAGTCTGTAAATTTGACTGTAATCAACTAATTAAAATGCACACCACCTTCCCCCCTGCCTGCAGGTCTATTAAAATTACATAAGTAGCAATTTCATCTCAAGAATTTGGCCTAGTTATGGATTTGGTGTGACTATTGAAAGTAACTCAAACATATCCTTCTTTTAAATTAAAGTACATGGCCAACCTACCTAACATTTTTTTCATACAGATTCTGTCTGCATGCTTTTACAATTCATAGGAGTATGTTTACTCAGCCAGTGTGTTTATTTCTGTACACTCAGGTGTCCCCAAAACACTAAAACATAGTTTGACGTGCTAGTGATGTGACCTTTTGTTACCTTTTTTCAAATCAAAGGAAGAAGGCTGGTGGATTATTGTCTCCGATTTGTGGCAAGGAGCCTTAGGGGAACAGTCCTGCTGCTCTCAGGCAGTTACTGCGTTATAGTTTTGGTGGCGACCCTTCTTGTTTTTATTGCATTCAGTAGCATTGGGAAACATCAAACGCATGACGTGATTAAAAATCAGAAAGGGGCTGTGGTATTCCTGTTAGTTTTCTTGGAGACTTTTTCTTTTACCACCTCTATTCCTGCTTTTTCTCCTGCTCACCCACGTTTGTCTCTTACAACGCACTGGGATGCATAGCAAGGCTCCCAAACAGCAGGAGGTAAAATACTGGACCACCCGTTAAAAAGTACTTTACAGATGTCTCAAGGGAAGGGGTTTCTGACATACATATGCCAACAGCTATATAAAGCTTGTTTGGCTTTGTATCTAACTCTTTAATTTTCTGTAATTCATCGACAATTTTTTCTACAGCTCTTATGACCCAAAAAGACAAAATTTTGGTAGGAGAACATCATGTTTCATTAATCTCCCTTTCACTCTACTATTCCTCCAATATATAGCTGTTGTACTACACTTATCTAAAGAGAAGCCTAAATCTAAGGCTTTACATCAGTGTGAGAGATTTATGATACCATCCTTGTCACGGTATCACTAAGGGTGCTACTGTGGCTCACATTGAACAATGTAGGAAAAAGTCTCTGCAGAAGTGGCTATCGCTTACGTGGACAAAAGGTGGGGGTAATGAATTGTTAAGTACTTTATTTCTTTGAGATACAATAAATCAGCCCAAGGCCCCATTGAAAAATGTGCACAAAATTAGATGAGTAAACCTTGATAGCACAAGCCAGTCTGTTGCTTGTACCACTAAGCCTATATATGTAGTTGAAGGTCTGAATTTTGTACTTTCTGCCTCTATCTCAAGTCTAGCAGAATATTCTGCAATGGGGTGTGAACTTTGTTATCCACAGATGATGACAAAAAAAAAAGTGCATGTCAACTCTTTCAACTTTGTCTTGATATCTCACTCCCACTGAATGCCTAACCACCACTTGTTTCTTCCTCTGTAAGAACCAATGTGTTGCTAAAGGAAGTTTTGTGTAAAAAGTGAATTTTTCTAACTTTAATAATGTCAGATTATTTTCTTCAGTACAAGTCAGAACTCAGTATTCTTCTCTTCTTTTTCCAGTCTGTTTCAGTATCCAGTGAATAATAATAATAGTAGAATTGTCTTATATCATAGCTTATATCATAGAATTAAGGTTGGAAAAGACCTCTAGGATCATCAAGTCCAACCGCCAACCCAACACCCCCAGGCCTCCTAAACCATGCCCTGAAGTGCCATGTCCACATGTTTTTTGAACACCCCCAGGGATGGGGACTCCATCACCTCTCTGGGCAGCCTGTTCCAATCCCTGACAATCCTTTCAGTGAAGTAATTTTTCCCAACATCCAATCTAAACCTCCCCTGACACAGCTTGAGGCCATTTCCTCTCATCATATCGCTTGTTACTTGGGAGAAGAGACCGACCCCCACCTCACCACAACCTCCTTTCAGGCAGTTGCAGAGAGCGATAAGGTCTCCCCTCAGCCTCCTCTTCTCCAGGCTAAACCCCCCCAGCTCCCTCAGCCGCTCCCCATCACACTTGTGCTCCAGACCCTTCCCCAGCTCCGTTGCCCTTCTCTGGACACGCTCCAGCACCTCCATGTCCTTCTTGTCCTGAGGGGCCCAAAACTGGTGGTGGTGGTTTGTTTTGTTTTGTGTTGGTGTTTTTTTTTTTTTTGTGTGTGTGTGGTTTGGTTTTTTTTTTTTGGGGGTGTGTGTGTGTGTGTGTGTGTTTTTTTTTTTTTAATTTGTTTTTTTGTTTGTTTGGTTTTTTTTTTTTTTTTGACTTATCTAAATTATCCAAAACCTGTCAGGAACACAAGCAGAACCTGCTGCTAAGCAACAAAGCTGCATTACCTGCAGAGTAATATTACACTGCACTGAATACTGACAGAATTGGCAAATGGTCTCAAAGGAAGAGGATCAGTCACCATTCTGTTACAAACCTATAAATACAGATGGTAACAGGGATTAGCAGTCTAGGGGTTTTCTGACTTAATAACTTACAGCCCATGTCTTTTCAAAATATGCATTTCAATTGAAGTCTGACTCATAGCCTTTTAATATATTAAAATGTTATGGAACCTACAGACTAGCAATTTTGAAGAATACAGGTACAATCTGTCAGGCTATGAACATTTAGTTTAGTTTTTATAATATTAAGAAAATTCTTTAGAAAAGTCAAACTAGTAAATGTTGCAGTTGTCTAAAAACTAAATTTAAAATAATTTTGGTTTAGTACCCAGTGATGTGTAGGTCAAAAATACAGACCATTTGCAATGATAAAATCATCCAGCTATGGATAGCTGGGTATTATTTCACAGTAGATGGAATATCACTGAAGAGGAAAACTGAAAATGTATTTTTCTGAGATTTATTCAACAAGCTTAGATCTGGTAATAGGCCATTTTATGCATTTCAATATATACTACTTTGTAACATGTCTTATGCATTTTTCTCCTTATATATGAGATTTCTTTAGCTGTAAGATATTGGGCTGGATAAACTTCAAATCCCTGTCTTTGCTTTCATGAATGCCTGTATGTTTTTAGGAACAAGTTAAAATTATGGAGGTTCCATCTCTCCTTTCTGCGGCCTGTTGTATTGTGCTGATTAATTGTCCATAATATCCCCCCAAATAATAATCATAATCTCTCAGTTAAATGTCTTGTTGCAGTCTAATTCTATTTCTTTTTGGCCTTTTCCCCAAGGACATAGGGAACAAATTATTTACTCCTTCCTGGAAGCACCCTTTAGCTTGATGGCTCAGTCATGACGTGAAAGGAAGATACAGAAAGTTGAAGTGGAATTGAACAGTACAACACAACTGTGTTAAATATTAAATAAATTAATAAATACTTATAGTTACTTTTCTATGTCGTTTCATGCATAGCTAATGCTCAGTGAAGGATGCCTCATTCCAACTTGGTATTGTGCTGGGTAAGACACAACCAGTTCTATACCTACGTGAAAATACATAGCTTCTTTTTCAGGCAAAGCTTAGCATCCTCCTACTTAGTGCAGTTTACTCCTGCAGAATGAGCTGTTGTGCCAGCACATCCATCAATCTGTTCTGTGTTTTCTTTCAGAGGACTAGCCCTTCACATCTGGCTTCTGCTGCTAACACATGTGGGAATGTGCTTCCCAGACCTGCAGGGCCTGGGGCCACACCTCCCCTCTGCTGCTCCATGCCACCAAACTGAAAATTTTTACTATTTTTTGCTCTAGATACGTGTTCTCCTGTGGTTTTAGTATAGCAGTATGATAAAAATGGGTGTCAACTGCTAAGGTTTCTGGAAAGAGAGGAAGCTAAACATAAGTAGGCATGATTTCTGGAAATATATGGGAAAATGTTGACTTGATCCGAGCTCAGGTTCTGGCCTTTCAAACTTTATCTTTCAAAAACAGTAGAAAGTTTTCAAATAACTGTGGCTATGAAGTTTGTGATGTTGTTGGTTAACTAAGTTCCCCCTCTTTAAACAGACCATGAAAACAATACTTGGCATTTTTCTGTCCCTTTATTCAAGGGCTCGTACGGGTCAAGGATGCATAAGAGACAGGTATTTCCGCTGTTTCTATTGCACTTTGTAAGGATTTTTTTGCATTCCGTTTTGATTTCTGACCTTTTTCAGAGACACTGATTTATGTTGTGATACCGATTCTGATAGATGGTGACATTTTCTAAGTTTCCTGGTGGGGTCACTGAAGGGACATAATCTTTAAGTAAACACTTAATCTTATTATTTTTTTGCTGTTATTGGTCCTACAGTACACTCTTCAGGTGGGCATTATAGGGAGTGGCTTCCAAGCAGGAAGAAGTGTCCCAAAGCTATCAAAGTCATTCTCTTTTCAGATAGACTAACATCGTAGCTTTCCAGTGTCAAGTTTCTACTGGATGGTCACACGAACAGTACCACACCAAGCAATCTATTCAGGCTGTTCACAACCTGAGGATGATGTCCAACAAGACCACTTCATCCTTCTTTCTTTTACAAATTATTCAATATATACTGCATAGACAGGTCTATGCATTAGGCTATCTTCATGTCAGTACCGTTCTTCTGAATCACTAGTGCAAAATTTTCAGCATTTTTAAATGAACACAGAACCTATTCAAGACTGCAGGCTTCTGTAACCTTGGAAACTATGATATATGTTCATTCTAGAGACAATCGATATATTACAGCAGTGTCCAAATGTTTTGGATAAAAAGTGAGTTACACTATTTCATTTGTTAAAATATATTTGTGACTCATCTGCTCTTGTTGTTATCACTCTTAAGCTACTGTTAATAGTAGTAGTGCATTTAATGAACACTTCCCTGTTTTGTAGCACTTGGAACTTCGCTGAGTGAAGCACAAAGTGTTGGATTCTATTTAGAAAGACAGTCTTTGCCTTGGAGAGATCATGCTCAAAGGCCTAATGGAGACAGGTAAAGTTGTTACTTGCTAAATAGATTTCAGAGGGCTTTATAAGGAGGGTTCCGTTTATAGTCAGTTCATGGGAGGATTAAAACCATTTTGAGAAGGTTGTTACAAATAAATAAATGTAAAGATAAATTGGAATTTTATTTTCCTTTTTTGTTTGAAATGATAAGTATAAATATTGCTTAACATTGATTACACTATTCTAGAGAGCGTACTTTCAACCTTATTTAATTATTAATGTTAAGTTTTAGCATTTATTTAAAATGGATATGTGTGAAAAATCACTGATCTTTTGGAGAAGTGCCCTCATCTTTCAGTGTTACTGGTAGTTATGTATATTCAGCACGACACGATTATTCCATGTGCAGACAAATAATAATGATAAAAAAAATCAATTTGTGCTTTTCCTCTCTGTTTTGAAACAAGAGTAAAATATATTTATAGCTTTCCTTAGTGTAATAATGTGTGTGTATCAGAGACAGAATGTCATCATGCTGCTCATTAGCACATGTGGAGCCACACTCTTCTAAAATCCCAGCACTGGTTTTTACCCTGTGCTATCTGACTTAACCTCTATTTCACAGCTACATATGGCTGCTGGCAAGAGATCGAACTTTAGCAGGAACAGTAAAAGCAGCTATGTGGGAAGACTGGGGTCTTTTAAAAATATTTTAAGAGTTATTTTATAGAGCTTTTGCAAAGCAAGTGTGAACTTGATAAATACTAGAAGAATACAGTTGTCACTAGATGTGCTTTGCAGTTCACTCCCTTAACACTGTGTTTTCAAAAGGGGTATTTTGCTGTTGTCTCCAGCGAAGGCAGAGTTGGACAATAAGTGTGTATACAAATGTTTTTGACAAATAACTCATGTTTAATTCCTCTGGAGCTTCTATTGAAACATGTCCCTGACACTATCAGTGAACTTCTTTCAGCTTTTTGGGGTATGTCAGTTCTTCCACACAACAGCTTTGATTTGCCTTTTTTTCCACACTGGACTGAAAATAAAGCATTTTGAATATTTTCTTGCAATAGAGTTGTGTCAGAACAGATGCTCTCAATTCAGAAGCCTTGATTTTTCTCTTTTTCTTCAAAAGTTTCAAATGATTTCTAAAGCTTCTCTACTAAAAAACATTGTAGGAAAACAAAATGTTTCCATTACAGTTCTGCTTTCAGTGGAAGGCCATAGCACCACCTTCTATGAATTTTGGAAAGCATTTAAAAGCTTTGCCTGGAACAAGAGCTTACTTCTTGGAAAGGTTTAAATCACTATGAGACAAATAGAACTTCCTCCAGTACAGATAATGCCAAAATTCATATGGAGAAGGGAAAAAAATTATTATTTCAGCAAATAATAGTAAAATGAAAATTGGTTATCACAAACCAAGAAGGTAAGGCTTAGTAGTGGGATATTTTGTTTAGTTCAATGTTATTCAAATTATTTATTAAATGCACATCAAATACAGTTGTTATCAATAGCTGAGCATTTTGTTCCTCTAAATTTCTGGATATTGAAACAATTTTTAGCACTGGAAGTAATGTTACTCAACGTAAGATCAGGAAGGCTGCCTCTGTAGCCAAGTGCAGCCGTTCTTTTTGGAATCACATCTTAAAATAATTGCACCATGCATCCCTACTGCATGTCATTATAAATGAATGCATGGAAGTCCATGTGCTGTGCAGAAGAGACAGCAGGAGAAATATTTGAAAACCTCTCTTCCTGTTTTAATGTCTCATACAATCACAGGAAAAGGCAACACACATGAAAAACTTAAGTACTTAATGGTTTCCCCTTAAAATTGTAGCTTGATGCTAACACGTCCTGAAATAGCTTTTAATTCTTCATTATACTTGTAATTATGCAAATTTTTAGAATACTATTGCTACGTATAAATATTCATTTCCATATATGAAGGTATTAAGGTACATAGAAGTCAGATTAGCGTACTGCAGTGAATCACAGCTGAGAAAAACAACACTGTAGCTCAATGTGTTTTTAACTGGAAATGGGCAGTGAGAGCCACTGCGGACTGAGAGGACAGCTGGCATGACAGCATCTGACATCCTGTGTGTAATTGGTTTGGAATGCTTGACAGATTTTTATAATGGTACAGAGGCACTTAGACCAGCAGGTAACTGTTGGGAATAGATTGATTGGTGGTGAGCCCATTTTCATATTACTCTTACTTGAGAATCCTTTAGACACACTTGACATCAAAGGTGTGTTCTCTTCTAAGTTCAAGTGCTTGTCAACTGTTACACCCCTTTTCATCAAACTTAAGGAAAGCAGAACAACTTAAACCACCTGTATGTTATTTAATTACATGATCATTGTTAAAGATGAAATTTAAAGTGCAGTTATATATAGTAGGGGTGGGAAATAGAGTATTGGCTGGGCAACCAGCCTTTAGATTTTATGTTCAAATGATTTTTGTTGGCAAACCCTGAGCAGAGGATCACTTGTGAAATTGATGTCAGAATTAGATCAGCCAGCCCAACAGCTACAATCAGGGACAAGACAAGCTGTTTCTGTCTGTTGGAAGTGATGGCATTTTTATTTTTTAATATGTGCTAAGTGAGCTGATCAAAATAATGCAACAATTCTTAGAAAGCTACTGGTTTTGTTTCCCTTTTGTGTGAGGTAACTGCAAATTAACAAGTAAAAGAAAATAATCACATCTCTAAATATCTTTGATTTTCACATTCACTCTTCCAATTTGATTTTCTCCATTTGTGTTTCTGAGTGAGTGAAAGAAACTAGGGTCCACCACCAGGATTTTAGAAAAGGATTAGTGGAATCAAATACCCTCATTCTGGGATACTGGATTTACTACATTGTAAAGGAGTTTGCATTGCGAATGGTTAAACACAATGTAGTCTCTGAAAACCAGGCTGCCTGGAATCGAGCACCCAAATACTGACCATTCAAACATGACCAGTTGCTATAAAAATCTAGGTCATACATTTCTAGACTTTCGGTCTCTAAACTGGTGAAAAAGTATTTTGCTCTTCAAAGATATTTTTTTAATTCTGTCATCGCTTGCTACTAAAGGTTTGATGTTTCACAGGAAGTCCATTAAGGTTTGAATCTGGATGGATATTTGAATTTGGGACAATAAAATATCTCACATAATACACTGTAAATATCCAAAGCAACAGCTATATTAAATTTAATAGTCTGTGCCAAGCAATGTTCGTAATATTTTATTAATGGCTGTGAATTGGATCTAGAAAATTTTACAGTGGTTGGACTGACCATTCATCCAAAAGATATAGGTGCTTAATTGTGTCTAAGCAGCTGTCAATTTTGTGTGCCCTTAAGATGTTCCTTTCTCACTTGGCTGATCACATCATGTTCAGAGCCTCTGAAATGTTCAGACTTGAACCAGAAGGCAAAATTTTGCTTGTGATAAAACTGCAATGGCTTAACCGTTATGGTGTACGTGTATGTCTTTATATAGCTCTGAAAAAATACTCAGAGTTACAGGAAAGGACAAAGACAGTTAAAAGAAGCTTTCATAAAAATCTAAATATCTGTTTTGCAGTGTTTTGTGTACTTGCAAAGTAATATGTTCAATAATAAGATGAGCCATTTTGATAACAGATGAGAAGCCTTTCCAAACTGAAAGAACTAGCATTGCTGTGCTCCTTAAAACTCTTAATTTCACCAGAGATTACATTTTTGAACAAAACCATGAAAGGATGACCCACTGGTGACCACACCAGATCAGTGGCCTTGGTATTTTATTTCACAAAGTTCGTCAGATGATTGCAAGGCTGGCTACCCAGATCCCTTCAGTGGTACCAACTGTTCTTCATTTTCTGCTGTAAAGATCTGTGTGGTGTTAATGTCAGAGTAAAGGTGCAATGCATTCTGCTTAGTGTCATTTGCAGATATTGGGGTAGACGAGGTAAAAAAACTAAATCAGGAGACAAAAATCTTGCAGTAGAGGAACATCTTGGGTAATCCTACAAAAAATAATTTAGCATGGCAAAGCTAAAATGTGGTATGCTTCAGCTAATAACTACAGCAGCTATTACAAATTACTTGCGCTATTTTACATTTTTTAACTGTTCATAACTCATTAGTTTAGAGCTCATAAATGGTCACTTAAGTATTGCAGTTAATCTTACCAACTCTACTGTCATCCTCTTGTAAAGATTATTTGGATACTAGAGGTTTTTCAACCCATTGGAGGGAGACATTTCACTGCCATTAGTTATTTGTTACAAATGTCAGACCAAAAAATTGATCTAAAATTTCTTCTTTAATACTGAATAATTAAAAAAAAAAAAACAAAACCAAAAAACAAAAAACAAACCACCATAATTTTTTTGCTGTTGTTTAGAAATTTTCTTCCTGGTAATTTAGTTTCCCTAAAAAAGACCCAGAAATCTCAGCTAAAATATTGCTGTAAAATCCAAAAATCTGCATAACTTGAAGGACATTTATTAAAGAAGAGACATATGAGAGACACCCACTGATCTCCTTTTGGTTTAATAATTCCCTAATTCCCTTATGCACATACAAGACAGTAGCTGTGGACAGCCCTATGATTCTAGATGAGAAAGATATTGCTCTGGTGTGGTGGTGCAGCACCCCCCTCCGCCCCGGGCTACTTTGAGATCCCAGGATAAGCTCTGTTGTGCTGTTGTCTTGGTCATAACGACTTGGGCTCAGGCAATCTCTGTCCACACCTGGGCCATTTGCGGCCTGAATGGTACATCAGGACCACCCCGAGATCTCAGGATAAGCCCTATTGTGCTGTTATCTTGGTCATAACAACTTGAGCACAAAATGTGGCCAGAAGGTGAAATATTGACCAAAGTCAATCACCTCGAGATCCTATAACTAGCGATTCAAGAGGGAGACCCTTTGAGCTCTCCAGGACCGCAGCGGGCTGTTGACCCTCTATCTCCCCCTGGGCTGGGACACCTCTCGGGAGATTTCGCAAGGATTGAAGGGTTGTCTGCTGATGATTCTGCGAGGACTCAAAGGCCTGATGTCGCGAGGTTCATGGGCCGTTCATTGATGAATGCCAGCACATAAAAGCGAGTAATTCAGGAAATTCATGAAAAGGGAAATTTTAATCACAGGTTAACCTCGGGGGTGTGTGTGCAATTTGACTATGTATACATATATATCTAATCCCTCTTCACATAAACCATTGACCAAGTCTGAGACTAAGATTGGACCTAGCCGCACCTAGATTGCTGTCTGAGAGGAGTTTAGAATGCAAGGGGGTCTGTTCTGAACCTCCTGACTCAACGGGAGGGTCCTCCTTACCCCCTGCATCCACGATCCCTCTGTGAATCATTCTAACTCGAGTGTAGCTGAACTTTCCTTTGTGCGCTTCTTCCATGTAAGTAATAGAGTGAACCTCGCCATTCTCAAAGCTTTAACTAAGTGGCTATGTTGATTGTAACAAATTCCATCAAACTGCTGTTTTAAATTGGCTGATGCTTAAGTGCTGCTAAGAATTATACAACCTAATACTGTGATCTATCTGAAAAAATATTAATAAATCTTGAATTGCTAACCAAAGCCGTGTAACAAATCATATTCGTGACAAATTGATGTAGTTGGCAGTATCTACAAATCTGTATTTGCGACATCTGGTTAGGACTAGGAGACGGTCCATAGAAAACTAGGGCTAGTCCATAGAAAATTAGCCCAGATTAGTCTAAAATAGCATAAGATAGTATTTGCCACTAAAAGAGTCACTAATAAGACTAAAGAATGCATTCCCAAAAAACATGTTAAGGTAAATGCACATAAAATGCAAAATGTGTAGTCTGATATACTCTGAACTGTGCAATGTTGGCCTCATTCTTACCTATGTTATGCTCTATTACAATATACAAGATGGATGAAATATATTTCTGCTTTAAAAATGGAAAAAAAAAATGTATATTTTATTCTGTGTTTTTTTACTGTTTAGTTTCTTTTTCTTTCCTTAAAATAAGGGATATCTTACTGTTAATCATAAAAACAAAAAGCTAGGATCTACTTGTCCTCTACAGTTAAAAACTGGGAAAATCCTATGAGCGGAGACACTGTCTCTTGCATTAAAATGTGACAGAGCAGTAATTTAAATTATGAAGGAAGGCCAGTTCCCACTGAGGCCTATCTAAGCAGAATTTAGCATACCTGTCATAGCCTATTTCATTTTCAGGAGCATTATACATCTGCTGCCTCCCAAAAGGTAATCTTGGAAAACCAATTTGTATCAATATTTGACTTACATATCCGAAACGTCTATCCTGTCCTAACCACTACACGGACTGATTTAAATATACTGGGTTCCCTCAATATTGCAGCTGTGCGTTTTGGATGATAAAAGTAAAGATTGTCTAAATATATGGCTGCAAAATTTCTCAGAAGCAAAATGTAATGTCCTAGATCCCCCCTAAGGTATTTTCCTTTGTTATCACAAAACCAAAATAAGGATTACTTAGATCTGATTTACAAATTAAGTTAGGTATAATTTTAAAGGATTTGAATAGCCCAGTGTTGATGGGAAATTCTTACCTGTAGTCCTCCTTCTGTATATAACTATAACTATGGTTGTATTTTGTACAGTTGTAGAAAATACTGTTATTCTTTAAGGGGAAATTTTGAGTGCTGGCTCACAGGAAGCACTTCAGACCTGAGGTAACTTCTCCTCTGAGTGATGTTATGACAAATTTATACTTTTGCTCTCCCAGATATGCAGTCAAATTTCCTATTTTCCCCAAATGGTTTACAGCTATCATACTATCATATATAGCCAAGAGTAGGAGCTGAGTCCACTTACAGCAGTTCAGAATGTGCCAGATAAATCTTTATTTAAATACAGTTTTAGAAGGTGCATCCAATACAGTTCCTCCCATGTATTTGTAAGTCCTGCAGCCTTAACACTGGTGAAAGTGATTTCTGATGATTCAAGATGAGTTCTGGTGAAGAGCGGTAACTCCCTTCAAGCAACCACAGTTTCTGTGCTGCAAGACTGTGCCTCTTCCTCAGTGCTTCTGCTTTTAGCTGACAGAAGCTGCAAACCATAGAAATAATAGATCAGCTCTTTCATCTCTTTTTTCAGAATCTTTGCAGTAATTAAAACATAGTCTTTTTCTTCTTCCATTTGCACCTCTTTGCCCTTCGTGCCAGGGAAGGAAAAACCTGGTGTTAAGTCTCCTACCCCAAACTGTGTCCTGTCATTTGTGTCAAGCTAAACAAATGCGTAAAACACAGATCAGCAGTATCAGTTAATTTTACTCTTTCCTACCTTCTACACATTATTTATATTTTTATATATATGAAGGACAGGCAGTTCTCAGCACTACAGAGACTTTAGTATTTATGTGTTTTTTTACGTAAATAACATTTGTAGCTGTATCCATGAACACAGTTATTTTTAATTGATGTAAATGTTCTGCTGACTAACCCTTGATCTTAGTTGGAAACTTTTTGTAGTTGTTAAATGGAATTTGTTGCAATTGTATCACTTGTTATATCAAGGCAATGGTTACTTTCCTTATAAAAGCCACAAAATGTTCCCTGTCAGAATGGCCTTATACTGCTCAGGTTCCAAAATGATTTACTTCACATGATTACAACACAGTCAGTACAGTTTGAGGAAATATGAATTTCTGCCATGCCAGATGGTAATGGGTATTGACGGCTTTTTCAGTGAAAAAGATAGGAAGCTTGTAAATTCCTTTTCTTCCAAAAGTCATGCCTTCCCACTCAACTTTATTCCCACCTGCCAGCAAAGACAGATTTTTCAAAAGTTACTGCTTATCTTGCGCCAAAAGAAGTGGCCATATTTTAGCAAAAGTTTAGTGTCGTGGAAAGTTCACCTTTGTTTTGTGTCTAAAGATTTTAAAATCTCTCTAAATGTTTTTGGACAAAAGCTGTTGCCTGGCATTTTTAGTGATTTTATCGTGACCCAAGGAGCAGGCATCCAGCTGGTTTGGGATTTCAGCTGCCTGTGGGCAGCCAACAGGAGCAGTTGCATCAGTGCCACTCATATGGCAGCAAGGCAAAGCTGCTGTAGGCAGTGGCTTGCGTAGTGTTATTTGCAGTAGGGCAATCACAGGTTGTGTAAACTCAGCCAGTCTACAGTAAGATTTTACAATTTGCACCAGTGCTTGCTGCTGTTGTCTGTAATTAGGGCAACTCCTCAATGGAGAATGTGCCCTAGCTTTGCACACACTAACTGAAGAGGTTCAAGATGCTTGATGTTAACTTTCGTACATCTTTTTTCTCTTCAGTCTTTAAGTTGCAGTTTTGGCAGTCAAATCTCATATTTATCCCAAGTGAATCAGAGGCTTATTTTTCAGGATAGTGATGCTGTCAGTGTTGTTTATTAGAGTAGACTAAAGGAAATCTGACCACCTTTGGTGTATAGATCAATTAATGTAATTTACTACTACAAATATGTTTAGCCTTGAACATTTGACTTATTAGCATGAGTAATGGTTTAGTATTGGCATCTGTAGGGGCTAATTTACTTTTCAAAAAGCAGAGCTGTACTATTGTTGTAAATAAAATTCGAGTGCGAAGCACCAATAGGAGAGTTTCTACGTAGTTTTCATTCAGAGAGAACAAATAGATTTGTGTCTGTTTCCAGAACATACTGGATAGGAAAATGCTGCCTGTTCAGCTGATAAATGAAGGTGCTGTATGCTATAACAAGTGCTCAAAAATCCAGATGTATTTGGAAAAGTAGCTGTAATGATAAAATAGGACTTCTAGGGGCTGATGGGACTCTTCAAGCAATGCATGAGTTCAGTGCTATACATTGCCTACTTGATTTTCTTTAGAGCACAAACGTAGTCCTGCTTCAGATCTTACAGAATGTGCTAAAATCTCTTCATTAAAGGAAATTGTATAATGGGCAGCAGAAAAGAATTAGCATACTGGGTTTTACTGGAAAAACCTGATGCATAAAGTAGAAGAAAGAGATTTTCTTGGTTTAAAACTTGATGGGGGGGAGGGAATCACAGAAGACAATTATCGATCAGATCTTAAATATGTGTCGAAACTTGTTTCATTATGTAAAGTAATAGGAAAAAATAGTCACATGGTGAGCAGGGGTCTTGAGTTAACAGAAGACAAAAAACATTTCTACCAACCTAAGATGATCATCAGAACGCAAAATAATGGTTAGAAGTGGTACCTAGTTCACAATTGGGTAGTTTTCCAAAATATTATTTATTATCACCCTCCTAGAAACTGAATTTTTATTCTATTCTTTTTAACATTTTTGTAACAACATAACTCACCCGATCAGATTAACTAGGCTTCAAGTAGTTTTCTCCCCTTTCTTATGAGCTGTGACCACTCTGGTGAAATCAAATGATTTTGTTTCATTTACGTACATATAGTGCTGCTAATTTTTGTGGAGAAACACTGATGTAAGAGCGATATAATAAAGTGATGAATGAGGTTATGAAAGTTAAACAACCGTATTAACTTGTTTTAAGCAAGTCTTCCTAGCATCAAGGATACAGCACTGGAAATTTTCACATTAAAAAAAGCTAACAAACAAACAAACACCCAAAGAGCTAGCAAATGGGATGGCAGTTATGAGTTTATGAATCAACCGCCTTAACCCAGTCAAGCCAGTAATCAGTCTCATGGTCATTCTTGTCAGCATTTATCCTTGCATATCCTTCTCTACGAATACAACACAGGGGTTAAAATATATACTGTTCACTCTAAGAGTGAGTGTGCAAGTACTGCTTAAGGTAAAGTAGCCATTCTTAGTAACTAGCTTTGATCAGAGATCAATAATACTTGCTTTTTTATGGTGCAATTATTTCATTTATTTAATTCTATGAATTGCTCATAAGTATTTTATTTAAATAATGTTGTTAGTGAAAGAAAGATAAAATGTTAATGTGAATTATCATTGTATGCACTGTCCGGGTTATTGTTGCTGTTATGAGGGACAAGTGTTGTTAAGATCACTTCTTCTGCAAAAGGATATCACTACCTTAATAAAGACCCTTTCTAATGTAGAAAATAGATTCTGCCGAGCAGAATATCTGTGTTTATCATCTACTCTAGGGGTTACGTGATATTGCTAATGAGCTTTTTCAGGTGTTGTTCGTCTTGGAAAGCAGAGTGAGATCCCTGTGTGGAGTGATGCTGTAAGGGCGGTTTCCTATTTGGTGTGCAAGTTTGACCTAGCCAGAACCCCAGGCTGACTTAGGAATTTTGGTTTCGCTTGCAGCTCTTCTCCGGAAGCCTGCGTTTGGCAAATGCTGCTCGTGTGGTGGTGGTGGTGGGATAATTTTGCTGCCTTTGACACCATAACTGTGTGTATTTTGTGCTGATCTTCCAAGAGTCAAGTTAATTACAAGACCTGCTTATGGGCACAAAGGTCACGCATCCTGGTCAGTTCAAGGTTGTACATAATTCATTGGCTTAGTCCACCATCAGAATGGGGAATCCACCCTCTGGATGGGTGGGAGGCTGAGGCTAGGAATGAGTCTGTGCAGCTACCACCCGAGCAACGCAAGTGCCTGGGAATGTGTTTGTGGAGCAGTTGTCTCTGCAGTGAGCAACTGCACGGACTTTTTGTAATCAGTCATGTGTGGCAAGGCTACAGTTAGAAAAAGCAATGACTGTATGATCTTAGGTGGTTAAAACCTGACTTTCAATTTTGAAGCAGACTTGTTTAAGCCCAATTTACTATAATGTTGAGAGTAGACTTTTTTTTTTTGAGTGCTGGATGCAAAGGCAGAGATGCAGATGGATTTTCAGAATACTCACTGGTTTTGTGTGGTGTTCTACTCAGCTGTGAAGATGCTACAAGCAGTCAGCAAAGGTAGTTGTTTTAACTTCCATATGGACTGTAGCTCAAGAAGTATCAGCATCAAAAGTTTCATTTGTATGTTGCAAATACTAAGGGCTCTGTGGATCTGAGTAGAAGAGTCTGGCTCTGCTATTACCTACAAGAAGAATCATTGCAGACTCTTGTGCAGCTGCTGAGTTTTCTCACCATTTTTCATGCAAATTCACTGCAGTGATCAATCCTTCCACAGCAAAGAACAGGAAAAAAGTGTTTTGTAACAGTTTCATACATTGCTGCCTTGCACCACTTTCATGGTGAGGAAATGACACATAAAGAGTTACTGAAAAGAAGAAAGAAAGCTCTTGGAACAGGTGATTTCAATTTTCCATTTATTTTTTATATATTCTAATAATATAAAATTTTATTTCTCATAGGAATTGAATTTTAATCAGGAAAGAAAAAATGCAGTAAGGTTAGTCCTTGAATTAGGAAATTATATAAGCCAGCAGTCTTACAGCTGAATGGGTGTGTGGCAGCGTGGGTGGATCTCTGAGCTTACAAAGGAGCGTCACTGAAGTCAGGTGCAGGATCAGAACAACTTTATGAATGCAACCATTCCCAATCTTACAGGCAGCTTCTTAAAATTATGTAGGATTTCCTTCCTACATCCTTCAAATGGTATTTAAGAAAGAATGAATTCTCTCTTGTTTAAAAAAAAAGGAATCAAAGTGGTTGGAATCAATTCTTGTTGTGTAAAGAGGTTTAAGTGAAATGGTACTGTATGGTTATAAATTGCATCGTAGACCCCTCAGAAATTGTTTCTGTATATATTCCTTATTTTTTGCTAACAGATGGCCAGCAATTTAGAACTTCCATTTAATGAATCCTTAGCGAGATCACCCATACTGATGAATTTGCTATCAAAAGTAGTGCCTACTATGTTTGAATGTTTTCTGAGTACATTGTACTTTTATCTATTTCTGACCCTAAAAACTGAATTAAATGATCCATTGAATTCAGCCAGCTGTTAGCCAGCCTCCTTTGAAGCCTAAATGCCATGAATTAATTTTTCTCTCTTAATTGATGAAATTTGTGAGACCACAAATCTCTTAACTGATCATGACTCCCAGTGGTCAATAGTTTAAAAAGTAACCAGTACGAATACCAGCTCTGCTTCTTTTCCTGTCATTAGGAACTAGCACTGCTGCAGTTGGCATGATGACAGAGCATCCACAAAACTGCTTGATTCTTCAGGGACATTTGCAGCTTTAACATATATAATTAGATTATCTACTCTCCCAAAAAAAAGTCCCTAATTAATTCATTACCATATATTTGGGTGGACCTCCCAATACAACCTCTGAGAGAACTGCATCCCATGGTAGTTCATTAAATAGATACTTTAATAACGGTCTTCAAAGGACTTGCAGAAATAGAAAGAGATGCTTGACCCTCATTTAAACTGGATGGGAGATCTCAGTTATTTACGTGTTATTTATGTACTGCAGTGACCATGTTTGGAATAAGAGGCTCAGCAGGATTTGAATTTGAGGACTTCCCCCTCCCCTTTTTGGGGGGGACACACTTGTGAGATGTGAGCAAGGATCTTTTCAACCATAGCTCTGCCCTCGCTCTATTCTCTGACTGTAGTAGGGTAATTTTGCTTCCACTACCATTTTGACCATATTCTTCTCTGCTTGTGTAAATTCCTGATGTGCTACACTGTATTGTCTCCCTCATTTTCTCTTGTTCTGCCTCTGCAACCTCTTTAGATTTAATTTCCCTCTAGTTCTGCTAAATCTAATCTAGCTAAGTAGTTGTTTTATTTTCCTATTATTCATCCCAGTGATATCTGGACAACCTAAAGCTTTACAGCTTGGTTGCAATAAAAATATGTTTCGTCTAACCTAAGCTTCTCCCTGTTGCTCCTATTTCCTCTCTTGTACCATTTCCGCTGTGGTAGGAAAGCTAAGTTAAAAAAAAAGACACAAAAAACCACCAAGCAAGTTTAGTGTTGAAAATTCTGTATATCAGTTTCTCTTCCATCTTACTTCAAGTCTAGTAAATGAATTTCTTCTATTATCATCCTTTGTTATATCTTTCTTTGCTGTTAAAATGGTCAAGTCTTCCAGTTAAGGACCTTTTGAGTTAGTGATCAGATCAGTGGTGTTATACCAAGAGTAAAAGAAGTTTCTTTCCTTCAGGACCTGATATCTGTACCGTAGTAAAGGCTGTCATAGGGTACCAAAGTTTCTTAGAGTTATGCTTCTAATCACAAAGCTTCAGGTGAAGTTTTCTCAGTACTGATGAGCCTCAAACAGCTGGAGAACTTTGAAGACCCCCAACACTAAAGAAGGTCTAGCATCCAATATTAATAAGATGTATTAATCTCTGCCAATGAAGATCTACATTAAAAACAGTTTCAAGGGAAATTCAGAAAAATACAGCGTGTTTTTTTAAAAAAACGAAATTACTCTGTGTTAAGAATTTCTACTTTCAAACATATAATAAAACCAGTATAGTGTTGAGTCGAAGATGTTGTAAAAATATGGAGATTTCTCATGTCTAGATCATAGTATTATTTCATAAGAAATGATTATAAGCCTCCAAAATTAATATCCTATTCAGCCATTGAAGGCAAATTAAATGCAAATGAAACTCCTCAAATGAACGCATAATGCTTACTGCATTGAGGTTTCAAAACACATTTGTGATGCTGAATAGGAAAAAATCAAACTTACATTGAATGTACTGTGCAAATGCAAATGTCATCATCCATTTCTTTTTATGCTTTTCTGGTTTGTGTTCTTTGTTTTGCAAATACAGTAATTGTAATGCAATTGTATTAAAATTGGAAGAAGTCATCAAAATTCACTCAGCAAGCACACTTTTCTTCCAAAGTTATTTGGCTCATAAGTGTAAAATCGATTTGGAATTTTAAGTCACCAGTTTTAAAACTTATCATGTTACATTTAGATATTCTACTATGGCATGAGAGAGATCAGAAATATTGACATGTTAGTGTGGAACTACAAAAAAAAAAGCATGTGTTAACGTGTAATTTATTTTCTTAAAGAGAAGGCTGCCTGAGGTAATTGTTTTGGTTTGGTGGTTTTTTTTTTTTTTTTTTTTTTTTTGCAAGACACATGTATTACTGCGTATACTGATGCCTTTACTTAAGCTTTGAATGGTGACCTATGTTTGGATGTTTTTTTTTTTCCTTGCAGGATTTTAATTTCAAGGGTTACCTTAACATGTCAACTTCTCCGTACGAGTCCTGTAGGAAATACCCTTTGAAGGCTAAAAGGATTACTTTTGACTTCATACATTTTACACTTCCATTTATCCATATCCAGTCTGACGTGGCTGGGAAGAGATCTCTCATGTTTGCTCCACCACCGCTGACTGTAGTGCTCTGTGACATAAGCTCAGGGAGTTGAAGGATCTTCCTCCAGTACAGTGTCAAGTTTGCTCCACAAACAAGCACGCATTATTCTAGGCATTTTAACCTGATGTTAGTTGTAACCTTGAAATTTGGGTAATCTAGGCCACCATGGTTTGTTGGTAGGGTGATATTTGATTTTTTCCTTATCATTAATACTGTGTGCTGACGATTTGCTGGTCATCAGTCAGAGAGTATTGTAACAAGCTGACAAGCTCAGGACAGCTAGGATGGTTCTACAGCCCAAGTGTTGGCATCTTACTGATTATGTTTTTGCACAAAAATAATACATTCCTAATGTCAAATTTCTGGAGGTACATGCTGTGCAGATCGCTATTCTGCATCAGCAAGCAACTAGTGAGGGGTTAAATAGTACTGTTTATCTGGGATTCATGGCATAGATAGCAGATCGAGTCCGTTAAGAGAGAGAAAGCTGAATTACTCTGAATGACTGACACAGACTTTACTCTGCTATGGTTCAACTGGAAGATGCTGGAGCAGCATAGAGGTACGTCACATATGTGGCCTGTAGCACTTTGTCAGAGATTCTCAGCTTTGTCAAATGCAAAGATGGAAGTAAGTTTGGGGAAAAAAAAAAGCCAACAAACCCCACAGTTCTGACAGGTCGTAATTAGTAATGAGGCATACAGTGCACAGAGCTTGGATAGAAGGCTTCGGAAAACTGACTAGCAGGAAAGGTGATTATCACATAACTAAACAAGAAGCACAAGAAGAAAAACTTCATTTCATGCACAGTATCTGGTGAACAAGAAAGGTGGAGGAGCTTTTGGGAACTGATTGTCAGAAAAAAAACCTAAGGGATAGAAAAAGTTAAAACATTTTATGGGAGATTAAATTTACACCCTGTGGTGAAAGAGGCGTGCAGTCAAAGGAAAATACCTGTGTATTTTCATTTTGCAGCATAGCAACAAAATTTGTGATCTTATATGTCTTGTTAAATGTTTCAACCAACTCTGTATGTGCTGTCTTCATATCCTGTAAGAAACAGGTTAAGATCCTGTGTGCTTTGTTAAATTTTAAGGTGTAAAGCAACGCTCTTGGAGGCTTAGCAACGTTAGATAACCACAGCAGCGTTGTGGTATGTGGTTGAAAGGCTGATTGAGTATTACAAAGCTACACACAAAGCGGATATTAGGTGATGTGGCGTTAGGGTTAGTGGGGAACTGCAAAGAAAAGACATTTTGCAGTTGTAATGTTTCCATATTTGTCACCAGAGCCTATGAGTAAAAGGAGCTCGACTTTGTGCTGTACAGGTACCAGAGGGAAGAAAGTTTAGTGAACAGTGCAAGCTATTGTACTGGGCCTGGAATCGGACTGATTACTTGGACAGAAAGCCAAAAATGTTGAGTTTATAGGAGTCTCCACCATCATTTGCAGAGGATCTTGGAATGACTGCTGTTCTTGGGTGGAAGGATAAAAAGGAAGAAGGAGGTATTTCTGTGTGTATGTATATCGGCTAATGGTAAAACCTCAGTGCCAATATAAACAGATCTATAGTTTTGTCACTTCCTTTTCTTCTTCTGTTGCTCTAATTGTGTACTCCAGTCTATTACAAATTTGCTTTAGCTACTGACAATCTCAAATGCTAAATTTTAGTTCATCATATGCTTTCTTCAAAACAATCTGTAGCTCTGATGACATAGGAACACAAATGCTATTGAATGCCCACGATACTGGGGCATGTATATTTTATATACAATAGAAATATCGATTGCCATAATTGTTATAAACTACTTAATCATATTTGACCATGAAGTGAAACATCAGCAGATGTGATCCGCCTCTTGGCTGACACAAATTGGGGTAATTCTGTCAATCAGTAGAGTTATGCTGGCTTGCCCAGGAGGACTTGGCAGAAAATCTGTAAAAGTTGATGTGATTTTTGATCTGCGTTGGTCAACCTAGTCAAAAGACTCTGGATTTTTTTTTTTAATGGAGGAGTTGTTGGTACGTGACACAGATTACAGCAAGCACCAAAAATGTTTATAAATGAGGTGATTTCAGGTGCTACATACGCAATGGTGCTTAAAGACTCCCAATGTCTTCTATAACAAATTCCATCATCAAGTGTGCCAGCTGAATTACTATCAACCAGTAAACCATTGCCAGGCAAAACCGGGTGTTGACCACAACCCAGGAAAAAGTTTGATGTTATGCAAGCTACATGCAGGAGCGGATGAGCACTCTGCATTGGCAAATACGGTGTTTGCACAACCACAGGCTGATGGTTTTCAAGAATTTGAGTAAGGACTCTGGCTGATTGTTCACTTCTGATAACCTCTTTGCTTTTTGACTCTGTGTTCCTTAGACTTCTGTTTATGTACACGTCTCTTTCTTAAAGAGTCTGTCCATGTGGGGCCTATAAAAGTACATTTTAGTTATATGAATTATGGAGACTAAATACAGCTGTCCTCTAAGTCTGTATGGGTTGGAATCACTAAAATATAAAACTGCTGCAGGTAGCAGTTCTTCAGTAGATGAAGTTTTTTCTCTGAGTCACTGTGGGTAAATCAATTTTCCAGCATGGTGGGTCATAATCTATCAATGATTCTGCTGTCGTTAGAGGTGTTCTCATTCAATTGAGATGTAAACATGAGCGGAGTTCAGTGAAAGGTTTACTGCATAGCTTTCCTGCCAAAATTTTTTTTTTTTTAGTGCATATATGAATGGATCAGAGCTGTTTGCAAATAAATTTGTATAAATATAGAAATTAATGATATTGTTTTATCCAGTATAAAGAGGAAAAGTTAAGAGCCTTCAGTTGGGTCTATTCTTAATGTTACTGTTTTGTTCCAAAATCTGTTTTTAAAGGCTAAATTATATAAAAAGTTTTAGGATGGGTTGGTAGATGCAATTAATTTCAGCAAAAATCTTTTTCAGGTGTAGCTGAATCCATAACTTTTCCTTGTCTTTGTCAGGGTAATCAATACTTTTTTCATTTTTGCAACGCTAAACCTGAAGTTGAAACTAATAACATTTAAGATCCCTAAATAGAAAACAGTGTGCACCTGGCTTTATTTAGAGATTTCAAATTGTGTTTTGCAGATATGCTGATGTTTATGAAACCATCAAGCTTTGATCATATTAGTTAATCCAATTTAAAGGCTTTTAGAATTCTTGTTTAGCCTTCAGCTTGAGATAACCACTGGTGATGGTTTCAGAGAGAAAGAGTGTGATAGCATATTCAGGAGAAATACCCTGTGTGAGCATTTGCAGCTATTACCATTTAAATAGCCTGTGTCAACCTAAACATTACAAAAGAGTTTGGGTGACATTTTTTGTGGGAATTTGATTCTACAGATCTTTATGGTATGATAAATACGTGATCCAAAATGACATATTATGGAGGTATTCGGAGCTGGGGCAAACACAGGTCTCAAGCAAAGGATGATAGGCAAAACTGAAGGAGCAAGAAATAAAAAATAGATGGAAAGCACTTTAAACTCTGTCCTCCAATATGTACAGCACTGTATTGTGACATTCATCAGAGAAATCTCATCTTCTCAAGCTTCTTCCAATTTTCTGCAGCCTATCTGAATAGGTCCACTTCTATTAGGACCAAATTTAATGGACAAGTAGAGTTTTTGTTCTAGCAGCATCAGTACTGCTGGAAGAATATCTGTACAAGTCCTGAACTCTGGGTTTCTTGATCTGTAAATATCTTACATGTGCTTACAGGTACATGCCTGAATAACTCATTAAGGTTAGTGTTTCAAATACAACTAGGAAGGAATTTTCAGGATTGAGGATTAGGGGAAGTTGTATTTTTTGGCTTTATTGCTTTTATTGCCTAAAAATCCTCAGTAGATTGTTATGAGAACCTCCAGAGGGATTCATATTATAGATAAACCGAAGTCTGGAAAAAATAAGGTCCAGGGATTCTCAGAGTTATGAACTTGCACTTGGAATGTTAGGCAGGAATGAAGAACACTTGCAACCTGCTCCTGCAGTGTTGGGGTGCAGGGAGGTGCGAACACAGGGCTGGAGGAGTGCCAATACCCACCAGAGCCGAGCAGGGGCGAATTGAGAGGGAGAATGCAACTTCTGGTATCAGAATCTGCCATCTAGGTTGATTTTTAGAATACCGAATTTGTGTTAAATTACAGCTTAACTTTTAATTGTGTGACACTTTTATAATAAACATAGGCTGCCTGGGATCATCTGAAAACAATCTTACACGTTTGATTCATTCTATTCATGGGGACATTTTTATGTCATCTGCTGAGTGGGTTTGGCGTTTTTCCCCCTTTTTTTTTTCCATCTCTAGCTTTGAGTGCTTGCAAGGAAAGAAGAAAACAGACACCAAGAGGAACCGAAGTTCTTCATTGTGGGAAGTGTGCCTACAAAATTTGTCTTAAAACTTTGAGTATGTTATTTTTGTAACAAAGATCTCAAAGACTGAGGAACAGATTTTTCTGGCTGTGTTCTTTATCTGCAAAGTTGTTTAGATTCTTTGCTTAAAAAGATTTGTTCTCTCTTAATAAATGGACCAGAATGGGTAGGCCAATACTAACATTCAGGACATGGTTTCTGTTTGCAAGCAGAAAGTTTTACTTAATACTCGACTCATGTGAAAGGTGATGTATGGCACAAAGCAGTACGGACATCATAACGTTGACCTTGTCTTTAGGATACCATAGGAGAAATAGTGTAAATGACAATAATGACAATGTTTTTATATTATTGGTATTAATTTCTGTAGATGTACTCTGAAGTGATCTATGTCTGAGAAGTTCCCTAGTTTAGTATGTTGCCAGCCCTTTGTTTAACAGGGCTATATACTATCGAGATATATATATATATATTTATATATATATTTATATAGCTGCCAGTCCATTACCTGTGTGTGAAGTACTGTCTGAAAAAAGATTCCTTACTTTTACTTTTCTTTTCTTCAGTGCTATATATGGAGAGATGATATATGCAGAGATAATGTGTGTGCATGCATATATACACGTATATACAGGCATACATGTACACACAGTATGTCTGCATCTCTGTGAGCCTTGAGAATTGTGGAGATGCTTGTTCACACTTCAACTACTTCCTATAAACTGATTGCAATTTTAAAAGCTCATTGTAATATAAAATATTCTTGTGATGATCTTCCGATTGAAAGCTAGTCTGACGTATACTGATATCTTGCTAATAGATGGTGTATGACACATGTTCAAACAAAAAAACCGTACTGTTTAGAAAATGGCACCCCACGTCACTGACAATGTTAAAAGATGCAACCCCACCAGTTTTAAATCAAGTGAGACTTTATAATCATTTATAATTCATTTGAATTCCTCTTAAACTCTGCTTCAAGCATCTCCTAGGTGTTTAGACTGCAGAAAGATAAAATGCGTACATGTATATTGCTGCCTAATAAATCTCTTTCATGTTTTTCACTTGCAGAGGCAGAGCACCCTGACCTTGGAAAAGGGCTATAATCTAGTGTCTTTATAGAGATGAGGAAGCAGCTTTGACAAGTAGAAGTTAAACCCTAGATGGTCCAGGACTATCTAGCCATTGCTTAATCTTCTTAATATGGTAAGACAAATCCCATTCTTCATTTTTATATTAACATATTTCAATTTTATTACAGTTTTTAACTCTTAAGCAGAGCTGTAGGAGCTTGGATAGAAATGCCAGGCAAACACACACATTAGTAAAAGAGAAAAAGAACTCAGCTCAGCAAGCTCACAAGTTTCAAAAAGCTTATTTTAAATGACTGTGAGTGAGGAAGAATTAGGGCATTCAGCAAGCCCACATAACTGCTGCAGAGACAATATAAGGAGTATAAGATGAGAATTAATTACTATTAACAATAAAGTACATTTATTCTCTGTAGGACTTGCTGTCGAGATAGGATTCCTAAGTGGGCACAGGCTTAGAAACATCCACTTCTGATTGTTACCTGCATCACCAGCAAGTTTCATATTTTTGGGAGCAGGATACGATTATCCCCAGTTGTTCCTGAAAAGGAACATATGATGTCAAGTTTAATCTTTGTGAGGTGACTGCCTGTTATTATAGTCTGCTACAGTGCACAGAGACTGACCAGAAGGATTTCACTTTGAAAACTATTTCTGGAACTGCAGCTCTCTTCTTTCCCACATCTTCTTTTCTTTTCTCTCTCTCAAACTAGTATAATAGATATTATTCTTTATTTGAAGAAATACTCGGCCAGTGAGTGGCAGTACGCATGCCAGTACAGTAGTCAAATAACTGAGTCTTGTTTGAAGCTGGCCAGATTAATTATGGATGTAGATGATATTTTCAAAAACCCCTACCTTTTATTTGAATGAATACTTACATATTTGATGGCTAACTTTAAAACATTTTAACTCCTTTTGCAAGCATAGGGACAGAGAGTCTATGGTGTCTGCTCAGTGTATGCTCTGGATATTTAAAAATTGTGGTGTGAGCTGTAGAGTTGTCCTTGTACGTCATTGTTTGCGGTTGCTATCATTAGGTTATATGAAACTTTCTAGGAAATGTGTCCACTTCTGGGTTCATTTCTTCAGTAAAGAATTATTTTTCTTCTGTAAAACAAACAAAATCTACTAATAAGCCAAAATTCAATATTTGCAAAGATTTTGTGTGAAAATTCACACAATGAGTAATATATCGTAAACAGTCCAAGCTGAAATTGGTTCTGCTCAAGTGAGTTGTTTTGAAAACATTTCCCATGTTTCACTAGCTCTAACATTCACAATCCCATGTAGCATAAGATTTTCATAAAGTGAAAGATTTGCAATCCGAGTCAAAACATCCCAAATCAAGCTTTGTACCTTCACTGTAAGAGGGTGTCACTGATATTTGTGAACCTGAATTTTGAAGGGAGGATTTTCAGTGTGGCTGCTCAGATATTGATTCTATTCAGCATGCTCATAAATAACCTTGGAAAGGGGTGATTAGTGATGAGATACAGGCTGCTGATTAAATACTCTTGAATACTCAAAAGTAAAGCTGATTCTAAAGAGGTAAAACATGATTTTTATGAAGCCGAATGACAGATGAAATTCAATTTCTGTAAATGCAAAGGAATGCATGTATTTAAGTATGCATTTTGACTTAGTAGTTACTATTCAGGAGGGAGATTTTAGCATTATTGTGATTAGTTCAATAAAACTGTTGCCTCAACACTAGTTAAAGAGGAAAATACAGTTTTACAAAACATGCAGGGAAAAATAAGAAAAAGAAAAAAAATGAGTACAATCCTTTTGAAATCTAGGTTGTATTGTTATCTTGAATATTACAGACAAGACTGGTAAAAGTCCCCAAAGGAACAAGACGAGCTACAAAGAACACGAGCAATAAAGGCATGGAAGAGTTCCTTGTTGAGGACCAATTAGACAGCTATATATCTGCTCCTTGGAAAAGAGAGGACGAGGGTTGTGGTAAAGGTCTAATAAATAGCAAATAGTGTAGAAGACATAGCATTTCTTATTAGTTCTTATAACATAAAGATGAAGGTGCACTGAATAAAATAATCATGCAGCAGTTCTAAAACCAACGAAAGGAAATATTTGTTTCGTAAACGCATAATTAAATTGTGGAATTCCCTGTCAGAGAGTATGATGGAGATCTGAAATATGAATAGGCCTAAATGGGATTTGATTACTTCATGCTGTAATGAATAGGCCTAATTTTCTGGATTTTAAAGAACGTGCAATCCTCAGATAAAATTCCTGCCTCTGCTTTCAGATATAATATACTGCTGGAAGGATATGCCATTCTATATTTTCCTAGTTTCTTATAGTATTTCCTAACTGTGGACCTTTGTTCAAAGAAAATATGGCTGTTCTTGTGATCTTCAGACATTTGTGAACAGGATTAATTTTATCACTATAAACAGTTTCTTTGTGAAGTGTGATATTAAATGCTTGCATATATTTACACTTTAATCTTGTGAAGTACACCTGCAAGACATGATGCTAAAATGTGCTGTGCTTGAAAAGAACTCATCGATGGTCCATGTGTTTTCTCAGTATGTTCATGCATATGAGCTTTGCTGCACACAGTCAGTATTTTTGGCAGTCATGGGTGATTGTAAGGACAAAAGTGCAGGTGCAAATTTAGAGGCTGGGATTTGCTGCTGCGTGGTTGCTGTTGCTTTTGTTTGGAAAATTTCCTTTTGATAATATAGTCATATCAGCTGTCATCTTGAACAACTGACTTTGGACTAACAATTTTACTTTGATGAAAATTAAAAGCAAAGAAAGGAGCACAGGGCTCCTCCTTTCTTGTTCGGGGTCTCGTATCCCTTGCAGCATTATGTTACCGATTGCAGATTAGTCCTCGATCAGGAGCTGAGATTTACCCCCCTTACATGCACCCATGTTTTTTCCTTTCCCTTGAAGGAGCGATTGAAATGATTTTGTGATGCACTTGCTGCTAGTGATCTTTGGGCTGGAGTCTAGCCTGTTTCACTCTATTTTCTTATTAGTGTGAGGACCAATTAATTATTTTAAGGTTGTTATTTTTTTGTTCTTTGCTTTTGTCATCCATAATAGGCATTCTTTTGCTTTATGGTAAATGATACAAGTTTGTGGATGTATGTCAGGTGTCTCAGTTTACAGGATTCCTTTTCTTGTCAAAAGGAGTCCCAGGGAATGGAGGAAAATGGGCTAAGAAATTAAAAAGGTAACAAAAAGAGAAGAAGGAGAAAATAAATTCACTGGAATTTTGAAATAACCCCTTTGAGAAAATATTTTGTCAGCAACTTCTACAAAGTTTTTTGGTACAGAATGAGGAAAAAACATATTTCAGACATATAGAGGATGCACTCCAATTCCCTAAAGTCTCTCCTTTCTACTTTGGCCTAAATTTGACATGGCTGGCATGTCTTCCTCACAGCAAAAATCCTGGAAAGCTAACAGTGGTGCAGCTGGTCCCTGGCTACTTCATTGCTAACGGGAAATCTTAATTAAAGCCGCCTTCATTATGTATTACTGTGCCCTTGGAAGGGATCAGATGTTACATAGAATATTCCATGTCAGGAAAAGTTTCAGAGGACACTGAGCAGGGAATACAAGTTCTTTGGAGGATGGGGTGTTTTCAAAACAGACAACGGTACACAGAGGTAGAATTTTGGAAAATTTGGCCTTTGTTTTGGGTTTGCAATGGTTTGGGCACTCTGCCTGTAACTGTACACTCACATCCTGGAATTTCTGCCAGTCACCTGGCACTGGATGTGATAACATCCAGACACGCTTCTTGCCAAGTCCCACAGGATTCCTCGTTGCTCTCTGCTCAAAGATTTAAACCAGATTAAAAAGCAACCATGAGAACCAGAGCATGAAAAGAACCCTTTAATATCTGGGAAGCATGCACTGGCCTCTCACAAAGGCACAGCACTCGCAGGCATCATACAAATGACGTAAGTGCAAATGGATATCAGCTGAGAGCGAGAACAAGCTGGTGATGCATACTTCAGACAGCTTCTGTGAACACTCTAGCTCTATTGATAGCTTAACCAAAATGTTGCATTGACTCAAAAAGAGTATTTTGCAATATTCCAACTGCAATATTTCAAGCTGGGATAATTCTGCTTGAATTTTACATATAATTTTATTTTCACCCTTGGAAAATGAAAAAAAATGTTTATCAAACCGTTCCCTTGCATAGAATACTGAAACTGCAGTTTTTAGGAACTTTTTAAATAGAAAAATGCTCAGCTTAGTGCCTGGGAGTTTAAGATTAATATCCTTGACTAAAAATTCCCTCCTCATCAAACAAAAATTCTTTCCCTCTCTAAGTCCCTTGCAGGCTGTTCACATTGGCTCAGGCTTAGGTGTGTATTGATATAAGTGAAGAACCAGTGCTTTTACAGGCTTCTGAATTTATAAACCATCGATTTATATAGGTAAAGGAAACCCCCTTTTCATAACCAAATCATAGGGGTGAAGAGCTTTCAGTGAAATTTTCATATTTTGCTAGAGACACTTTACAGTCTTCACTCCTGCACAGGTTTAACTTAAAAGATTTGTGTTAAGCATGAATGTTTGACCCCGCTATTTCCTTTCATGTGTACCTAGCAATGTCTAGAAAGCCCACTTATTTCTTTTCAAATGTATTTTGCTCTTCCTTGGGCCTTCCCAGTCTCAGCTATTTCTTGAATGTTACAGCTAACGTATTTGGAAAACTTGTCTCATTATGACAGAAGACATGGCCAATTAAATCACACAATGGGTCTGTCAGGACAGCTGAGTGAAGAGACTGTTTTATTGTATACCTATATATCTCTAAATACCATCATCTTGCACTGAGAAACTAACTGAGTCTAGCCAAATACATAAACAGATGATGGTATTTTTGTGGTGTTTGTTAATGGTATCTGCTGGAATACTTTGCTTCTATTTTACAAATAAAAAAAGTGCAATTATTCTCAGAAATATTTCAGTAGCTGTTCTATAGCTCAGTGAGATGAAACCTGCAGTATTTTAATCTGTTTTTTAATTAATATATCCACAACTCCATAAAAACCAATCCAGTGGGATCTTACCGACACTATTAACTCTTGTGAGAGTATGCTACATATCAGCAAACTCAAAGAAAATTGAAGGGAGAAAATAGTTACATTTTTAATTTATTCAGATAAATTTGAGTTCTCAAAATTATTTTATCAATTTGGCAGTGCATTAAAATGTTTTCTTCCTTTCTTCTTGAAAATGTTTGCACATTTGGAAATGTGTTTCGGCTCAGATATAAGCATTCTGTTGTTAGCTTATTCTCAGTATTTCCAAGGTCAGGCCAACAGCAATATTCAAGGACTCAAGAATCAGATTCTGATTTAAGCCTCAGCAGTGTAAACCTATGGTAAGGTATGACATTTTGCTGGCTTTACTGTGACTGTATTTCTGAGAACAGAATATGACTTGACTAAATACTATTTTGTATGTTAAAAAAGAAAAAAAAAGAATAACAAGCTCAACCTACTTTAGGACCATCATTCAAGCCAAAATTCATTAAAAGGAAATTCCACAGAAGAAAACCTATTGGCATTTCAGGCACAGACCATAACTGAAAAATGCTTTTATGTACAGATTCATACCAACAGCTTTTTGTCCAGCAGGTGACTTTCTACATTAAAAGGTTTGTAGGAATGGAGATTGTAATAGGATGAACAACCTTGATAAAACACTTTGATTTTATCTTTGAAATTTTTTCCCTATTACATTTGCCTTAGCTGGTGCTGCTGCAGTTAAAGGGATGTCAGTGCTCCCATTGTAAACTCCTTTCACGGGGTTTTATGACTTCATGGTAAAAAATAGCTTTTGTCTGAAATACAGCAGATTTTTTTTTTTAGTTAAGTCTTTGTTCAGTTAAATAGGGAATGTTAACTTGAAAAAAACCATTTTTTGTAAATGAAAGAGCAATCTTCAGCTAAGTAATGTCACCTCAGATTAATAAAAATGACAGTATTTTAAAAATCCAATTTTGTTTTCACAGTTAAGGTTGTTTGTTTGATTATCTTTTTTGCATTGCACTTTGTTTAGACAGGGAAGATCGATGAAGTCAGTTTCAGTGGGCTGGTGATCATTTCCACTCTCAGGTTGTTAGTACCACAATATTTAAGATGCAATAGCTGCAAGGTAAGTTTGATGAAAACAGCTGCATGTATTGGAATTTTATGAAAAGTTCTAACGTTGTATCCATTGCTTCTTGGTTGCATCTGCATGTCACAATGCAGCTGCGCTCTTCTGCTCGGCTCCAATTTCTGCCCTCTTGCCTGTGGGTCTTGCTGCAAAGAGCCCAACCTTCAAAGATGCTATCTAGAGTCCTTCCTTTCTCCCAGTTCTAAGGGGCGGTTTTCAGAAACAAGACCCAGAAGGTGAGTGAGCTGGGAATTCAGAAGAGTGAGCTCCTTTCCCTGCCCTCCTCGTCTTGTTTTCTTGCAAGCCCAGGCTTTGCCCTCGCTTGTTGCCTGACTTGTGACAATGCATCTGACCAGTTTCTTGAGTTCTCCTGGCTTTTGGGTTTATGTTCGAAGCAGTGACTTTGCTGTCATGTAGCTTAGCAAAAGTACATTGTAATAGAAATGTCAGTCACTTCTGTCACAGCATCCTCGGCTCTGTAACAAATAACCTTCTGGGCAGATGTATGAGTTTAGCGTTACAGGTTTTATTTGGGATAACTAGAAGAGAATGGGGATGTTTCCTTTTAAGTCTTGGGGTTGTGAAAGTGCTTTTGTTTTTGGATGCAAGGCTGAGGCATCAGGTTTTAAAAGCTTTTTCTTGCAAACATACTGTAAGAATTTAGGACTCAGGAAAAGACAAGAAGTCAAAGGAGCAGAGGCAGCTTTGAGCTCTTTGGGCAGTCAAATAAGGCTCCGTTGTGGAACAGGCTAGCATATGGAGGGGTTTGCTCTTCCAGTGAATGCTGGGGAACCGATACATTTTTCTCTCCTTGATGAAAACACTGCAGAACAAAGGCCTGTGTTTACTCTTTCTTTAATACTCTGCAGCTCAGATGTTCAATTTCCTGTGAGCTCATTATTTGTCTTTATGTGCTAGTTTACGCAGGGTAAGTACTGTGAAAAACAGGAATGAGCAGCTAAATAATTAGTAATTTGTTACTGAATGAGTGTCTTATTCTTGATTATGCTGTTTTCCCCTTGTTTTCAAAACAGAATTGACTACTGCATGTAATTCTCTTAAGATGGTTATGCTGGAGTTACCGAGTACCTTTCTCTGTTGGAGAAGGCTCTGTCAAAGGGTAACAGTGATAGTATAAGGAATAGTCTGCGAGCACTTGCAAAGACAGGATGTAATATAGCACAAAATTGTGTCACTACGATTGTTTGCAAACAGGAGCCATTAAATTTGACTGTGAAGTGTCTTTAAATGCACAATTCCTCTAAGAAGAGATTTTCAAAATGCTTATCTCAGTTTATTGAAAACTACCCTCATTTGAAATTTCTAGACTGAATATATTGCTTTTGTAATTCAAAACACTAAGCAAATTTGTTTTATTTTGTGTTAGGAAATAGTGCATTAATTTCAGAACCACACAAAAGTGACATGAAAGCTTTAACTAGAAAAGGTTTAGATTTGTGATGCAAATGAGCTCATGAAAATGATCCACTCACAGTAGATGAATAATGGATCTAAGTTATTGGAAAGTAAAGATAATAACTAGCTCTGGGATCTCATTGTTCAAGAACTGCTTATAAACATAGTGCATTATTGCTCAGGCATTAACAGGTTATCTCCGTATTGCTCAAATTGATGTGAAAGACTTTTCAGTATCTGTGGAAAAATTGCATGAGAGGAGCTTGACGATTTTGACTTTTGGTTGTTCGTGTTTGCCACGTACATTGCAGACTGAAAAAAATCAGAGTTGCATTGCTAGCGTCAAGTAACATGGTTATCTAAAAATGAGCTTGAGACAGGATTTCTTTTTTTGCTGTTCATTCCCTTCAAATATATTATAATTAATCAGCAAATTCAGTTCAACTGTGAAATGGAATAAGTGGAGAGAGAAACCTCCGTTGTATGTAGCCTCTGCAATCCCCAACACCGCACTGACCTCTTGATATTACTTAAGTGAAAACTGTTCTTTCATTTACAAACCCTGCTCCTTCCACCTGTGTTTTGATGGAAAGGTTGAAGAGCGTGTTGGGCCCTACCTACTAAGTACGGTCAGGAGGAACTGTGCCAACAGCCATGAGTGAGAGTCTAAGGACAGGGGTTGTCCCTCTCGCCTCCATCTGAAGAGGAATGGCTGCGGCACTATCCATCTTCCAATGGTTGTGTTATGAAAAATAATTTATAGTAGAGGCTGAAATGTTCATACACGTGGATAAATGCCCGACCACTTTCCCTTCCAGTAGTCCATATGTTCTCAATTTCTTTGTTGCGCAGTGGGATGATTGTAGTACAATTGCCTCCAACCAGTGACAGCCTGTAACTGGGTAGCCACGATTTTGTTTCCCTAATAAGAGATGCAGGACTAAATCCTTTAGCAGAAAAAGAAAGTATGTTTTAATTTTCTATACTTATCTATATATTAATTTTAACTATAGAGGTATTGACCAGAATTGTGCTCAGTAAACACTCTTCTCCTCATCTGGCTGGGTTTTTTATGGTTGGTTTTTTTTTTTTTTTTTTTTTTTTTTTTCTTCCAAGAAAAGCATAAACTTTGCTTAGTTTTTAAGAGAGAGGCTGCCTTCAGGTAGGAACTTCAGAGAGTATGAAGCCTCTGCAAATGAAGCCTCTCCTCAGCCATCAGTGAAGTGCGGTTGAGGGCCCACGTGATTTCAGCCTTTCCCTTTTGCCAGGTGTCTCACGTCGACTGCAGGCAGCTCTGCTCGCTGTGCTGTACTGGGAGCTATTGTGCTTGGCACGGGCCATTGTGACAAACTAGGTTTGGATTTAATGATGGGAGATGGCACTTAACAGTTAGTAGTCACAGAATTCTTTTTTATGGTATTCTGTTCTTTTTCGGTATAACTATATCGCAAGGACATTTATTCTTTCTGGATATGATTAGGTGAGTTATCCGTCTTTTGTGAGGCCAAAACTGCAGATATTTTGGGCTGTGTATGTGAGCCTGTATTCTTTAGGGAATAAAGTATAAGGGTCTGTAAAAACTCCAACTAATGAGCAGTAAATTTATCTGGCAAGTTTTTGTCCTTTTCCCTTGGTTTATTCTTAGGCTACAAAACTTAGTTTAGAATACACATGGAGAAGAACAGATACCCTTGATGTTTTTGCACCCTCTCCATGCCTCTCTGTGATATAGAAGGGTTAGCACTGAGTACGGTTGGCCCTGTTTCAAAATAAAATATTGGCCAGTCTGTCAGCAGGGAAAGCATCATAGATCATGTGAGAATTTCTGTTGCTAATTTTGCTTTAGTGTGAGTCTATGTCAGAACAGCATTTTTGATGCAGGCCAATATTCTCCAACTCCTGAAGCCTTACTGGTATTAGCCATCAGTAAAGTGAACACTTACTGCATCTCTAGGAATGCTCCACGTTATAGTCTTGTTTCTGGTTTTCAGGGACTTAATTGTCCTGAATCAAGTTGAAGAGGTTGAAGTGGGTGGATGTTTTCTTTTTCAACAAGCAAGAGAATAAACAATATAACTGAACTATTAAAGTAAGAGAATGCCTTCATTCATCAGGTGAAAGTATGACAACAGTGTGGACTCTATGCAATAGAAAGTGAATGTAACATCATATTACTGCTTGATTACCTCCGCCTGACTCCCTCTAACTGACTCCATTTTAATTATTATCTCCTTGCCTCTTCACTTTACCATCAAATTTCTGTTTCAGCAATTACTTACAAATGTTTCAGTGTTCCTGCAATGTATCAGTTTGGCTATACTGGAAAATGAAGCATTTTACTTATCCATATAAGCAGTATAACAGACACAGTTGAGCAACTGCTGTGGAATGAAAAGGTACTGGTTTCTCAGTCCATTCTAGTTTTGGCTTTCCTCTTCAGGCCGTTTACCAGCATGTTATTGTAAGCATGGTGTGTGTTCAGTGTGGGGTTTTTGTTTTGGTTTGGTTTTTTTCTTGTTTCTTTTAAACGTATCTACCCATATGCTGTCCTATCATGCTGCACATCATGACTCACAGGCCATCTGATAGTGATGTTTGACTTATGTCAACTGAAGCACACTTTCAAGTGAGCATTCCAAAAACCCAAGCATCAACTCCCAAAGTTGATGAATTCTGTTTATAGCTAATTTTTTTCCTTATGAAAAATAAGTTACATCATAACTTTACATCCAGAGTTTTTTTTAAAGTGTATTTTTACTAGGAGGGGGCAAAGTACTTTCTTTAGACGGAAATCTCTTTCTGGCTATGCTTCTTCAGTCAGTACTTCTATCCTCTCCTTATGCAGAAATCCCATTCTAGCACTCCTTGTTTCCCCTTCTCTAAAACATGATTGTGGATCTGTGGTATGGCTCAAGAAACCCAGCAGAAAATTGTAGAGGTCAATTCAAGAAGGCACCAGAATGCTACTGGCCCAGAAACCACTCCACATGCTGAACAGTTTCACTTAATTGTTCATCCCTCCCTCTCTTCACCTTAGCCTGAGAGTAAAGTGCTTTCATGTGTAGTTCCATGTTTTCAGAGGAGCTGAGGCATGTTAAAGCTGGAATACAAAAGGCTGTGCTTACAACCTGTGTGCTGAAATGGCTTTCTTATGGTTTTGGAGACTTGGTTGAGGTGCTGTGAATATCTATTCCTTCTTGCTATGTCTCAACATTATAGAACGTAAAATGGCCAGGACCAGTAGGCCATACTATGAACCTGATCATTCACTGAATATTGTAATATATAAGGGCTTTTGCATTTGGTCTCACATTTTTATATATAACCATAAAAAGGTAATTCAGTTCAAGTTCAGAATATCCATATTCTTAGCTGTTATTAAAAAGTAGTTTAAAAATAATATAAATGCATGAAAAAATCAATGCAGTGTTAATGTACCAGTCATATACTATTTAGAATAATTTGTTTCATTTATTACCATGCTTATCTTTTATTGAGTCTTTTTCTATACCTGATGTAATTGGAGCCCGTGTATTATAGCTCAGCTTTGTATTTTAGTGATCCTGTTAATATATTAACACATACTTGCTTACATCTTAGCCCCTATTTCTCTCTGCGTGTGCTAAGACAGAAAGACTTGTTGGGTTACTTTGTGATTAAATGCTGATATGTCTGTCCCACAGATTAAGACTGTAAGTTTATTAAAATATTCAGTGTAGATTAAAACATCATCATATAATAAACTGCAGTAACCATCTCCTTGGAATATTAAGTAAATGCAGATAAATGACACATTATCTAGGTGCATGTGTAGGGAAAAAATAATTTCGACAGTTTTCATCACCAGTTGTGAAAGGAGAGAAATGCTTTATGGTACTTTAGATAATGCAGTTCTGAAACAGACCTCGCTGCCCCACTTCAAGCATAATCCATATAATGGCTATATTGCAGTGAGGATAAGATCATCTTATAAGTACCATAAAAGTGCAATCTGCCGTGCTTTCCCAGTTTTTTCCTCTTCCAGTTCCTTTTTTAAATCAGACTTAAATAGACTCCCAGCAGTAGTTTATCTGTGCTGCATCAGAAGATAGATATTTTTGGTTAGTGAGAACAAAAAGCCCTACAGGTAGTAATTGCTGCTCTCTCATGAACAGTTAGCAAAGAGCATCTCATTCCTTCAAAAACAAAGAAGTGAGGTTATTTTCAGGCACCCTTGCAAACAGAAATCATCCTAAACTCTATGTATTTTAATGGGGAAAATACCAGCCTATCTAATTAGACACTTACCTCAATGACGGAAGAGATGTGTTATACTGTTAAAAACCACTACTGTTGACAAGGAGAGCTTTAGAAAGTAAGTAGTGTTCCATTTTAATATCAATTGTGGCATTTATTAATATTTTAGAAGCCAGGGAACATGTCTGTAAAAATCAAATGCTATAAGGAGGCAGTACTTTACCAAGTGCTAGCTACGTATGGTCTGGCTGCGCCATTTATTTGAAGGATGTACACAACGTATTTGTTATCAGCATGTCCAGATGTATTTAAATAAATGGTAATGTAGGAAAAGTGCTTTTGAAAGCACTGAAGAAGAGACCTGAAGCTCTTTTTTTGTATATGCTCCTTAACCGGATGATTCTGATAAGGGTACCCAGAACTTTCCATAGCTATACGTCACCCTGATAAATAAGGGTATTGGTCCATCCAACATTTTCTAGGTGTCATTCCCCCTCCTCCACTAACTTCTGCAGGAACTTGTGGGTCAGCGATATCTGTTGCATTTGTCTTCTAAGGATCAGCACCTTTTCTCCAATTCAGGCAACCAGGGAAGTCTGTTGTGGAAAGTTATTTACCATTGTTACCTTTAACAAGCAGTAGTGAGAACGTAAGAAGGGAGGGAGGCTTTGAGACAGGTGTGGGAATGGGATTTGCTTCCGTCGCTCTCTGCTAACGCAGCCAAACGCCTTTATTGTAGTGTCTTTCTTCAGCTATTCGTACCAGGTCATATGAATAGTATTCGTTGTAATAGTTTTATTTCACCTTTAAAAAGTGAAGATTTCACAAACGTAATTTTTTTTTTTTTTTTTGCAAACAGTAAAAATATAACAAAGCACTGTTAGAACGGGAGCTCACCAGCTCACAATCCATCTTCACAAAAAATACAACAAGGCACATCTGTACTTTATCTCATGTGTTACCACAACACTTTCCCCCTGCAGTACAAACCTCCACAAGCCAAATATATAATTATTGCAACTCTTTCACCTGGCATTGTCTACAGACCTGAGGCACTCAAGAAAACTTATTTCAAACTGGACAGGAGACACAAAACCAGAAAATAGCAGGAAGTCTTTCTAAAAGGAAAATATTGCATTGTAAGATTTGAAATCGAATTGAAATTCATTTAGTTTGAATGAAAGAAGTGCAGCAAACAGTACAGCCTTCAGTTATTACAAGGCAGTGTTTGTATTCTGAATGTCTGGCAACAAAAGAAGACGAGTTTCAGAGGCAAGTCACTGAAGAGCATGCATTGTACTGATGCTCCAGGTAGGAGTAACATTTTTCTGCCCATTATACATGATTTTTCTTAGATAATTGTTTGCTTGTGTCAGGGAAACGTGACTCTCTCACACTACGTGGACCTGTGCTGGCCTGAAGCCTGTTTTAGAGGCATCTGAGTGCGCGTTAGATTTCTGCACAAAATTCAAATGGAGTAAGCCGCATTAGGTGTTTAATTGGCTTTGCGTACTCCTGGAAGACCATTGGCATACCTGTCCAGCGTTATGCAGAAAAGCCGTCTTTCAAAGTAATTTTGAGCAGGTACGTGCTATGGCAAAAAAAAACAAAGTAAAAGCAACTTCTCACCTTTCCTCGCCAGCTACAGTGGCTGAAGCTCAGAAGAAGGTTACGCTGAGTGTTAATCTCTTCACAGAGTTTTACTGAGCTTGAGGTCTGCCACCACTGATGTGTGTGTTTTGACCAGACTGGTGTGAAGCATTTACAGGTGGACAGTTTGGTTAGGTGCTGCTTTGTATTCATTGATCACTTTTCTAGGAATTCCTTCAGAGCAATGACACAGTGCGACCCTGAAGTACCTTCAGCACCCCAAAACGTGCCCTGAATGATCGCTGCGTCCGCAGTGTGCAGGGATGCTTGATGCATCTTGGAGGCAATAAAAAGTACTGACTGCAGGTTTGAGCTTGACTGCTCAGCAACAACTTTGGAATAAGTTGTTCCTGTATCAATGGATAAGACATTAGTCTAACCAGTAATGAATTATGGGCCCTACCAGTATTGCATCAGGAATCTCTTCAGTTTTGTATTGGACATATAATTCTTCTGATTCTTTTTCTTTTTGCATCAATATTAAGTGGGAGAAAAAAAAAATCCTTTTGTTGGTTTAATTTTTACAGGAAATATAGTTTGTTTCAGATTTCTGTCATTACTTGTGACTAAGTTCTACCTTATTTCACTGATAACTTATCTGTGTGTTAGGGCAAAACGGTGTTCAAGTATTCCTGAGCCATTGTCTTCATTTCCACAGATTTTTCAGTTCTACTAGAGATTTAACTTCTCCCTTATTCTATTCAGAATTTTATTAGGTCATTTGAGTTAGAATACTGAATCCTTTTCCAGCAGTCAGTAAGAGGCGGTGTGTTGGATAGGCATGCTTTGCTCAGGATCCAAATTCTGGCCAGAGCCTCAACAGAACAAAATAAATTACTCCAAATCAGCTTGGACTACTGACTCTGAAAGATAAAGTTCCCCATCTGTGACTCCACTTCTATTTCTTGTTCTCTTTCAGCTAAAGTACCTTCTGAGGAGATGAATCATAGGGGAGCTATTTTCCCTTATAGATCATCTACACTGTTGGGTATTTAATACCAAATCTGTGACAGGTATGAAGCTGTATGTCCTAAAAAAGGTAAATGAAACATAGAAACAGCACCTATCCTTCTCTGGTTTGTAAAACCAAGCGAATGGGCTTTGCATAAGAATTCTTTGACATGTTCAGAAATACAGTGAGGTGTCTTGTTGCTTTAACTCTTTTAAATTTCCGCTCTTTGTAATGGATCCTCCTCTTTGGAGGACCCTTTCTTGAAATGACAATTCAACAGCAAGTGAATCCTTGGCCCCTTGGAATGAAAACAAAAGCTCTCTTTATTTCAGTATTGCTCACCTTCCTGTCCTGTTTCATGAGCTGACAGCAACCTTCAGAAGTCTGTGGCATTCCACATTGCAGATTTCTTGGCTTCTTGTGACTGTCCCTGGTTTGGCTTGAGAAGTGGGGAATCAACCCTACAGTAATTTTCTTGCAGTGACCTACTGGGGAAATAACCCAGGCACTGGACCAGAAGTTCTTGATATTGGGGATGTTTCTTGATTCTGGGGATGAAAAGGCGTAAGTTGGAGAAAGGTAACTCATGGGGATCTGAAGTTCTTTCCCTGCTTTCTGTTTAATAGGAATAATATCACTCCTGCTAGTGAATTAGATTTCTGAGGGATGTACTGTTGCTGACATGAATCACCTTGCATCCTTCCAGCAGCCCGCAGTACTCTCTGCATTTTGGAATGTTATAAACAAAATCTCCCAAACTTCTTCAACTGCAAGGATCTTTTAGCATCTGTTGTACTGTAGCCTCTTTAGTTATGTAGGAAAAAAAAAAGAAAAAAAGATCTGCTAAAATAGTGAACTCTCACTGCTTGAATCTTGGTCTCATGGCCAGTTTCCACATGTTCTGTCTTTATTGATACTGATGAACTGAGTTACAGTGTGGTCTGCCAAGCCCATCTGAGACCGCTGTGCTAGGAGTGGTACAGACACATAGAATATAGCTTCTGCTTCAAAAACTTGCAATAAACTATTTTGTTTATTGATAAATGCACAGATGGTGTACTTGCTCAAGGTTATTCATCTGGTTGACGAAGAAGCTACGTAACCCTGGTTTCCGCTCCAGCCTGGTATCTGCCTAACGATTAAACATTTTGTTCCCTCCCAAATGGGAATATAATAAAAATAAAACTAAATAATAATAATAAAAATTTGGCCTTTTCAGTGAAAGGTCCCATTTGCTACCAGTCTCCAGATTGTTGATGAAGACATAACTGTGCCTCTCCTGAGTCCTCCATCCACCATATATCTTGTCTTTGCTTGTTTAACTCATTTTTTCTGCATCATGACACTTAGGGGCAGTGAACTCTGGGTTATAATAAACTTTGTTCTTATTTGCTGCTGCTCTTCGTTTTCATCGTATTCCTGTGGCTGGGTGATACAGCTTTCTTCTGGTCCCAAAGAAAGTATTTGCTCTCTTGTTTGCATAATTCTGCTTTAATCTTTTCTCTTGGTTAGTATTGTGTTCCTTGGTGGAGCTCTGTACCACCTAATGGATTTCTGCTTGCAAACGTGAATCAAACCTGTAGGTGAGTGCAGATTTGTGCTCAGCAACCCCTCCCTTACTAACCTGGTTTTTGACCTAAGTTAATCACTGTGAAAGACCAGTCATACTCCCTACAATCTCAAAAAAGATATGTAGACATTTTTTGCATTAGATAAATTATCTTGCAAAAGCAGGCTGATTTTTGTTTCTTGAAGGGCATCATGAGCTTTCCATGATCTTGAGAAAATCCCAACTTCAGCCATGGAAAGGATAAAACTATTGGTGCCGGAGGCAATACAAGTAAAGAACTTGTCAAACTCAAATGTTTATACTTTTGGGAATATATCTTAACCACTGTAATTTCACAAGATGATTCAGTTGCCCCATGGCTTATTTATAAAACATTAAAACGTTAAGCACAATTAGTATAAGCATTCTAATATCTCTAGGGACTCTTTGCTCTTAGTATTGTTTGGAGCCTGCGTAAAATAGTCTGGAGTATTTTATCTTTTTTGGTTTTGTTTGCCATTAGTTTTTGAGACTGAACGGGAAAGGAAATCTCAAAGTATTTTCTTTCTTCTTGTAAGCTACTACACTCTGTTGGTGAAGCTGTGGTAGGTGGTTCTATCCCAGAGCAACATCACACAATCTGGGTACCTGTGGTTTTAGTTGTATGTGGTGATTGGTTTTTATCACCGTATGAAGAGAACATTGTAATGTGGCCTGCATGGGACTACTCCTTGTCATCAGTTAGAAAAGGAAATTGTCAGTTTATTTATTAATTAGACAATGATGCTGGGAGAATGTAAAACTACTGTTCTGCTTGCTCCAGTAGTGATCTCTGTCTACCTAGGAAGTCTCAGAAACTAGGTGAGTTGTGTTTTTTTTTTTTAAGACTGAAATCATTTGGAACCTAGTCCTGTGAGAATTTTTTCTTTTGTGATACTGCCTCATTTATAGCCAGACAAGGAACAGATTCTACAACTTCATCCCTTAATGCATGGCAACTGGCTAAGAATATAGCTTCTTCTGTGAAGAGTCTTTGATGGTAGAACTCCTTTTTCCTTTAGTGAACCTGTTGACATTCTTTAACTGCCCTTTTAGTTTCCTAAGTTTTGGTGGTGGTGGTGGTCCTGAGTGATTACAATAACTGGATGAAAGGAGAAGTGGTTACAGTGGGGTTTACCATGGCAGCAAACATGACGTGAAGTAACGATGAACTTGGATTTTAGATTTAGACGTGTGTGCTTTTGATTAATGTTAAAATATCTAGAGTGTATTTGATACTTACTAGCCTTTCAAATAATTTCACTTTTCTCATGATACGCACATCACTAATGGCTAGCAGAAGAGGGTTGTCTTTCTAACTGGGACTTCTAGGTTGTAGATAGTAATTCATACATGGAATCTTACACACTTATTGGTGAGAAAAGAGTGATTTTAATGGTAGGCACTAAAAAGGACCTCCTAGCCGCTCACCTTCGTGGAAGACTCCGTCAGCTTATGGATTCAGTGTAAGCTAAGTTCATTCGTTTATTTTTATCTGTTAAGATAGTTAAATTTGTTGGCAGAATTCCAAAGACGTGTTTATTTTAATTATTAATAGGCATAAAGAGTTGTGGAATAAAGAAGTCGTCTCCACAAAATCTCACAACTGAGAACCTGATGTCTATCACAAGCATGGCACAGATTCAAGTCACTTTGGACATCGTACTTGTATAGAAGGAAGGTCAGGTTAAACAGAGCTTGATGTAAAGCTGATTGGACAGCAACAGGAACTTCTCCTTAGTCTTCAGTGAGTTTTGGGCTCACCTTTTTCTGAATTTGCTGTGTTCAACAGCAAAGATAATCAAACCTTGAATAATCTTAAAAACTCAAAGAAATATTTATCACTGGTTTTATCCAGTAGGAAGTGAGTTTGAGTGCTAAGATCATGTGTGAACAGAGAAGTACACAAATGCAACAAAAACCCAACCATAGACCTGCAGGAAAGCTTTATCTGAGTCATTCTCTCTAATAATTGTTTATGGATGGTAGCACTGTTTGCTGAAAAGGATTTCTGCTTCTGGGCTTCGTGGAGGAAACCTTTAAATAAGGTTTTGTATGAAAAGTGGGACAAGATGCAGTGAATTATGATGGAGGTTAGAAACCAAGGAGGAGAAGAAATTGGGAAAATGGGAACAGGAGAAGTGATACAAGAGCAGAGACAAGTTTGTTCTTCAGCTTCTCCTCAAAATAGTTTTTGGTACTCATCTTTTGAGCCTAAGAACATCTAGTAAAGGGAGGAAAGGTATTAAGACCTCTGCTGGTCACATTGGCAGGGAGATAACATGTTTTTATAGCGAGGTTACAGGACATATCTGCAATATGTTGCTACACAGAACCTCAGGAAGTATAGTTTGATCTTCCTTTGTCTTATCACATTCCCAGAAAACGGTGATTTCATTCTCCTGCCACTGATTTCAATAGCAACGATTATCCTTTTAATTTGTGACTGATATTGTGAACATAGCTGATGACATATAAAATCCCTTGCATTTGTGTAGCTTAGGATTCTGCTACTGTGCTTTATCTTCTGGCTTTTATCTTCACGCCTGCAACAAAAATATGTGTCTCAAAGATTTATATGAAATGACTTTGCCTATGACAACAACCAGAATGTAAATGAGATCTGACAGGGGTGGATATTCTGGTTTCATAACTACAGTTAATCAATTGATTGATCACTGACCCTAGGGAAAATGGTACCTTATATGGATGCAGTTGCCTTATTTTATGATCTGTTGAATCGCCCTTGGAGAAGTTCAGGTTCTATGTGATAATCATCTGCTCAGAAGTGACTGTGAATTTAAAATACTGCCTTGGCAACCTCCCTAGATTGGTGGCCCATTGGATTGGATGATATAGTCATGAGTTGGTGCAGGTGATCTATATGTCTGTTCTACCCAAAGAGAGTAAGAGAAGTTTGGTTGAGGTTTTCTGAAAATTGACTGTAATAGACCAAGAAAAAAATTAGTCCTTTTAAGATTTCCTTTATGATTCCATACACTTAGTTATATGAACTGGTGAATACAGATAGAGAAATAAACTAGACAGATAATTTAACAGAAAAATCTATCCAGGTGTATCTTTTGCAGAAATCCTAATTTAGTCTGAATTACAGATATGGTTATGTTTTGTTCCCAATGTTAAACATGGCCTTATATCTAATTAATTTGTCTTTGAACTTGAAAAGTGATTTGTTGCTGTAAAATATTGAAGTCCTGCAGAATGAACTGAAAGGTAAGAGGTTTTTTTCTGACAGTGAATGTTTTGACCCTTTGCCACTAGCTCTAAACCCCCAGTTGTTTTAACATAACACAGATAGACTCTTTTGTTTGAGTGAACCTTGTAGAAAACGGTCTGATTAAACAACTCTGTCTGTGTCACCTGCAGCCTATTTTCTTCTCATTTGTTTTTTCTGCAGCTTTTTCACAAATAACAGGATCTTTACCCCTTATTACAGCTTATCTATTCCTGCAGGTTTTTTCCTCACCTGGAGTAATAATCCTCAATTTGCAGCACTGTCAGCATTCCCACAGTAACCAGCTGCGATGTCACACACAACAGTGGATTATGATTTCTATTAAAGAATATATAAAATTTTAAAACCATTGTGTTTTCATGACCCAACGTACATATTAATGAGAACCTAATCTTGTTGTTCATCTAGATAACAAAATTAAAATCCAGTTGCTTTGAATGTCATGGTACATAAATAGAATGAAGTATTCTTCTCATGGTGTGAGCAGTGTATTGTTGACAAGATGGTATCCTCAGTAATTCCGATGAAGAATAACTATTCTCTTGCTATTATTTAGCTCTGATTTTAATAGATTTAAAGGGCTGATAAGAAAGATGAAGTATAATCAACTGCGTTACTTCAAAGAAGCAAGGATATGTAGAGTATGGAAGAACTAATCCTGAACCATTCCAATTTAGCACTATTTTCCTTCCAGTAACACTAGTGGGTCTTGCCAAAGCAACTTGCAGTTATCTGCCCTTTAGTTAGGAGCATAGTTCTGAATTTTTTAGGAATTTATTTTCTCATATCTTTTCATGGAGAGTACAGTGTGATTTGAAACATTAACCCATTCTGAATGTGTGAATTGGAAAATCTACCCAAATCAACATTTCAGAGGATGAGGTTTTATTAGGATAAAGTAAGAAAAGCATATTAAGAATACTAGGAAAAGTATATTAAATTATTTCATTTTGTTATACCCTGCTTTCATGGAATTTAAAGTCCAACTGACATTTGAAACTCTCACTCTAAAGTTGAAACCAGCAAAGCATTACTGTCACCTGTCAGTGAGTAGCTTAGAAATTTAAGGTATTATTCATGCTTTACCAGTTATTTACCTGAGAAAGATCTGATGTGGTCACCAAAAAGGAGGCCTGGGAGGCATTTAATTTGGTCCATCTTCAGTGTGTTTTGATTTGAGCAAGAATCAACTGATAATTTGTAACATGGCTTTCCAAAGATGGAAGGAGAACAGTATTAATCGGGGAGCGAATAAAAGAAGAAACCAGTCCAAAATAGTGTTTCTTTTTCTGGAGCCTTCTTAAGCTTACATATTTACTGTCCAAGAAGTGGTCTGCATCATGAATCATACTGCATGAGAGGTGGCCTGGCAGATTCGGCGCCAAATACTGTTTCTGTAGAGCACGTACAATAGCTTCAACTGGTGAGCAATCAGAGGTATCAGATGCTGGTAGGGCCGCCTCGGCTGTGTGTTTCTTTCAATATAGTGGAAGCACCCAAAGGTAGGGTAACGATTTAATGGAAAACTGTCAAAGCTCAGTACATATGATATGCCAGTTAAAAAATTTATGGATCAGATCAGGTAATCACAATAGTTTTACTTCAATAATTTGAAATATATACAACATGTTTGAAAGATGTACAATATGTACAAAAATTTGTGTTGGAATTTGAGCACAAATTACATTAATTTACATCAAGGATGTGGTTTGGTCCAGGAGATCAATGAATAAACTGAAATAGATAACAAACTGATTTTATTACTTAAGGAGACGTTCTCAGAGAAGTGGTGGTAAGCACTAGCAGTATACCTGTTATGTAGAAAATCAGCCAGTAGAAATGTGAAGGTTGAATTCATCATTGCCATGCATGGAACACACCAACTTGTGGCATATTAGAAAGACTTACTGTTGTCTCAAGAACAAAACCTCACTACTCTCGCAGGAGCAGCAAACAATTCCTCTAACTTGCAAAACAGCTTACCCGTGTTTCCATGGTATTTGCAGATATAAGAGAAATACCACTAGTTAGGTCTGAGAGGATAATTTGCAGAAGACAAGTTAGTTGATTATTTTAGCCCTCGGTTTTGTTTACTTTGCAAGTTGCACGTGTCAGTGGTGTGAAATTTTAAATCCGGAATTTTATTATCCACTATTCAGAGGTAATTCGTATTTGTTGTCCATATCCAGTTAGTTTACGTATGGTTGCTTGGATACGCTGGGGGATGCTGTTTCTACTCCTCCTTGAGTGTGCAAATGCTATAGGCTATGCAAGTACTTTCAGTCATGAGTATTTGTAAATAGAGCCCTGAAATTCTACTTCTGTAGACACTCATGAAGAAAAACTTGGTTGTATGAGTGTTTTCAGAAAGTGTCAACAAAGCTGTTCAAATGAATTGTAATGGGTATGGTTACTCTTTTGTGAGTGAAGTGATTCATTATGTTTCAGTAGAAGAGTGAACAGCTGGCCAGATTTTTTTGACTGGAATATTTTTCAGGGCATAGTTTTCTCCTCCTTTACAAGTACAGATTTTCTCTTCTTTTTAAAATGAAGGGAAATGGTGTGCAATTTCTTCTACCTTGAAGGATTTAAGAAAAACTTCATTAGGAAATCCTCATGTTTTTTTTCCTCTCTACCCCAGAAAACGTGCTTTCCACAAGAAAATATCCTCCAGTCCAAAATGAGAATTTTGGAGCTTTGGCTGCCTAAAGCCTAGTACTAAAATCCGTTCTTTTGTGTAGGTAGGAAATGTCTTTTTCACCCACAGTTTGTTCAGAAGAAGCAAAACAGGAAGTAGCTTCAGTAAGATATTTGTACATTTAGAAGACAAGACCACCTCTAAATTAGACAGACCTTTTTTGGGTTTTGAATATATTTCAGTAGCCTATTAATTTATCTGTCTTAAGTCTCTCTGATGCTGGCTAAATGCTAAAGACTTGCTTTAACTGCAAAGGCAATAAAAGCTTGATGTTCGTACAGGTTTTTTTCTTAGATGAATCACTGCAGTTTCATTATTTTTATAACGCAAAATAACATTTTTGGATATATATATATAGAAATGAAAACCCACTTCAACATAATATATCTGAGGAGAATTTTCATTGCCTCAGATACTTTACCTGGATTATGGCATGTGCCTGTTTTTTAACAGCATCTTTTTATACTCTACAGATATGTGTGTTACGCTGAGCGCAGCATAGTGGTTACGAACAGTTCACCTCCTTTGGTACAAAACTAACCATTACCTGTGGCCAAACAGAATGTGCTGTATATGTAAGAAATCCTGGATTTACTTAATATGAGAATGGGTTCATGTATTGGTCATAACAAAATCTTCATTATTTTAAACTGTCATTTACATTAACTAGGATGTGCATAAGAACCATTCCTAATGTTTCTGTGTTGTTTCAATTAAGATGTTCTCAGATCAAATCAAATAATGGTAGGATTTGTTGATCTGCAAAACTGCCTTCCCCATATGGATTGGTATGAGATTATCCCACCAGGGGTTTAGTATCCAGGAAATTAAAAAAAATATATCTGAATGACTAAATGTTTTCAAAAGGAGAAAACATCTATGATAATGAAACCGAGTCTATTTTAAAATGCAAGGCATCCTCTTGAAAGCCAGTACTAAGCACACTCAAAGAAAACATTGTGCACTAAACACTGTGCATTATGATTTAATCCATCAATATTTTGGTATGTTTAATATTTAAAGAGTCTTTTTAAACCATTACTCAGAGAACCCTGGGATAAAAATGATTTTAGAAATAACAAAGCATACAAGAATGGAAGATAATTTGACCTTTATCACTGTATTGTCATTAGTAAAAGAAATTCAGCTGTAGCAGTAGTCTGCATATATATGTAATCTACATCTTTTCAAAACAGAAGAATGCGTCAGAGCATTTTCCATAATTTTGAGACTTTTGCAAATCAAGTCCATAATAAAATATGAGACACTAATAAATGCAGTTATGCATCCCATGTATAAGTCAAATATGTTTTCTTATTCAGTATAAGGAAATGTGGATGGTTGAGGGAAATTTGTTTTCGCTGTAATCAATAGAACCAATTTTAAAGAGCACTTACTGAAGCTGAAACAGGGAGTCACCACCTTCGTTTTATCATAATATAGGAAATGTTCCCTTATCAACTTGGGTGACCTGAATATATGTTTTTCTTATTAGGGACTTAGTTCATAAATGAAAAACTGTTAGAGGAAAAATATATGTTTTAGAAAAAGTAATATGACTGTATTATATGATTTGAAAGAACACCTTTCTGTCAGAGCTTGCCTGGGACGTTGTTTCATATGGACCCTCTCTTAGTGTGGTTATTGTTACCCTGATGCCGTGATTACTGAAAGGCATTCAGGAGGTGTGTAAAGAAACAGAAATTGAAGTTGCACTTCTTGTACCCCTTCTGTGCTCTGCCATGCACTATTTCAACACTGTGTGTTTCACAGTGCTAACAACTTTCAAATAGCGACTATATACCTAATACAGTTGTTAAACCGTATATGTAGAAGTTACGATTTATAAGAATTCTAGTAGGAGGCTGATGATTGTTTCCTTTGAAAGAGGTCTTAACTCTGCAGACTTGTGGCTTGGGTAACTCTTACCACATGAAGTCGTGTGTGTGTGTACCCAAATAGTCCTCATGTGTACACCAAATAACACCATAGTCAAATTAATATGAAGAGTTTGGCAAATCCTTTATTTGTGCATTGATATTATGGTATGGTCTTTAACGTAGACGATCACATAATTTGAACCCTCAAACGTATGTTACTTTAATCATTATGTAAATATATGAGGAGGATGTTGGTGCTTTATGTTGATGGAGAATGTTGAATGTAGGATGTTATCTCTATCTGTTGCAGAATGTGTAGAGTGAAAAGGCAAGCCACTGTAGTTAAAGGTCACCTTGGAAAACCTCTGCTCTGTCACATGGAGACACATGAATAATTTAACTTACTAATAGAGATGTGCTTCATGTAATACATAAAATTAGATAACTGAGTTAGTGTGAATTAGATGACTTGCTATTAGTTCATGGTTATCTCTCAGTAACCTGTTTTTTGTGCCCCTACTCACTGGGTTTCTTCAAGAGAGGGGTAGGACGTTAAACTTCTTACTGAATCCAGAGGCCTGGTTGGCAGAATTGCCATATTCTGAGTTATGTGATATCAACTGCATCATTCAAAGTGCCATAGAATGCCAAATACTCAGAACAACTGCTTTAAAGCAGACTCCTCAAATGAGTGTAAACCCTTTACATTTGTGGGGACACTGAGTTAGAGGGAGAACTGAAATGCTGTGCATAGCTCGCTTTGGGCAGCAGGATCAACAGTCCAAAGTGAATTCACAGATGTCACAGACAAGCTGCTACTGGCTTGTTTAAATTCTGTGCATGCCTTTATGTCACGTTGCTGTCACCCTGTGATAACACGGTAGACATACTCTCTGTACCTCAGTTCTTCACTGGAGATGGGGGAATACTACTTTACATCTCTATGGTATATTTATTGGTGGCTGTTAGTCATTCAAATGGTACAGGGGAAAGATTCACAGAAAAAACATATGAAGAAATTAAGAATGAGGTATTCAAACCAGGTTTTTGAAGTGACATTAAAGACCTGTGGCATCACATTGAATAATGGAGTTAGAATAAAATAAAATACTTTTTTGTTCATTAAGTGAGCAGCATCCATCTTATTTACCAAACAAGGTGGAGTCCTGGGGAAAACCTAATAGATGAATCAATGATTGCAGAATGAGTGCTGTCAAATCTGCTCTTGCAATTGAGTATAAAGTTAACTGAGTTGTTGCTGTTTAGTTTTCCCTTCAGCTGAAAACCAGTAATCCTTCATTGGACCACGGCAATGCTCCTAGTCCACGTCAGACCAAAAAGTAAAATAGGGTTTCTTAAAACACCTTTGGTGATGGTTAAAGCCAAGAACTTCTTCCCCTTGTGAATAGTCACCGTGTCTCAGGGGTATAACGGTAACCGCTCAGGTAGCTCAGACCCAGTTGCAGAAATAAGCCTGTGCCCTACATCGCAGTGTTGTCAGCCATGTATGCTCCGAGCTCTGGTCCTCTCAGGAGTAAGAAAAGCTTGGTAGCACTGTCAGCATCAGGCAACGCAATGTCCAATTTTATGAATATGCTTGTGGATTTTCCAGCCATGGTTAAGACCTGAAGGAGAGGAAAAGAGCCATTTTGTCTATCCTTGCTTATTTCAGCCTACCACTAAAAATTATTACAAAAAATTCAATTTATATGTTTGTAAATATTGTAACGTGAATAATACCGCTGCTGACAGTCTGAATTGATCATGCTTCCAACTGTTTGGAAGAACACTACAGCCTAGAGTTTCACATGTGCTTCCCCAGTAGAGGATAGAGCTCGTTATGCCCAAGTATAGCCTGTTTATGCAGCAAATAATTTTTAGAGGTATTTCTTTCATTGGCACTCTAGCTACTTTGAGCAAGCTTGACTTTAATGAGCTCCCCACGTAGTAGTTCCTTATCTTCAGTTTCTTTTCTAGACCCTGGAAACTATTTTGTCCACTTTGTAAGCTTAAGCCCGCGATGTGTCTCCCAGGCCTCATGTTTATGGTGTTGCATATTTGCTTTTCATTAACAGCAACATGAGGGGACATAATGAAAATGAAACCTGTATACAAGTTGTCTAGTATTGGACTTGTCCCTTCTCTCCACCACTACTCACCTCCATTGAAGGCAGTCTACCACGCCTAGCACCGGGCTGCTGGGAGAAAATACCAACATTTCAGCATGGCAAGGGGTGGGGAGAAGTCAGATTTTTACACTGGAATCTGCAGGAAGGAGTCCTTGCAGGATCCAAAGAAGACATGGAGGTAAGAGAGGGTTGCTTGGCCATCTGGGTCTCTTTGGGCTTTATTACATGAGAACACATTACATGGCTCAGGCCTTGGGTTCTTCTCTTCTGCAGTGGCAGACTGCTGGGAAGAACGGTAGCTAGAGCCTCAAGCAAGCCGTAGCCGCATGTTTGAGTACACAACGTGGGGGTAGGTAGATGTGCGCAAGTTAGTTACGCAGTATGATATACAAAAAGCTTAAATGTATGTGGGTGTCTGACAGGAACTTAACAGAAACCAAGCTAATTATCTATATGTTATATAAAGAAAACAAATAGTAAATGGATTTAAACATGTTTAGATTCGAAGTAGCTATGCATATTTTTACAAATGCTAACAAGAACGTTGTGAATTCAGGCAAGGGGTGCTTAGTAGTTCCTTTGTAAAAAGAAGAAAAAAGAGAGATGTCGCAACTCTTTTTGTATTATGAAAGGTTTTTTGTGCTTGACTGTTTTCAAATATTTATATATATGCCACTGTACTTGGAACTGACTACTTATAGAGTAAAAACCTTGCATTTTAAATCACTATTTATTTTCAATTTTAATTAAAAAAACAAATGCAGGAAGCAGGGAAGGAAGATTTGGTTGGAGAAAGTGGATTTTGTTTCAAATATTTTTAAAGTGAAAATGAGCTAAGTATAATAAGAAATCCTGTTTGTCCTTTTTCACTATGAATTACCTGTTCTGTAGGGCATAGATGAGGAATAATATAACTCATAGAAAGATTTTTAATAATTTGGCCTGGTAAGAAAGGCAATTTGTAAGTGTGAGATGTTTGGTCAGTAATTTAGTAATCTACCATATCTTGGTAACCATGTGTCTGATGTCGCAAAATACTGAGGCGCTTTTGTAAGGGGTTAGTGCTGCTCTCTGACATTGGAGCTCGGCTCTGTGTGTTTATACAACACTTACAAAGGACTTGGGTTTCTCTGACAAGTGCCGGTTTGATTGCAGCCTCCGTAAGATCTCTTTGCAAAATCTGGAAGAGCTGCAAACTATGAATGCAATGTTTATAGCGGAAGGTTGGAGAGCCGCGTGTTAGCTGGTAAATTCTTAAACTCTGTTTCCGTCAATGGGAATGTGGTAGGGTCTTAACAGCTCTCATGCCTCTGTAAGCTGCAGCACGACTGCTAACAAAGCCCAGCCAGGGCTCTTCTGCCTGACTGCTAATGGCTGGGATTCTGTTTCTGTCAGTGCTTGTAACACCTGCTTGGAAGCAACTGGATTCATGGCACCTGAAGCATGTATAAATTATTTTCAAACTTCATCGAGATTCTATATGAACAACCAAGAAAGAGGAGAAAATGCATTTCATTTTCGCAGTAGGTCACTGGAGACAATGACCATTTCAAGCAGCACAATGCTGCCAAATGATTGCCAGGGAGGACTACTTCATTCACAGCAGGTGCTCCAATGTAACACTGGCACAAGTAGTAGTTAACACAAGGAGAGGGAGAGAGCGTTGCACAGGAGTGAGTTGCATTATTTTGCTGGCATTGTGGAACCAGGTCGGTTGTGTCTGGTTGATCCTGCATTTTGTTTATCAGATAACAGTGAAAACTCATGTTTCTGAGTCTTGCTGCTCCAGGTCTTGGTATAGCACTTTGTGTATTTTTGTCCCTTAGTAAAGGAAGATGATTACAGACAAAAGGTTGAGTTTCTGAAGTGGTCCCCGGTGCGTGTGAATGTGTGTGCAAGACTCTGTGTGAGATCTCTCCAGAATCACCGGGCAGAGAATGGTGGTGGTTCCTGGGCCCACTCTTGCAAAAGTCACTGTGCAGGTCTGCAGTTTCAGGAGCACCGAGAAAGTTGAGGTCTCTGCTGTGTGGTAAACTCACTGCTCAGAGTGTGTTTAGCTTATACGTAGGTATTTCCACACTGTAGAGAAGAGAGAGTACTTTTGTGCCATTAAAGGATGTGGCTACCTGGATTTTTGTTAAATATCTGGCCATAACTGGACTGAAATTGCCAGGTAACTCATAACTCATCAGAAAAGACACGTGTGTGTAAGATTTAGTGGATTTTGGTTACTGGCTGGATCCACGGTTCTCTCAATGTTTGGTAATATAACAAAAATATCTTTTTTTGCCTGTAAAGTGGTTTGATGATTATAGAATCTCTTGTGTAAATCAGCTGCTGGCCTTTTTCTTCTGCAATACAGATATCTGTAAACTAGGCCATACCAACCACTACTGGCTATCGCACCAGCCGACAGACTTGCAGGAGAGAACAAGGTGAGGATGAACACAGAAAATGAATTTGTCTTTTATCCCTGTGGGGAGGTTGCCCCTGCCAGGTGTGGGTTTAGCTGCGTGGCTGGTCAGTGGCAGGAGTTTGTGCTTTCTAGTGCTGGCTATACTGAGCTTGTTCTGGGAACAAAAGGGTTTGGTTTCTGCTGATGTCAATCTGACTCCTTTTTAGAAGCACTAAATTCAATTTAAAAAAAAAAAAAAGCTTTTATGCATGCTTTACCTTAATCTTTACCTTTGTGATGTGATGATTTTTTTTTCCTTTTCCCTTTTTAATTTGATTATTCATTTCTTCCTTTGATTGAATTTGACTTGATCACCTCTATGTCTCATCAAAAAGTGTTTCAGACCTGAGGACAGCTTGACTTCTCAGAGTTCTTCCTTTGAACTTTCAACTCTAGATTTTAATGAGCATCCATCTGATTCTACTCAAGCTGCAGCAGGTTATTATATCTGCTGTGGTACTGATTTAATTGTGTGGCTACATTACTATGCTGAGATTCCTGGAATCTCTGTAACCACGTTGATTTAGTGTGTGCTTATAAATTATGAAAAATCTTTTTTTTCCCAGAATTGAGGAAAATATTTTCTAATTCAGACTGAAATTATAGAAGGAAAAAGAAACATGAGGCGGCAGTGAACACGTGTAGTCTTACTGATCCATTGATGGTAAGAGTTTCAGCTGCAATGTTACAGACGTGTTTTTGGTAACACGTCAAAGGATTTGTCATCATTGGCATCTTTGGGTTTAAATTTTATTGGGTATTTGTGGCTGCATCCCCTTGATTTATTTTAACTGCTAACATTATTACAGCATTTATGCTGCTGAAAGTGTCATTTACATAGCTGAAAATCACAGATCTTTAATAAAGAGGAATTACTCTTAAGGCTCTTTTGTTGACAAGAAAGCTACAAACATCGTTACGATTCTTTGATACAAAACTCTGTAGTTGATTTTAGCTTCTAAAACTTAATTACTGTATGGAGGAAGAGTTCCTGTTATCGCTGAATTCAGTGTTTCTGTTCTATTACAATAAAGTCTTACTTGGATATATATCATATATATATACACTCATATATATTATTTTCCTAGTCCAACTTTGTGGTGTGTATTTGTTGTTGAGTTTTTTCCCCATGAAATTATTAAGGGCTTTGAATCAAAACAACAATGGCATTAAGAAAAACTAATTTATGAAAAAATTTGTTCATAGACATAGCACTGATAAAGCAACAGTATATAGGGACATTTTTGATAGCCTGGTTACAATTATTTTCTGTTCTTTGGGAATAATGGAAGGAAGCCGCTATGTAGCACAAATTAAAATATCTTTTGATATAGGAAAGAAAATTACGTCTTCCATTTGTGTTCTAGTAGAAGTTTGACATTCTGCCTAAGAAGAGAAAATCACAACTTAAAAATTCAAAACATAACTATGAAAAATGTCCAAATTTCTCACAAAAATATTCTGCAAAATGCAGGGATATCAGTTTGAAACAGGAATGCTGTTGAACAGGAAACAATGGTGGAAAAAGATGATACTTTTTAATGGGGAGATTTAATTCCTTCAAGGAAGTAATGAAATTGCTTTTCTGATTGAATCATCTTCCTCACTTTCTGTGTAGCCAGCCTGCGTTGTTAACTATTTCTTTGATATATTTTTAAAGCCGAGGAGTGGTTTTAATCGCTTCAAATCTCACAGGACCAATTTTCTGTTATACAGTGATTTACATGCAGCATTCTTTCAGAAATATCTGGTTCCCCTCATTTAATATTTATATCTGAGGATCATAATTTGTTTTGTCTTTTAATGAGGATGATGTACAATTTCATTTGACATTTATCTTGATTCAAGGACAGTGTTACTTCATTTCTGCTTGGCTTTGTAATATCTGTCATTCAGTGGAAGGGATTGTCTGCATCTCTGTAGAAAAGGAACTAATTTGTTGACTTGCAATATATTGCTGTTTTAAATGGAAAGATTTTTAATCTTTCTTTACATGGCACTATGTTGCTGATGATTTTACTTCATATTCTGGATTATGCACTGCCAGTTTATTAGCTGACATGTTCAAAAGTTGTCTTTCTTTGCAAAACATTGGTGAGCTGTTTTCTCCTTTTGCTTCCCAATGATCTAAAATTCAAATTTTCTAATTCAGCTAAGTTTAGGTTTTCGTATGTAGAAGTGTGCACATACGTTCTGTTAATTAAAAGTAATTTTCTGTCTATGAGTTATGGTGATTTTTAAGTGTCCCAAGTCCTTTGCTGGAAGGACACAACATTGATGGTTTCTTCCTCTTCAAACTTAGATACACCTGAAGTTAATTTCCTATGATCACCAGTACTCTCTATTTGCTTGCTCTTTCTCCATTGGTCTGCAGTTCCTTGTTACATCCGAGTTTATGAGAAGTGGTATATTTTGCATGTGTTGGATTCCTTGTTTTTGCTAGAACTGGTTTTACCCAAGACAGCATTCTTTGTTGAAGAGAATCTGATCACTGGTAAGCTGTTTGTAGCCATGAGACATCCCATATCATCCTGTGTCTGTGCTTTCAAGACTTCACCTCTCATCCCAGGGATGAAAATCCCTGTATTTTTGTTGTAATGTAATAGAGGTAGTTCATCCTGCACAGACTAAACATGTTCCATTATGTAGTAGTTAAAACATGTACCTAACAATAGATGGTACACTATACAGTCGTACAAAGCAAAGAAAAGCTAAACCAAATCAGATAATATTAATTGGGTCCTTAGTGCTGTTGCAGCTAAACAAGCTAAGCAAAGCTCCAGGCAGCCCCAGCAAAATCTGATGAGTCCTGAAGCCTGCATCATTAGCTTAATGCAAAGCCTGTTAATAGCAATAGCAGCACCATATTTAATTGGTTGCAAGGCCATATGGAAAACATTCATTCATTTTTTATTTCCATAGAAATAAGAAATATTTCTGGTATTGGAATGAGTTTTGGGAAGAATCACTTGTGGTATTAGGCCACAGAACATCATCTTTTTCTCAGGTCACACGTTCTCGCGGGTTTTCCCAGTCCTTTGTCAAGCGCTCACTCTCCCTGCCAGGGTCACTCTTTAGCGGTCTCAGCCCAGGCTCTCAGGTGGGAGGCGAAGCAGAGGAAACTGCTCGCAGGACAGCAGCTGACTGAGGGGTCTGAGGAGCGTACATCATGGGAGGAACAAAGGGGCCTGGCGGGTGGGTAAGACAGTTCAGCTCGGCTGCGTGAAGCAGAAGCCATAGTTGCGCTCTCGTCTTGCCTCCTCAGTCCCAGAGGCAGGCTCTGTTTGTGTGCTCCGCTTAGGGTGGAACCACACCCATGTGTCTGTGGCAGGGGATCCAGGCAAATCCAGATGAATTAATTCTTGCTCTATTACTTTGGAGCATTCAGTTACAAAGGATAGCAATTGCAATTGCCTGAAGGATTTGTGTATGTTAGTTAAAAAAAGTCTTTATTATTTCTATATAACAAAAATCTATTATTTCTCTTATCTAGAGAAAAAAATCTTGTCTAGAAATAATTAGAAGCTATAACTTAAGGGAACTGGTGCTGTCACTTCTTAATTTTTTTGAACAGAACTTTATTCAGAAATATACTTCCTCTTTAGAGCTTCCAAAAAAAGAAAAATTGAATTTGGGTCTTTTGAGGAACAAGACAGGAAAAACTGCATTTTGTTATTTGCCACCTACTGGGAAGAAGATCCACTTCTTTCCTCTCTGGAGCAGGCAAGTCTATTGGTCCCAGAATGTTTTAGGTTTGCACATGCATGCAAGGGAGAAGATTAATTGGGTTATGTGGGAAGTAACAAGGTAACCTGAACTTTTCTTAATAAGAAGGTTGCTGCGTGGCCAGGAAACTGCTCCAGCCTAGTAACAAAGATGAATTGTATCATTTAAAGTTCAAGATCACACTTAACCATATCTGTCATCAGATCATAAATTCAACCCTAATGTGGCCCCTCTCTGTGATGCACCACGTGCAGAAGGCATGCAGGAGGCAGAGACTTTATTCGGTTCAGGGGGGACTCTCACATATTTTCATTCTTTGCACTTAAGTATCTCTTCTTAACCTTTTCCTCAAGTGCAACAAGTAGGTGCTTAATCTCCGACATTGCACAGTCCTTAACAATGAAGTGCCTGCTTATGTTAAATGTTTCTTTCTTTCAAAAGTCAAAGCTGGGTATTCTGCATTACCTTTTAAAGGTAGAAATTGTGTTGGAGCTACCTTTTAAAATCTTCTTCCAGTTGCTAACATGTATCTGTACACATCTTACATTCAAATGCAGAGAGTAAGTGCTCTGCTTTTGGCTCAAGATATTTCATGTTACTCCCTTTCTCAAGCTTTTTCTTGGATTTCTAGTTTTTATTACCATTGATTTCATGGTTTCTCCATTTCATTTTGTTTTCATTTTATGCATTTTGATTTCAGATTATTTCAAGTGGAGGGCCTTAAAAAGCTCTGAAATTGAGATTCTTTCTTATAATTTATACATATAGACATGCCATATTACAGAGATAAGTAGGGATTTTATTTTAGTCACTTTTTAAAATATGATGAGAAAATATGGCAACTTCTTGTGACTTTCTTTCCATTATTTCTAATTAATTGCTTAGACTTGCTGAATGATACGCCTGTTGCTGATGCTTATAATTACATATCGATCTATTTATTTTCCGAAGTGACTTTAAAATAGAAGTTGCTGTGGAATACTGTGGTGATGCTCAGTAAACTCATGTTGACAACTCCAAGGCAATTCTATAGTTAAATTGATAGGCATGACTAATAAGTAGCAGAAAATACAGTATTCTCTATTTGTTTTTAAATGTGGAAGATAAGAGAAGTTTTGATACTACACTTATCTGAAATGGTTGCAGTTACAGTTCTTTTATGTTGAATCTGCTTTAAATGTTCCACCTTCATTGCCTTATAAGTAGCTGTGAATTATGGCTATCAAGCCCAGGAACAAAAGAAGAAATTCTACAACTCATTGTAGAAACCACATAAGCCAAGTTTTCAACTCCTATTTATCGTGGATCTTCTTACAACAGTTGGTGTGGGAAGAGAACTGTTAACTGAATAAGATCTTATATTTTATATAACATCTGAAATGTAGTTGGCTGTATGATGCATACAGCATGAATATCTGTGTTTATTATAGTTTGAATACTTTTTATTGTAGGTACTTGTAAAAAATTTTGAAATGTTGCATACCTAAAGGGTGTGGGCATTCTTCTGATTTTAAGCATTCCTCCCTTAGGAAAAAAAAAAAAACAACCACCACAAAACAAAACCCAAACCACAAAAAAACCCCCACCAACACTGTTTGTCCCAGGCTGGTGTACTGTACCAATAAAATATGATCTCCATTATAATAACCTACTTTATGAAGATTAAGTGGTTTTGCAATTCAAACAAGGTAAAATTGGTTTAAAGCAAAATCAAACACTAGTTTGCTAGTTTAGGATTTGAATAGTGGAATGGGAAATCTTTTTTTATATTGCTATTGTGCACTGGTCAGCTAAGAAGTAATTGCTTTTTATAAGGCAAATTTGCTTTTACTTTTCCAAGGTAATGAAATGAACCTGAAACATTTCCTTTGAAATCAAAGTCACTATCACTCAAATGTCACCAGCAGAATTCCATCATATAGTTTCAGCAAACACATAATGAGAAAGTAGTGCTTGGAAATGATTGACAGAATTCCATTAGAAAACTTTACTACACATTCATCCATAATCATCTGTGTTGTAAATCAATAGTGATTTGATTTTTTTCATATTTATGTTACTAACATACAGAGAGAGACATTGGGAAGCTATTTGGGGAGGAATACTTTCAAGATAGACACTAGAAAACCTGCAGATGCTTTGAAGGAAGATGCTCTGAATTTCATCTTTATTTTTTTAGTACCTAATGAAATTCTGTGCAAAAAAGTATGCTCATTGCCACAGGAAGGTCCCAAAATATAATATGCAAAATTATTCAAGGAAAAAATAATCTAAGATTGAATCAAATCTTTAAACAGATATGTGTAAAGGTCTAACAAAAAAATTATCCCCAAGAGTAAAGATATTCAGTTGCATAAAATCAAAGCTTCTTAAGGGAAAAATTCTGTCAAATATAGTTTAGCTTCTCTCCAGCCTAATCATCTGTTCAGAAGAGGAGACTTAATCAGTGGTCTGGGAAACGCTTTTTGGGGGCAGAAAGACGAGGGATGCAAATTAAATCTCAGTGGGAGGGCTGCATACTTTTAGCAAAATAAAAAGATAGTAGAAGGGATGTTGCAGTAGGCCCATAAAGTAGAACAGTTTTCAAGCCAATCCCAATGATTCTGACATTCTTCTTTTAAACAAGAATAGAGTGAGAGTGAGGGCCATAAAGTTAAAATATGAATTAAACAAACATGGTTTCATGCTAATGTAAAGCTATTACAGCATTATCACGGGAGACTGTATTTAGAGGATGTTCTAAAAGTTGCTCAGCAACTGAGGAGGAAAACTAACAAATATAATACCACTATGGCAACACTGAAGTCCAGTGGCACATCTCACATGATGCAGTATTTAGCATATTGGGGAAGACTTAAGTAGCAGAAGGGGAGGAGAATGATGCGTTATGCCAAATACAGTTTTAGCCGTTTGAATTACCAATAGCTTGGGAAGCTTCCAGTGACAATGGATAAATCCTGCAAGAACTGAAGCACAAAATGGTAACAGTGGGTGTCTGCTTTATAATGATCAAACCCAAGAACAGAATGACAGCTCTGTAAAGGTTTATTTATATGTAGCAAGAAAAAAATATACTTCACTGCAGAGATCATGAAAATTTGAGATGAAGTTTTCATGCTAGAACCTGCATTCAACTAATTTGAAAGCAATTTCAAAATGTCTCAGTATCCTAGAAGACAATTCCTGACTCAATTGCATGCTGAATATTACTAATCAAAAAATGTTAATTTGGACCTCATCCAGACTGGAAATGAAGACTCAATCACAGTTCGGTAAAAAGCATTTGACAGTATTCTGCTCACTTAAGAAATGTGATCAAATGAATTAGAAGACAAAATTAAATTGAGATAATAGAATAAAAATCAAGAGTTGTATAAAATATTCAGTGAATACTATAGAAAAGCCTAATGCCACGTTTGTTACAGAAGACCCCTTTTTACTTTTGAAAACAGGCAGCTCTATTTTAAGGAGAAGTTAGATGCAGCTCTATAATGTTAGCAAATTAGGTTTAGCCAAAGGAGAGGTACAGAAATAGAGAAAATAGAAAGTAAGAGTTAAGAATTGCGGAAATCCAGATGATGGGAAAAAAAAAAGAACATAAAAAAATTCTAAGGCTGGAAGGTTCTGGTTAAATGGCTATAGTCCAATAATGGTATTGGATTGAATTGATGTACTTGAAATAGTGAAACTAACCTGTTATGTTATATTGAACTGGAATAGTTGTGTGCAATTACCGAAACTCAGCTGAGGATGAACTAAATTAAACATCTGTATCAAACTTGTTATTGATGATGCAGTTAACAATACATGGAATGTAAATACATTAAGAAAAGGATACATCAAAACATTGTATGGCAAATAACTGAATGAACATAACCAATGTTATGAAAAATGGAGAGACATTCATATAAGCCACCTAATTTTCAAAGATTTCTTTCTGAAGAGTGCCCTAAGAAGATCTTCAAAGTTGTCATTATATTAGTTCTTTTTTTTCAGAAAAATAAAAAACTTTTCTTTCAAGAGATAAGAAGAAAATGAACACTTTTTCCAAGTGTTATGACTCAGTTTCAGAGTTTTTATCTTTATTTCAGTCTATGCAAAATAATGGAATGATTGAGAAAAGGCTTGAATAACGAAGAACTGAAATTAGGAAGTGTAATTAATGACTCCCAAAAAGGCTTGATGGAAGATAGATCTTGACAAGTTGGCTTGGTATAATTTTTAGTGTGATTTAGACTGGCTAATACAGCCAATGGTTTTATGTGATGGATTCCTGTAAGCACTCGTTTAAGATTTTGGTTGAGAAAATGGAAGGATACTAAGTCATATCGCAGACCTTGAATTATAAAGTGAATCATAAGTAAGTTAGTAGTTTTAGCAATATTTGGGCTATTTTTCAGACTATTATTTGGAAGGTTTTTCAGACTATTATTTGGAATACTTCTCTCAGTGACCAGGAAGAAAACATAAATTAATTAGAAGTGATAGTGCAGTGATAGAGGTATGTGGGGGAATGATCAATAATGATTACAAAATTATATTCATGCTGATCCATAGTCAGTTGAATGTATACTGCTAGGGTGGTGTTAGGGCCAAAGGATAACATATTTTTAGGTGTTGAATCAGAAAATCTAAATTAGAGATTTTATTTTTACTGCATATTTCATTTTTATACTCAAAGTAGAATAGTGTGTTCAGTTTTGGAGTCAACAACTGCCCTGGTTTCAGCTGGGATAGAGTTAATTTCCTTCCTCGCAGCTGGTGTAGTGCTGTGTGTTGGGTTTAGGATGAGAGTAACGTTGATAACACACTGATGTTTTAGTTGTTGCTAAGCAGTGCTTACACAGAGTCAAGGACTTTCCAGCTCCCCATGCTCTGCCAGGTGCATAAGAAGTTGGGAGGGGAGGGGGGCACAGCTGACCCCAGCTGGCCAAAGGGATATTCCGTACCATATGACATCATGCCCAGTATATAAACTGGGAGGAGTTGGCCGGGGGGCAGTGATCATTTCTCGGGGACTGGCTGGGATTGACTGGCAGGTGGTGAACACTTGTATCATACATCACTTGCTTTGTATATTATTATTATTATTATTATTATTATTATTATTATTATTATTATTATTACTGCTACTACTACTATTTTACTTTATTTCATTTATTAAACTGTCTTTATTTCAGCCCACGAGGTTTCTCACTTTTACTCTTCCGATTCTCTCCCCCATCCCACCAGGAAGGAGTGAGCGAGCGGCTGCGTGGGGCTTAGCTGCTGGCTGGGGTTAGACCACGACAACAGCTCAGAAAAGAGGCCAACAAATTGAGAGAGGTTCATAAAGCCGTGACAGTGATGTAAACATGCCTCATGGTGAAAGATAAAAAGTATTCCATTGTGAGTGTCAGCAGAAAGAACGTTAAGGATCATCTTGGCTAGTACATAAGCATTTCCAGAGAAAACATGTCCAAAAATATGCAATGCTTGGGATGTAGTGTTACCCAGATTTTTTGCTTTACTCTAAATTGGCATTTTCAACAGAAAGAGTAATTAGCCATCATGGAAACTACCAGGCATTCCTCTTTTTCTTTCTCATCGCTGGTGATTTTAAAATTAGAACTGGATTAATTTTTTTCCAGGAGATGCGCTAGTGCAAAAGTTGGGCATACTGGGACCTATTCTGTGCAAAAGACCGTGCCAGAGAACCACAGTGCCTTTTATAGTCCTATTTTGAAGCAACTTGTAAAGGATATTCTTCTAATAATATTTTTGAGGAAATTGGCAAGATAATGTTGTTCCAGTGTTCAGTTGATAAAGTACAATGAACCTTTGTCTGTACCTGTCCGTGCTCTGTAGAATGTCTGGGCACCCGGAGAAGCAGGAGAGGTGTGAGGCCTGATTCTCCCATGTTGTGCTCCTTTTGTTAGAAAATGCTGCGCAACATTGTTCCTTGTGTTTCTGGAGTGACAAGGAGCCGAGTTCGTTGAAGCTGTCTGTTGGCCAAAGAGAATGGGTGACTGGTGGTGGCATTATCCTCACTTTCTCCAGACACAGACGATGGCAGTGTGGAGCAAGGAGCATCTGATGAACCTGTGCTGAGGTAATGAGGAAGACTCGTCTGAGCACTCTGCCCTTCACAGCTAAACAAGTAAGTTTCCATGAGTGTTACCGTGGGCTTAGCTGGATCAAGTGAGGTGGGACTGCTCATGTAGGTGAATCTTGAGCTGATTCTGAAGTTTGTTAGCAATACACATAGTCTTTCTGAAGACTAAGGAAATTTCTGGAACCTTTCTATAAATATCCTGATGCTTTTCCTCCCCCAAAGAGTGGCCTTATCTCCTGGGACAGATTTTCTTTTGGTGCTTATCTTAGACCTATGAAAAGTAAAATGATGTACTAATCCTATAGGAATTGACAGAGCTGTTCACTTGGAATATTCTACTTTGCAATTAAATCTCACTCAAATTATTTATCAAGCATATTTCCATCCCTCTCACTTATATGTTGCAGGAAAAGGAAGACACAAATCTGGATCCTTTGAATAAATTTGCAGTTTTTTCCAATAACTCAATGAAATGCTGCAGATGTAAACTATCTGTTCTTGCTGTCTGTAAGGTTGGAAACTGTCTGAAATTCACCTCCAAGACAGACTAAAAAGTGTCTTGTGCAACATCAAACCTCCCAGATTTGTTGATGGAGGAAATTTTTCTACTAGTATATAGGTAAGATTTTATTTTTTTTCTTTCTAAACAGTAGTTGCAGGTAGACTGTTATAATTTGCCATGATAGTATTTGGAGCCTTCTAGGAGGGTGGCTTTTTTCTTGTGAAATTTTTTTACTTGGGAATCGCTAAGGAGAAGCAAACAAACCTTTCTTTGTGCAGTAAGGTAATTTTTTAGGTAGGCACTTATAAGAATATGGGAATAGAAGTGGTAAAACCTCTCCTACATTTTAAAAGGTCTTGATTTCTGCAGTAGAAGTTTTACTGGGTTTATGGTAACTTGCACGTTGCTGCAATTCTGCCCTTGATAAAATTCCATGTGTATGTATATACCAGAAACCTGAAAGGTGTATGTGACACTTTATGCTAGCAAACTGCTGAAGATCATTTACAGTTTAGTCTGACTGTCTTGGGGATCAGTGAGCTGATATAATACTAGAACACTGGAGTGCTGAGTCAAATTAGCAGGATTCATAGAATCATAGAATCATGTAAGTTGGAAAAGACCTTTAAGATCGTCAAGTCCAACTGTCAAACCAACACTGCCAAGTCCACCACTACACCATGTCCCTAAGCACCACATCCAAACGTCTTTTAAACACCCCCAGGGATGATGACTCCACCACTTCCCTGGGCAGCTTGTTCCAATCCCTGACAACCCTTTCAGTAAAGACATTTTTCCCAATATCCAACCTAAACCTCCCCTGGTGCAGCTTGAGGCCATTTCCTCGCATCCTATCGCTTGTTACTTGGGAGAAGAGACCGACCCCCACCTCACCACAACCTCCTTTCAGGCAGTTGCAGAGAGCGATAAGGTCTCCCCTCAGCCTCCTCTTCTCCAGGCTAAACCCCCCCAGCTCCCTCAGCCGCTCCCCATCACACTTGTGCTCCAGACCCTTCCCCAGCTCCGTTGCCCTTCTCTGGACACGCTCCAGCACCTCCATGTCCTTCTTGTCCCAAGGGGCCCAAAACTGAACACAGCATTCGAGGTGTGGCCTCACCAGTGCCAAGCACAGGGGCACCATCCCTGCCCTGCTCCTGCTGGACACGCTATCGCTGATACAAGCCAGGATGCCGTTGGCCTCCTTGGCCACCTGGGCACACTGCTGGCTCGTGTCCAGCCGGCTGTCAGCCAGCACCCCCAGGGCCTTCGCCGCCGGGCAGCTTTCCAGCCACTCTTCCCAAAGCCTGGAGCGTTGCATGGGGTTGTTTCTAAATGGTGATGTTTCTAAAACTATCAAGTTTTAGAAACTTTGTATCTCTGAAAGTTTTTGTTTCAAAAATTGGATTTACAAAACCATTTAATAAACACTTCACTCAGGAGACAGGCAATTATAGTATTTTATCATTATTAAAATTGAGTAAATTGAAGAAAATATCTTCAAAATAGAGGATGCTACAGCTTCTGTTCTTAGGATATGTCACAGTTGATTTTTCTAATTAGAGGGGTACGTGACAAATTGATACAAAGCATAAATTGGATTGACTCATAAGTAGCTTATATTTTTAATTGTTTAGTACTAAGGAAATGCTGCTGTTGGAGGAAAAAAATATCAGACTGTACTTAAACTGAAAACAACACTCCTGTCACCTAGAAGTGTTTTTAATGAATAATGCTGAAAGCTCAAGTATTCCTTTTTTGATGACATGTTTTACTCTAATGTGGTTTCATGATGAAAGTTATTGGCTACTTCCAGTAATATGTATTTTCCATAACTGCTCTTGTTCTGGCAGGAAATTTCATGCTCTTTAAAGGTTTTTCTTTTCATCCTTTGAACTGTGGATCAGCAAGTCTTTAATAGATGAAAAAAATCCCATTGAATCAACCAACCAAAAAAAACCCGTTTGCTGGATTAGGTCTCTAGTGGTTGATAACCGTCAGGGATATTTTTGTGAACCACATGGGGTTCCGACTTAAGTTTTTCTTTGTTGCCTAACTGATCGGAAGACCAGCTATGCAGTAGGGCTTGAACCACCATGCTGTGGCACTTTGTAATGGTGCTTGTGATTGGGCACTTTTGGAGCTGCATGTAATTCTTCTGGTTCAGCAATATGCTGTTGATACGCTTTCTTTATGTGTAAATATGGTGGAAGGCATGAGGCAGTGAAGAACTGGAGAAAATAGATGCAGAAAATAAAGCACCTGGATCACTTTCCAGGTTTATTTACTGAACGTCAGTTGTTGAAACTGCTCAAAAAAGGCCTTTAAGCTGGCATTTGCGAAACACATTTCTGAAGCGAAGGAAGTGTGCAGGATGGATTCCTCACAGTGCTGCATTTCATCAAGGGGTTCACTTATGATTTAGTCAGTTAGTTTGGGTAGTTTAGAAGCAGTTCACGCCATGTTCAGTGTGAGGCTCCAGCTAAATATAAATGGATGTGATATAAATGATGTTTTATTTTGTTTTGACCTTACAGAAATCTGCATTGCAGGTAATATCGCTATAAAAATACTTAAAGATACAGCGAAGTTGATTGGATCCAGTATTTCTGCTAAAACGAGAGCATAATCACAAAATAGGTCAGGATCTTAGTACAGCAAAACAATTCCTCAGAAGAAACAGCAGAATCTGTTTTGCAACTCAATAGGTTCTCTGTGCATAAGTAGCAATGTACAGTACAGATTGGCATCAGCACCTTTCCCTTCAGTCTGCATCCTTCCATTTACAAAGGAAAGAAACAAGCAACAGAGTAATGCAGGGTGTATGCACTAGGAAGTTTGGACCTACTTTGTGACAGTTTGATTTCTCCATAACATTTTGGTGGTCGTATATATGTATAGTTGTGCATGATTTCTTACTATTTTCCACCTCATGGAATACCATGATATTGGCATGGTATTGAAGAAAAAACTAGAATGTCATTTTACAGTTAAATTAACACCTGTATGGTCCGTTTACTGTTCATGAAAGACATTGTTGACTTTTAAAGCCTTTTTAGTTTGTTGTACATCTCATTAGTATTCTGATCAAATTTAATTTTGAAATGTATTTTAAGCTGAAGTGCTGTACATTTTGCCCTTGTAAGTAGGAATGGCTAGTGGCACTTCTTATCTCTGGTATGCTCTCTTATTCTTGTGTTGTGTTGGTATAAGTATTGAATTCAGAGTATAGTAACAGTATGAGTCTTAGCTTTTCAAGGTCTAGTCTCAAAAAGGGCAGAATGAGAAACAAAGGTGCTTGCCAAGCATTGCAAAGAAAGAACGAATGGTTACTGTGAAAACAGCTTCTGCACAATCCTGCCATTATCAGAAGAGAGAATAAAGACCTGTGCCAGAGTCTTCCTTCTGGCAAAGACGGGGCCAATGCTGCCTGTGTAGCTCTTACCTCATCCTTGTACCTCTCTCCACTGACTGAATTGTCTAAAATAGGCATGAATCAGATGACAAAATTTCTAAGGTAAAAAAATAGTAGATGAACATCTTTCCTGTGGCTTAGCATTCTCTCTTGTGCTGGTTCAGAGTCTAGGTGTATTGGTATGAAAATAGAGGAAACTCTGGTCTTTCTTCCTTTGGCTGGCTTCTTCATTTAGAAGCTCATAAAAAATCGACTGACTTTGTTGGGAGTCTTTCACCTTTTATTATCGGCTGTGAAGCTATTCCATAGGTCTAGTGAAAATATTGTGTATTGTATTGATTAATCCAGTGTATTTTCTATACTCTGTATTAACTTGATATTTACTTCAATCTGAAGATACTGTTCATGTTCTTTGTGAGAAAGAATGAGAAAGTTAAAATCAGCTTTACCACCAACTTTCAGGTGGTTCTATTTTTACTTTCCTTGCTGTGCTTTGCATATTTACCCACTATATTGCCAGAATGGTCACTCCCACATTTTTTTTTTTAAGGGAGAGGAATGTCTGGCAAAAGAAGGTTGGAAGATGCTTCTGTAAACATCCATTTTGATTTCAAATCCTAACCTTTTTAGGCAGGTTAGAAGGAAATTGAAAAACCAGACACAACTTTCTGAACAGAATGAATGTTACAGTTGTATTTGCTAAAATGCTGCAAAGAATTTCTATAGGTTTCTTTGCTGTTAAAAAAAAATCCCAACAAAACCACTTCACAGTGGCTGCATGACCTTGTACCTATGAAAGTGAATGCTGATTAAACCATAGATGAGAAATAAGATTTCTCTTTCTAAAGGATGCTATAACATTGTCTGGTTTAAAATTATATTTGTAAACTATACTTTAAACACATATGTATAATTACTTCTTTTTTGCCCATGAAGCACTAATTTTGTAATTTAATGTTAATTTTGTATAGTGTTAAATAAACTGGCGTATTTCACTACATGTGGATTAAACTAACTTAAAGTAACTCTTTTACAGGTAAGTACAAAGGCAGTAACCTGCTGCAGGTAGAACAGTGTGTGAAATAACAGTGCGAGATACTAGCAGATATGATCTGATTCATTAACGTTTCCCAAATATCTAATAGCCAAATATAGATATACTTCTTTTTCAAAGGAAGAATTAAAACATCAGTGGTACGCTGCCAGAAGCATAAAAAAGTCTTCCCCTTTCTGTGTGACCTAACGCTGCAATCAGAATCGGCTCGTTTCCTGGAGTAATCCGTCACATTGATTTACAAGTGTTGCTACCGTCTGTATCGTGCTAATAGGAAGCTCACAGCATCTGTCCTTGCACTGAAAGCAAGCCAGCAGCATAAACCACATGATTACTAGATGATGTACAATGAGTGGATAAAGCAGGGGAAGGTAGGGCAAGATTCTGGACAATTTCTGGATCTTGGTCAACAAGCTGGAATTACTCGATTTTTTTTCAAAAAAATGTCTCTCATCTCCTGGGTGAAATTCTGCAATTCCTTAATATTCAGCTTGATCACAGTGTGTTGCATGTTCTTGATTGCATCACAAACCAAACAGGAAAATCTCAGTTGGTTGGTTGCTTCTTTCCTACCACTAGGTGTGTGGGCCCAGCTAACACTGCCGTCGTTAGCTCTAGCGTCTTTGCTAATCACTGTGAAGATGGAGAGAGATGTTGTGCAGACTTCTCCTTTGAATCCTATCCTATTCTACTTCCTGCTGGTTTAATGAAGGGAGAATTTGATCTCTGAAATGAAGAATTTGATTTTGCCATCCCAAAGGCAAATTTTCTTCTTCATTCAAAATTTTTTTTCAAATCTCTCTTCTTTTGCTCCCTTTGTGGATTTTTTTTTTCCCCTCCTAAATTCAAGATCTTAGTATCTTTTATGTGAATGGGAAGCTGCATTTTACTTCCTTCTGTCTTCCGTCATTTTTCCACCTTTATCTCCATAAAAGCCTCTAATTTTTAAGTTGGAACATGTTTGTTTTTTTTCAGTTGAAGGTCTATTCCGAAAAGCCTTTTGCAAAAAGCACTCTGCAAAATGCAAACCAACATTTTAGAGGACCTTATTTTAAGTTTCTTTTAAGGGATCAAGGCCATCATTCATTTTGGATTCTGAATGATACCTAGTTGATACAATGAGAGCAGAAGCTGCTAAGAATATTAGATGCTAAAGTGAGAGCGTCATCGTTCAAAGTTCTTTCAAAACTCGTCCTGATTTAGCAAGCCCCTTTGGTAAATAAATGGCAGGATTAAAACATGATTAATTCTTCTTTGTGTAATCTACATTTGCAGAAAGAAGTCAGTCATTTTGCTACCTTTTTGAGAATTGGAAGCTGTGAGAGCTTGGTACTCCAGCATATGCCTGGATGAGCGTAAGGCCTCTAAGAATTGTTCAGTATCCTAATGACCACTTGAACAACAAAGTGTTCTTCTATTTTAGGCATTTCTTGTGTAGACAGGCACACTTGGGACCTGAATTTTTGGATGATTGCCAGTGTCAACATCTAATTTCTGTAGCTTGAGAAATGTGTTTTGAGTGATCTTTGAGTGTTTTGATGCAACTCAATCATTTTAAATGTCTGTTTCTCCCAGTAGGCTGTAAAAGGGAATGGTCTTAAGGAGATCTGATGGGTTAATAAAATATATAATCTCTTACTGTTCCTAGGGGCAGTAGTGAACTACTGAGGATTACAACCTATGGGTTTGCTTTTTCCAAGTAACATTGTTAGGTGATTAGGGTTTGGGACATCCTCCCCCAAAGTGTTTGTGATCAGCAAGAAATGGTCCAAGTAGAATAACGTCTGGCAGTACCGATGGCAAAAAGCCTGGGATAAATGTGACTGACCATGACACAGAGATTTCTTAATAATGTATGCCATGGCTGTGCTGTATTCTGTAAAAACTTAAGCAATTTCATACAGCTGACAGCTTGTTTAATCTAGATTCCCTTTTTCTGGGAATTAATTTGTAAACTCCCATGATGAGGAAATGTCTTGTTTTGCAGAGACCAGTCTGCTCAAAATATCTGCAACTTCTGTAGCAACAGGATGGAAAGTTCAGGAGATGAGTTCTTTTCAATTTCAACTATAAATTGGATTTACTCATTGAAGTTGCAGGTGTTATGTTCTGTTACAAAACCTGCACTTTGGATTTCTGCCCAACAGACAGGGAGTACTTAATTCCTTACAATGTGAACAAGTAAACCTAAAGACAGCAAAGTTTTTTTGGAAAGTAGATGTTTGTCTGCCCTCTATTTAGTAACCTGTCCTGTTAGCTCAACTTTCTTGAGAATTCTGGGACCAGTTAATTTTATGGTAAGAATCAGCTAAAGTATATGTGTATTCCTCATGTAGTATTTTGAAAACATGGCTAGAAATAGTACCATTAAAATCAAATGCAGGAGCTCAGCAAGCCATTCATTATACTTTGAGAAATACCCTTAGCAAACTGCTGAAGGCCAGGATGTTTAGTAAGATTATAATGTGGCTATGTAACTCACTTTTCTAATGAAGCTGAGAAATCTCAAGCTGCAACTAAAGATTGAAGTTAAAGCATTGGAACATTTTTCTTTTAGTTCATATTGAAATATTTTGGATGTGTTTGAAGGAAATCATGTTGATCTTTTTAATTTAAAAATCCAATCATTTCAATTTTCTTTTCCATGGCAAGTTTCAGAACTAAAACAAATCTTGAATTTTTCTCATGAACGAAATCATACTTTCTAACCTTCCTTGTGTTTCAGCCTTCCATATTTGGATAAAACCATGTAGAGATGAGTGAAGGTAATCTGTCATCTGTCAGATGCTGTCTGACATCTGTCAGATGCTATTTACTAATTTTGGCAGGATAATGTATTAAAGCAGTGTAGTTAACATTAAGACACAGGGCATACATATAAGAAGACTAAAGGAGATGATACATGACTCCAACTGGATTGAATGGCACAAGAAAATTAAGCATCTTACCTCTGAACTCTCTCCTCCAATTCTGCAAATAAAAGAGGAGGCTGGAATTGTTTTGGGCTTTTGGAAATATTCCCAAGGCTCAGGCTGTCTGAAAATTATGAAAAGATTGTTGCAAGCAACAGTCTCAGGTAGAAATAGGTACTGCAGTAAGGTATCATCAACAGCTACTGGGATCTGGCACATTAGAATCATTACTAGAATCCTAATTCATTTAAACTCGTATCATTTGTGAACTAGCAAGAAGCTTGAAAACATGTTTAAGCATCTTTGACATGTCATTTAGTTTAGTTTGCGAAGAGGAGGAAAGATGCTTTTGGATGAAAAACATGTACTTATTAGATGTGTGTATTTTTAGGAACCTGAGAACTAAATGTGAATGTGACTTGTACTGTATTTTTTTTTAAGAATAGCCACTTATCTGATGAAAAAAGAAAAAAGTTTCATCATGATATATCTTGTAATTTTATATTCCACTATCATGTTTAAATAATTGCTGACAAAAAGTATAACAATTTAGATCTCTATAATATTTGTTTGGATCACAAAAAATAATAAAGTAACTATTTTCCTCACTCTTATTTATTATATCTTCCTATTGCCAAATTGCACCTTATTAAACAATATCTGGAATCTGCAAAGCATCAAAAATGCATGAAAAGACATACGAATATATCAGCTGGCTTACTTGATCACTCTTGGATTTCGATTCAAGTGGCTGGCATTACTGCAGATCTTTTGGGGTCAGAACATGCAAAAAAATCTACACTGTTAATTGCAGATCTACCTTGTCTGAGGGCCTGTGTTCTGCTACTTAACGCTTCAAACCAAACAGCTCCACCTATCTTGCATCTCTTAAAGCCATATTCTGTTGCTAAATGGCAATTTTTGAAGAAGAGCATGATTTAGCTTAAGAAAATAGTGTGGTTGGTGTCCAAGGAACTTGAAAACTGTACTTGTTTAAATCTTTTTTGAAAGAAAGTGAGAACATTAGTTCTAAAATTTGCCTTTTGAAAGTCTATAAAGGATTGGTTTTTTTTCTGATTTAAATAAAAGGTATATTTGGCAAAGTGGATATTTGCTATATTTAAGAAGAAAACTGTACCTCAAAATATTTTATTTAGATGTTTTCAAAGATGTCTTACCGGTATGGGGTATTTACGACCATATTTTTAAAACTGTGTGGGAATAGGGTGATATATTTCCATAGGCACCTGTGAAAGCCCCAAACAAAATTCCCAATTCTCAGCTTATATCAAATATAATTCTAGTGGCATAAGTAGCATTACATGGGTAATCACTCGGTACAGAATTTGGGCTTTTGCTGAGAGAGAACTTGGGAAATATTTTGCTGAAGCTGCAAATATTTTCCATAATAAGTATTCACAGGATAACTTACGAATAACATGTAATATAACAGATCTTGTTTTCTGAAGGAAGTGCTCTTGTTTCAAGAGCATAGAGTTGAAACTTTTGGGTTTTTTTTAATTTGGTGCATGAAAGGGCATGTGAAGACAGGAGAATCCATAAATAATGCTAAGGTCCTAGGCAGCCTGCCATTCTGACAGCATATTTTATAAACAACCATAAATAACACTCACTGCAGCATATCAGAGACAATTATACCATGCTATCAGCACCATTGTTCTGATTTACTGGGGTCTTTGAAGAAAAGAAATACTCACCTGTCATGCCAAATTGAAAAGCTCTAATACGGTTGATATTTTTTCCTATGGGTTCATTATGTTTGGTTCTTGTTTTCTGTTATTATCTGCCTGTTTGGTGTTTCAAAATACAGTCAAGAGCAAACTTAGATCATTTTTTTTTTTTTGAATCAAAACGCCTGAATGGCTGAAATACAGCATAGGTGCAAATCCTGTAGTACTGCTAAATAAGAATAATGCTTTTATGAGAAGAGTCTGACTGTTTTTCTTCTGGCTCTTCTGAGAAAAATCCTTTTGTTTTGGAAGTGTCTCAAGGAGCAGTAGCAAAACAACATGGGATTAGAAGGATAATGGAAAAGTAGTGGGGCCTGAGGACAGAAGGATTCCCAAGAAAATGTTATTAGGTGCATGTTTCTGTGATGCACTATGGTGAGGCTCAGGTGTCTTTCTAGAGGAGAAGTGATGTGATACGAAGAATAGCACAGTAGATTGGCTAGTAGGTTCTGCAGCAACAGGTGCCAAATAGCTTCATTGGCAAAGGGGTGTCCCTGGGAAAATTTTCTAATAAGGGCTGGATTATACAGGGAACAAATTCCTATTGGAAATTAGTAGAAATTAGAGCAAACAGCAGTCTTGGGAACCTTAATGTTTTTCAACCATAAATGAAAGGTCTAGCCCTGTTAGCTTGGATATCTAGTATTTTGAGACCCACCGACCTTGTATAATTTTTTAGCAGAAAAGGTGGGCAGAGATTCTGAGGTATTTTTGTTGGTGAAGAGGTCAAACACAAGTTTAGAAGTTACATATGGTATGGTGAGCCAACAGGTGATGTTCGTGCTCTCGCTTTTTCTAGTGTTAGGGAAATGCAGGCTTGACTTTATTAGGGTATGTCTGCTTTGCCATCTGTGTGAAGCTTGTGCGGGTATACTTCAGCGATGCAGCATGGTGGCGTAGGTGCTAGAACAGCATACCCTTGACAACCTAGGCCTGAGTCGGTGACTACCTACCCAGGGTTTTGCCTTGGTGTGTGCTGAAGGTCTTAAGGCCATTCAGTCTCGTGGTGTGTGTTGAGTTCCTTCGTTTGGTTTGGTTTTGGGTACTTTTGTGGTGGTTTGGTTTGGGTTTTTTTGTTAAAATTATCTCTCAATTCTGGATGAATCACAACTACAGAGTAGGTATAGCCTTGGAAATTTAAGAGGTCAGAGTTCTTAACTCAATTCCTTATTAAGCATCCTGTAGCACTTCTTAACAAGAGGAAGCTTGACCTGATAGCCTGGCCAGAATGCAAGGTAAACAATTTGTTTGGTCTACTTCCAGTTCCACAGACTGATGTAGTCTTCAGCCAATGTTTTGAAAACCTCATTAATGTCATATGTAATTTAAAAAAACTCTATTTCTCAGGTGAATTAATTGTATTCTATAGTTCACAAAGCTTTTGAAGAAGGGTTTTGGAAAACTGAAGAGTATTATCTAATGCCACCGTATTTCAAAGCTGATGCTGTTCTTCTGGAGTAAAAGAAAGAAACAGCATTATTTAGCTAGCCCGCAGCATGTAAAACCTAGAAAGTAGAATTTAATTATTTACAGACACTTTTGACAAAACAAGATGATCTTCTGTTTTGCAGGAAGTTTGTGTCAGTAAGAAGCATAATTCAGCAAATTAATGCAAATAGATATTAGATGGTAGCCATCTGGAGTAGAAGCATGATTGCATGGAAAGTTTCAAAAGATTAATTTTGTGTGTAATGGACAGCTGGTTACTCTGACCTGTCTGGTTTGTACAAAAGTGCCCATGTTTGCTGAAGTTTGAGCATTCTTGTAAATGTAAAATAATTATTTCACTTTGTAAACCAATAATCATAAAACATTTCCTTGCAAATCTTGTTTACTTTATCACTTGCCAAACGTGTTGATTTTTTCCTATTTACTTTATACACATTTCAGATTTCTCCAGTCCCATTAAAATATTTGGAGTATAGGCTGATAAGAATAAAGAGCTACTAAAAATACTACTTGAGGAATGATGGTGCTGGAAGTTAGTTTGACCAATGAAATGGAACATATTCACATACCTTGATAAAGAGGAAGCCTAGATAATTACCAAGGTGCACTTTGGGCTTGTTCTTTTACATTCTTCTGTGGTTACAAAAGAAACCCATCAGTTCTTCTGCTAAGCAAAAGGCTTGGCTGTTTCTTGCCTCTGCAGGCTGTTTGTTTACAAAACAGACCAATATAAATTGGTAATTTGCAGGATTTTTTTTTTTTTGAGAACTCACAGGATTTATGATTAAAGAGCTTGTGCCATGCTTTTTTTTCATTCTGCATGCTGCTGTGTGCTCTAGAATGCCAGCTTCCAATTGTGCAAGATATTCCTGTAGGATTTTTCCAGTATACAAAGTGTTGAATTTTTATAAGACTCTTCCAGCAGATGGCTTCTGCATAGTGCATATTCATTATTATTTCTATGAACACAAACATTTAATCACTTATCTCTGAAACAAATCCAGATTTTCATACCGCTTTCTATTGAAGCTTCTAATTTAAGGAGGCTTTTAACATCTTCTTACTTCCCCAGTGGCTCTTTGTCTGTTGAAGACCAGGAGCTGACCTTTTATTGAAATAAAATCCCATCCAGATGTAACGCAGCTGAAAAACTGTTGTCAGAAGTAACTGCATAGAATCCAGCCCCCACTGGATTCAGTGGTTCACTGGACTTACATCTAGGTAAGCTAATTCAGATTGGATAGGTCCAGATTAACTTGTTCAAAAGTAATAAAATACTAAAAAAAGAATTTAGGAAGACAGTTGTCATTTTCTGTAGAATCTCAAAGTCCAAATCTGAAACCCATACTGCTAAAAATTATTTAATATTTATTAAAATTAAAACTAGGAAACCTTAGGAGAAAGTTGTGATTTTTTGTAGATACGAAAAAGAAACTCTCTTTCTTACATCCTCCCAATATCTTTTTTTTTTCTTCTCCTTTCCATGATTATGACATATAATTCAGGGAAAAATTATTCTAAAACCAATCTCTTTTTGTTATACTGATGTGAATGATGTTCTAGTGAAAATTATGTGTTAAGGTATGGTGTTGCCTAGCAAAAATATCAGAACTGCCTGTGGGAAGTGCAAATCATTGAAGAAATTTATTGTAATTTTTTTGACAGATGAATTCCAGAGAAGAGAAGAAATATTAAAGAGGGGAAAAAGGAGAATCAAGTGTCTGTCTTCATATAGCACTGTATTCTGGCTCAGGCATTTTCTCAGAACCAGGGTTACTTGGCTGATGTTTAATGAGCGGTTAAAAAAATAGGTTGCCATTCCAAATCAATGCCAGTTTACAACAATGCCTGGAGACTAGTAATTGCCTCCATTCCATAACTGAAAATATAAGGGTGCTTTGCAGATTAATATGACTCTGACTTTTGTTAACTGCTTGTGGCAAGCACCAAACATCTGCTCTGGCTGTGAAACAGGATACAAAATACCAAGCAAGCACTGGTCAGTACATGGTGCAACGCTGATATGGTATGCGGAGACAGAAACTGAGATCCCAGAGAATGCAGCTGTGTTACAGTGCGCATTTTGGCATGCGGATGTAGCTGGGTTAGTCTGTGGCTGGCAGCAGCTCAGGTAATCCTTCGCTCATCTTCATCATGTGATGTAGACAGGCATCAGACTTAGGTTTTTTGGTCATAGTTTGGTTTGTAGTAATTTGGACTCAGCTCATTGACTTTGCATCATAGGAGGGTTTATGTACCCAGAGCAACCTAGACTCTGAAATGCCAACCCTGTATTGTCTGTGCTGGTCCAGGAGTTTACATTTATTTCATTCAGAGACGTGCTATTTGAGTCTTGTCTTCAGTAATTCTGCACCATTTTAACATCTGCTATGAATCTGGCTCACTTGAATGACTACAAGGGAGAAGTCTAGTTCAGTAGGTTTTGAATTTGAGGGAAAAAGACCCACTAAACTGAAAGTTGTTCAGGGTACATTGTTGACCTCTAGTTATTATTTATTGTCAACAGGGAAGTTCAGGACTGACAATATTTTAAACTCCAGATAGCCAATCACCTGCTGACTAAAGACAGATAATACATACAGACAACATACTCTCCCCCTCAGAAAGCAGGGTTTGGGGGCACCTCTGATGTCTGGTGATAATATACAGATAAATAAAAGTTGTGTGATTTCCATACATGCACCCCCATATTTCGGTCTTACTGTTTTACGTTTAACAGCATTGTCTTTTTAGTATTGTACTGATGTCTGCAATACAGTACAATCTCAGGATGACTTTTGCGTGTTTTTGGGTGCAATTTAGGTTAGATAAATAAACACTGTACTTCAAAATATTTAAATATAGTATTTTGTAATGTTAATATTCATATACTAATGATTAAGCAGAAGATATAGTTCAGGTTATTATAAGCATGTGCATAACTGGCAATATTATTAGAGCCATTAAACTGTATTGGTAAAATGGAATAAATTAAATTAAAGTGTTTGTTCGGTTTTCCTTGTGTGCTGAAATTCCAAATTTAGCATGTTTTAAAACCTATTTAAATTTTGTTGCTGTTAATATTACTGAAGTTGAAGAAGCATAAATGTCAAATTATACTCATTTACCCTTACTAATAAAACCTAAATGTATTCACATTATGGCAGGGATGCAATAACTGTATATGCTAGTAGCAGTTTTTCCTTACTTATTCTCATTTTTTTTTTTGCTTATAAAGATTCAAGAGGGTCTTGCCCCTGATGTCGTTATTCAACATATTTTATTTATGATGGATCTTCTCCATATTCAAAACTGGATGCAGACTTAAAATACTGTATTGTTATTTCATGCCAAGAAACAGGATGAGAAAAATTTGTCAAATATTTTTCTTTTAAACCTGTATTTTTGCAAACCAAAATGCTTATAGCCTAGTACTAGTATGGTACTTACAGAATTGTATCTAATGTCAATCTGTTAACCTTTATTTCTGCTTTTCAGCTACTTTTCTTTTGCTTAATAATAGCATGAATAGAGTTTGATATTGTGGTGGTTTTGGCTGGGATAGAGTTAATTTTCTCCACAGTACCTAGTATGGAGCCGTGGTTTGGATTTGTGCTGGAAACAGCGTTGATAACCCAGGGGTGTTTTCGCTCCTGCTGAGCAGGGCTTGCACAGAGCCAAGGGCTTTTCTGCTCCTCACCCCACCCCAGCAGCGAGGGGCTGGGGGGGCACAAGGGGTTGGGAGGGGACACGGCCGGGACAGTGACCCCCCCTGACCCCAGGGATGTCCCACACCGTATGGCTCATGCTCAGCATATAGAGCTGGGGGGAGGAGGAGGAAGGGGGGGACGTTGGGAGCGATGGCGTTTGTCTTCCCAAGTCACCGTTATACGTGATGGAGCCCTGCTTTCCTGGGGATGGCTGAGCACCTGCCTGCCTGTGGGAAGGAGTGAAGGAATTCCTTGTTTTGTTTTGCTTGTGCCCACGGCTTTTGCTTTCCTTATTAAACTGTACCTCAGCCCATGAATTTGAGTTTCAGCCCACTTTTACCCTTCCAATTCTCTCCCCCATCCCACCACAGAGGAGTGAGCAAGCGGCTGTGTGGGGCTTAGTTGCCAGCTGGGGTTAAACCACGACAGATATTCTGCTAATTTTGCAAGAGTCACATACACAAGTGGTATATCAAGCTTTTTAAAATTTTATTTTAGTGGATTAAGCATGAAGTAGAGGGCAGGAAAGGAATTCTGTAATCTTATCCAGAACATCCTGGGTCATGTTCTTTATTTTTACTACAGTATTGTCAGAGGATCCTATTTTTTCAAAAAATCTTGTGAGAGCGTGGGGCTGGAAAGGTGTGGCAGGAGAAAACAGAAGAGAACGGCTAAAATATACTTGAATTAGACAAATATAATCCTTTTTTGATTCTGCGTATATTGGGCAATGGCACCGCACAGCAAACCTAAGTTTTGTGTTAATTTATTACCTTTTTAGTTTCGCTTACAGAAAAGCCCCTTCAAAGAATCAGGAGACACTTGCAGCAAGTTAGCATGTGATTTCTTACTGCCGCTCCCCCAAATTTTTAGATGTTCTTGTCCTGGTTTACAGAATTTGTGCATAAACTGGGACATCAGTATTAGCTGCAATGATGTAATGTGAGATTTCTTTCTATAGCTAAACTCTACTGAATCTTGGAAGAAGTGCTTTTCCAAAAGAGTGTCCCTTTCATGCAGCACTTCTGCCATTCAGAAACTTTTATTGGTGCCTGTCATTGCATGATCTGAATGTTGTTGCTCTGTTATGCTTGTTCCCTCTAACTTCTTACCAGTTTAAATTTATAGAGAGGCCAAGAAAGCTTTTGAGGGTTTAAAACCCCATACTGCTCTGTGGAGGAGAGAAAACCTGCACTGAATTGGCCTTTCTTACTGAATTTAGGGAAACCGCTGGGAAAAAGCTCTGTTCTGAGACCCCCCCCCCCCCCTTTTTTTTTTTTTTTTTTAAATTCTAGGCAGGATATTTTATGTAAAGTAATGAGAATCTAAGTACTGATGCAGGAAACACCTTGAAAGAGAAGGATGCTGACAACTGAGTCTGTAAAGCTGAAGTTGAAGGGTTTAAAGGATGACCAGGAACAAAGCAAGGCATGACCTCGGCCCTTTCTAGAGCACACTCCCATCAAGGGGATGAGCCTCACAGTGGGTGCTTTGACCCAAACGACAACCCCTTCCCAGAGGAGTAAAAAGTAAAGACCTTATGGTCCTGTTAATGAAACATTGGGTATTTTTAAAGCAAATCTTGTAATGCTTGTTGCTACTTAGGTCACTGTAAGCAAAAAGGGTGGAGGAATGGAAGAAGGGGAAAGATGGTGAAATGTGCAACCAAAGGTGCTGAGAGCTGTGACTGCCGATGGGCAGTGTCCTGCTGCAGCATCTGAACACACAGGATGCGAGAAATACTGGTGTTAACTGCTTGGTTAAACTAAAATAGATTGGGCAGTGATACCAATCGCTGGTAGAACTGGCAGAATAGGTCTAATGCGCAGGGATAATTCTGAGATGAGCAGAAGGCAAAAAGGGATATCAAAAAAGAGAAGGGGAAAACCAGCAGGTTTTTAAAGTAGAGCATTACGTACTGCTCTCAGAGTGTAAGTAGTTCTATACTGGACTAGGGTAGAGTTAACTCTGAAAGTCAGAGGTTAACCCTATAGTAAGTGTTTTCAATTAATGTGTTAAAAACAGTGTATCTTTGAAGAAAAAATGAGAAAGAAAAAAAAAAAAAAAGAATGGTGTCATGACCACTATCAATGTTACAATGAAGTTTGTTATAAAGGAGAGATGGAACCAAAGGTTAACAAACAAGAATAAAAGACTAATAAACAGCTTTTAAGAATATTGGGTAAAATTTATTATGTAACAATAATGCACTTAGTAATAGACATTTCAGAAACATACTAAATAGCCTTAACAGCACCAAGAAATCTTATGGTGGGAGATGCTTTATGTTGGATAACTAAGGTAGGCATTGATTAAAAGTCTTAAAACTATTTTTTTCTTTCACTGGTGTCACAGAAGAGTAAGTACGCCATTCCAACCATTTGGCTGTCTTTAATTATAGATTGTTTAACTTTGTGTTAGCTGGTTTTCATTTTGTTTTATTAGCTAATATGCATATTTGAAAAAAGAAGCCTATAAGGGTTTTTCCAGGTTAATTGTCATGGCTGAAGTTAAAATCAGAGAAAAATATGCATACGGAATATGTTATAAAGAAAAATAGATCCTGTTTCAGGTGTTTCTATATCCAAACAAGGTTAGATGATGATAGGTGTTCCTCCTATTATTAACAACAATTACAATTAGTAGATTACCAAATACAAAGCCTATTCTTGTAACATTTTATATATAATCTATAAATGGATGAAATATTTAGTGTTTGTAAAACAATATTTTCAGAGCTGTAAGAAAAAAGGTGAACTGATCAAATATTTTAAAAAAGTTTAGTCTTTGAAAGTGTATTTTAAAAAAAAAAAAATTATCTTAGCAAGTGTAGCTCTATAACACCAGGACTGGAAAGACTGTACTTTCACTTTGTGCTGTCCTGGGATAGTTTAAAACATAGTGATTAACAAATGCCATGGAAATTCTCAATTATATAAATATCAAAAAAACCTATGTGTGCACATGGTATTTAATCACTTTTGAATTTGATAGAAACAGTTCTTTTTATTACAAAGGGGCTGATTTTAGTAATTTTGGAAATGTGTTGTAATGTTTCTGAGACATGCATCTATGGGAATGAGCTACCCGCCAAATGAAATGCTCCAAAATGTCTCTAGAGAAGCTGCCAGCAAACAGCACTTAATGTATGCATGATATATATGAAGGTATTAGTTTTCAAATTTCAGGCAATTTCTTAGATTAAAATTTGGCCAAATGTGATTACGGAATTGGTGTTTTCTAATCAACCTACAATCATATACGTGGAAATTAATTATGCTTTCATATTTCCTCAGTGCTTAGAAATTGTTAAAAAATATCTTATTGATTATGACCTGCCTCATAATAGGTGCTTATGTTAAAAGGTGTGATTTTAATTATACTGCATCCTTAAAAGTAACACTGTGGTTTGCAACAACTGCAGGAATTTTGAGCTTAACTTTACAACCTATAGTTGTAAGTCCTATAATCATAGTGTTTTTGCTGATTGAGAAAATTGCATTGCCTATAAAATTTAACCACTTACCAGGTGAAGCAATGGCCATGCACGGTGATAAAGAAACATGAGCCTCACTCAGACCGATGCAGGTTGTCATGAGGCAAGACTAGACAGGAAAAAGCAAGCACACTGGGGAGACACGTTGCTTGGTTTTGATCCAGAATCCTTGAGGGGCTGCAGAGTTTGCAATGTCTTTGCTGCACTCCCGAGTGATGGCCTGTGGTTCAGTGACTATGAAGGAGGGGATTAGAAGCCCAGTATTTTTGCCATTGTCAGTAGAAGGCCATAGGTTTGCATTGCCCTCAAGAGCAGGGTCCTAGGAGCTTGGACTTGGCTTGTGTTGGCCGGAGCTGGCTGGGACTTGTTCCTCTGTGTCCAGCAGCCTCATGCCTATGGCCTCCCACGCTGTTGCTTCAGCTCTGTGAATGCCAGAGCTGGGAAAGGGCTGGCAGCCTTGGGATGTTGGTGCACCGCAGCTCCGGGGGTTGGTGGGTGACAACCCACATCCTGGTGTCAGCTGAGGCTGGGAACAGCACATGGGCACCTGCCACGCAACGGCAAGGAAGCAGAAAGTGGTAAAAATGTGCAAAAACTAATCTAAGTGTAACCAAGACTTCCTTTCCCAGGGAAGAGACCTTCCTTCCTTCCCTGCCCCTTCCCTCATCCTGTAAACACCATTTGCATCCTGGCAAAGACCTCAGTGTACTGGTGACCCACCTAGTTGAAGACTGGAGTGGTTAGCTTGTATGGCACTCTGTGTTATTCTTCTAGCAGAATTTGAAGCAGTTTGCTTAAGTGTGGTTTAGGCAGGTCAGCAAAATCTCTAGTTGTAACATTATGGTATTGTAGACATGCCTTGATGTACCTAATTTATTTTTTTATTCTCTTAAGTATTGCCTTAACTTTATGGGAAATAGTTGCAGCATAGACTGGCTGGGTGAACCTTGGATGTCTCGAAGGGGCAAAGTTCTGTTAGGACGACAGATAGTAGCCTAGGTCACTCTTTAACCTGTGTATACTTTGAAAACTTTCCCCAACTCTTGAAATTTAATTTTTTGCCATTCCGGTTCATGGGGGATTAACTTTAAGTAACTGCTTGGACATACAATTCCCTGATGAGTTAAATATGCACATGGGGTTCTTATGGCTTACAGAATGCTCTCAACAGAAGTGCCTGAGGCTTTAATGGCATGCAAGGTACACATTATACTCTTAATTGCTGTTCTGTGCTGCTGTGGACAGATGCTCCTCTACAGCTTCTGACTGAGTAAAATTTATCTTGGTAAGAAATGGCCAGGTTTTATCATTTGGTGTCCTTCCTCAGGTAGCAGTTCTGTCTCTTCCTTGAACTTACATTCCTTAGAACAAATACCTTGTTTATACTACTATGTTTTAACCATTTAGAGGATGATTGTGACAGCTGACAGTGGAAACATCTACTTTTGGTCTGGCATCAAAATTTGAACTCAAAGGAAATCTTAAAGTAATTCACAAGGTCAGTGCAAGAATTGATTTACTGTTTGAAGAATGCATTGAAATGTTTGAGCCCGCACTATTAGGAGGATCAGGTCTCATAACTGCTGTTTCATGAGGTGGATTTCTGTTCAAATACAACAGAGGTCTCAAGTGAAATTTCAGGATGTTATTTAAGCATGTGCTTAAAATGAGTCTTTCCCAAATAGGCATGCTTTTCTAAATAACCTTGCATGGTGTTTAGTGTAGAAAGGAGGAGGGAATAATTTTTAATATCTTGATGCTTATTTTCTGTTTTTAAGGCGAGACTTGAATTTTTGGGAGGCTTCCTCACTGATGGCTCAGGTCTAGAAGAAAATGAAGGATGCCACCTTCCTTTGCACTGCTGTGATTCAGAGACCTCGGTCTGTATGTGGGTATATATTGATTTTGCAGGAAATCTCTTTTTTTTTTTTTTTTTTTTTTTTGTCCTGAGCCATCATGCCACAGTGAGACATGTCCTTTCCTTTTGCCTGTGGCTCTCTGGCTGACTGCTGTTCTGGAAAGCACCGTGTGCTCTGCTCCGCTATACAGCAGGGTTGGAGCGAGGAGATGACATTGAGATTTAAATTTCCATCTCCCCTCATAAAATGCATTGTTATGTAAGAGTTTTCTCCCAGTTCTCCCCTCTTCTCCTCATACTTCTGCAAAATGAGAGCAGACGGGTCGTTGGGATGTGTGTGTCAGAGCCCTGAGGAGCCCCCAGAGCCCCGGCCTCCTGTGCCGTGCCCGCAGCACCATGGCCTCCAGCCTGACCCCCTCTCCACGGACCCGTCCAACGCAGCCCGGCTTCCCTTCCTGGGGCGGCCTCGCACCTCCCTCGCCTGGGCTGGGGGCTGGGGCCAGCCGCCATCTCGGGGCCTGCCCTGCCCGCCGCAGCGCCGGCCGCTCTGAGCGCTGAGCTAAGCTGTTAAATACGCTCGCGTGTTTAGTCAGAAAACGTGGTACAGGGGAGAGTTTGGTTTGTGATGAGATTCACTCGGGTGCCGTTTGAATATTAGCAGCTCTGTTAAAGTCAAACAAATGTATTACCAGCTAGCTATAAATTTAGTGAAACTTAAAAATATTTTCATTTACAGGCTTGCGATTGCACAACAAATATGCTAACCGAAGCCCTGGCACACAGGGAGTGTTTTTTAGAGGGATTAATTATTGTGAGGGTAGTGTTCTTCCCGGGGGAGGAGAGCGCCGATTTATAGCTTCAGGAGCCGGTGTCAGCTAAGGAATACATTATCTCTTTGCAGATCAGCAAAGCCTGTGATGCCGTTAGGTCAGGAGCGGCCAGCTTAATTCCTCCTCAGTACTGAACACCTTAATTAGAGGAGCCTTCCTGAAACCTCTGGCATCCTGAAAGTTGCTGTAGGGTAGTATGGATTTGCAGCATCCTGCATAAGTTCCAGGGTTCTGGATTCCTAGATGAAAAATAAATTTCTCAAAGCAGTGAATCACAATTAATGAACAACCATACGACAGTTATTGACAATCCCTTCAGAATATGCTGCACAGCGGCAAGATACTTACTTCTTCTAATAAGGTCTAAAGTGACATAAGGTTCTATCTGAAGGACCTTCTTGCTTTATTAATCTCATTATGACCACTTGAATTGCTACATCCTCTGTAATGATTAAAACATTTGACTCCCAAGTGTGATATTATAATGAGGATGGAGTTCATAAAATAAGGCATTGTATCATTTTGCAAAGGCTGTCAGCAAATGGAAATATAAATCAAACTCCTCAGTGTAATTTCCTTACTGTTTCCATGGAAGAACAAACTCAAAGATTTTACATACATACCTATACATGCAGGTTTCCATATCCAGCTAAGAATCCTCTCATAGGAGACATATTTTTGCATATTTAAATCTTAAAAAATATAGATTCCTTGAGCACCAGTTTTAAATGGAATATGGTTTACTTAGAGTTATGCGAATTGCCAAGCTAAAATTGACCACTCGTAATGTCGTATGCCCTCCTCTTCACACCAGGAGTATATTTTTGGGAAGGATTGGGGCCGACTGTACTAGCCAAATTCCGGTTTGACAAATTACTTATTTTCTCTTGTTCTCTACCCTTCTGTACTTGAAAATTTATAATCTGTTCTTCATTTTCTTCAACGTACCATTGCTCAGTGGGTGGATATAATTAAATACATATTCAGAAATATTTTTTCATTACAAAAATTTCATCTCTTAGTCAAAAACATAAAAATTCCAGCATGAAATTTGAAATCCGTCTTGTTTGTAAGTAATAAAGCCAAACAAAAAGATAGAAAATGAAATTTAATTCTGCCACTTTTTCTTCTGCAGGGATTTTGAGGGAGAGAGACTCTGCCATTCTTCAGCATGATGATAAAGCATAACACATGTTGGTCAAGCAATCCTGAGGTATGAAATGAATTAGTAAATGAAACTGAGAATAATCATTTTACTTCAGGTCTGCACTGTCTATTTTTTCAACTGGGTGGAAGGGGTTGTGTTATTTCCCATATAATTAGTTAATCCAGATTTTCGTGGTTCAAAATAAATTTCTGTGGGTTTTAAATTGCTACCTTAAAAGCCTTCAGCCTTGGCTCTACTCAGCGTGATTTTCTGCCAGCAGTTCACCTGTCCCAGCACCAAAACCCCAGTGACTTCAATTAACTGTATATTCAGTTTCTTTTTTGCACTCTCCTTTTTGGTCTAATTACCTGTCTAATGGATATATCCAATTCCCCAAGCTATGTGTTGTTTCCTAATCATGGTGAAAGCAGGAATGGAGCATAACAGAATACTGTACAATTAGGGAAAAAAGGTTGATATTTGAATGTAACTTGAAAAATTATGGAGAAACTCTTGCTTTTGAAACCTCCTGGAAAATATTCCCCAGGTGGTCAGGGAGCCTGGGGGATATTTGTTCTGGGTAAAATTGATCTGTATGGGACTCTGTGTAGGGCTATAAACCTGCTGTCCTTTTAGATAGATTTCTTTCTAAATTACATTTTTACTGTTATTTTGACTTTCAGTGAGTCAAATCTTGCTCAGACTTTTGCCTTTGCCTTGCTATTTGCAATAATTTTGCTGTTCAAAAATATTAAGGGGGGATGGCAAAGAAGTATTTTCAAGCCCTGAATGGATAAATGGAATCAAATTATCAATGAGATAGAGAAACCACCATCCGTCATCTCGGCTTTAGTCTTGTGAGAGGCAGTGTGTAGAATGTTAGAAAAAAACTGATCAGGACATCATTTTCTGCACTCCTGAGCATTTCATATTGTATGTATTAGAAAGGAAGATAAAGGAAACTTCATGTCCCCCCTGCCCCTGATTACTAAGGCAAAAACACAGAACCAAAAGGATAGACTGTGATCGACTATTACAAGAAAGCTACAAAAAATGCTGAGATATACTGAGAGATTTTTTTCCTGAGGATCATTTTTACTATTAATTATTTGTTTTATAAGGTCACCTTCCTATGATGCTATTTGAGAGCATCTTAGGCACTGAAATAAAAATAATTTCCTTTATTACATGGAAGGGATTGTGAGCTTTTGGAAGCTGTATGGTTTGGTAATTACATCATTGTCGTTCAGTTGTCAAGCTAACTGAATTTTCTGCTTGGTCTAGGACTGGGTAGAATTTGTTCTCATTAGTCTTAATAAAAGAAAGCCAACAGTTGCACCAGGAGGGATCATATTCTTCTTAATGTTCTTTGAAAACATAACTGCTTCAGGTCATTGCAATACATGTGTGTGATAAATACTTTATCACTGTAAATTGGGCTAAGGCTAGCTGTTTTTGTCTGGGACATTGACTCAAATGTCAACAGTGAGCCTGACTTCCATATTTCTGCATAGTTTTCATGTTGCGTTTTAATTTCATCCTTACTATTAAAGGAAGTTGCGCTTTATCCTGTGGTACAGAAATGCATACATGATATTTAAAGCAGTCATATTCTTGCCAAGAAGACAAGAAAGCTGCTGTTTGGGTTCTAGGGGAAAATTTTCAGAAGGAAAGTCGTGAGTAGAATAAGGGGGTCTAAGCTTCATTATCCTGTTCTCATTGTTTAGTAGGCTGTTCAACCTAAAGTTGTAACTGCACTGATGCAAAACTGGGGTGATAACTTGTCTTACACCTTGTGGAGTTTGAAAAAACGAGGGACTTTAGGCTCAAAATGATTTGCTGCTACAGTGGATTAATTTTTTTTCCTATTAGTTCAAAAGATGATGACCATTTGACATATGTCCTAGAAGCTGATGATATATATAGTCAGCAACCAACATCAGATAATTCTGAGCAATCCAAGGTGTGTTGATCTGGTTGTATGGAAGTGGATATATATTAAGATTGTAAGGGTAATATTTGATTACTTTATTGTGACTTGGTATCTTTTATCTGAAATGATCAGGCATGGTAGACAAAAGAGAATTTTAATTTATAGTTTCAAGAAAAGAAATAGGTAAAATGGAGACATGAAATTATTCCATGCATTAGCTGTGGATGATGAACAAGGCCTTACATAGTGTTGGTTTTATTCTATCCATAGAGTAAGATATGTCTTCAAAAAGCTTTCAGGTGTTTCATTGCCAGTAGTTGGGTTGGTTCTGATTGGTGCCAAAATTTGCTATGAGCCATCAGCTGGTATAGGCTCTTTTCTATAAGATATTACTTTATTAGCTTTTTTTTTAAAAAAAAAAAAAAAAAAAGTAGGCTGTTTCTGTATCAATAGAGCTCTACTTTTAGTTTGTTATTGTCTTTTACTATTTAATGATTGTTTAGTCCTTACCAAAATACTGAAGTTATTAGAAGGATAAACATGCTTAAAATTGGGCAGGGTACCTTGGAAGTATTGAAAGAGGACAACGTATATGCATAGCGTAGTTTGCTGTGCCTGTAATGCAACGTAATAGAAATGTTGGTACAGTGCCAGCTGCCAGAGGCACAGAGCGTGATTTGCTCTTTAGCTAATCCTAATAGATATGTAGTTGTGGGCTTGTGGCAAGTGCCCCATTGATGGTGCTGTAACTCCTCCAAGGCTGGAAACTGCAATTTCTGCACCATAATTTGTTAAACTTCCACTTCAAAATCTTCTCCAAAAGTTGTTTTTCTTTTTTTTTTTTTTTTTTTTTTAGGGTATAATTTATCTAACTCATATTTCTCAATATCACTGCTCTAAAGACAATTTAGGAGTCTAAAAAGACAAGAATAGCAAAGCTGATGCTGAGAAAAAGCATTAAGTCCATGTGTTTTGTTTGTATATACATGATACTGGTATTCAGATGGAGTATTTGCCAAACTGCAGTCCATTATATGCCTTTAAAAATGGTCCTCAAAAGGCTTCTTCAAATAAAGATAAAAAAACCCAAATCAAATCAAGACCCCCCCCCCCCCCCCCCCCCCCCGATCCTTTCTGAAGGCAATCCATAGGAGACACTTCAACTTTATGCTGAAGTAGCTTTACTTGTGGGAAACTTTGTAGATTGTAAGCCTTTCATTGTCCAGGAAAACCATATTTAACATTCCAGGTATATTTCTGCTGGTTTAGGGCTGAGTTTCCGTAAGTGCTGTCAGTGGTGGGAGGAGCACATGGGTGGAAAGGCTTGTTTTCTGTTACTTGTCGAAGCATAGTTTTAGTTTGCTGTAGTACTCTGCTGTTTATAAGATCATGGAAATAGACATACTTTTAGCAAGAAAACAGAATATGATGGTTCAACCTGTAGAATTGTTCATTTTTGGAGATACACTTTCCTTAGAGAGAGAGGTATGCCTTACATTGGTAATGTCACAACAGCATGCCATTCTTTGTAAGGCAGGAATCAGGTAATGACCACCAAGAGAAAATGAAAGTATAGTCTGGGAGAACAAGATGGTGGTGTTGGTATATTTATAGTCACTTGAAAAACCTTCTTAATTAGAAAATTAATAGCTGTAGTATTCTCACCTGAGACTTGCCAGACCACACAGTGCTTTATTGTAAAAGTTTAAAGTTTTTTGTAATGAAACATATGGGTCCTCATTGTTTGCAAATGTTTTACTTACACTTTGGGAGGTTTTGCTCTGTGCATACTACATATATGATATTTTGATATTGTTAAGACAGCAAACATTCTACCTAAATGTGCAATTTGTATTTTAAAATTGCTTGGAGGAAAATGTGGGGTTTTTTTACTACCCATCTCTCTCTCTCTCTCTCTCTCTCTAATATTTCTATCTATGTATGCTAGATGACTGTCAACATGCTAGTTTGTATTTGCCAAATGATGATACTTTCCTGTTAAAGAATAGACTTGGGATCTAAATAACCTTTTTTTTTCCTAATGAAGTCAATCAGTCAGAAGTTAGCAAAAGATTGAAAGAGGTTGCCTATATATATTTTTTTTCCCTACTTTTAGGTAAGCATTAGAATACAGTCTTGAGTCACAAAATCATAGGACTGGGGGAGATCTTGATCTCCCCTAATTCCTGCCATGGGCCCAAAATTAAATCAGCTGTACTGTGTATTCCTAAAAATATTTATCTAGCGCTTTCATAAATGTTTGCAATTACGGAGAGTCAAAAAACCTCACCTGTCAGGCTATGATCTAATACTATTTTTTCATTAGGATGGCTGTTTTACTTAGTCCAAAGGGTTGCTCACTTGTAACACAACACCGATTACCCTCCATCTTATTGATCTATATGTGTATTTGAGCTTATCTACTGCATGCCATTTCAAACTTTGCTGTCAAGACAAAATTATTAATTTCTGGGGTGTTCATCCATAGAAAGATTAAGTTTTTTGCTAATTTTGATGCATTTTTCCATTCCCCTTGTAATTCAAGAAGCTGATATCTGTATCTTATAAATTAAAGGAGTTATAAAGTGAGAAATATCTAAGAACGTGCTGCCTCTTACATTTAAGACATTTAGGACCCTTTTAGAGTTTGTCCCCTACCCCCAAAGCCGTTCTTTCCCTGACCTTACTGGAAGCTGCGAGTTCTCAGTTCTTCTGCAGATCACTCTGAGCTCCCAAGTCTCTGCGTATCTAGAAAATGAATAGACAATTAATGCCTAACTTGGAAGAAGTGATCCCCACCTTGTGATTTGGAGGTAGTATTGGTGCCAGAGCTATACATCTGGCTTGTACTCTGCTGCCTAAATTGAAAGAGTACAGCCAGGAGGTAATTACGGTCTACATACATCATCGTGGAGGTGGGAGCCCATTCTGCCTCCCTTTCTGTTATGGTCCCTTTGGGTATGCACAAGGCGCAGTCATATTTTGAACTTGTGTAGTACAATGTCAGTCTGCTCCCCTTCAGGTCACAGCAGTTTTCTGAGAGTGCACATGCTGATTTTGCAATATGATCCAAAACTCTCTGCCACAGTAGAAAAGTAGATTATACTCCTGGGTAAACAGGGTGGAATATTGAACTCTTTACCCAATTTTCTATGGAGCTTTTCTGACAGGAGAAAGCTTAAACTGTGAGCTCTGTTCAGGCTCTGGAAAGGGACTACACTTGCTGTGAGAACAGGTACCCTGGCTTATCTCCTTAGCCTGTGTCCCCCAACATATTAGAGTCTGTGTCTTCCGCTCATTCATTTCTTATCACTCTTGTTATATCCTCCTTCCCTGCAGCTCCTCTCTTCATTCATCTCAAAAGCCTTCAGACACGTGCTCTGTTTACTTTAAGTCAGCAGTTCTCTGTGCCATCCTCCAACAGAACTCTCACAGGCCTGTTTCGCTGTCTCTGAGGCTGACCGGAGATCAGCTCTTTCCCCATTGCAGCTCTTACCAGAAGTCTCTTTGCATCCCCCGTGTTATGGAACAACCTCTGTCCCTTCTAGTTCCTTCTGCTATTGTCCTGATGGGTTTTTGTCCAAGGTGTAATGTGAATTAGATCGCATGGCACCTGAAAGAGTTATAATCACAGCATGACTTAAGTTCAGCTCTCATGTGGTAATTGTTTCTCAGCATCTGCACAACTAGCTCTCACTAAATTTAGGTGTTCACGCTCTAGGTTCATGAATATATATGCCAGGTAGGGCTGACTTCTGCTTTACTTGAAACTACCCCTGACTTCCATGAGATTAAGGAGGACAAGATCTAACTGTTAATGTAATTTGTAGTCCCTTTGGGGCAATGAACAGACTTTTTTAGTTAACTCCACCTGTTTTCACTTCTGTATCCTTGTGATTATTCTGAAGGAGAGGAGAGTAAGATGTGGTAAAAGCCATCAGAATTTTAGTGCCTGATTGCCTTTTTCTGTAGTTTTGTTCTTCAATTCTTATCTTCTCATGTAAATAGCCACTTAGAGCTCTATTAAAAAGTTCTTTGATCAGGGTCAAAGAATTATCAAAGCCAGCAAACTAAAAGTTGAATTGGCAACCAGATGCTTGGAAGAAATGAACACCATTTGGCTGTGAACTACCTTTAACCAAGATTTAATTACAATATTCATTACTTCAGAGACTAGGAAAATTCAATATGACAATCTTAAGGGACCAATAGTAATAAACTAATGAATGAAAAAGTATAAAAAATCAGCCAAGTGAGAGAGTATATCTATATCAGTAAAACAAACTATCATAATTAAAACAGTAATTTAATTTCAAATGTGTGATTGTTTTGTGTAGCCTTTAGAGAAAAAGGATAAAAAGAAAAACCACTGAAAAACCACTGAAATATGTCTGCTTGAGCTCCTGCTGGACGCTGAAGATGGTTATTCTGCTAGTTATGAGTGTTTTCTACCCATTTAGGTCATTCGTACATACATCTTGCTGTAATCACTATAACTTTTTATTCCTTGTTGGCCCACTTCCATTGCTATCGCACCAACGCATGTGGTAGAGTGACAGAAGTGCCCAAAGGCCAAGGAGCTGCCCTTGCAAAATATATCCGATGCCTGGTCATAATGTCCTTCCTTGCAAATTGCAGATAGTTATTACTTGATTTTGTTTTAAAACAGGTAATTTAAATGTAAGCCACTTGGATTCTGCAGCAGAAGAGTATTTTGAGTTTTAATTCAATTATAATTTCTGCAGAATTTGTTTTAATCTTTGTTTCATGATAGCAAAAACATTTTTATAAACTGCGTACCAGCTCTGAGCACCTCATATAAATTGTAAAACTGACCCAGGGGTTCAAGTGTCGAATAGTTGTTTCCCAAATGTCAGCGATTTCTGAAACTGCATTTATCCTGGCATAACATTCTTATTTGCACTATGCTGTGAGATACTGACACTAAACCATTACTCTATATTAAAGCCACACCCCTTGTAGATAATATCATATTGCCACTGAATGGTTGCAGGTGCTGTTTCCTGCTGTTATGTATATCGAACTGCTGACACTGCCATCACCTGTAAACAACTTAGGCCTTTCTGAAGTACTCACATTGATCTCTGTGAGGTTTATGGTAGCCCATGGAGGAGAACAACGGATACTACTTTTTAAGACAATATTTTCAGTATAACTTTTACAACTTGCTACCCCATCTACTTTTTCTATTATACAGACTTTACTTTTTTTTTTCCTATATCACAATAGCATAAGTACATTTTGAATGGTGAAATATGTATTTAAAAACACATTTCCTTCCCATCTAAAAGATTTTGGGTTTTTTTTTGTCATTTTTGAAATGACAACCTTTCAGGTAACATTGTTTTATCAGTCAGTTTAGCTAATCTACTAAGGAGGTAATTTACTACTCATACTGCACTTTCTTTTCTGTATCTTATATACATATATGTGTAAGAATAATGTAGTCCTGTGACTGCTATTATCTCTTTCTTTCATTGTTAAGTGTTTCATTTACTACCATATGTCCCTAAGGAACAAGACTGCTTAGTTTAATTTGACTGGATTTTAAAACCTATTTGATGAATTAAGTCCACTGAAGCACACCTCTGATGCGACATGGATTCTACAGAAAGTATTTGGGATGCAAATAAACGTGCTCAGATAATTCTGTTTTCAAAGTCTGTTCCTACAAATGCACTGGATTTAACCTAAACAAGTGGAGAAACACAGAAACTAAATATTGTTCCCCGTGTGTTTTCAGCAACAATGGCATATAAATCTTTAAAAGTCAAGCCCATACTTTTATGCTCCTCTATAAATCTGCTTTAGTCAAAGAAAGAAGGGATGCGGGCAGAATATGAAGAGGTGGGAAACCCAAATAATTTTTTATAAACAGTCATTAGATTATTGTGCTTTGAAGAAAATATACGCAATGAAAATTCCAGAAGTCATGTGCTCTGGGCTGTATAGTGGTCAATAGCACTTCACTTATGAAAAACTATAAAGTGTCTATATTTTCCCCAGAGCCAAATATCAGTCTAGATTATAAATAACACAAAAGCAAAACTTGGGCTCAAATATCAATTTAACAATCTCTCTGAGCAGGAATTGTCTGTAAAAAATAGATCTTGGATTAGACTTGGAAGGTTGACTAAAGACTTTGTGGGCCTCTATGTACAGAGCCTAAATGATATGAACATTTTCCCAAATATGTGGCATTAAACATGTACATTAACCTGTATACATGCGTTAAAATGTAGTAGTTTATTTGCTTTGATTCATGTTATTTTCCTTCAATAGTTTAATGTATTAAAAATAAAAAAGCACTTGATTCACTCTGAGGAAAGTAACATTTTTGTGAATAAATTCCATCAAGTTGATTAACAGAAGAAATCAGGGTGTATATTACTCAGAAATTAGGATAATAATATTTTTCAAATAATATGTATACAAGATGGGAGGAAGATGGAATTCAGGATGACTACTTAAGAATGACTTTCCATTAGCAATATTACGATTCCAGTGTAACTTATGTCTTTACTTCCATACCATCCATCTGCAAAACATTAGTACCTCTCAAGGTATTATTAATAGCATTACTTATTGTGAGTGATGTCAGCAATTCTGGAAGAAAGCAGAAAAAGGATTTATTTCTAAAAGCAAAAAATTGCCCTGGCATGTTCAGAGAGGGCAGGTGTCTAGTCAAGAGAACAGGAAACTGAGACGTAACTGACTTGAGGGTGTCCTTTACATTCATGAAACAAAAAGGGATGACAGGGTTTATTCACAAGTTCATTAACCTGATATTTAAAAAGAAAAGACATTTTAAGGAAAAGAAATATAAAACCAGTCAAATTAGGAAGGTGGGTTCAATTGAAGGCAATCTTGGGAGAATACTGAAATAGATTTTTAAGAAGTGGAGGAACAGATCTCTTTCTACAGAAAGCAAATGTCTTTTTGGCATAGATTAAAAAATATATACTTTTATTTCTTTTTTTTTTTTCTCCTTCTGGGAACTTTTAAGCATGGTGGAAAAACATTAGATGGGACAAGAATGGGCCAGGAGAGTATTTTTCCCCAGTCCTTCTACTTTCAAAATTTGACGAGAACTCTGAATCACGTTATGTCAGACTGCGTACAAGGGCACAGACTCGGCTTTCATTTGTGCTCAGTGTGGCCTTTGTATGCAAAGACAGAGCTGTCACTTAGTCTTGACTTCCATCAAGATGTTGCCTAAGATCCATGCCAGTGGTACCTCCGTAACAACATGAGACACCGAAAGTCCATGTATTGCAACTTCTAAGTCCGGTAGCACAGTACAGTGATACTCTCCTAGGCCCCAGCTGTAGAGTTGCATGTCCTGCCATTACGCTATGGGACTACCGCTGTGCTTGTTTAAATTCTGAAGTCCAGGACAAAGAAATTACCTCACTGAAAATACAGCTGTAAGATACAGATGTCATAAAATTCTTAGTGAAGTTTAAAAAAGTTGAATTGAAACCTTACAGTGACAAAGACTTTGCCTTAGAATCCCTACTTATTCACACAGGGTTTTTTTTTTTTTTTTTTTTCAACCTACCAAGCAGAATTTCTTTGGGCAGTACAGAAAGAACCTTCTTATTCCTTTGATAGAAAGAAAGAGTCACTAAAAAATAGTAATAAAAAAAAGTCTTGCTACTTTGCCAAGGACAAGTCACAGTGGACATAAAATTCCTTAAGGTCTATTGTATGTCATATCCTTCAATGAAATAATGTTTTGACCAAAACCTCATGAATCCCTTTATTATTTCTCTATCAAAACTAAAAGCAGACACTATTACAATCATTTTGTCTATACTTCATTTCCATAATGAGCTAATGTAATTTATGATGTTACATACAGTGAAATAATGCATGAAAAAGTATGTTTTCAAGAAGTTTTGAAGGAGGTACTTTTGGCCAGAAGATAGATGATGTGCAAGTTTTATTTTCTAAATTAGCTCTCTCTGCTATGTTTAGTTTTATCTACATCACATTCCCGAAATGCATTGCGTAATATTTTCTTTTCATTTATTATTGAAGAAGAATAAATGCTTTCTAGTAGTTTTATATTCTGGTAAACAAGATCTTCCAAGCTGTTGGTTTTAAGTTTGTTGTAACCTAGTTGGTTCAAACTGGAAACAAAGATGACTTTTATGATATCTGTTACAGAGCTCTCCAGTGTGGATATATACCATAGGGTGCCTACTAGAAATAGTGTTTTAAAACTGCACAATATTTTTTCCGTTAGAAAATGAATTCGCTCAAAAGCTGAAACTTCTTCAGGAATTTAATGTTTTCCGTTATTTTCATGCAGGAAACATGGCTTCAACCTTTTGCTTTTGTTTTTAGAGGCTGCCATTTTTTACGTTTCATTTTGAATTGGATATCACAGTGGATAATGTTTTGACATCTAAAGCAAACAACGCCATAAACATTTAATGGTAACTTTATAGAATGGTATTTATCTACATAGAATATTTAACTGTCGTTTCTTAATTAATTTCTGCTAAATGAAGATTATTTAGGAGTCTCAAGCTGAAATTCCTTCAGGGAATTTGCATTTATCTTGAAATGCATCTATCTGGAAACATTCAAAACCCCCCTGGACGCAGTCCTGTGCCCCCTGCTCTGGGTGTGCCTGCTCAAGCACAGGGGTTGGACGGGGTGATCTCCAGAGGTCTCTTCCAACCCCTACCATTCTGGGATTCTGTGTGATTCTGGCTTGGAAAAATAATAAAATATTCAAAACATTGAAAATACCCACATGCCAAACAGCAGCTCTTTGTGCTCTGCATCCCATGTTTCCCATGGAACATTTAAGAGCCCTGGTAACCAGCATCTCATTTTTCGAAGTGCTGTAGAAGCACAGAACAGAAATGGTCTGAGACTTCAGGTGTTTATGTCATAAGAAATACCCTGCAATAATGTAAATTGTTGTCTGTGCATCTGCAGTGTTTTACTATCAAATATAGTGTGTGAAATGTTACTGTTTTACTCTTAAAGTATTATTAAGAGTTGGGTTGAAAGTTAACTTGCTAATTTGTGCAGAATTTGACAGTGAATTCTCCGGTTTTCTCAAACAGTTCCAACATAAAACATAAAAGCTTTTAAATACTGGAAGAATGCAGGTTTGAAAAGCTGTACCCTGTGGCTTTGCACAAATAAATAAAGGTTTGCTATACTTTGCTGTTACTCCATTTTTACAGCTGTAGTAAGACTGAGACAACACAACCTAAATATATGAAAGCTTTACTGGTGTTCACAATACATCTATCTCAAAGTGCAAGTGTGCGCTTCGTATTATGTTATATTTTGTATTTTCTCTCCAGTTGGGCTTACTGTAAGTATTTATTATGTGTATTCAAGGCCTCTTAGCATAAAGTTGAGGCACATTTGCAACTGCTATCATGTTGATATCTGAAGAAAAGGCACCACTATTATCTGGGATATATTTAGCAACATGCAATGTTAAATGAGTAGAATGGAGATTCTCATTTCCATCTGTGTATGAGAAATGATTGCTCCAATGTACTGGTCAGCTCTACACTGGAAAAAAGAGAAGTGATGGCATAGACTAAATGCTTCATAAAAAAATGTAGGATGTTTGTGAGTAGCACTGTGTTCTAGGAATGCACGACTATGAAAAGAAATATTTAAAGTATATACACAGGACTGGAGTACTTTAACAACTTAAACTAAGTCACAAAATTTATGTACTTCCTTTTCTATTCACAAAGGAGCCACCAGAATTTAAGTGGGTTTTGAAATTTTATGAAATGGACGTGTCTGCCTGATGGGAGCAGTCTGGACTTTATGACCCAGTATACCCCTCTGTGTCTGGGCCAGATACTATCTTCTTATTTCACGGTGTGTACTGCTTACTAGTATGAAGAATTCAAAGCCTTGCTTCTGTCTGAGCATTTCTTATTTACCTGTGTTTGCATTCAAGATTCATCTTCTTTCCTTATATGCTCCCACATCAAATATTTATTCACCTTCTTTCCTTATATGCTCCCAGGTCAAATATTCTTTGTACCAATCATCCTATAAGCCAGAATCTACAGTAGTAATAATATAGCCTTTGTGCTGTCTAAAGAGCAAAGAATTCTACAAACTATACAACTTTAACACAATAGAATTAAAAATAATAAAATAGACAGTATGAAAACAAAACCAATTGATAAACTAGAATAAATCTCATTGTTGATCTGATAAAATGATCATGAGAACAACTGGTACATGGGCCAAAATTAACTGAAGTAGAAATGTTTTCAATATATTTCAGTAAAACTCCTTGTACACTGTGGCTCCCTCTACACACAAGAATGATTTCTCTTCCCTGTCACCAAGAGTATAAATTCTGTGTAATACCAACAGTTAAGTTTCTTTCCACCATAGGTGATGCATGTCACATGGATTATTACTAGGCCAGCTTTGGTTGTAGATGATTTTCAAAAGTGTGATAGTATTTTCATTCCTTAGCAGAGTGGAGCAGCATCAGTTGCACGGTTTAGGAAATTTCATAAGGTAATCAACTGGAATTACTTGAGATTGAGTTGAATTTCTGGTCTGTCATCAGCTTAGATATGTTATCATTTTTGACATTACTGTATATTGTTTTAGTAGGAAATTGTATAATTTTCTTCTTTTTTTTTTTAATAAAGAGATACTCATGGCCATAATTTAAATTAATGGTGTCTGCTAGAAGTCTGAAGAATTTGACCTAAGATCAGATAAGATGTTTCTGTTGAAGAAGTTTAGAACTTTATCTTAAAATATTTTGAATGGTTCCCACAGACTACGTAACATCTACATGTTGCTAGTTTTAGTCGCATTTGTAGATAGATGCTGGAGTTTTGTTCTTATCGCTATTATGCTTTTCACTTGTAGCTTGAAGCTGACAATATTAAGGATATATTTTTGATTCCATCGGGATGTCCGGCTGTGAAATATGGCCTGTGTATTCCCTGACTGTGGTGCTTTCCATGCCACAGTAGTACTGCAAAGCCACATCCATTGGGAAGGGAGGAAGGCTGTCATTGATTGACTTGGGAAAAAAAAAAAAGAGCAGCACGTTTCTCTCATGTGAGGTATTTTTTCTGTAGAGCAGGAGAAGTATTTATTTCATTGTGCAAGGACTGTGAGACCTTTTCTGAGATCTTGTGTACAGACTGATTATCTGTGTACGAGAAGACTCATTCCAGTTGGAATGACAGTGTGTGTGGAGGAGGGGGTTGAGCTGCAAGTGCTTTCAAGGAAAGAGAGAGCTGATTCTATGAGAAAAGATAAAAGCCCGGCTTATTTAGGCTGGGAGAAGTGTTTGCATGCTAATATGATTGCATTCTATAAATAGATTGGTATTAAGAGGCAGGAAGGAGGAGAGAGGTTTGTGCGTGTGTGTGTGCATGTTTAGGTGGAAGTCTAGTTTGCGGTGTAAGGAAGTAATTTACTTTCAAACTTTCATGCCTAAGTTGGAAGTTTCGAGAAGTATGTATCTGCTAGCATGCTAATGTAGTGATATGTTCAACAGTCTTCTGAGAGAGGGGGAAAGGATTATGGTACAAAAATGTTAGTGGTAGTAAGTGCTCAGGGCCTCTAACATAGTTCATATGAAATATGAACTATTTTTTTGGGGGGGCTGGATTTTTTCTTTTTTTGATACCACTATTGTCTGCAAGAAGTAAGATTTCTCCTTCCATTTCTGTATAATGGGTTTCCAGTCCTGCTGATCAGTGCTAAGGGAGTCTGGTTTTTAGTTTGCTTGTTTTGACCCATTTTCTTATTGCATTTGGTAATGCAAAATATACATTATTGACCAGCCTTTGATTTTATGTCCTACCTAAGTCTTTTGAGTAATCTCTTTTATTAAGGAGTTCTAAAGGTTTTTTTTTTTTTTTTAAATCCATTGTTCTTAAATTGCTGGCATTCACTTTCTGGAAATATTTTCTTATTGTTGTGATCTGTGCAAACGGTATAAGCTATGTCTTTACCTTGAGAATTTTTGTGGAGGTGACATTCCTGAGAGCATTTCAGAAATCTCTTGACTGTTGTATAAAAGCTGAGTATACAGTGCCTCTCCAGTATTGCAGCTTCTTCATCTGACAATGAAGCTGTTTCATAGGGTAAATTGTAATGGCTTGAGAGTTTCAGAGATTAGCTGAATGCTATTCACTCTAACACTATCGGAGAACACAAATTACATTGTTTGAAGTGACTGTGTTTCTATTTTCTTGCTTTCAGGGTCAATGGGTATTTTGGGCCCACTTGATACCACTTACTAAAAATTCTTTCTGAGAATGGTTCACTTGCCATTGAGATAGAAGGTTTGAAAAGCTGCAGAAAACCAAGCACTTTTCAGAGATTCTGTATTAAATTTGGAAAGTGGTTTCCCATTAAATAAAACAGTACATTTAAGTACAAGATTGGGAACTGGGAATTTATGGCTCGTAATTCACTACGTATCATACCTGAGATCACTATTTGACATTGAATTCCGTATGTCTGGACATGTGCCTTCATAAATTCCTAGAGAAACCAACGGGAATGTCACTTATCTTTTCTGGATATGTGGAGTTTAGTTTTAGCATCCAACGATGTGCTGAATAACCTTTATAATAAATAGAGACCACACAAAATATTCATTATGACATTGTTTTCCTTATGATATATTGTTGAATATACTGTACTTACAGGTACAAAGCCTTTTGTATTGATGTACATGATTATGTGTATACTGGCACTGATAATATTTCTGTTTTTTTCTGAGATTGTAAATCACTGTCCTCTTGTGGGATCATACAGCTGAGAACACTCTGGAAAGGTGAGATTAAAAAATGAGGGATTTTGTTGTTGTTGTTCTTGGTTTTTATAAATCTTTGAATGAATCTCAATTCAGCAAGGTTTTAAGTTAATTTCTGCAGGTTTCCAAACAAGATAGATCACTCATCTTCATACTAAAGGCTGAAGTGATGTAGCTTAGTAACGATGGCTACTGGGCTCTTTGTGGGATGGCTTGCCAAATAATAGTGCAATTTTTGTGTCGTAGCAACTGCTTTTGTCTGATCCCCCTGCAAGCAGAAAGAATTTACTACTACATGGGTGATGATGCATATCCATGTGTGTCAGTTTGATAAAATGCATGTAATAAAATCTGACTTGATTTCTAAACTGAACTAAAATCTAGTTCAACCCCTGGATTGAACTAGATACAACCAGCAGCACAGCCATTTTAGAAAGGAGTAAATAGGGAAGGTGTTACTGAGCGATGATGGGAATTTTCATCAGGGCCTCATGAGATAGCTGTGCTGAGAACAGCTTTGCACTTCAGTAGATGCACGAGATTTAGATATTGCATTTCTACAAGTAAATGCATGTGCACGTGGAGGCAGGGACACCCAACTGTGTTTCATTGCAGAGCACTGATGCCTGATGTAGATCCATCCTTCGGTTACTGTTACTTCCTTCTCCTTGGAGATGAATTGAGTTTCAACTCTATAGGAGTTTGTTTAAACATACAAATTAGTATGAACTTTGGTAGGATGCACATATAAAGTATACTAGTTCTTTATTAATATTCATGTCACCATACTGTGTTAAATTCAAGCTACTTTGAAAGTTCGTTGTATTAATCAGTAAAAAGGCACTCTTCTGGAATAAGAGTAGTTTCATGTGTGAATGATTTGTAACAACATATGCATAAGCAAGTATGTACATAAGACCACTTTTTTGAATCAGAGTATCAGCGCAGGCATTTTATCTGCTTTTGTTTTGAAGATTGTCTTTGAAGCTGTCTTTGGATTTTCCAGAAGTCTGTCACCATGTGTTTGTATTTGATCATTTATTCTGTTATTAGTTATACCAAAAATTGCCTTTGTCTTTTTCTTTAATGCTAAAATAATGACTAGCTTCACTAACTCGTGCATAAAAAATGCCCCATTGAATTCCAAGGTGGGGACTTGGCTGGTCCTGATGAAATATAGGTGCAGGGTTGTACTAATCTGATATTTTGCAAATCCCCCCTCATCTTACTGAAGACCACAAGCAAAACTGGCAAAAGAGGCAAGCAGAAGAGCAGAGAAATCTGGACTAGCAATGGCTTAGGAAATTTTTAGTCTGAAATTCATCAAGAATATGAACGGTCCTATGGCCACTCCACAGCTTTGAGATGCTTATGTCAGAATAGTTCGCTGACTCTTCTCTCCAAAAAGACACAGATGGGCTGGGAAACATAAGGAGTTGTTTTTGGTAGCCCAAAGATGACTGTGGTAGAATGAGAGAAAGGAAAGGCGTTGCCCAGATTCTTAAATATATCTTTAATTATTTCATGGTCTCCTAAAATGTATTTATTTGGAGAATAGCCAAAATTGACAGAATTTTCATTGAAAAAGAAAAAATTATGGAACTTCACAACTGCCTGACATATGCCTGTATAAAAAGGTCATTCAGGCACAATACAGAAGTGAGAGCAGGAATTCAATGAGGGCACAAATTTATGGCAGAAAGTCATGGCTCTTTCATGCCTAGCAGACTAGAGGATAATGCACTTCATGTGGTGAAAGCCACTGCGCCCAGTGGAGCAGGTAGTGGTGTACTGCCCCAGCTTACCATTTGTGATATGTGTTGCAGTGTCAGTGGAGGCATCTATTCTTAGGTTCTCTGTAAATGTGAGTATTCTATCAAGGGTGAGTGTGCAAGTGCTCCTTCTCCTGGTGCAGTGGAATATGAGAGTGTAGGAACCAGTCAGTATGCAAACAGTGGATGGTAAATATAAAAAGCTTAAGCACAATGCAAATGTGTGTAATGAATAAAATGTAGTCTGATATCCATCTCTTGTCAAAGGTCTGTATCGTTATTTTCTCCATTTGACTCGGTGTGCGCTCATTTATTTCTCATTATTTTATCCTACTTTTGTCAGATTTTTATTATATTTATGGATGTAAAGAAATTTTGCAGTCCTTGGGCTGAAATCAGGACAAAAAGCAATTTTTTCACTTATATTTTGTGAGAAAATGGACACAAAATATTAAAAGATGTTTAGTTACAACTGTGTTGCATTTGCTAATAAACTCTAAAATATTGTCTTTATCTGGGAAGTATTATGCATCTGTAGAACAGTAGGAGTATATGGGTAAGTTAAATAAAATTTTTATGTTCAGGATTTTAGAATTTCCAAAACAGGTCCAAGCTTGGAGACAGACTCTTAAAGTTAAAAAACCAACCAAACAAAAAAAACCAACAAACCAAAGAACCCCAACAACAACAACAAAAGCCCGTGGGAAGTGTGTAAAGAATAATTCCCATCACCATCCCAAACATCCCAAATCTATATGGTATATGCTTATTACAGATCAAAATAAATTCCTTGCAGATAATTGCCATGTTAGTATGCAGGATTAATTCCGGATGACTCTAAATAACAATGTGAATATTAAGATGTCACACAACTAAATGTTTCTATGCCACCCGTGCTTTGAGAATGTTTAGTGTTTTACTTTGCTTATATCTGTAGATTTTTCAGGAAAGGAATTCTAATAATTGACCAAAGTCTCATTTCGTATTCCCAGATCAGCTGAGTAACTGATTTTCAGCCTTCTCCAAGGTGAGTTTTGTGCAAGTTTTAACCTGCATGCATTTTTGATACATTTGGAAATTGACTTTCATTTCCTGCATGCCTAAAATAATTCCGTGTCTTGTTAGATTAATGCCATACATCATATTTACCTTAATAAGTTAAGAAAATGTCTGCAGAAATGTCTCCCTTAGAGCTAAAACTGGAATTGGGTCTTAAAGATTAATCAGTTAGTGGGTAACTTGCATTACATAAGGTGGAAATACGGGCTGGAAATAATCACGTTTAAAACAGCATAGTTATCCCTTGATATGATGTATTTTCATATGTTAATAATCTTTGATTTTAAACTTGGGTAATTGCCACTGGGCCTAGCACATGAAGTCTATTTTTGGTTTCTTCGGAAAATAATATTGAATTTAAACCCAATTAACGAACTCTTAATCTGTCACCTTCTGTGGTTTCCTGCTCTGCCTTGCAATTGTGTTAAATGACATGCATGCCTGCGGCAGAGACCAGGCGACTGTTTTTCCCCAAATACTTTATGCAATAATTTTTCATTGGTTTGTTGTTTTACTTCCTCCAGTTGCAAATACGTGTGTATAACCAAATGATACCCTCTCAGGCTATTTCATGGTTCTTATGGAGAACAGTAAGGGGAAGGAATGATATTTTTTCGTTGAAAGACACCCTGCAGAATGGAGACATGGATTGAAGCTCCAGGGAACTAAATGTAAGTTAAAATTTTGAATGTCAAATTTGCTATTTCAACCTCTCCCTGTAAACCAAAGTTTAAGTGCAGCCTAACTCCCAGTTGAAACAAAGAGCTAGTTAAAGCAGTAGAAATTTGTGGTTTAAACTTACACCAACATAAGGTTTGAAATATTTTGTTGAACCTTTGCCTTAGTTCCAGTTCAGATTCGTAGTAGACTACACAGAGGAGTTCCGTGTGATTATTGGGTACAGGATGTGATAGCCCCCATGCTTTCCTCAAAGATTAGGAGTTCACTTGAATTTAGCCTGTGTGACCCATCCTGCCTGGCCAGAAGGAAGAAGAATGAGTAAACATTTTTGGTACCTCTCGTAATGTTGTACTGCCGAAGACCATAATCGGGATTTTGTAAGTGCAATCTGGCATGCGGAATACAGTGTCCAACATGCCTAGCTGTGAGTACTGTTGAAATGCCTGCATGGATTTAGATATGAGATGTCTGGTACGATATCTTCACATCCAAGGAGAAATTTCCACTGACATGAATGGAAGTATTCAGAGAAACTAAGGTAACATAGAAAAGTTTTGTCCTTGCAAGGAAACTGTCATTTTGTTGATATCAGAGACTAAATTCGGGTACCTTAGATACTAACTGAAGAAAATTTTCTTATTGGGGATGTTAATAAGATGTTTAATCCCACCCTTATAAGCATCTGCATAAGTCTTTTTTCATACGTAAGGAGCTTGCGTGATTACTGTACTACTGAACTAGTTTGTGTTAATAATCTTGCCTAAAGTGTATTTGTCTGACCCTGTCCTCACATCTGCAGACTTGACGGTGTTCGCTTTACTGTGGTGAGATTGTGACATATGTTTTCCTGTCCACTGCATGCTTATGACACTATCAGGGAGATAAATTTATCTTAACTTCCCTTGCAAAACTAATGCATGCGGGGGATGTTCTTCATCAGACCTGGATTTTATCTACAAGTTGAAAAGAATAAAAATATAGCACTTAAAAGCACTGTTTGCCTTCTCAAAGGGCTGCAGGAAGCCTCTTTGTAGAAATTGTAAATCTTTTCAAACAGCTTTTTAAATGTTTTGTGTGTGTGTGTGAGGACTTTGTCCTCCTGGTTCCTTTATGTAAAAAGCAGGCCCTGTAAAACAGGAAAAAAACGCTTTAAAAGTTTTGCTGCAATATATTTCTTTGCCTAGGAGCATGGAGGACTTTATAATATACTTCTTGTTTTGCTCCTTTATCTTTCACAATACATTTCCTGGTCCTTGGGCTCTGTCAGAGGGAGTGGTGATGTTCTTGAGATGCATCCTGCCAATACTGGGTCAGATGGTTAATAGTGTTAGATTGGGGAAACCATGCTGCCTGTTTCTCATACCTGTTTTGCATTTATATGAGCCATTGTTCTGTGTGGCTGAAAGAAGAGCCCCAGCTGAAAAATACCTCCCTTGCAAAGCATTCAAACAGTTTTAAACAAGCATTTGGCTGGTTTTCAGACTGCATCCTGCTGTAATTTCTGTCCTTCAGGGAGGGGGGAAGGTTCTCCTATATAATTATAGCTGACATTTAGCAGCAATACAGGGATAACTATGGAGGGAAAATTTTTTCTACAGAATACATATAAAAGCAAAATACATTTTGAAAAATATATGTGTTAGAGGCTTTTTTTTCTGAATTCTCTGTAGAAATACCAACATGATTTGGAAAATATTATATGAAATTAGAATAATGTCATGTGTATTCATGCAGTGTTTCCTAATTGATCCCTGCCAAATTACACTGTGCAATTACAGGTTTATTCATTCTAGAATAAAACTTAAGAATTGCTAATCTACCAGTCTCACATTAGAAACTGGTAATATGTTTTCTTTATTTTATGATTACATATTTCAGGTTACACATGACAAATATTTTGCAAGGACAGCATGACTTCCAATTATCCACAACCCTGAACAGATGAAGGAGTTGTAGACTGTTAAAAGCCATGGAATAAAGAGCTTCTGGCAGGGAAAGAGAAATTTTTCAGAATATAAAAGTTATCACCGATGAAAAGATTTTATGCGCTATATCTCAAAATTGGGAGTGATTTATAGTGGTAAATACTTCTACCGGTTCAGGAATGGACTTAGCTCTCAAGCTGGGAGCTTTCTGTCTGTCTTAGAGCACCTTGTTTGTTAACTAGCAATAATGATACCAAAAAAGAATTCCCCTGCCCACCCCCTGCAAGGACATAAGAAAGCAAGCTTTGACTTAACTTCTGCTGCTTTTCTATGATCATCAGTTCAAAGAATTTCTTTTCTGATCAGCTAAGATTTCTTAACCATTTGTGGACGGCAGTTGCTTAACCTTTTCACAGGCCTTACCCTACCTGAGTTGTAAAAAAATTACAGAGGAAGTGTCTTTCAGTAGTAGCAGTGAATGGAATTTAAATCTTCTGGTTTGAGTACCTGTCATATCTGTGGTCATAGTCAATGGGGGAGGAAAAGGGCCCTCCTTCAAAGGATGGTTCAGAGCACTTAGATTTCTATTTGAAATGTTCTTTGGAGAAGGCATTGTCTCTCATTATGGCAGAATTAATTAGGGTTACTAATCCCCTAATCTAGTACCATCAATACCCTCTGATAGCTTGCAGAAATAATTTCAAAAGCAGAGAAAATTTAAGGGGGAGAAAAGTAATTTATCAGGCAGAAATTAGACTTGCAGTCTAAGTGACAGGAACACCTCAGTCTTTGTGCCAAAAACTGTGAATGAATTTGGGGTTTTCTCAGTTCATCTTCATGTCACTAGGGATATATGTACTTTATTATGCACGATGGGCATCACTTTACTGACCTTCAGCATATAGTGTATATATGAAACGTCCTAGAAAAAAGAGTGATTGGGTGTGATTTGAGGTGTTGTGGGGAGTGAAGCTGAACAGCATGGGGGGCTCATGGGTATAGTACGTATAAGAATGTATAGTATGTATAAGAATGAGAACTTCAGCAGGGCCATAAGAATTTAAAAAAAGTGAAAAGGCATAAGACAAAGTATGGAAAGATAATCATGTAAGTTCCCCTTTTTAAACTGTTTTCTGCAAGCACATGTTCATCCTGTCCTGGGAATTTGGGTAAGCCCTTTTAAGCAATCACCACAACACAGGTGAAAATTTTTGCCCCTTAGCTGAGACATGATGTATTTCTTCTATGGTCTCGGTCTGTTGCAAATGACAGGCAGGTTTGCCTTCATAGTAGTAACTCCTAAAGAGAAGCAAGCTTGTTTGCTTGGTGTGACATGAATGGTCCACTAGCTGTTGAAATATCTCTGAGGGAAGAGAAGGGAATGGCAGCTGAAATGCGAATACAATGCTGTTATAATCACTAATCTCCTTAGGATAATCAGATAAAAGAGAAGATACATACAGAGAACAATACTTGGAGAAAACAGTTCATCCCAGCTTGTCTTTTTATTCATACTAGTGGGTACAGTCACCACCAAAGCTACAGTTTTCACATACAAATCCATTGGCTCACAAACCAACTGAAAACAGACCAAAAATGAGTTTTCTCCCTATATGTTTCCAGACGTGCATCCAAAATGCCTCACATCAAGATGCAGCTTTATGGTCAGTTTGTACATACATTCATTTGGTCCACAGAGTTTAAAATCAACATCATGCTGGCTACTGTCTGCCCCTAAGGGTACAGTGGTAGAAGAGATAACTGCTTTTTAATTAGTGGTATCAGGGTTGTGTTGATGCAATTTACTACAACTGTGTAGTCTGAGACTAAAATATTCACTGAAAAGCTGTTTTGCATTATTTAAGAATATCAGTATGCTTACATGATACAAATGAAAAACATAAATTTCAAAGAAATTAGACTTTGTTCCATGTGGGCTTTCACAAAATAGCATGGCTCTGAGTTATTTGGAGAAGCTTCAAATAAGCTTTACATATTTGTAAAATGTGTCTTTTATATTAAGCTTTATTTGATCTTTTACTGCATGATCTTCTCCATTTGTCGTCTTCTTCCCCTGCATCCCAGGAAGATGTTGAATTCAGAACAGAAGTGTTAACTGGAGGCAACCCAAAGGTGGAGCTTGTCTTCTAATGGCATAACTTTATTTGATCTTGAAAGGAGTCACACTATATCCTCAGGCCATAGGAGGTCAGGATTTCCTGACTCTTAACTTCTCAAATATGGTTTGGAGAATAAATGCTGGGAAGAGTGGTAGGATCCTGATGACAATCCTAAGAGTCTTTAATATTTTATCAAACACATTTTTTCATCTCATTTTTTACCTAGCAGGAAACAATTTATTTTAGAGTTCGTTATAGAAGTTTGGGGAAACAAAAGAGATCTTGTCTTTCTGGAATACAGTAAAGAATTGGATATGATGTTTCATTGAGAGAATGTTTTCGGAGTGCACTTAAAAGGAATGTAAAATGCTGGCTGGGTACTGCCTTTGGGAGAGGAAGGTGGGGACAAGTAGTGTTCCTCAGGGATCCATTTTGGGATCAGGGTTCTAGGGAAGCACTTCATAACTGTGCATGAAGTACCAGTCTCTGTAACTGTTCAGGCCACCTAGCAAGGAGGCATGCTAGGTGTTGCTTTCTATTTTGAAACTGCATGACTGACTTGTTCATGTTACCTGCTCACAGTAAGCAATCCTTCATTTCCAACTGGCAGCACTTTTTTTTTTTTTTTTTTTGTAGAGCAGCAGTTTCATGTTAGTATGGATCAGGTACCTTTTCACTGTCTTTTGTATGGTACTATATCACAGTGGGATTCTTAATCACTTGGTCTTTTTTCCTCCTCATTTCTCTTTTACGTTTGTATTATGTCTTTCTGTATCTTTTCTGTCTTTCTTTTCTCCTTCCCACTGCTCTTAATCCTTGTAGAATTCATCAGTCTTTGTTTGCTCTGTTGACAATATGTGGAGGGCTGTTCTATCAGAGCTTGGACCAGTACCGCTGAAGATGGTGGAGATGTTTTCATTGAATTTGGTGAGCACAATTCAAAATTGAAGCTGTGACAGAACAAAGGGATAAAGAAAGGGACAATATCTTTGGGTCTTACCAATACCGAGTTCATGGTATCTACTTCATGAAATTTCACTCTCTCAAGGTACTATTTTGTAGGCAGTTATAAATAGTGTCACTACTGGCAGGCTAGCTGGTATGGCCAAACTCGAGCAACTCTATGAGGGAGGGAAATCTGAGTAGCAGACAGATTATGTGCACCTTTTAAATGCCCTCAGGCTCATAGTACTTGGTTTCTTTCCTTAATCTCTGTTACACCTGTATGAAGATAGGTAGTTGACAGAGAAGAATCCTGTAACTGTAAAAAAAAATTCAAACAAAATTGTGATGTTTGTGCCAAAGGTTATTTTCCTTATGATTTTTCCATGCGGTAACAAATTTAAGTTATACTGAACAATGTTGCAAATTCTTGAATGTAACCATGCTGGATTTTCAACTAGTGGAAATCAGTGAAGTTTCACTAATTTTAAAAGGGCTAGGAATATTTATACCAGTTGAAGTTTTGTGATAAGATCAACATATAAACAGCTTCTGAATGTTTAGTTTGCACTAAAGAAAAACAATTAGCTTCATCCTATGTTCGTAAAGAGTTTCCATATGATAAATCATCAACTGGTCTGAAAATCAAGTAATTATTTTATACAAAATGTCTAATTCTTCTGCAGTGATTTAAAGCTATAAATTGGCAAATATGTAAACAGTAGAATATGAATTAATACGTGTAGGTCCTGAGATGTCCTGGAACAAATGGCCTTTTTAAAAACAAAGAAAGAACTCCTCTGCCATAAATGTAGGCTTATGGCTGTTAGAATCATGTCATTCCTCAGACTGGTTGATTATCAAATGTTGGTGTTTATGGCACGGAATTTCTCTGTTCTCACGTGCCTTTTTTTCCCCCTCTTTTTTTCCCGTTCTGGGTGGAAGGAAAGTAAAACAACCATAATGGTTAAGGCAATTAAGTAAACTACCTACAGCTGATACAGACAATGTTCAGAAGTTAATCACAAAATGAGAGGGAACGTGCTCAGAAAATGGAGGCTAAATCTCTCTGTGTATCAGAGAAGAGCTGGATGAGGTCACAGATATATAGGGCAAAACAGTGTGTTTAATTCAGAAAGAAAAAAAAAAAAGGTTGGTTGAAAGAAATCGGTTTGAGTCCAAATCTGGAAAACTATTTTTATCATTTATCTTTCAGCATTTTTCTCCTCTGTGCCCTTCCCCTTGTACCATACTAGTCTGGGAGCCCAGCATGAACTTGAAATGCCTTCCCTCACTGCCTAAAATGATAGCTTTTATTTCAGAACGTGGCTTATTATTATTTGATCCTATAACCCTTAAGGCCAGCATTAGCAGTTGGTGTCAGGAAATCCCAATTCCCAGTGCCAAGGGGTTAATTGCTTTTTACCGTTTGATCTTTTTATACCCACTTTATATGCTACCTGCCCCTTTTGCCATCTCTAGGAGGTACACATACTTTTCTTTGCTGGCCTACTTCCTGAATCTCCCCATAGCTTTCCCTACTGCTGCCTTGCCAATTTTACATTACATACTTTTCAACCAAAAAATTGCAGTTGACCTGATTTTTTTTTCCTTTTTACGCTTTCCAATTTTCCTGGCAGAAAAGATGCAGCGTACTGTCATTGTATTTCTAGGAACTGAAACAGATAGATAGGATGGACACATGATATATTAAAAAGAAAAGTTGAATATGTATAGAGTTATGAAACTGGACTGCTGATGTGTTAAGTCCAAATAGCTTTGTTGCATAATGATAATTTTTATGTCTTTTTAAACAATAGAGCTGCGGTGTGTGGGGTGGGGGGGGGGTGGGGAGGAGGAAGCCCTCAGAATTAAATCAAGACATCTCAGATTTTATTGCTAAGTTAGGTAATCATATCTGCAAGCAAAACAGATGATCAGGTTTGTCAGAAATATTTGCCTTGTCAAGGTTTACCCTACATTCATTGAAAATTTTGTTTTGTCACCAGGTTACAAGCGTAATACATCGATATCTTTAGGGTTGCTTGGTTTAAAATAACAATTGTATTTATATTTTGTTCATACTCCACAAAGCTAGCAGTCGAGCTGATTTTCTCCGTAGTGTGCTTTTTTAAATCCTTGCAACTGTTTGTAGGCAATTCAAATTTTGTGACATACTTCAGTTTCCTTAAGAAAGTGACGTAATATTCAAAATAATTGAGAAAATAAAAAACCCTATTTCATAGATTTTAATGGTTACAATTCTGAAAAATGCTTTATCTCCTGGATTTTTAATGCCTTTGAAACTTTAGTGTGCCACTCCAACTTTCAGATTTTTTAAATAACTGTATTGCCTAGTAAAGTAAAACAACATAAATAGGGAGGAAACTCGAACAGTATATCTGTAGAGGAATGGTCAATATCAGGTCTTCGGTACAAAAACAAGTAGTTTGGATGGGGGAAAAGAAGTTCTAGTTTGAGCACTAGAAATTACACACATTTCAGTGTATTTGTGTCTCGCAGTAAATTGGTCTCAGCTTTCAATTTTTCCTCCAGTTTGTGATTTTATTAAATTTCTTCCATGAGGATTACCTTGTCTGACAGAATGGGAACTCGGACATCAAGATTTTTCCTCCAGCCGGGTGCTTGGGTCTTGTCACTAGTCTTTCAGGCTACCTCTTTTTCACAACAGCAGTAGATATTTGATTCTCTTGAAAACCTTACTCATACTCAGGTTTGATAAAAATGTATTGCTAAGGTAGAAAATTATTTTTTAGGAAGAAGTGAGAGGGAGTGAAAGAAGCATGCAAAAACCTAGTGCATTCATGTGAGATTTATTGACTTCAGAAAACAGATTAAAAATAAGAGTAAAGTTTTAGCTTTTGTGGATCATGATGTGTTTAAAGCTTAGCTATATTGTGCTAGTTCTTTGAAACATATTCACTAAGTCTGTGCAGGTCTTTCAAAATGTAACTTGAGGCAAAATTTACGTGCTCTTGAATTTTAGTGTGAAGATAAAAACCTGCAAAGATCATTTGAAAATCCACATGGGAGTTATGAACTTCACAGACCTTTTATGCTGGTGAATTTTGCCTATTTTGAGTTCATTTATCTCCTCCTCAGCTACAATTTGCTTCCTCTGCAGGGAGAGGAACTAATTCTTTAGCACCTTAGAGGTGCCTGTTGTTTTCATCCTGGCACTTGCCTTTAAGAGGCCACAAGGATAGAGCCTCTTTTCAGCGATGCAATTGCCTGTCCTCTCTCCAGCGCTGACCTTTCTTCCAGCTCTGGTTCAGTGGTCAGAGTACAGGGATTCTCATTCAGGTGCTGCTATGCTAGATCCTTCTAACTCTGGGACTGAATGGTGCCTTGAAGAGCATATGGCCCTGATAGGGCGTTGGGAATTCCGTTAAGCTTGCATACTGCCTACAACACTTTCTCTCTTTAAAAGATGAAAGACTTTGATATAGTACGGTCCTTTCCATTTTGGCTGCTTTTGACTGCAGGAAGGAGGGGCATCTTAATGTATGTGGGCTGACCATTGGTTTTTACTGTCTCTCAGGATATTGCATGAGTAAAGTCAGAACTGGCTCCTCTCTACCTAAGATGAAAGTTAGAGTGATAGTGGTTAAGTAAAGCTTTTTATTATTACTTATGTAGTTCTAAAAAAAGAAGGAATAATGAAAATAAAGTAGTGATTTTTTGAAGGTAGGTGCCCTGTGGCCTTGGCAGATAAGTTTACTATTTTCCATAGATTGTAATAGTGTCTGGAAGTAGACTCCTTCAGTGTGAAAGCAAAAAAAGCCAAGCCCCATCTTACAGCCATTTCTGAGAGCCGGCAGAAAATAGTACTTCATGAATGTTTATAAATAAAATATATATTTCTGACAATATAATCCCCATCTTAAAAATATTTTCATCTTGGCTGCCTTTGCAATGGGTCAAGAATCAGGCTTCTAATACCTTTCCCATTCATTATCCTGACTTTTATCTCACTACACAATAATAACAGGCATAATTTCCCTTAGACACCCATAAGTTTTGCTGTTAGAGGAGTGTAATTGCTGTGTCTTCAGATCCTTTGTGGATGTCAGTATATTTTCTCCTCAAAATGCAAACTGAGAAGTACAGTTGGTAGAAAAAATATGGGGAAAATAGAAATGTTTCAACTTCTTGATGCAATATTTCATATCTTTCATGTTGGTGTAGCTCAACAAAATTGTTCATTACATTTCTTTTCCAAAGGGCAAATTTAAGACTTCATTTTCTAAAAATCTTTATAAACTGGTCTGAAAGGTTGCAACAAAAGTTATAGTAGAGAACTTTTTTGGACTGACAAAGCCAAAAAATAGAAAGAACAATAGTGAGTTAGTTGTTTACCAGAAATGCCTTGCTCAGTCCCCAAGTTGTTTTTTCAGTGTCATGGAGCTATACCTTTTCAAAAAGGTGAATATAGGGAGAGATTTGTGGAGTCATTGGGAAAGCTTTCTGTGAGTTCAGAGGGTTATCAGAGGTGGATACTCATCCCGCCAGGCTTCTGGCTCTTAGCTAAACCAGAGCTGCAAATGGATTTATGATAAACTGTCCTCTAAATAAATAACAACAAGTCTGAGCCTCTGAATGACCTACTTATCTCTTTAGCCTTCAGATGAGAAAACAATACAGAAAACACTGCTGGTAGAGGAAAAGAGAAGGTGAGGCGCAGTACTCTTCCACTGCATGTTTAATCTGCTCTTCTGACTACTTCCTCGGACCTTGATAAAAGGATTTTAGTTATTTATTTATTTTTGCCATAGTAGCAGATTGCAAGTTACAAGATCAAGGTACTTCTCAAAATCTCTGAGTTTCTGTGTGCTTGAAAGCCAAGGAGAGACCTACAGGATTTCCGTGGACTATAAACCTCTCTATTGTGTGCCACATTTGCACTGTCAAGCTATTACCTGAAGTGTCTTGTACCTATTCCGCTTTTAAATTTGACTGTGACCTCTTATTGTTTTCATTCCCATGACTTCTTTGCCCCTCTTGTCCAATTTGAAGGACGTCATACCTATCTGGCACCAAATGGTTCCAGTACTCAGGAGCTTGAGTAAATGTTACAAACTAAGAGCAGCTAATTAAAAATCTGTAGTGTTGACATCTGTTTAATATATGCAGTATTTCCAGAACTTGATAGCAGACCACCTTACAGTAGCAAAGGTCTAAGTCAGACTGTTTAAATAAAGTAATAATGAAGTATAGTGATATAGTTGTAAACTTGGAGCTGTTCCAAATGGAGTCATAAAGTGTGCTAATTGGTTCTGATAACTGGAATGCAGTAAAAGTCAAATTTTACAACAGTGACTATTATACAGTGGAATTAACTCAGCTACTCTGGAGATTTTAAATATACCTAGCCATTAAGAGGCAAAGTCACAAGATTATAGGGAATTTACTCAACTAACAGAGAGATTGACATGTCCATTTTCATCGCTGAAGTTTAAGATAACAAGAACAACTTAATTAACATATTTAGTTAAATGAGGGGAATGTACAATGCTATTTGTTTGAACAAATTAGTAGTACCTACAGGCTTGATTAGGTGACGTGTTGGAACTTTACCAAAAATTTAAGTAATTATTTGAGTCACTAGTTAATAGATGAAAATATTTAATTAGTTGTACTATCATTATTTAATCAAAGTTAGGAGCACCTTAACTTCATTAAGTTCATTAAGTTAATAAGAGGTGTAGAGATTACTGCTTTGATAGTGTTGAAACACCTATAATTTTTAAGACTATAAAATGCAAGCAAAATCATTTGGCCCCAAAGTAGTAATCTCAGTGAAATGCATCACAAATGTCACACCTATTTAATATGTTTCTGTAAATTCTAAACTAAAAGGAACTCTTAAAGGGTTTCTACTTCAGTGGCTACTGTTACTTGAGGCACTCCATTTTCTGTGGCAGCAAATTCTCAATCCGTTCAAACCTTTTTTCTACTAAAGGTTTTTTTTTTAATATTACTGGGATTGATACAGCATTTTTTATTACAACAATGAAAATGTCACCATTTGTGTCATCCCTTCTGTATCTGTAAGATAATGATTACTGGAAACTGAAAATGAACAGACAGGTCAGTTAGCCGTGGTCATCAGATCCACTGTAGTAGTCTTACCAACTTAGAGCACTGCCTGCCCAGTCCTATATCCCTTCTGACAATGGGGAATACAGGCTTGGAAGGAAAACACAAAATACCCTTTACTGGACAGTTATACTAAAAGCGGTAGATAGGGAGCATTTGGGTGCTCCCCTGTTATTCTCTGAGACTGTTCTAATCTGAGCTAATTCTCTAACATGAAACTCAGTGTTAGTAGTTTAATTAAAGCCAGCTATGCTCTGTCCAGTCTGCCCTGGTGTGTAGCTCAGTGGTGTGCGTTGGAACAGAACTCTGCTGGACTTCACAGGATCTGTTCTCTGTAGAGGTGTCTGCTACTAATAACCTGTTTCTGAATGCGGAGGAACTGTCAGGTATGGAGAAAATACATGTTGGAGAAGGAAGGCAAGTAGTAGATGCAAGCAAGAAGGTCTTTTTCTTTAAGTCTCTGAATTCTCCATATCTGAAATAAAAAAAATAATCAGAAGAATACAATTTAAAAGATGATTAATACAATTTAAAAAGTAAATGTTAAAAAGAGACAAGCATTTTATGCAGTTGTCGTCTTAAGCTGTACTGAAGCAAATAAGAAGATAGCTGTAATAGACAATTCCCATTAATAATTCAATTGGAAACAGGTGCAACAGTTGAAGTATTTAAACTGCACAAGCATGGTGTTAGTTTAGTATCAATCAACAGCTGTGGAGTAATTGCCCTTTTAAAATGTAGTTATGAACTTGCTGGCAACAACAACAGTCAGCCAAATGTATGCCAATGTTGCTGATTTGATACTCGGATCACCAACAGATGCTCAGAAAGACAGGTTTTCCATTGATAACTGAATTTGTGGGTAGCTTTTTTGCAAACACGTTATTGTAGAAATGATCAGCTAATAAAATGTGTTGATTTAGTCTGCTAAATTTAGATAAAATCTTACCTTTTTAATGCACTAAATGGTCAGTAATATTATGTGAAAGGAAACCTTGTGCTTGTTTTTAAAAGAAAATATTTGCATTTAAACATTGCAGAGCTAAATGGAGGTATTGTAAAAGGAATCTCATTCATATCAGATTTACTATAGGGAAATCTATATATAGATGCTTATATGATTCTTAAGAGGTGCTGAGGTAGCAGATGCAAAATTGTTGTAAACACTGTCATGCAGTGTACTGCCAGAAAATATAATATAAGGCTGGACAACATCAGTTGTCTCCATGTGTGAATAAAAAAGAGAAATGCAAGTTTATTGAGCTGTTTATTGAAAAGTCTGGAAGGAAACGATAAGCTTTAGAGTGTGAATTATTTTAAACTATGTAGTTAAAAAGGCTTCTGGAGGAATTCTGCAGGATGTCAGCAGAAAAGCACATTGTCAAGACCTCGAATGCTTTTCAGTGATGTGATCACTAGAAATTAAACACGGGAGCTTAGTGGGGGAAAATGGGGCAGTAGTGACCTTTTTACAGAAAAGGTGCACTGTGATCAGCTAGCCCTTGTCCTCGTATTACGAACCGAAACCTAGGCTTTCATTTGCTTCTCTGGCACTAAAATGGAAGAGGACAACATTGGTTAATTTGAAATGCATATTTTTATTGCTGGTTTGTTAGTATGTCATAGAGGTAAGTACAGTAATAAGGTGGTCGGAAAAACTGTGCATTAGTTTTCTGAGAAACCCAAAGACTCAAGTTGTTGAGTCTAAGCTCTGCAAATCTTTATCGAAGCTGGAGTTATCTTTGCTAGGATATATGTTGATTTACTGTTAAGAGTGTGTAGAAGAGTGCAACTGCTAGGTATTCTGCAGTATCATGGGCCAGAAAGTATTGTTTCATTTCCAACGTGAAACTATCTGCATGAATTTGTAAAAAAGTACTAAGTAGAAAAGACATGATTACAGGAAATAATGCTTCATTTTATGTTAAAAGCTGCTGGGTCTTGCACTGTCCTTAGTGATCAAGAGGAAAGCATAGCGCAGAGATCCTGTTTCATTTGATTCCAAAGATCACCTCTCTAGAACAGAGTGTGATAAGATTTCAAAGCAGCGGGTTCCCTGGGATTGCTGCGTCATTCTGACTGCCATTCTTCTGGGAAAACTGAGAAACCAACTGCTGCCATATTTTCACCTCAGTGATAAAAAATGTTGAGAAAGCTGTTTAGGAGCTCTCTTCTGTAACCTTCATTTGTTCCTCGCTAAGAGTGCACTGCCTGGCCTAAACACTCGTTTGTCCTGAGGCTCTGTAAGCTGCCTTCCCTGTCTTGACTGTGAGGCTCACCAGAACTGCATCAGGAACAAGTCACTGTTTTGCAATGATCAGAGTTATTCTTTTGGAAGAGCAACTGGAGAAAGATGTTTTTTGTAAAGCTTACAGGAAGCCTTCTCAGTTTCCTCTCACCTTGCCATCTGCAGAACAAAATGGCTGTGATTGCTGAAATTCATTCCTTATACCCATTCTTCTTTTTAGATTTCCACGGCAATTTATTCTATGAACAAACAGAACAACTTTGAATATATATGCAATACTTGAATATATTCTTTGTCAGTTTATTTTCTTTCTTTCTAGTTTCAAGTGATATTAATATAATTTTTCTGATTTATATTGAAATTGCATTATTTGGGGATCTTCCTGAAATTAGTGCTAGTTTTCCTTTAAAATATAGATAAAACACTTTACATTTACAGAACAACAGTTTTAAATTATCTCATTAATTTGTCTTTCTCAACCTATCATTTTTTATATCTCTTAAAAGACAGATAGTAGTTTAATGGCAAATGTTGATTTCTTTTTACGCTTGTTTAAAAAGACCTTTTGCTAGCAAAATCCTACTTAGTTCAGCATAGTCACCTGACTGCAGGAATCACAGGATATTCTATAATACTTTAAATGTTATCAAATTTTGAACATTTAAAAGAAAATGTCGTTGTGCATGATTCCCAGTTTTTCAGTTTTGGTGAAATATATCAATAGATTCTATACCAAGGCAAGCATCCATGAACTTAGTCTTTGTAGATATGTTCACAGCTTCTCCCAGGTACTCCAACTGGAGCATCAGGTGAATGCAGCTGTAGGGGAAAAAAAGGTCAGGTAGTATTTGGATGAATATCAGTGAAGAAAAGGGACAGAAAGAATTAAATCTGAATTTCTAATCTGAATGTTAAGTTACTTTGAAGCTGATCTTACAAGAACGTAGGTCCAAAATGTAAAGACGTTACTGGCATTAACAACAAAACATTGCCAGTGTGATGGTGCTGTGGTAGTTGTGTATGAACAGAGTAGGACTTGTTTCTGGTGTTTGAAGGAATGCAATTTGAACAAGAATTTGGTTTTTTTTTTGCTTACTGCCTGAATGAAAATGTATGTGAGGTATAAAATCAGTTGATTATTATAGAGGATTTTCAAGATTATAACTAAATAAACCCTCTTTGGACAGTTATATTTCAGCAGCTTTATTTCAGCTAATTCCCCTGCAAAATAAACTGTATGGTTTTGAAGAAAAAGATGGGGAAATGCACCTCTATATTGGAAAGAAGTGATGCTGTTTTTCTTCTTTCTGATCTCTTTTTATCTTCTATCCCCCACTTCTGTTTTCTTTTTCCTCTCAGGCTACAGATACAGTGCAGAATAGCGATGAGGCAAAATTCAGCATAAATTAAGGTAGTCATTTGCAGATAACTGCTTTGGTCTCTAATCAGCCAAAGAGTGTTCATTTTCAGTAGATGAAATTGATTCTATTCCATTCTCTGTAGGTTCCATATGAGGCAATATCTGTTCTCTCTCTCTCTCTTTTTAAAAAGCACATCTTGGTGTTACGTTCTCTTTCATCACTACACTGAGTGTATAGCTTCTCTTGTTTCTAGTTTTCTCTCTTTTCTGTTAAAGATATTTAGTGGAAGTTCAAGGATTCAGGGCAGCTACTAAACTGCAAAGATCATGCATAAGCCTTGCATTTGCCTTCAATCTATATTTTGTAAATATAAGATAGTCCAGATTACAAAGAGGTGTGAGTTGTGGAGCTCTGCTCTTATCTGTTATGGAATACAAGCCAGTTCAGAAAAGTTTGGCTTTACCACCAAACTGCTTGAGTCGAGATAACTCCAGAAAACGTTCTTTATGGTAATGAGACTCTTTGTTTAAATAATATCATCTGATGTTTTATGAATGCCAATTTTTTTCTAAAATAGACATCACTTCTGTGCTGCAGAGCCTCCAGTGCTGTATGGCAGTGGATCAATCACTTCACCTCACCTTTGAATCAATTTTTATTTGCAAAATACTATTTTTTGATAAACTTATCATGGACAATAGCAAGAATTACCAAACTCTCTTTTTTACCGAGTTTGCTGGCAAAAACCCTAACAGCATTCAAACAGAAATGCATTAAAAGGCCATTAGTAACCATGTGTGCTGAAATAAGTAAGAAAACTCATTCAACTAGTTTCATCAATCCATCCTGAAGAATTTAATTGTCTGTATGTGTTGTTGATGGGCTTCTACCAGTATTAATCCTCATATGCAGTCAGTTTTACAGGGCCAGGTTATGTTGACTTTGCTGTGCAAGTGCAGATGGGTTGCATGCTCTATGTGATGTGTTGGACTTGCTGGACACAAATAGCAGATCTGATGAGGATGTTAGACTTATCATCAGACTTTCCAATGTGGACAGGCATACATTTTTAAGTACAATGAATTCCTTGGTCATAAGAACCCAAACCAGATCAAAAGAAAACCCTTCTGAAGTATAACTTCTTCTAAGGGGGAATATGACTTCCATGGGGGACGTTGTAACTGGAAAGCTCAAGCTTCATCATGGTTATCAAGAAGTGGTCTAGCTGTAGACAGAGCAGTATTGGTACCATTCACGTGGGGATCAGTACCATTCATTTTCCTGCTAATAATGTATTCTCTTCCTTTTTGATTAGAGGGTCCTAATAGTTGAAAACACAGCCTGACTCAATACTGACCCTAAGACTGATCTTATAGTAAGATATCTTGTTAGGAACTCAGCTGAGGTAATCTGGGACTTAAATCCTTTAGGCTGTGAAAATACATTAGGACTGGGCCAAATAGCTTCACTCCTCCTTTCAGGCTTACAACTCCTATCTAGCAAGCAAGGGTCGCTTTTTTCCCCTTCATTTCTCAGACCCTCTGAATCTTGCTTTACTATAGGGAAACTACCCTGGCTAGTCTTGTTCTCTCCCTGCCTAGAGGCGTTTGCTATTCCCTGATGTTTCCTTTATTTTTTTTATGTACAAAATAAAGACTGAATATAATTTCCCCTGATCTAGTTGGTCTTTCTGTGCATTTCTACAGTGCCAAGGACAGCAGAACTCCTGTCTTAGTTAAGGTCTAAGTGTGTTACTGTCATCTCTAAGTTCTAAATCAGCCTCTAAATGACTCACTTCCTAGAAAAACCTCTCTGTCCTCTAGTGCAGTTAAAAATAGGGATAATATTTTGATATGTTTGCATAATATTTTTCCTCTTCAGGATGCATGTTTTCATGTGAGTACTGTGAGAAGGTATAAACTTGCAAATTTCAGCCTAAATGAATGATTTCATTCTACAGGCTTTAGAAGCTCTACAGATAATTACTACACCTACCTGTCAGCGATGGCATGATGTGACGGAAAGCCTAATTTATAGAAGGGGTCTTGTGAATTTCTCTAGAAGCTTTCAAGAATGAAGATGCAGGAAGAAAAAGCTGTCTTTGCACATAAATGGACTTTGACTCTTCTTTTCTATTTCTCTTTGGATAGTTTGTAGGACACTTGCTAGAACTCACTACTACTTTGCAGTTGGTGTTATGACTGTGAAGTAGGTACGTCTTTGAATGAAAGGTCAGAAACAGCTGGAATTTAGTGTTCATTTTCACGTGATCTCAGTTACACAGGATTGTGTTGATGCAAAAAGATATATCTGAATAAGAAGCTTTTCAGATGCCTTAAAGTTTGAATGTGGAAATATCCTAGTTACTTACAGTTCTGATTTTCAAAGACTTAAGGGTTTTGCACAAATACATATGTGGTACTGCTTTAAAGGAAGCATAGCTACAAATGGCAATATTTATTGTCTCCTCTTCTGGACAAATGCTCAAAGGATAAAATATCAGGTAAAGTAAGTAAATTATATATACTAAATCACATTTTTATTGATACATCACAATCCATTTTCAGTAATATATGTTCTATTAATTCATATACATGATCACTAAATTAATTTGCTATTTTTTTGTGTTTAGTTAAAACTATTAAATGAAAGAAGGAAACATAATAATTGGGACAAGAATGAAATTTATATTTCCCTGCCCTAGGATAAAATTCTGTTTCTCCTCTTACTCTTTGTGAGCTTGCTTGAGTTACACAGAATGAAAACTAAAATTGGTCTTCAAATTATTTACTTACCTTGCTTCTTTTCTTGGCTATATTTCCTTTCTAGAACCTGTCATCTAAAGTGTTTCCTCAGCTCCTCATAAGTATGTCATCTTCACACCTTCATGTAAGACAGTTGTCTCCTTCCCTTACTTCCATAAGTATTTTCCTTTTTAGACCTACAAAATTCAGCTCTTTACCCATTTTCTCTTACTTAGGTTCCTTTTCTACTATCTGATGTGAATGTTTCCATGCTATTTGATTAGTATTCTTGGCAGACTTTCTTAACTTTGCAATTACACTGGGAAGATGATGTTATTGTTGCTTTTTTTGGCTCTTTTGTCTTTAACCTCAAATTTATTGGAATGTCGTTCTCAACGGTCTCTTTCTGTTATGATGTATCATTATACAGTTTTTATTTACCAACATGTACCTCACAGTTTTATATGTAGCTTTTAATAGGCAATCAACCGTAGTAACTCTCCAGTTAACTGAAGTGATTGTTTCAGGAACTAAACATCATAATTATGTGTTCAGCTTGAAGTTCTCCATTTTGCTCTGTACTACCCCTGTGAAGAGGTTTGCAGATGATTTTGGATAGCCGAGTTGAAGAAGTGAGTTTTAGTTAAGCTCTTGTGACTGAGGCTTATGGTCACTGTGGCCTGATTGATGCTCTGTGGGATCTTCTGTGACTAGCAGTGAACACAGCTTTAAAATGCTTGTAGGAATTTGTAGGGACCCTAGGACAGACATGAGAAAATGACAAGCTTCCTCTAAGCTTTCCTTTTGCGCCAACAGCTTTCAGAGTCTACTGAACTCATCCCCCAAACATGCTGAAGCTCTGATCATATAGTCATAAAACAGTCCAGGTTGGAAAGGACCCTGAAAGATCACCTGGTCCAACCTTTTGTGGAAAAGGGAGCCTAGATGAAATTATCTAATACCTTGTCCAGTTGTGTCTTGAAAACCTCTGGTGATGGGGACTCTACCACATCCCTGGGGAGGTTGGTCCAGTGACTGATTGTTCTCACTGTAAAAAATTTCTTTCATATATCAAGATGAAATCTCTCCTGGCACAACTTGTACCTGTTGTCCCTTGTTTTCTCCTTGTGGCTCCCTGTGACAAGAGACCCTCCGTTCTTCTTGTAGCCACCCTTTATGGACTGGAAAACAGATTTGTTCCCCCCTAAGCCTTCTCTTCCCCGGGGTGAACAGACCTAACTCTTCAGTCTTTCCTCAAAGGGCAAGTTCTCCAGCCCTTTGGTAATATTTGTGGCCCTCCTTTGGACCCTATCCAGTTTTTTTGAATTGTGGAGACCAGAGCTGGACACAGTGCTCCAGCTGCAGCCTGAGAAGTGGTGAGTAGAGGGCTGTCGTGGTTTAACCCAGCAGGCAGCTAAGCACCACACAGCCATTCTCTCAGTCGTCCCCCCCGCCCCCGCTGGGATGGGGGAGAGAGTCAGAAAAAAATTAAAACTCAAGATAAAGACTCCCCCCCTTCCTTCTTCTTCCCCCAGCTTTATATGCTGAGCATGACATCATATGGCTTGGAATATCCCCTTGGCCAGTTTGGGTCAACTGTCCTGGCTGTGTCCCCTCCCCTCCCAGCTTCTTGTGCACCTCCAGCTTCCTCACTAGCAGGGCAGTATCAGAAGCTGAAAAGTCCTTGACTTAGTGTAAGCACTGCTCAGCAACAACTAAAACATCAGTGTGTTTTCAACGTTATTCTCATACTAAATCCAACACACAGCACTACACCAGCTGCTAGAAAGAAAATTAACTCTATCCCAGCTGAAACCAGGACAAGGGGTCAGCTGGGTATATTCTCCTTTTGACCTGCTGAAGTAGACTGTGTTGTTCTAATGAGAGGTGAGTGATAAATGTGCTTATAATCACCTGTTATGAGAAAAAGGTTTATAACCTTAGTTCTCAACGTAAGTCTATCTCACTTGGTTTCCAAAACCAGGACTACTTTCAGTTATGAAGTACACATTAATTCTGCACTATAAATGGGTCATATATGCGTGTGAGAGGGAAATAATGTGGTAAGTATAAAAATAAATTTATAGCACCTAGATTGCATGGTGACTGCTGCTCCATAAATATCTTCAACTAAAATTAACATATTTCAGGTGTAAGTGGAAATATATCTGCAAATGAAGGGAGGTGACCAAAAATAAAAGTGGAGGAGCCTGTCTAATGAGAAAATACTGAAGAGGATGAAACTGCATGGTTTCACAGTCCCACGTCCCAGCACAGTTAGAAAAGTAAATAAAACTAGAAAGGAGTTATCACAATAGTCAACATTAATCTTTGTTAAAAGACCCATTTGTAGTGCCACGGAATGGTTTTGTATTCCAGCAGCACTGCGGCAATCACCAGCATTACTGATAAATCAGTTCAGGCTACAAGGTCAATATCCTCTGTGATGAAGTCTGTTTGCACCTAAAGGAGCAAATGTTCCAAACTTTATTTCTTACAAAGTCACACTTAATTGCTGAATCAAGCATTTGACTTTGGAGTTATTAGTTGAGTGGGATTGTCTGAATCCTCTCCAGATTTCACTCTGGAAGAATGTGGAATGTCATAAGATACAAACAATGGATTTCTGATACTTAAGGATGTTTTTATAAGCTCATAAACAGTCAAACAAAATTGCCCTGAAAATAGCTGCCGAGGCTTGTACCAGTTATGGCTTTGTTAATGGTTAGCGCCGAAGCAATAAAAGAGAAAGGGAACACAGACAGGAAAAGAGGGAAAATTAGAGTTGTGAGAGATGAAACAATGCTTTTTTAATTGAGAAGAAGGGAAAAGAAAAACACTTTCAGAACTTAGTTTAGGAGAATAAAATTTAAAGATGTGTTGTACTGTCATTTCAAGAATCTAAACTTGGCCACCATATATCATTTATTAACAAGATGCAGGATTAACATTAGGTTGTACTATTCCTGTGTACTTTGGATTGTATCACATCAATTTTTATCTCAACATGCATGCGAAAGGAATCCTGAAATGAATCCACAGCTTTCTATTTTTCAGTTAATTTTTTCAGTGTAAGTAGTAGGAAATCACAGGCCCAAGAATGGACATGCTTGTTTATGAGGTTTGGGGCTTTTCTGTTTCGTTGGGTTCCCCCCCTCCCCGCCCCCCCCCCCCCCCCCCCCCCCTTAAGGGGGGAGGTTTTGTGGCTGACTATATTATATTATTATTCATGCTGCCACATGTGTGTATTGGGCACCACCTCAGTGGCCTACCTAATAAGTGTGTGTGTGTGTGCATATATACATATACATACATATACATACATATATATATATAAAAAATATATATGGGTTACTTTTATAGCAGATTTTGCTTCTGTCTTGGACAGGCCGGAACTTTTTTTTTTAAATTATTTTCCCTTTCTTTTTGTATACACCTAATATACTAGGTAGCATACATAGCTCATCTGCTGTTTGATAAACTTGCCTGTTTCATATATTCAGTACTATTTAGCTAGTCAGTGAGCAGATCTCTTTTTTCTTTATTCCTCCTCAAAACAAATAATCCACTGACAGAAGCTTAGTAATTGATCTGAAATTGGATGGACAGAACCATCCATACCCAAACACTAGCTCTTTAGTTCCTGTCAGCTTTCGGTCTTCGTTTAATCAATATATTTAGCGGTAATCCAGGAGAAGTGGTCAGGATGGCACTGCCCAGTCTACAACAATTCTGTATATGGAATTTGTAAAATTGGGAATTGATTTTGTCCCAGTGTGGAATGTTTAAAATAAATGAATTAAAATTTTGATCTGCACTGTGGAAAACTCTGATTTAGATAGTATTACCCAGATTCAGACCAGGTTTTTTTTTTTTCTTCCCGGATTGTAGTGGGAAAGTTAAACATACCAAGAACAGCTATAACTATAGAGAATGCTCAAGATGGTAATGGGGAGAGATATTTTTGTCATCTTTATTTTTGGAGTAAATTTCATATGACTGAAAATATCCTGCCTGTCTCCAACAATGAATTTTAATTTTTGGCATCAGGAGTAATAATACATATTTGAAAAGCGTATTGTTTTATAACATATTAGTCCGGACATACAAGTGAAAAGAGAGTTACAGAATGTCAGGAATCTTCTATGACCTCTCCCTTTGTGAAAATATAATTTTTTTTTTCTTTTTTTACAAAGTTACATTTGCAGCATCAGCTCAAATAACAAAATTTTTTGCAATAATTTTTTGAATTATAGAATTGCCTGGAGTAATCTGCTGTTTACTACCTGCTTTTCTATTGTTTAATGCATGTTTTTTCATCAAATACTTGGTAAAATATTTAAATGTAACTCAGAAGAATAACTTTCCCAATTAACTCATATACAATTCTGCTTTTCACATACGGATTTTCAAATGTTTGTTCAGTAACTTTGTGTCTTCAACAAATGGAGAAAACAATCTAGATTGTCCCAAAGTGTCTTGCAGCCCAGTGTTCAGTGTGAGAACATTAGAAACACCCATTCAGGGCGCAGGGCTCAGTAAGCTGTACTGTCTCCTAAGGTCTAGGATTTGTCCTCAGGGGTTCAAATCCATAGTTTCAGTTAACCCATATGAAGAAGGTGTTAAAATAGATGCTGTTTTTGTCCAGGAGAATGTGTGCTGCTTTATTTCCAATCTAATGGACAGACCACACTTGAATTATAGTTTCTACTTAAAATAATTATTTAAGGCTTTGAAAGAATGAATAATGCACCTGTTACATAGAAGAATTGTGTTAATGTTTTAAAGAGAAAATTATAAAGATGGCAATTTAGCCTTTTTTTTCTCCCCAAGCATCAAATAATTTTTTAATTGTATGCTATTAATGCTGTCTCTTAACATAGAGCTACTAAAAAGAATGAGCCAGAAATCTGCAGTTTGGTTGTTGGGTTTGTATTTTGCTTTTGGTTTGGGTTTGGGTTTTTTTCGGGGGACGGGGCAGGGTAGGGTGTGTTTTGCTTCAGCTTTTGGTGTTGTGTGTGTTCCCTTTTCTTTTGAAGTGAACAACTAAAGGTCACTGTAGCAATAAATTAAAGTTTGTTCCTACTGAACAATTTAAACAGCTGACTCCTTGCCTCCCTCCTTTCCTTCTGTACATTCCAGTTATTCATGCAGTATTTCAGCACAGCCAGAAGTCAAAAAGGTCACTGCCTGGGTTACTTGTGTTTTGGTCCACCATGCAGTAGGTCTGCCTGCTGCATTACATTGTCAAAGTTAGCCTTTCTATCGACAAGCGTATTGATTTCCTGATTAATGTACCCCTGTTTTATTGGCGTTTACTACAGCAGACATAATTTTAATGTTTGTATGATCAATAGCTCCATCAACACCAAGAATTCCTACTGTTAGCCTGCACAGCTCTAACTATGGGGAGTTGTATATTTCTTGATAAATACTACAGGGCAGTTGTAAACATTAGAAAAGCAAAGAAAATTGATGTTCTCTGTAGATTCCTATTGTATTTCACCCCTAGGAGAGAATGCAAAAACTTTCAAGTAATTCTCCATAGGAAAGGCAACCAGCAGGTACTAGCTCTCTGGGCTGGAATATAAATGCACGGGAAGTAATTACTTTTAGAATTCCCATTGCGTAGTCACTTCATCTTAAATGTGTAAATACCCATAAGAGAAATTATGGCTTTTATTCAGCTTTATATTAAGAAATGACATTTTAAATACCCTTAGTTAACTTCATTAGAGGAATGGAATTCTGTGGCTGTCATAGATGCTTCTAGACTTGCAGCTGTCCATAAATTACACAAGGTACCTGAAGGCATCTACTTAAAATGTAGCTGAAGCAGGTTTTGTTCTCAGAATTGTAATGGGCTTTACAATCTCCTGCTTGTTGCCAAATAGTTTCTTTTCTTCCTTCTGCCTGCCCACCTGCCCTGTTTCTGTCTTTTAAAATCAGAGAAGGAAAAGAAGAGACTTATTTTTTTTCACTCAGATAAAGTAGTAAACTGAAATAATCACTTTTCTGTTAAGCTTTGCAATTAGGTAATCAGGAGAATGACAATAGATTGTTCCATTTACCAGAAGCTTTGCCTAGATATTTTCCAGATTAGATTCCTTCATTTCATTAAAGTTTAGATTCCCCTTTGGTTAGCTAGTTTCCTTGATTAGCTGAAGGAGGTAGCTCAATGGCATTTTTCAGTAGCTGAGAATGTTCTTGTGTTTGAATATTCCCATGAAGAGCATAATTTTGTATGATCACCCTGGTTAAATCAGTGTTGGATTATCCTTACAGGGACAGGAGGATGACGGCTATTTATTAGGGGGTTTGTGCATTATATAGCTTACAACCTGTTCTTTCAATTAGTGATCAGAACAAAGGCTATGTATCTTGAGAGACCGAGTACCTTCCATTAATTAAGAAAACAGAATGATGAAGTGAAAGCTATCGCAAATTCCCCATCTGCCAAAAAACAGGTACTGTTCCCTAAACTTTTTGTGAATAAGGAATAAAATTGTACTAAAAAAATCCAAGTTTCCAAGCATGCAAGTTAAGTGTTTTGACCTTTCAGTACAAATTTCAGACACTGGAGTGTTTATCACCTGCTGCCAACATTGACATATCCCACTGGATGGACTTCTAAAGCAAAAAAGAATATTAGTGCGATGATTAAATCCACTAAAATTAGAGCTGTGAAGATCACTGTATAAGGTGCTAGTGATAGGCAGCTAAATCTTCTGGTATACAGAAATGAGGTCGGTAAGGAAGTCTTAGTTAGGCATTGGTTTCCCATATTTGTCCATGGAACGGTCTTCAAATATGCCTGTATTCCTGAAATAATTCACCAAACCAATGTCATACAAATCTAGAGATATTTGTGCCTTTGAAAGTTCATGTAGCAGTAGTGAATGTTTGGCTAAAACCATAATAGAATATTACAAGTAGGTGCTGCTCCTGATATCTGTCTCTGTGATTGATTTCCAATATTCAAATATTCAAACCCCGCCTGGACGCGGTCCTGTGCACCCTCCTGTAGGTGTGCCTGCTCAAGCAGGGGGGTTGGACGGGATGATCTCCAGAGGTCCCTTCCAACCCCCACCATTCTGTGATTCTGTGATTTTAATAGCCTATTAATTATTCCACTTGCAGCAAGCCGTCTAGTTTGAGTCACAGCTTTCAAGTGATTTAACTTTTGGAAATTCTTTAAAGACAGAGGGTTCCCTGGGGGGATGCTGATGCTGCCTTTTATGGCGGTGACTTTGGATCCCAACTTCTGTTTCTTCCTCCTCTGTTGTTGAGTAGAGACTTGCTTTTCTGAAGTTTTACTGATTTATTTTGAATGCTGTGGGACTCTCAGTTCTTCCTAAGAGTCTGTCAGAGGATTGCAGTCATCTACCTTCTGGGCCATAGTAGGGCAAAAGGAGTTACAGAGAGGCATGGCAGCTGATGAAGCACTATCTAGGTAACATATATACTCATACTCCAGCGCAGGCTGGGCTCTTTAGGTTCACCGAGGGAAACATTTGTCTGGCAATTTAAGCTTTAAACTAAAGGCTTGTAAGGTAAGGCCTTAAATGCTTGCTTTGATTAGATATTCGGTTCTAATTTTGTGTTTCCTCTATAAATTGTAAGAGTATATAAATATTCATTACCTAATAAACCAAAGTGCACATGTCTGTGTACATCCACTTTTTTGTTAAGTAAAGGATTTTACTGTTTCAGATGAAGATTTGTGTATTAATGTGGAGTGATTTAGTTCAGGTTTCAGGCAGCAATGACCCTTTTTGGTCTTAGGCATCTTATTTAACTTCATTGTGATTTTTATAATTTTCTGTTACATGAGGGTAATTTTGTCCCCATTAGATCCTGGAACAAAAACCTGCTTGGGTAAGTGCAAAATTAATATTACAGATTTTTTTTTCACTGTTTCACCTTGCCCCTTTTTTATGATCCCCTCCAACAGAGGTACCAATCAGAAAGATTTAATAGAAGAAACAAGCTGCCTTTTTTCATAAAGGAGAATATACTCCCTTACAAACAGTTCCAGCAGAATTCGGGAAAAATGGTACTTAAGTTTCATTTTCAGGATTGGTAGTTTATCCACCTTTTTGTCTCAGGGTTCTCCACCATTCTGTTTCCACTTTTTTCTCTTTTTTAAGCAATCACTATAGCAACCTAGTCTTATCTGATAAGCGCACACAGAGGGCAGATACCCATACATGCAGCATAAGATTAAGAACAAAAAAACCAGAGAGCCAGGTAGACCAGTGAGGTACTGTATTAGCCTGTCACACAAAAAATCTGAGCTCAAGCTGCAGTTTTTAAGTTCGTTAGCAGGGACAAATTTTGAGGTGTTGTCCACCTTAGTAGACATTTCAAGTTGTTTGGCAGTTTTGCCTATAAAGTCCTCTCTGGCTGAAATAGCAGTGTAGCTGGTGGATTCTATGACACATAAGAGCTGTATGAAGAATTGATCAGGTTTTAAACACTATTTATTTCCTTTTATTTGTGAGCAATGCAGTGGCAGATGTATTGTAGGGGTAAAATTCTGTATGTCTCTTGACAGCTGCGTTTAGCTATATGGAGACAATATGAGATAGGAAAGGTAGGCTTTAGATAAGTTTTAGGTAAAGGCTTAGATTTGAACTTAACTTAAAAAATTCACAGGCTGACAGACTGTGTCAACCTTTGAAACTTGTAATATCATAATACATGAATTCCAATGACTCAGTTCTTCAATCTTTATTCTTGTTGATTAGTCCTTGACTAATATTAATTGTAACAAAAGACTGCATTGGAATGGAGTAGCATCCAGAGGGCAAAGGAGCGCTGCACATCACAGCCCAGATCTGCGGAGTTAATGAAGCAGTAACAGGCTGTTGTATGAATGAATCACTACAAGGAAATGTGCGTCTAATTGACCTGCTGGGTACTCCCATGTTTTCGTCTCTGTTCAGGAGGAATGTATGAGTGTTTTAATTACATGCTTTTCTGTCCAACCTCTTTCTCCTTGTGCTGGACAATAGAGGACTTTCTATCCCTGTATGCCCCAGGTTTGTTCTTCCAACTCTGTACTGACCAGCCTACTTCTTCCTATATGGTTTGTGTCAGTGAGAGCAGCACTAAGAGCAGGGAAAGGTCAGTGCTCAGCCACTGTGCACTTACACTTCAGTGCAGTTTGTTATAGTCAAGGATTTTGGCTTCACGTATCATATTAGTTGCAAAAGAAATACCTGAAAACTTCTACATAGTATGTGAAAAGAAAGAGGAATGTTAATGTGCTCTGTCTGCTGTTCTGGGCTGGCAGGGACCCCCTCGTGTCTGTTGTGTCAATTGTCTGTGCAACTGGAAAAATGTGAAGAGCACATTTTTCACTTATTACTATGAAAGAGGGAACATGTTTTAAACAGCACTTTCCAAGAAGTGCCTTTTACTTGCTTCCATGATGGGTGCAGAACTCTGCCTGTATGCATGCGGTGATTCTAAAGTAAGGTTAATTGCACCTCATCCTTCACCTTCTGAATAGACGTTATTTTACATCGATTTATACTGGTATTTTTACTGATGGAGGTCATTGTATTCTTCATCTCAGCAGTTGACAATTTACTTTTTCTATCCTCGCTCCAGGCCTTAAAAGGGCTAGGGGACTTAATGAAAGTCTCCTGCAATTTTCTGGAGTGGCAATGCATACATCTGCCTATATAGGGTCTCATTATCAGGGGAGTGTCTGAGTTGGGTATTTGCTTTGTGGTTCATGAGATGGGTGTGTGCATCCAAGTTGGGCCATACAGAGGATTTGGAGGAGACGCTCTATTTCCTTTCAGAGGGTGTGAGGCCTTGCTAGGTGCTTTCTTTACAGCACACAAATGTGTTGGCTCCCACTCCAAGTGTCCAGCATGGGTGATTGGCACATGGATCAGGAAGAGAAGATGGTAGGTCCTTCACTCTGAATTCTTTAGCAGGTGGCAGTGTGGAGGAGGCGATGACAAGGAATCAAATGAGTGAGACTTGAAAGGTCTATTATTGACAACTTTAGCCACTGTTTTTCTTCTTACCTCAAGCCGTAGCTACGTGTCCTCCTGCCACGTATCTGAGCTCTCAAGACTCATGACTTGCTCACACCTTGAGCTTTGTTTCCCGGTTTTGTCCTGTAGACCTGTAAGAAGAGAGGATATGTTAATCTAGTGTAATTCCCTGAGCTGTTGTGACAAAAGATGTGGAGCAAGAAGAAACTGTGGAAAAGCATTTGCAGGGTGGGGATGTTACGAGTGCCTTGGTTGTAGGAAGGGGGAAAAAAAAGTTCTGTACCCAAAAAAGGCTACTTTTTCCTTGTATTTCAGAGAAGGGGGCAAATTTCATGGTGAAGAGATCATATAATTCGGGTAAGTGGGATGACTGTATCAGCTCATGTTTTACTGAGACAGAAATAGTTCATTGAAAACAGACATCAGTTTACATTAATATAAAGAAGCTTTGTTCAGAACTGTTAGCTACTAGGTGTTTCATATTATACAGAATTTAAAAGAGGAGAGTCTCAAACAAGTTCTGTAGCAAGTAGAAAATTAAGCTACAAGTTTGACAATTGCAGAATAAATAAGATCTTTACATTTAAAACCTTTTAAACCTAAGATAGAAAAGGAAGGGTTCTCAAAATACACCCAAGAACTTAGGTACACAGTCTATAACCCTCTCTCCCTCACACTGCAGGAAAATCTGCATATGGAAAAGCCTGTCTTACTAGTAAAATGAAATTTCTTTTCTAAATCTAAGGAACTGAGTAAGACTTAATGTTCTTCTGATGCTTCTTTATCCTAAATCATAGGGGGAATTTGGACTGCTGGGAATAGTCTGATGTATTTGAAAGTAGCTTTGTTCTTCTCTACCCTATTTAAAAACAACATAACAAGCTCCTCAGTCTCTGCTTTCAACCCAGTTATCGTATGCTTTTAATTGAACATATGAAATCAATATCAATTTAGCAGAGATCTAAGAATCTATGACTTGAACAGTAGGTGTCTGATGTGAACAGTAGGCATTTGATGAATAGCCTTTTAAGGGTAGATACCCAAAGTTCAAATGCTTTTAAACCAGAATACAACAAGCTATAAATGCTCTTCTGAAAGGTGGAGAGAGAAAGGGGTGCTGATTCAGTGGCGGGGTCAGTTTAGATCATTTTTTCTACAGAGTTTTTGTCCCCATGCTTTTATCCTTGCAGCTGAAATTGCTGTGGAAACTTATAAGGATAAACAATATTGAAACTTTCAAGCATGATTTAGCGTTACCAAGGTAACCAATTGTAATTAATTTTAAGCACCAGCTGGCTTGTGATGAGCATGAAACCTGACAAAGGCTCTCAGAATGACTGTTTCCCATTTGCTTAGCCGCAGTAATAAGAATATGAGAAATTTCTTTAGATAAAGCATCTGCAACAACAAAATCAAGCCACAGCTTTGATACTAGTCAGTTAAAAAGATCAAGGAATAGTTTGCAGATGTACACAAGCAGAAATGTGCAGCAAAAGATCAGGAATTGTGAACTCTACCTTGATGGGCCTGGGAGACTGGTTAAAAAATATGATCATTTAGGATGATATTTTCAATTTTTTCTTTCATCCCATAGCACTAGAAATGTTTTTTTCATTGCTAGTTTTTCTTGAATCAATGCTATGATTATTGCATAGTTCTAGGACTACATCATCTAAAATTTTGGACCATCATAGTGAATATCTAAAAACCTAGCAATATAAATAAGTTCTCTTCAAAATAATAAAGTAGAAAAAGAATGAGGGCAGATTTTGTAGTCTTTGTGTTCAGCTAAAAGCACAGAAGAATGCAGTGTGTCTTAATATTTAGAAATTGAGCTAAGTTACTGACATGGCTAGATCATTTTGCTTTCTGAAAGTCGGCTTTGGTCTGGAGAGCTCGAGTTATTCTATATGGTGGGGTAATACAACATCAAAGCAATCACAAGTAGAGTGGTTTTTCCTTCATTTTTAAAAGGGAAGGTATTCTAATCCAAAAGATTGCCAATACTTTATATGAAAATAAATATCCTGTCTTAAATTAAGAAGTTATTAAACTCAAGTAGGTAAAATCGCTCAATTTTTCATTTGGTTTTGATGCTGATCTCCTTAATCACAGCTGAAAGCTTAAGCCTAGTGAAAGCTAAAACTTTACTTCTGCTCAGAAGGAACGTCTTTGAAAAAGAAATTAATTTCCCAATCCTACAAATGCAAGCAGTGCTGTACTAAGTATATATATCCAAGTCAAAATTTAGAGTTTCAAGTAACTGGGAGTGAATAAGCATGGTTACTACTTTAGCCCTGTACAAGGTATGTTATAATCTGTCTCTGGCCACTTATATGTCTGGCTGCATTCAAAACATAAAGGCAGGAATTTTGCTGAGATATTTTCTTCCTTCTTTTGTGTGTTTCTTCTTACTATCAATCAAGCGACGTTTATGCACATACTGAGAAACTGGCCATCAATGTGCACTAGCAAAATGCACACCTCTAGTTTAACAATGAAATACGGTCAACATGATACATGTTTTATTTTCTCTAACGAATTATTTATAAAGACGGATTTTTTTTTAATTATTTTCAGTGCTGGGTTGCGTGAAACTTGTGTGTGAGACAGTGTGTGATGACTAAACGAAGAACTGAGAGGCTTCTAAAACCTTGGAAGGATGATGTTTGAGGACTGAGAGCATTTGCAGCCTCAGGCTATGCCATGAAACAGCCGCAGCATTACTCTGCCTTAAATTCCACAGCACAGTTTTAAAGAATCATTGTGGGAGTATTCAGGGGAGCAGGGGGAAAGGCTTAGAAGTGTTTGACTTTTAGTATTTCTGCACACATATAGGATAAAGAGCATAAGATTATTAACATATCTAAACCAATTTCATTTTTGTGTTACAAAATCTCTTTGGATCTTGATAAAAGAAACAGAAATCAAAAGATTGAGACTGGGACAGTGGGTTGAAAGAACCCTTCTGTCTTCATATTAAAACATTCTAAGAATAAAAAAAAACTGTTTAGGAATGATTTTTAAGTTCAGTATCATGTCCATGTGTCATAATAGTCTTTAATAGGTTACTCACAAGTTTAAAAACACATACTTAATAAAAATCACACACACATAAATCAGAATATTAAGTTTTGTTATCCAGATTTTTATTTCTGTTTTATTAATCCATGCAGCTGAGTTGCATTTTCTCCATATTTGTGTCTGTTCAGTTTTAAACTGAATCCTGGCAACACAGTCTCTGTCACCATGAGGCTTACTCTGAATGATTATTTCTTAATAGCCCTCACATTGAAGTTGTTTACTGCCAACAGCTGAAATTAAAGGTAGTGCCTGGCAGCCCAGGAGAAGCAAAATTTCCAAATTAGATGCTCAGCACTTTTAATTTCTGAGGGAGCCTTTACATCAAATGCTCTCAGAAAGCCAATAGAAGGCATTTTAGCAATTTAGATCTTGGTAAATGATTTTAAGTTATTTGTTTACTAAATCAGTTTTAGTAGTAAAATACAGCTTAAAATTGGGTAGGATATTGATGTGTATCTGGAACAGGAGCATGAATGAAAGAAGATGCTGTGCAAAGCTGCCTAGGTGGATTTGCTGCTTCTCTTTGCTCGACACTGCAGTGCCGCTGGTATTCCTGTACACTGCTGCTTCTGAAAGAAGAGGTCCCTGTGCTTCTGTACTAGCTGAAGCTAGGAACAAATTCCTGCCAGGGACCGCTGAAGTAATGAAGCTTAGTCTTAATGGGAAGCTGATGTTATACTGGTGTTGTTGGCTGGGATTGAAATGTGTAGTCCTGTAGCACAGCGACAGCGTATTGCCATTGTGAGCTACAGGCCCCAAGCACTGTGCTAAGTTTGCAAGGCGCTTGGGCTGAGGCTTCTCAGACTGTGTCTGTCTGAACTTACCTTGACTCCCCTGGAGCTTTGTTTGAACTTGGACTTGCTACGACAACAATTTTTCTTCTGACCGGGTGGCTGTGCCTAATTTGTTATACTTACGCATATCTTTGCATCGTACAAAATCAGTTTTCATGTAGATAATAGTAACAAGTAGTTATTCTGTGTAGAATGAGTTATTTATGACTCTAGAGTAATGCAGAAATGCAGGGCTGGTATGACAGCAGAGGCCTTGAAAGTGAGGACATGGGATGCAGTGTGGTGGAGTAGGATGATAGGAGACAGGACACAAGCTGACATTGGAGACCGTCAGGATTGTAAAAAAACCCTCCAGTGTTCAGTAAAAGAAATGCAGGTATGGGAATTGGACAAAATTGGCTTTAGGGATAAAAAGAAATAGTACCTAACATATATAAACACACCATACATAATGAATTTGTACAAAACATGAACTTGCAGACCAATGAGGAAACAGCACCATGTAAAAGTGTGTTGTGAAACATATAGAAATGAACCCAATCAGAAGAAGCAGAAGAAACCACCAACATCATATTCCTTCCAGTGAAGGACCCGGCACACATACGACTCACTGTACATCTCCCACGGCGACACTGAAGCCATTGATGTCAGGACCCAGAGGAACAGAGCAAGGGTGAGCAGAACAGCGGGGAAAGGGCTAGGTACTAGCAACTGTGTGCATAACAATTTTAACTTGAAAGTTTTAAGATTTCTTTTTTTCTGTGGAGTAATTCGTTTTTCCTTTTTCTGTAATAAAATTGGACTAATGATAATTCTTTGGTTAGACTCTTAAGATTTCAGTTGTAATAACAAAAAAATTTTGGCCTTACATGTAAATTATGTTTCATTTTTGCCCATAACAAGATTTTGAGTATAACAAATGGTTAAAATACTTAAAATGGAACAATCCATAGTAAGGAGGATTACCGCCTCTGAAGCATACTCTGGCGATAGTCCTAGCTGAGCAGCTGCTGAGGTGGCCAGTCACCTTCTTCCTCCTCCAGTTAAACTGCTTTGTGGTTTGCTCTTCGTGTTTGGAGGGGGTCTCATTGTTCAGCTGCTAAGGGCTGTATGCCTTTTCCTATTTACAGCAGATGTTTTACTCGGGGAAGCCTTAGCAATGTTTTGCCAGAGGTTGCATTGCCTGTCACCAGTAACTCCTGTTTGCTGCACCACCATGTCTCACGCTCACTGGTCCATTCTAATCACCTCTTCAAGAAATGCTGAGAAAAAACATACTGCTGCTCCCTCCTCAAGATGTGCTCCTCTTCCTGTGGCTGAGAAGAGATCAGACAGTTTATTTTTACCTCCACATTGCAGAGTGTAGACTGGTTTGGGTTGGTGTCCATCCCCCACCCGCCCCGTGCTACTTTTCTAACTTCCTTACAACCCTGCAGCATGCGGTCTCAGCAATTGCGATAAATCAAGATCTGTGTGTGAGCAAGTATTTAATGTTCTTTTCTCTATGTTAAAAACCAGGTTGCTTTACGTTTACAGTTTTGTTAGCCCTTCACCTGCATTCAAATAATTTTCCTTAGACTGTGGTTTCATGATGTGTGTAATCCACACACATCTGACTCCAGAAGGCTCATTCTGCTCCTGCAACCTTTTCCTTTGTGTCGGACCAAATGGCATGGTGACAGTGTGCGCAGAGCTGGATCAGCCGGGCTGAAGCCTCAGTGAGTCAGATGGTCCAGCTCCCAGTGTAGTTTCACAGTCCCAGAGGTGGGTGGTTGGTAATCTATGGCTGAGACCAGGGAGGTTATGGCCATCCGTAGAGCAACTTCTAGTTAGATTGTAAATCATTTTTAGGAAGCAGCGTCCACTCTCCTCATAAAAGGAGGCAGCAACACTTTGATTTCAGGGGCATAGAATCTGGCTTATTCTGCTAAGGGAAAAGATGAGTGGATGAACTTTGCAGTAAGTGAGAGATGTTGGAAAACCTGGGAGTCCAAGAAAAGTGAGAACTGACAACTAAAAAAAAAGGATGTGAAAACATTTTGCTGCCTCCCTTTCATTTCTCTGAAATGCATCCTTAGCATGGGGAAAGTGTGTCTTGTGTTTGTAGGCTATTTACAAAGAAACAAAGGTGATGGTGGGTCTTTGCCCTCTACAAGGTACATTGTTTTCATCTGGTGAACTCAGTGTATAGTTCTGCATTAGAGCTGCATTCTTGATCTCTAAATACCTACTTTTCCTTGTTAAAGTGATGTATTGTGCACTAGCAGTGTGTTGGTAATGTGACAAATGAATCAGAAGATATGAATAATAGAAAAATGCTGATGCTTCTGAAAAATGCCCTTGGTTGACCACATCCCCCCACCCCCATCTTCTTGCCACTTTCCAGCTGGTTTGTTCTGAAGGACAGAGGTGCCAGGGTTCCCTGGCGCGTTTCCAAATGAGCCTACCCATAGCAGGCTGGTTCTTCTTGTACCAAGGATGAATGTTGCTGGCTTTTACTTTTCCTGGCTGTTGGGGTGGGGGGCTGGGATTGGGTTTTTGTTGTTGGGCATTTTTTGTTGTCATTGTTTTTTTTCTGTGACTTAACAGGATGTTACACAGATGTGATAAACTCCTAAAATCCTAATCCCCTGTGAGCCACAGGATGCTACACTGCATGTAGTGATCACCCCAGAGGGAAAGAACCCAGACTCTTCGCGGCACAAAACTAAACTTTCTTGCACTGGTGACTTAAAAATAGGGCAATTCTACAATGTGAAGCTCCTTTAGAAATGAGAGAGTAACTGGACTTTAGAAAGAGACGATTTTCTTTTCATGCTTAACAAAGTAATGCACCTTGAGATTTATTTCTCATCTCTAATGCAGTTTTGACAGAATAACAGTACAGAATGTACCTGCTCTTCTGCTTTTATCAGTTTCTTTGGAGCATAGCATGAGCACAGACTGAAACAAATACAACTGGCAGAGCAGCCCTCAGAATTTTAATTCATTTTTCTTCCTATATAAAGCAGGCCTTACCAGCCACACGTACTTTAGGAAAAGTATTTATTGTAGAGAGGGATTCTTCAAAGTACCTCAGAAGAGTTGGAAGGCAAAGATCTGTGGTATCACCTCAGAATAGGTAACCTGGGTAAATGAATGAGCTTTGTGATTTGATCCAGAAGAGAGTGGGAGAGGCGAACCCCTGCCTTTTTTCAGTCTTTTACATCCTGGCAATGATTGAAAGAATAAGGCCATAGAAATAATAAGGGTGGACTTTCTCAAATCCTGCCTCTCTTCCCATCCTGTCTCATTCATGCTGATCATTAAGGGGTGGGTGACAGCCTCCGCTTCTGTGTTTGTAAAGAAAAGTCATAGGCACGAGTGTCACGACATTTGTGTGCTCCTGACATTGGCCAGCTGAAAGGGCAAATGCCTGCTAAGAGAGAACCGTTGCATCAGCAGTAAAACAAATTGGAGAGAGACAGAGGGTCAAATTACTGTTGATTTATAAACATGAAAGACTTTTCTCTCTGCTAACTAAGTATGAATAAAATGTATTCTTTTTCAGGTAGGCCTGCTAGGCTTAGAAAGATTTCCTTATTTCAGAACAACGTGTACACTTAATAAATTGTTTCTTAGGTTATATCTACAATTTTTTTTTCAGACGAAAGCTAAAGTGCAAATGAGGCAATATTTTTTTCAAATGTAGAACCACACTGTTCACAAGATTTGCTTGCATAGGCTGCAGGAGAAGCACAGGGACAGAGTCTTTTCCTATTACGGAAGACCAATGAGTCGCCCCAAGATTTTGTGCTATGGAAAGCGCGCCGATTTTACGAAGGTGTTTGCCGTGAAAACCTGAGCCTGAGTGAGAGAAACAACTGCACTGAGAGCCGAACTGAGTTCTGGGCTTGGGGTCTGGTGTAGCATATGGCACGTTTTCTTGAGCAGAGCCCTCTGTGAAAGTGTGCACGTATTGTGTTCGTGGTACAGGTGGCAGGTTCGCATGCAGTGCTGCTCCTGCCTGCGTGGGCTTCCTGGCAAAGGTTTCTGTTGGCTTGGAAATCTTCATGGTCCCCTTATTTCACTGTGGCTTGGAGCTCTGTGATGGTGAGGGAAGGTGGGCCTTCCTGTAATGTTTTTAAAAATTCTGATGGGAAGTGTTATATTGTGGAGAGAGCTGCAAGGTCCGCATTCATTGCAGAATCAAGAGAGGGGAATTTAACAGTGCCTGAAGCAATATATGTACGCATGTATGTGATAGCTGTGGAAGCAACACTGCACTGGGTCTAGATAAATACCTGTTGAGGGGAAGAGTTTTGGGGGGTGTTTAAAATGTTGTCCAATACTACATGCATAAAAACAGAGTGGAATGGGCTGGGAGAAAGAGAGCTATGAGCACTGAAAGCAGACGAAGTGTATATAGCAGTAGAAGAGGAGGCTAAGAGTTAAATAAAGAAATAGTGGTAGGAAACAGGAATGGGAAAAGAGAAAATTTCTTTTTGGTGTCTATTTTTCCCTGAAACAAACAGGTGATGGATCCATTAAAAACATATTAATTTATACTCTGGGGATTACTGCTAAGTGATGATATCTACACACAATACTGCTAATCTATGCCTAACGTCTTCCTTTTTGTAGAACAAGAACTGTAATTCATTGTTTTTACTGTATTTACTTGACATTTTGGAATATATTGTAAATAATGAGTTGTGAACAAGGAGTGCTTAGTATGTTAAAGACTATGAAGTTTTAGGTCAGCCACTCGCCAGGAAAAGTTTTATTTTGCATTTGCCATGACTATTTCTTGCTATAGACAGATGATAAAAGATGTCTACAAATAGTCTCAAAATAATGAGGAACTGATAGTGCTGAAAATATGCAGCCAATTCAAAAGGTTTGTGTCTGAACAGTGTGTTTCCTGTATGTGTCATGGCAAGTTTTTCCCCCAGGGTCACTGTTTTGGACAGAATGATTGACCTCTACTGCAGAAGAGAGGTTTTAAATGTAAATCAGCTACATATGCTGCTTTCTGGTTTCTAAGCATAGAAGAGGATACTAGTTTTTCCTAACATGATATAAGTTGATGGATAAACTGAACCGGAAGGAAATTTAATGTCAACAAGTTTTGTCCCCTACTACTGCAAATTCCATGTCATGTAATTCCTTTAATTAATTTAGTGAGCTTTATGTTTAAAGCAGTCAGGAAAACCTTGAAAAACACAACTGATGTAATGGTTAGGATTTTTCTCATTTCTAGCCTAAATTTACCCACAGCCAGCCAATACCTCTTTGGTTTTCTTGTTGGTTTTTTGTTTTTTTTTTCTTTTGTCAACATCGTCCTCTAGCATCAAAGTAATTCTCCAGAGCTGTTTATGCCTTGGCCCTACTTGTAACAATTCTTTGGTTTAGATTTAACACCCACCCCCCCCCAAAAAAAAAACAACAACAAACCAAAAGCAAACAAACAAATAAACCCCCACAAAACAACAAAACAAATCCCCAAACAACCCACAACAGAACCCCTTATTGTTGGCTCTTTGTCTTCCTGTTCAGTCGAAGGGGTCCTTTTCTGTACCAATTCTAGTTTAAATAACTCTTGCTTGAAGGCAGTTGATGAGTGTGGTATGCATTGATCCAGAGAACGTCTTGTACAATTATATTATTTTTCTTGCTTGGTGTCCTGAGGTCATATTACATTCTCTTGCAGCTGTATCATGTTGATAGGTCATAGTTGTTTTGTGATCAACTTTCCTTTCCTCTGCATCCTTTCTTTTGATGCTTTCTATGCATGAATTTCAAGTTAGCCAAGTAAATGACTTTCTTTTTATACTATTGAATTTTCCTGCTTCTCCTACTGCGGTCCTCAAGATTTCCATCTCTCTAATAACTTCATCCTCCTCTTTACTGAAGAGGGTGTCACTCGCTCACTCCTATTTATGTCCGTGCCATTGATGAGAGTGCTAAATAAAATACTTAATGAGAACAATCCTTGTGGAATTTGAAATAACCTGTTTCTTACCAGGTGCATTCCTTTTCACCACTGTCATTTTCCTTCTCCCTTCAACTCCTTAATTCCTTGCATGTTTTAAATTCTGCTGCTAATCCTCACTTTCTGACTTTACAGATGGTGTTACATTAGAGCTAGTAGTAATGCTTTCCTGAAATCCTGTTAGATAAGATTTTCTTTGTACCTCACTTATGTTGTATTGAAAATCTATTGAAGAAAAGCTGTCAGGTTAGCCTAGTGTGATCCATAGCTGGCAAAATCCCATGGTGTTAGATCTTGTTTTCCAGGTTCAACTAGGTTTTTAATTATTTTTTTCTTGCAAAATTTGTTCCAGACTTTTGCATGCTCTTGAAGAGAGTCTATTGCAAAGTGGATTATTTTTGTGTGTGTGTAAGCGTGGGTTTTTTTATCTCTCTGAGCGTGTACTTTCAAAGGGGCAGTAGCATTAATGAGACTTAGCTCCAGGAATAAATGCATTGCAGCCTGCAAGACTCCTGAGTGTTAAAGTTAATTGGTGTTGGAAATTAGTTTTTAGACTACTAATAACAATGCTAAGCCACTTAAGTATGTCTAAATAAACCTGAGATTTACTCATATTAAATAATACTGGACAAGGATTTTTTTTTTCCTGTGTGTAGTACTAGTGACTCAAATGAAATTCAACACATATAACTGAAAAGGCAGAATTGTATCTGCTTAAGTGCCATCTGAGCCGTAGGACACTACAGGGAGGAGAGCACTTCTGGAGAATTTAAAATTTTGACAAAGGTCAAGGAGTTTTTTTGCATCCCTAGCACTCTTCCACTTGATGTAGTGAAAGTTGTCACAGTAACATTAAGAAAACCTAAAAGTCACATTTTTTGTTTTAAAATCCGTGCATTTGAAAGATAATGCTGAAATTATTACTGGAAGTTTCCTTCCTCCCACTCCCCCCACCTCCCATGTCCCATTTCAGTTTTCTTTACACATTGCATCATTGCATTTGATACTTAATGGAAATATTTCTAGCTTAAATCAGAGCACACAATGCCAAGGGTATTTAATTGCAAAAGATTTTGATTCTGTGTAAACATTAATTTAGTAATTCAAGGAAGCTGTAAATGATATTAAGTAATTTGCTGAGTAGGAATAATTAATAGAGAGTGGATTTTAATAATATTCTTTAGCTTTCTGGAAAAACACTTCTTCTCATGCAGTGAACCAATGTCAATCCCGCCATTATGGGATACTCCGGAAAGGTTTGTGCTGAGTGCTCCACTAAACTATAAATTATATATTCTATGAGAAGGAATTTGGGAAGGGAAACAACAGTGAGTGCATCTTTCTGGTCTCCTACAGTAGTTGAACAAATAATTCTCATTGACCAGACCCTCATTTCCATAGGGAATGCACATATTCAATGAAAGAACAAGGTAATCTGCTGTGGGTCAAAAAATCAACAGGCTTCATTACAGCCCACTCTACTTAGTATTCTATTTAGTATCCCTTTCAGGGACTTTTGAACAATTTTACAGACTTTTGACTGCTGTGAGGCTTTTAATTCATTTAGAGAGGCTTGAACTTAAACCAATTAATTTCTCCTTTTTTCCCCCAGTTAGAAGAAAGAAGTGACATCATTAAAACTGGAGTTGTAGTTACTGTTGTATAAGCATTTTTTACAACTTTCCTATAGCTGATTCACTTTTCATTTGGTATTCTAGTAGGTAGATTAGCAAAGAGCGTGTCAATTTGTACTTCTTATGTTGTCATTGTTTCTATTGCAACTTGCTCTGCCACACAATATACTGTGCATTGATCCCATTGAAAAGATGGGATATCTGCAAAATTAATTGCTATTGCTCTAAGATTCTGTTAACTGAAAGACTTATTTCCTGACCTAAATCCACATCTTAGTGTTTAATTAAAATAATGGCATCCGTTGGTTTTCCTTACTAATTTGAACCAAATTGAGGTTTAATGGACTGTCTGGAACAGAAGCAGGCACTATTCAGACAAAAATAGAAAAAAACAAACAAACCAACAATACAATATGATGTTATAAACATAGACCTGTTCTTATTTGAGGACATGCATTTCTGGCATGATAAGAATGGATGTCAGTGTTTATCTAGTGAATAATGGAGACAGCTTTTAGATGTAAAAGTTGAAAAAAAAAGCTTCTGATTCATCATTTATATAAATGAATTTTAAATCTCTAGTGCTCCAATTTGTTGAAATGGAAGGGTTTGGATTTTGTTTTTTAATTAAATCCAAAAACTTAATTCAGACATTTTAAAATAGTTTTCTAAAGTATAAGGAAAAAACAATGACTTTTTAAAAGAAGCATGGCAATTGCTTTTGCTTTTGTATTTAATTAACTTACTCTGCATCTTGCTTTGAGTTTCTACATTTCTTCCTTTCACTGTTCATAGAGATATATGTTAGATTTTACAGTATATGGGAAGTTGGCACGATTTACGGTCTTAGTCCCGTTGATTAATATCTTTGCATATCAATCTGTCTCAGAATTTGGTTCTAATAGCTGCTATTCCCAGGAATGACATGGAGAGGTGATAATGTTCCTTAGTGATCAAAATGCTGTGGTTGTAAAAATAGCTGCTGTTACCAGAGTTAATTGGTACTTCTGTGCTTAGAGGTACTTTTAATATTAATTTTTAAGTGATGACATTATGTTGGTGGTTTGGGTAATTTAGCTACTAGTATTGTTCAGTCAACGTATGGCTATTAACTGGAGGAAGCACCTCCTAGCACCCTTTAGAGAAAAACTGAGTCTGTTTTCAGCTGAAAGTAATTCATATCTATTCATTGCTTGTTGTCCAACACTGTTACTATTCTGATATGTCATTTTTTGATACATGAGATCTGGATTTTACTTCAGTTAGCCACTAAGTCATTGGTATATTAAAATGTGTAATTTCACTTGAAATGTATTATTTGATAGTGTTTCATGAGAAAGAGGCAAGTCATTTTGTTATGTTTGAAATAAAAAGGCCATAAAAAGGCAATACTGTTGCATACTGTATTAGTAGGGGTCATTAAATATATGTCTGCAACGAGACTATTTCAGGGTGATGTTAAGTGTTGCCTCTGAGCCACATACATGAGAGAGAGCAGCCGTCGGCCTGTACCGACCCCTATGGCTTGTCTGTTGTGCTGCCTTTTGTATAGAAGGCTCTGGGTAGGATAAGCTTTGCATGTGTGTTTTAGCTTTGTTTCGGAAGGAGAGTGGGGCTTTACAATCACGTGTTGCTGTGTGTGTTATCTGTTAGCTCCTTCCTAGTATCTTCTGAACCTGTTCAACAGGTCCATTCAACTTGAAAGGAAGAACTGAGATCTTAGAGACATGAAATTGTTACATATTTAAAAAAAATAAAATAAAAAATTGTTTGTTTGGTTTTTTATTTCTCCCTCTCCCACATCTAGCAAGTAGTCTATTTTGTGGAGTGTATAACATTTGCACTTGTTGGATTTTCAGTGGGTGTTGGAGCACAACTGTCTAAAAGCATACCTTTTTCATGATTTAATGTGTCAGTTTTACTTTTTTCAGCTGAACAGGCTCAGAGTTGTGAAACTGGGTAACAGAACATACAGTAGAAAGCTTTGATTTTGAAAACTGCTCTCATGCTTCATCTTTTGATACCCTATGAGTTTTCTTTACTGTTATTTGCTGTGGTATCTGGATGCTTTAAGAAATATGGACTGACTTGAACATCAGTAGGTCAAAGTTTGTTCATATTCTTTTCTGTAGTAAAAGGAAAAACTCTGTACTCTCTATTGATCATGCACACCAAAAATTTACTGTGAATTAATTTTATTTTCAGTGGATCTGCTTTGCATTGTGTACTATGCAACCTTGTGAGGCTATTTTGTGATATACTGTGTACTTCTGCAGGTATTCATGTGCCTATTGTAGAAGCATAAGATGTAGCAACATTTCCTAACGAAGCCAAGCTATAATGAGTGCTTTTGTCTAGGTTGGCAATGGTGAGCATTAACAGTGTAGACTCTCGAGACTGATATGCCAGAACGCTAATTATTATCCAGTGAATGGCAATGAAGGTTAAATAGTGCAAGGTCACTGCTATGTTCTTAAAATGGAGGACTTACATTTTGCTATGGCTGTGACATCTAACTTAGAAATACCAGGAATTGAAAATGTTTCTCATGAGCTCTTGTAGACTATACGCATAACTTTGAACTTGCATTCTGGTGATGTGCTTAAACAAATCGGTACTAGCTGAAAACCTCAGTTTTAGTGTCTTTTGTTTATGTATACCTTTGATATTGGACTAAAGGAGAATCTTTGCAAAACTTCTTGCCTTTTTCTGTTCGTGTTCTGGTCCAACAGCAGGGTAAAGTAAGAGTTTTTCTCCGATGTTGTGCATGGACCACTTTGACAGTTTGAAGAGAGCTAAAGGAAAGACCTTTCAAGCTATGTCATTGAAACCCACATACCAGTTCACAGAAATATACAGTGTGTTTAACTGCTGGACTCTACAAAGAGTTGTTATAAACTTGGAGAAGTTTTTAAGATAAAGTCAAATTTCACTACCAAATAAACTGACCTTCATTCATGTTGATTCAGAAACATAATAAAGTGTAATTAATTTTTATATAGCCAAATACACTATTTTTCTGTAGTCTTGTTTTTCTAATAAATTAAAAAAAAAGCATTAAAATCAATTTGAGGTAACATTTCTATCTAAACAAATAAAATGAGTAAAAATAATGACTTAGAATCTTTATAAATGAGGATTGCTATATACCTTGACTGTAGTAAATAATTTGTTAAAGATCACATTTACAGTGCTTATGCAAAAATTTGGAAAAAATATCATAATTAATGCAAATAGGGTTTAGACCCCAATCTTGTAAGACCATAAGTCATGGTTTAACCCCAGTCAGCAGCTAAGACCCACCCAGGCGCTTGCTCACTCCCCCCCGGTGGGATGGGAGAGAGAATCAGAAGAGTAGAAAGAAGAGTAGATTGGAAAAGTAAGAAAACTCGTGGGTTGAGACAAAGACAGTTTAACAGGGAAAGCAAAAGCCATGCGCACAAGCAAAACAAACCAAGGAATTCCTTCACTCCTTCCCACGGGCAGGCAGGTGCTCAGCCGTATCTCCAGGAAAGCAGGGCTCCGTCACATGTAACGGTGACTTGGGAAGACAAACGCCATCGCTACCAACGTCCCCCCCTTCCTCCTCCTCCCCCCAGCTCTATGGGTTGAGCATGAGCCATACGGTGTGGGACATCCCTGGGGTCAGGGGGGGTCACTGTCCCGGCCGTGTCCCCTCCCAACCCCTTGTGCCCCCCCAACCCCTCGCTGCTGGGGTGGGGTGAGGAGCAGAAAAGCCCTTGGCTCTGTGCAAGCCCTGCTCAGCAGGAGTGAAAACACCCCTGGGTTATCAGCGCTGTTTCCAGCACAAATCCAAACCACGGCTCCATACTAGGTACTGTGGAGAAAATTAACTTTGTCCCAGGCAATATCAGCACACCATATTTTTTCACCTTGGATTGCAATTCCAGAGTCTTGATTTAGTGGAAGTCAGTTTTCTTTCCTTATGAAAGCCACACTAAACTGAACTAAATTCCTTTCAGACTTATATAGATCCTTGATATGAATTCTTTTTTTTCCTGCTGCATAATGAGGATGCATAATCAAAGGCTAGGGAAGCTGCCTGGATTCTTGAAGAACTATTCTTGCCCTAACTTTACCATACTTTGAAACGTTTGCCAGGATGTCCCTTTGTTGTTTCCCCTCTTTGTCTTCCCAAAGAATAACTGTCAAATATTCCTAAAAAACCCCCCAGGTACCTCTTTCCCTAAAATACCTTGTTAAATCTGGATCTGTGTGATGTTATTTCTTTTTGACAATTTTCCTTTCAGAAGTTCAGTATGCTGTAGAAAGTATATTGCAGATATATAGTCTTTATAGAAATGCCAAAAATGTGGCAGAAATGAAGAGTTGCAGAAATGAGAAACGCTCTCCCTTCAGGCATTCAGGTTCTAGCTAAAAGTCGGTGGATACTATACCTGCAGAAGAATTAAGGAGAAAAAGAGAAAAGATATTAACTGGACAATCATATACTACAGTCACACTCTGGACTTGAGTTCAAAGGGACCACTCTAAATGAAATTGCAAACAGTCCCAATCTTCTACAGAGAAACACCACTACTACTACGTATGTCTTTTGTATGTAAAATGTCTCATTTTCTGATGTAGACTTGTATTTGCATATGTATGGGCTCAATGGTGGTAGTGGTGAGTAAAAAGTGGTATCTAGACTTGCACAAAGTTAAGGGCTAGTCTTTGACTTCAAGGAAGCAGCTTGGACCTGGGCTTTCTGTTTAGGAATTTAAGAACAAAAACTCTCCCTGTATTTCCCCTACATTTTTTTCAGCTATGCCTTCCCAAATTTAGATTTCACATTCCAGTTCTAGCTCATATGACTGAATGACTGTAGCAATATTAGTTTCTTAATCACTTTAAGTAGCTAGGCTCAAACATGGCTATTATTATGGAACTAGAAACGTATGTCGGTTGAATATTGTTTTTTTCTGACTTTTTTGAGGTAGAAAAATTTTGCAGGAACACAGCTAATCTAAAGGGCCTGGAAAAAAACCCAAACACTAGATTTAAGAAAATAATATTCTGAGGATCTCTGTGTTCAACCACCGTTTCCAAAATGGATGCATTCATTTCTGGAGCCCAGGCAACTACAGAGAAAGTCTATAATGGAGAAGTGCTACTCAGCACAGGGTAATAACCTGATGGAGTAACCGACCTGCAAGAGGGACACAGAGGCAAATTTTGAGTGGCTTGTTGTCATCTTCTTTATCCCTACTGTTGCTCTAATCGTCAGGGTAATACGCTGCCTATGTGCTGGATGGCTTCCTGTTTCCTGCTCACTTCAGAAGTCAGCAGGGCTCAAACATTGCACCAGTGGCTCCCAGGGAGTTGCAAATGGCACATTTAACCTCCAGTTGCAACATTTCCCAAGTTTCTTGGTAGCCTGCTGAATTAATTTTCCACAGTCTTTTAACAAGTAGTTTATTTAGTGTGGAGTCACAGTGTTAAGATAATAAATCAGTTCGCTAACTTCAGGTGAGGGCCAAGAGGGACAAAATATGATCTATCTCCTGTGAGAGCACGTTTTTTCTAAGGAAGTGTGTTTTTGTTGCTAAATTTTGGGAAAGAGTAAAGGGAAGATCCAAGGATCAGACACACCAGAGTTAGTAGTCCTGTGTAAACATAGAAAGCACAACCAGCAAGAAAAAACTATTTTCTTGTCTCCTCTCTATTCTCAATGTTATTCATCCCGCAGATAAAGTTATGCAAACTTATTGCTGCATGAATGCTACTCGTTGATTTTTCTCCCCAGACCTGTCTGAAATCAGATGTGGATTAGCACATCTGGATATCAAGAGCGTGAATTGTGCCACCTGTTGCAAGGATGTTTACAAGTCATCCTGCAACCAGTGGCTTGGGAAGGTTTTGGAGGCAGGTACAACCCAATCACAGCTGGTTTTCTTGAATTGGCAGTCTTGTCAGATTGACCACATGTGAATAGACGTGCTAGCTAAGGCAGTGTGAAAATCGTGACGAGACATTATTGGTTGAAACCAATATAAAAATCAAGTTCAACTCTTGGTGGAACTCTGGGTTTCAGTCACGTGGTTGAGAGGCTACTAGTGTTTTAAATTCTTGTATGCAAGTGTTTGTGGCAGTAGTTCTGAGAAGACTGATGCTAGGAACACAAGCTTTGGCATGTGACCTTATCATCAGTAGTAACAAAATTATATTTTCTTGTGTGTTGCCAGAGTTCCTATAAATGTTGACACTGTTAGAGGCTCACAGTTTTGCCTTTCTGTGCACACATGTGGTATACACACATGCACACCCGTGGTATGAGTACACATGTATGCATGCATACTTTACACATAAATTCCAGGTACCCGAGGGAATTAAGTAGCCATAGCTGTGAGGAATTTCTTGGCTATGAACCTTTCACCCAACTCCTACAAGCAGAAAGCAGAGCTCAGTGAGCAGAGACCAGAACTGTACATCGTGAATCGCAATGAAACTTCCACAAAACCTCTGCAGATCAGTCTGTCAGGATTTGCTTAACGAGCTGGAGCCAAGGCATGCCAAGGCATGCCAGGCCTCTTATGAACCCAGCACAAACCTGGACTTTGGACTGCAAAACTACTAAGCCATTGTTGATGACTTATATAATTTTTCTGTCAGTTATTAAATGTTTCTAGTCTGGATAAGCGCAAGGTAAAGTCTGTGCTGCTTTGTGCTCTCCTGTGCACCATAGTGGAGTGTGCGGCTGAACAGCTCCTCAGTGAGGTCTGTAAATGTGTCCAGCCTCGGGGCTGATGATTTGGCCGTAACGTTTGTATCCAGACAATCTTTTGCCTTTGTTTTTCACAGGCTTTGGAAAGATCATACTCACTGTCTTCTCTACTTACTGAAATTTAGGTCCAAAGTTGAAAAGCTATAGGGATGTGCATGAGGTTTAATCATTCCCTCTGTGTGTGCACCTTATTGTTATGACATACAGTGAGCATTTACCATTGGAATGGAATAACCTGTAATGAAGATAGCCATCTCAATATCTACTGAGATTTGGTGCAAGATTTTCTTCGTTTTCAAACTTTATTTCCAAACTAAACAACTCATATCCATATTTTGGTCAGTCTTTTTCGAGGTTGTTGTTTAATTTATGAGAGATTAAATTGGGTAAAGGGGACCTTGTAAAGAAATTGTACACTAATTACCATCTGTATGCAAGCTATAATTACAACTCGATATTTCTCACATGTTGATTTGGAATGCAGCAGACTATGGTCTTCTTTCCAATAATTTATCTTCTCTGATACAAAATGACTCCTGAAGATGGTCAGGAACTCTTTTCATAGATATCTTTAGTGGAGATGCTTTCAGTTCTGATTATCTTTGCTGAGTGGAAAGTTAAAGCTGAAGGACCCTTTTCATCTTAAAAAGGTTGCTCTCTAATAGTGTTATCATTTACAGTTGTACACGTGCTGACTATAGTTGAGTTGTTAGTGTGGTGGATCTTTCAAAGAGGGGTTGTAAGCTGACACAGAGCTGTGCGATTCTTTCTTGTATTGGAATGACAGTATAGTGATTTGTTTCCTGCAAGGACAAATGGTAGATGGGGATGATAAACCTGCAGTATACATAATCCAGCCACTGCTGTAACAGAGTCAGAAGTGGATGTACAGCTTGCCGAGACCTGAAAGAATAAATATCTGAAAAGGAAATAGTGTTAAACTCTGTATTTTCTCTATTCTTATGTACTCTAAATGACAATAATAAAAATAAGCCTTTGTATCAATGTTAATTACATACAGTTCAAATAGGCAGGCAAGGTTGAACAGGAAATCTGTAGTGGCTTGGGAATGTGCTCAGTTGGTACCTTTTTTAACCTGTCTACAATTTAAGAAATCTATACAGAATCTACTTTAAAAGTTAAAGAAGCATCCCTTAGGAATGTGAATAATCATCTCTGAACATCCTGGGATATTAAAAAAATCATTTAGTTTATCTATAGTACATGGTTCACAATTGTTAGTTACATAAAAAGAAATGAATATATCAGTTTACCATAGAAGATTTTATTAGTTCATATTTCTGATTTATTTAGATTTTTTGACGAGATCATATTGCAGGGTGGGGTTACGATTCAAACACTGAAACTGGTGAGATTTCAGATTTAGTATAGTTCACTTTTGATTATTCTGTGTTTACTGAACAACAGCTTGATCTTTCCATTTGACCCTCTCTTGTAGAATTCTTCTCTCCGTCTGTTGTCTGTGACCTGTTCCTGTCACTTAATTTCACTATTCGCTTTACCTTCGAGATGCCAAGAAGAATTTGCCGAGTATTTTCAACACACCACTCCACTCCTGTTTTACATCTTCACTCCTTAGGGCTGCAGCTGTGTTCTGAACTGTCTTTTATGTTAAAATTTGATTTGTATTGTTGGTTGTACACCACTGAGGCTGACTGTTGCAGAAATCTCAGTGTGTGGGGTTATTCTAAACAGTCCCTACATATTTTATTCATGTAATAGTAGTCACGAGTTGTGTGTTTTAGTTGCACTAGAATGAGATGTAAGTCACTAAATAGTTGAATTTTTTGGCTAATGTCTTGATCTGGGAGATTTTTTTTGAATTTAAGCATGTGTAGCCTTGCTGATTTCTCATTGCTAGAGTAATATCGAAGGTTTCCATGTATTTAATTGTTTATTGAAATAATTGTTTGGTGGCACATTTGTATTGCAGTGTTAATGCCGTACTAGTTTAAAAGCATTAATTCAAATTTATCATATCTGGTATTTCTAAACTTTCAAGCCATTTTCTTTTCCTTTATTGCTCCAGAAATAAATAGCTATGAAAATGATCTCAGGCAGTAAAATTTTGCAATTTTTTCTTTAATGGTTAGGTGGACTGAAATTATTTTTTCTTGCAGGACAGCTGAAAGAGTATTTTTTTTAATCCATTTTAGATGTTGAATAGGAACTACTAAGTAGATCGATAACAGATTAACCACAATTCTGCAAATGCAGTTAGGGGAAAAAAAAAAGTCTTTCTGTCAGTGACTCTCGTAATGGCAGCTCACAAATTACAATTAAAGGTACTAACGCTCTGAAACTCTGTAAGAGCTCCCTAGTGAAAAAAAATAATCCCAGCAGTTCAAACAGCACCAAACTCCTCCCCCCAACAAAAACACAAATAAAAACCACCCAAACAAACCTAAAATCAATATTTCACTGTGATGCATTTAGAAGGTCACAGGGTTCAACTGACACAGATCACAGTGGTGGAAGCTCTTAGATTGATTTTTCCTGGGCTACAGCATGCTTGAGGAAAATCCTAGCTTCCGTTTACCAAGTTTGCTTTTTCTCTGTAAACTTTGCTCAGTAGAATTTCATGGCTTTGCTGAACTTAGAACTTCTCGGTTAGTATGGAAAGGAGGGAATTCCTGCAACTTTCTTCATGAAGCTTTAATAAAATGTCAGGTAGGACTGACCATTCAGCTTGCTTAGTTTTGTTTTATTTTGTTCTGTTTTCTTTTCTTTCTCTGCTACATGGGTGAGATAAATGACCAGCCTAGCCCAGCCTGTGCCAGCAGCAACAGGTGATGTTATTTTGGGAAAGCATGCCAGCTGGGCTGTTTTTTGCTGTCCCATCTACTTCTACTCTGCTCCCCACTGCCCCCCAGCTGTAATGATCATATCGGAGATGTTGGGAGGGGATATGGTGAAGATGAAACAATAGAAATGACAGATGCAGCTGCCTAGTGTTCACTCAAAAATTTTCCTGCTTTGTAGTAGCAAAAATGTTAGGTTTTTTTAACACAAAGTGATGCAAAACAGTCTTTCAATTCACCCTCACAATCTCTATTACCTCTCATTTATACACTTTTCTTTTTTAGCTAAACATGTTGACTCTGAAAAAAAAACAGCCCTTTTGTTAATCCTTGCACAAAACATTCCTCTAAAACAACTTGGACAAAAGCAATGCAAGAAGAGAAGTACAACATTTAGATAGATAAGATTCCTGCCAAAAAAAAAAAAAAAAAAATCTGTGCCAAAGTTTCAAGGTTCCCAAGTTTGAGCCAGGAAGGTTCTAGAAAACTAGGTTTTTGCCTTTGGCCATGACCCAAATCCTCCTTGACAGGCTGGGCAGTAGGGCTTCTGAATTGCACGGGGACCCTGTCCAGATTCAGTGACAGGGACAAGGAGGCTTCCCTGTGGATAGGCTGTGCTAGAGAAGCTGTCTGCCTCTTGTCAGAAGGCTGTCCTCTCTGAATGGAGTACTAGAGCAGTCTTTGGCCAAGAGGGAGAGACGAGGGCCCTGCGGCTACATCGTTAGAGCACTGCATCTGCTTTAGTTTCAGAAGATGTTTGGAGATCACGTCCCTATTGGAAATCAGTGGCACGTTCCCAGGACTTCACAGGCTTGTGCCCTAACTAGTGCCAACAACAACAAAAAAACAACAAACAAACAAACAAACAAAAAAAAAACCAAACCAAAACAAAAAAAAAAACCAAAACCAAAAAACAAACCAACCAAAAAAAACCCAACAAAAAACCAACGCAACCCACAAACCAACTACAGTAGAATAGTTAATTTTGTTCTGGTAACATAAGACTAAATGTTATGTGCTATTTGTAATGTTTTAGTAACAGTAAATAAGCATACCTCCATTGAGGCATGACTGAAGTGTGTCCAAATGCCATTACTAAGGTGTTACTGAAATTAGGAGGTACTACTATCTCTTGGTCAGCAAGCAAGGATAATTTCTTCAGAGGGAGTGTGTTTGGATCCTTATGCAGAAACGGGTATGAGCTAAGGCCTGAATTCTGCATTGCATTTTCTCTTGGTGAAGTGGTAACAAGTTTTGGCTAGCAGTTTTTTAATGCTTCAGTCACCCTGCTTCAATTACATTGTCTTTTCCAATGCTGATCAGGTACTGAACTGAAGTCCAGGATTTGTCCTCTCACTTTCTCTAAGTAGAAATCCACTGTGTTCCTCTCTCAAGAACTGTGAGGGGTTGATGGAAGAATTGGCAGTAGAATATCACCTCTTCATCTGATGCTTATACTTTCTCATCAATCTCAGCCAAGAGAGAACGGGCTGTTACTTTAATGCTATATAAACATTTTTAATGGGATGAGGTTTTATACATCAAAGGGTTTTTTTTACCAGTAATATACTGATACTTATTAGGGGAACAATTTTGCTTAAAAATATTCTTAAAGACTCCAGTCAAGCACTTCTTTGTTTAAATGAGTATCTTTTCAATGACTTTGAGCTTGTTCATCCTCTGGGTTTTGTCTTAAATGGGACCTGTAACTGATAATGAATTTTCTTCTCACACAAAGTTCACACTGGACTAATCCTGTAGAAACAGTCTTGTGTCTTTGAACTTTGTTGGCAAATTTCCCAAGAGCTGATGCATTATCTGATTTGCAAGCATGGCAAAAATGGTGTGACAATTTCAGAAAGCATTTATTATACAGAATAAACAAACAATTTTAGAAGTTAGAGCCCTTTTTCATTACTGTTGTCTGTATTCTTCTTATGTAAGCTAAGAATAATTTTTTTTTGAAATTACTTCAACTACTTTTTTGTGTAGTGCATGGAAATAATAGGAAACATTTATTGTAGTGGGAATCACCTGCCTGGCTTTTCAAGCAGCACTATTTGTCTGTGTCTTATTACATGTCACCAGCAGAGGTTTGCACACTGAATGAGATGCTGATTAGCTTTATGCTCTCTTACACAAGATAGTTGGATCTGTAGTTACATGTGTGTGCACTGTACCCTCACGGTGTCTGTGATTGTACTTAGCATATATTGGTGACAGTTTTCTGGAAGACTGTCTTATTTCTGAATGCTCACACAGTAAGAGAAGAAAGATAATTTTCCTCCTGAAGTAAATGTTTATGTTGAGTCAGTGAGCTTTCCTGTGTAGTGCCTTCCAAACTAAAGGGGCAACGTACCTCTTCTGTCAGCTGCTCTAAGCCTGCACCTGATCACATGGAGGTTCAAGCGCCAGGACTCCCAAGTATACCTGTTACATGGACATACAGGGAACCTTCATATTATCCCTTTAGGCAGCCTGCATAAAGATCAGCTGTGCTGAAGGCCCGTGGTGTCTGACAATTGACTGTATCTCAGAATACATTACACTCCAAAAAAGGCAGGGAAGACAAACCTTCCCTTTCTGAATGAAAGAACTGCTGTGCCTCTTTCAGTGCCTTTGCTTTGGAGTCTGTCGTCTTATACAGGCATGGGTGGATTTGTCCTTTGGTTTTTTTAATGGAATGCATTTAAAGCAACCTATCTTGGGTTTTGCAAGTGTTTATTAATATAGTATCTTGCTTCTTGAAAAGTTGACTTGCAGGATGTGAATGCGTTGTATCTTCTTGGAATTTGAAGCTACTGCTTTAGAGTTCTTCCAAAGCTCCTTTTTTTGTCTCCTGTAACATGTATTCTGTGATGCCTGACTGGTGAAAAGTTTAATCTTCTTGAGGAACTGTTTTGTTAAACAAGATGGGGCTTTGTGTCATGACTGAGACTGTAGTCAGTGGCTGGAGGTTTGCAAGAAAGGTTTATTCATTTGTCTCTGATATCTGGAATTTGGCTGTTCTTGCAATCAAACAGATGAGTAAAATAGAGATGCATGGAATAGAGATGATGAATAGCTATTTTGTTCTGACCGATAATCTAACGGAAGACTGTCATGCATAATTTTGGTAAGCCTCCAGCTGAGTCTATTTACAACTGCCTGCAATTGAGACAGAAAATATTGCTCAATCAGATAAAAAATGAATTGTGAATTAGTCATTCAGTGCTGTCTTGCAGAATTGGATTCTGTTTGTTCGATGGGTACCTGGAAGTGTCCCCTACTTACACAAATGATACCATGAGATCTTGTCACTGAATTCAGCACAGTTGCATCCAGGGAAGAGATGTGGTGTATATCCATTCTCCTCTAAAACGTGTATTGTTGACAGCTTCCTGTTCTCTGTATTCTTCCTGTGCACTGGACTGAGATTTTTTCATTTCATGCATCATCATTCACAGCTTGCTGGAGTAATTCCATAAAGTCAGTACATATCCTTAATACACACAAACAGAAGAGGGAACAATGTATTTTTGCTGTTGTTTTTGAAAGCTGGACATATTTGCATAGATCTAATTTTCCTCTGCACCTCCTGGTGAAGTCTTTTTGGGGGGGGAAGGAAAAAAAACCAACCAACCCCTAGTTATTATAGAATATTTATAAGCTTGGAATCCATTACTAATTTGTTACAGTGTTTGGTTTTCTGTATGGTTTTTATCACTTCAGTTAATATGGAAAAGGAGATTTAAAGGAGATTTAAAAGGAGAGGTATTGTGTAGTCTAGCTGCAATCAACTTGATAGTGCTTCACCTGTTAGAGTTAAGGCATTTAAATAACCACATGTGACATAAACGTCCTCTTGGCTTTGACCTAGATATGTGGATGGACTTCCAGGTTCCTATTCTGCTACGTAGCCTTGTCTATTAAGGCATGACTAGGGGCAAGAAACTGGTTCATTGCTCTAGGAGTTTTCTAGTGTTCGGGAGTCCTGGGCCGGTGAGGAGGGACTGTAACTGCGTCTCAGGGATGTAGGGTGGGAAACTGCTGTTCTGTGAGCTTGACCTTGGTAGGCCTTTTACTTCCTGGTATGGTTTAAAACATCAAAATTACGCAAAATTGTATGAGCCGATATCAGGTTTGTTTTTTAAATCTTGCCGGTGGGAGGTATAATGTCTTGTTCCTGTAGTCAAAGTATGCTGCATGCTGCTCATGCTCCGGGCTGTAGCTGGAAACCTTTGGCAGCGATGCTGAACTGAGGGTCTCCCATTGCTGAGTGTCCTTTCTGTCCCTTCCCTGGTCTCTGGCTGTTTGTCCATGTCTTTGTGATATCCTGTCAGTTGTGGAGCTGTGCTGAGAACAGGGGGTGAATGAAGAAGTAGCCGTGGCAGGGATGGCAAACAGGAAAATGACTCCTTGAACTGCCTGTATTGCTACATGTTTCTGAAACCTCACTACCACCGGTTGGAAGATTTGGAATTATAATGACCAGTGTATCGTCAGGAGTAGAGCAGGATGTGTTGGTCCTTTTCATTTGTTACAGGTATACAAGGATATGTGTCTACTCCTTTAAAACATAGCTGAAATCTGTCATGAGTTTTGTCCAGAACAGAAAGTATCAGGGTTGAGCTGAGGCTGGACTGCGTGGCCTCGAGACTGATAAAATAAACATGTGAATTAAGTGCTGGTTAAAAATGCATGTTTATGAGGGAAAACAACAGGAAGTTCTGAAAGGCAGATAGAAAGAGTAATGGGGAATTGGCCACGTCGGTGTCATGTTTCAAAACAAGATGGAAAAGAAGGTGGCTGTTTTGGGGCTCATTGCTGACTGTAAGAGGCACAATATTAAGAAAAAGCCTGCTGTTTTGAGTTTTCCTTTGTCTAAGGAAAAATGACCTGATATATTTTTTATGAATAAAGACAACTACATAAAAAAAAAAAAAAATTAAAACATGAGGCTGGTCTTTCTGATTGGTCATGTGAAAAAAAAGTTTTGTTTTTGTTTTCTCATCTGTTTCCAAAAGTTGGATGTTATTGTTTTAGAAGCAATATTTCATAAATTCAGCTTTTCAGGTTAAACCTGATTCAATGGTTAATATTGCTCACTTAGGATAGGCGTGATTACTTGTGGCAACTTGAGCCCTGGTTTCTCTAAGTCATATTTTTCCTGTAGATTTTTGTTTTTAGAAAATTACTGGTCTGTGGCTTTGAGACTGCATCTAAATACACAATATATGATCTAAAGTAAGTTATGTTATTTCACATTTATATCTCCGTAGATTGCTAGGATATGATTAATAAGTACATGTGTTTGCAGCACCTGGAATATCTCCCAGTTTGAGCAAACATTTGCTGCATGTGCATCATACATCCCTGGACAGTAAGATTTTTTAAAGGTCACGTGGCAGCTCAACTCACTGTGTTACAAAATTTTGATAGAAAGGGTTGCTTACCCAAGACTGAATTCTGCATTGACTGTGTGGCAAGTACAGGCAGTGCCAGAAATGACTATTTGAGTAAACCTCCGACCCTGTGTGCTGTGTAGATAGTGTGCAAGGTGACGTGCGGGTGATGACTGATCACCACAGTACCTGTGCAGGTGTGACTTGCAGGACCTTTGTCTTCCACATCACATGAAAAGTGATCATTCTGAGGCAAGGCACCTTCCGTGTGCTTGGAGCTTTTGGAAATAATATGTACTTAGCTCTGTTGGTATCTGGATAGAAAAGTGAATTTCCACTTTTTTAACTGCGTGAGTTTAATCTCAGCCTTTTTTCTAAACTCAGCTTAGGTGCAAAGGGAAATGTGGGTATGTATTGTTGCCATTTCTGGCTGTATCTATACTGTGTGTTAAAATTCTGAGCTGTCCACAAATATTTTTCTAAGAGAAGAAATTAAATCCTTTCTTTCCAGTTTCAGCAATATTGCTTGACTAATGTGCCACATACAGATTGGACTCTGCTCAGTTCAGCAATACAGTGCTGCAAGAATGATCATGTACTGTTTTGGATACTTTCTAAGATGCTCAGTGTTTCATGATGTAGAGTAGTCTGAGAAAATGTTAAAGAGAACCAAAAGTAGGGACCAAAAATATACCACGAGTTGCAAGCGTAGCCTTTCCTCAGCACTAACAATTTGCTCCCCAGCTAAGAAGAAACTCTTGCTATTTGACAGCGGGTGGCAGGGTACTGCCAGCGAAGAGGACAGGCCCAGAGCAAGGTGCTCTGTGCTGAGGCCGCGTTGTAGAAAGAGACAATAGCCTGTGACCATTGAAAGTAGCAAGATATCCTTAGAAAGATAGAGCTTGAAGATGCTGGATCTCATAATTTTTCAACATCTGCTGGTTTGTGTAAGTGGCCAATACTGATGGAGATGTTTAACCTTAGGTATTATTTCTTCCTTTTGTTTTTCTCTTTTGTAAGATAATTTGGTCTATCCTGTGAACAGAGTTTGAGGCCAAGTGAGGATGTGGGACCTGGTATCTTGCTAGGGAAACCGAGTTGCAGTGCTGCCACGGTGTGCCTGTGAGCAGCCTCCCAGACCATCACTTTCCAGCCGTGGGCAGGACCAGGGTCCTGACTTCTGAGACATACTCAGTAGGTGTAATTGAAACCAGCTAAAGATCTGCCTGGGAAGTAGTGATGACTACACTTCCTAAAGGCTGCAAATGGATAGAAGTATTGCTTATACTATCTTTATTTGTATTTGAGCCACCGTATTTTAGGTCAGGAGTACCTGCCAGAGACTTGCAATGTTGTGAAAGGAAATATGCTGTGCCTCTCCTTCCTCAGAAGGTGAGCTGCTTTCATAAAAATCCCAGCCCATGGCTGGAAACGGTATTTGAACTCATCCTATAGCAGAAAGATCTTTTTCTTAGTGATAATAGGAAGCTTACAAAATGACACTAATAAAATGTGATTTTTAAAAACTAGGTATTGTATTTCACAAGTTTGAACTCTAACATACCAAAAATTACTTCTATAATACTAAATCTTAGGTAGCTGGAACTTTATTTTGTTATCTAATCTTCAATTCACTTAGCAGTCATGACACAATTTGATTTTAGTTTCCATGGGAAAAAAAATAGCAGTGAAATACTTGTGTAACATTTTTAAACATTGAAAAGATCTCATTAGTTCTACTTTCAAGGATGATCAGTTTGTGTTAGTAGGCATAGGATCAGGCTCAAGGAAATGAAACCAAGTACCATAGTTAAATTACAGTGAGAAATTGCCCCTCTCTAAATGTTCCTTCTCTTTTTTTGGACACACAGTCTTTCTCAAGTGTGAGCATGAATAAAATATAAAATCATCATTTAATACTTTCAGAGGAATGCAACATAGTAAAAATATGTAACTAAACTCCAAGCATTTTAATCAGTACTGTATAATAGAAATAATTTAATAACAGTTTATGGTCAGTTATAATGAGACATGCACACAAAACAAGGTAGATTAAACCTCAGAGTCCAAATTCCAATCTTAATTAACACCAGCATAAATCTACAGTAAATTCACTGAACACAATATTACACCAGGATCACTGAAAATAGATTGGGGTGTCAATGTACCACAAAATACTGTGCTCTTCTCACTCGTTTAACACAGTTCCATTCGTATAATAATGTAAAGCTAATTGTCCAACCCTAAGTTAACACATTAGGTTGGTCTGTAGCTCTTAACTAACAGAACAGGGCTTTTGAGTCATTTGGAATTACAATGCATTTTAAGTTCACAAGGAATTTAGGATGTATTAAATTAAAGATAACATCACATGTAAGTCGTTAGAGTGACAACTTAATTCCATATTCCTAACTACTTGGTTTAGCAGCACAGTTCACCGTTGCCAACTACATAATCAGCTCTCACGTGCCGGGTGACAGCTACAACCCTCCTCCCCGCGGCTGCAAGGGCAGCTCCTTCTGGCAGTGCCTGGAGGGTGGCGGGGCAGTTGCCAGCTGAGCCGCTCTGGATTCAAATATAGAAGCTAATCTCATCTGTCCTACCTCCCTCAAAGGTAACTGGTGCTCCCAGACTAATATCTGACAAATCATTAGACTGTCAAAACAAACAACATAAATTTAGAATAATTGTGTCACGTTTGTGAAATGCAATTGCTGTATTTTATGGGTAAGAGCGGCTTAAGATTAACCATCTTTGCAGAGTCATAACAGTGCAGCTGTCAAAAGCCTAGTAAGACAGTCTTATTTGGATGAAAATTCTTTCTTGTAGATTTTTTGTACGGTGTTACCAGAGTTTTTCAACACTCAGTGGTAATAAGGCACCTCGTTATCACAGTGGCACAATGACACAAATGCTATTGTGTTCAGAATACGTGATAAATATGATTGCACATCTTATGAAAAAGAAGACATTTGTATCATTTTAATGTATCATTAGGATACCAGACATACAAGAATTCTTACTTTCATTATGATAAGCTAATGCCAATCTAGAGATACAGATATTGCTGTGTCAGATGTCTCTTAGTATCTGATCCAGCGATGAGGAGACCTGGGGTCCACATGGCACGACTTGCATTGAAAGGGTGAACTCCTTTTGCAAAGTCAGGACGACACCAGCTCTGAGCAATCCTCTTGTGCCTTTGAACAGCATCACTTTCAAGCCAGTGTGGTGTTTTGTTACAGAAGCTTTTAGAAACCTGTTTGGAAGTTTGAAGTTGCCCTAGCTGATTGTTAGGAAGAGGATGGCACATTCCAATGGTGATGTCTCTGGGTACTTAGGGCATCTAAGAGCCTCAGCTTTCCTCTCCAATAACTTCTCAATGGAAATGAAGTTGAAGTGCAAAGCACACTGTAGATCTTCCCCTCACTCCTCCTTATACTTCATGTTCTTTGACTAGAAAATAGATTCTGAATACAGACCAGATATTTAAACTGAAACTCATCTATTTTCCTTCTTTCTTTTCTCAGGAGACATGCGAAAATCAAAACAAAAATTTTCTAACTTGCTTTCACTGCTTTCCCGGTACAAGAATCTACATCTCCAAAGTGATGTATTCTGTTCAAAATGTGTGACATACATTGCGGAGGGTGGAGGTCCCCTTCAGTCTTGGTTACTAAATGTGTTTATCCATTTTCTTACCACTTTCTGCCTTCTCAATGATCCCAGCCACAGCCTGGCAGGTGCCCATGTGCCTGCCCCAGCCTCAGCTGACACCAGCCTGTGGGTTGTCACCAGCTCTGGGTGCCAGCCCGTTCCCAGCTCTGGCACTCGCAGGGTTGAAGCTACAGCCAGGGAGGCCGCGGGCACAAAGCCACTGGATGCAGGACAAGAAGCCTCAACCAGCTCAGGCCAGCACAAATCCAGACACTCCTGGGGCCCTGCTCTCCAGGACAATGCAAACCTGTGGCCTTTTACTGGCAATGGCAAAAGTCATATTTACCGGGCTACACCTGTCCTGCTTATGCTGGATTTGAGAGAAATGTTGACACTGGCGTTAGCAAGGACATGTTGAAAATGGCAAAGAAATTGTCCTGTCTATCAGCCTAAGTGTAAGAGCCTGGGTGCCAGTGAGAAACCAAGACTAGCTCCCTTACAAGCAGCCTGACCTGATTACCAGCCTGATACAACTTGAAGGGACTACCTATAAGACGCCCCATTTGGATGTGTTCCTTTATGACCACTCAGCTGCAGGCAAGATTCAATAAGTTTTGTGGCTAAAGCGGGAGATGTTCAATAGGTATTTTTTCACACTTGCTGTGGCAGAGGCTCTGTGGAAAAAGGCATAAATGTGTTTTGTCCTTCTCCTATTTTTCTATGATTGCCCAAGCAAAACTACAAGAACAAACCAACCCTGTGTGTCAGAATGAATGCATTTCCATATATGGATACAGTTTTACATTGACTTGCCATCTGGTTTTTAGGTTCAGCAGAAAAACAGAACCGCCCTCACCGAAGCTATGCTAGATGAGAGGAAAATATATTTACTTTTGCATCTTCTTAGAAAAACAGAGGAAATGAGTCAGATGAGAGACAGAGTCAGAGAGAGTGCTCTTAATTCCTATAGGGGTGTTCTAACTATTAGACTTAGTAGTGTCTCCTGGAAAAGGTAAACAGTTCTTCCTTCAGTCTTTTAAAAGAGGAGGAGGGAATAGGCATGTGGTTTTAGAGGAGATGTAGGTGTGCAGATCTAAGTTATAGATACTACCTCGTACTTCAGGGGTGGGACACTTGGCATAGCTCTGTCCTTATTTGCTGGTTATTGAACAAAATACGAAGTTTAGGCGTCTCAGCGTCTGTGGTGCAGTTGAAAGTGAATTCTGCCATATTCTTACATTGCTTTCTGCTGAAAGCCTCAGCGCCACGTTCAGGGTTCTGGATTTTGTTTACATACCTAAATTTCATCCCTTGTTTTATTGCAGTTTTTTATGAGATCTAGTGCTTAACATCTCTGTCCCACCCTGAAGTCAAGGGACAAAAAAGAAAGTCTTTGTACTATGGAGGATATATGCATCAGATGTTGTAAAGCATTCAGATAATTTGATAAAAAAATGGTTATGGAGGAAGATGGATATTTCTTAGAAATAATAATCTGAGACCAATCTTGAGGCAGCACAGTTAGAACTAATGATATTGATTTTGAAAATGTATGTTGGTGTTCAGCTTGAAGTCCAGTTCCGAGGAAGATAAGAAAATTATGCTGGCAAATGGAGAAGCATGGTGTTTTCTGATTGAAATAATCCTGAAGGAATTAAATCTTGCAGTGTTAGTAGTATTGGCATTTGGTATGCTACAGCTGTAATAGCATGCCCAGAAAATTTAATGTATATTGAGTATGACAGTTCTTAGGGTGGCATTAAATAGAAATTAGCAATTTGTAAAAGCTCTTTCCAAAGTTTTATCAAAGGAGTAGGAGATGCACAGGACAATAAGTCAAGTTTCAGGAAGTGTGTTCCAATTAGACTTTCAGAAATATGATTGTTTTGATTCATGTGGGAATTGCAAATAAGAGCTAGCTAAACAGGGAGCAAGAGGCTTACTAACAATCCGAAACCAAAGTATTGTTTTTCTCTACAAGTGTCCAGCACACTAAATTTACTTTTATAATAGTATCACATTGTAACTTTGTAAATTCAGTTTTAAAAATGTGCTCTCTTACCCTTACATAAATGTCATTTGTGTTTTGATTATTAAAGGTCTGTACAAACAGAGGTTTTAAAGTGTCAATTAAGAATATTTTTCTTTTTTATTGGAAAGATGGGTTTGTAAAGATCAAAGTCTAGTCATATCTCTGAAACCTGAATTGTACAACTTTGCTCTGTAAGTTTCATATTAAAATTCCTTGATGTTATTTGTAAATTGAATTGAAATCAAAAAGAATCCAGTGAGATGCAAATTTTTCAAATTCTTCAGTAACTGTTTCTCTTTGTTACTTCTTGTGTGCTAATGTTTGTGTTCCCTCTTGTGGATTTTTTTTTAATTGACCTTTATTTAAACTCAACCTTTTTTGGATGAAGATCGATGAAGGTTAACCATATATGACATCTATCTGTAAACTGAAGGAGGAGAGAAAAAATGGTGTGGTTTTTTTGTTGGATTTTTTTTGTTTGTTTGTCTGGGTTTTTTTTTAAGAGAAATGCCACAGATATAGAAATACTTTTTTCCTGTAGCTCATTACTTTACCATTTGGTGTCACCTCAAATAGGTGTTTATTTAGCATGTTCTAGCCTTCCATAAAGGGGCAAATTCATCAAAGTACATTTGCAGCCACTGTTCTTTAGGAAACACATTGTCAACAATTATTTGGATTTCAACAGAATTTATATGCAGCCATTGTAAAAAAAAAAAGAAAAAAACCTGTTCTAAAAACATACAAAATCTTTGGTGCATTTGGAATTCAAATTCTCCCTTGAATTTAGTCCACTGTTCAAGTTGAGGTTTGAAGACCTGTCTCCACTTTTAAATTGTAAATGCTGATTGAAATCCCAGAGTAATGGAAGCAGCAGTGAAAGTGGACTCATGTACGTGATCTAAAGTGTAGTCATAATAATATTATAAAAGATCTACTTCAGAAACTCAGTTGTATTTTTTGAGGACATGTATTGCAGATTTTTCACAAACTTCCGGTAGAATTAGGTTCTTAAAAGCAAACCAGGGATCCAATGAGCAGATTCCATCTAAACAACTAAACCAAGTTATACTGTAAAGAAAGAACCAACAGTTTTGCCTACGCATTTCAGTAATACCTTAAGTAAAACATGGTCTTCATATTAAGCTTGAAAGTCAATATGCTGACACATTTTCATTAACTGGAAAACAGTTGCATGATGGATAACGTGTGACCTTCTGGAGGTCTAAAACTGAATCATGCAAGAATGCTACGTTCTTGAATTCATAAGAGACTATTTGGCAGAAATATGAACTAGCATTCATTTTTTTTTATGTCATCATTTCAAAATGTGTCCATATACTAATTTAATTGTGCTATTGAAATCTTGGTTCAGTAATCTATATGAGATAAGATAGACAATTTTCTGGAATATTAAGACTCTGTGTTGAGATACCAGAGTAGGTTTCGGGGTTTTTTTTGCTTGCTTGTTTTTGTAATTTGTCATAATAATTCTTAGTCATCCTGCAGTCTTGATCTAATCAGCATAAAAAAAATTCTGTATAATAATTGTTAGCCTTTGCTCTTGACTTGGGAAAAAAACCAGCTGAATTTCAAGTCAGAACTCAAGTAGGAGCTGGAGATGGTGGTGTTAAGGTATTTGTCTGCTCAGTTTCACTAGCCCCTGTGGCTTCTCAATCTCATGAATATAAAAAGTAATGCCAAAAAAAAATCTACAGATTTTTCTTCTTTTTAGGAATTACTAATAAGGTTCATTAACTTCCTTTCCTGTCTGATACATTTGATATATTATTGCTTATGTTATATGTGAGAAAAGGCTGCTTGGGATCTGCATATCTAAAACAGAATTTGTGAAACAAAATTCCAGCTGTTCAGTGACCCCAAATAGTAACAAAGGGGGTAAGGCTTTTGGTGTATGTGCGTTTAAAACAAAACCAAAAAAAACCCCTCTAATATAAATTTTTGAGACTTTTTATTATTTTCAGTCACACAATTTTGGAAGTTATTTTTATCAGTACTAGAGCTGGTTCTACTGTATTGAATTACCCTCCTAATCTGAGAGGAGGAAACCCATCTAGAAAATGGTTTCACATCCCTAGTTCAACAACACAGAAATTCTTTTCTAGACCTATGGAAGAGAGTTTTTAATGGTGCTTTCATATAACCCTGGCAGTCTAAGGATGTAGGCATGAGAAGAATTGTTGATTGAGGCAATATCTTTTATTAGCAACTGGTATAGTTGGAAAAATTCACACAGTTTTGGGCATGCAAACCCTTCATGGCCCTTCTTCAGAGACATATTGTGTTTTCTGGAGAACAACGATATTAAAGGATTTGGCAAGATATTTTGAAGGACTCTGAAAGTTTTCAGTATCACCTCAAAGAGGATGTATTGCTCTCTTTTCCTTTGCTGCAGAAGTGCAAGGATGAAAATCATTTAAATTTTCCCTTCTGGGTCATGTTAGACACTTACGGGCAGAGTATTTGTTTAATGAAACCCCTAAGCTGTTGAATTTTTTGCATAGGGTAACACACTCGGTGCTTTCCCCAAGTGCCTCCCGGACACCTCCTTGTAGCAGTTATTCCAATCTTTTGTCCTGAGGTCAGCTAGGAGTTCCATCTTCACTCCAGCTGGTCTATTCTCACCAGTGGAGATGACTAGCTGGGAGTTTCTGGACCATCCAGGGACTTAAGTGCACTGGGTGTGCATGCAGACACAGCTCTGATGTCCAGTTACACAACTATAACAAAAGGACAAGATTTTCAGCCTCTGTCTCAGTTACAACTTGAATTCCATACCTCTTGCCCCAGTGGGAAAATTATTCTCATCTGTCACAGTTGAAAACCAAGCATAGGTGCAAAATCAGTTGCTTGCTTAAGTACATGCATATACTTTTGCAATAAAAGAAGATGGATAACTGAGAAGACGTTATTTTTGCATTATTTAAAAGTGAGGTTTTAATCTAAATTATGAAGGTTCTTCAGATTTAAAGGTTATATCGGCTCATCGTGATTTGCTTGTGCTTTAAAAAGATGCACATCGGTAAGGGAATTTGCTAGTCAAGTACTTCCAGTTCTTAACTTCTACCATCTGTGATCGAGTTGACCTTGGTTCTTACCCTTTCCAAATAAAAGGTAAGGTTCTTTTACTGAGACTTCTCTCAGCAAGAAGTGTGACTGTAAAGTAGTTCAGCATTTTTGCTGAATTATAATCTCCTTGAAAACAGTAGAGCCCTGAATGAAAGGCAATCCTCCAGTGAGGAGGACCTATATGCAAGAAGCGAGTATCTAGAGCTGAATTTCTGCTTTCTATGTTTTGGTTTTACACTTACAGCCACCCTCAAATGAACTACATCTTGTTTGATACATAAGAGTAATTACTGTGCATATAAGTAAACTTGTGATTTGTCACTATTTACTTAAGCTCTAACATTTTTAATTACATTAAATTACATTAATTACATTAAATTACATGTAAATTAATTATATTGCATTACATAATGTAATTCTTCGATTTGGGGATCTCAGGCAGCTGCAAAGACAACTAATTAATTTTCATGAATTTTGCTATAAGTTTTTGTATCCCTTTTCTATTTAGAATTTAACATTAAAAATGAAAAATAATGCTTGAAAACACTACACAGAGTAGTTGGAAAACCTAAAATCTTTCTTGCTTCTTGAGACCTAGTAGTCCTATCCCGCTCTCAGCTCTTGACTACTTGCTGTAAAAAGAATTTTTTGTTACAATTTGGGGCCCTAGAGTAGATGAAGACAGCTTTTTCTAAAGCATGATTGCTTATCAGCAATTGTTTGGATCATTACGTAGAAGGCTCCAGCCATAATAGATCATATTAAAGCAATTCTCATTGAATTCGGTACAAAAATCTACAGAACTAGCAAATTAATGTTGATAGGAGTGTTCTTGGTGCATGAAATACAATGTAGATTTTGATGACATGGCATCTTAGTACTTTTCACATATAAAGGATGGTGGATAGCAGAGTGATTAGTGAACATTTTGAATTCTTGAGCTTTTCCCTTAGCAGACTGATTCTGTCCATGGGTAGGTAGATGAACAGAGCTATGGATCTCAGTGGATTTTTATGGTTGCAGCTGAGATCTGTCACTTACTAGTAATAAAATTAGAGGGGCTCTGCCTTTGCATAGCAGTGATCTCTCATCACTTAGTCGTATGTCATTATTTTTTTCTTGTGCCATATTCATTTATGTATTTGATCATGTTTGGGTTTCTGCCTTTTAATTCTGCTTATACAATGCCTTAAATTCATATCAATTTTTGAAAGGTACATTTTTTTTTAAATTAATTTTTGCTGTATCTTAATTCCTTTCTGCAAGTTGACATGTTCTTTCTGATGTGTTCTGACACATTTTCCTCCTGTCTGGTAGTGATGGTTCAGTGTGGTATGAGGAGTGGGACTTGGAGGCTTTGTGTTTCTCTCCTTAAAATATTCAGATAAAAAGCAAGTCTGTATTTTTGCTGCATGTTTTAATACATGGTTCTTCTCGGATCTTGCAAGGATCTTGCTGTCATTGCAGACACTAGGGTTTCAAAGCTTTACTGACTTTACCAGAACTCTCTTTATCTTCTGCCTCCCCCTGACACTGAAAAACAATGCCTTTTGAAGGATTATTATAATGAAACTCAGACAAACAGGCAACAGATGATATTTATTGTCCCTGTCAATAACTCCTCTTCCAAACCGCCAGTATTCTCAATATGCTTTGTATAGGAACTTCTGAATTATGCTCAACCAGGACCAAAAGCTACTCGCAACATACATGGTTGTTCATTATCAGAGTGACTTTAAGAATAAGAGTACATTGGGGACAATGGTAGGGGTGTTTCATCCTCACTGTCAGCGTTTGTATTAGGTTGCTTGGTATCTCCTTCTTGCAACAGCTCACCTATCACTGTATTTCTACTGAGCTCTGCTATGTTTTTAATTCTTAGATACTAGGAGAGAGATAGCATTAAAAAAAAAATAAAAACAAACCTAAACAACAACTTAGAGATGGTAATAAAATTACCTTATTCATTGCTTTAGGCAGTTAGGGAAACTTCTTGAAAATTCTTCAAAAGAAATTCAATAAGATAATAATAATTTTAAAAATCCCTTATATATCTTAATATTAAGGCATTTGCTATAATAACAGGCATCTAGTGATACAAATGATAGGTACGGCCCCTAATGGCCAGATCCAGGAGAAAATGACCCTATATCTGGATTTAGATTATTTTATTGTAGAGCTTAAGAAAAGTTGCAATCTGCTTTCTGTGCTGGCTTTTGTAAAACTGAAGTAATTCTGTTAATGGCATTGCCTCCTGTATGACGGCTTAATAACTGAATTACTTCTTTAGGCTATAATAATACATGGGTTTTGTATCTTCAGACAGTACAACTGATTCATCCATGTTAGCAGCTATGCTTTCTCTACATGTAAGGGAATTAAGAGATGACTCAAACTATACCAACGGGGAGAAAAAGTGAAAATTATTTTTGGGTAGAAGCTGGCTTTGTAATACTTGCTAGAATGCTTACCTAGAATGTTCTAAATTGTTTATACTGGAAGGTCAAACTTTTTCAAAAGAAAATTTATGTCATGTTAAATTTTAGAAGAGAGTCTTCAAAGACATGTAGGTTCTTTGTGTTGACTTTTTGGAATGCTGGCTTGGATACTTTTGAGGAATGCCATAGTATTGCATGAGAGAAGAGGCTCTGAAGATTACCTGGAATGATCTATTTCAGGTTTCTAACATAAACCAACAGTTTAAAGCATGGGAAATAAATTTTGGAAATAAAACGCATGCCAATGCAGTTTAGGTATCTTTTGGTCCCAGCAGCAGTGCTTTTTATGGATGGGTTGCTGCACTCCGCCTTGACTGATCTTGCCTCTGGCCTTGGAGGGTAGCTCAGGGAGAATGAAGCTTTTAGAGCACCTTCTAGAGTGGCAGTGATGCTGCCGCTGTGCTAAAATCTGCCAGTACTGTCAATCCAGACCTCTGCATGGCATGGATAAGAAACATGTTCAGGAGATGATTTCCAGTTTGACCTAAAACTTTATTTAGAGTAAGATGAAGTGCAGCTAACTGCAAGCTAAACTAGTTAATTTATGGCTCCCAGACAGGTTTTTATTCAACATGTTAATAATTTTTAAGATATAATTTATCTTGATCACTAATGAAAGTCTTCTGAAGAAAAATAGCAAACACACTCTGAACACAACTGAGAATCTTTGTCTTAATATAGACCTAGAATTAGCTCTGGTTGATTAACTTTTAATAGATTCCCATATAAAAATTAACTGCTCAAAAAATTTGTCTGAAACAGAGTAGATTTCTTTTTATTTTTCCTGTTTCACAGTAACTGCATTTCAGTAGCTTCTTCTCTGAGTCAGGTTGCCTCCTCAGCTGTGTCCTTTAAAAAGTACTAGATTCTTCCACTTGGAGAATATGGAAACAATCAAGGCAATGAAGTTGATGTGTTGTGGCAGCATTCTAAGCTGAAATCTTCTGGGGTTTTGGCTGTAATATTCTGGCAAACACACTTCAGTTGAAAATCTGGTGCCTGATATAAAAACAACAGCAAAAAAGGCTGAACCCAGGTTTTGAAACAACAAATGTTGCCACACCTACCCAAAAGCAGCTGGGAATATTTTAAACTCCATTTACTTCATTTTAACTGAGCTATTTGAAAATATACAGGAATGTAACTGTTTGTTGTTGCCTGCTGTTACCTGCATAGGACTCTTCCTGAACTTGTTGCATGCCTTTTTTTTTCCTAGTGAGAGCAAGCCCTAATGTCCTGAGACCTGTAAATGGGTGCAAGAGCTGCTCAGCGGGAGAACAGACCAGCAGCTGCACACGGTTATGGATTTGGAAGGGCAATAATTGCTAAGTGTAAGATATGTATTGATCTAGTGAGTACAGATGCATGTGTGTGAGTAACCGCTACACAGTGTTCAGCTAAGGATAGGGGTGTGCAGAATTCTTCTTTAATACAGGAGATAGAGCAAATGAATTAGTTTGCAAAGGTTAGTTTCAGTTCTAAATCTACTCCATGAGAAATGTAAAGGAAAAAACTTTATCAAGTACTTCAAAGAGAGGATGCTCAAAAATATTATTTTTTAATTATGTTTTATTTAGTCAATTTCCTTCAGGATTTTTATAAATTTATAAAAAGTCAAGTTTTTTGTTGTTATTTTATTCCAGCTATGTAGGAAGAAGAGGGGAGAACTTGAGCCCATTCTGTTCCAAAGTTATATTTATAGGGGAGAATGTTTGAATGTCGTTTGTTGTAGTTCTTCTTTGGAGAAGCAGCAAGCCTCCCTGCTGAGCCATGATTTACAAGGTAAATAGCAAATGCCAAAGATTAAGTGGCGATTTTCCCTTGTTTGTTGCTTAAGGGAAGAAACAGGGTTACTTCTATGTTTAACCTGGGCTAAGTAATGCCATTCTTACAGTGTATCATTCTGTGCAAGTGGTTCAGTTCTCTAATATGGGCTTCTTGGGAACTAAGCATGTCAGAAATTGGTGGTTTATGCATGATGACCTTTTTAGCCAAGGGAAAATTTTTTTCTTGTCCTTTTTCAACCTCAGACTGCAGGTTTTGAAATTCCTCATGAAAGAAATAACTTGGGGGGCTGGGACATTCCTACTGAAAAGCTTTCCAGCCTGGCTGACCATTCACGGTGCAAGTTGAATGTTACATGCCTGACTGCTGCAATATCAAAAACAAATATTAACATGAAGATAATAGTATTGAATTTTGTCTATGAGTGAATTATGCAGACACCAAACATAGCAGAAATCATGGAGTAAAATTCCTTAAACACAATAAATTGTCAAGTTTGCTCTGTAAAGAAAGCTATTGACATGGAACTAAGAAAACCAGAATAATTCTGGCCGCATTGAGTGTGCAGACAAAAAAAAAAAACAGTATGCTGAGCCAGGGCTGCATGATTTGTTGCTGTCCTTTGGATAACAGCAGCCACTGCTTCACCAGCTTGGAGCAACATACAGAGATGATTGTTACTTTGGGAACACTTCGTTTTCATATGCTTAGGGAATGAAAGTCTACTGTGAATTTTCATCACCAAAGGAGAGAAATTGAGTACTGAGAGCTTTAAATTAGGGGACTGGAGACCAAGGCCCACAGATGAGGTGACGTTTAAAAGGAAAGCAGGCACAGGACTGTGGGTAGTCAGGGCTATGGCATCACTGGAATTGCAGAAGCAAAATAACTTGCATAACAGCATGCTTTTATACACCTTCAGGGCACTTTAAGAGAGTCAGGAAAGATGAGAAAGGGGGTTGCACTCTAATGCGTGGAGATAGCAGGTGATAAGCTTGTTGAGAGCTTATGAGTCACGATGAGATTTGTAACAAAATATTTCTTCAAATTATATCTCAGTTGGGCATTTTCAGGTAATGGCATGCTCCATACTGACTTGCTTGTGAACAAAGTGGAGCCTATTACCTTGTTGGGACTTATTGACTCCTGTGATTGGCATGTGTGTTTTACCACCCAGTGGGACCAGAATCTCCAGGTGCTGTACCATCTGTCTGGGAAATATTGCCCTGTACCTGACTTTTAGTTTTGCAAATTAAGAGTAATGCTTAATATTTGGGGATTATTTAGAAAAGCAAACGTGTTTGTAAATACCAGTGAGTATCTTTCCTCTCTAGGAAAGAGGCTTTTTGATTTTGTTTGAACAAAAAATTGCGCTGGAAGGTCAAAGCTTTTCAGTTCTCTTTTCCTACTGCAGATAAAAAGGAGCCTAAATGTGTCCTGTACACTGAAGTCCAGGAAACGATAATCACAAGGGCTCTAGTAATATTAGTTTGGATCTAACATTTTAGAAGTAATATTACTGTCGTGGTCAACAAATACATTTTATTGTGCAAATTACTTAATACAATCATTAATATATGCTAGTTCTAAACTCTAAATATTCTGTACTCGGGCTGGGTAGGAGAGTTGATTAGAAATGGCAGTATTTTGTTTATGCAGCATGGTTAGGAATTGCTGGTATATGTTTCTATTTTGTATCTTCTGTAATTGAGCATGTCTTTTCCCTGAACCCTTTATTTTTATACCTATAACAGGAGTACATGCAGTCTCTCAACAGAGATTGGAACTTTGTTGTGTTGAGTATGCACACGTGTACAGTAACAGATTATCCCAGTCCCATATAAATGGGCAAGACAGACAAGTCTGGTATTCAGGTAATGGTTCTATCCCCATTTGAGTTAGGAGCAGAGTTGTTCTTTTCTGCATTTTCATCTATAGAAGTCTTTTACTTAAGGCTCAAGTAGAGTTACACAAGGGTCGTGGTAACATTTTAATGGGTCAGTGGCAAAATTTGGACCTTAATCAATTGTTTTAGGATTATAGTGGAGGTTTGTGGACAAGCTCAGCACTGAATCTTAAATGACTCAATTTTTATCTAGAAATTTGAATTCCAAGGTCATCTTTCTTTTGTACTTGAGTCTGTGGTGCTGGAATTGCTCTTGAAGGCAATCCGGTGCCAGCTTTCTCTGTTAGAGTAGCTCTGCGCCTAAATGTCCTGGGATTTTCTCTCAATGTATTTGTGGTTCTATAGGTAATTAAAAGTGGGAGACCCCAGAGATTTAATGAATGAGTGGGGTTTTTTTTCTTCAGCTAGTATTTTCTTCAGTCACTTCTGGGAGTAGCTGGAGAAGTTGAAATAGACGGTTTCACTGTGTAAGATACTACTGGTAGTTCTTACAAATGTATGTAACAACTAATTTTGATGCAATTGCAGGTCCCCATATAATACGGACTGAGCTATGTGATACAGGCAGTGAATTATTTATATGTACTATACATATAAATCTATCTTCCATTTTAATATGCTTTTTCATGCCAAAGCTGATACAAGGGTAAAGGAATAAGACAGTGTTCTTTAGCTATTAACCCTCAGAGCAAACTAAGTCAGTTCTAATGCAACTAGCAAACTAGTTTCAAAAATACTGATACCAAAGAACAGCTTACTGTGATCACATTGCCATCAGGCACTTTTCTGCTCTGAGACTTTTAGCAATATTTAAAAGGCAGTGCAGTACACATGAGTGTAAAAACATCTTTATGGAAACTCATTAAAACCATGAATTTCTGTAGCATTTAGTCATCGCTACCATTTGTAAAGCTTAAGCTCTCGTTGATAAATATGCTCTCCCCGATGGTTTGTCTGAATTGTTTACTTTTTTTATGGTCTGAGGGGGACCATATACTAGGCTAATCTTGAATTTCTTAATCATGCATATTTCACTAATGTTAAGTGAAATTTTATGCTAATTGAAGTTTTGTCCAAATTAAACCTGAGTAACAGTCTCAAGACATATTTTATACAGAACAGATAAGCCAAGAACTAGGCCACATGATGAACATATGCTTCACAATGTGTTTAGATTTAGTTCAATGTGATTTTGGTCTTGGCCTTCTTGATGCATTTGCAAATTAAATTGTGTTTAGAACTCCAGTGGAACCAGAATACAGCTGGGCAAACAACAGTTTGTTGTTGCTGACAGTTCCTAAAAGATCTTTTTAATTGGGTCAACAGTCCAGTGACAATGGCAGGTTATTAATTGTACAAAATGTGTTCTGTTCTTACAGTACTTTTTATTCATTGCCACCAAGAACAGGAATAGTGATTTTTTTTCTCTGCCTTATAGAAACATAATATATGGACCTTATTACAAACAAATGCAATTGAGTGAACACTGAACTGCTTATAAATGCATTTTTATAAGAGTGTTAAAGCTCTATCTAAATTTTAAAAACTGATGAGGAGATTGAAGCAAGGAAAAGACTTCCAAAGTCTCAGCGTGAACACCTAAATGTTTGCTTTCTAAAAGTATAGCCTTTATTTCTAGTTTGTTAGATTTATACTGCACAAGAGCACTGGAACTATTAATGCCAGATGTGATTGGTTTCCAGCTTTTCCCACCTAGAAGGATGATGACATGTTTTATTTTCTTTAATTATGGCACAATTATTTGCTACTCACACTATTTCTATTATAAACTGAATTACCCTCTTGACCTTTTCTGTTACTAATCTGTCTTTTGCCTCTCAAAGCATGTGCTTTCCAAAGTCTGAAATACCTGGAATTTATCCACATTATTATCTTTGCAAATCTGCAAAGTGAAATATGACAGGGGAATACCATCAGCAATATTAGATATTTAGCCAAATGCTTTTAACCAATACAAGCTTATGATAAGGTGTTGAGGTAAGTGCTATATTTCATTAGACAACACAAATTGAATAGATCAGTGCAGTAAGCCTTTTACAACATTGTGCAGAGATATTTTTAGAAACCGTGGCTGTGCTGCATCCAGATGTGTCTGTTGTCTTCTTTCTCTTCCTCTTTGAATCCCCTCACTGGCCTGTGCATTGCTGTGGTCCCATAAACTTTCGGATGCCCATAGGTGTACGGTTATATATGCAATTTAATGAATGATTCAGATAAAACCATAACTAATATAGAGGTCTTATTGCAAATACAAAGGCAGCTCTAAATTTACAGCGTGCCAGGCAAGACCACTTGAAGTTTCACCTTTCAAAGTACTTTTGTCTTGTTTTATGTTCCCATTGCAGGCAAAAGGGCAATGGACTAATTAAAAATTCATAAAATACTTGGCACAATAAAGGGATTTGCTTCCATGTTGGGATGTTTTAAACAATATCAAGAATCCTGGTAGTGATTTTTGAGACAGTGCAAAAACTACAGTATCAGATCATTTTTACATCTTCTTGGAGGGATTGTGAAAGAGTATACTGCACCAGAAAGCCTTTTAATGAGATGTGTCCCTGAAGGGAACAAGTAGATAAGCAAAACGATTTCACTTTTTGTTGCAGAATGCAGTGATTTGAGGACAACATTAAGAAAAAAGACCCATTTGAATCAAATGGGAAGACAGTTGAACATCATTTTGGGCTAAATGGTGTATACAGGACCAAGGTTCTATTTTGTCACTAGTGTATGAACTGATGCGCAAAGAGCGGAAAATAAAAGGATGTGATCTAATATCCAAGGTGCAGAGCTTTCCTGAAACGGTGCCGGCTTCCTACTTATTCATGATTTGTAGTAGTCCTCCGAGAACATTAGTAACAACCTTTCAGAACTACTGATTACAGAGGGAGATGCTGTGCATATCAACAGCGGGTCTTTACCCAAGAGAATCTACAACCAGACTGACAAAAGCAAAAAAAGAAGGAAGCCAAGGGAAAAAAAGCAATGCAACTGGCTTTGAGTAGAATGATAAAGATGCACTTGAACTAAACCAAGTTAAGTAGATGACATTGCAATGATAGAAGAGAACAAGAAGAGAGTCATTTAAAACATCTCTCACTTAATAGATTACTTTAATGGGCTTGGAAATGGGAGAAGCGGGAAGCTAGTAGGTTATGTTGTGTAGGAATCTGCACAGTAAAAGAGACCTGAATTTCATCCTTCATTTTAAGGAACATGCACGAGCTCTGTCCTCTGCTTGCTCGCTTTTTTCTAGTATAGCTTCTTTCAAGTGAATGGAATTACACTGTATTTACACCACTATAACAAAAAGTAGATTCAAGACAGTCACTAAGCTAGATGGCTTCAAGGAAAAGTAAGACTACTTTTCTTATTTGGAAATTAATGCAGACATTCCTATAGGTCTAATTTTAACACTTTTTTTTTTTTTTTTTCTAATGAAAAGGTAGCCACTAAAGTGTGTTTTTTAAAGGCTCATAAATCTACGGTTTTACTTAAAGGAATAAGATCGTATTACAGTGTCTGAACTGACTTGGCATGAAATAAAATCTAGACTTTCCTAATAAAAACACTTTATCATTATTCTCACAACAAAAATTACTAAGAAATGTCGGTTTTAAAACAGTGTTTGCAAAACTATGGCACTAAATTGCAGTGCTGGAACTATTTAAATTGGGCATTTAGTTACCCATATGTTTAGTTTATAAATCTTGTCTGCTGCAAGAAGATTTTGAATATTAATCAGTATGAGCAGAGTTATGCCAAAAGAAATCTAAAATATATTATGGGGGGAGATTAAACATAATTGCAGTGATGTTTAAGATGCTTGAAAGAATATAATTTATTTTGATCAGGGATTTGCCCTTGTTTTTTACAGTACCGGCTTTAGTCTTACATTTGTGACCCAGGTCCCCCGCCCCCAGTATTCAACAGTTGTTGAATCCACATCATGTTGGTGCTGTTGGCTGTGTGTCACCTTCTTTTCTCTGGATGCTGATCTCTAGCCATCTCGATTCTGAAATTTAGCCAGGGTAACTGACCAGATTTTCCCAGCCCTGGAATGAGACCAGCAGGAGCTGGTAATCTTTCACTTCGTAGAGGAACAAGCACCATGTCCTCCTTTGCATGGCCCGAAGGCAGTGCAGCCTTCAGGAGATATATGGAGGAGGAGGACCCTCTCCTCACAGGGGGTTGCTGTCCGTCTGTGGTCCTGTCAACACTCTCCATCTGAGAGGTTTTAAAAGACATAATATGTAAAGACGTAATACATTCAGTGCAAACAGCTCTCATTTGGTTCTGCATATGTAAGTGGGCATCACACACCTTTGAGGAGTCGCTCAAGAACCCATTGTCTTTTTCCTTCCTGTGATGGAAGCTGAATGTAGTGTAATTCCTCATAAAGACATAGGAAAGGTGATGACTCCCATGGGCACGATATCTCCAAATCCTTTCAGCTAGACCTTGCATCAACTCCATGTGTGGAGAGGGGACAACTCTGACACATTTGTTATTTAGGAAAAAAAACAAAAATCTTTATCAGTAGATCAGAAAATACTCATGCACCTTTCCTGTACAGTGGGGAAAGAAAGGATAAATAGGATGCTGTATCTATTTCTCATTCCTATACCTTTTAGTGCCATTCATCTTTGCTTTTAACCTCAAAACATTATTTACATACCTGGGAGAGTATTATGGCAGCGGCTTTTCATGGTGGTAGAAGTCCTTTCTGTTTACTTCTGCAGACTGCTGGCCTTTCTGAATTGCATCCGGAAGTGTTTCCTTCAGCATAGTTCTGCTTACTACTGTTTCACATCTTGTCAGTGCTGGCTTATATAATTATTAACTACAAGAAAGCAGACAGGACAGTTGTTTAAATTTTTGAATGATCAGTTCCAGGTTGTACTAATTATTCTGAAAAGCATTTAACAGCTTAATAAGACAAGGGTTTGACCATAATGTCATTTTCATTTGTTTGTGTTATTCGAGGCTGTTGTAACTGGCTGCTTAATGGTCTGTGTCATGCAGGTGTATTATTAGCTCTCATTGGCACATTTTACTCCGTTGTCATTAATGGCACAGAATGTCTTTCCCATCATTTTCTCTTGGAATCCCAGATAGAGAGCAAGATCAGTGACAGTTTTATCATCGAGTTACATTAAGCTACTCTTTGCCACTCATGATTCAATGTATTTTCCTCTCAGACTGGTCCCTGCTCTACATATGTCAGTGCCACTCCACTGTCTCATTTGCCAAATGAATAACAGAGTTCTCATTAAATTAATGCTGTGATTTTTTTGCACTGGATTACCTGCAATATGTTCAGTTTGCTCTTTTGGTTTTACTGAAAAATGGCCTTCAAGTACCAAAGAATAAATAACCACAGTTAAATAAGAACTAAAGAAAATAAAATGGTATTTGAGTTATAAAATCAGTCATGGCTCTTGACTGAAAATTCAGCAGTAATTGGGGAGGTTAGAGGCAGTGAAGCACATTATTTCAGCTTCCAGACCTACAGTGTGGTCACTTGTCTTTTTATTTGTGCTGAGTAATACAGTAGGGAGAAGGAAAGAAAGCAGTAGCTTCTTTGTCACTCTCCTCTTGGATAAGTCTGCACCTGACAGGTTTATAGTAAGAAAAATCAAGGTATATCTTATGTACCTACTAGCTTTAAAGGAATGAATTTTCATCTGCTGACTAAAGAAAGCCAAAGCACCTAAATATTTAACCCACGGAGAAACAACAATCTTGCTACAATCACTAGAAAATGAAGATGTGTGCTCTTCTTTCATCTTAGGTGTGGAGGAGGGCAAGCAGAAGGAGCAGCAACCAGGTTGCAATACTCCAGTCATGGAAATCGGCCAGAAAAGCAGGAAATCCAACCACACAGCCATTCTGCTAGACTGGTAAGCCCTTTCTGCTTTGAAAGAAGTTCTGTGCCAATGTTTGTTGACCCTTGGATGAATGTGAAAGAGTTATTGCCAAAGGATTGTGCTAAAGGCTATTGCAAACCAGGGTAAATAAAGTGAAAAGAATATTAAATTGTCAAAGAAGAGACAGGGAAAAAGAATGAGAATGTTCATGCAGGTTTTGCAGTCAATTAGCATTACCAATCAGCACAGAAGCTGTTCAAAGTAAAGGAAGGTGAGCTTGTAAAAAGCATATGTATGACAGGAAGGTGAGAGAGTTAGAAGGCTGAGTGTGAGAGATGGCTCTGGAAAGGGCAAAGACTTTCGAAGTCAGGTGATTTCCTGAATCACAAATTAATTTAGGTGAAAAATAGCAATAGGAGCCCTAAGAATGCAAAACCAGGTTTCTAGAGTTATTGTGGGTTTAGGTTTTGTTTAAGTCAGGCACATTACCATAAGCACACTGTCACATCTGAAGACTCATGACCTGAGCGCCCCTTTAGGTTTTAACTGTCACATTGTCTTATTCAGAGACCACAGCAAAACAGCTCTGTGTATACAGGGCTGCCATGGTTGGCGTTGCTAAACAAGGCATCACTAGTGCTGGAAAACTTTAAAAAAACCAACAAAAATGAACTAAGAGTACAAACATCTCCAGTGTAGAGGATATCTCTTGTCTGGGGAAGCTGGTGCCTTGCAACATTTGATGGTGTTAAGGATATCGTCCAGAATTGCTAAAAGGAGTTTGATACAGGAGCAGATGCTGTCTCTGGGTAACTTCAGTGTTTCTTATGACTTAGTCAGAAGTATTTGTGACTAATTATTGGGCTAGATGCTTTGCTATTCTGATCAAGATTGGCATTTCTTTACCTTGTCGTACACATTGTAGTTCATTGAAGAACCTGCTATATCAAAATAAAATGAAACAAATGGCAAATGAAGCAACTCCTAAAGAAAATTTGGAAAGCAGTAATTAGTGTCAGATGACTCAAAAGAAATAAGAATTTTAGATATTTTCTCACTTTCAGAGAATGAAGGCCCATACTTCAAATGCCTTCCTTTAATTTTAAGGGCTACTAATCTTTTTATGTCAGGACCTCCTAAGGGAAGGCGATGAGGCCATTTTCTTACTCTTCTCTCTAACAACCAGCAAATACATACATCTGCTTCCTCTTAAAAGTGCTTTACTCTGTAGGAGATGAGAGACCTGCTGCGCTTCCCAACATAATATCCATCATTGTCAGCTTCCTGCTTTCCGCACTGCCCCTTTTGTAGGGACTTACAACAAAGTCCCATCTCTCCAGTGCCCTTATGTTTTCTGAACTGAGCAGGAGAATGCACTGGGGGAAAGCAGGTACTAAGAGAACCCAGAGTATAAAGCCTGATCCGGCGTACTGGGCATGTGGTTACAGAAGGAACATTTCAAGTTACGTGCTGACCATGTTCATGTGAGCGATACCTCGTAGTAGACTTGTACATGTTACTAGGTCGCCATCAGAGAAATGGTATATATTATCCTGCTAGACTTTGGTTATCAGAGAAACTTTCAATCATATAAATGTAGGAGACTTTTTTTATCTTCACAAATAGTCAGTTGTCTATTTGCTGTGTTTCTTTCCAGTGTCTGTCAAACTATTAAATTAACTGAATTCTACGCACTGTAATATCTGACATATGCAAAAAGTAAATGGCATGGTAAAGATCAACAGCATGTTAAAATTAAGTTAATAAACCCAGGTTTTCTGATGTGTATTTTATACTTAAGTTTTTCACACTTATCTATGGTGTCATGATCGCTTTTATCAGTGTCTTTTTAATTTTATTTTTTCAGTAGCCCTAGAAAATTGTAAAAATACATAGTTATAAATAAAGGAAAATAACTGCAAATTAGAATTCTTCTTTAAAGTATCAGGCAAGATACCAATTACTTCATGCATGGGAACAGGTTACCCAGAGAGAATGTGGAATCTCCATCCTTGGAGATTTAAAAAAACTTGCCCGAGCAAGGCCTTGAGCAACCTGATCACACTTTGAGCAGCCCTTCAGATGTGCCTTCCAGTTTAAACTTTTCCACTCCCTTGAAGCATAAAATCTGGCTTCAAAATTTTGAACAATACTTCCTTTCTGTGTTGTTCATTTGCTGAAGTCTTTGTAGAAGTATCTGAGAAATGGGCTTGTCATGTTTAAGCTCTTGTTGCGCGGATCTCAGTTAAACAGAGGGATGACAAGTAATATGATCAAAGGAGCGCTAGTTTTTGTGTATATTGATGGGGTCCATAAAACAGCATGGAAAAGCTTTATGATAAGCCTGTAATATACATATAACAATACTCATTTGTTTTTCTGCAAGACATATATTAACATGATTTACATGTATAAAGAAGCAATATAAACTTACATTTTATTTGATTTCTATCATAAAATATTTCTTATTTTTCTTTACTAAGAGACATCTTGGTGTTCACAGTTTGTTGCAGAATGCTCTAAACTGCAAGACTAGATTTTTTTCCTTTTTTAATTGAAAAAGCGGTACCTTTCCTAGAAAGGAATATAGAAAAGTAATAAATTTGTTTTGCCGGGAAGATGGAGTTTAGTTCCTCATTTTATTCAATATTAATTGGCTTCTAAGTGTAAATTCATATTATAAACCACAGAAAAAATGATTTTTAAACATGTTGTCATGTCAGATGTTAGCTCTGGTGTTTTCTCTGGCATGTCAAGAATGCTGATAGTTGGGTCACTTTTTTAAACATTTTTCTGGAGACTTCATATCGTTCATTTTGTAATTCCGTAACTGTATTCTGTCACATCAGCCTTCTTGTTGGAAATAATATTCTCTTGGTTAATAGAACAAGAAATTACCCTTGAGATATTTATTTTGCTATAAATTTTCTTGGTCAGTAATAATATGCTGACATTTCTGCTGAGAGAACTTGATGAAATCTTGTGGTTTTGACCTATCCTTGAGAATGACTCCTGGGAAAAGCGCACACCACAGCAGAAAATATTGGAGTTCTGGTGTGATGATGTCATGTTAAATTCATTAGAAGTACCCAGAAATTGAAATTTTGTTAGCCTTAGAAGAGGATGAAGTATGAGCCTCTGTACTAGAGAGGAAAGAGATGAGTGAAAGGGAAAGAAAAAAATGACTTGTTCTTGCCTGTTTTCTGCCCTTCCTGGGCTTACGCTGTCAGTACAGATAAAGACCAGGGAGTCGTCTGCCTTTCTTTCTGTCTCTCATTTTGGATCAATCTGAATCTTCTTTCACTTCACTTTCTTCCAAGTGTTTTATTAAGGTTTAACTTTATGGTATTTGTTGTTAGTTTGTCAGTTGATTTTCAATTTTAACAATCCCAACGATTACAATGAGAGCTACAGAGTTCCTAGAAAAAAACTTCTTTATTCAAACTGTACCTTAGTTGTCCTTCCGTACCTTAGTGCTGTATTCCCAAAGTCTCAGCTGTATTTAGGTGGGCAGGGTAGAATCCATCAGCCTAAGCAAAGACATCTGTACATCAACAAGTTCGGGTTTTAGTCTCCCATACAGATCATTCATCTTACCTACAGTTAGAGGCCTAACATAGGTCAGCTGGATAGTTTCTCTCCATGAACTCTTAGGGAATGTTCAGCACAGATGGTAGCTCTCAGAAGTTAGGTGAGGTAGATCCTTCTCCTGCCCTTTGCAGACAGGGAACTGAGGCAGTGCTCATATGAAGAACTCATCAGGATAAGCAGGAACTTGAACCTAAGTTAAGCAAACTTATTTAAAAAAAGAAAAATGTTTTTTAAATGTTGGCTTGGGGGTCAAAACCAGATCCCAAGACACAACAAAATGGGTAACAGGTTCAGGCTCAGTTATGGGAGCCCTGAGCCCTGTAGGGCTCTGTTTCTGGCCTCCTTATTTGAATAGTCCTGTGATACAAGCTCTGCCTCAGTGTCCCAGCCACCAAACTCTTTTTCATTCCAGAATGTTCTAGCATTAAGCCCAGCAATTTCTAAAGTACTGATTGCATTTCAGGTTGTCTTTTTAAAGGGGAAATAACTTTTGAAAGCAGAATGAAAGATGGAGAGCTCTGTTTCCGTGACATGGCTGTATCCTTTGCATCCTTTGTTAGAGACTTGCAAGAGAAAGAATTGAAAGTTGAGAAAGGCAAGACTTCATCACCTTTCCAGGGCTCTGACATGTGACACATACATTGTAAAATGTACAGAATATGCTCTCAGTTTTAAGTCCAATATGAAAAAGATTGGTGTTGCTTTATATTTTTTTTTTAAGAATTTTTTATTATGAACCATAAAGAAATACCATTTCAGAGTACATTATGGAAACGCATTAAAGTTTTTAACAAGTCTGAAGACTGGTTTAATTACTAATTACTAAATTACTTGACATTGTTTTTTTTCTTCCACATTTCCACGGTTTATTTATTCCCTTTTAATATAGTTTGTACAACTCATGAGGAAGGGCAGATATCATGGACCAGTTTATTATTATTTAGCAAATAATTTAAAGTCCTTGGAATGCTGTTACTGAGACGAAATTAATTAATGAGTATTGCTTACATAAAGTAATATTTATTTCCTTTAAACTTTTGGTTGGAAGTAGATTTGCTTGAGGCAGTGTCACTGCATTTTAAATCAAACAACACTATTGGTTTTTGAAATGCCATATTCTGTAATTCAAAAAACCCCATCTTTATTGAGATTATATTTCATTAGGACTGACTGGGAATGAAAGACATGTCAGTGTCCAAGTTTGGGGCTTTTTTTCTTCTTTGTACGATGTGAAGGAGCACATTTATCTGATGGCAACTGGGCTTTGTTTTCAGTGTGGTCAGTGGGCTCTGGTTGACTTTGCAACAATCATGTTTTTGTCTATCCTGGGTAGGTAACCGAAATTGTTTAAGTACAGTGACCTGCTAAAATATATTTATTATTAACCATGTTTTCACCATGAAGACTCCGAAGCCTATTCCAACTATGGGTTCACTGATGGAAGTATTTTGACTAGTAATATAGTCACTTGGTGGTGACATTAGTTTGGAATATTTTGCTCACAACAGTCAGCTTTTTGGAATTAGACTAGAAGACTCACTTTGATGGGGAATATCAGGTTTTTTAGAGGTAAGGTGACAAGAAATAGAAATAAGATTTCCCATGCTAAATAATTTTTTCTTGGGTCCAGTGTGTTCCCCCCCCACACACACTTTTTTGGTTTACTTTCATTTTCAATATAACATTACATTTTCTATTAGTCCATTTTAAATGAAAGGGAGAAAAAAGGAAAAGGGAAAAAGAAGGGCAGCTCAAACAGTGCTTTTTTGCAGTGGAGTGAAAGAAAAGGAAGAATTAAGACTAAGCCATCCCTCCCAGCTGTGTTTATCAGTCCCTATAAAAATCAGCATGTTGATCTCCAGAAAATCTTTCTAATCTTGACATCTCTCTAATGCTGCCGCATTGGAGGGGTCAGAAGATTCATGAGCATTTAATCAAACTAAGCTAAAAATAAGAAAGGAGAGATGAGCTGGCTGAACTGTGATTTCTTTCATTCTATGCAACTACTTGTGTTCAAGTAGCATACAAACAAAATACTTCATTACTGTATGTCAGAGGCATAGGCTCAGATATTAGAACGCTTCTTCCAGTAACCTCGTTACAGAAGCTGTGAACTGAAATGAAAGAAAAGGTTAAACATATTTAGTTGTATTTTTTTTTAACTGGGCACACAGCAAAATCAGAAATTTCCAGTAAAAGTTCAAGATGTCATTAGGGAAAAGATGGTAGGAGTTTAATTGTTTTTTATTCTTGATGAAAGACCTAAGGCAAGGTTTGAAATTATTAAAAAAAAAAGCCATTGTAGAGTTTTGAAGCCTGCAATAATGTGTTAGTTGCCCTTTCTGAGACCTGGTCTATTGTGCCTTGGCTATCTCCAAGGAGGTGTAGACATGGTTCTGCTTCTCTGCTTTTTCCTCTGTAAAGCGATGCATTTAACAGCTCTCAAGTGTAAATGAGTAACAATGGCCTGTCCTTTTCTAAGATTTGGAATCCTTAACTTTTTCAAATATAAGACAGAAAAAGTATCTAGTTAGACACCCAAGACTGCTGGAATCATTCAGGAAATGCAACAAATCTACCACTGTGAATAGTGCTTTTAAAAAATACAACTATGAAACTGTTCGCTACAATACATTTCATGCTGTATTACTGAGGGGTCTCCCTTGTCATTCCATTTATCAGTTCAGAAATAACCAGTACCTGAAATTTATTTTGTGACTGCTATTTGCCACCAATGTATTTAATTCCCTATGATTGCTACAATTTATTTGTAGGGTATTTTAATTTATATGTTATTGAAACTTGCTCTTCATGTTAAAGTACTTGAGCTTCTCAATTCTGTTGAGTGCATGATAGTATTTCTCAGAGTCTCTATTCCAATTAGAAAAACACTCTCAGTTCTAGGCAGAAGAGCACTAAATGATAAAGGAAAGCATCTTCTGTAAAAAAAAAAAAGCCCACTTTTTGATACTGCAATAAACATTTCAGTGAGTTTCCTGCTGTGATACAGGCAGCACAGTGTTTTGGTGCTGAGTGACTGAGTACCTCTGTTTCACAAAAATGTTGAAGGATTACAGTCAAAGGCTTTCTTCAAACAATAAACAGGAAATTTTGCTGCAACAAAAAAACCAATCTTGTGCCAAAACTTTACACATTGGCTGTTTTCTTCTGCTGCTTTCAGGGTTCCTACCATCTTACCTCCTGGAAAGGTGTAAGGATAGAATACTCAATCTCCTCCCGCAGAAACTGCAGCTTGAGGAGAATGAACTGGTTTTACTTCAGTGTCTTGTGCTGATATTTGTATGTGCTTTAGAGAATAAAATAGTTCCATTTAGATGAATAAGGATCCTTGATATCCTGTCAATGTCCAGCCTCCAAAAGTGGTCCAGTTGAACTTCAACCACCTCTGGGCCTCAGGTGCCACAGACACCGAAGACATATGCCAGTTCTCCTCTTACTGGGGGCACGGCGTTGTGCGCTCTGCTCTCAGTAAATACTACCCCCCTTTGCTGTGTGCCAGGGCAGAAGCGATAAGGTAATGAAGGTGGTGCTTGGACTGAAGGAAGGGCAACTGAGACTTTTTCAGTTTTTCAGAAAGGATAAAAAATGCCTCTAAGTGAATTAACAGTCTCTTCCTCTAAATTAACGCAATATGAAGAAAAACAAATTCTTTTTTTTTTTTTTTTCATTTTTACCACAGAATTTATCACTGAACAGATTGACTCAAGCATCCAATCCACTCACAAAACATGAGTGTTACAATGGAAGAAAATTGTCTTCTTGGGAAGGAGTTGAGTCATGGCCATCTACAAGGCAGAGCATTCCAGAGGTCAGAAGGGTTATATGTAGGGGTATTTGAAGTGGTCTTGCCTAAATACAAAACAGCATAAACACCGTGCATTCAAAAATTGAACTCTGAATGTGCACCCTGTCTTGGGGAGAATAGACTATAATTAAACTTTGTATTACAATGCAATGAATTTGTAAAATGAAACAAAAACATCTCTCTGCTGATTATAGTGTACTTAAATTATAGGGAAAGTATTTGTGAAAAACGTTTGTTTGGGCTTTTTAACAAGGAGTCAAATGATCCTTTTTTTCAGTTCAGTTCTGATTCAGATTCAACTATACTAGAAATTATTTAGGTTCAGTGCCAGTCCAGGCCAGTTCCAATTTTACATGGACACTTTCCAGTTGCTGCTGTGTAATCAGTCTGCATTAGAAAACATAACATCTGAGGTGGAGAAAGCTTTGAAGCCGCAGATTTAGTCCCTGCTTCCAAATTTATCACTAGAGTGCAGTCACCACTGCCCATTCATCCCTCTCTCTAAACTTGTCTGGTAAGATCATAGATTTGGAGACAAGTTGCAAAATCATACTTTACCTGAAACAAATGGTAGTGTACGATGGTAAGGAGAAGGGAGATGGTGCCTTTTGGGGTGTCAGGAAAGAAATGGGATGTTTTGGATATTTCTCCACCATTAACCGCTGCCTATATGTAAATGTATAGGAACATCTGCATATACATACACAAGCACATGTCCAGACAATAAAGTATACGAACGAGATAAAGGAATGAGAGGACACTAAAAGGCAGCATTGGCCGTGGGCTCCAGTGAAGTTGGCTGTTACTTGGGCTTAGCAAAATGACCACAGCCCCACCTGCCAGAAATCTGTAAATGAGTGTGCAGAACAGTGCCTGCTGTGGTAGGAGGCAGCCGTTCCTGGGAGCATTGCTCACGCCAGTGTGAGCCAGAGCAATAAATCCCTGTGTTTGAGAATTTGCCCTCTCCTGCTTTCCCCCTTTCACGGAAGAAGCAGCAAGATCCAAGCTGAGACACAGGCTCTTTCAGGATTTGATTCAGGTTAGAGAAATGATGGTTTGATTTGGCTTTATTGCATTTAGGTTTGTTTTGATTCCTTAATTTTAATGTGCTTATTTGTATGGTATCTTAAAATATTGACACTCAATTTATGGTATATTTCATTGCCACCCTGCTAGCAAAAGAAGGCATTATGAAGAAACATCTCCCTGCAAGTGTAAGTATTCCTAATCAGATGTACAGTCTCCTGAACTGTGGGCTGTTGACCATTGTTGTTTTGTTAGCTGGAACATTGGCCTGATAAGTTAGCTACATAGGTGCGTTTCTGCGTACATCCAAGTGTTAGCCTCATGAATATCAAGCTGTATGTGAAAATCTGTACGCAGATAATATTTTGTCCTGTGGCAGACTCTTGGAAACTCTAGTTCCGTGGTTGCAAGAGGACATATTCATGAATATGATCAAATATGTTGGGAACTGAGAAATCCACTGAGCCAAGTCAGCCAGATAGAGCTATCTGGCACCATTAATTAGACCACAGTTTCAGCAGTACTTCTGGCAGTTTGTTATACACAAAGATTTTGGTGATGCAGCTCCTGTCTCCTTTTAAGGTGTCTAGAACATTCCCAAACAATAATGATTTCTTCCTTGAAGGTATACTTTTGGGATATGGCCAAAGCTTTTGGCCTTGAGGATAGCTAGAATTATGCTTTGATGGTGAACTTGCTTCCTCTCATCTGAGAACATCTACGGAGCAACTTGCCAAGAAGCTTGCTGGGATTAGGAAGTACAGGAAAAAGAGAGTAATGCAATTTTACCTTTAGGAAATGTTTCTTCAAAGACACTTCTTTTCATCTCATCTCTGTGTTATTCCTGTCCTTCATGGTGTGACACTTAGTGCCTGGGGGGGATGTCAGTCTTTTTCAGGTAGTTTTTTTTGAGAACTGAATTTGACACATAGTTTTGTTTAGAGAAGGTGCTGTGAGACAGCATTTGATGTAGTTATGCACGTTGATACAGTTTTAATGAAGTAAGGTAAATACATATTAGCTGGAGAAATATTTTACTCAAACCCACAAAGCTTATTCTTATCCTTCCATAGCACAGGCACGCTATGATAATGTTGAAGGTTTTAAAGGTTTGGAATTGGGTATTGAGGTACTGAAATACTGTGATGGGACTTAAGTATATGCGTTATGCATCTGTAACTCCTCAGACTTTTGGCTTACAGATTTATTTGCTTAGTCTTTTTCAGAGCTGAGATTTTTACTTTTGACAGTTTGAGAAAATTCCCTCATACTTTTTAATTATGCTGGAAAATCAGGATTTCCTGATTTAATGCAGCTGCTCGTTTCCAATAGCAAAAAAAAAAAAAAAAAAAAAGTGTAACAAACCTTAGGACTAAAGTTTTAGTCTGAATGCAATTGGTGAAGATTTAAATGAGGTGTGATTCTTAAAATTACATATGACTAAGCACAGGCTAAAAACTGCAGTTCAGAAACCCACTGGGCTGATTTTAAGATGATTACAGTCTCTACTGCAGTGCCCCATAAATGACATTAAAAGTCATTGTTTTTCTAGACATAGAAATAGCAGTCTTTGCTTCATCTTCTTTGCCTTGGGAAGTTTTCAGAGACCAGGTCTTTTGTCTGTTGGTGGGATGATGCTATATGTAAAAAGTCCAGACTGAAAAAGAGGCCAGTGCCCATTGTGCTTCACAAACTGAAGGTTTTGGGGTTTATTTCTTTAGTTGTTAGGTAATGTTACTGTATGCTAACCTTTATGTGAATACCCCACCTAATCAAGGTAGGACCAAAGAATACGGGACACTGTAGTTACATGCCTGCTCCTTGTCACAATGCGGCCACAAACAGTGCTTTCCCACAACCTGCACCAGTCCAGAACCGGGCAAAACAAAGCCTCCCCATTTCACATGGCTGCGGGGATGGTACAGCAAGGAAAAGGGGCACAAGCAGGGTATCCCCAGATGCTCCCAGGAGAAGGCTGTTACTGCAGTTTGCAGCAGCCATTTTTCTGTCTTTTCCTGTTCCTGGCTTCAATCAAGAGCTCAGGCTGAGCGAGCAGCACAGGACTCCTGCAGCACGAATGCAACACTGTGGTTGCAACCGTCTCCTAGGTACCGTCCTTCCCCTGCCTAGTCAGCAAGATGGAGTGGGGTTTAGCCATGTAAAATAGCCCAGGGAAGTTAGGTACAGGCAGGGGAGATATTTAGAGGGAGTGTAGGTGACAGAAGAGTAATGATGGCCTGCATTTGTGATATTCCGTATTCTTGTGAGAGAAACTGAGTAAGAGAAAGAAATCAGTAAGTACTACCTTACTAAAGACTCCTCAGCGTGCACTGCATCATTACTACAGAGCTGCACCCCTCTCTGTTGTTGCCAAAAAGGGTTCAAATGCACTCTAGTCCTTTTCTCTCTCCTGTACTTTCTGCTGGAGAAATAATAGTACCAATCAAGTCTTGTTTCCTTAATGGTGTTTGTTGTTATATCTGATAACTATCACAAAGAGAAGAAATGATTTGTTTTGCATATTGTAGGCTGCTAACATCCTTTGCTTGTCAAATTCTACAATACTACAGACAGAGCTGTCACTCCGTATTATTAATTTGCCCCTCAGCAAAACAAAGGTACGTGCCGTACTAAGTGTAAAGCCAAAGTGACAGAGTCCTTTATGCAACTAAAATAAATACATCCCTGTCACTTTGAAATCAGCAGTGTTCTCTGGCATTATTTTACAGGTACTAGGGGAGGTTAAAGGAAGACGTGAGAGAGGGTGAGCTCATTGACTTTCCTTGCATATATATGTATCTATACTGATTTTAACCTTGCCCATAAAAGGTCAAGCATAAAATTATTTCCTCAGAGCAGCTGTCTTCAGAGGTTTGAATTAACATAGATGGAGAGCACTATAGGAAAAAAAAAGTTCATTTTACCCTAATTGGATTAAGATAAGTCTCACGCATACTGCAAGGGTGAGACTTCACTAGAGTACAAACTGCTGGTTTGACAGAAAGGGATGAATTTACATGCCTCTTGTCAGGGTGTTGACTAATAACGTATTGATCGTATCTGTAAGATACGCAGAATGTCTGTCAGAAAGGAAGACACTCTGGAATTGAAAATTGCTTGCATATCTGACATGATGAAAGCTAGATTAATACCATTAAGCAGCAATAAGTAGGCTGCAGCATATATCAGATGCAGAGTTTTATGTCACATGTCTTGGAGCAGACATCATAACCAGGCATAATTCCCAACCTCAGCAATGAGTGACTGATTTGTGTAGTTCCTGAAATTTTTTTTTTCTGCTTTTCTGTTATGTGTTCCTGCAGACATATTGAACTACCACAGTTTAATCCCAGAGGAGCCTGCAGGTGGTATTGTCCTTGCATTGAGGAGTTATTAAATTCTTAAGGTCACCATAAAAAAGGTTCCATTAAATTGAGTTAATAAAAACATTGGGCAAAGGCTTGCTAAGAGTGCAGGTGTCAAAGCCTTGGGAATTGGACTGTCTCTTACAACATCAAGCTAAAAGAATATTTTAAAACACATCACAGTATGAAGATGCTAGAAATGCTGCTGGGGTGAAGTTTGGGCTTGGGTGGGATTGAGACACTTGTGCGTTGCTGAAGGAAATGTCCTATTTAATATTCATATATTTTCAGAAGGGATGGGTTCTAGCAATTTTCACTCATGAAAGCTTTAAAGTTTCTACAAAGAAATACTAACTCTTCCTTCTGTCTTCATATGTATGCATAGACAGACACAAAGATAAATAGGTGTACATAAATATGTATCGATTAGGTATATAGATCCATGGGTGATCTGTTGTTAACCCCTGTTTTGTACTGAACAAGGGCGGCTGAGCCTGCTGTTTTTCCAATAATACTGAGATATGCTGAATGGTTTTTACTCAGTGAAGATCCTGAAGAAGAGCAGGATTTAAGATCATTTAAAGCCGATTTCTTTAACGGACTTTGGGATGAGGCTTCTGATGAGAAAAATAATCATAAATTGGACTTCTCCTTTTTAATACATTATGACTGATGGCTTTTTTCTTTAAATGTTAGCATGAGATTCGAGCTCCACTGAGGTAAATAGCAAACCCTCCATTTACTTCAGTACAACCCAGCTTTTAGCACAAGAAAATGCACGTTGTTTTGCAGAAATATTTCATCGTGGCTTTAAAATGAATAGCTGATGCTACTTTCAACTCCAAAATACTAACGTATGATGAATTAAAAACTTTGCTGCATTTGTTGGGCAGCAAATGAGGAAGTTGCTGTATTAGGAATTAATTTAGAACCAGTGTCTCTAAGGCTTTAGTTTTGGATGACAGGATATGCAATAAATTATGTATTTAATTATATAAAATAATAAATTTCTTTCATGTGCTGGATATGTATAGGATAGGTTTTAGTCATCAGCTACTTCCCCAATAAGCATGATGGATTTCCATTTATTTGCAATATGACTCCTTTTTATTTTTTAATTGAAGCATTTTAGCATATATAATATGTGGGGGTCTTTTTTAAAATCTTGTTTTGTAAGCTATATTCATTTGTCTGTTTGCTTGTCAGAGTTTGAGACATTTTAAATGTCAGGTATGAAATTGATGGAAATTCTGTTCACAAATAGAAGCATCAAATTTCATGCGTTCGTATCTAGCTTGTTGCAACATGCAAATGTCAAACATAGTAAACTCTCTTGTTTAATGAGTGAATACTGTGGGACTTGATGTACAGCATGTTAATAATGAAAACAGATATAAATAAAATAGTACTAAAGAAAACCCAACTCAGAAACGTGTTACGGGTGGAATTCAACCCAATCAGACAGACCTGATCTGGCAATCCCTGTGACTGCTAAACTCAGAAGAGTTTCCCTAATTTTTCATACACATATTTAAAAGGATGATTTTTCATCTGGTGTCTGCTTTTTCATGGGAATGTGTCAATTTAGACCTTGTCCTTAGGTATAACCTCGTATTAACTCAGACTGCTTAAGACTGAAATAACGTTTTGGCATTCTTTCCACATCTCCAGTCACAAGTGCGTATATCTCAGAAGCTTCTGCAAGTTAATAAATTCCTCTACTGTACTGAGAAAGCAAAAGTAGCAATTATTAAAGAGAACATATGGCAGGTGCCTTAAAACTCCAGGGTGACACTAAAGCATATGACTTCAGCTCATTAGAAGTATTTTTGAGGTTCTTCTTAGTTGCTCTAGTAATTAAAATTCACCAAAAATTGTGAAAATGCCAAAGAATTAAATAATACATTCCTAATGCATGAATTGCAGTATTGCACGTAATAAAAGATATGTCATTTTAAAATATTGAGTTAAGTTACTTAGTAATCAGTGTGGTTACAGGGATTTATTTATTTTCATTTTATGTTGTCAGCTTTTTACATTTGGCATTCAATTAAGAAATTTTATGTTTGAGTATTGAGGTAAAATGTAAATAAAACTAATTTAACCAAGGCTGTCCTTGGAAGCAAGAGTAACATGTGCAATAAATGACAGATTATATCTATGGAAGTGATGTGAATAGTTAACAGTAATGAGAATTCCATCTGTGGTCAATGAAGGGCCTGAAAAAGTTCTGTTCAAATAGTTTAAGAAGAGTCTTAAAAGACTTCGGGAGGTCTTATTCAATCTGATACCTCATTAAAGCCACTGATGTTAAAAAATAACTTTAGGATCAGAGTGTGAGGAGTACACGTTAGTGGCAGAGGTCAACCAGTTTTGACTGAAATGTGAAGACTGGGTTTGTAATAAAGAGAGTTATTTTTGTATATGAAATTGGATTCTTAAATGCAAACCTTTAAATGTTTAGTGGTATTAGAGGTTAGGTAATACCCTTGAGGAAAGAGTTATTTTAAAAATATAATCTGAAATGCATGGCAGCATAGCTGTTGCAAATTGCCTTTCAAGAGAAGGTTTAGTTATTATGTGTTTAATCAATCCTAGCTGTAAGGAAATTAAGGGAATAGTGTAAACAGAAGAAAACACAGTTCTTTCTTAAAGGCAAAAAGAGAGAATTACAAATAACTGAGCTTTTAAGAGGTTTACAAAAAAATTCCTTTGCAGGAGTTGAGAGGGAAGGAGGGGGAAGTGATTATCTACGAACAATATTTTATTACAGCCAGAAAGACCTTTAGCCCTTCATCTGAACAGAAGAATTTAAAATTACATTATGAAGCTAAACACTCCATCTAGAATGACTGTATATGTAGCCCAGGTAGTGTGTGCTGGGCATCCAGAAAATGAGGAGACTGTAATTAGGTGGGAAAAAATGGTGTAAGTATCAGCTCTGCTTTGTAAAATTGTTTAATTATGTTTTCCAGGGTACTGCCGAGGTGCTGCAAGCCTGAGACTATAATTTCACTTTCTCATTTACTGTGTAATTCGTGAAGTGGCGAATGCATTTCACCTGGACCTTATCTTTATCCTATCCAGGATTTTCACCCCTCAACAGAGAAAATAATCCTCTTGGGGGAGGAACCTAATGAGTAGGGATGAAACAGATTTTTTCAGACACCTCTGTGGAGCAGTGGGGGTTCTCCTGGCTCCTCCTTTACTGTCTTCTGGATTTCTTACTCCTGTGGCATTCCTCCCATCCCTGTATATATGTTATTGTCTCCCTGCAGTCATCTGGACTCTGATTTTATGCTTCTTCCCTTAAACCTGTAGTAACAGACCTTTAACTGATCTTCCATGGCATTCTGTAATAAAGAGAGGCTTGTAATATCTTCTGTACAAAATTAGTCTCCTGTAAGGTATGACCTGAGACACTGTGAAATACACACTATGTCTGTGGAAAATAAGGTATGGAACTGTATAATTTAGAGACTGTCTTGGAAAGCATGTGTGGTCAGAGAAAAGGGAAGGTTGCGGGGGCAGCTGTTGTGGTGGTTCCTAAAGCGTGTGTACTTAATTTTGTAAGCTTATGGCTCCTTCAGCCAGTGCCACCTTGGAGCAGCTGCAGGTTTCAGACCTGTGGATCCATAGCTCGGGCTTGTACTGTTCAGCTGCGGAAAAAGACTGGTACAAGAATATAGTAAAACCATCAGAATTGCACAGAGTTTTTCCAGGTTTGCAGATGAAGTTACTGCAGTTCTACCTTTCCTAAACTCTTGTGAGGTTTTGGGTTTTTTTTTTCCAGATTTTTCTTTTTTTAGAAATGGTGATCATTCAGAGAAGGATGCTAAGGTGAAAACATGTTAAATCTTCAATTATGCTTAAAAACGCCTTTACTAGATCATTCAGTCAGACTTACTTACAATAAAGCACCTGTTTTCTACTTAGTTCAGCAGCTGGACTAAATCTATCATAGATGCAGCCGCTTATGAGTATGGAATTGCTATCAAGCAAGTCTAGAGCTGTTTGTTCACAGCTGTTGAAGGAAAAAAAAAAAAAGAGGAAGAAATCAGGCTGTCCATATGCCAGGTTGCACCCATCTGCCTGTTTTTTTCATGACATGCAAGGGTCTTAGTCAAGGTGCCCGTTTCCTTCATTTGCATCCTATGTGTGCTTACTTTGCATGGTATGCTCCCAGTTCAATGAGGAATGCCTCTACCTCTAGGTAGGATTGCACATATGCCACATGAATGGCATTTCTTAGGGAGTTTTTGAAAAATTACTATGGATCTGAGGGGTACAAGTAGAAATTGAGAAATCTGAGTGAGCTCAGAAGTACTTTGTGCTAGATTTCCACGAAAGTGACACTGAGGAAGGTAGTATTGCTTGTATATGCCAGCAATTCAGGACAAGTTAAAGAAAATGTTAATGGCACTGTAAAAATAGTCCTGAACTATACTATTTTAGCTAAAAAAGAATGAACAAAAAAAGAACCTGTGGAATACTTTAATTCCAGTCTCATTTCCATAAGAACCTTTTGGAAGATATTTCAGCAAAATGGAGAATTGCGTTTGATTAATGTATTTTTGCCTCACACAGCATAGAGCAGTATTCGACAATATGCCTCAACTCGGTGAGCAAAGTGCAGGATTTTTGCAGTGTCATCTAGCTTTAGATATGAATTTGGGTTTGGCCACTGTTCTCCATTACCTCAAATCCACTTCAGGATTAGAAGATTGCATTGAAATATTGTCAGGTAAGACTGTGGGTCTGATTTTGAGTGGTAGTTGGCACTGTTACATTACCTAAAAAGTATAGGTTGTCCCTTGCAGGTGCTTGCTTAATGAATGTCTAAGCTTAAAGTAACTAGGGATTTGCAAAGTTATAAAAGACGGAAATAAGGCTAGAGAAGTAGAGAGATATGTTTTAGGGTCTTGGGGAGACTATTGCTTTATTTAGGTCCGAGTACACATCTTCATTGACAATCAGTGGGTGCAGATGCGGCTTAGCTAAGTAAGGTTGCTATTTATACTACGAAGAAATGGGTAACACCTTTGCTTGTAACTGAGAGCTGCATTTTCGTGGTAATTCAAAAGTAAACTCACTTGTCAGATAGTACATACCGGGTTGAAAGAAGGGGTTCTTCACTGCCTAAGTTACAAATGAGTAAATTTTAGTTAGTATTTACTCTTGACTTAACCACTGGGAGAAAGTGTGCAAGAGCCCTGGCTAATATAACAGAAAATGAGTAGCAATGACTAAGAGAATAAAAACAAAAGTATCGTGTGATGGGAGAGTAGTGAGGAAGCAGGAGATGGTAGAATGAGGAACGGGGAGAAAATATAGCTTAAGATAAGATTATAACAGATTTAGAACTGAAACTGAACTAATACAAAAGTGAATGACAAAGGACAGATCTGTGTGTTTGGAGTATTCGTTCATTCTTAAGCAGCTAAGCTTTGGTCTGTTTAAAATCTCCCGTTCTTCAGATGGTGAAGAACATAGGTGTCCTCCTCCTGAGCTATCCCTTCTGATCCATGATGAAGAGCAAATTAGGAACTGTCAGGGCAGAGCATCTAACCAATCATATGCAGTTTCACTCAGTGATTTGATTCAATGACTTTGTGTAACAAATGTTTTTGAAGTATCTGCTGGGTGTCACTGGGTAAGCAGACCCTGAGGAACTACCGAAAGCTGTGGCAAGTGTTCTGCTTGGAGTATAGCAGTAGGCATCTATGTTTCAACAAGCAAAAAGGGGGTTCAGAAATAATTTAATCCACACCTAGTTAATCATAAACTGACATAAAAACAAGGATTAGTATTGTGTACTGTGGGGAAGAGCATTGTGAAATTTGAATACCTGATGATTATCGCAAGCTTGAACTTCTACAGGTATATGATAAGTAATATTGCTTTTCTGCAAGCAACTTCAATTTAGAGTACAGTTTAATCTAGAGGGGAAATAGCAGATAAGAAATCTCTGCCTATCAGTAGACATTCTGAGGAAAACTCTGTAGCAGTAAAACACTGCGAGAACAATATAATGAATATCAATATGACATGAACAATGAACATTCAGTGTTCAACTGGCATTTTTAAGAAGACCCAGAGTAAAAGCAGTACCTAGTTACGTTGCCTCTGGAGGTGTAGCTTAGACCTCTAGGGGACATGGGGGGAATCCGCTGTTCCAAGCCATGCACTGGGAGGATGAAACCATGACTTCAGCTGTTGCTGCTGCCAGCCTGTTCCCTGTGTGTGCGCTTACCTGGGGGTGAGGAGTAGCACAGTAGTGGGGCCTCTTGTCTATTAACAGGGTAAAAAAAAAAAAAGTGCAAGGAATTGAGATCCTCCTCCTTCTCTGCACAGGTGTGTCCTGCAAATCGTTGTGTGTTCACATCCCCTTCAGTGCCAATCAGCTCCAGCTACATGTTGCTGTATTTAACTCTTTAAGACATGTTTTGACTTTTTCTTCTCTGTGGCTCCTCTGCTGCATCCCAGTTATAGCTGCAATGGTGGTCATTGCAAGTGGCAAAGTCACAATCGGCATGGATTGGGTTTTGAATTAAATTAAAGCTTAATGGCTGTAGCTAAAAATAATTTCAAATGGATGGATTAATGTATAAAATTGAAGTTTAGAGAAGAAGGAATTAATCTTGTCAGAAAACAGTACATTTGTTATAATTTTTCGATCAGAATTTTTTGTTCTTACCACATTTGAGGTGATCTTCATTAAAGGCGCTTAAAAATGTGCCAGGCAAACTTGAACCCAGTCAGAAGTCAAAGTTCTGATGGTTATACTTTCTCCTTTAATTTAAAATAAAGATATGTAAACCACTGCCAGGTAACTCAAATGTTTATCTGAGGGATTTTTAATATCTTCCAAAGCAGCAGTAAGTCTTTACTCTTTCATGCATACATCACAGTTATCCCAAATCCATACGCAATAATTTTTGTACCCTTCCTAAGCACTCAAGAAACTCATGTGCACTTTTAACCATGTATTCTGTAATTTTACAGTCCTATCACAGAAATTGTGATCACATAAATTGTAATTTTACAGTTTTATCACATAAATTGTGTCTGCGGTACCTTTATTAGCTGGTAAGCTTAATGTTCATGCAAGATCATGACTTTTCTCTTTTTTTTTTTTCCTGACAAGGTACTGCTTTCTATACCACTATTAATCATATATATCTGAAAAATCTATTCCTTAAAACATTCATTCTTATTTCACATCTCTGAACACCTTTCAAAAAGGAATGTAATGAATTTCCTAGCAGTGTTTCTGGGGCAATCACTGAATTCCCCAAAGTATTCATAGGTATCAATTTTATAAAAACCCCATAGATTTTCTGAGTGGTATTAACTTTTGAATAGTATGTGACATCATGTGCTTGCCCGCACAGACTTACAAAAGTCTTCAGTCTTTATCCTAGCTTTTGCTGACTCTGTTTTATGCAGACCGGAATTGAAACCCTCCATGTGGCATGCTGGCTTCCCTTTTTGGGGGAGTACTTGTAGAATGTCATACAGCAGAATTTAATCAACATGGTCTATTACTGATAACACAGTTTTGAGCACACTTCCAGTTAGAAATCATGAACTAGAGTGTAGTTTCTTACTATCCATCTACTTTTCTTTACCAAGCATTAAATGAAATGTTTCCTTTCTTCTGCACAGAGAAAGGTGATCTAAAATAGAGGAAATACATTGATAGTAATTCACTTACTTTTCCTAAAGCATGGACAAATGCTTCAGCTGGTACAGCAGGACATTTGTTAGAGAAGTTGTCCTGGGTTCTCATTCTCTTCCTTTTTCTCTGGTCTTTATTCAGACCACCTCTGAATTTTTATTTCAGTCTTTTTTCTTTTTTTTTTTTTGTTAATGCTACCCTCTTACAAACTCAAGTAGTGTTAATTTACTTTCTGTAATTAGTTCTATATGTGTGTGTTTGTTTATGGAGAAAGAACTGGCCAGAGTGAGGTTTTATTAGTAATTGTTGAGTGTGCCATAGTAGAACTTTGCTCGCTTGGTGTAAGAGCGATGGGTCTCGTTACTTTCTTCATCTTGTCTACAACTCCCAGATCTCTCACAGGTGCCTCCCCAATATTGATTGTGTGTATTTTACCAACCTATCTTACATGAGCCCAGATTCTCTAGCAGGCTTTTGGTTGTGTGCTTACTACTTCTCTGAGTAATGGCATAATTTTTTTTTTCTTGGCAGTTCCTTGCTTTTATTTAATACTAAAGGCTTCGTTAACAGAACCAAGAGATAAGAATGTTTTAAAAAATATTTTTTAGTAGAACTGTATCTGCCAAATATGCAAATGTGAAAGGCAGACCTTGCCACAGACACCTTTCAATCAAGGAGTAGGATTAACTACATAGTGGAAGGAATAAATGAAACATGGAAATGTGGATATTAACCTTCTGTAATTGCTAAAAAATTCAGTTATATTCCTGTTCTTTGCTATGGGCCACATTTGGCCCATACATATTAGCAGGACAATGATGGGAAAACAAATAACCGCATGAATTCTGGTGTCAGACTACTGGGGGGAGGGGAAAGTGTGGTTAAATGTAAAAAATACTTCAGACTCCCCCTCTGTGTTTTCAGGGTTCTTTCAGAGTAAGATTTTCTGTTTATTGTAATTGTCCCCTGAGAGCTTATCATCTTGCAGAAAGTAGTAAATTCCAGAGGTGTCATCAGCAACCAGCAAGTTTGTCAGATATACTTTACTCATGTCCCAACCTGTAAAATGTCTAATCTGACACATCCCTTGGCACTTCTGGATGTCCGGCCTTTTCCCACCCTGTAATTCTGCTTGCTAGGCTTGCTGTACGTGGTATTAACACAGACAGCAGAAATGGAATGGTTCTTTATTAGACTGATGAAAGCAGTTGCCTGTGATACCATGGGAATGGACTTGATGATCCAGGAGATCCTTTTCATGTCCTGTGTTTTCCTCTTCGGAGATGGGATTCTGGCTTCAGCTTAATATATTCTGGACAGCAATCTAACAACTTCTTAGAAGGTAACGTACAGACTGGCTCCAACTGACTTGAAAAATTAGAGCCGATGCAAGGATTAGCCATATCAGATGGCCAAGAGCCAAATCCTTCCTTTCCCTACTACTCTTCCTTGCATGAGCCCAGTCACTGACCCTGCACCCACATCTACCTCTCCTCAGTGTTTTCTTTCTCCTTCCACCCCCTAAGCTTGCTTTATTCCTTGACCCTGACCATGCAAACGGCAACCGTTTCCAGAACTTCAGCTCTTCGGTTCTTGCAGCCCTACAAACCGCTAGCAGAACTGGCATGGGGACAGGGCAGCCCTTCAAGCTGGATGCTGTTCACCACCGCTCTCTGACTAGCGAGTCCCTCCCTTCTCAGTATTTGCAGAGTTTGTGTCTCAAATGCAATAGAATTTCTGTTTCTCCACAGGAGGGACCAGCTCCATCCTGCCTATGGCTGGGGTCACATCTTGCACATTTGAAGTGATTTACTTTTTTTTTCCTGCTTTGAAACGCTGTGTTTGAATTTGTCCTAATCTGTGGTGGAGATGTGTAGGGAGTCACGGAACAGGATGGAAGCTTTGGTACTGCAATACGGTTGCAAGTGAGCCTCCTCATTCAGAGAAAATTCATTGAAAGGCACATGCCCAGGCCAGAGTCTGGTTGTCAGTCATGTTACTCAAAGTGTTTCCATTGGTCTCTTTAGACAGAGATGCATAAAAAACACTCTCGCAGGATGGTGGGGGGGAATCGGAAAGGTAAAAAAATTCTGGGTCAAGACAAAGACATGTTAGTAAGAGAAGAACAGAAAAAAAAAAAACCCAAGAGGTGCAAAGGCAATCACTGTCCACCTTGCACCAGGAGACTTAATGACACTTGATACATAAACACAAAAATTGCAGAAGTGGCATTCCCAGCTCCAGGTTCACTGATGTCTTTTGCTTGTGTGTTGTCCCTGAGATTATAGAATACCTCTTCCACTTTGGCAGAGTAGGGAAAAAAATACTATTTTCTATAGTTTTTAATAGTTAAAGCTTTATGAAATTTTCTGGACTATGCTAACGCCGATTTTTCTGTCAGCCACTGTTCACAGAAAATGTATCTTTGCCATTATTCTTATCTATGCAAATGCTTGGTAATGGGGCAGCTGGTCCTTGAACATTCCGGGAAGCTTGTTTAAATACATATTTTACAATTGGGTCTAGGCTGAGTATAGCCAATGATGAATTCAGGTGTAATTCCACTTATTCCTGAAGTTACTATTTTGTATTATTAGCCTTTGTATTACGAGACTCCTGAAGGGCTTCATCACTGCTTGCCGCTAAGTTTCATCTATAGGATTTATGTTCAGTAGGTAACAATTTATTTGCATTTTAAGCAGTATATAAAGATACACTGAAAATGTAAGATATTTTAATCCTTTATCTCGTAATTAGTTATTTAAACTAGTCAATTAAATAGCCTTTAAAAATTTCATCTGAAATCAAGCTTGTACTAGGTAGTTAACTTTGGGCATTAATATTTGAATAATTTGGCCTAATGAGTTGGTCATGGTTAAATGGTGTCCAGACTAAGATGAAATTTGGGGTCTCTGACAGGATCCTCCTACCCATGAGCTGTTGTTTTTTTTGTTCTAATTCCAATAAAACTCTAGTAGACAGGCTTAGTTTCAGGAAGTATTAATGTCTATGCACTTTATTTTGCTTTGAGGTATTGTGCAGAACGCTACAGTTTTCAATTAATATAAATTGCCTTAGTAGCTTGGAGACCTTTGGAGAATACTGATTATCTTTTCCCCTAAAAATAATAATAAAAAATCATTTAGTTCTGCAATTTTTGGGTTACTTTTGTGTAAAGCAAAAGGGTATATCTGATAGCCAATAATATTGGCTTTCTAGGGCAGGTGATTAATTAATGCAGTTTTTTATTTCACTTTTAATAATAATTTTTACTTTGCTTCTCAACACCATTGTAAAATCCCAAAAGACCTTTACTGAAACAGGAGTGAAACAAGTTAGCAGGTGTTATTAAGAGAACATGTCTGTTGCTTTTGCAAAATGCCAGAAGTTGATTGCAGACCAACTGGGGAAGACCTATGAGATCCTTCCAGTGTACACAAAAGGAATGAACCTATAATTAAATTACAGTTAAACACAGATGGTTATTTTACGGCAGGTGCTCAACTTTGAAAGTGTATCTCTGGACTATTTTTGTTCCAACATGGTGTTTGGTCCCTGCTGGGTTTCTGGCATATCATTTTATGGTTAGATAAAAATATTCCTTTGTATATTTTTTTTTTTTTTTGCCAGGATACAAAGCTATCAGGCGCTGCTATGTTTTAAAGGAAAGCTAGAAGATAAACATGAAACAGAGATTAAACACAGCACAGGGAAAAATAAGTATTAGATTATAAAAATAATATCTGCATACTATTTATGAGTTCTAGAGGGCTAACATACAATTAAATCTAGAGCTTAGAATCTGTAGTTATCCAAGGTGAAATAATTGCTATGCAAAGATTGTAACTAAATGTATCTTTTATTGGAATGCTGAAAAAGATTACACTAGAATGTTAAATCATTGCAAGGTATATTTATATGATTTATCTATGTGTAACATAAACGTTTGAAGGACTACGCAGTCTTCATATGTGACCTGAGTCAGCAAGATGTGAAAAATGCTTCTTAGAAGTACCTCAGTTCAAATTAGAATCATTCCCTTAAGCACCACATGCTGAGATAAACATAATTTGCATGAAAATCGAATTTGATTTCATATTTGATTTTAAAAATGACAAAAATCTACCTCACAGATAGATGGCATGTTCACAATCATGGGAAAATATAAAAGCTAGTACTGCAGTAAACGTGCCTTTTGGTGAGTGTTCAGATTGTGGATGAAGGTTGATACTGAGTGAAGTTGTAGTGAAATTTGTGAATCTATTATTACTATAACATCGTATATTGAATTAGACTTTAGAAGTTTGGTTTGTCAAGATATCGCCCAAATAGTTAACAGTTAATAGTTCAGTTTGGGCATATCGATGAATGTCCAGAGGGCATTTGACTTGCTGTAACCAATTGGGTCAGGCCATATAAATAAACAAGCAACAGAGACGCGGGAGTTGCAGAATAGTTTTAAGAGCAGCTTAGGTAAGCTTTTCAGTTCTCTTATTGTTCAGCTCAAGTTTTTAATGTGCACCTCCACATTCAAGCACAGAGTTAGTTTCTGCAGCCCTGAGGCTGGAGAAATATTGTGAGGTGTCCAAAGAGTGAGAGAAATTTTGATGCCTTTACCAGCTCCAGTGCTGCCGAACAAAAGGAGTCCATGCTTACTTGGATAGTAAAGTGGTTCCTTTCTGCGGCTGATGAGCTTACTATTTCTGGATCTCTGAATATCTCTTTTGTAGGAGTCTGTCTAAATATCTTATTTCCTAAGCTATAGAAATTCACAGAAGGATGATTTCTGGTAATATCTCCTTTGACTTATTTACTTAGCTAAGTAATGAAGATACTAGTATAAGAAAAAGCAATTTGTTTACAGTGGACAGATCATCGCTTATAAATGGCCAGCCTGTCTCTTCTGTCAAGAAAAAAAACCAGGAATTTTTACTATGGTCAATTGTACAAGATGAGGAAAAACATTCTACCCTAAATCAATGTATTAACTGTCTGAATGTTTCCCGTTCAGCTCCTCCGGAATTACTCTTCCTCCTTACCTTAGAGATACCAGTCCTATCATTGTCTACTACTTTCCCTCTTTTTCCTCTCACCCTTCCTTCAACTCTGATATAGCAGCACAGACAGCTGTGCTCCCCAGTGGTGCAGACATAACCTTTTATTTGTACCGACATATCCATTCAGCCCATTCTTCATTTGCAACTTAATCATTATTTTTTGTCTGAGCTCCACCATTCTTGTCCTTCTTGCCCTCTCTTCTGCAGTGTTTCTTGGCATTGATCTTCCTAATATATCTGAAATGTGTTGACTTCATTCCTGGAATATTCTTCATAGACTTGGATGCTTTGCAAGTGTGTTGCCTTCCTTTTTCTGCTGCTGCTTTTGAAATAATATTTGTTGTATCCTAGCATACAGTCATTGGTGTGAACAAGTCAGTACTAGGTGGGTACTGTGCATACATGGTAGGAAACCGTCCTCATCCTGGAGAGTCGGAAATGCAAGGTATTTTTACCTAAGAAAGCTCAACCACTGCTGTCTTACTTTCCTCCTCCCCTCTTTCTCCCTCTCTCCATCTGCTCTCAGTTAGAAGGGAGGAGTGGAGAAGTAGACAGGCACTTTCTTTCTCACTTCCCCATAATGCCCAATTCTCCCTTCATGGTCTTTCCAGACCCTGATCCGTCATGCGGCCTCCTCTGCTCCCACATCACTGTGCTGTGCTTTCTGCCCCACAAGAGCTGGAACGTTCCTCAGACAACTCCGGTGTTGGGCCACTGCTCCTGGGGGACACCTGTTAGAGACCCACCATAGCGCTGGCGCTGGCTTTGCTCACTGTCCTAACTCAATCCTCAGACTGAGTTTTAGCCAAGACAGCCCTGCTCTTCCCAAGACCAAATATTGCTCAGAGGGGAACATCTTTGGCCATCTTTGGGCCCCAAACTAACTGCAAGTCTGGGCTTTCAAAGGTAACCCTCTACAATACACTTGAAACTTTGAAACTATGGAACTTCTCTACATGCTCTTATATGTATGTGCAGTGTTTAGAAAAATCTTATTTTGCAAATAGAGCAAATCCTGAAGGAATTTTTTAATATTTGTCATTGTGTTTTCCCTTTAACCAGTTCCTGCGGTGACTAGTGCTGTTATTTTAGTTACAACTTGGACTGTTTTCTCTTATCCCCTGCTGTCACAAGATGACATTTCTAATAAAACCCAGTGTGTTTACAGTTTAAATTGGTAACTTTCAAAGCCCTTCCTTACTGAGCTTTAATGTTTAGAAGGGATGTCTTAGAATTTTGAAAAATATACAAATACAGAGAAATATCAACTGCATTTTTATGCATTATCTGTGCTAATGGATGCATTTTTCTTTATTCTATATCAATATTTTCTAGCTGCTATTTTCAGCACACATCCTTAATTTTTTTTAACTGATCTGTAATATTGAGAAAATGAGATTGGAGATTTCCTTGTTACATTTGAAATATGACAATTTTGCTTGAACATTATTCACATGAAATTCAGTGCTTATTTTTGAGATTTAGGATGAGTTGCAGGATTTATTCTGTCAGACTTATGTGAAAAGACTACAGTGTTTTGAATTAGCATTATACCGTGTTGGCTAGCTGCGCATTGTTTCTACTTGAGATTCACCTTTATGGATTTTAAATTAAAATTTGCTTAACCTTATTGAGGCAAACATTATAGTTTTATCATACGTCAATACAACGAAATGGAAAATGTAATGGTAGCGTGGCAGAAAAAATATTTATAGCATAATAAAATACAAAGCTTTTTTTTTTCTTTTTTAAGATCAATTCACATTCTTTGCTAATATTTAATCAGTCATACTGTCACAGGGATTTACTTGGCATTACCTCTGATGCATTCCACTGAGGCTCTGATTCTTAAATTATTTGTCTTTGAACTCACCATGACCTATATTCAGTCTTCTGTGGCTGATGAAAATTACTCCTTTACCTTTCACTGCTGATGACTAAACCACCAAGAAAAGAAATATGCATTGACACTCTTAATAGTCACATTAAGTTACTCTTAAAGTATTAATATATGAGAACTTTTTCATCTTGTATACATAATGTTGCGGTAGTGAAGAGCAGCAATCCAGGTCGCACAGGTATGCATGACTTCTGAGCGTTGTTGGGAGGGTAGCCTGCCATAAGGGTTTCAGCTACGGTAGCAGGGAGAATAGAGATGCTGGAGTCTGAAAAACTGATCTCCATCTAACAGTGGTCTCTGTGGGAAAGTGTCAGGAACAAAGAGAGCAAACCACGTGTGTCACAACAGTGGTATGATAGACACAATCCAATTACTGTAATATTATGCAAGATAAATTGGACTGTTAACACTAATTTGGATTCTTGAACTTTCTAGTCTGTTTTTTCCCCTTTGTCGTCTTGTTTTTTTCCATTTAGCTAATGGACATTCTTTCTATTACATGGAAGGACTTTTTTCCTCTCTCTACTTGCTTTTCCTGCCAACTGTTGCATCTCATAGCTGGGAAAGAACAGGTGTGTGAAAAATACTGCTTTTGGCAAATATTCATTTAAATCATACCTATTTGTACAATTTTTAATTAATTACCATATTTACTGGAATCTGAGGCAGACATGTTCCACAGATTTAAAAAAATAAACCAACAGAAATTAAGGCACAACTTGTATCTGGGAGCCGCTTTCCTCTGATGCTGTTATCTCCATGATTGACAGCATAGCTGTGGTGATGGACGTAATGTCCAGTGAGCTTTTTGCTGTGGTAGTGTGTCTTACGCACAGAAGGTGTAACAGCCTGTAATGAGAAATAAAAGACAAGGCAATACAGACACTCTGTTTTTCTTCTTACTATTTACCGTGTAAAACATCTCTCTTGTAGAAATGCTAGTTCTTGAAATGGATCTCCTCTCTCCAAATCTTGGCTCTGCAAATCCCATGCGTCTGTGCCTCCAGGCCCACGCAGTCAGGTTTAGCCATGCTGTATGGGTTCGTGATGCACCTGCATCTGCAAACCTTTGTGTTTCCCACCCAAAAAGCACTGCGAAGTCCCGTGTCCTGTTGGCCGCCTGCCCTGCAGCACCACACGGTTCGGCAATGACCGTTAATGTGTTAGAGGGCCCTTTCACAAAGGCGTCTGGTAAACAGTAGCGGAAGAAACAAGCCTCTAGCAGCCCAGGGAACTGGTTCTTAGTCGCAGGAGGTGGAGGGCACCCACTCTGAGTCCTCGGTCACCTGGCAGGAAGAGCTAGAAAAAACTCTCTCTAGTGAGGTCATCCAGGATGGAAGGAGACTCTAAACATCTTCCCTCTGAAAGGAAAAAGTGGGGAGTTCTTTTGTGGGGTTTGTTTCTGTCTCCAAGACCAACAGACTCATATGAAGACTTGACCCTAAGTCAGCAAGAGGTGATGAGGAGACAGAAGAGGAATAACTGAAAATCAGCCAAGCCTTTAAAGATAAATAAATTTATTGTGATTGAGTTCTCAAAACATTGAAGCAAGCTGTCTGAAGGCTCTGTACCTGCATGGAGAAGGAGCTAGGAAAGGTAACTGCGTGGGAAGTGAAGGCACTGCCTGCTTACCTACGAGAAAGCCTGTGGTACAGCCTCCTCCTCCTCTAGGCTGTCCTCATTTGTTTTATTTAAAATCACTTTACTGTTGATAACTGTGTCTCAGCAGTAAGCTGCCTTCCCTTGTCAAATGCCCTAGCCAGAATGGTCTGTTGTCCTTTAAGTCTGTCTTGTTTCTCCTTTTTGTGCATCCTTGCCAAGCCTTCCACATAGAAATTGAACCTGTCTCAGAGAAATGGTTCCCTGAGTCATTTCTAAAGGAACAGTTTACATAGCCCCATGGCTGTAAACAGAAAGAATACGTACACTAAAGACCAAGCACCATCCCTCACCGCCAAAAATCTTGTCTTCTGGCTGGCATTGCAGCCAAAGTTCAGAAACCCTCAGCAGATAGATGTTATCAAAACATTTCTCATATAGTTAGATTCTGTCATATCATTAACGCTTATCTACCAACAGGATGCATCTCATGCTCTTCTTAGGTGTACAGGCGTTATTATGTTTGTCTCCTTTTCCTCTCTATATATCCACAGTATGAAACTGTATAGACACTCACTGTGGCCTCCAAGCTGGGACCTTCAACAGTTCGGCATGAACCTCTGGGAGTGCTACTCCAGAGTAATTTGTAAAATGTAACATGGATTCAGTGCTTTATCGATGGGATGCTCAACAATCTCTGCCTTTGTATCTGACTCTCGTGAAATGTTAAGCTCACTTTATTATTATATTTTCTCCATTGTTGCCTTTAATTAAATTGTAAAGCTGTCGTCTTTGTGTACTTGGCTCCCAAAGGGGGAATTATAGCTAGACAAACTATTACTGATTGTCAGAAGAGAGACTTGGAGGTATTATTTTCACAGTAATAATAGAAAAGGAATTCCCAAAGCTGACTTTTAATCTGTATGCCATTCCCATTCAGATGGCAGGGCCCATAGCTCAATTCTTGTTTTGGGTAAAGAGAATGACAGTACGAGTTAATTTGGTCTGATTTCTTAGCAGCACCAAACCTTCTCTAAACCAGCTCTATGGACAACAGAGGTGGTCTGCAACCATCAGGCTGAGGCCATGGGGGGCCGATATTGTGTGCCATGGAGGTACACCTACCACCTCTTCTGGTAACTGCTTGTTACCAGAAACACGGCACATTTTTCGTAAGGGAAAAGAGCAAAAGTTATATTTAAAGAAGTGAGCTTTTCCGTAAAAAGTGAAACAAAACTTTAGAAATCTAATTCCTTGGTTTTTCCTATCCCTAGATTTGGGAAAATTAGACCTAGCTTTGCTATAGTTTTGCTTGTCTAGTGGAGATGGGGTGGTGTTTTGAGAGGCATCGGGGACCTGAATAACCACTGCCTGATTAGGATGCTTGTAGGAAACAATCTGGGTATAACAAGCACTCTGAGGAAACAGTGATTTCCAAATGGATTCTGGGAACATATGGAGTTATATCTATGCAGCATATTGAAATCTAGGGCATGAAAACAGGACTGGATGAAATATCCTTTCCACATCTATGTATTCCTGTGCTCAAAGTCTTATCTTAGGGCATGCATCAGGTATATGAAGCCAAGGATTTATTGTTAGTTTAATTAAGGGTATGATCAAAATACAACAAACAATGATTATAAGTTATGTTACAACAATACTATTATGCACAGCATTATGCTAGTTAGATAATTTAGCTGCTTTTAAGAGTTAGAAGAAAAAAAACCCACAAATTATCTTTTTTGCCTTTTGGTGTTATGCTCAGCCTTCTGCCGCTCTCCCAGGTCCAGAGGCTGTCTCGGGATCGCAGTGTGTTGCCAGCAGCCTACAGGGGCCCTGGGGGGATGACGTGTTACTGAGGGAGCCTTCTTCCTCCTCTTTGCTGGGAGAACCATGCTGATGTTTGCTTTCCTCTCCAAAGGCTTGGTCATTTCTGTGTTTTTTGAAACACGCTATACCTTGCTCTTCACTGGGCTGCAGCTCCACATCGTACCTGGTTTTACTACATGTATGATACATTTTGATTATGCTCAATACTTGTTCCGTGTCCTTTCTCTCGCCCCTGAAATGGGTTTTGTCCAGCTCTGAAGCGTTACCAGTAACTGACTGCTGCTGAGATGTTCCGAGCTGCAGGTCCTGTCTACCTCCAAGGCCTCTGCCTCCACCACAGGCCTGAGCTTCTTACGACTGCAGCGTTATTTTAGTGGCTAAGTCACTCTACAGAGGATAACTCTTGTTATTCTTATCTGTATCAAATTTGATAACAATGTGTCTATTATTATACGCAATCATACAAAGCTAAGTAAAACTAAAACGACTCAGGCGCTAGCACCCTGCTCATTAGAAGCTTGGCGTTATAGCAAAACAAACTACAACAAAGCTCTCAGCAAGCCGAGCCCAGGCAAAGCAAGCCTGACAATTCTTGAGGCTTCTGTTGTTAGCTAATTACAAAGCCTGTGGCAGTGGCATGCTGTATGGGGCTACAATATAGGTTCTAATTACGATAGAGATTTGAGTAATTGTCATTCATCACTGTTAATAGTCCTGGGGCCTTAGCTGATGTTCGGGAGCACGGCAGGGGTGTCCTGCCTGGGGAAAGCTCTGAGCTGCACCCCAACCGAACAGGACTTTCTCTCCTACCGCGCTGCACGCAGCAGTCTGCAGAGGTGCCTGGCATCAACTGAGAAACAGAGAGATTTTTTAAAACATAAATCTAATAAAGATTGAACACAAGCCAATATGTTCTTTTTAGTACAATACTTGATGTCCCATCAAATAAGAAATTTGTGAACTATCCACATGTAATTCAGTTAGTGGCTTGTGCAGAGAAAGAAGTACTGTATGCGTTAAAAGCTTATTTTTTGTGCAAAATCTCCAATTGTTTGTTTGAGCGTCTAGAGGATATTAGTATTTTCATTAATGTGGAAATAGTAATTCCCAACAAAGTTGGGGATAGTGCTGTAACCCTATTTAGAAACTGGTTCCAGAAGAATGGCCAGGCAAAATGGTAGAAAGCTTGGATTGTGTTAGCATGGGTAGTTAGCATGTCCTAGTGCTTTTAATCACCGTATACTTAACTAAGTGAGTAGTTTGATGAACAGAAAGAAAACTTATTACTCTTTTTCTTCTTTTAAAATATATTCTGAAAGACATCCACTAGCAGATGATGTGTTTTCAAATTAATTTCTGCAGTTACTTCAAAAAACGTTTTTTGTGGTATGAAAATAAAATTAGCTTTAATCAAGAATCTTTGAATGTAAGGAAATATAGCGCACAGATAAGAGCCAACATACTGTATTTCCAAATAATTTCTTCTAAATCTAAATGAAGCACCAAAATTAATGCATGTATGGTTATTTGGAAGCCAGTTGCTAGCTGTATTTCATCACTTTATTGTACTGCGTAATAAGCATAGGTTATGAAAAGGGTGATCTTGTACAATATAGTATATCAATTTCAATTTACTTTAATTCGGTATTGTAAATCACTCCTGTAGCTTAAGTAACAAACTTAAATTAATATTAGAGACTTTAAAAATACATTTACATCAATAGTGGTATTTTAGCAATATTATGACTTGCAGCAGCTTTTAATTATTGTGCTTGGGGTTGTGTTTGCCTGAATAACATAGAGCCCTATGATATCCATACTAAGTTGTTTAATACTTGGACTGTTGGGTGAATCACTGATGAGGGGCATAGCATGTTCTCTAAGGTAATTGGCTGATGAATCTGCAGTCTAAATTTATACAATTTGATTAGTTCCACTGGCAGATAATTGGTAATTAGATGGTACACAAAATGTCATTTTCTTCCATGCTTCATCTTTCAATCTTATTTCCCAAATAGCATTTGTTGGAATATAAAATCACAGGCTAACATGAAAACAGCTTTATATCCTAGATAATGCCATGGAATAGAGATTTTGGATAGATTGATATAATTTTTTTATACTGATGGTAACAATTAATTTATTCCTTTTAAAGAAAATGTGATTTAGGTTTATTTTCCTCCATAACATTTTTAAGACAGATCATCTAAAATGCAAACCTTTTATCTTGCAGGAATAAAGCATGTGATGATACTGCCTGTGTTGTTTGTCATGTTCTATTTTTGTTTTTTTATTAAAAACTCTTCTCTTTTTAAGGTTTTCACAATGGATTACTTTGACATATATGAAAATCTTATTGAAAGTTTAAGATATCAATTACCGGTTAGTTATAAGACAAATGACCGTAAAATTTGCATGTTAGCATAGCAGAGCAGTGGTGCATATCCCATTATTTCAATAGGATAAGGCAGCAGTTTCATTAATCTGGAGACCAACGGTAACTAGACAAGCCAGAAGTTGTCTTTAGACCGTTTAACTTCTTGATTTCTTACCAAAGGCTATTCTAAGCTGTGGCTTCCATTCCAGGATGAAAACCAAGGAAAGGAAACATTGCTTAGTAAGGGAGACTGTAAAACCCTAGATTCTGAGCCTGGCTTCAGAAGCGTGTTAGTGAGCAATTCATTCCTGGGGAAAAAAAGCAGAATTGCAAAATAAATAGGAAATAATCTGATAGAGAGAAGAGGAGAGTGAATCGAGTGTGGAAAAAGTTACGTGATTTGGGTTGTGCCCAAATTTAAAAAGCAATGAAGCCCAAGTATAGGGGACGTTATACTAAATTCTTGAATTCCCTAGTGTTTCTTTGGCAATGTATACTTGACTAGGCTTATTTAAACTCTTTTCCTCCACTTCACTCATAATTAAATAGCAACAAAGGGAAACAAAGAGTTTGAATCTGCAAGTTCTTCTGCTACACATATTCACCTGTGTGCTAACACTTCATAAATCATTACCCCATGAGGATGGTAGTACTCTGAACCCATTTGGAGCAGACATAAATTACTTTGCAAAGTTAAAGTCAGTGGAGAAGCAGGCTATATTAAGCTTATATAATTTTTCTGGTTCAGTTATAATGTTTGTAAAGTTCAAACCCTGTAGAGCTGAGGAAAAGCTCCAGTAAGGATCTGCACATCTTTATATTGATTGTGTATAAACCTATTTCTGAAGCACAGTTATTGCCATGAAGACCACTGGACATGCTGCTCTTCTGTGGCTATTGCTGGGACAGATCAGAAGTAGCTCTGAGTTACTCTAAGTACCTCTAAGTAAAAGGAATGAAAAGCTGGGTAAAGTGAGAAGCAAGTCTGCAGCCTAACCTAAAGAAAGTCATAAATGACTGCAAAAATAAACCAAAAGCGTGTGATGTTAGCTCTGAAATGAGTAGGTGATTCAAAGCACACTGGTTGTATACATGGAATTTAGATTTAAATCTTCTTCATAGTTTAATGCATAACCTCAGTGGATTTTAAATAGTGCTAGTCCCTGTTGAGTGCTTGCCTAGCCAGTAAGGCTTTACTGCCTGACGGTGTATCCCCCACTCCTGCCACACACTTCATCTCCTTTGCATCATTTCTGGCACACGTCACACCTCTTGCTGAGTCTATTTAGTTCACTAATCTGACAAATGTGTTTCTGCTTGCTCACTGACTCAAAGAGAGGTTAAATGAGTGTCCGAGTCAGCGCTCTGCCTGAAGAGAAGCTGTTTTGCACCGAGTGAAAGAGATGGAGACCCCAGAGGGGATGGTTCCCGCAGAGAAGCAAAGAGAAAGGGCGACAAAGAGCACACTCTGTCTACCGAGCCTTTCGTTGTTGGAATGGAGAAGGGCAGAGCAAGGACTTGCTGCTTCGTGCTGACTAATGTCTGAATAAAGTGGAAGCTGACTCCATTGCTACTTCTCCAGAGCAAGATTTACTGCCTGACCTGGCAGATTTGCTCTAAAATGCCTGTTGGTATATCGTCTCCTCCGTGTCTGGAGACAGTTGTTGTGTTGCAGCCCCCAGCAGCACAGCTGGCACTCGCTGCTTACCTTCCTGTTTTACACCTCCTCCAGCCTATTTGCAGACTATAGTGCTTTAGCATGAAGAAACTTAGGAGGAGCACAGCAGTGAGGTTTGTGCCACCTTTGTGCACAGGGATACAAAGGCCAGGCCATATCCTGTCTGCATGAATACTCTGAAAATCTGTAGAAAATGTGGATGATTCCAATATTTTAATAGTGGCTGCATTTTTTTTTGAGAATTCTAATAAAAATGGCTTCAGTTCTGATGGAAACATTCACCAGCCGCACAAAGTCTGGCAGCCTTCTGAGGCTTCTCGGTCTGTCTCACAAACAGCTCAGGGCTGAAATGAGCAGCATCAAAATGTCAGCTAAATGACTTGCCTAGCCAACAACTTTGCTAAAATGTAAAGGCAAGTACGTTTCAGTTTGGGTTATCTTTGTAGTTAAAGTTCGAAGGTTTCTTAAATTGTTGTAGTGAATAATGACAAGACGATGTGGTTTGTCCAGTGGGCACATAAATGCCCTTTCTTACATGTCTTTTAACATTGTTTGTGGGCACTAGTACATTGTGTCCATGGTTAGTAGCCGATTTTACAAGATGCTCAGCAATACACACCCATGTATTTGAAAGGAAGAACCAAGCCTTAAACCACTTTTAGCTTGCTAAAATAATCAGAAACAATTAATACAGTGCTTTTTTTCTTCTTAGAGTTTCAAAGAAAGAGTAAGTCTTGCTTGATTGTACTGTTATGTATTAGACTCTCAAAATATGCATAGTATTAAATAAGTTCTTCAACATGTTAGTACTGTGCTGATTAAAGTCAAAGTTCTCTCCTGCATAGTACAAAGCTTGTGGTTTTAAAACATTTGTCAGCCTTTGACTAAAAATGGATAACATCCAGCAGCAAATCTGATAGCTGAAAGCACATTTAAATGCCAGGGTTTTATTTCATTTAAATAAAAAAAAATGGAATTCACTTCTGCTGCCATTATGGGAATCTTCTAAGAGACTAAATTGATGTGAATCACTAACCTAATTAATGTAATGTCAGAGCACTGTTTAAATGCATAGAAACTTTTATTTTCCACGGCTAGCTAGTTCTCTAATAATTAATGTGATTTGGCAACGCCTCTTGTGTAAGCACTGACCATACGTTGTACTTAGACGAGATACATTTGGAAGATAGAGGCAGGGCAGCCGACACTCCCTGACCCTGCTGCCCTTGGTGTGTGCAGAGGCAGTGGCAAGGGGAGAAGAGGCCCAGGGCTGATTCCTCTCCAGGCTAGGAGGCTGCTGAGGGAGGCAGCAGCTCTCCCCTGCTTGCACGCCCGCGCCGCAGCCCCTTAGCACCACTGACATCTGCTGGCACCCGCAAGCAGCCACTGCCACTACAGAGCTCCCTGGGTTTTTAATAGTCGAGTTAGTCTTGATCTACAGCTGCCGGATCAAGAGGTTGATGAATTAAAAGAGTCACTGAACAAAGCGGCATGATGGGTGCTTGTTAACTCTTTGGTCATTGTCAAACAACTGCATCCCTGTAGCTGGCTCTCATGGCAAGACGGCTCTATAGCAAATTGGTATCAATATACCAATGTCGGACCTGGGCAGATCTCCACTTTTGAGTACTCGCTACCATTGGAAATGTAGCCATCACTGTGCCTGGCTTTGTTTAGTAGTCTAAATTAAGTCATTCATTTTAGGTTTAAAAATTGTCTTTACAGTAAGCTTGCAGTGAAGATGCTTCTAAGTGTTATGAGTGTGTACCCATGGGCTGGAATATGCTATCTATGGAGTTGAAGGTACTCTGATTTTATGAGGTGGGGGTCTCACTTGAAGGAAAACATAGGGTTAGTGCTGTTTTTTGAAGAAATAACAGTTTTCATACAGTTCAAGAGTATTATAAATCTCTGTTGTATGCATCAGTACTTTCAAGATTATGCAGTCAATTTTCAGGATGGCATTGTCTTGCTTTTGGGGCTTAAAGTTTAAATATTAAATTACAGGACTCACATGTTTGTCTTTCCTCGTATATAGAAGTGTTTGTTAACTTTTGAATGCTTGATTGTTGCCTAATTGTCCATTAAAAGCAGTTTTATATATTAAGCTGTTTAAGGTGGACTGGTTTAAATCACCAGCGCTAGTCATGTTTTACAGCGGTCATGTGGAATTTGATTTTTAATAATGTATTTGACCTTTCTCTTTAACTGTAGCTTTCTTTTTTTTTTTTTTTTAATTCCCCTTCTCATTGGTTAGAACCTCCCAATACAAAGATGTTCAGCTGATCATTGCATTTAAACCAAACAGAATTTTTTGCTACCTAGGGACTATACTACTTCAGGTTTCATCTTTTTTAAGCAATTCTGCCTTTATATATGTTTTGATTTCCTGTTGTTTGGTGGTGGTGGAAGTCTTCTTTAATTATTGTTTTATTGGAATTTGAATGGAAATTAAGATGGAATTATTTTGTGCTTTATTAGTTACAAAAGTTTAGAAGTATTCATAGAATTAAGTTTAATGAAATTTAACAAATTTATGCTGAGACTGATTTGTTATGCAGGAGTTATATTGCACAGTTAAAATGCTGAGCTACTCAGATCTGAGCTACAGAGCTAGTCAACTAGTAGATCTCATTCTCTGTACCTCTCTTTTTTTAATTGGATTATTAGAAAAGAGGAAAAATAAGGTTTGTTCCTTACCTCTTCTTCCCCCTCTCCCCCTTGAATAAACTAAGTATTAATTGAGTCAGCTAAACCTTTTGTACCTTCAGGAGGGACAGTGCTTTTAATCAAAATTTTCAGGTGTGAAGGTGTTTGCAGATTTCCAGTTCTCACCATTGTTGCTGAATTTAGGTGGTTTTGAATATCAGAACGTGATTGTAAAAGTACATCAGGTTTCTGGTGTTATATGAATACATTTAAATAAAAATACATTGTGCAGAAAAAACATGAGCGTTCACTATATGTTTGGGAACCAGAGGTTTCTCTTTATTCTTAGAAACAAAAAGAAACCTAGATGGAGCTGTTGGTAAAAGGTCACTGGTTTATATTATTCTTACAGTTTTAGGGAGCCTGTTTTTCGTTTGTTTGGTTTTATGCATGCTTCATGTTGGCAGAACTAGCCTGAAACAAGAGCCTGGAAAGGAGCACTCGGAATGTGCGCAGGGGTTTGGCAGCAAACTAACATATCTATACCCACCAAGGCGTAGGGTGGAAAAGGAAAGTCTTTCTCATAGAGGAACAGATCTTCTAATACAAGCTTAGTCCCTGTCTCCTGCTTTTCACTTCCCTGTCCTGCCTCCTGTTCACAAACCCAGTACTAACGCTACAAACTCCTGAGGTGCTATGCCTCTTTCTAAAACGCAGTAGAGTTTTCATAATAGAAAAGCAGAGCCAATATGGATAGGTCGAAAGTGGTTCTTCACTTTACAGTAGATGATGTGTTTTCTCCTTTTTATAGCTACATGGAGTGGTATAAAAATGCAAACACAATGTGTTTATGTATGTTACTCTAACTATACTTTGGGGTTTGTGGTTTACAGCAAGTTAATGTTTAGAAAGACTTAGCTTATGTTTGCAAAACAAATGTTCTTTTCTAATATTTCTAGACTAGAAGATGGTGTTGGTTGGAAAGGCTGAATGCTGCAAATTCCTAGATGTAGCTACTCACAAGCTTCTAATTTGCTTCTCTTAATTTTTCACATTGTTACTGCAAGTCACTTGAGGAGGGGTCTGGTTTGTTTCGGTGAGTTTAAGTCTCGATGGTTAAAGGTCATTATTGCTTCAGAAGGCAGGTTTTCGATATCTGCCAGAGTCATGAAAATGTGTTTGTGTATGTATTTATCCAGTTATTTTATCACCAAGCAATTTTCAGTGGCACAGCCCAGCCTCTGGGAAGTAGTTTTTTAAAATAGCTGCATTGCTCGTCACATTCACTGCAATTAACATCTCTCATTCCCAAGATTGCACAGGGCAAATAAATAATCATGGCAGGAGTTACATAACTTAGGAGCTATAACTTAACAACTACATAAACAAACGTGGCAGAGCTCGCTATTTTGACAAAAGTTTACAGAATCTTATTAAATGGCAAGAGCTGGTACAGGAGTGACTCAGGAGACTGCAGTTTGATTTTAAAATGTCTATCAGATTTTCATTTTTTAGGATAGGGATGTTCTCTCTACTATGAAGGTGCCTTACTACCTTTTCTTCCTCTCAGTCACCCACCTGGCTTCTTTCATTCTGTCTTGCCTGCGGTCCTTCTACAGGAGGAGGAACAAGGCTTGCCATTTCTCTGCTCGGGGATTAAACCGGTCCTGTAACCGGGCCAAGCTCTTACATTTATGGTGCTCACAGTTTTCAAGTGCAAATTACTTCATACGTAAAAGTATCTGCAAATACGAAACAGTCAGAAAGAGACTTGTATTGCTCTCTGGATTCATGGGTTAATGTATGCGCTTTGCAACAGAAACATTAGGCGGCCCATTTTTAGAATTTCATCCCGTTTCTAGTCTACTTCATTCTGATTATAAAGCTTAGAAACATCTTTCCTGATGAATTTGTGTAAGATGATGACCTGTGCGTTTGTTTTGTTCGCCGCTTAGGTTTATTGTCAAGCTCTCCTCCCTTGATCATTGTAATAGTCACCCTTATCTTCATAAACTTGTTTGTTTCCTGAGCAATAGATTTTCTTGTAATCTATATAAAGATACATTTTTTTCCCCTCCACTGCAATTTTTGCTACCTGATAAATGCATGACTTTGGGTTGTCTTCACTAGATCTCTTGGCTTAACTTGCTCCTGGGGTAAAATCCCAAGTAAAACGGTGCATTATGAATTCATTGTGGAAATAAGCCGTATTTTGAAAAGCAACACTTTCTAAATGATTTAATGTGTCTTAAAATGAACCATAGCTAAGCAGGTTACTTAACAAACTGCTCTCTTCACAAGCCCAGATCCTTTTTTTCGCTACAATGGGGCCACTCAAGCATAAATACTTTGATTATGCAAAAAAGATATTGTCTTTATGGTCACTGCCATAAATAGAAAAGAGAGGAGAAGCAGTGATGTCTGTGACTTTTGCTATTCTTCATATAGGAAACCATATTTTTGATTCAGCAGACAGCCCTATCCTTTCAGAGACAGCACAGAACCAATGCCCTGACACAATGTCATGTTTCAAGTGACAAAGTCCACGTGGAACAACTGCAAATCACAGGTCATGTTTTCTCAGTTTGGGGGAGGAAGGCGGGGTGAGTGGTGGGGCTGGAAGGAGATCATGCAAAATCCCAGCCTGGCATCTCAAACCCAGGCAAACTTCTCAAGGCTGAAGCCTGTTTATGCTCTGTGACTTACTGTGGGAATCATGGCTGGCTTGATTTCATTCCCCCTCAGGGCCATACAAAAACAGTATACCTCAGCTTGCGTCCTAAGCTCTGATGACGTTCTGTGAAGAAGAGGAGAATGAAGAAGGAAGGAAATCGGTTTTGACTGTCTAACAACAGGTAGGTTCTATCCTGGAGGATGTTGCAGTTGTGTTAAAAATGAGCTTGAAGTACCTCTGAAATACAGACTAAGTAGAACAGCCAGTAGGTCATTGCAAAGGTTGCAAACAACATCTTCACATCCTGATTTCAAGTCATATTAAGGAAATTATTAGCCAGAATATTGAAGGAAAATATCTTTGAAAAGACTCATTAATCATTACTGTACTTTTGTAATAGGTAATTAGAAATTATCTCATTTAAATTTTTCATTTTTGCCTCTTATCCTTTTGATCTTTTATCCTTTAAATTATCCTTTTAATTTTTGTGCATGCAGGAGTTTTTGTGCCCTTAAGCCAAACTGTAAAGATTTTTGTTTGAGGTGAATCCTGGATCCCTTAGATTTTAGGAAAGTCATGAATTATAAATTGTTCTTGCTTAGCCTGACCTGTCAGGAGTCACACCAAGAGCACATGACTTGCTGTTTCAATCCACAGCATGTGTTCCTGGCACCCATTGCTGTCATGGCGATAGCACATCGTTCGGTATCTCCCGCTGTGGGATCTGGTGTGGCAGCTGCAGCTGGCTGCACCTCGGTGGTATATGGGACTCTCTGGAGAATGTGGTCGTAAGCACTGTAATGGGGTAGTTTACTATGAATGCCTCATATGGTTTGCAGTCACCCTTACTGTTCACCTCCATCGCCGTAAGCATTTGGAAGCAGTCAAATTTCTGGCTGAGCACAGATGTTACTCGGCAACGGTACCTTGCTTGTATGATGAGGAGGTTTTTTCTATTCTCTTTGAATATATAATATGCAATAGCATGTGATACAGTCATCCTTTTAATTTCAATATCCTAGTGAGTGGTTTGCTCTTTCAGGTAAGCAGTTTTCTCATTTACAAAGTCGGGAAAGGGCATGGTGTAACATTTGTGTAAATAAGTGCAACTGTTGTGACATCAACTGGGTTTTGTCTTAATACATTTCATTATTTGGGAGTTTAGAATATCACACCCGTATAACTGGTAGAGCCACTGGCCTTTGCCCAAATGCATCTCCATGGAGTGGAGGGTATGCTAATGTCCTGGATCAGCAGGGAGTTGTGCATGCCATTCCTGTTCTTTACACTGTTTCTGTTAAGTCAGTTCAGTACGTTGTATTGGTATAAGAAAACAGTTTGGGGTTTTTCCTAAATATTGCTGCATCCTGTCCACCCCTCCCCAGGGGGAAAAAAAAAGGTTGGTTTGGGGTGGGGTTTTTTTATGACGCCTTCTCTTTGAACTCTTATAAAGTGTGAGAAGAATTGTTAGTCTTTGTCTTGACACAGAAGAGTTATTTTAAACAAACTGAGCTAAGCCTGCATGCCTTCTCTTCAAGTTAAAACTGGGGAGGGAGTAATTCCTCAGGGCTCTCAATGTTTGTGCCTCTGAGTATTTAATGTTCAGGACTCTCCTAGAAAAACTGTGTTTCAGTGCTGAGTGTCATCAAAATCAAAATTGCAAAAATGTAACCTGTGTTATGGTGGCTAGAGACTGTGGAAAAATCCAAAATCTTCTGTTCCAAAACTATGAACCTGTATTTATTAAGCCAAAAGAAATTAGCTCTCAGTAGGATTTCTCTCTCCAACTGTTTGAAACGTCCAGTTTCAGACTGTCTCTTAGAAATGGTCTATCCTGATCTAGAGAATGAAGCTTTTAAGTCATTTTATAATAAATCTAAGGTATGCTAGAGATTTTCTTTCCCTCTGCTTAGTGCAGAAAAATAAGGAGTGTAATTCTCAGGTGTGGTCATGGCCCTGAAGTCATACAAAGATTGTAACAGGGAAATCAGAGCCTCACAACTAGGTTATCCTTTGTTACGGCTCCTTCCGAACTTCCCTATGAGCGTGCTCATATTTCACTTTCCTCGACTAGGAAGCATACACCAGGTGAAGTTCACCTTGAGTTATATACTTGCTGCATGAACCTCTCTCCCTTCTTTTTGAAGGGAAATTGAGGCATCTTTCCAACAGAACTATATCCATGCATTATAGATCTAGCTGAGGGTACAATTTGTGCCATCCTATTTTAAAAAAAGCTTCAGTTTAAAATGAAAGCGTCTTGCTTAATCTCAAGTGCAGAATGTTTAGGTGAGCAAGATTCCTTTCAACCTGCATAGAGGAGTGAGCTGATGCAGGGCAGATACCTTTTATGTAGAGGTGTTACAGCACCGTCTCCCTGTGAAAGCATTATTTTAGGCAGTAGCTTCAGAATTTCAGCAGTGGGTGTTGACTGCATTTCTTGCATTTTTAAAAAGAGACTGCCAGCCAGCAAACGACGTGACAAAGAAACGGCAGCTGCTCAAGGTGTCCTGCTGTTTCAGCAGTTCAGGCTGCTGGGACTGATTTTCTAGGACAGTTTTCAGAGGGACACCCCAGGACATTCTTCCTGTAACAGCTTCTCTTCTTATTAATTTAGTACTTTAGAAAGCAAGAAAATGCTAGGGTTTCTTTCCCCACCCCAGAGTAATCCTCATATAAACAGGCTCACAGGCAAGTTGCCCTAGCTGAGGGATGTCTTTGGTACAGCACCGTTGCTGGCATTTCTGACAGTGGCTCTTGCCTTTACGCAGACTGCTGGTAGAGCTGTGGTGTAGTGGGCAGTGAGGACCGTCGGTACACAAATGTGAAACTGGAATTCTGTAAAACAAGAAAAAACTTGGTTCTGTTAAAGTAGGAAATGTTCTCCTGTCGCTCTTTGTAGACATTTCAGTTCTCCCATCGGTTAAGACTGGAGTGGCAAAGGGCAGAAAGACAGGCTACATGGTAAAGACCAGTCCCATGAAGAAAGGTGATAGATTAGATGACCCATTCTTCCACTGCTAGCATCTGTTTTACCCAAATGCAATTCACTGTATTTCTTTTGTACAAAGTAAATAATCAGATCTCTGTGGAGAAAATGACGTGGGAAATGGTTTAACTTGAGATATAATTGGAATGTAAGGCAGAATAAATACTTAAAAGTGGGTGCTTTTTATTTTATTGCTTTAGAGCAGGAGTATACGGAAAGAGACGGTGACTAGTCAAGTTCATGGAAGAAAAATCCACTGAGAGATACAAAGATACAACCTCAAGAGGTTTCTGAGAACTGTGTTGCTAAAGGATAAGAGAATTTGAATGAAATATCACTACATACTTGTGTTTCCTGATAATCCACTTTTGGCCACTGTCAGAGAAAGGATACAGGCTATATGGAGCTTTGTTCTGACCCAGCGCAGCTGGTCTTATGTTCTTATTTGATTTCATTTCATTTCATTTCATCCCATATGCTGTTGGTAAGACTGTGGACCCTTTCAGAATATATCTCTGAAGAGCTCCTCACAGGAAGATTTTCTTGTTTAAGAATTATTATCATATACAGATAGTCCTTTATTCATTTCCAGGCCTTCAAGAATGTTAGCAACTTATGAAGAATTTTAATCAGAGTAGCATGCTGATGACTTTTTAAACTCCTGAGTAATTTTAATGTATCTTAATAATGGACAGTGCTAGTTAATTACATAGAAAGGGAATCAGATCATGCTATATAAAGGAGCTAGTCTGCTGGATAATTCCCTAACCTATGGTTATAGTTGGGACTGGGGATTAATCCTGTGTCTGAGGCTGTTTACATAATAAAAATTAGAGGGAGCAGTGTGGTGCGTGATAGAAGAGACTTGTTCTGGGATGGACTAACAGAGCCTGAGCTACATCTTACATAGCACACTGATGGTATTTGCAAACACAGTACAGTGTGATTTGCCATACCTGCAGATTTCTTCTCACATAATAATTGCACCAATAAGAAAGCACTAAAACACCATCATATGGATTTAGAGCTTAATATGAACTTGTCTCATCATTTTTATTACCCCCCTGAAAGTAAGGTGTTCTTACTGAAAAGGTACAGTATCTTCTTCTTTAACCTGACTGAATTTGATCAGATCTTTTCCTTCCAAATATGGTGTGTCTTTGGGAAAACACACACACACACACACACACACACACGCACATATATATATATATATAAAGAACTGGCATCACACAGATATTTTAAGTGCTCATTGTTTTTATTTATGGCTTTGAAGGCATAGAGAATTGCTTACTAAATTTCCAGATGGTACCAAGCTGGGAGGGGATCCAAGCACTTTATAGGACTGAATTGCAATTCAAAGCATTCATGACAAATTGAAAAAAGGGTCTGATACGAAAAGCTGTAGTTGATTAAGGAGAATCCAAAGTACTACTCTTTGGGGAGAAAATTCATGTATAAAAGTTACAGAATGACCCATTAGATAGCAGTATTGCTATCATAAACGTAGTGGTTTACAAGTCCCCCTTTGCGAATCATAAACTGAACATGAATCATTAATGTTTTGCATTGTGGAAACGGGCAGGCCTCGTCCTGGGATGTGAAACCAGGAACGTATTCAGAAATAGGAAGTAATCCTTCTGCTTGGTGTTAACAGAGCCTATCTTGGGGACCTTTTACCACTTTTTGACATAAATGTCAAGAAATTTAGGGACCAACTGGGGAGAATCAAGTGACGCACAGAAGGAAGGATCCAAAGTCTAGATGATGTAACTTATGAAAAAGAAATGGAAGGTTATTGCGGGTGTTAAGAACAGAGAAGAGGACTTGAGGCATGGTAGGTCTTCAAACGCTTTAAAGAAAACTGAAGAGAAAGGCAAGAAACTTCCCCCCTTCAGGGACAGTTGAGCTTCTGTTGCAGAAAGTGAGATTTATATAAAGACTTAATAAAAACTTCCCGAAGTAAGGACAGTGGGAGATGCTTTCTCATACGTTTCATAGAATTCAGTGAAATCTCCATCACTATGGGCTTTTATGAACAAGATATACAATCATCTGCCAAAAATGGGTTAGGTATTTTTAATCCTTTGTTGTGGTAGGAGCCCAAGAGTAGGGGACTGCTTGAAGTCTCTTCCAACTATTTTTTCTATTATTTTCTGCAAGCATTACCCATACAATAACAAAATGCTTAGGACTAAGCATTTTTCTCTCTGCAAAGGTATAAATTTCTTTTTTATAAGCTTTCTGGCAGTGATAAAAAAACATGGGTTCCACTATCAAATTTGTTGTACAGTTTGCAAAAGTGCATGTACCTTGCTGAAGGACAATGCAGTTTAGGCTTCTACCATGAACATGCTTTTGCGAATTTTCCCCTTAGTGATATACATACATTAAAAACTATGCAAAGTAAATATGTTTAATCAGTATTCACAGAATCTTTCCCCAAGGGGAAGGGTACTATTAGGTGCTACCATGCTACGAGTGCTGCCCTTGAGTTGAGAAGAGGAGCAATAAACAGGTTGAAATGGTTTATAATGCAGAGTGGAAGAAAAACTTTAACATTTGAACTGATTTAAATACTCTTGAAACTAGCAATTTTGATGCTTAAAAAAATATGCTTCTGCAAATCTGCAGCTACTATTAAGACAGCAAATTCTTGAGCATCTGCCTGAGCAGCAGGATTTACATCTTCCCTTATAAGGAGGTGGGGGAGGCAAAAAACAGTGCCCAGGGCCTGAAATTTAGTGCAAATGTACACCTAGACAGTACTGCAACACATACTGTACAAGAACTAGAGGCAGCAATAAAATGTCAATTAAAACTGTTAACATTCTTGTCATGGAATGAGTGTGTGGCAGGTCACTTTGTCTGATGTTCTTGCAAATGATACGCACTGGGCATAAAAACAAGATGTTACGGTCATGCTTTTCCGCTGCAAACCATTTCAAAGTTTGATGAAAGGAGAAGAAAAGCCAAGTAGACAATATTACCAAATATTCTGTCCATCCCCTCCAGCTGTTTACTAGGGTCCAAAGGAAGCTATCCAGTTGGAAAATATGCCCTCCAAATTACTGAATATGAAATTTTCTGTTCAATTATTGTTTTAATGTTTATCACAAAGACTGTGGAAAAACATGGTCTCTCTTTTTGATGTCCCGCTGTCATTTTTGTGCTTTTTCATTGGCATAAAGGTTGGAATATATTTTCAGACTAGCCTGCATGTGTGTCTATATGCATACACAGAGGGTGAAGAGCCTGTTGGGCACAACGCTTGCTACAGAGCATTTACCTGAACCTTCCATAGTTACAGCGTTTTGTTCATTGAGCTGTTTCCAGTTTTGGCAGAAGTTATTCTTGAGGGAAAAATCTTAAGCATCAACAAAATGTGTTTCTGGTTAGATAATAAAACCTTGGTGGAGTTGATCAGTTGGCAGTCTTCCAACTCAGAATCTGACATGCACCTGCTTCATTTATTTGTTTTATGCAGCTTCTCATTTAACATACTGTAATGTTCAGAGAAAGCAATCAGGTTTTACTAATCAAATTGCTAACGCTTTCTTTATTTAGTTCAAGAAACAGCAGACAGTAATGCCAGGCTGCAGCTACAATACAGGGATTCTCTCCAGAGGATTAGAATATAATTGCAAATATGCCAAATTTTTTCAATAGAAATTCTCTAAAACAGAAGCCGGTAGGCACTTACGCTTTTGGTGGCTAAAATTGCTCTGTGGGGATGGATGAATATTAAACTACAGCAGAGTTGAGATATTAAAAGACAAACAGACCCACTACAACATCAGTTTGATCTTTCATGTTATGCACATGGATAAATACTAAAAATATAAAAAACCCAAACCCCAGAATATACAGAAAACTCAGGCTTAAAAACTGAATGCGTTCTTTAGACCAGCTTAAAAGACATATCCTCTACATCTGACATTTCCCTGAAATCTTTTATCACATAATCATGTTCTGCCTGCAGACAAACTTCCATGTTTTTTGGAATCCAGAAGTCCTTCTAGTCCTTCTGTTTGAACCTGTTATTGTATGTGGTCTTATTTGGAGTGACTTGAATCAACAAAATATTATCGAAGAGAAGACACATGATCTAACAAATAATAAAACTCTGATTGTACTCCGTGAAACAATGTAAGATATATTATTAAAGAAAATAATCTAGCACAGAACTTCATAGAATGGCTAATGAATTCATACAGCATTTATTTCTAACTTTTTGACTCTTCCCAGAATTGTCAAATGAATCTGCCTAGTAACGGCAGTGGAAATCATGGTTGAATTCCATTTCACTTACAGAGTTTTTGGGCAATAGCTTTTATGTACGTGGGCAGGTCTATACAGTCCTAATTGCTACAATAATCTGGGTATATTGCTGAAGAGGTCCTTTGCTTAAATTTGTGATTTTTAGAAGTTGGATTTAATTATCTCTGAAGGTACATGAAAAAGTATTCTGTCCTGCTTCAAATTCCAGTTGATTTTCTTTTCTAATTAACCTCTGTTTCCTGCTTCATAGCCATACTGTTTGACTGTTTAATTGCTTGTAAAGCAGTGACATTTTTGACTTAGCGTTCAGCTGTGTCCCAAAATACATTGTTGAGTTTGGAGCTCAGGGTGGGAATTCGGAAGTGCTTTTCCATGCAGCACTGTTTGAACTGTAGCTGCCTGCCCCCTGACAGGTACGGAAGTCACTGTCAACAAGATTTAAAGTTGCTGTCATGTTTCCACAGCCACATAGAAAGGTTGAGAGAGGCTTGTGATTTTGTTGGAATTAAGTACCAGCAGTTACTGGACCATAGCAGTATGTGTTGGTTATGATTAATGTTTGACATCTGCATCTTTCTGGGATATTTTAACCACTTTTCTTGTCAGATGAAAAGTGCACTGCAATATGCTTCTAATCATGGGGGGTTTTTCAGTGTACCGATGTTTCTAGTGTTGAGACTGAGCTATTAAACTCATGTAAGTACTTAGTTCTCAACTCTCGGAAGGATTTTCAAATACATCTGGGCAGCTAGGAATTACATATCTCAGTGTTAAAAATCCCACTAGACTAAACAAATTTTTAAACTATTAAATATTGTCCCTTGGCGCTCTCTGTGGTTTCTGTTTTAATCCCCTGGTGACCGGTGATGAGTGCTACCAATACAGATATGTTAAAGGAACTGTTTGTCTTTACATATGAAAACTGCTACCAAAATCGAGCAATGTTTCAGAAACTCAAAGGTTTTGTGTTGGATGTTTTTACTTCTGACACTTACTGAGATATCAGGAACAAAGATTTGAAAATTTAAATACAGTTTTTGATAAAGTTTACATAGATTTTTTTTAAAAGTTTAAGAATCAAAAAGATGACAGCAGCCTCATTCGGCAGGAACTTTTTGTCTTTACTTCTATCTTTAAAATATTTTGCTGTTTTCTGAAATTTTGTGAGATTTCTTTCAAAACCTAATCCCATCTTTACACTTAATTTTTTTATAATTAATTATTTCTTGGTGCACATGTCTAATACGACCAACTCATACATGACAAGTTTAGGAAAGATAATTTTCAATGAAGTTTAATGACAAATATTAAAAATATTGGTCATGCCCCTTCAAAAACCCATTCCCAAGACACCTCAAAAAAAGCGCGGCAGGGCTGCGGAGCTCCAGTTCAAAGCTATGGCTGCATACCCGGAGTCCATCCGGGCCCAGGGTGGCACCTTCACGCAGTAACGCAGAGTGTGAGCCAGGGCAGCGTGTCCCGAGGTAGCCCAGCAGCACTCTTCTGTGCTCCGCTGCGCAGGGTCGACGTAGCTATCGCTCAGGAAACAGACTTATACAATACTTCTTTGTTTCTCTTTTAAATGAACAAATGTGGCAGTAATATTTTTATGGAGCAGGTTTGATGGATGCTGTGGATGCCATCCCCATGGTGATTAGTTAGTTGGAGAATAAGATTAGGAGTGTGCATGTACCAGGATCAAAATGCTTCACAGAAAGTTCTGGCAGTCTTTATGCAAAAAAGAATTTGTAAGTTTATCAAATCGAGATTTCTGGAACGGGGTGTGCTGTATTGGTAAGGCACTGGTTTGTCAGGAGAGCAAAAAACCACCAACCCAACCCTACCACAACTCCTAAGTGCATCTTTCTAATTGAAACTGGCAATATTGGTGTACGTTAAGTAGACTAATTATATGAACATCAGACTGGCAACGTTTCCTTTCTTGAAACCTCAACAGATATTAAGAGAAAGAAAGGAGCATAGAAAGACAATGAAAAGGTAAGCCATACAGAATACCATTTTTAACATCCTGTAAATGGCTTCAGTTATAGAAACAGGCACTTCCTTACACAGGAAGTGTCTTTACCTTATAAGAAAATGCAATTACCACTGCCTAATGACAGAAGTAATTGCTCTCTACTTTTGGTAAAATCATCTTTTTAGGACTGCCTGAAGACTGAAAAGTTAAGACTCTGTCATGTAGAACCACAGGTTCGCAGTTCAGACAAATGTATCTCAGGCTGACCTTAAACTAAATGGAATGACTAATTTACCACTGCTAATTTCATCATTTTAATGCCGAGTAACAAGTAGCAGACGTTCCTTGAAGTAGTTGCCAAAAATCTTCCTTTGATACTATTTAAATCTTCCTCCTTCAGCTAAGCTATTAATAACAACAGGAAATTAGGACCTCGACCCTTCATTTTATATCTGTGAGAAGTAGAAAAATCTTACACTCTATTTTAGAGATTTCTTGTGGAAACAAACAACACTGGACCTCCATGAGATGGTGATTATGTTCTTTTGCCAAGATTTTTCAAATATCTAAAAGTAGGACAGAGTTTTGGGTAGGAATCCAACCACATATGCTCTAAAACGTTCATAGCACAATCTGTTCAGATGGCATCTGTATGTCCGGTTTGAAAGCATTACCAGAAGCAATTTTTGGGTCTGGTTTCCTCATATTTTTCAAGAAAATATGTGGGGGCCATCAGAAAGCAAGCAGAGGCTTGACAGTCACCATCATTCTGGTTTTTGTACTGAAAATTAGAGACTTGGTTGTAGCTAGTTGTATCTTTTTAGCTCCTCCATTACATCCCCTTGTTTCAGGAAGAGTATATGTTTGACTTTCTCCAGAGGAGTTTGCTAAGCTGCAAGTGTATTGCAAGGAATATTTTAAAGTCTGTCCCTGTCAAACAGCAGTGAAATCTTGGATCAGAGGAGGAGAAACTGTCCAGTGTGGCAGTGACCATCACTCACAATACAGTAGTGCTGGTACCTTGCTTTTGTGGTAAAAACAGAATAGAAAGAAGATATTTTTCATGTAATTTTGTGACTTTCCCATTTTGTGGTTGTCGTGGTTTAGCCCCAGTGAGCAACTAAGCACAGTGAAGAAAATTAACTTTATCCCAGCTAAAACCATGACAGTGGTGAATTTGTATTTCTTTTAGTCATTGAGAAAAAGATGCCTAGAAACCTGGGCATCAGTCCTGTGGAGGTGGTTCTGTGGAGCAGAACCACAGTCCCATGTGCTCAGTTGCCTCTGTGACCCCTTCTGCTTTTGTTCTTGCGTTTTAAACTGTGCTGGCATCGCAACAGCTTTTTGTTGTTGTTTCCAGCTTATAAGAAGTTTATTTGCTACGTACATACTTATGTGATGCTAATTGTGTTTGATGATTGCTGCCACATTCACCAAAGGGGGACTGAATGTACCTCGCTACAATAGCAAGAGTACGGACGCATTTTGTTGTGCTCTGACTTTGTCAGAAATGTGTAAATGTCTTATGCCTCTTCTAAAATAAAATATAGCTGTTTGTATTACCAGGATTCCATTTTTTGACTTCTATGCCCAATCCTGCCTTGAGTTACGATCCTGTGTAGGTGGACATTGCCCCTCCTGACCGCCATTTCAAAACACCACCAGACGTCGTAAGCTGTGCACCGCCAGTCACGACCCCTCACAGCTCTGTGTGCGCCAGGCTGCACGCTTTGAACATCTGGCTTTGTTTCCCCATGTTTTCAGCATGCGTTGAGATGACTCTAAAACAAAATGCCTATATCTAAATCCTTCTGATTTTTGGACTAGTTTGAAATCCAAGTCCAAATTTTGGAGCTACTGAATGAAACTGAGATTTTGATACTGAATGTATATTGTTCTAATATACATATACTTTGATATATATTTGATATATCCAAATATATAAAATTTGGATATAATATGACCTTTCCTCTCTGCCAGGACTGTCCTCTTAACTTTCCTTTGGGTTTTCCCCGATGGTAAAAACTTTGGGCAAAATTAATAGTAAGCCAGCAAATACTCCCTGTATACATTCCATTGCTCTCATTTTAATGAAGCATCCAGTTTTCTGCTGGATTTTTGAAAAGCTCCTATAAATATTCTGTTTTAGTCACCTAGTAAATTTGGAATTTACCTCTGTGCCTTACCAGGTGTCATAATCAGTTACCAGGTTAATCATCTGCAGTGACATCACTGCCAGTGAGTAATACTTGAAGGTTATATATCCGGAGCTGATGACCTTGCAGTCAAGGCATACTCAGGAGATGCATTCTGGCTGGGGGAAATTTTGTCTCCGTTACTGTTTTTGTGGTTTTGCTGCTGCTTTGTCTACTTTACATTAATACTGATTTATGTTTCGCTCCCCTGTACGTGATATGATACTGCTGCTGGAAGACCAATCATGGCTTTTACTCTAGGTCATAAGGGTTCTCTTTGAAATGATTAGAAAAATAGAAATTATTTACAATAATTGTTTTCACAGTGAAGTAATTATAACCTGCCCTTCATTTACCTGTCAATGAAACTGATACACATTAGTTACAATAGAATTAACACTGCTTTGCTTGCAGGTTTGGGGTTTTTTTTGTGCAATATGATTTGTATATGTGTGATATGTTGAGGGAGATTTAATCTGAAGGTATGTTGTTTGCATATTAATATTATGCAAACCATTAAATATTAAATAATTAGTTTCAGCATTATTGTTCATAACCTTATGACAAAGACAAAAAAGTCTTAGCATGCAAAAGAGTTAGAAGGGCTAGAGAATACACACACAGGTAAAATGTGAAAACTGATAAAGTAGTTGTGAACCAGCCATGTGTCTTGGGATACAGACATCAGGGAGCAACATTAAGCACTTCATCACTCCTGCCCTCCAGTGTCTGATGTTTCTGATTTCTTCTTTATTGATTTCAACTAAAGAAAATATAGAAGAGTATAGAGGTGACCCATTTTGTTGACAGATACACATGTTAGTCTTGTACTCCCAGCAAATAATTTAGACGTCACAAGTAATGGCTCATAGGTAAGAGATAAACACAATTTCCTGTGATTTCTAAACCTAGTGAATCAGCAGGCAGAAGGTGAAGACACGGTCTGCTTTCATAGGTTCTGTTGTTTATCTTTTATTCAACAGGCTGAAAACTTAACAGGACAGTGGGAATTTAAAACAAAACAAAACAAAACAAAAAACCAAACCACAAAACCCCCAACCAACCAACCAACCAAAAACCCACAAAAAATCCCTGAATCACTAACATTATTGAACTTTCATTTTTTTGGGAACATATTCTGTACCAGTAACAAAACCAGTGGCAAACTACCCCTCTTCGACCTTGTGTGATTTAATAACCCTGATCATTTAATAAGTTTAATGTAACTAATGTCCTGCACAATACGTGATTATTTCATATAAATTAAAATTGAGCATAAAAATGTTGCTATTTAGATGTGCTGGTACATGACATCTACTTTTCCTTGGGTCAGATGCTCCCAGGGCTGTGGTGAATTTTGGCCAAGGGCACTAGTAAAGGATTTTTGGTCGCATCCCACACACAGCCCGTACCACGCCCTTCCACACTGTGTTTATAGAATGGCAGTGGTGGTTATTGGGACCCTATGTGTAATATTGTCCATCAGGGGAATAATTCTTACATTTGTCTCACGTGGTGAAAAAGAATGCCAAAGGAGTGAAATAAAAATATAGCCTCTGAAACAGCGAAGAACTGTTGCATGGTGCTATTATCGTCATTCTGTTTGATGCATAAAACAGTCATGCCCTACCTTCACATGGCTTCCATTGTTTACTTAGGAAAATGTTCTTTTCACGTTAAGTTATAGCTTTGGAAATGCGTGAAATCTTCTTTCCTTTATGCTCAGCCAGACAGCTTTCCAAACTATTTACTAAGGAGGTGTGAATTGTGGAAGAAAAAGTAATTCCTAACTTTTTAAGGAAAAAAATCCTGCGCTTTTTCTTTTTTTTTCCCCAGGGGAGAGTGTGTCCTAGATGTTCAGTGTATTTTCAGTGTGACATAGTTCCAGGGCACAAAAAATGTCTTTTTGTATTTTATTCCATATTACAAGCAATTGTGAATGAGAGATCCAAATGATTTACAGTTGGGATTTAGATTTATGCAATGGTGTTGACATTATGGTGGCTTTGAGATGGGAGATTGTACCTGGTACTTAACGGACTGTCCGGAACCCTTTCCGCACATCATTCCCCGGCCTGAGCAATTGCCGTTCCAATCCTTGAAGATCAGGTGCTGTTGATACAGGAACATACGCATGAGTTATGGAAAATGTAGCTGTTGGGATTTTAAAAAAAGCTGTACCTACAGTGCAGTTCCTAAATAATACGAATGAACTGGATTTTCATATATTCATACATGTACTTACCTCCCGGTGCACGGTCACTTCCTATGCTTTCGGCTGGTTAACCGGCCTGTTTGTGTGCGTCTGCCACAGGTTATTCTCTGCAGGGGTATGGCTTGGGTTTCTCCTGTAGTCCACGTGGAAGCATTTGCTATTCCTGAGAGGAAAGGCTTTTCCCTGTGGAAGACAAACAACCTTTTGGCAAGTCTAGCAGTTTCTAACCTGCCAAAAAAGTTGAAATGGGATGTCAGTTGCCTCAGGAAAGTTTTCTGTCCCTTTTATTTGTTGTAGAATTGGAAGCAGAATGCAAGTGCAAGATAAAGGCCCAAACCTTTATCAGCCTACCAGCATCTCTTCAGCTAAGGACCTAATATGCAAACAGCTATGAAATTTAGTCTTCTACTTCCACAAATTTTTTTTTTCATTCCTTTAGCAGAATACTTACCAAAATATTTGGTGTAATTTTTCCCTGATATGAATTGTTTATAACACAGAAAATAGGTTTTCTATGGATGTAGCATTGTTTAATTTTTTTCATTTAAGTGTATATTCCCCTTTGATTTGCCAATATCAAAGTAAACCATAATCTGGAAATTTATTCATGATCTATATGACCCTGTATATTCCAGTCTTTACAAATTTCTTTGCTCACTTCTATTGAGACTGGAATGAAAAATTATTACATGCCGAGATCTAGGATTATAATTATCCATCCAGTCAGTAATTAAAGGAAAAAAGACCATTATAAAATATTGTAATTTTTTCCCGTGATTACAAGCACAATGTTAGCCTGGATGTTCTAAGTCAAAGTTACAAAAACAAATTAAAATTAAAAAAGTAAAAGTGAAAAAGATTGAAAATGCAAAGTTATCCAAATAAGCTTAATGGTGACCCTGTTCCCTTGTGATTCTGTGACTGAGATAGTTGTGATGCTTTTCTTGAGTTAAAGCTTATTAGAAATAGGGATTTGTGGATTTTTTTTAAAATAAAGACTAAAACTAAGAATTTTTCATGTTATAGTTCTCAAACTAAAAACAAGAAAAGCTTAGATTTGTTATATATAAATAAATCCTGTAATAAATTTTATTTAACATGGATAAGTTATTTAATTACTGGTACGCTCTAACAAAAATGTTGGAAGCCCACATTAAAATAGTGAATAAAGATGTAGGTTAAAATTATGTCTATTTCTATAAGTCTTTAAATGACAATGCAAGAAGCCAAACACCATCTGTTACTATTGAGCTGCAGTATGTGGGTGCAGGGTAATGACAGAATATTTTTAAATGAGACATTAGTTTTTAGTTAACCTTAGTGAACCAGTTAATGAGTGAACTGTAGTGGCGTGTACACATGGAAACTAGCCAATTAAAACCCCAGGGAAAACTACATGGAGCTAAAGGAAAAATCTTATAGGACCTGAAAAAAACCTGTTTGTTTAAGCTTTGAAAGCAGGGGTAAAAGGTCATTTATACCACTCAGTCCCACATCTGCTTAGCAAAAGATTACTTTTTGTCCTTAGCGTCTCAATTTCCGGTGGCAAATTCTCATCTATAAACCTAACTATGGTGTAGTTCATAAGGTAATAACACCAGGAAAATTGTTTAAAGAAAAACTTGTTTTTCCCCCTCAGTACAGCCTCCTTTCAGGCAGTTGCAGAGAGATATAAGGTCTCCCCTCAGCCTCCTCTTCTCCAGGCTAAACCCCCCCAGCTCCCTCAGCTGCTCCCCATCACACTTGTGCTCCAGACCCTTCCCCAGCTCCGTTGCCCTACGATGTTCTGTGTGAACTCCTCTCTTGGTCCGTAGAGCTGATCAGATGGGGTGGAGAACCTGACATCCACACTGTGTCGTTATGGAGAGTTTTGCTTTGGACTTTTGCTTAGTCTGTTATCGTGAGCCAAATGCCTGATAGCAGTTGGAATCCTTTTATCACTTTAGTTTGATCTAAAGGCCCTCTTCACAATGCAAAACAAGTACATAACAAGTAGGGGCAATTTAGAGATTCACTTCAAAATCGCATTCCTGACCCCACTGAAATTCCCAATGCAGGTGCACCCTTGAAGTCTAGTAGCTAAAGAAAAAGAATCAGGAAAACAACCTCTCTGGATCTCACTGATGAACACTCAGAAATACCTCGAATCCTGTGGTCTTTGAAGATACAGTTGGGAAACTTTATCTGTTGAGAGGGGGACAAAAGAGTCACTTTATGTTAGTCTTTACAGGAGAAAATATTTAAAATTTCTAAGCCTTTCTAGTAAAAGGAAATGAAACTTAGTGTCAGGGGCTGTTTTGGATGTGGAGAGTGGGTGTAGCTCTGCCAAGTAAACGATGCTCAATTGTAGTTTCTTGTGATAACCTTTTTCATGGGACACGAACACTTACCCTGCTGAGTAGTGGTCAAGAATAAAAATCCACTTGCTGAAAACTTGAATGGAAAGGAGCTCACATGATGGTGGAAGGGAGGTCCTGTGCTGCCACAGGTTTACTCTTTGTATACTGGAGAAAATATGTTGACGATGTTGGCATGAACAGAATGCCACAGTGCAAATTTCAGACCCTTCTAGTCCTGGAGTTAAATTTGGTTGGAGACTGTGTTCCATCTAATGATAAATTGATGGAAGTTGCAAAAATAAGTACTATGGCCTATAAGAGTACCTAAGTCATAGTACTTTCAGGAACTCACCATGGGCCAGTCCAATTACATGCTATATTTTCAGCAACTCTGCAAATAAGCTAAAAATTAAAGACCTTAGAGAATGAAGTTGATTACTTCCTTGTGATCATTTGCATTAAAGAATTCATTTCTAAATATCTCTGATCAAGCTGTTTCTCATAATTGTTGCATGCAAAGCTTTACATGGCACTTACCCCGCAGGGTCGTAGTGGTAATGTCCTTGCTGAGGCTGGTGGAAATTCTACCCAGTGAATACAATATTCCAATTCTTTTCATGCCTTTTTTTGCTCTGTTTTCTTCAGTGGTTACTTCTGGAACGAATGTGATTGTTGTCTTTTGAGTGCTGTCAGCATTCTGCTGGAAAATACACATGTTCCCTCAATAAGTGATAGTTAGTAAAGCATCTCTGTGTTCAGATACTTCTTTCTGTTTTCTACATACATTTGTAATTTTATTTTTGAAGTCTGGGGAATGTTGCTCATTATATTTTGGGTGCCACTGTAGATCAAAGTGATTTCTATATGAACAAGCTTTTAATATGGCAGTGAGTGACTGACTGACAATGAACAGAATGACTTAAATTTTTTTTTTTTGAAAGAGTTGTGAATAATTTAATTCAGAAGCTATCAAATTATCCCTAACAAAAGTATTAAAGGGCTTTTTCCTCTCTTTTCTCTTTCCATGCACTCCTCCATACCCATCTACTAGATTTTAGCATATACTTAGCTATTATGGCTTGAAGTATGAACAAGAATTTCAGAAGTGAGTGCTCACCATTGCCATCATTGTTTCCCCTTACAGACATTTTAAGAACTCCTATGCAGTGATTTATTTGTGCAGCTGATGTTCCTCCTCATGTATCATATTTTACACTTATCCTAATTTTTTACTCTCATTTATGCAAGCCTTCAGTTTACAAAGACAATTTGGAGTTCTACCATAAGATTGCAGTCCTTCCTGAGCTCATGCCATCCTCAGCTCTGGCAAGTACGCATTTAGCTACGTCATTAGTGTTATTAATGAAAATGCTGAACAAATCCAAACCCAGGAGGGTTTCTGCCAGGTAAGTCTCCTTTGCTTTTGGTAACAAACTATGGAGAACTTGTTTTGGGCTATGGTTGTTCTGCCAGTTTTTGCACCTGGCTTTTTGCTGGTTTACCTGGACAATGTGCTCGTCAAGAGCTGATGAGAACATCAAGTGAGATGCTGTCAAAATGTTCCTAAAATCAGGATGTAAGAGAATTTATTTCCTGTCTCTTAAACACAGAAGACCCACTAGCCTGATGGAAAAGGAAATTAAATTGGTTTGACTTTTTTGGTGTTGACACATCTATGCTATCCACAATTTTTCTGTACTACCTTCTAGATGGTTCCAAGTAGGTGGATAATTTATTGCAGAAATTTTGGGAGAACTGACGTCAGCTGTCCTGCCTATAATTTTTCCTTTACTTTCTCTCTTTCTTGCTTACTTTTTTTTTTTTAAACACAGGCACTCTGTTCTCCCATTTTCCATCTTCTGGCAGCGTTGCGAGTCCTCAGAGATAACTGTAAAGAACTCAGAAATTGCTTTGGCCAATTCTTTAAGTATCCTAGAATAAAACTGAGCATATTCCAGTAATCTGGAAACAAGCTGCTTTTCAGACAGCTTCCCACACTGTTTACTTTTAAGGATGCACACCATACTTCATATTTCATTTCAGCTAACTTTTTACTCAAGTACTTAACATTCAAAAAAGCCCCAGTTTTTCATATTGTGAAAGTCTGAGGCATTCCTTAGTGGATTCAGTTTTGCAGCTACATTTGTATGAGCATTAAAATGACCCACAAGAAGGAAGCAATAAGAAGGAAGACATAAGTTTTCACTCAAGAACTTAGGAGAAAATGAGACTGAAGTCAGCATTGCATTTTATATGGCTGCAGGAAATTATTTAAAATAGGCAAATTTGTACTCTACCTCTAGCTTCTTTATTGATTATTGTTTTTTATTTAGTATTTAAAGAGCATCTTGCTATTTATAAGGTTTATCTGGCCATTAATGCGTACCTCTTGACATCTGCAGGACACTTTAATGGAAAGCATCATTGATGCAACAGTTTCCTCAAGGTGTAAATCTAGAGAAGGGAGAAAATGATTAGTCACAGTGTCAGACTGAACATTTGGGAATTACTTTTCTCTGCATATCATTAAAAAAATCAATAAGATGAATGTATAGAGGCCAATACTATTTACTGCAGAAGAACAAGGGAAAATAGAACAGCTATACTTTGCTTTACGTAAATTTTGCTCTGTGATCTAGTCCTCTTGTGTGATGAAACTTCGAAGGGCTGTAATAAAGGTCACCTTTGCTGTTCAGTGTTTCTTCTCTTCATCGTCCTAGTGCACATCCACACCTTGTGCAGAATGACAGTCAGATGGCTTAGTTTTAAAAACACAAATTTACTTTCATTAATTGTATTCAGAAAATGAAATTATTCTGTGCATTCTTTACCAACCTGACTTTTGCATCTCGGAACTGTGTTTACTGTACTTTACTTTGGATGACTCTAAGAATATTATTTTCCTGTTCGGTGTTGGTGTACGGCTTAACACACAGATAAATCTGAAAAAAAAAAAAAACCAAACAAACAAACCAACCCAACTCTAAATCTATTAGCTCTTCATCCTCCATTATATATGGGAGATTATGATTCCGTAGTTCCTCCCCAAAGGAGAGGCTGCCAGATAACGTGATACATCTGTGGTTTGTGTTATCCTAAGTAAAACAGGCATATTAGAAAGATGGGGAGATTAAATATGCCTACTTATATCCAGGTGTTTCTGTGTTTTGACCAGTGCTTCCAATGTACCCAGCTGGCCGTATGCTTACAGAAAAACCCGAGGCCTGCATGTGTGACACAGACAAGTTATCTTCAGCCATGCAAACCTGCACACACATTTGTGTGCAATTTGAGCTGAAGTATCGTTTTAGTAGGCTTTGATGGAACATCCCTTTAAGGCTACTAATAGTGAATAGACCTGTGAACCAACTGTGCTAGTGTTTTAGGCTAATGTGCTATTAATAATATCTGTAGCTATTGCTTTTTTTGAGGAAACTTCTTGGTTTGACACCAAAATACAGGCACTGATATTGGCACTGTCATAAGGAGTGAAAAAGCGCATCATGTTCATGTGGAAAAACAGCTAATGCACATGATAAGAATAGAATATGGTAAAAGAGAATCAGCAAAAATAGTTTTTAAATCCAGCATAAATGGCAAAAGTTGTTTCTGATCAAGTTATCAAGTGTTTTCACAATATGGCACTTTACATTTTATCTAGATTTTGGTGCTGTTTGACAAGTCCTTTTATCTCTGTGGAAGAATAAGGTGGATATGCAATGGTGCAATGTGTTGAGATCTACTGATATTCTCTCTACATATTCTATGACTCCAAATCCATGTCCATAACTACTACAGATGTGTTGTGGTTTAGCCCCAGCCAGCAACTGAGCACCACCTATTCGCTCACTGCCCCCACCCCTGTGGGACGGGGGCTGGAATCGGAAGGGCAAAAGTAATAAACCAAAACAAAACCAAAACTCATGGTTGAGATAAGAACAGTTTTATAATTAAAATAAAACAATAATAACAATAATTATATAATGAAAGGAAAAAATAACGAGAGAGAGAGAGAGAAGCAAAACTGGGGTGGGGGGGGGCAGGGAATTAAAACAAAAAACCAAACAACAAGTGATGCAACTGCTCACCACCTGCCCCCAAGCCACAGTTTCCTCCCCCTGGTTAATATACTGGGCATGACATCATATGCTATGGAATATTCCCCAGACACACCACCTCCCCTCCCAGCCTCCCACGCCCCAGCAGAGCAGGGGAAGCTGGAAAAGACCTTGAGCAGTATAAGCACCACCTGGCAACACTTCGCTCCAAATTAGCAATTTCTTAGCAACAACAAAAACATCAGTGTGCCATCAACACCATTCTCCTACTAAATCCAAAACACACCACACCAGCTACAGTGAAGAAAACTAACTCCATCCCAGCCAAAACCATGACAAGATGATGTAGGAGTAGTCCCAAGTTAATTAGTAAATCTTATTTTTCTATCAGATTTAGCATGTGTATGAAGTGCTTACACTGGAAATCCCATTTTCATCTCTCTTCAGAATGTAAATGTAATGTTTTTGGGTTGGTCTTTTCTTTTTCCCCTCCTGCAGTATTTTTGCTACAACATTATGGAAGGAAAGCTCTTCCAGGCTCTTCTCTGTCCCATGTGAGGAGACGAACTACAAATGGATTCCAAAGGCATCGCTTCTCAAGGCGCGTTCGGCACTGCTGTGAGTGCTGGTTTATACTGATACCTTCTGTTTGTGTGTATGTTAAGAATTGGAAGTATGAAGTGAAAAAAGACAGGCCAGGAACAGGAAGAGCTTAGTCGATTGCTGAAGCTCAGCTTGCTACTAACTTCTTTAGCTGTAGCAGCTTTATGGTGTCTGCACTGCTATTTGCTGTAAGGTGGGGTTCACAGACTCTTTTGGCAGGTACGATGGCTGGCCGTGGCAGGAGGTTGTAGTACTGGAAATGGCAGCTTCTAGCTCTGTGATAGATCACGCAGCATTTTTTAAGTGTCTTGCAGACCTTTGTCTGGGACAGGGCGCTCTCCGGTCCTACAGAAACAGTGCCATCAAGATAGTGCTTTCATTTCCAGTCCTCTCTCAAACTCAGAGGCCTGACTCCAGGTAACAGGAAGGTGCCTACATTAGATTTGCAGTTCTCAGGACTGAATCTTCTCCTGAAAGAGGTGCCTTTAGGCACGGAGCAGCGGCACTTTTTGTTTTCTCCCCCTTTTCTTTAAAAAATGCTAGAATTCCTTTGTGGATCTGGGTCAGCAATAGAACAGCAGTGCTGTACAGATAAGAAAATATTTACTGTCCAAGTGTATGGAAATAAATATATACAGGATCTTTAAGAAATAAAATTCTATTCATGAAGCCACCAGTGGTTAGCAGAAACCAGTAGGAAACACCTTACTTTTTATGAGTGCTTTACAAACTTACAGAGCCAGCAGACCTCCTTGCAATCACAAAAATGTCTTATAAAGTGACACAGGTTCAGACAAATTTCTGAAACCTTCATAAATGAAATGTAAAACTTTAAAAGTCTAGATTTCTTTTTAGTCTCTAATGAGAGCTCATCTCATTAAATATTAACACCTTTTTATTATACCTAATTTACTTCTAAATCTTATTGCCACCCATTATCAACTTTCACGGACATCTCAATCAACCTTATGATTAAATCTATTTTATTCAGGCTATTCTTTTCCTACTGATTTGAGTTCTACCTTAATGACTTTCTTTTTTTCCTTTGAAATTCATTCAACTTTGGATACTTTCTCATTGTTTCATTGTCACTATTTTCGTACCTTTAAACTTGACTACTTTGTAGCTGCTAGTTGTGTCTTTTTATTACAAGTATGCTGTGTTTGTTGAGAAAAAAAGCCTCCTAAGTGTATAAACACCTTAGCATCCATGAATGTTTGTTGTAAAAGGTTTTTTCTTACCTCCCACAAGAGTTTAAAGGCAAATAATGCGAGCTGCATTTTACATCTCACTTCCATGTTTCTACGAAGCAAAGGGGGCCTTAATTGGGATCGAATAACCACTGTCATGTGACAGGGTATGAAATCGATAATCCTGACCCGGCAAAATGACCAGAGGTAAGCAAAAGAGTCCACCTATTCCCTAGTTCTGGTGTGCCAGCAAGTTATTAGATGTGCGTGCCAAAGGTCTTCTATAGGATCTGAAAATGAAGTAAGTATTTTACCTGGTTGACTCCTGCTCTCTGACACATCAAGTGCACTAAGAACTAATAATAGACTATATAAAAAAATAAGACAGAGATTTTTAATAAATGTTAAGTGTTAATTCATCCCTATTCTACAGGGGTTCATGTGGCATGGTGTGTTTTTGTACTTCCTAATGGGGGTTTGATGTGGCATTTGTCCCATTGAGTGTTCTTGCAGGAATACAGAGTACTACTGCTATTGGCAAGACAAAATCTCAGTAAAGGCAAACATCTCGGGTGTTCTAAGAAATGAATGTCAGTTGTTCCACTAAGAGCTACAACAAAAATAAAGCATAATGGGGACAGTGGTTTTGAAGGGGTTAAGGAAACAATAAAAAAATGAGCTGCTGCTCTTATTTTATTTCAACAAATACATACTTTACGGTACTTTTATTTTAATTTTCCATAGATTGGTTTAGTCTTAGGAGCACTTTAGGTAAGTATTTTTAAGAGCAGGTAGGCATTTAGTATATACATTTGTTGAAGCATTCTCCAGAACACCTGAACTTTGAATTATAGTCATTTTTATATCCAGTAATTGCTTGTTTTAGCATCTGTATCTTCCAAACTCCTGTCAGTCATGACAAATGGTACAGTTACTGGTTTGTTTAATTTTGTACTGGTTTTGTCTGTACAGTAGAGAACTAGCTATAGAGAACTATTTTAAGGGGAAATGTTATATTATGCCGTCATTCATTCACACTGCTCCCGTAGCATGATATTGTTCCTTTATGCTCTGCTGTTAGTCTGCCAACTCCAGTGAGATAATAATCAGATAATAAGCATAACACAAGTTTTTTGCAAAAAGGCTACAAACCCTGAAGTCCCCATTGAATGTTATTTGGAGAAATAGTTTTAATATTTGTGTCTCTCTCAGCTTGCATGAGCAATATCACATTACTTGAAATTGTGTTTTCCTACAATAATTCCCACAGGTAGGACTCTCGGCAGCTTCAAAATGGTTTTGTCGCATTTGGCACAGGTAGCTTTTGCTGCAGGAGCTTGTCAAACACGTGAAATAATGGAAAGTGTTGTTTGGTCATGTATCCAAAATTTTACTCAATTCTGTCTCTCTAGACCCTGCCTCACTGCCTCTGACCTTTTCACACAGAGGGTGGCTGAGTCCCAAGCCTACGGATTCCCCTGTTTGAATAAAAGTGAGACAACTAGATGTCTTTGCTACCTGTGTGACATGAAAGGATATGTTTCTATTACCATTTTCACTTGGAAGTAAAGTAAAATTCAAATGTTTTGAATTTAACAAACATCCCTCCTTAAAATACTTATCATTTGCTGACCTGTGGGTCACTGCTGTCTAGACTGCTTCAGGCTGCTGCTGCCATTTAATCTATAGACCTTTGTAAGAGCTGCCTCTCTCTTTTTTTTTTTTTTTCTCATAAAGGAATTTTGTTATTCTTTGGGAGGAACTGATATTGTTAGTTTTATCCCCTCTGCTTTTAGATAAATGGTTTATAGTTAATCATTCCATTTCTTTTTGGATGAGTCTTTCATTCAAATGAGGCTTTAGAAAATTTCCTGATAGCTTTCTTGAGCAGCATTTTTCACCAGTGTGAATAAAAAAAAATTAAGTAGAACTCCCACCGTTTTGTTTTCTAGGGGAGTAATCTCTTTTGCAGTATGTTTTGAGGGTTATCCAAGAGAGAACCTGAGCAGGACAACTCCAAAACACTGCATATTCAGGAGCATTACAGACTTACAGCTGTGATAGCTCCCTGTAGCCAAATGCACTGGGATGTCTGTGGTCTACACCTGAGACCCCTGGCTGCCACCCAGACAAAAGGAACTGCTAGACTGCTGTGCCGGGCTGCATTGGTTGACCGGAAACAACACCACTAGTTTGCCTTCGAATGTTACGCAAGCTCAGAAATAACAAACTGAAGCATTTTAGAAATGGTTTCTAATCTTCTAACAAAACATACATTGCAAGATTTGCGAATCATATTCCACTGAGACTGCACATTAAAAATGTTTAAAATACTGTTCAAATATATAGAGATTTTTGAGTCAAAATGAGGTGTCGTAATTTAAGCATCTTATCCTGAGGCAGTTTTGTGATTCTTAATTTGATAATGTCATACTGTATATACAGTACCTCTAGAAGTTACATAAAAACCCCAAAGTTGTAGTCATATTAAAGCGGTGACATTAACATTAAATAAGTTCACCGTGATGTTCTAATAATGTAATTGGCATTTATTCAGAAACATAATTCTTTGAGATGTATTGATTATCACCAGTTAGAGAGTCTGTAATGTTTTTATCAGCCTGATTCAAAATGCTAAATTGGAGTAGAGATGTTAGAATTTGCTCCTAAATCAGCCTGCAGTGTAATTTTTTTTTGTATTTTAAACATTTCTGAAATTAATTCCTGTCTTGAACCCTGTTTTGAAAACCTGTTGCCCTCTGAAGTTATCTGTCACCAAAAGTAGGTGAGCTTATTCATACAATTAAACTAATCTGAAGCTAGTTCATTTAAAGTACTATGATTATCAAATGCTTTCAGTTTGGTTTGACTATGAATTGCTTTACTGCCATGCATATTCATCCTGAGACAGCACCTATCTTGATTTACCCCTTTAGGAATTGGTTGAGGACTCCTCAGGTCCTGAAAAAAACCTCACTGCCAGAATTTTAAATGTTTAGTAGGTAACAGAAAATTAGCAGTAAATGCCTCCCGGTAGCCATACAAAGAACAACGAAAATTAACAGTTTACTGTGGAGTAAGAAAAACCAACTGCTAAGTTTGCTGTTAGTGCTTCCAGTCAGAGCATCTCTGTACTGCTAGCTAAATATCCATTTACCCTTTGAACTTTGAAGTAAATAATTACTTACCCTTTGAGACATCCCTGACAAACACGAACTGCTTTATAGCACTGCAGAATGACATTTATCAAGCAGTTATAGATCCTTAGTTGTGCTTCTTATTGTTGGAAAAAGAAAGGCAATTGTGTAGTTTCTCTCTGGTGGTGGCAAGGTTTTGAAACATTCTGGAATTATTTTGGACAAGAAGAACAATATACTCATAAGAAAACTACCGAGTGACTTTAGATAAACCATGAGCTGATCTTAGTGAACCCAATGTTAATCCTATCAGCATTAGCAGAAAGTTAAAGGAATCCTTTATTCGTTAATGGTGTGTTCCCAGTACTGAAGTCAGTAGAGGAAGGTGAAAGGGAAGATAACCCAGATGTAGACAAACCTGAAGGAATCTCAGCCTTGGCCATGCTGGGGCTACTGCTGTTACCAGAAATCTGAGGCAGGGGACTTCTGCTGCTCCAGTTTTGCCTTGCCTAGACTTAGCCTGCATTTTACGTATTAGGAGGCATGGGGAGAAAGCCGCACATCCCCTGGTCATTGCAACTAGCGGTGAGGAACACTGCAAAAGCAGCAAAACTTGGGATGACTGCACGAGGGGAGAGAGAAAATACACCCAAGGCAAAGCTACCTACTCCCTAGGATCAATTATCTTTAGACAACATGCGTGTTACCCTCTCCTACGTTAATTGAGACAAAGGCTATCTACTTTTACTTGGTTTGTGCAATGCTTGTCATAGCATGTCCGCATTCCGGGTTAGTCCTTGGGCAAGACTGTAAAAAATCATATTATCAAAGAATAGCTATGGGAGTGCATGCCAGTAGTGTTTATCTTCACATGCGAAGGACACTAATTTCTACACCTCAGAAAATAAATAAATTTATTCTGTGAATGTGAGATACTAGTATTGCTAAATAATAACAAAAAAAAAAATTAAAATACTTAAAAGGTACCTTTAAGGTTCAGTGCTTGAGCAGAAGATATCCCCAGCATTAATGATCTCACTCCTCTGCTGACTTTTTTCTTCCCTGCTTATAAAAGAATAACCTAGGAGCGAAATTCCCATGGCGGCAACTTTGTTTAGTTTGTTCTGATGCATTTATTTATCCCCAATTGAACTCAAGTACAATTGAGCAGAGAAGGTGGTTAATTTGCTTGTGCTCGTTTTGAAGAGGGTGCTTTTGCTGCATCCTTCCGCACGTTTGCGTGAGCGATATTAGTCTCTCTGTTATTAAACTGGCCTGTATTCAGTATGTTGGTCATAAACCATATTGCAGCCCACTGCAGTTCAGCGAAACATAAATCAGAGATTGCAAATCATGTAATTTAAGAAAAACTTTCCCTACGTGTACTACAGGTAGGGTGGCAGCTCGGTATCTTCTTAAGATGTCAGAACTGGAGCCATTTTCTGAGGCAGTTCAGTATCCCAAAATATTGCTGTTTGTGGTGACATTTGTTAGTGAGACAGCGGTATTTTTTCTAAGGAAACTGATTGAGTAAATCTATTGCATTAAGCTTACTAAAGTATTCTGACTATGTATTCCTTGAGGAGTCCTCGATTCCTCGTGTATGGAGACTTAAAATTCATCCTGTGTGCCAGTGATACGTGCCTTTCACCATTTCTGCTAAAGAGCATCTGAACTCGGCCAGGTGTTGAATGTTTAAAAACATCTGAGTACTCACAAGACCAGGAAGAATAATCAGATGTAAAAGCTGAGTCCTGTGAACAGTCTTTGCATTGGGCATGTTCCTACACTGAGCAGGACTTTCCTTGCCGTTAGGCCTCGTACTTGTTGAGAGCTGTCTGGGCTCTGAGCTCCCGATCTGTCAACACAGGGATTTATGTTCCTCAGCATCACATGATGATGATGCCAGCTTCCAGGTAGCAGAGGAAGAAAGTGTATTGATAGACTTTCTGGGGAGATGAGGCATGATGTCCTGGGAGAAGGAGAGCTGTGGGAGAGACTGGGATTACCTTTGCCCGGAGGGCTGACTGCATTGTTGTGGCGGAGAGGCAGAACAGGGCTGGGAACGGGGAGCTGAGGGGAAGGAGAAGGGGAAGACTGCAAGTCAGGAGTCAAGGGGAGGCTGAGACTGGACGTTACAATGGACAAGGTTGATCTGCTCTTGTTACTGAAACCTTTTCATAACGTGCCTATGCAAGGAAGCTGATCAAGGTTTCATTCCCAGCCTTAATGTGCCTAATTTCTGATGGTTTAACACTGTAATCTCAATAGTCACCTTTCAATTATAAATCAATGTAATATGGGCCAATATGTATATGAATGCTGTATAGAAATTTCTAGAAAAAATATTGTGAAACAAGTGAACTGATATACAGTAATGTTGTTCTCTTGAAAGACAATCTATATATCTAGTGATTCTCTTATAGGTTCCCTGTGCGGAGATTAAACCCAAGGGTTGAAGGTATTAATGAATTGTAAGTCTTTGACTCCATCTGTTCAATTAGAGGGTAACCTGGTACCTGTCTCCTATTCATGCCAGAGCTTGGGTATTATTCTTGATTAAAGTCTGTCATTTAGAAATCATCTCTGTGCATAGAGTTGCTGTGTCAGGGCTGTGGGTGTTTTAAAACTCGGTGCATCCAGAGCAGATATGTCTCAGTATACATCTCACTTCCCCTTCTCGGGAGTGTTGCTTCTCAAGATCCATGTTTCTGAGAAAAACAACATAGTTTTGACTGCTGTCATTCAACTAACTGAGCTGCAGTCCCAGCATACAGTCCTTTTTCAAGCTTGCCTGTGGAGGTATTGTGGTGAAGTCGCTGGGTGAAACCGTGGCTGTATTGAGGTCAATAAGAGTTTTAGCATTCACTTCAGCAGGAACTGTGTTTCACTCAGTAGGTAAACTGCCAGCGCCAGGACCTGTGAGCTTTTCCTGCAGAGGACAGAAACAAGGCAGTGGCTTTTGCCTGTTGGGAGGAGTGGGGGATCAGACAAACATTCAGAGGCTCTGCGTGGTCATCTGTTACCATCCACCATAAGCCTGCACGCTATTGCATTTCAAAGCATGTTTTGCATCCATAGGCTTTATTATCTTAGGAAAAAAATTATGTACAGAGATTTTTGGACCTGAATTCTTGTGTGATAAACTTTTCTTTACCAGAGTTTCCCATACAAAACTTGATTCTATTGGTGTTTGTTCTTCAGATTCATATTTGTAAAATAGATGTACTAATGGTCAGCTGTCAGAGGTGTTATAGCCTTAAGCACTTTCTGATGACTGACAAAAAATGCAGTGTGTGAAAGAAACCAGGAGATAACACACGAGTGATATTCTCTCTGCTCCTCTCTAGTAAAGAACTTTATTGCAGGATTAAATGCAACTGACTTGCATCTGTTTGTGAACTTAAAGAATGGAAATTTAGTGTATCCAAAAAGTTAGGGAGTTTCTAAATTGCTTTGCTACTTCTTTTACCTTAGAATGTATGCTTTGAGAGATAAAGGCAAGATTATTTCATATTAAATACCCACATAAACAAATTCAATAGTCTGGTATGCAAGGGTACCCAATGGATACCATTTTTATTTTGCCCTTGTTGCAGACAGATAAAGCCTTTATAAAAGTATTTGAAATGAAAAAAAACATACCAGATAAAAACTTTGTACCATTCTGTCCAAAATACATGGAACCGTCTCATAAAGTACGGGAAGGAAATTCCCCATTTGTGCAGGTTGGGAGCAAAAATATTACTGATTTCATCTACATCTGCAAGTAATTTGGACGAGTATCTGTATGGTGAAACCAGTGGCCATACTGTACCAGTGTCAGGGGAGATTACTTCAGAATCCACCTAGTGTTGTCCCGTAACCTGAATGCCAATTAGTGTTTGGAGAGAATTAATTGTTCCCCGGACCACATCTGGTTAAGCTTCCATTGAAAGGAGAACCTATTTCCTTTCTGTTTCCTTTAAGACCACTCTGTGATGCAAAAGCAACTGCATGGTGTGAGGATAACTGAGCGATCCTTTCCAAAAGTGTGGTCTTGCTCTGAACTAAAATATAGATATACTCTTGTCTGTTTTTACATAGAGTCCATCTGTGTAAGCATGATGCACCTTATTGTTGTTGCCAGGAGTTGTAGGGTGCTTTTTCCTGTCTATGTTTTTCAAAGGAGAAGGAAATGTGAGACTGTAAAAAATTAAAAGAGCAGCTGATATTTTTCCCTTCAGGAAGAATGCTGCTATTTTCTGTACATTAAGTGTTTCTTTTGTTGTTTGGGGGTGGTGCCTTTTTTCGTATGAGTTTTTGATTTTTTTTAATCCCTCAAATTGTTTTAATGGAAACATCTTGACAGGTAAAATATTTAGGTTGATTCCTCACTTTTTGTTTTGTGGGAGAGAGGGTAGTATAGACAGATGAGTAGTCACTGAACTGCAGCTACTGATGTCGTAGCAAATACCAGAAGCAAACATATTTTGATCTTTCTTTCAGTTCTCTTGTTTCAGATTCTCATGGTTACAGATTTTTCAAGACTTTGAACATTGATTCATATTTGATTGCTAGAGTGTAGTTTATAAAAATCAAAGACAGAAAGACCTAAAATGGATTTCAGTGAAATCCCAGCACTTACTGAAAAGTCTGACTTTACAATCCATAAATGCATGGGGAGGTTGTAGCTTGGATTTTGTTATTCAGGAACATTCTGCTTCAGATTTAAAAAAGACACAAAATATATGCCTTCCTAGTAAAATATAGTCAAATATAGGAGAGCTTTCAGTTAAAAGGAATACAAATATCCAAAATAACCATAAGAATTCACCCTTTTATTTTTGGAATTGTGATTATATGCTCACTGGGGGCTTATTCATTAAAAAAGTAATAGCCATCATTTACTCTCTTTCCACAGTGAGACCAAAGTGACCGTGCGAAAAGGAACTGCCAAAGCGATAATCCAGCTGTTTCTTGCAGCTTTTACCTTGAGCATTGCAAAATTCATAGCTACATTAAGCAGCAGGAAAATATTTATAAAGATAGGATTGCATCTTGGGGATAGAGGGAAGCATGGGTAAAACCATAAATGAGTAATTTTGTAAGGCCAGGCAAAATGAGAGAGTCCTGATAAAGTAGACTGTCTTTTGAGGAGGTCTTAGAGCATAGTTAAAAAAAATACGTATTTTTATAACTGCTGGTGCTTTCTTTTGTCCTGGCAGAGCAGGGCCCCGGGAGCTGTCTGGGCTTGTGTTGCCCTGGGTTTCTGGGGCTTGTTTTCCCACGTCCAGCAGCCTCACACCCGTGGCCTCCCCGGCTGTAGCTTCAGCCCTGCGAGTGCCAGAGCTGGGAAAAGGCTGGCAGCCCCAGGGGGGTCAGTGCGTCGGAGCCCTTGGCCCGCAGACACATGTGGATTGCTAAGCAGCTGTGAGAGAATTAAAACCAAGGCTGCGATGGTCAGATTTAAAAACTAGAATAGAAGGGATTGAACAGTTAAGGCAGAGGATCGGTAGCAGGAAGGATGTTGGATTAAATGGGGGGCGAGCAACATTGCTACATGAAATGACACTTGGACTTTTTTACCCCAAAAAACAGCTTTTGTTTTAAACTTGATTTAGAAATTTGAGGAACTATTGTCTAGTCAGGACACTAGGACAGTGGAGAGGTTAGGAAACAGTGTGGGTCTGAAGGTTAAGAAAGTCAAAGGGAATAAACGGAACTCCCTGGATATGAAACATGACCATGGCCAAGCTGGCGCAGGGTGGCAGCTAAGGATTGGCATATGTAGGGTACAGGTAAGAGGAGAGCAAAGAGGGGAGGAAGATGGAGCAGACCCTTAGCCCATGGAAAGCTGCATAGTTCCATAGCTGCCTACTTTTTCACAGGCAAGAAATGTAGCCTATTAATATTAAAAAAAATGGGGAAGGACCTTCCACTGAATCTGTATTTCTGAAAACTAGTTTCTTTTAGAAAAAAGTAACATTTGTTTTGCTTGAGTCTATCCCCCATGGCTGCCTGTAGGAGCAGCTCTGATTCTTGAGTTACCATTTCCATTCACAAGCAGGAGAAGAGGCTGGGTGACGTGCAGAGTGCACTACGGTTTCTGGCCTTTTTCAAAACCAGCTTCACGGTTAATCTGTATATACCTTGTGCTGTATGTAAAAAGTTGATCTTTTTAAATTTAAGCTGTTATTTTTCTAACTATCTGACAACCCACATAAATTCACAACTGCTTTTATGGTGCTTTTCCATTATTTTTTGTTGCTTGCTAATTACTTTTCTTGCCCAATTTCATTTGCAGTTTGAATAAATAAACTGTTTGGTTCTGCCTTCAGGTTATTGTAGGAATAGTCAATATGCAGCTATAATAAAATCATAAATTTATTTGAACAGGCAATTTCAAACATATCCTTCCACAGGGTTTTAAAGTTCTATTATTGTAGGAAAAACTTGCTTAGGAGGTGCAAAATTTCAATGCTAATTTCTGAAGTTTGGAACAAATTAAAATAAAATCATGCATAGCTCTATACGCTGTACAGGTAGTTTAAATATTTGTGTGGCAAGTTAGGTGAAAATGACACTTGTGTATTGGAATGCAGAACACTGAACCATTTTACTCCCTTTTTATCTAAATTTAGGGAAGTGTTAAGCCTCAGTCAATATGCCGGGAAGAATCAGACTACCTGTTTGCTGCATAATGGACAAGATTTCACCATTTTTACGCTGGGTAAAATTTTATAAACTAAATACATCCTTTTCCATGATGCTACTTTTTTAAGTGCTACTCTAGCTGATCATATAAAATGTCATTATTCCTTTTCCCCTGCTCCCCTTCAAAGCACATGAGATTATCTTTATTACTCGGATGGAATTTGTCTCCAGGCACACTTAAAAATCTGTGAAGAGCAGGAGAATCACTAACTTCCAGTAAAATATTTCAGGAATTGCACATTAATGTTAAGGACAGGCAGATTCCTTAGAAGTCGGACTCATTTTCCCACTTCTGTCAGTGTGGCAGCAACGTTAGGTCCTGCCGGGTACGGGGGCACAGCAGTGGCCCACGAACTTCACTTCCTTATTTATTCTGTTAACAGTGCATAAAATAACTTTGTTTTCTACAGAGATTCAGTCACATGGCAGTTACACTGCTCTCCTGGGATGTTTCTTTCATTTGTAGTTAAATATTTATTATCGTTTCTACGCTTTCTGGTGACTGTTAACCTGAGCGGTTTAGGTTCGGTGGGCTTTGCTCCTGCAGCCCGGTGAACTCGTGACTAACCTTGGAGCATGCGTATCCCCTTTTCTCAAATACTTCGTTCCCTCTCCGTATCCCTCAAGGCTTTGTAATTAGACCATAGAAAAGAAAATGACAGCTCCAAGTAGCTTTGCATGTATAAGCTTGAAAATAATAAGGCATTCATTTCATTTTGTCTAGTATTTATATCAACACAAACACATTTGCATTTCTAACACAAAGCAGTGGGCATAGATTAGCCATGATTTGGTATATCAGAACACCAAGAGGGATCATTAACAGCACTATAAATGCTAAAAATTACTTAGGTATATCTAAATAGTCACAGAGATAATTGCTTTTTAGCTGCTACACAGCTATTTAATATTCTTTAGAGGTCAGTTTCCTAAGCCGTACGTATTACTACATTGTGCAAAGGTAGTTTGTGGGAGCTGTGAACAACAGAAATGTATGAAAGACCTTATAATATATAATTGCTAATAGGCCACTAGTGACTGCTGCCTCAAGAATAAAAATTAGGACATCTCATGAAAAGTAATACACATCTGGTTAGTGTTCTGTGGGTGTAACGTGACCTTGATCTCTGGACTAGAAAAACGATTGTGGTGGCAAAGAAATTAATTTGGCTTGGTTAGCCTGTGTTAGTGGCAATGGATGAGGTAATTTGTCAGGCCGCTGCTGAGTTTGCTGACTAAAACTTCCTTTCTTCCTCCTCTTTCCTCAAAATAACAGAAGGCTAGTAGGATCTTTAGCTGTTACATCTAGAGGAGATTTTTAATCATTGATGCGTGCGTATACATTGTTGCGTATAATGTATAAACTCTGGAAATAGCCCAGGTAAGTACTTTCATAAGTAAAATATGTTGGCAAACACTGAATTAATGGATGTTTAATTAGATTTGGAGGGGGTTTTGAGGTCAGGGTCACATCCAGACTTTGTATTCAGCCAGAAAACTCCTTTTTGCCTCTTTGTTTTAAGGCAAACACTTAAATGTGTGTTTCTATTACTTGAGTAGATGATGTGTCAAATAACCAGCCTCCTACAATACGATGGGCCAAAACTCTTAAAGGTTGAAAGCTCGAACTTGTTGTGAACCCAATGAATGGTGCTGTGGTCTGCAGTATCGTATGAGTCCTAGACCTGAGAATACTGATGTTTTCTGTGCTGCTACCTCATGAATGATGAAAGGATGTAAAATATATATCAGCTTTTTAAACCTCTGTAAGGTTAGAGAGGGAAGAAGGAAGATAAATAGCCTACAGCACGCTTGTAAATTTTATACGTAAATTACTTCTCTGCCGCTATTGCATTCCACATCTGGAGGCTGCAAATCCTTGTGGTTGTCCGTATAATCGCAAAACATAATGTTTATCCCAACTAATGTGTGTCAATGTGTATCATGGCTAGTTTTCCATCAAGGAATTACCTAGGCATTGGAGGATGCAGCTAGATTTCTGCCTTCATTTTCTCTGTTACAATGTGCAGTTGTTTTTGATTGCAAAAGCTGCAGTACTATGCTTAAGCACTGTGACCTACAGGCTATTCCAGGTCCCCAAACAGAGGTTTTCTTCCTTCTTTCCAGATAGCAATTTTAAAATAAAAGAAAACACCAAGGACAAACTGAAATAACAGGAAAAGATGTGGTCACGCTTTGTTTTTGTGCTAAGGGGCATTGTGCAACTGGTCCACCCATGTATTAGAAAGTATCCAAAGTGCAGACAAAGGATGTAAAATGGAAGGAATGTGGCAGAAGGGCCAGATTTCTAGAATACAAGGACTTTGGAGAGGGCAAGCAAGCTCTGGTAGATCTGGTTGGGGCAGATAAAGAAGTTACAGCCTTCACCAGTCTGTCCTTGTCCTCTTGCATCCCCTACATTACTTATATATGTGTAGTGGTAAAACTGAAAACCAGGCTGCAGCCATTGTTGGCTGGACACAGAATTGTTTTCTTACAGGTCATGACACAGGGAATGATCTCCACTCAGTAAGTGCTCAAACACAAGGCTAAACCCACAGAAGTAACTTTTACTAGGTCTCCAAGTTCTCAGTGAGATCTAAGTAATGTCTTGGATTTATGTTTATTGTTATGTTTATTATGCTTACAGTAGTTCCAGACCCTGCTCTTCAGGGTCTGGATGTACTATAAGTAAACAGATATAAAACCCTGTGCATGCTAAGCAGCAGAATATAGCCCATTTGGTCGTCTGTAAGCCTGAGATGGTACAAGCCTGATACTGTACAAGCAAGAAACAGAAAGCCTCTCTCAGCCCTCATGGGAGGGAGGCAGATACCAAGGGGGGTCCAGAGGTGGTTTGAGTTTCACATTTTGCACATACAACTCAAAAGCATCTTGGGTGACTCTTAGTGACTAACGGTGCCACACTAAACTGCCACGAACTTACTAAGAGTTATGATGGAATAATATTATGCTATTGGATATTGAGGTTCACCTCGCTAACTAGCATCAGTTAGGATTTAATAATAATATTCAGGATTTGGTCAATTCTTCATTAATGAGTGATGCCAGTTAAAATATTTCTCTGTATTACATTGTTATGTGAAATATGACACTCCAATTTATATTAGAGATAATCTTTTCCATTAATAAATACTCGTTAATAGATATAAAATAGTCTTTTAAATGCAATAATGTTTATTAAATGTAGAATAAGCAGTATAATCAAACACTGTAACCAATCTAGACCATTAGAATGTAATTATATAATAATGAAGTCAGACAGTAATTTATATTCCAAAATTTACTGCAGATTCTTTAGTGAAACTGGCCGTCATAAATATAAAATGACTTAATTGTGTGAACAGAATTATATCTCTGCTTCAGTTTGTGCAGAGCTGAAGAACAGTACGTTTTTGGACAAAGACAGGAGAACAAATTGTCATCAATTCTAGAAAAAAAATTCAGTTCAGTGACATTGTACTGCTTAACTCAAATAATTTCCCATAAAAGCCTCTCTCATAGGTGCATCCATCCTTGAGAAACCCTGAGTGGCTCTTTTAACAAATTAAATTGTTTTAAACCCCCCCAATAAGTCATGAGAATGATACCCTTTATTTAAAAGAAATCCTCATTTCACCCCGTCTGAGGATACTTCGTCAGTTGGTTTATTAACTGTTTGTTAACTAAAGTCAGTCTGCTTTATGAACATTGATGCTTGATTTTCATGGCCCCTCTAAGCCACTTGTTCATGCTCTTATCTTTGCCTGTATGACTAGTCCCATTATACTGATTATGACTGAAAATCAAATGTTGGAACTGAGCATTTATTTTATTAATAGTCCCAGATTTAGTTTTCTCTAAACATGAAGGTTTTCCTCATGTCATGCTTTCCTTTAGTGATTAACACATGAGTTGATTCACCTTTCTACAGGAACATTTTCATTCCTGATAGATTTCGACATTTAAAGTGTAAGTCTTCTAGCAACCCCATAGGACAAAACCTCTAGGAGACAGATTTTTTAAAAAAAATTGTTAAAAGATGTCACTGAAAGTACAAAATGGTAAAGTTGCTCCTGCTTGTGAACTGTGACTAACCCAAGTGGAGGCAGTTTTTCCAGTAGTTGGACTTGAAAATTATTTTGTAATTTAACACTCTCAGGTGTCACTGTTAGATAAAGAATCCTATTCAGCATGCTATAGTGTGTCCCCAGCCAGTGTGAAAACCTGAGCCTGATGTAATTCTGATAGGTTAAAGTTCCAGTGCAGAAGCCTGATTCTAATATTTTTTTGCCTTTGGCTACAAGGCTTGGTAATTATTTTAAGATTTCATGTCTTCTACCTTAGAGGCATATACATTGAAAAATACTGAAGTCAGGTATAAACTCGTTCATAGGTAAAAGTTTAAACCCTCTTGGTTCTGACAGAAGTTATTTTCTCCAAAGCAATGTAGCTGGCAATATAAAAAATTAGGATATGTTTTAGAGATTTCTGAAATTACTGTCTACTTCTAAAGTGAAGAAAAGAAGCCTGAGTATATCCATTTACTTCCTGGGGAAGCCTGTTATACCTTGTGAGACTGACAAAAGATCCTGCAAAATGTCGACGGGTATAAGCTGCCTTCACACTATCCTGGCAGGAGTTGACGTGTGTCCTAGGAGGGTATAAAGAAGTTTAGTGTGATTAAGAATCAGCACATTTGCACCTTCCCATTTTGCCGAGGTAACTCCAGCGGCACTTGTTCACTCTCGCTGTTAAGTGGGGGAGAAATGTAGAAGAAACAAATAGGAAAATTCCTGAAATCAATGAGAGCACAGCTATTTTCTACAGTTACGTCTTCCTTTCTGTCCAAGAGCTGGCAGTTAGCATGATGAAGCCTCCCAGCTGTCCCCTCCGTGGGCAGGAAAATGCTGGTGCCTAGAGAAGAGCCCTGCTCGCAAAGCTCAGCATCAGCATTTTGTCTTCTGAGGGGCTTAAGCACCAGTGTCACAACTGCATCTGGTCAAGGGCCCGCAAAACAGTCTCATGTTTTATTGAAAGTGGCTAAATCCACCATAAAAATGAGAGATGGCAAAATTAGGAATAAAGCTAGGCCTTCCATAAAACAAGGGAGCTGTAATAGCTTACTGTTTTGCTTCTTTTCCTCCGCTTTCCTTTCTCTTCCTTTTTTATGTCTTTTAGTCTATCTTTTATACTAGCTGTGTTTTCCTCCAGGCTGTTCCTTTCTGTAATTTTCACTCTTCTTTAACCGTTTCCAGTTTTTCCTCTCTAAAACACTCTCTCAATCTTTAAGACATTTTCATGGTCCTAATTCAGCTTTTCTTTACCAATTAATCTATTTAGTTTTTTGGAGGGATGCCCTTTACCTTGGCATTCAAGTGCCATTCCTCAGGATTGAGCACAAAATCCCCTCCTGACAAGAAAAGTTTTGAAATTATTGCTAACTTTATCATAACTATTATTTAGGCAAATATATAAAAAAGGGTACTACTGTGATCGTAATGGTTATTTCAGGAAATCTAAATTAGTCTTGGCTTTTGAATTAGCTTCCTAACCCTATACTTAGCCTTTCATATTTAGCAAGTGGACAAACTTCTGCCTTTCTGTAGGATTCCACGGAAAGAAACTCCTTCCCCCTACATCAGGGACTTCTCAATATGGCAGATCAAGAGGTAATTCTGTCCTCTAATTCCATCTTCAGTATGTATTTGTTCATTCTCTTTTGACTGCTGTTTGTTTTCCCTGTCCTCTTTGCATTTTACGGGTATGGACTCTGGAGCTTAACTCTTCACAGTGCTGATACATCACTGGGTAGCAAAATGAAACTAAAAAGCAGTCTAGATTTATACCATCACAGCTAAAAGAGGGCTTGATCATCTGTGTCTGTTTCTAGATGGAAAATTCTAGGAAACTGTAGTAAATGGTGAAAATTAAAGTTTTCTGTAATTGTTTATGTTGATAATAATTGCTAACAAAATGATAGGGAAAAGTAAAGTCCTGAAATGTAAAAGAATGCTTGTTCATATACAAAGCTCTCCTCTGCCTAGGCTATGAAAAACTAAACCAAAACCCTGCAAACAATACAGCTAATTATGCTGCAGCTGGAAGACAGCCAGGTCACATACCAGGCAGTGGTATGAGATGTATAAATATATTATAAATCACAGTCCCTGCATGGATTTGCAAGCTAAAAGCTGGCATAAAAGGAGGTGAGACAGAGAAGATGATGGCTGGGATAGAAAGACAGGCTAGTGGTGGAAACTGGATGTGTTCAGTTCTTGGCCATCCAGCAGCAGCAGTCATACTTCTCTCCCTGGTGAATCAGATTCCTGTTCGCATTACGAAAGAGGTGAGAGAGACATGAAAGAGGATAAAGACTCCTCTTTTGTAAACCTATAAACTATTAGGTATGAGAGAATTTTGAAGATATTTCTCAGAGAAGTAGAAAAATCACAGATCATGCATCTTTAGCATCACTGCATTGAGAGTTGCTCTAGAAACAACACAAGATCAGCTTTGAGAGGCCTTGTAACAAGGGCCAGAAACATTGATTTCCTGTAGTGGAAAAGAAAGATCGAGGGGGATGTAAACTGCGTTATCTGGTCCAATAGGCAAGCAAGGTGATGATCTTCAGAATAGTGTCTAGAGCAAATTTTAAAGGATGAGGTTTCAGATGTCATGACCACAGACAAGGAGATAACAATGACTCCAGATTGAGAGGAAAAGGGGTGGATATGTTAGTTAATAGTCTGGCAGAAAGGTTAATTCCACAGGGCTTTGCAGGAAGAAGCCTCACAACTTCTATTCAGTCTATGCAGATGAGTGAAAAGCAACAAAAGGTTAAAGTTGAAGTTAAAATTAGAAGTAGAAACAGCAGAAAGAGCCGGTGGTGATGTTGATTATAATAAGTCATGGGGGGAGCTGAAAGGACACAGAAAAGTATTTGACAGGAAAAAAAATCGGTGAACATAAGGCGAGAGCATTCTAAGTGCCAGGCAACAGCTATATTTATGTATATAACTGTAATTGAACCGTACTCTGATGACAGAGTAGCATTCAAATAAAATTAGCCAGCAGTTGTAGCGATAGACCGGTCTAGACTAGAACTTGCAATATTGATATGTTCCTTGGCATAATATTTATTCAGAAAACATAGAGGTAATATAGATATATAGATATAAATATTTCATTTCATTTTATACCAAAATTTTAAGGAAAAATATATATTTATGCTTCTAAATTCTCCTTCTGCTCTGGTCAAATTTAATTTCTTTCTTCTCTCCTTCATCTATAACATATGTAAGTAATATTAAGGATGTCTGTGCATGATAAACTTTTCAATATGGAATGCTAATGGCTCTATGTACACAAGATTGGAAATTGGCATATAGATTTTCCTCATTTTACCTTTTTTTCTCTTTGCTGTTTGTCAGCTCTTTTCTAGATTGATTTCACTGTGAATGGATGGAAGTTCTAACCTAATATTAAACCACTGCTCCAGGGCTAATTACTACAAAACAGAGTCACAGTCCCAGCTCCTGACAGTGTAAGCTTCTCCCTTTGCTTATGTCTTCACTGGCCTACAGTCAGGCACCGGGCCTTTAATCAAACCCTCCAGTCCAACCGTAAACCTATCAAATCATAAAATTTTATGAAATACATTTAAAAATAGCATAAACATAATTGAACACACCACACATTATTTTTTAGCATAAAACCAAACAGAATTTATTCTGCCGTAACAGAAGCATCGTGGTGTGGCGTTACAGGAGGACTGTGTTCCCTGGGCAAAACAACCGTTACGTAATGAAGGCCTAGAGCATGATGTCGAACATGATGTGGTTCATCACTAAACACAGCGAGATTCGTGATCAAAATAACAAAACATCACTGAAGCAAAAGGATGTAAAAAGCTGACAAAAGCCAAGCGGCTATGGCCTCCCTACTTTCCGCGTGGGGATGAGGTTTTTGCATTCCAGCTCCAGGCCGCTGGTTTCTATGTCATTTGCCTGCTCCGTTCTGAAGACTGTTTATGGGAACAAAGGTATTTCTCCTCACTTCAGTGTCACTCCTGTCCAGGAGGACACATAAAACTTGTAAATCTGTAAGTCCCGTTAACACAAAAGGAGACTTGCAAGCTGTCTAAAATCGCACATAGCTATATAGCACCTGCATGAATTGTTGGACAGAAGCATGAGTGAGCAGGAGATCACACGGATAATTCCTTCTTGAAAGGCTACCATGTGCATGCAGAAAAGAGATGAGGAGGAGCCTGTGCACACTGGAATTTGGCGTTTTTTTGAGTTAAAATGCCACAAAGCTTCCACTTTTATAATAAAAAGCCCCTGGTGTTTTGTGGTAAACAGCCTCTTAGCAGGTAAAAGATTAGTATTGTTGGTAATCTACTCTCTCACTGTTGCTTTATGTTCCTTTCACTCTTCTTTCTCTTTCCATTCCTTTTGTGGGCCCAGGCGTTTTCTTTCCTACCATAGCTCAGCTTTACTGCTGTGTGAGTCTCATGATACTCAAAAAAGTAACTAACGTTGTTTTGTACATAACATCTGCAGCCCATGACATTTCTGATGAGACAAGTTCTTCACCGATTTTGCTTCAATTTCCTGTCTCTGATATAATGAAGGGAGACAATCCTTCAAGAAAGAAGTGGGAGATAAGAAAATAGAAAGAAAGGGAAAATCAGTGGAGAGCAGTAACAGGAGTTTTACACACTTGTGCAATTGTAGAAATAAAAAAAAAAGATTGCCAAGCAGCAAGCATGACACAGAGGGAATCTTCTGTGGGAATGTTGCATAGCAGAATGCATAATATTTTACCTCATTGAGACTCATTTCTTAATTTAGAGTCAGAACTTGCATTTGTTGCTTGAGTAGAAGAAGAGAATAGAGGCAAACCGTTACTCAGCCTCCAGGCATGATTCCATCCCACCATTTATATATGGCATTAAAGAAAGCAGTATCTAGTCTTTTAATTAGCAGTCTGGCAGCAAGGCCCCATAATGAGACTCCTTGACTGCCAACAGTCTGCTGAATCATATAGTCTACTACATGCATATTGCCTATTAAAGACCTGGCATTGTTTCCTCTGCTGCCTTTCATAAGTCTTCTTTGCCAGCAGGGTGGACCCAATCGCTGATAGAGTAAATTTCTTTCAGTCCAAAGGCTTTTATTTGTTTCATGAGTTGGTATATCCTGCTCAGATTGTCTTCTGTCAAAATATACACTGGAAATGTTCTGTGACCCCTTTATCTCCATTCCTAAATTGTTCGGACTTCTCAGCAGTTTGTGTAAACGAGTAAGTAGAAATCCCACAGGTGACGTCATCTTCAGCAGTGTTGGGGTTATCTGGGTGAGTTTGTGTTTTCCTGAGCAGGAAGAAGAGAAAATGTATGATTACTTTCTGAAGAGATTTTTTTTCTCCCCAGAGGTGAGTGAACAGTTATGGACAAGTGTTAAGAAAGTTTATACTGGCATTTACTGTTTGATATGAAAATTCTGCTTCTTTCTTCTGCTGTAGGCACCTATGTTTTTCAGAATTACAGAAAACTGGGCTAGCTGAACTCTGTGCCTGGAGCTGTGTTCCAAAATGTCACATGGCCAAGAGTCGCAGTGTCCCCTGACTTTCAACCTTCCTCTCCATACTTTTGCAGATGAGAAGTACGTCATTACTACTGTCTTCTAACTTCTCAGGTATGACCTGCCTCTGCATGCGCAGACGCCACCCATCTGTGGAATACAGAAACCCTGTACACCTTTCAAATACTCAAGTCTTCTGACCCGGTCTCTTACACATGTAGTTCCTACATCAGCAGCATGAAGGCTCAGAGGCAGGACCTTCCAGTAGCAGGGAGCACGGTACATCAAAGCTTGCAGAACTGCAGCTTCTTGCTTGCTTTTTGAACCTGTGTGTCAGATACTGGGGACTGACATGGTCCGTGCTCCATAATCTAGGAAGGTTAGAGACCAGCATTCACACAGGTCCTTCTACAAAATCAATGTTCCAGAAAGTAGCCTGAAAGTATGACTCTATGCATCCCTGTCACTCAGCACCTCATGACTAGATGCATCTATAAATATGCCACTCCTTTTTTTCCAAATCAGGGTCTGCTTGGCTAGTTCTTGTGTGGAGTTAACATATAAAGCCTATTGAAGAACAAGAATGGAAATCCTTCCAGTGATTTATTTAGGGCTGGTGTCAGGCACTTGCCCTGTTATAGCTATACCTACAGCAACTGGCTTTTGCAGACTTAGGGTCCATAAGCTGGGATATTTTAACATCTGTAGATCCGCTGTAATCTTTAGTATTAAACAATATATTTTCTCTTAAATCATTAGAATGTATGCTTATGCTTTGGAAAGCAAACGTTTATCTAGCTGAGAACATGTCAAAACCCAGCATATAGAATGTGGACAAAGTGCAACCTGGTCCAGTAGACAAAAGCTTAAGGAAAGATCAAAGAAGAAATCAAGCATTCAGTCAAACTGTCCATGACAGACCTTCTATTTTTCTAGCAGTCTCTGGCTAAAGGACTTCCTAAGCTAGAGGATGGTGCTTAGTAGAACTTGATGAGTTTTTCTTCAAATAATGCTATTAAAAAACCCCACCAAAATCAAGAAAGTCATGATTTGTGGGTCCAGATTATTGTGCAGCAGTGAGTTTCCCTATTTACTTACACATTTTGTGTGATAAGTACTTTGAATAGTTTTATATTTGTTACCTAACAATATCATTTTATGCTCCCTATTATTTTGCTGTAAAAATAATGTAAAATAGTTTTTTATCATTGTTCTGTTCTATTAATTTATTTAATAGCTTTCCATTGTATTTATCTTGGAACATCTATTTTCCAGTATCCTATTCTGTTTAACCTTTCCCTCCACAGAAAGTGATCTGTTATCTTTAATCATCATTGTCAATCTTCATGGTATCTTTTTAATTCTGCTGTATCTTTTTTTAAGGTGGAGAGAACAAGTATGCATGCAATATTCAAGGTACTGGTAAACCAAGGGAATATGCAATGTCCCCCGTGGCAATTTCTGGCTACCTCCTTATTTCTTTTTTAACAATTGTGAATCATCATCTTCCCTTTTTTGAGCTAACCCTTTCATTGACTGCCCACAATAACATTAAGATTTCTTTTCTGAGTACTGGCTAATTTAGAAGCTATCAGTGTATCTATATGCTTAAAATTGTCTTTCTTCTATGTACATTACTTCGAATTTATCAGTGCTGAATTTTATCTGCCACTTTATCTTTCAGTCACTCTGTACCATAAGATTCTTTTGAGGTCTTTGCAGGTATTGTCCTTAGTGCCTTGAATAATTTTATCCCATCAGCAAACTTTGTCCTGTCATTACTTAAGCCCTTTCTGGATCATTAATAAATACGTTGAGGGACACCAGTTCTCTTACAGACACTTGTAGATCTCCATTGCTAACCCCCTCCCACCCATTATGATAAGTGACCTTTCGTTATCAGTTAGATATTAATCTGGGCATTTTTCCTCTTACCATAGGAGAACTTACTTGCTCTTAAGTCTTTAGTTGTCAAAATTGTAAACTACATTTTCAAAATTCCTGTAGACTAAATCAACAAGTATGTCCTTCATGTTCTTGGGGATTCCCTGAAGAAATTCGAATTGATTTGTGTGATATAATTTTTCCATACAAAAAATATCCTGTCTCTTCTGCATTGTATCCTGTGTATCAAGGTATCTTCTAACTCAACATATTACTAAAATTTCTGCCTGGCATTACACTAAGAGTGATGGCATGGATTCTACTGAGAGCACAGCTGAGCTGTAGATGCATATTTAGGACCCTGCTGCCAGTTTGTTCTACAGTGCCTAGACGTATGTTGGTGTTCAAGTGTTCAGCACCTGGAACTTAGTGTGTGATGATTTTAAATATTTGACCATAGACTGTGGAGAACGGTTCATTAGTTATAAATGATAACACATATTTAAGCTTAAACCTGACAATGGTTACTTTAGAAAAATATACCTGCCCTTATAATATCTAACTGAGATTAGTAAATTGGAGATCAGAGATTATTTTACAGATGATAATACAGATTATTTTACAGACGATAAAGAGAAACCAAGAAGTACAAAAGTCAGAAAACGAAACTCACTCTCCAGTTTCCAGCATTTTTTGATATTTGATGAAAATGTACTATCTAGATGTAGCATATCCAGGCCAGTCCTGTTGACCCAACCTAGCTGAAAAAGTAAGGAACTCAAACTACCCATAATTTTTCCTCGGGTTTCTTCAGGCACAACAGTATAATCCCAAAAGCCAGCATTAACCGAAAAACAGAGGACAGCACTGAACTCAGGAAACAGACTAATTCATTCTTGTTCCAAAGGTTATGCCTAATACTGTCTAAGACTTTTTGCAATTTATTTATTTAATATTACTTCATCTCTTCGTGGTAACTGTTACTTGGAGGTGAATCTCATTCTATAGACATAAAAGGACACAGTTTATAGGAATGCATAGAAGTGATTGAAATCAGATGTATTTATTGAGAATATACATACTCATACACATTCAGATACAGAATATGTTTGTCCTAGCACAAATATAATGAACTACAAATATTTCCAAAGCAGAAATAAAGTTGAAGTGACAAATGCAATGTGACTGAAATTTGGTGATACATAACTCTAATATCACTGTAAAATACAAGAAGTAAAACTATCAAATAGTCTCTAGACTTTATCTAAAAACCAGAAAGTTGAATATATTGTCTTATTTATTCTCATCTTCTAACCTGTCAGGATAGCATGATGGCCTTTTGAAGATGCAGTTCTTGAATAAGAGTCAATGTAAACCAAACTGTGTGGGATTATATATCTTTAGCTAAATGGATGCAATATGGTACAGATCATTAACTCTAAACACTTCATCCATTCTTCTTTACAACATACATATTGAGGTTACTGGATAAGAAACGTTATTGTGGGTACAGATCATTTTTAACAGTGATAGAAGGGTAAAATAAGTAAAAAAAATGAAGTTCCTGTGAATTCTGTGTGAATTACTTTTTAGTTTAAATAGCATTTGCTACATATATCCCTTCCCATAAATGGTTAATATATAGCACCCTGAAATATGAAATGGGGGTACATTTACTTTGAAGTGCTGGAAAAACATAGAGTGATATGTTGTTTTATTTTCCTGGTGTGTTATTCATTATATTGTTCTCTTTATCTTCCCACAAAGAGGACTCATTTAATACAAGGAAACAATTCTCCGGCATATTACTAACTTCACCTAATCATGGTAAGTTACAGTATGACATTGCTGTTACCTACAATTCATATTAAGATAAATCTCATAACCTTCCAAGAGAAGGAAAACCTGTATTTATAGGCTGCTAAAGCCATATTTCTATTTCACAGATAAAAATTTATTTGGTAGCAGAAAACATCCCAGCACTTTAAAATATAGATTTGCAACTGTGGTGTACTGTTAAAATTTAGTACAGCTTTTACGTATGAGTACTTCACAGTTGTATTTTGTAATAGAAAGCATAATCTACACTTAAAGATTACCCTGTGGACTTTACATTCACTGTACCAATTTATTCAGACTTCTTGTCTGGACAGTAAAAGCATTTGTTGCTCTCTAGCTAAGGTTAAATAAATGCAGCGTTAAATAAACAAAAGGGAAAATTCTGCTATTAAGGTCAATGAAATAATACAAAATATTAGACTAAATGGAAACAAGGAGGAGAGAGGCTGTAAAATGTGTTCTTTTTAATAATAAACCACTGTAAGATGCAGTCACAAAAAGAGATCATGGTCAAAATATGATTCATGGAGAAAAAAATTGTGGCTGCTATGTCAGGAGTTTATTGGAAAACTAACAACTGGATTTGAAATCAATGCTGTTATTGTATCTTTTGATTGAGGTTACAGTGTAAGGATCATTTTCAGCAATGGAACTGACAGCTTCTCAGCAGTACCGGAGAGAACAATGATTGATCCAAAATATATACAATTACTGGCTTTCCAATTGTTCCCAATAAAATATTAGCCATAACCACGTGAAGATTTCCTCTGAAATGCTTTGAATACTAACAGCTATTGCCTACAGTTATTTTGGGGTACTTTAGAGTGCAAGCTTGTTAGTATAACCATTTCAAATGTCAATGATATTTAAGCTATATGTTTACCTGCTAATGATAGTTGAATGTTAAGACTTCATAATAAATTAAAGTTTTGACTGTAACTCTATTGTGTTTTTCCTTATAAACTTAAATTTCTTTGTCCAGGCAAAGACTGAAAATCTAGCTCCTCTTGGTATGGAATTTAGGTAGCCTGAAAAATCTGTCTCCATTTGCCCCATACCATTCACACCAGCCAAATCTTGACCTGTCAGTGTCCGATTTAGATGTTTGGCCTTTGTTCCCCTTCTCTTCCCTTGGCGTGACACCAGCATTTTATGTATTTGGTGAGAAACATTTCAGCTCCTTCTTTTGCTATTATTTCTATTGCTATTATTTTTGCTAAAGGCTCACAGTAACATATTTCCTGCATTTATTCCTTTTATACTTCCGCACAGATAACATTGAACTACCCGAATGTTAGGAGAAGGGTTGGTTAATAGACCTAATGGACTTGGCCCATCTGCTGTCTGTAAGTATTGTCAACAGTGTGTTAGAGGGTGGGAAGAAGGTCAGGAGTAAGAGATGGAAGATGGGTGTGAGGAGAAGAATAGGGGAGAGGGAAGATTTATTTTTAACCTATATAATTTTGGTGAGGCACAGTGTCTCACAAACAGCCAGATTGGTTTATCCAAAGGGACAGTGAAATACCGAGACAATGGTAGGAGCAAGTTTTCACAATATGCAATACATTTTGAAACTATAGGCCATATGTCACCGAACGCATGTTGAACCTCTAACCCATAATGCCATATGGGACAAGGATTCATGAAATTCAGAGTTGGGTATGAAGATCATAAAGTCATAGAATCATAGAAGTATAAAGGTTGGAAAAGACCTCTAGGATCATCAAGTCCAACCATCAACCCAACACCTCCAGGCCTCCTAAACCATGCCCTGAAGTGCCACGTCTACAAATTTTTTGAACCCCTCCAGGGATGGTGACTCCACCACCTCTCTGGGCAGCCTGGTCCAGTGCCTGACCACTCTTGCAGTGAAGACATTTTTCGTAATATCCAATCTAAACCTCCCCTGGTGCAGCTTGAGGCCATTTCCTCGCATCCTATCGCTTGTTACTTGGGAGAAGAGACCGACCCCCACCTCACCACAACCTCCTTTCAGGCAGTTGCAGGGAGCGATAAGGTCTCCCCTCAGCCTCCTCTTCTCCAGGCTAACCCCCCCCAGCTCCCTCAGCTGCTCCCCATCACACTTGTTCTCCAGAGCCTTCCCCAGCTCCGTTGCCCTTCTCTGGACACGCTCCAGCACCTCCACGTCCTTCTTGTCCCGAGGGGCCCAAAACTGAACACAGCATTCGAGGTGTGGCCTCACCAGTGCTGAGCACAGGGGCACCATCCCTGCCCTGCTCCTGCTGGCCACACCATTGCTGATACAAGCCAGGAGGCTGTTGGCCTCCTCGGCCACCTAGGCACACTGCTGGCATGGTATGTCTTGTTCCATGGTGCAATGAATAGCAGCCAGCGAAGTTAGAATCTGTTGCAGAATAATGGATATCTGCCTAAACCCTGTCTATTTCTCTTCAAACTGCAGGTAGCTGCAGTCTGTCTTTTACATTGTTGTTCATAAAGCATGCTATAAAAGAAAAAGCAATATATATGTATTAGACTTCAATAGAAATGTTCAAACACACCCAAAATGGCATAAGTAGACTTTCTGGGTTTTGTCCAGGTGCTTGGATACCTCTTTTGTCAATCATTTGTTGCCCATATTAGACAACATTAAGTCTTATCAGAGTAGCCTTTGCTACGCTTTGCATAATCACTGTATGGCTGCTTTTAAGCACATATTCCTGAAACAGATGAGCACCGAGTACAAAACCTCATTTGTACAAAACCTCTAAAAGTTGCTTGCAATTTAAATCCAGGAGATCAATAATTAAAATAACTGCAGGACGGTTTTTCTCAGTGTTGTTTTGTATTTCATTGTGTTATCTTTTGTCTCTCATGTTTACAGGCTGTATATTTGCAAAGTGAAATCCCTCTTTAATATAGTCTTTGCTTTTCAAAGACCCTATTGGATTTCCCTTGTGCAAGACTTTAATAATAACAATAAGAGTGATGGTTAAGATTACAAAAATGCCTTTTCTTCCCTCAAAGCATCTCTTCCCAATGGCAGATAGCTGGAAATAATCGTTGCACCTAATGGCAGAGAACAGGTAAATCTTCAAACCTTGTGGCTCTATTGTAGACCCTCATATCATCCTCTACTAATACTTATTCTTTCAAAAATCTTTTTTTTCTCCTTTCAGCTTCATTTTTCTAACTCTTTTCATGCCTTTTGATACAGTTAAGAAGCTTAAACAGACTTACGTGCAAAATTTCTTTCTTTCTTTTTTTTTTTAAACACAGGAAGACTTCAGGGTGTCTCTTAAGAACAAGCTATTTTCTGAAATTACAGTGATTGTGTCAGCAGTCTGTACAGTCACGCGGCACTTAACTTGCACTTCACTCCTGATGCAAAGTCCCTTTTACCTGAAGGAGTCATTCCCTTGATTTCATTGGGATTGGGACCAGGCCCATTCCGTCCGTCACTCCCCACATCCCAGCATTTCTTATGTAAATGAAAGAGAAATGGTCCAAGTACAGTGCCATGAAATACTGACTTTCTAGCAAAGATACATAGAAAGAACTTCTGTTCAATCCTTCCTTACATCGGAGGCTCCAACAGTGGTCTTTGTACCCCACTAGCACATCAAAACCACGTGCTGCCTTTTTCACAGACGGTGACCATGAGGCTTCTGAGCTGGCCTAGGCGTGTGACATACAGGTGAGCGGCTCCCATGGGAGCCACTGGCTTCCTCTTCATCATATGCAGAAAATTGCCTGGGCAACAGCTACAAGAAAGAGGAGGAGCTTAAAAAGCTTAATTCCCTTGGATTTTTCCTTCAGGCTACAATGGCCTGGGCAATGAATGCTGCCCTCCTCCTCCTCGATGCCTGCAGCTGGCACAGAGCTGCGTGGGGAGGAGCTGCAGCAGGCTCTGTTTAGGGGTCTCTGAATTACAGCTTCTAAAAAGTGCTGTTCCCCCATGTGCACTGCATGTTTTGTTGAGTTACCCCATACTCCATATACTTCTATGACACAAGAAAGCAGGGCAATAATAATAACATTAGAAAAATTTCTATCTTACAGCACAGAATGGTGGAAGAAAGACTGTTGAGAGGCAACAGCCCTGTCATTTCAGGATTTCAGTTTGCAGTTCAGCCTGAGTTTTTGTCTGATCTTGGCCAAACCCAGTCCCTTTGCTTTTCGGCTTCAGAGAAGAATAGAAAATCCCAGAGGTAATCTGCAGATAAAATCTATTAATGAGTATAAGACATTCTTATTACACAAAAGCCCTAAAAATTGTTTAGGTAGACAATATGCTTCCAATAAATATTAATGACAATGGTTTCTTTTGTTTTTTTTTTTATTACGGTTTACCCACAATCAGACTCCAAAGTGTAGAGAAGGCAGCTGCCTGCCTGCTCGCAAAATTTTTATTCTTGTTGTGGTTTTAAATGTTTCACGGGTCTGAGATAAGGTTTATGTGTAAGTGGTTCTGTAGGATAGTAATGCTTCCCAAATTGTCTTGTATGAACAGATTAATCCTGATAATGCAACCGCAAGCCTATTGCCTGAAATTTCCAAGTGGTGCAGGGGCCTAGCTGCCTGAAATAAGGTGATCTAAAACATAATTGGCCTCTCTGTCAAAAATGGTTGGATTTTCAGTATGTTTAGCACCCACAGCTCCTACTAAATTAAACTTCATTAACTTATCAAAAGACACAGTGTGAACATCAGCAGACAACACAGCATTCATGCCACTGACCTCTATTGTAGTGAAGTAGGAAAAGTTCAGCATACACAATGAAGATCTTAAGCATAAATAATGGAGAGAAAATGAAATTTTGGATCAACTGAAGTCGGTGGCTATATTGATCAGAATTCAGCTAGGGCTTAATTTAACCCTTTGGGGTTGATTCCCATGTCCAGTAAGCATTCACATGTCCTTGGTAGCAAATAATGATTACAAAGCATGAAAATACTCTTCAAGTTACTGGAATGATGTGAAGTAACCTTAGTTACTTCATTACTTAGAAGAGAATCAGGTCCCTGTAAGGAAGGTTGGATAGGATAAAGCAAAGGCAGTGTTGTTCCCTGTGGAAAGTTACTGGTTAAAGGAATTATAGGCCTACTACAGGAGAGTATTCCTGTACCAGAAGCAAAGATGTAGTAGCAGTAAAATGAAAGGGGCAGCGATACTGGGTAATAATGTACAGTAGTAACTGGAAAAGAGATCTGCAATATGCCATGGGATGATGGTAAGCAAAGACAGTTTAAAAAAATGAACTTGAAGTACGTTTATTTTTGCAGCATGTGAAAAGTGAGAAACTAATTTAGGATGACCTGAACACATTTTGGAAAGGGCGGTACTAGTGGGGTGGAATACAAATTGTGCTGGTTTTGGCTGGGGTAGAGTTAATTTTCTCCACAGCAGCTACTATGGGGCCATGTCCTGGATTTGTGCTGGAAACAGCGTTGATAACCCAGGGGTGTTTTCGCTCCTGCTGAGCAGGGCTTGCACAGAGCCAAGGGCTTTTCTGCTCCTCACCCCACCCCAGCAGCGAGGGGCTGGAGGGGGCACAAGGGGTTGGGAGGGGACACGGCCAGGACAGTGACCCCCCCTGACCCCAGGGATGTCCCACACCGTATGGCTCATGCTCAGCACATAGAGCTGGGGGGAGGAGGAGGAAGGGGGGGACGTTGGGAGCGATGGCGTTTGTCTTCCCAAGTCACCGTTATGCGTGATGGAGCCCTGCTTTCCTGGGGATGGCTGAGCACCTGCCTGCCCATGGGAAGGAGGGAATGAATTCCTTGTCTGGCTTTGCTTGTGTGTGGCTTTTGCTTTCCCTGTTAAACTGTCTTTGTCTCAACCCATGAGGTTTCTCACTTTTTCCCTTCCGATTCTCTCCCCCATCCCACTGGGAGCAGGGAGTGAGCAAGCAGCTGCGTGCGGCCGAGTTGCCGGCTGGGGTTAAACCACGACACCGATGATTCATGAATGCTATTCGTATTTATAATAGTCAAGCTGATGAGAAGTTGTCTATAGTATATACACACTATTGGAATATCATTAGTGTTAGAGGGTACAACATTCTAAGATCAAATTTATAGAACGTTCAGACGTTGTGATTTTTTTTTAATATTGCTAATCATAGATCTTTCAAACAAATGTGATTAGTTAGACTATATGTTACATATTTAAATCACCACAACTCCTCTATTTCACAGTAACTAAGAGCTTTGGGCAATAATAAAATGTGAGTAATGACCCTTTTCATTTTAACACTGTAAGCAAGAGGTGGAAATGCTCACTGCTTATGAGGAAATTGACACTGGTGGCATGAATAAGCAGTAATTGTTCTGCATTAAGTAAACAAAGGATACTATCATATATTAACATACTCTCCATTTTATTACAGCTCAGTCAGATACTCTAATCAACTACGACAGGAACTGAATGAATTGGCTGCACCCAAAGGTGCTGTTTATTAATTTATCTTAACAAATAATGATGGTGAGTCAAAGTAAATTATGTCGCTTCATGTGTTGCATGTCTTTGTATTGAAATACCAGCAGTGAAAGAGGATTTGTTCACTTGCCCTTTTCAACGTCAGAAGTGTTAAGCTATTCATGTGTTGTTGGGTTTTATGTTTCCCTCCCTTTTCCCTATAATTCAGATTAATCATAGGTTAACTGTGTAGGCAGACAAAAATAGACACCCATGCATGTGCACATGTTTTCCCAGACACCCCGGACACCCTCCCAGACTCCTGTTTCCACATACCTTTGCTTCTGCAATGGGATAGTTAAATTCTGTGGAGATTATTTATTGTCCCTTTTATATAGCATTAGTGCTTGGAATCCACACCAGAGATTCCTTTTCAAGTGGAGATTACATATACGTGTATGTGTCTAGATTAGCATTTAAATATGTATTAGGTATATACATGTGTATGTACACATACACACATAAATTCATAAACTAAGAAACTGTTCTTAAAGCTAAGGAATGGCCATCTGTAAGGGTAGAAAGAAAAGATTCATTTCTTTTCATCCATGAGGACTGAAACATGAAACCTGAAGTGATTTTCCCGGTGCCTGAAAGAAATTTAATGTCACAAACAGGAATGTAACCCAGATCTTGCTCACTCCAGGCCTCAACCATTTTCAGCCTTTTTTTCCTCTCCAGTAATAATTCCGACTTGTTCCTCCAGCCTCGTGTGCCGATGGTACCCTAACTTTTATAAAAAGTCCTTTTGAAGTCAAATATCCAAATTCAGAACTGATGGAAGGAAAAGCAATTCTACTGGGTTTGACTGTATTGAACTGATACCAGTTCCCTGACTAAAAGTTGCACAATTGAATGACCACTTTGGTGCCCATTTTTTCACATTTTTCAAGTGTAAACTTCGAATTACTGCACTTGTATTAAATGAGAATGAAATTCGATGCTGAATAGATGAGATCTTTCTGACAAAGATGAAATAAGGGGGAAAAAATGTGCACATGTGTGTAATGTGAATATTATTGCCTTGATTTTTTTCCAAACAAAATCCAATTTGCTGCGAGATACAAAAATTAGTTTGTAATGCTCTCCTTATAGCAAGTCAGAAAAAATTGTTGTATTAGCTGGTTTGCTATTCTCAGAGATTGTTACAGGACATTTCTACAATGCACACAATTTAAAAAGTAGTTGGGAAAAGACACCTCTGAATATCCATTTTTTCAGTATATAAACTTATCGATGTTATTATATGACATTAAATGTTCATTGTAACAACAGTTAAGGATTTAAAAATAAACAATACTCAACAATATATGCAAACATCATGCACGATCCACAAATTTGGAAGAGAAAATGCTGGGGGATTGCCTCTGTGAGGCTAGTGATGGGATCTGCAGAACTTTCACAATGCCACCAAAATCCTGCCACAGGTCCTGAATTCCCCCTTGCCCAGCAGTCAGTGCAACTGCTTTTCTCCAAACATGTCTGCGGATCTTGTTTGGAGTCAGGACCTGTTTCTCGGAGTCACTGCCATCACGGCCTGGACCTCCCTGTTTTCCTAAACTGCTTTCTGCTGTACGAGTGGTAGGAAGCAGCGGTATCCCTGGGCAGGCGATGCTTGGTTGGACAACACCTTTTCAGATGAGTCTCTTCAAGTTCAGTTGAAAGTAAATAATACAAATGGAAAATAAATATTTTTCCACTCAAAATATACAAACCGAAGTGGCTATCTCTTGCCAAGCTGTATAAGTATCAGTATGCCACTATACAAAGTGATTAAGGAAAATGAACCCAGTGAATTGGAAGGAAAAATATGTCCCCAGAACACGTGGCTATTTTGAAAATTCTGTGCTTTGTATGCAAAACGCTATGGGCATATCAGTAGAAAATATCATTGGTATACCCTCATAGCAAAATCCTCAAACTAGCATAAACCCGCTCATTTTTAGAGTTACTTTGCATTTTGTACCTGATTTATGTATTCCCTTATTAGAATTTCTTTGTTGTCAGTAAAAGAGAACACAAATGCTTCAAAATAAAATGGAACACGTGTTTAGTTGCCATGGCCTTGTTTTGCAGAATGATTTTGATATTTCTTTTAAACCCCCAACTGCATGGGGAACACTGTTAGCACAGAAGTGTTTCATCTGGGTAATCCACTGCTGGGTGATTCTGACAATAGCTTCAAGGCCTTTGTTGGAAAGGCATCCTTTATGAAACATATCCAAGAAATCTTAGGAGAGTCTAATCAGAACATGTTAATACTCTGTAAAAGCTGATAAAAATTTCCTTGTCTTGACTGTGGAAGTGTCACAGCGAGGAGAAAGAAATGTGACTATATTTTTTTCTTTCCACCAATATGTCTATAATTTACAATGCTTAGAAAATTACCCTGCTTGGAATTACACTTCTCAGAAGAAGAACAGTTTCAACTTTCACTGAATTGCGAAATGTGTAGAAAATCACAATGATGGCATTTTGACTACACAAAGAGGAAAGCAGTGGAGAACAATAATGCAATTGTTTGAAAGGCCTAATACGTTTGGATTATTCCTTCTGCCTGTTTAATATTTCAGATACCTTAATCTTTCAGTTGGTGGCATAATAACAGAATTTCCCTAACGAATGAATAGGAACTCCATAAATGAGGCCAAAAGTGTCAGTGAAATTATTTTTTGTTTAGATGTCAAAGTGAAACGTAGCTGTAGACTTGGGCTTAAAAGCAGGTGACGGCAACCACTAGGCTGAGCAGCAGTGCTGAGGTGCCTGTTTACCGTGCTCGGAAGTCCACTTCTTTCCTGACTCATCTAAAAGGATAGCGGCTCCAAATAGCACTTCACGTCCAGAGCTACCCAGTTTGAAAGTTCCCATTCTTTTCTTTACATTTTAGCATTGGGGATATGAACACAATCTGAGGTGAGCTAATCTGGTGTGATGAAAGGCAACATCTTTTAACTGCGATTTTATTAATTGCATTCATGCTTTTAGATGTGGAAATTATTGATGCTTAAGGTGTGTCCTGGTTTCAGCTGGGATAGAGTTAATTTCCTTCCTAGCAGCTGGTGTAGTGCTGTGTGTTGGATTTAGGATGAGAATAACGTTGATAACACACTGATGTTTTAGTTGTTGCTGAGCAGTGCTTACACTAGTCAAGGGCTTTTCAGCTCCCTGTGCTCTGCCGGGTGCACAAGAAGGCGGGAGGGGGCACAGCCGGGACAGCTGACCCCAACTGGCCAAAGGGATATTCCATATCATATGGCATCATGCCCAGTATATAAACCGGGGGGAGTTGGCCAGGGGCTGCTGCTCAGGGACGGGCTGGGCATCGGTCAGTTGGTGGTGAGCAGTTGTTTTTCATTTGCATCATTTGTCTTTCTTGGGTTTTATTTCTCTTTCGTTTTGTTATTTTCCTTTTTGTTATTGTTTTTATTATTATGTTTTAATTATTGAACTGTCTTTATCTCAACCCACGAGGTTTCTCATTTTTACCCTTCTGATCCTCTCCTCCATCCCACCAGGGGCAGGGAGTGAGCGAGCAGCTGCGTGGGCTTGGTTACTGGCTGGGGTTAAACCATGGCAAGATGAAATCTGAGAATTAATAGGACCTGAAGTATTTTGTTGTATCTATTATTTCTGACAATTCATCACTTTTTCAACTGTGATGACTCAAGTTTACTGCCATGAATCCTTATCTATCTAACTAGATCATAAATATTTCGGGGGTATAAACTTGAGCTATAGATCTTGGTCACTATGGCAGTGTATTTTATTTCTGTGGATATTTTATATTCATAAAAATCCACCGTATTTTACATGACTTTACAAAAATTAAGTTGAGGCTTTTGCATCTACAAAATAGAGGGTGATTTTTGTTGGGGTTTTTACAGTGCTGTGACGTTGGTAGCTCGTGCCATAGACCACTGTTTCCCTGTGATATTTTGACTGTAGAGCTGTTATTAATGTGGGGTAGGTTTAAACAGGATGTCCTACTAAATTAAGGTTTAAATTGAATTAAACCTTAAATTAAATTCTTCTTTTACCAGAGAATGGCCAGCATCAGACTGTGAGTGGAAATTAGCTTCAATTTATAATTTAAGTTGTCTGATATTTAAATGTAATCAAAGCCTCAAGTGATTTTCCAAATTGGCACCATTAACATCTATTACTTATATTAAAATATACATGCATGTTTGTGTTGAGAGCTTTTTTGTATTGTTTCAATCTTCAGCTGTTTTGTCTTCAGATCCGATACTAGGTCAAAGTACAATTTTTCCAAGAAACCTTGATTAGGGCCCTCAAGTATTTCAGGGAAGATTGGGGTAGACAAAACTACCTGCAGCTACTAGCGTTTGTTCCTTTTACCAGCAGGTTTTGAATCACCTACATGTTTATTCTGTATATGGTCACGTAGATACACACGCACAGAGGTTTGCAGCTTTTACAGAAGTGAAGTTGCTAGTACAGCAGGTGCTCAGAATTGTTACAAACAGTGGGTAACTGAATTGGGAATTAGACAAAAGAGGAAAAAAAGTTTAAGAATGAGGTGAATTGTTCAGTGTCAGCATCTGGTGTGAGCATCATTATGTTTCACTGTCATGAGACAGCATGACTGTATTATGACTAGAAGACTGATTTCGTATTTCAATTTTAATTGAGCTTTCAATATATGAATTCTGTGGACATGTGTCTGAGTTTAATAACCTTCAAATACATGTTCAGATTGAATGACCAAGTCAATTATTTCCTCAAAAGTACTTATTAGGATTGTGTTGGAGGCATACAAATTGCAAAGGAAACATACTCATGAATATGCCACTTGTTTCCAAACTAATTTCTCTCAACCTTGGCAGCACGCTTTTTGTTAAATAATTATTCCTATATTTGAGGCGTTCTTGTAGTACTACAGAAAATGAAAGTTGCAGTACTCTATGTATTCGCAGAATAAATGAGCTTACAGTTACAATGCCATCTGAGTCAGTGCCATATTCTCAAAGGTGGTGAATGTAGCTTAATTGTGTAGTGAACAATGGAACCTCCCAGTAATTGTGGTGGTCAGTGACTCAGTATGTTGTGTTTTCTCCCAGACAGTATTTACCAGTATTAGGGAGGTAATTCTGGTATATATTAATTGCAGCTGGGAAAAGGGTGGAGGGGTGTCAGAGGGAGCATTTATATATTGCTGGACAACCACTGTCAAAAGACTAAGGGTTTTTTCTGGAACACCTTGCAAAAGCAAATAGCATATTTACCATTTTTTTCAAAAGTACAGAGCAGCCATGGTTCCTTTTACACTGAACTATAAAATGCATGACTGCTTAAATGGTTTACTTCGTTATCGCTCACCTTTTTAATGAGCAACAGGGTAAGGCACTTTGTGGAAAGAAAAAAAACAAGTTTTCCTCATTAGTGCATGTGCTTTTGTCAGTTACATGAAAGCAAGTGCATTTCTTGCACTGTGTAATTTAGCAAATTTTGTCATTGAGAAAGGCATATTTTGATCATAATGTTTTTTCTTAATGCACTTAATCTGCGTGTCATAAGAACACTTGGCCTTCACCCCTTCCTTCTACTCTATTAATCTTCTAGCTTTTTTATCTCAGCCCTCACACTGAATAATGTCATAAACAAGAAAACCAAAAGATGACAACAACAAGAAACAATGAACTATTACTGAACAAGATGAATGTAGTGCCACTTCTGCTAATTCTAATTTACTTAGAATTTAGTGAGGATTCTTCTGTTACACTATCCATCACAGACAGATGTTGGGGTGGGAGAGAAGTAAGCAATTAAAAACATGTTCTTCATTTCAGGTGTTTTGTGAGTTCTTATTCAGTTAGGTTCCAGTGACTGTTTCGCTCTTCCTGCCAAGTATAAAATCATTTGTCAATTTTTGAGGTTAAAATTAGCGTCCATGAAAGGGCTTGCACTGACAGCCACGAAGGATGGTGTATAAATATATTTTACTTCGAGAACAGGTGCTGCATTAAGAGTGACAGTTGAAGCTTCCCCAGGCTGCCCCATTATGTGCTTCCAGCTTGGCCTGTGATGTAAACTCTTAGTGATGAAATCTAATATTCTGACATTGAGGTCGGTGGACTTCGACCTAGCACAGGCCACCTGTAGCATTCCCTGCCTAAGGAAGCTGTCAAGTCAAGTGCTGTGCAGGATCTCTAACAGGATTGAAGTATTTTATATGCAGTAAGGACAGTCAGAGCTATGGAAGCTAAGATAATAACTGTAATCAAATTTCATACTCCAAGGAATACGCTGATTGCCTCAAGGATCAGGAAAAATTTAACTTCAAATCCTCACCTTCCGTGCTGCTTCATGGAAGCAGAGCAGATGTAACAGGGCAGAAAGCCCTCTAAGGCATCAGTTGTTGTCCACTTTTTCTGGCAGGGTACCAGATTGTACAGATCAGCAGTTCCACAAGCTAGAACCTATGGAAGAGAGGAAATCTTTGTTACTCTTCAAAAAATGACAATTTGGGGCAAGAGAGAGATTTTTCTATGCTGGAGTAGCTTAAATTAGAAAATTATTTACTTTAGACTCCTGTTTGTCTTTGATTTGTCTCACATCACAATCCTAAATACTGTAATTCCAATCTTCTAGTCAATATTTTTGCATATAAATGTGCCGGTAAAGCTGTTGGCATTAACCAAGTAGTCCCTGAGCCAAATCCTGGCTCAGACACACCCTTCATTGCACCAGTTAAATCAGGGAGCTTAACTACTTTACACCAGCTTAACATCTTGCCCTTAATTACCAAATTCCTTTGTTTCTTGATTTGTGTGATAGAAAAACCCTGCAGGTACTTTTGAGCAGGTTATCGACTCATCTGTGAGCCCCAGGTGAAGCCACCCACACCTTTTTGTGTTCCTGTAAAGGTGGTGGGGACGCCTGCTTACCTTACTCCAGCAAGGCTGCTTCAAGTCTCCTGGTGTATAAAATCAGTTGAGAACATGCAATGTGTAACTGATGTCTTTGGTATGCATTTTGGACTAAGATTAAGGTTTAGTTTAGGGGTACCCCATTTCTGATGTTCCCTTTAAGCCATAAATAAAAACAAAGTTGTAAGATAACAACAAGCTCCTTGATTAAGAGCAGTAGGGGAGATTTAATGCTAGACTTTGTGCTTTGAAATGTTGTTGCTGAAATCAACCTGCTCATTTGTAACAGGTGTTAATGAGTGCATTAACCACCCTGACCAGCCACACCTGGGCCTGGGCTCTTGCCCTCCCTAGCAGTGCTGGGGGCAGCCTCTCTACAGACCTCTGGGACTTCCTTCGGGATTTCCAAGGCTGTCCTTGGATGTGTCCTAGCTCGGCGACCCCTGAGCACTGAGGGAGCCCATCATGGCCACAGGTAGGTGGGCTGGGGAGGTCCCTGTCCCGCCGGCATCACCTGGGGTCCCTGCTCGCCCTCCCTCGCGCTGCAGCCCCGCTCCCGTGGCCCTCTTGTGTGGTCACCCAAAGGCGGTGGGGAGAAGTCCTCGAGCAAGCAGGTATCTGCCTGGATTTGTAACCTGGTTTTGAAAGTCTGGGGTCTGTGATGTTCATTCCTGCCTCTTTTCCCTCACCAAAAGGTGACCTGAGCCCCCTGAGGCAATGGGGGGCAATGATCTCCCGGGGGGAGGCTGAGGGGCGAGGTCTGTGTTGGTCCGGTTCAGTTTTGTGGGGCTTCGCTGGTCTGTTTTAAGTTGATGTCCTGAGGCATGAAATTTTCTGAAGGATGTTGTGGTTCTTCCTAGTTTGGTTTTTTCCTGAAAGAACCCCAGCCTAGCTGTTCTTTCATTTGCTTGTCTATAGAAATATGGGGTTTTAGGTGGCATGCCCTAGAGAAGAGGTGAAATGTTAGCTAAGACTTTTGACCTTCCTTTTATGTTATTACATCAAGGATAACTTGCTTAAGTCAGTGATGTACCAATACAAAAATTGTTTTTAATCAAGAAACTGTCTGATAACTGTCTGTTACATTTTTACATGTGTGTCCTCTTTTATTATCTTTGATAAATCTTTTAAATTTTGGTTTTTGCTTTCTTAATTCTAAAAGGAGACACATGTATTAGCGAGAGCATTTGTGGAGGTGCAGGTAAAGTCCTTGAAAGACGAGGTGGTGCAAAGCTCAGCCTGGGAGATGGTATTTGGGGCTTAGAGAAAACTGGGGCAGTCTGTGGGCAGAAGAGGGAGGAGGGAAAGGGGCTGGTGCTGGGAGGACGGTCCTCGCTGCCCGATGGCCGCCAGCCGAGGCGAGGGTGGAAGTGCTGTAACCGTGTACTCGGTGTGATGCCACAGCAGCATAAATCAAGGAAGGTGTTCTGGTAATGGAAATAAATTGCGTGCTCTGGATTTGCAGAGGAAAACACGGTGATGGAAGGACAGAGAATAAGATGTTAACTGCACTGGACTTGGAACTGTAACCTGGATATTGAGCTGAAGTGAAAAAGGCAGAAGTAAAATTAGCTGACTTAAGAAGGGGGACATGTAATGCTGAAAGTGAGAAACAAGGAGACTGCCTGTCTATAGAATGTGGTAGCTTAAAGGAAATGCAGCTTTCCTGGCCATGGCCCTGTAGCCACCCATCTGAATTTCTAAAGAGCAATGCATCATGAGTAAAAGGCAGCTCTTCCCTGGTCCTTGCTAAGAGAGGTATGTCCTGCAGGTATGAAACCACTTTCCAAAAGTTAAATAAGAGTGAATGGATTTCAAGTATTAATATTCAAAATGCTGTCGTGTACTTCAAGGGTAGCTTTTCACTGGTTTTATCACAGTACCAAATGGCAGCATGCTGAACGCTTGCTCCCAGTGCTTTTTGTTAGGGCTCCCTGTGTCTCTCCTAAGTCACCTGGTAGGTCTGGGATGTTAGCTGCCACAATTATGCTTCTTGTTTAGATTATTCAGGTGTGACTGGGGGAAGAGAAAGAAGAGTTTGCTGCTGCAGCTTCTTTCAGATTGGTTGCAGTTTGTGCTGGCTGGGCTGCCTTAGATCTTTCATTAAAATCAGCATCTTACTCTTTGTACTGCACAGCTTCTGTACAGAGAATTAAATCACCTGGGTGGCTGCTGCTGGTTTAATAGTATAATTGAGTAGTCTAAGCAGCACCTGAAGAGCTGCTCCAAGAGGCTTTAACCTCCGTGTATACATGTTTCCTTGGATTTTGTTTTACAAAGAGAGGGATTATTGTCATATTCATTGTAATCACTCGAAGTACTGTAGGCCTGATTCCTTACTGCCTTGTACCTTTTGCAGTCATTTACAGCTGTCTACAAGGACTACAAAATGTGATGACACTAGAATGGCTCCAATCTTATGACATTTTCAGGGAGAAATGATTGTACACTGTATACGGCAGTGGAAAACCAGGCTATGTGCAGAATGAATAGAAAGTCATTACAAGTATTAGGTCATTGCTGAGGTGTAAGCGAGTACATGGTAGGAAGAGGCAGTAGAAGGAAAAAAAAGGCAGTGGAGACTTTATACTGTAATTCTAACTGAGGTTTCTGTCCAAATCTATCTTCATGTCTGCTGTGGTGCTTGGGCTTGCTGGGGCTTGTATTGATCCTCAGAGCAATCCTTACTCTAGACAGTGGTCTGTGCTGGCTTGTTTGGGTTTTGGGCTTGCTTTTCCAGACCGTATTCATCAGTCATCATCATTCGTTGTTCATCAGTCATCTTCAGCTCTCTGCAGTCAGTCATCCCAGGAGTGGGCCAGGTACTAGGAACTGGTTGTAGGAAGTAATGATTTTAGGTATACAAAAAGGAGAATCTGAAGCTGGGGTTTGCAACTAAAATGAATCTTAACTGTGCTTAAAAAAAAAAGTGAACAGTAGACAGGCTTTTGGTAGTTGCACCTAAGCTTGGATTAAGCTTCCAGAACCCTGAAGTTTGAGCTAGCTATGGCTAGACTGCTTCAGAGACAGAGTCTGTTTGGCAGAATTTCTCCACCTGGAGAGCCAGATCTCTCCAGAGACAAGCACAATGAGCGCAGACACCTGGAGGTTCAGACTGGCAACTGAATCTGAGCTAAGACAGCCCTTGGCTTGTGATTAAGACAAATCTCCCTTTGCCCATGTATATCTGGGTCAACCTGAATGTTCTAGTAGTATTTTGACTCAAGCTGTAAATAGCTAGGTATCCTTACAAGTGCCAGGGGAAAAAAAAGTTGAGTCGCCTCTTAGGGGCAGCTTATATGTCACTGTCTGTGATTCCACTAGCACAAAATGTCTCGGTCATAAAATGCCAAATCTTAAGTATGACAAGTAATCCTAAATTACATTAACATTTATTAAAGGGAAGGTGGAGAATGCATTTCAGAGATTTAGTAAGAGTTTTAGCAAATTTCCATATGAAGAAATAACTCTATTATTGTTTGGAATGCCATATTTCCAAGGTTATGCTGTTGTCAAGGCAGAAGGTTCCATATTGCATTTCCAACCAAGCCTGACTGATTAAGGGTGTTGGGAGGAATATGTTTTCCTTCCAGAATCTTAATTAGGTTGACTCTAACTCATGACAGGAGATTCTGCCAGCTGTCAGCTACTGCTTGTATCTCTTACTAATTAAAACTCTGAGGAAGCCTATTAAAGGTGTTCAAAAAGCCAAATCTCCCTTTAAAACATCTCTGGTACTGCAACAAAGAGTGTATGACAGTGATATTGCAGCATAGACAACTTGTCTTTTGCTTTTCATCTTGGCAATATGCCAGTTATGTTACCTGGCTATACAGGCTCTTCATTCGAAGCCCTTACCTGTCACCTTCCTGTGAATGGAGTAAAAGGGATTTGAGGCGAAGTTTTGCTGGTATTCAGTTTCGATATATCTGACATTCAGATTTTCTGAAGCGATGAGTATAGCTGATACTGAAATACTTCTCCTGAGCTTTAAGTTCTCAGGCAGCAATATCCTGTAGTTTGTAAACATTTTGAGTTGTTGAAACAATGATGACATAACTTATAATTAACAGCAATGTTGTGCCATGCTTCATGTTGTTAATTAGATGCTGCAACTGGGGTATATCTGTACTTGAAAGCTTTGCCAGTGTACCTGTTTCAGTCAGCTTTAAAAAGAAAAATAATTCCTCCTTACATACCTAGTCAATTTTCTAGGCCAACAAATATCCTAAGCAAGGTACAGTTATACTGCCAAAAAATTCTTTTTGGCAGTATCTCTTTCTCCATTGGGGACCTGGCAAAATAACTCTAACTTTTGTAGGCTGTCTGCAAAGGCAGAAATTTGCTATTATAGCTGTATTTTATCTTCTCAGGCGTAGACAGATAAAAATCTAAGAAGATTTTGCAGAAAGAAAAGAGTTACTGGAACAGCAAGAGATTTCAGATGCCAGAGACATCGAATGAATGGGAAACAACGTTTAGTTTTCCAGAAGGTCACTGAGATTAGAACTTCACTCAAATTGTTGTAATTCAGTTCAGACATGGGTTTCTAAGCAGGTTGCTGGCTTTCTTGGTAAGGAAGTTAGGGGCTACGAGAAACACTTTTGTGACAGATGAGAAAGCCTCTATGTGAAGTTATTCTCAGTAGATGTTCGCTAAGAAAATTAACTAGCCGTAATAAGCTCTCCCCACATGTTCTAGAAGGTGGCATGTGGCAGGACTTCTGATTTGTGGAAGAAGCAGCTTAGAGCTGCTGCCAAGATTTAAGGTAACCTGGGATTACTCAGCAGTGGGATGTGGGATTTCTCCAGAAGAAGAGTTAGAGTCCCTCTGACTTCACATATGACCTTTCTCTGCTCCCTCAGTTACTCATGATGGCAGGTGCTGCTGCTGCCTCTTTTGTCCTGGCACCTCACAAAAGTTTAAGATAGCTCCCTATGTTCCTTCTAGGCATTTAGTCCCACGCCAGGTGTAATTTTATTGATGCTTAGGCCCTGATTATGAACCTTTCTGGTGCTCCTTTTTTCCAGCCAGGGGAGTGCCGGGCAGCACCTGTCCAGACCGATGGATGGACGGTGGGTGCATCTGCCTCAGCAGTGCACCTGTTAAAGCCATAGCTGTACACAGATTTCTTTCTTCTTGCAGGCTACCTGTTCCTGCACCTCCCTTGAAACGTATGCCTTTTTGCAAATAGTTGACTAAAGTTCGTGCTGTGATCCTCTGTAGCCTCTAGATACTTATTTGTAGATGAGTTGTTTTTCCCAGTGTTGCATTTGCTCATTTACTTACTCTTATCCAGTGATAGATTTTTTTTTTGAGTCGGTATTGCGTTGATCTTCTTTTTCCCACCATTTCTTCAGTTAAGGGTGATGTCATGCCAATGGTACATATTTTATATTACACAGCCGTAGTTTTTATAAGGTGCTAAAGCAATTCTTCAAGCACTTAACAACTTAATAGGTTAATTAGAGTAGGGTTTAATTAATTGAATTTCAGACAGTGAGCTCCATCAAATACTTTGGGAAAAGATAACATGATTACTGAAACCCCAAAACCTAATTTGCTGGGGTGTGCCCATCACTGAAGAGAAGAATGAAAGTTTTAGCAAAAAAAAAAAGTGCCACAAGAAGCTTATTTGAGCACTCCCAGAGGGATAAATTAATGTCATGACTTCTAGGCAATACTTCAGCTTTATGTCATTCTGTTCTTTCATTTAATAACAGAACCTGAAGAATGAAATTATAGATTTTTTTTTTTAAATTTCATTTTATTTTTTCTCCCACTAAGTAATACTGTTTTGGAACAAAACCTTGCTGTGTTGGTGTGTGTTTCTGTATGTTTACAGAACACATGTGCATCTGCATACTTATTTCATAGGCGGTTGGTTCATTTAGGCACATTTTTATCTCAGTTGTTTTTGTGTTAAAGTTGATTTGAAAACCATCTTTTTCTTAATTAAACTGCACAGAAATGAAATACAAAAATTTTTTATTGGTTAAGGCTTCACTTGTGAGGCACTAAGTACTCATCCATATATTAACTGACTTCTGTCACCTGGGGATACTAAACTATTCTAACACTGTAATTTAGCTCTGTCAGTGTCTTAACTTAGTGGTGTAGAGTTATTTTTAGGTATTTATCATGTGGGAATCTGGTATCATTTCACTGTGTAAGAAGCAAAATAGGTCCTAAAATGATCAGTGCATCCATAAAGAGCTCACATGTGGAGTACTGAGGGATACAGCTGGCAGCTCTAGATATATGTGCTTACTTTGCATTGTTTTGGTCTAATTAAATCATGTGGTTAGAACCTCAAAATGACCATTGTGTTATCGTCATTGAATGTTGTGTCTTTCCTTATATATGCAGGAAGAAGTTTGCAGTTGTGTTTACGTGTATATCTATATGCACACATATAAAATTTGTGGGTTGGTCTGAAATCTGAAGTTGTTAACAGATCTCCTTCCCACATCCAGCTAGAGCTATGCGCCACTCCACTCCCTTTTGTCAGCATATCTCCCAGTTTTCACATCATAGGTACTGCTTTATCTCACTGAAAGATAAGTTGCAGCAAGGAGACCTTACCTTTTGACCTGTGATAGTAATATAAGGTGTTATTAAAAAAAAAAAAAGAAAAAAATAAACCCCAAACAAAAAACCACCAAAACCCCACAAGTTGTAAAATTCACCAAGGAACTCTGATAAGATAGAAATTATTTTTTTCCAAGTAATGTGAAGACAAACAAATAAAATCGAAATATAGAATGTATTGATTTCTTTTATAAGTAAACTGTTTTGATTTATTTAAGCTCTAGACTTTAATCACTGTGGGTTATATGTTTGATCTGAGGTGTTACCACTTTGAACTAACCGCAGGCTGAGAATGTTAACAGGGTGCCAGCTCAAAGCTCTACTCTAAAAGTCACAATTTGTATTTTAAATTGGAAATTTGCTGTCCAGCAGAAGGGTAGCTCTGCTTTCTCTGCCTCTGTGAAGGCCCTGGGAACTCGGGCTAGTGACTGCCCCTGGGAACGGGCCAGGAGTGTGTGGGTCAGCAACTACGGCAGCGAGGAGACTCTCCCTGTCCCAAGCCTGACTCTCCTGGGCATCCACCCTCCTCTTTGTTCCTGGCCTGTCTCCTGGCACTATTGTCTTGGCCCTGCATCGTCCCTGATGCACTCCCTTTGCCCACTGCCAACTGAGGATGCTTGCTGATCTTCTTGTCAAGGGTTTTTTTCCCAGTATCCTTGTGAGGGAAGGAAATTTTTATTAACATTAAGCATAGAGGCACGAGTTGGCAGGATGTGGGGTTTAGTTGTTTGTTCTGGGTATCACAGATGATGAGAAAAAATGCCTGAAGTCCTTGCTTCCAAAATCTGAATGCATACTCAGACAAGACCACCTTTCCTCTGTGCTGGACTGAAAACTCACTGCTCTTATCTTGAGAGTAACACTTCAAAACTCATTTAAGGCAGCACTGATAGGCAGCTTTTTCTGGCTTCCAACATCAGGTACATTTAAGCAAAAGGAATCAACAGCAAGAAAACATTTGTGAAAGTAACACCTGGCTCATCAGGAACAAGCAGTGTCATCCTTATGTTGAATTACATCCACTGGGACTTGCATTACCTTTTTCTGTTTTATGGTCTCTTATGAGAAATGATTACTCCTCCTATTTTGTGCTGTTTGGCAGGTAAGTGTTTAGATTCTGTGCAAGAATGATTTTCTGGCCACTAAACTCATTTGCTTTATTGTGCATGTAAGGCACACTAATATGCCAGCAAAGGGAACCCTGGTAACATTTAGACAAAGATTAAGTCGTTAAACAATTTAATACTTCAAATATAGAACTGTTGGGTGTATAACTCATCTTGATTGAACTCTTTAGGTACAACTCAGCCCTTCAGGTAGTTCACCTTGCTGCATCAGAAAAATAAGCCTCATAGTGTTGACTATCTTTCTTGAAAAAAATCTACCTCTAGGAGATATAGGAGCAATGAAAGTATCCTACTTTGTATATTGCATAGTCTTCTATTCTAATAACGTGTGCCGTAAGAACCGTGTGTGCCAGTTCTGTAGGAATGCCTGTGGAGAGTTTGCCTCTTAGATATTTTCTCTAACATTTTAGCAAAACTGGAAAAAAATTGTGGAGGCCTTTTGTTCTCTTCATAATGCCGCCTTTGGCTTTTTCCTGCTCTTGGCTTCCCAGTTTAAATTAGTGCTCAAACACCTTAGAAAATGTTAAGGGATGCAAAGTGTAAATAGTTTGGTCCGCCCCGCCCCCATCTCTTTCCACTGGCTCACATGTCCAACAGCAGGGCAGAATGACTCTTCTCTGAAGCTTGCAACCTTTTTGGAATATTCTAGAGCTAAAACCGGTTGCCATAAACATCTCTAAGAACTGGGCTGCCGCAGGGCTACTAGAATACATGAACAAGTTTGTGGAGCCTGAGGGATGTGCATTTTTGTTTTATATTAGGAGAAAATTTTCTCTGTTCAAGGAGACATTTCAGGAAAATCTGCACAGACTACAGCAGGAAAACAAATTGCACAAATTGCATGTACAGTATTTGAAGGCACACTCCTAATTAACCTCCACAGTTAATATGTTATTCTATTAGTGTAATTATTGATGTTATTGAAGAGAAAGTCCTTTGATTTTATAGAAGCTGTAATAAACATTTTTCTTCTCTTGAACTGTTGCCCAGATGCATCTTCTTACTGCTTTCCTTTTTTGAAGATCTGTGCTAAAGGAAGAAAGAAAAGAAGGTTAATATACACTAAAATCTTCAACTGTAGATTTATTTGACTTTTTTTTATTATGTGACTACAAAAAACTCTTTCTGGCTATTTCTTATTGTAGTATTTGCTCATATTTAGCATAATGGATTTTCTTCTGCAAGAACTTCAGTTTCTGGAAAAAATCAAACTAGAGAATTTTCTGCTTTCTTGGCAGCTAAGATGCAAAATGGGAAATGTTGGTGTGACTGACTATGAATGGATTGATGAAGAGTAGGTTGCTGCTTTCACCTTGCTGCCTAGAGAAGCAAGGTACTTACTTGTTACCATCTATTCTCATTTTAAAGGCATATTTAAGTGGCAAAGTGTGAAAAAGACAAAGTAGTTGTTTATGGTCTCTTTAGATGTTACATAAGTCTTCAAATGGTACTTCCAATCTTCCTTCCATCTTGGTAAGCCTCCCATGCTTAGGAACATGCTGCTTTTTAAATGATGGAGGTCACAATATAAATGTCAATCTTGCACATTTTCCCTATTTCAGTTCTCCATCCTATACCTTTGTTCAGTCAAGGCCCTATTAAGCTCATGCATTAAGCTAGAAAATTGGGTTTTTTGCTTAATATTATCTTCATTCTTTTATTCTATTAAAAACAAAGGATAAAAAATTCTTTTTGTAATAAAATGCTCAACTGTGATAAAACAGTATGCAGTTGCCAGGTTCGCTGTAGTGTGTTATTTTGGGGTGAACATAGAAAATCGGGTATGAATAAAATACAGGTTTGTCTGTCACTTGTACTTTGAGAAGCTGTGTGAAACACTTCACAACAGGTGTATTTAGTTTTACAGATACCTGGAGTTACGGTAAAGCAGTACGGGACACATACAGAACTGGTTGTTTTCTGCCATATCTTTTCTTCCTGATCCTCCCTGATAGCTTCTTAGGTCTCTAGCACCTGTGCAGTTAGACAAGCATCCCTGCTAGCCCTTTTAGCCTCTGCAGAGACTTCCACCTATATTTGCCCACTCTCTTGGTTCCTGGTTTAAAGTCTTGTAAATTCTTCTGTGGATCAACAAAAGGAAGGGGACAGAGAACCTCAATGCACCAGTCTCTTACCTACAACTTGTGTAAGCTATTACTAATATTGTCATAAAACTGATACACTTTGAGAAGTCAGAAGTCCAGAAATATATATGTCACAGGGTCATTAAAATCTCATTTACATCTTTTTCCTGCTCAGATTTAGTCTAGACGAATGGAAAGAGACTAAGTTTAAGAGCCTCTTCTCCTTCCTCCAAACCAAGTCAAACCTAAGCTTCAAAAAAAATCATTCAAGGGAAAACAATTTGAATAGTCATTATGATATTAAGTTGCCGTTATATTCTCATGTTGGAATCCCCTATGCCATTAAAATAGTGAACAGTGGAAAGGCAGGGTGTGATTCCATTTTGACATAGGATTGCCTTTTAGTACTAGTTCAACCCAAAGTGGGTACGTGTACATGGTGGTACTTCTATTAAAGTAGCCAGAGCTAGGCCAGCTGATGCTTTTTAAACAGATTTATGCTGATAGAAGAAGTTGATACTTAGCATGTGATAAGTTTCAGAGTGGCATAGGTGATACAGGACTGGTTCTAAAATTTTGAGACAAAAGTTCCTACCTGAAATGAGAATTCTTCTGCCAGTATTTTTACTTGTATTTATCAACTATAAACACAGGCTCTGTCTACGTTGGCATGAGCGGTATTCTGAGAAGAGAGCATGAATATTGTATTCTGGCATGTGTCAGTAGTTCTGGGGCTAATATATGTGCTAAAGAAAAAAGTAGTGTAGAAAACTCAACAGCACAAAAACCATTCTTTTCAAGGACAAAGATCAATTCATTGCTCCTCTTAAAGACAAAACTACAAAAAAGTTGAGCATTCCTGTGTTTATACAGACATAACTTATCAGTGTTTATACATGAAATCCCAGGTATTAGTCACAACGTTATTCAGCAGCTGCAAACTGAAGAGTCTTGATAGTAACATCAGTGTGATCAAATGTGTGTAGAAGAACCCCAAGGCTATTGATTTCTACAGTCACACCTCCATCTGCTATCCTGTTGTTGCTTCACACCCTCCCTCGCATTTGTGTATTCTGCACAGCACCTTCTGGAGGGCAGTGTTTGAGGGACATGTGCGTTAATTCTTCAGAAAGAAGGATCCTAATCAAGATCCTTGATTACTGCCACAGTAGAAATAAAATGAAAATAATTACAAATTACTTCTGCTGGGCTAAGGTGTTGTATTAAATAACACATGGTTAGAAGTTTTTTAGATAGTAGTGTGGTAAAACTGATTTATCTCTTGATTTGGAACTAGAAAAATAAATGGTTTCATATGTGAACCATTTTGAATTAAAAACACAGTAGTTTAAACTGTTCTATTTGTATCTGTATAACTGGTACAGATCTAATATTGCATCTATGGTTTTGAGGGGACAAATGATAGTATAAATGAAATGTCAGTAAATAATGTGGTCAACAGTACATATTCTGAGTATAATGCAGTGTACTCTTTAGGTGTGCCCACGAAATGAGAGGAACGCATATGTTTTTGTACTACAAATGCTAATAAGGTAAGATGTTACTTAAGGCGATATGAACTCAGTATTGCATTAGAGCCCCTCAATGGGAAATCAAAATCACATCCTATTAGTGTGAAATATGATCTTCTGTTACTGTCTTTTAGCTGGTTAAACCTTCTCTTTAGCAGGATCTGTTGCACTGATGTAAACCTCATGTTTCCCCCTGGAATTCCTGAACATTGTGTAGCATTAAGGTCTAATAGCATACACTGCTACTTTGCTCTTGCTGAGCACAAGACAATGTTTTTATTAACATCTATTTGACTTGCAGAGACTTTTTACGGTAAAAAGTTCACTTGGTGCAAGTGAACAGTGCCGCTCTTCTCAATGCAGCCCACATCACTGGGTTCCCATGATCAGACATGGGTCATATTCACCTCTGGTGCAACTCTGCAGCTATATCTGGGATGAGTTTGGACCTTCGTGAGCATGCAGAAAGATGTTGTTAGCATCCACAAAGGCATTTAGGACTCAAAATGTTCCATTCCAAGCTGCTAAAAACTAATGGGGGGCTGCAGGGAGAGAGCGTTCAGATTGTTGCTCAACAAAACATGCCTTGGGTTATTTTTCCTAAATTTTTCTTCTTCACCCACCAGCAGTTAACAGGAAACACTAATCATGATTTGTAAATAGCTGGCTAAAGTTAAAGCTTCTAAAATGTCTACTGTAAACTCTGGCTGCTGCCGCAAAAGTGAATACTGCATGGATTTTCCTTTAAAGAATCCTTTCCTGATACCTTTTGTTTTTATTTAGGTAATGATGAAGCTGGAAAAATCACACTTTCTCTGTCAAACTCCTTTACTGTTTATGTTAATGTTTTTTGTTCTGTGTTCTGAATAAAGGCAAACACAGTTTGGCTATTCTAAGATTTTTTTTTTGTGCTTACTTGTGTCACTGGTGAAATGCACACAGAATAAGAAGTATGCTTAAATGCTTCAACAGAGCCACCATATTTGCTGGTGTTTTAAAAGCATGTTGCAACCTCTTTCTCTGGGGTAAATAGCTGTGCTGAGTTCTGATGAAATTGTGTGTCCATGATGCTTTGTATTTTAAGTCAGCCTCGTGAATGTTTATTTTCTGGTGAATTGATTTAAGATCATCTTTATGACCCTATTCTTCTGTGGATTAAAAGTATATACCTGAATAGGTAGCCTAGCTCAGCTGGTGTCTTGTATCCTGTAAAGCTGTAGGTGAAGTAATGGTGTATTTGAGCCTGTTAGAGGCAGGGTAATTTAAATTATGTCTATATAATACATTCTTTTGCTGAAATTCTTTTTGTGCAGAGACTGAATATTTGTTTTATATTAGTAGCAGCTGAACAAACCTTATGTTGACCCTTTGCACAGGGATGAACTTTGCCTAAGGAAAAAAAGGTAGTAAAATGTCACAGAAGTGTGGCATGTTCTGCCTACGTCAACTTCACATGGAATGTAGAATCAGAATATGTTCAATCTGTTCTCTGAGGAGGAGGAAAGGAAAAGGTGCTGAAAGAATAAAATGAGATTATAGAACATACCGGTGCTGAAATGGGAATGTGACCCTTATTCTTTTTGCTAAAGATGTATGTAAACGTTAAGCAGCAAACAGGTTTAAAGTGCTCTTTTCTGTCATGTGCAAGCACAATATTTGGTAATTAAAGTGCAGTGAAAGCAAAAGGGGTGGTGGGTGTTTGACAGGCTTGATAAAAGCCAGTGCTCGTTCCCAGTGACATGAGACTGAGACATGACTTAAGCCAGACAGTGAGTAGACCTTATGACTATCTTCTGCACATGACATTTGCTATTGCCCAGAATCTCTCTAATGGGTTTGGTACTCACAAATTGATTTTTTTTTAACTTGCCCTCTTTTCCCCACAACTTCTATATTAATCCTACTATCCCTATAAAACACATATCCATATTTAGAAAAATTAATACCAAAGTCAGTCTCTTGATTATTTTTATGTATTACCATAATTTGTTTTAATTGTATTGTTGGCATGAAAAGAAGATCCATTCAACTAGGAATACCCAACTTGACATAAAAGCTACTAAAACTCATTAATCCTTTCAGTTATTTTTAAAGCAAGCACCAGAAGGAACTACAATCGATACCAAAGGTCACTTTACATTAAAAATATTCTAATGAGCTTAAAAATTCCAGCATTTATCTATTATGCAGTTATTGCCGATGAAACGTAGGACAGAAGCCCATAATAAATTTGCATGAGCAGCTTATAATACTCCTCTGGTATTGATGGGATGTTCAAGATGCACAAACTATTAGACAGATACCAACAGAATGTAACAAATACAGAGATAGTGCTCATTAATACACTCTTAATGCATAGTACTATTGAAATAAAACTGCAGATCAATGCTATTACTGTTCAGTAGAGACATCTTTGTGAAACAAGTAATTAAGCAATGTCACTGGCAAAAATAATAAAGGTGGTGTGAACAGATAGGAAGGTTAGGCAAGGGGAAGGTGCTGTCAGGTGCTGCTGGGCTGCAGCAGCATGAAACTTCTGTTTTCTCTTAAGAAACCTAAGCTAAGAGCATCCTATAACATCCTGGCATTTTTTCTTTCTTTAGCTTGCCTCCTTTCCCAAATGTGCGGTACAAACGAAATGTTTTTACAGCTATGGTTAAATGTAACAGGACCTTTCAGGAAGGTGGAGAGAGCAAACTAAAAACATGACTTAATTATCTATTTAAAAAACTGGGCCTTATCTTACACTTTGTCTAACGTTGCACTTGTGTTGAGCTCCATTTCAGTTCTGCATTGCAGGTGCAGATCCCAGGCTGATCCATTGTCATGCATACAGGAAGCAGCATCAGAGCTCAAGCTCATACATTTTGGGTAGAAGTAGTATAAGCTTCTATCACTCGTGCTCAGAAGTGATTGTTTACTAGTGGCAAACCCAGTGGTAGCATGACTTAGTTTCCCAAGCCTTTGGGGGAAGAACAATTCGTAATTGAACATAGGATTAGTATAAAATTCTATCTGAGAGATGACTTTCTCTAGTTAATGGCTGCATTAATTTTTCAAAATGTTCATGTGCATAACTCTAACGTATGCCTTCCTCTCTTGGAGGTACGTTTCAGAAAATTATTAACTAAACTGGCTGGCATCTTGAGTTGCTAAACTTCAAGAATTGTGGGAGTATTAGCATTTTTCCTTGTACAAATATAAATTAGATGTTGGATGCTATTGTCTCCAGAATAATTAGGCTTTTGCTGTCAAAACTTCAGTGCAGTCCGGAATGTCCAATAACTGAGGGCTATGTTCCTTCAAAATAACTTAAAGGTAAAGACGGAAATTCTAGGTAGGCTTTCAGGTAGAGCTGCCTATAGTAGTAGATTTTGTACTTTTCTATTTTATCTGCGGCTAGGAGGTTGAGTTGTGGTTAAGAATTTAGTACCTTTTACTGTATGCATTTGGGCACTTGAATTGATTTTTAGTGCTGGTATTTGAGCTACCGTTCAGTTTTTACTTGATATTGTTGGATAAAATATTTAAAACAAATTTTCCTCATGTCAAGCGGTAATATCTTGGCTGCACAACTGGTGCACTGCTAGGAAAGGTGTGGGGTGTTTTACCTCAGGGTAGCTATCACGCATTAGTTATTCTGAGTCAAAGTTCTGACAGGCTATGGCATGTTACTTGCACCACAACATAAATAGATAAGATTGTCCACAGGTGTGGAGCAGAGTGAAGACACGGTCTGTAACAAGTTTCACTGACCCAGAGGGCAGTGCGACATGCACAGCGAAGACAATGCACCAAACTGCAGGGACAAAAGGAGGAGAGACAAAGCAAGGGAGATAGCCACTAGTACACTTCTGGGGCTCAGATGACCGTGAGGATGATGAAAGTGATGATTGTGATGATTTCAATTCACGTTAAGTAGCTATGCATGAGGGGGGAAAAAAAGATCATTTAGCAGTCCACCTCTTTCAAAACATGTGTTAAGATCTAGGGCTTCCAAATAAGGGAAATTCTCTTCTGTCTTAAGAACAGTGTGAGCAACACTTTCCTTTAAGGAAGCTCCTAAGATTCCTGACAGCAGGGTAGAGCTTGAAAGTAGGACCTGGATACATTCAAGAAGTGGAATCTTATCAACGGACGTATGAGAGGAACTGAAGGTATCTTTTAGAAAAAAAAAAAATCTTCATGAACTTTAAATTGATTACGAGACTGTAGGGATTGTGGATAGTGGTTCATGGTTTTGATGTACCTGCAGTTGACATTTGCATCCTTGCACAGAAGATGCTAATTATTTTTATTGAAGTTTCTGCTGGTAGTTCAATTTGGAGATGTGCAGCCAAGACTGTATGCTTGAGCATATTTTCTTTTTGGTCTTAGTATCTGCAGGCAAATAGAAAGAAACATAGAGCAAAGCAGTGGTGTGCGAGCATTGCACTATGTGGCAGCATCAGACTTCTTAAACTCAGCACCTTCAGCTTTTCTTGCGTCCTTGCTGTCTATTACTGTCCCAGATCTTACATTGTCTTGAGAGAAAACCAACCATACATTAACCTCAGCAGCAGCCGGTACAAATTCTGATTCTCCTATTAGGCAGACGTTTCCAAACAAAGCTCACAGCTTCACCTAATTCTCCCTTTCAGAATGCCTCTTTTTAAAAGTATGTTATGTTTGCTTGTTTCCCAATTTCCACGTAGTCAGCATTTGTAAATAATGTTACTCGTTGTTGACTCTCGTCACTAAAGGAAAAAAAAATATTGGAGGTTTCATTAGAAGAACAGGCTTTTGCAGCCCTAAGCAGAGAAGCTGTCCTGGGGCCAGTTCAAGGCTTAGACCGTACAGGCCCCAAGCTCTAGGAACACTAAATAATCTTAAAATTTTAACTTTTCTTTAAAATAAATCCTTTCTTGTTATTCCTGGAATTTGATGCAACCTTTATAAATATCACTCAACTGTGCAGTAGTGAAATCTCTTCGGGTTTTTAAGGCAACGTGACCACAAAAAAGATGCTGAGGGGTCTGAATTGCTTCGTGCATCTGTGATTGCAGGCCACCCAGCCCTTGGCATTGGTCGACATAGCTGATGTGTCGTATGCTCAGCTGAGTTTTTATGGCAGTCAGAAGCTGGATGCGTATCAGTCTCTTCTCCAATTAAATCAGCTGCTCCTAGAACTACACGTGAGGAAGGCATGATTTGATATATTTACTACTTTGCTTTAATCCTGGCTCAGTTTAGGTTCTGACATGAAGTGCAAGCCATGGTGCAGACTAGAATTGCACCCTGTGAAAAGTGGACGACAACAGCATGATCCTGTTATCCTACAAAGTATCACATTCTGCTAGGTTATCTTCCTTCTTCCAAGCAGCAGGGTATGTTAACTTGGAAATGAGGTGACCAAGACAGCATTCTAACAGCGTTGTATCTTTTTCTGGTATTAAAGCTGGTTTTAGTACCTTTTCATGGCAGTGTGTCTACAGCACTGTATCTATTTGACATGATCACATAGAAGCTGCTTTATTTTTCAAGCCTGTTCTTCTGTCCAGGACATTGTGAGATTCATATATAGCTCTTCCATTTTAGCCTATGTTACTTACTGCATGCTCAAGACAGGTGAATGATTGGATTTGCCAGTCTCAATGATACTTGTTTCTTCCCTATCCTAAGAATAGACTACAGACCAAAAGGCACATACTCAGTTCTGCCAGACCTTCAGGGCAGCTTCTCTGGTGTTCAGTAGCAGAAAATGAAAATGTTTCACCTAACTTGGATGGGCACACACAATGGGGATTAGAGATAAGTCAGTATGTGAAGAAGTTTATTAATTCTTCCTATTGGAGACAATGATTATGAGACCAGAAGTGCCTGCCTTTGACAACCGAGAAATTCTCAACAACTGGGTTAGGTTAGACATCTTGCTTTTAAATGGCTAAAGCTAAATGAGCTGTGTCTTGCCCTAGGTGCCCAACCTTATTGCAGTTCTGGGTAGACACTTTCTTTTAAATGCCAAATTTGGAAATGAAGACTCAAGCTTCCATGAGGTACTCTTGACAGCATTTTTCTCTTTTGTTAATATTAAACACAGATAATCCTAAATTAGCCTTCTGAGCCTGCTCTCACGGAGCACTTCAACATACTTCTAATTTTTTCGTTCCTATAGCATGTTGTATTTCCTGTGAAAGGAGAAATAATATGTAAGTTTCTGTTGTATATTATACTGGCTTTAGAAAGAAACAGGATTTGCACAGGTGTTACTGCCTGGTAGAACACGCATGCACACACACATACACATATTTGAAAACTAAGAGTCAAAGTTTCTGTGCTGAGGTGCACGTGACTTAAATTCTTGGCTAATTAGCTACATAGAATTGGGTAAAACACAGTGAGATTTCTTTCACAAACCCTTTTCTGTGGTGCATATCTTGCTTAACTGGTAAGCACTTAACCAGGATGGCTGCACCACTGGGACATCTCCCAGGAAACCAATTTAGCCTAATGATAGTGAATGACAATGACTGCTATTTAATTGGGATATTATTAGCCAAAATTCAGTTTATATGAAAAGTAGTTGGCCAGTGTGGTGAGGTTAAGTAGTGTTTAACCAAGTGTTAAATAGGCCTACAGGCCTAAGCTCTCCTCGCTGAAGAGGAAGTAGCTGGGTTTATTTAACACATTAAAAAATTTGAAGTGGATATTATTTCAACTTGTTATGCTGTCAATATATGACAGCATAACGCATGCGTTCGTTTTTTAGAAAGCAGATTTTAAGTGGGGCAGTTGTACATCTACAGGAGAACCTGCAGCCTGAGAATGGCCTGCACTGCGCAGCAGCTTTGAGTTCTCATCACTCTTCAGCTCTCCCTCAATGGCTCTTGGCATCCTCTTAGGGAGGACAAATTTTAACATGTTCTTTACACCCTAGGGAAGCTGCAGCTTAGAACTGGTAGCAAGTGGTATTATCCCAGCACGGCTGAATAGAGATCCAGGCTGGTTCTGTACTTGGAGGAATACACAGATTAACAGAGAGTTGCAGGCTGTAATTGGATGATCCAGCCAGTGGCACTGTCTTAAACAGGTGTCCAAGAGGCTGTTAGCTGCGTGACAGGAGCAGGGTGCAGTCCCCAAGACAGGGTACAAACTTAGTTTGGGAATTTACTAGTTATTAATGGTAAGTGCAGAAGATCTAGATGAAGCGTACTGTTTTCTGGTTGAATATATTCTATATTAGTTTGACTCTGTAAAACAGATGGGAGTCTTCTACGTTACCTCCAGTGACTATCGCATAAAATACTGGACCTGTGCTTGGAGGTCCCTGATGCCTGCCCCCGTTAATGTTGGCTTAACTATTCTTTGTTCTGGTTTTCCAACCATAATTTTCTAACACCACAGTTCTCACCTTTCGTTTTCTTTTCCACTTGAAAAAAAAATTTCCAAACTTCCACCATCCACTATGCTGCCCCCACAGTGGAGCAATAAAGGCACATTCCTTCTGCTTCATTCATATTTTGGCCTCGAGGCTTTTAATTCTTAAATTCAGGTTCTGAAGCAGTTCTTATTTAAGCATTAACATTGGATCATGCTAACATTTCTGCCCCATTAAATCAAACACTTCTATTAATGCAAATAGTGTCATTAGTTAGTGGAGCATTTGTTTTATCCCTTCTTTCCTTGCTGATGCCCGGGATACGGGGACCCTTTCCCAGTGCTACGTAGCTGTGATTTAGGTGTGCAGTCCACTTGCACCCCTTGAGTCTGTTCCCTTGGGGGAGAGTGCCTGGCACCCTTCCAGCCCTCCCTGCTAAAGGAGGCCTTCATAGGGAAAGAAACAGCCCTCCACATTGGAAAAACACAGCGGGGAGCTGCTCACCATGGCGGTCACCCAACAGGACATGTCTGTGAGGTGTCCCATGTGTCCAGGTGTCCTGCAGAGCCCTCTGAAGTGGGCATCTGTTTCAGGATTATCCACACCTCCAGAGGACTAGACTGTAATGTGGCAGGTCTTTTCCAGTCCTATGTTTCTATGAAAATTCAGCCAAGTTATAGAGTAGCTAAGAAAATGTGGGGATCCCATGGTCTGGACTAACCCGATTTCCCCTCTGGGGGAATTTTGGTGCAACTGCACTTTGGTGCAGCTTTTCCCAATCAGCAAGTCGCCTACTTTTGCAGGAAATGGCAAGTCTGTTATTTCTGACACTTTAAGAAACTGAATCTTGGAGACAGTCTGATTACAATTGACTTCATGCATGCAGTTTTAAAATTATATGATAGGGTATAATTAACAGTGAAAGATATTCCAATATCCAATTCTGTTACTCAAGAAAAATTTCCTGTTACCCAGCTTATTTTCAAGGTCTCTCTCCCTAGAAAACTGTGAAAATGTGGCATAAAATTTTTTTATAGCAAAACCACAAACTTAAAATTTCAAGCTAAAAATTTTTCTGGTGGTTTTTGTTTTTTTAAACAAAACACAACACCTATACAAATCTAGCTTAAAGTCCAGAAGGTACAAAATCTACATCTGTGTCAACTTCCGCACAAACTGACCACTTAATTTTAACAAAAAGCCAGATGAAGCCCCATTTTCAAGTCTTCTAGAAAGCAACCTTAATTACAGGGATCCTACAAAGGTGTTTTAGTTAATACAGAGCTAAGTTTCCAAGCTTTGGTGCTTTCTGATTTCTACTGTCTACTATTGGCAAGGCTAATTTGGTCCTGTTTTGCTCCATCATGTTGGTCCGTCAGAACAGATGTTTCCTATTTAATTGATAGATACAATAAATATAATTAAGATGCACTTTTTTGCTATTTAATTTCTGGAATAATGGCATTACCATTGGAATAAAATAATACTGAAGAAGTGTAAGTGGATAAGGATCTGCTCCTAAAGTACTCATTATAACACAAGATCGTATCTGAGTAAGGAGGACATAAATGTAAAGCTCTATCCACAATGGTTAGATAAAGAGTGGTTAAATGTAAAAGCAAGTCCCAAGATCACTTCATGATTTTTGAACAGCACCTTAGCATTTGAGTTGTGCGTGTTTGTATACAAAAATGGCTACCCAAGTCCTAAAGTTCTGATTGTGCATCTCTGCTGTTGTAATTCTTCCATTTTTATAAACGAATTAAAGATTTATCAGACTAGCAGCAGACTGAAAGATTTCATTATTCAGGGCCTTTCCCTGAGCAGTAAGGGAGATGAGTATTGCTTATGTGGATGTGTCCCAGTTCAAAGGTAGGTGAAAATACCATAAAGGAAGAACTAGATGAACATGAAGACTGTATTAATGGCAATGAAATTGTAAGTCAGTTGTATAAAATGCAAATTCATGCCCTTTGAAAGTAACAATAAGGATTTCTGCTCTAAGTGTGAAGCTCATCAGCTGGAAGTGGCTGAGGGAGGGGAGGACTTTGTGTACTCTTTCATGGAATGACTATCAGGCACTAATGAGACAGAGCCATAAAAGAGATAAATGTGATCCTTCAGGATGCATCAAAAGATTTTTTTTTTTCCCCAAATGAGAAAAGGAAATATTGATGCTATTGTGCAAAGTACTGTAGTGACACTCCTTGGAAAAGCTGACTGCAATTCTGCTTACCAAGAATTGTTTCAGAAGATGAGTTCACATGGGAACAGATAAAGAAAAGGTCTGGTAGTGTGAACAGCAGGGCTTGTCATGGAAAAGAGGCTAAAAATGTGCAAGTGTTTGACCTCTGCGTTTGTAGAAAGTGATTGCTTTTTCAGCTTTTGTTTTGCTCTGCTGGGAAGAAAAAGAGCTATTTAAATTCAGAACAAATGGGTGCTCTGGTAAAGGATAGATGTTTGGCTGAGAAGCAACTCGTAGTTAAGAGGTTCTCCAGCAGCTTTCCAGTAAGTGCGATGGGGGTCCACGGGCTCTAATTGGCTTTAAAAATAGAGCTGGATCAGTTTGAGTGTAATAAGGCAAGGTGGTTGTGGTCATGAAGACAAGGTGATGCTAGAACCATGGGATGCTTCAGCAGGAATGAGTATTTGGCAATTCTCAATGCCTTCAAGAGTGGTAACTCCACAGGGAAAGAGACCTGACTGTCCACGCGCCCTTGTTCCCCTCCAGCTGGGCCACTTGGCACAGCAGAGGCATCCCGAGAGCCACCAGTCGCTGAAAAAAGGCAATCCCACTCCTGTCCTCTGGCTCTTTCCCTTGTGCCGGTGTAGATGCTTGTGTAGTCCCACAATAAGCTCCATTTAAGGGGCTAAACTGGAAGACAGTTATGCCTGTAAGAAAAGTGTGTTTGGGGCAAGAGCATTTGCTGCATGGCTGATTCACATCCATGAATCCTCTCATTATGCTGAAAAGCGTTGTTGATGCAGGGGGTGCATGTTAGAGTGTGTAGTGAAGAGGGAGACAGGCCTGAGCTGTTAGGCCGTCTTTCTTCAGTGTTTTCTGCTTAAAAGACGCTCTTAATTCCATCTGTACAAGCTTCCTAGGAAAATAGCAAGCTGAAGTATCTACCTCTTCCTACCCCCTTTTCCCCATTCACACATTTTTCTTCTAATAGCAACACAAGCTCAAAATTCAAGGATAGATCTCAAAGCTGTTAATGCTGGTCCAGGGGAGGGACCTGCTGTTAGTGTTTCTTGGTGGCTACTACACCCGCAGCAGGTGGCCATGGTGAATCTGACTCTGCAGTCTTCTTTGCAGAGATCAATTTTTAACCAATTCTGGTGGCTCTTAAAGTATTGTAGAGTGATGTTTTCAATATCTTAACTATTACATTAAATTTAGGTTGTTTATCTGCAACTGTGATTGCACAAGTGAGGTATTAGATTAGATTTTATGGATTCTGATACACAGCTTTTACTGGTTGAGCAGAAGTGCCAGTAATGTAACTTGCAAGAACAGCAATAAAGAAATCTTTCAAAACATCCTCATATATTGGGAAATGTGTGCCATTTATTCTCTCTCTTCTGAGCAAGAGAGAGAATAAATGAAAGTTGTGGGGTTGACCATAAAAGGTACTGAATTCCTCCTGAGAGGCAATCATTTAGCAATTCTCAGGAGAATATTGGCAACTTATGGAGGTGCAGTTAAAGACAAGGAGAGAAACAGAAACATCATTTGGTGGTCAGTAATAATGGTGTGTTTATTCATAATTACAGGAAGATCTAGAAATGGGCTAAATAAGAAACCACATGAACAAAGAGGCTAAATGGAAGGAATTAATCCAGTAACTATTGAGCTATAAGCGTGACAGATTAAGGGCTTGGAAAAGCTCAAATTAGTTTGGCTTCAGGGTAGCGTTAGGCAATGTTTCAGGTTTAACTTAACAAAACAAAAAAAAAAGAGCTAATCTCAAAAACTTGTTTGGTTTTTTTGTGTTTTATCTTAGATATCTGTTATCTCTTTTTATCCCAAGTGTGTTTCATGTATAATATGTATATTCTATTTACATAATTATATGTATAAAGTTATATATAGAACATATGTGTCTATATATAAATTATGTAATAACAAGAGAACTGCATACTTATAGGCGTTGTTGTACATGCTGGTGTCTGCCTCAGACCAGAGGGCATTTACAACAATCTCCTTAGAGCTGTTCCCCTGCCCGAGATTGCCCTTGCTCAGGTAACACATGTGTACTGCTTTCCTGCCATGCCTCCGTATTTTCACTGTTGTGGGACCCATAGTAATGTGTCTGTAGCTAGTACAGGGTTCACCAATGCCTTCTCCCCAGCTTCCATCTACCTTCTAGCAAGGCCTCAGATTGCAAACCTGAAACATGAATGATGAAAGGTGTTGAGGAGCATGGACGTGGATCTGCAGACAGCCTCTGCTCGAGACGGAGGCTGGTGCCACTGCGAGCGGTGCTACGGCAAAGGGCCTCTGTTTCCCCTGCTCTCACCTCTGTTCCCTGGACAACAGTGGCTCGGGAGGAGGGAATAGTGGAGGTTTGCAGTATCAGAGTACACCTCTATCGCTTCAGATTGAGCCCTTTAGGAGAAAAGTTACAAATTGGGACCAACCACTAGATGGAGACCTGTACATGTAGACTGGGCAGGTATAGTATATCTTAACTTTTCCAAACTCTTCCAGTAAGACTGATATATAATGTTGTCCTGATTATAGCAAAGAGCAAGAGAAAAATCCATAAAATTATGTGCATAGATGCCCTTCTTTCCTATTGAATGATAAAGCTCAGTAACTTAGTGATATGCGTATTGTGCAGTTACAGGAGTTGGCGCAGTGATAAGTATTTTATTAAGTCAAATGTAATGAAAAGCCTAAGGCGGATAACTAATGCAGTGACACTTTGGTAAATGTACTTATTTCCTTCTAATAGCAGAAGTGCTGGGTGTGGGTGGGTTTTTTTCGGAGGTTGGAACATGGTTGGCTTTATTTACAATACAATTAGCAGTATGGCATACCGTTGTAAGGTAACACTTTATAGACTTTGTAAACAAAGTGGTTACAGGAGCACTTAAGGTAGCAAAGTCAAGCACCCAAAAGTTAGGAAATACAAGAATTAAGGCTTGCATGTTAAGAATAAGGAACAAGTTGCAGACTCGTTTCTTGTGGCACTATGGTGTGGTTGCTAGCTGCAGTGCCGCCGTTAATCTGTGCTGTTACTGCCTCATTCAGTGTGCTGCTGGGAAATGCTCACAGGGTGAGCACTCCAATGTTTTATCTCGCCCTAACTGTACGCAGTGTGGCCCCAGCCAGCTCTACTGAACAGGTTGCGTGAAAGCTTCAGAAATCTTTTTGCCTTTTATGCATCCTCTGTGAAATGAATGGATGGCATTATCCCATGTTATAGACAGAAGGGGGAAACACAAGGAGAAGTATCTGCTGAACACAGGTACCTAATATGTCTTTATTTTTAGACAAATAAAAACTCCCAGAGCCATGGAGATACTTTTACCTATGACTGCATTCACACACCTCAGTTGTGAGCCATCCCTCTGATACCCTGGCACCTTATACCAAGTATTTTAAACACTACATCAGATAAGGCAGAAGTTCTATGAAATGCTTCTTCTTGCATCATGTGATGCTGACTTATACTACCTCCTGGTGAAGTTAACTTTGTATGTTTCTCCTTGCCATTGACAGCCTCAGTTTTGTGAAAACTCTGCCACCTTATCTTTCAAAGGATTATGATGCAAGCTGATTAACTCAGTGTAACAGTCATCTTTGTCTAGAAGACAAGTCACTATTGAAATGAGAGTTACATCTGCTTACCAGCTACCTTATACGTCCCAAAATGGATATTACTTGGTGTGCTGGTTTTGGCTGGGATGATTTTCTCCACAGCAGCTACTATGGGGCTGTGTTCTGGATTTGTGCTGGAAACAGCGTTGATAACCCAGGGGTGTTTTCGCTCCTGCTGAGCAGGGCTTGCACAGAGCCAAGGGCTTTTCTGCCCCTCACCCCACCCAGCAGCGAGGGGCTGGAGGGGACACGGCCAGGACAGTGACCCCCCCTGGCCCCAGGGATGTCCCACACCGTATGGCTCATGCTCAGCACATAGAGCTGGGGGGAGGAGGAGGAAGGGGGGGACGTTGGGAGCGATGGCGTTTGTCTTCCCAAGTCGCCGTTATACGTGATGGAGCCCTGCTTTCCTGGGGATGGCTGAGCACCTGCCTGCCCATGGGAAGGAGGGAATTAATTCCTTGTTTGGCTTTGCTTGTGCCCACGGCTTTTGCTTTCCCTGTTAAACCGCCTTTGTCTCAACCCACGAGTTCTCTCACTTTTTCCCTTCTGATTCTCTCCCCCATCCCACCGGGAGCAGGGAGTGAGCGAGCGGCTGCGTGGGGCCGAGTTGCCGGCTGGGGTTAAACCATGACACTTTGTCTGAAGTAAGAAAGGTTATAATGTCTGGTTTTGCTCTCTAAAATGCAAATATGGGCAGCTCAAGAGGGAGGCAAATTGGAGGATATAGCTGCCTGCCCTAAAGGAGAAATTAGGGGAGAGCAAAAGAAATTTCTTAACTGTATCCATCATCTACTAGCAATAAGTGTTACCTGAAAAAAAATGGGAATTGCTAAGGGAGAGTAATTTGGCTGAATACATTGATTAGGGAGTTTGGAAAGTAATAGTGGAAAGAGGCAAAAGAAATACCTTGAATTACCTTTAAAAAGAGAGTAAACTGGATAATTTAAGGCTTTGAGTTGAAAAGGAAGAATTGAAAATGAGCTACTGAATCTAACATGGGCTCGATGTCTCATCTTATAAAAATAATGGTAACAGAATTACAAGGACAGTGCAAGTTCTGATAACAGGGACATGCTTCTATCTCCTTCAAAAAGGACATTTTGTATAATGCAGTCACCTGTTCTAAACAGCTCACTGAGCCACCCTACCTCTTTATTTTCTTTTCTGAACTCTCTAATTTTGTGGTGAAATAAGAAGACTGATTCTTCTATGAGCCTTTCTCATTAGAGATTGCTCAAATATTCCCTTGCTGTGCGAATGGTGCCAAACTGGAGGTGTTTCTGGTGAAAGGAGGTGTAAAATTTTGATGAGTAGCTTTTTTGTGTGCCTGCCTGGCTTTCTTTTTATGAAGATTCTGCATCACTAAGGTTACTTCTATCATAGGTTTTCTTTCTCTCACTGTGACAAATGTATTTTAATAGCTCTTGATTTCTCTGCTTTGTATGGCTATCATTCTCCACTTATTTGAGGGAGGAGCTTCTCTCTTGAAGAGATAATACTTTTTTGAAAGAGGCTTTCTTATCATGGTTTGGTTAATTGACTTTTCTCATATTGCTTGCAGTATTTTGCAATTACGAACTGCTTTATATGGCTTCTTTCATATACTATATTGAAAAATGTTTTATTATGATTTATACAAATCCAGATTATGAATTCAAAGACAGGTGCACTGTTTATGCAAAGCAATTACCTACTTTCTTTGAAATAGAGCACCTGAACACAGCCAAATGAATGAGGCTGACAGTTTGTGGTACACTGAGTTTGAAGGATTTCATAGTGGTTTGGAGTGAAGTTTGAAGTTCAAGACAAACTGAAGCTTTATGTGCATAATTATGGAAATAATGATGAAATTACGTATAGAGCTCAGATTTCTGATCTTAGAAACTGCAATAAAAATTGGAGATGTTAGAAAAAAGAAGGTATATTTTCCTATACTATGCAATGTGTGGACCTTACATCTATGAATTTCAACCAACTTGCAAAGGAGATGGAGTTAAAGTATAATGCTCTCCAGCTGTACAAAAAGTGTGCGTGCTCTCAGCACGTGCTAGCATGAATCTTCACCTTCTAGGAAATAGCTTAACTATTGCCTGTAAAATATCAGGGCATTTTTCAAGGAAAACCAAGTATATAGTGAAGTTGATAGTGCTGGCAAATAGATTTGCTCATGATGCTTGCTGTCGTCCAGGTGTGGTGCTCCTGTTGCAAAAAGGGGTAATAAGGTCAATAAACCATCTAATGGCATAGAAACGCCATAGGGAAAAAAAAACCTGCAGATTCTACTGGTAATGAACAAACTTTGAAAGATCCTGAGTTTTGGCTTGTCTGTGTCATTAGTGTGGCTTCTGGTTTTGCCCCCCCCCCCCCCATCTCTTCACTATCAAGAATAAAAATCTAGGGAATTACATTCCTTTCAGGACAACACGATATGATACTGCCATCTGGCAGTGGTGACACACCTCCTCTTGAACTTGTACTGTGCATAAAAATATTGTTGGAATTGCTGCTGTGTATAACCCCAGTGTTTCAGACTTTCTTTTGAACTCTCAGAAAGTATACTTGTTAGAGAGAGTCCCTGGGGAACGCATGTAGCTGCAGGGTATGTAGCAAAATTCCTCTTCTGTTTGCACGGTGTCTGGGTACAGGTATTTTGGAAGGTACTGAGAATTTAAGCTCATGTCTGAAAATATCTATGCATGTGAAAGTCTGTGTCCCGAAAAGTCCCTCTGAAGTCCAGAGGGCTGGTCACGAGCAGAAAACCTAATTGTGCTTTCAGCGTCTATTCATCGAGGCCTGAGGTTGTTATGGACTTCTCTGATCCGCTACTTCCCCCACCACCACCCCGTGTTAGGATCATATGACAAGAAAGCAGAACTCTGATGCATTATTTTACTATTAAGCTTAGAATATGACCAACATGTTTTAATAATAGCTTAAAGTTAACTATCGTATTGAATGCTTCTATGATTTTTACCAATTCATTGGATGAATGAAAAATCGGGATGCTAGAAAAGCATTAAGTTAGCATTAGCCTAAAGATTTTTAAACCATTTTAATATTACTATTTCTATGGCTTTTTGAAAGTCCTCAGTTTTAAGGTACTTGTTCGCTCAAAGGATTTGAGGGAAGATTTGAAGCCATTAACTCTATATCGGACTTTGTTTCAGGCTTAATTGATTGTTAAGGGATATTACAGAATAGTCATGCTCTAGGAAGTAATGTGCTAGAAATAATCCTCTCTGAAGAATTGTATGGCTTGATGTACACGGCTGAAGCAGGAAATTGTGACCTTTTATTAAACAGATAAACTTATTTTTCAGGTTTTTTAACTTGTATAGATTTATTTTGGAAGCAGAATCAAGTATCAGCACAAACTGCATTTGGACCTGTATCCCAAGTGCAGAACAACTTCTTGATTAGCTGTTGTTGATATTGTTACAATAAACCAGAAGAGGAGACCTGAACACTACCTGAGCAGCAAGGGGGATGAGCTATTGAGGGTATCGGTGTCCCTGTTCAAGAAAGTATTTATGCTCTTACCATCAAGCAGGTCCTTTGGTCTGACTTTAGCAAAATGCTTTTCTGAATTGTGGCATGCATGGCAAATACTTTTCACTGCATATGTAAAGCTACAGAAGTAGTACGCAGGTCATCGTAAACGGATGGCAATTGAAGTCTTATTGAAGTATACCGTCGTGCCTTCCACGAACCCTGCATTTCACAGAAGGGCCACTGATAAACTGTTTATTTTATTATTATGTTTTTTAGCTCTGATTTCACATATCCTTATCTGCAAAGCTATGCTACCTAGGGCCTTTGAATACAGCTTTTCAGGGAGAGGTAGCTAAAGTATGCAGGTAAAAACGTTTTAAGACACAAGGAATCATTGTGTGTGTCTTTGCATGTTGGATGCTTCTAAAATTTTGTTACCTTGTAATCTGTCTTGAAGAGACATCCTTGGTTTCAGTGGTATCAAACACCTGTTTCTAGCCTTAGTTGCTCATGATTTTGAAACACTACTCGAAGGGGGCCTCCCCCTCCCGATAAAGGCTATGTTTTAGTGAAATTGTGCAGTTGAGAAGGATGGAGGGGGCATTTTTTTTCAGTTATTTATAAAATAAGTGGTATGTTTGGTAGCTGATTAGGGACTGTGAATATGTTGGAGAAAGCAGCAGCAAAATTAGAATGCTAATCAGGGAGCTGATACTCAGTTTATCCCTATGGCTCCTCACTCAGTTTTCTCCCCTACCTACACTTGGATCTCTGGAAGCTTTTTGCTTCTCTTTTATAACACTCATCTCTTTCTTCCCATTTTCCACTACACTTAGCTATCTCTTTTTCTCTATCTCATCCTCTCTGTGTTCTGTTTTTATGTTTTTCTTCATTATAATCATTGGTCTTTCCCTGCCTTTTCATTCTGAATAGCTCAGGACTTCTTGGAAAAGTTAACTTGATATCGGGGGGGGGTTTCTTGACCAGACACCTTGTCTGGAAAGGCTGTCATCTTCTGCCTCATTAGATTTTTTTATATTGTTTCATGACCAGTTACTTGAATCCTGGACCTTGCTAGACGCAGGGCTGTGGGGAAGAAACTCCATTGTTCATGATTTCGACATTCTTCATGTCCAGTGGAAATACAGAATCTTTTTAGGGTAACCCCAGTTTACATTCAGCCAATGACTTTCACCTTCTGGAGTTTTTGTGCTCTTTCAGATCTATTAAATGAACTGAATTAATTGCTGAGACAAGTCCATAACATTCAGTTTGGTGCTCCTCATCAGAGTTTGAAACTGGCAAAATCCTGAGCTCTTGAACTCTGCTGAAGCACGCTCGTCCCCAGGCAGCGAGAGGGACGCGGCTAACAAGGTGCACCAAAGCCCACCCAAGGCAGGGGGAAGCAGGGAAGGGTGAGGCCCTACAACGGTACAGGAGAGAGGGGCAGAGCTGTGTATGGTGGAAAGAGAGAACAGAAGGAGAAGAAAGATTACCTGATATGTTGGCAAGTAAAGAAGGGGGAGAGAATCTGGAAAGGTGGAGAAGGAAGCTGAAGAAATGAGGTCTTGGAGGGGTACAAGGAGGGGGGTAGGCATGTCCAAGGGAGGAGGAGGTGGTATCTCCTGGGAGGACATCCCAGTAAAATGGATTACCAAGTGCTGATCCAGCATGTTATACATGCTCTTAACTTCAAACGTATGAAGTCAGTGCACTTAGAGTAATTGCATTCTAAGTACCCTATTGAATCAGAGGCAAAGTGCGCGACTCCATGTTTAATTTAGCCCTTACGTATGTTTAACTCTTCAGCGGGACTTCTGCGAGCTGTATTTTTTAAAAAGCTTGCAGAATCATGCATGCTTTTGTATGAGAGAAAATTCATCCAAAGTAATTTCATTAGCAGCACAAATGTACAGCATATTTGTTTGTAGAATCGTGCATTTATCTTTTGGTTATTTGACTTGGCCTAATCACTCATTTGTTACACTTTGTCCAGAATACCAGCTCTGTTTTGCTTTGTGCAGTGATAATATATTATCTGATCCAAAGCCTACTCAAGCTAGTGGAAAGACTCATTATTTCCATAGCTTTTAGATCCAACCTGTAATATACACAGAGGCCCAGATGAAAAAGGATAGCTTCTGAATAGCTGCAGCAAAAGAGGCACATTATGCAGGTTTAATACTGGAGTGTCATAAAACTTCAAGAACATGCTTTTTGCCGTTTTTGTAAATTAGAGCTATTTTTATTGCACCTATGGGTTTGTAAAAATGCAGTTATTCTTTCTAATCTTAAAGGAAGAGGTTAGCACTCTCTGAAGTTAGCAAGATCACTATGCTAATTATTCCTTCTGTTATTTCCATTTATAAAGGTCTACATCTTTTTATTGCTACTGTTGCCTCCAGGGTAGTTTTCAGGAACTTATTCCAATTCAGTCTACAGATGTGTTATTGAAATGCATATGAAATGGGCCTGCTCTGACAACAAGTGTCATGCCAGGATGACAGAACTGGATCTGGTTAAGTTTGCTCCCCAAACTTATGACACTTCATAAATGACATTTTCCAGATCGTTACTCTCTATCAAATATGATAGGATCTTTCCAAGACAGAAATTGGAGCTAAACACCCAAACCCAGGAATTTTCAATTACTTACATCCTGTAGGCTCACTTGCATGATCCTACCATTTGTTGCTGGGGTGAGCAGCAGTGGACACAGAGCTAGGAGTTGGGAATTGTCAGTATGGTTCAGGGAATTCAGTAAACCCAACACAGACAAACCGGGAGGCTTGCAACTGCACTTCTGCGTCAATATGCAGCTGCAGAAATCAGTAGGTTGATTTCCAGAGATGCTGAGCAGGGTACTTTTTCTTCCATGATGAAAATAGAAAATGTATCTTGTGAACTAAGCACTCCAGATTTGGAGCAGGGCTCTGGAAGAGGTAAAATCAAAGATGCAGCAGAAAAATTTAGTGAGCTGTACTGGACCGTTCCAATGCACCCCTGTGAGGAGTAGCCTGGTCATAGCTCAACACACAACCTGAATTATGCTTAATATTTTTAACAGCACAGACAAGTTTTTCTAATCTCTTTTGACCTGGGACACCTCAACCCACTGGGGAGTATAAAAGCTAAAAAACAGCAGAAAACCTGATGTGATTTAGTGAAAAAATAAAAACTTGCACTGACCCTCTGGGATGGGCACAAAGTTTTCAGGCCAGTTTGTAAGGGTTAGCCGCGATCTGAAGTCGCTAGAGCAACTTTGCTGTGATTAAAAGGTGGTTTAGAAAAAAAAGCTTTTGAGTCTCAAGCTCTTTTAAGTCCTGTATGCTAGTTGACCGTATATGAGCTTTCAATTACTTGGGCATGTATAGGCCTCAAAAATTGGTGCTAAGTCTATTTCCCTTCAGCCTATTCTTTTATACAGCTTCAGCAAATGTCAGGCAGCTTTTTCCAAGAGCCCAGTGTAACTCATTTTTCTTCTCTGGTGATAATTACCAGAGTTGGTAGGAGTTAGCCTGACCTGTGTGCTCTGCTGTGATTCTATTAGTGAGGTGAGGAATGGAGACTGCAGCAGGAACTCCAGTTGTTTGGTTGCCTACTTAATCGTGGTGACTTCCCAGCTCAAGCATCAGCTGACTCGCTGCTCCCACCCCAATTTGAGCTGCTTCAGCAGTTTCAGTTTATAGTCCAAAAGTCTTACTTTCACCTCTGTGTGCCAAGGGCCATAGGTGACTGCTGCAGGAGTTTGGAGGCGTTTCTGCCATTCTTTGCCAGTTACTTTGCTTATTTCCAGTTCTTGCAGGATAAGTTTCTAAGCATATCAGACAAACACAGAGTATTTCAGTGTCTAGAGTGCTGCGCTGGAAGGGCTGGGTTTATGCTTGATCGCTGACACTGGTCAGATTGTGCGGGTATTTGCCTGTTATCTGTGTGTTTGAGGTATGGTATGGCTTCTCTTTATCGTATTCAGGAAATGCATCTCTGAAGTGGATTGCTGTCAGTTTTTCTTTCATTCCTGGTGTCTCTGTTTTTCTCTTCTGTTGTAAACATTACAGTATATCCTGTCAAAATAGCAATGTATTTTGAGACAGACTGTGTCCTCACAAAATTTTCCATCCTAAATAGTTGGTGGCTGCTGTGTGCTGACTGTTCAGTATTACCAAGTAACAGAGCTAACCTTTATTGTAGAGTCAGGATACCTATATTTGTAAACCATCTACAACAGGTAGCCCTGATATACTTTAATAGGATTTCATCATATTTCTATGAGCAGCTGAAATAAATTTCTTTTAAGAAGTACCATATCACATTAAATGCGGTTATGTGCAGTTATCCCCTGTCGTGAAATAATTCAGTCTCACAAAATGCAAGCTGGGAAGCCACCCCCAGGCATTTTAAGATTCTTTTTTTTTCTTTTCTTCCTAGCCCTGGAAATACTGGAAATAGCAATTTAAACAGAATCCATAGCCTTGTATGACAGTAGTCTGGTACAGGCTTTTTTTTTCAAGCCTGATCCTGTCATCCTTATTAATATCAGAAAAATTTGCTAACTTGGAAGAAGTTTACTTAATTCTTTTCAAGATGTTTTTTGTGAGGACACCTTAACATTTCTTGGCTTATAACAGATTTCTTCTGTGTGTGGTATGAAATATTTTGCATAAGAAGTTTAACTGAATCCTTTAGCAAATATCAGGACTGAATAGCTGAATTAATGTTATTGAGAAGACTATTTTATGGGCACACAAAATTAGCATAATAAGTCTCAATTTCTTATGGACCATTAGGTATTTTCTTATAACTGTCTCATTGAATTGTCAATACTGTGGTCAACAGAAGATTAAATGTAAATGTTTTATATCTTAGAAAACTTAAAGTAGGTAAAAATACATACAAGTGAATCTCTCTGTGCATTCTTTACCTCTGAAAGCACAGAAAATATTCCAGAAGGAAGGGCATGCAGTCCTCTCTTCTCTTCTCCCATCATCCCCAAAACTAGCAAGTTTTAGACCCAGTGATTTGACACCTGGTTCTGAAGGAAGAGCAGACAGGTTCTAATTTTTATTCTAAAGAGGTAAGCCATTGCTAGCTTTGCAGGCTGTCATCTCGTAATATTTCAAAAATAATTTATTTGTAAAATAGCTGATATAAGAGCATTTTTTTCTTAATTATAAGCCTGAAGTGCATTTCAACATGCAACGTGACTGTATGTATTATCTGTTACTGGACCGTGACAAAAAGGTTAGGTCAGAATTGGTGCTATTGGTATGCAAAGATACTTCTGTCTAGAAATACGTTGTTCTAAAGAGTTTGTCACTAGTACGAGCTGCTTATGCTAGAGGTACCGTCACCCTTCCGAGTCCTGCGGAGGCCAGAGAGGCACAGCAGGCTTTCGGCAGGCCCGACTGCTGCTGGCACTGGCGCTACCGCTGCCATCATTCCCGTTGCCAGGGCCCTGCACCCCAGCCTGTGGGATCCCACCTTGTAAGCAGCAAAACGAATATAGTTCACTTCCAACTGTCTGAAACTAATTTTCCAAAATTATTTTGCAAGTACTTAATATGTTTCAAGAAATCTGATTGGGCTTGGGAACTACTCACAAATCATAAAATAGAGTATATTGCAATGAATATTCTGATTAGTTCTATGCAGGAGTTTTTGAAAATGTGAATGGTTCAAAACATTGCTAAAATGGACTCTGGCTACCCTGGGCATAAACTGTTTGTATGTTCAGTAAAACACGGTTTTTCTGCTTCTTTAGTTGTTACTAAGTATGAATTATCATGAGAAGAGGCAAGAAACTCTGGTATGTGAAAGTAAGGGTGCATGCAAATGTTAGACACAAATGTCATCGTGTCTTAGTATTATCTAGATAGCTATTTTCCAACTTATTTCTGTATACGCAGTATATGTCTATCTTAAATTTAAAGAGTATATACAGCCAGTATAGTTTTAAAACTATGTGCTCATATGTATGAAAATATATATAAAATTGGTAAGAAAGTTGTTTTCTATTTCCACAGAACCTTAGTTTTGGTACTCAAAACACTGACATCCTTAATGTCTTTTGGCCTGAATAGGTCTAAAGCCAGTTAATCCATTAGTTCCGGTAAGGGTGCTCAAAAGGTTAAAAACGTACAAAAAGTGTACCCACAAATTAAAAGGTGTAGAAAGATAAGTACGCTATTTTTGCACCTGATTAACCCGTAGTGGAATAGCAACGAAGTGCTTGGAGATACAGGGCCCAATAACTTTGATGAAAACAGAACCATGAAATGTGATTTCAAATAAATCTTTCAAATGAGGATAAACCACTCTGAATACATGTGGCTTAATAGAATATAATTGTTTTAATCGGTGTTTCACATACACTGTCATTAACTACACAGATAATTTCTACCTTGTTTAACAGGATATTAATCCCACAGCTATGCAGCAGTATGTGGAAACTGTGTGGTATCCAAAGGGTAGCGTCGGTTTTCTTTTTCCCCAAAGCCTTACTATGGAGAGAAAATACTTGGATAGTTACCAGTTTAAGAAGTTGCTTTGATTTTATGCGTAGCGGTTTAAGCTGGTGTATCTCAGTACTTCAGCAGTGCTCACATTCACAAAAACACGCTGTCCTTCAGACATCTGAGGCCCATTTCAGAAGCATTTTGCTTTGCCGTTTCACCAGTAGAAATTACTGAAGGACACAAATCTATCTACTTTCCCCTGTACACAGAAAAAGCCTCCCAGGCAGAGGTTTCAGTTCAGCACATTCATTACCTTTTAATTGCTTCTAAATTGCATTGTGACCTGCCACATCAATAGCCGAATCTAACGGAAACTAGCACAATTTGAGCATTGGTGGTGTTAAAAGCTTAACTGGCAGTTGTTTTGCTACTGGACTGCATAAAGGACACTGCATGAAGGACAATGTCATTTTGGGATGTTTTTCAATAACGTATCATTAATGTTGTTTGGAACTGGCTTTAAATATCTGCTTGTTCATATGCCAGAAACGTTTCTTTTGGGCAACGAGCGGCATAGAACCTTGTTAGATCACTATCGGATGGGAATATATATATTCTAAGTTTTACTTCTCACTGACTAAAGGTAAAAGTTTCAATGTCAGCTGTGGCATGTAAGAGCTTCCACGGAAAATGTACTTGGATGCAAAGTCACAACCGAATAAAGCATTTTATTTAAGATTCTAAGCCATGGTATAAAACTCACCCTTGGAGAAAAGATAAGTTTGAATACGCTTTAGGCTGAGCCACAGCAGGCATGATGCCGTATAAGGTAAGCTATCGGACCAACCACTGCGGAAGCTAAGGTATAAAAATCATTGCTCCCCTGGAAGACTTATTCAAAGCTATTTTGCGATCACTTATAGAATGTAACCACACCATCCTACCTACTAAGAATTTCAACCAGCTACCATGTGTTTGCTATTCCTTTGTTTTACTCCTCCACACCACTGAAGAAAAAAAAAAGTCCAATTACCGTGAGCTTAAGTGTGATGTTGCCTCTGTATTGCAAGTGCACGTTTCCTTTCCCTCACCCTTCACGTGTAGTAATGCATTTGTGTAGGGGAAGTGCAGTTGTTACTCCTTTACGGTTTTTTGGAGGATGCTCTTTGGATCTTTTTTTGCTGGAAGAGTGTTTGCTTAATGGTGAAAACAGCACTCTTTTTATAGGGCAGCTTCCGTAGAAATTGCCCTACTTTAGGGATTGTATCTGTTTATAATAGCTTAACACCAATGACTTTTCTCTGCTACAAAGACTGCTGTGGCTTCATTCTGTAAGACATTTTCCACTTTACAGCCAGGCATCATTTGGATTGCTCCACAGGCTGCACCAGTCTGCAGTGTGGGACACTGGAGGGAGACTCAAAGGAAGGTGGTTTGACTCTGTTCCTAGGTGGTTTGTCTGTTGGCTAATACACGCTAATATGTACAAATGTTTAGATCATTCTTGTGCTGTTTTCAAGGTTTGAGGCTGCTGTTTATTGAACTCTTTCATCAGAACAGGCTTTTCCTAAGCGTGCTGGGAATACTAGAAATCCTAGGTGTCCTTGAACTGTGAGATCATCACCCAGCTCCTCCCAGGTTACTGGGTGTTCTCTCCTCTTCTGTGGTACAAGAGACACCTCTGGAGGCAACGAAGTGCTGAAAGTGGTCCATGGAGTAAACTGGCAATGCTGAAAATGAAGAGAAAGAGCAACAGGTTTCTGTGCAGTGATCCTTGGTGGATGGAACTGCCAGAGACCATGGGGGAGGCACATCATTACGTGTTTCCCGCAGGGCAGATGGATACCGCATCCAGATAGAGTTCAAGTCCTCAGGTCATATTCCAGCTTAGCAGCACCACCTTTCAGGTTGTGTTCTTACTTTCGCCTACTCATTTGAACGTAGATGCCCGTTAGGGTACTGAGAGATAAACATGAAGGGTATTGCAGCTGCAAATGTTTCTGCTTTCTTTTGGACTACATCTACCTCAGCTATTACTGAGCCCCAAATGTCTGCAAAGCATTCAGGAAATGTTGCAGATGGGAATCGAATGTTTAGCTGGAAATCATATAGGAGACTATTATTGCCTTTTGTCTAGTTAGAGGCATTAACAAAATTATTAAGCTAATTAGATTTCCATAACAGATTTTCCATCAGCATTTTTCTTTATATGTAATGTAAGTAATCAGCCTACATGGTTATACTCTTCAATTCTGATCTTAAACACACAACATCTATCAAATGTATGAAGCATTACTTCAAAGCTACTTTCAAATTTATCATAAGGATGAGTAAATAGATTATTCACAAGCACTAGCCTGGTTACAGCCAAGTATTAGAAATATTAGCTATATCTATATTTATCAACTGCTTCTCTTTCAAAAGCATTTTGCTTTTTGCTGCATTTAAAAAAAAGAAGCCCACGCTCCTGCTCTGTGCCCCAGAAAGCTTTCCTAGTACAAAAGATCTCTTAGACTAATGCATTTCAATAGAGTTCAATGCAGTATTTCAATGAAAGGTCTATCCCTATTTTTCTCCCCATATGGTAGCTTTCAAATGTTGACAGATGTGATCTACTGCAATGCTCCAGAACTGTCTGATTGAAATCAGAGATAAGTTTTTGCTCTCCTTGAGCACAGCAAAAGTTGACTGACCTCACCAAATAAAAAGCTAAATTCAGAAGCATTTAAAAAAAAAAAAAAAAGAAGATACTAATGTCTTAATTTCAAAAGCTGGATGAGTCACTCCAGGCTCAGGCTTTCACAGGGATTAGTCATTGCACTGTGGGTCTCCACTGTTCTCAATAAGTGCCATGTGATGTTTGAAGCAAGGACTCTGTTGAGCTCACTGCCATACTCTGGCTCTGCCTGCAGGAAGCCAGCTGGATGCAAACGAGCTCAGACTTGAAGCTGCATCTCTCTGACTGCCCTGCATGAGCAGAAGGAATATCTGATTGTCTCTACCTGTTCATTTACGTATGCTCTTGGACCTATTGATTTTTCCAATGAGGCATGGGTCACTAAAGGCAAAGCTTACGAAGCAGAGTTTAGGCACACCACTTGTGCCTAAACACTGGGTAACTATTAGATGTGATAAGCACAGCATAGCTTATAAATCACAACTGTGATATCAAAGTACTCCAGAAAAAAAGTGTTCAGACCTTCTGCTGTCTGAACATTTGTCACATGCAAGAGATTCCATTTCCTTTAAGCCTGCAAGTGTTCTCTGCTGTAGATCCATTCCCTCTTCCATACAATGAAAACTGTTCTTGGTCACTATGCTCTGTCGCCTAAGGCTCTCTGGCTTCTCTATGACCTGAGCAAGCAGCTCAGTATGTGTTAGGCACGGGTTAGTGTTGCAGCTCATGTGCTAAGCCCTCTGTTCCACTCTTGCAGTGCAAAAAAGTGTGAACTTGCCCAGCAGACAGTGCTGCGGAAGGGATTTCCTTGCTGATGCACATCTAACTTGTAGCTAATCCAGGTTTGTTTTGTCCCACTTCTTGGCAAAGGGGCAGGAAAGAGGGAAGCTGCCTTGCAGCGCGAGGGTCATGTGAAGTGGTGTCAGGTCCCCTCGGGCAAGGACAGACCTCCGAGCTCTTTGGTAACAGCTTTATGTTGCACCAGGACAGAGCTGCCTTGCTGATACCTCAAGTTTCTTCAGTCTGAGGCTCAGAGGTGCTCTCACTTAATGTGAGTTATGCTCGTGTTTTACCTTCTGACAGTTGGAGAGGTGACATCCTTTTTCCAAGGTCACACAGGGAGATAAAAGGGACCCTGTGAAGAGAACCCAGATGTCCTGGCTCTCGTTCCTATACTTGTCTCAAACATCTTTTCTGTCTTTGCACCTACACATTTATCTCTTATGCTTCCACGCTGCTGGTGGGTTTTTTGCTGTACTGTGCAAACTGCCAAGCTTTGAAAACAGTGTTGTAGGCAGTGAATGGTTTCCATTTTCTTGCAAGTACTGTGTACATGTAGTATAGCCATATTAACACTGACAAGCTAGCTTTCATGCTTGGTGAATAAACCCTGAAGAGTAGGTCCCAAGTAAAGTTAATATCGGCTATAGAGATATTAACCAGGGGAATAAACTACTACTCTTCTTTTTGTCTTTGTAGAACTGTGAATGTTTAATTTACCCCATAATCTGTTATCAGAAAATATTCATGGAAGAGCTCAAGATATTAAAACAGATGGAAACCTTTTATATTTTTCTTCCCGACTAATATACAGAAATTTTGGTCTCTTTAAAATCTAAAATGGGAACAAGACAATATGTAGACAAGTATTGCATAATGAAATAAGCACACACCAATAAAATAAAGTAACTTCACTATGGAATCCTTCCATCCTCAAATATACATGAAATAATTCTATTTATAACTTCAGCTGAAATGCTATTTAGTGAAAATCTCATACAGGTTGAGAACTAAGTTCTGTGGTGTAAATGGTGTTTAGTGGGAAAAGTGTAAGAAATTACCCTGCATGTGAAGTAAACAGGAAAAAATTATGCCAAAACAGAACAGGAAGAAAATTCTGGATTATGGTCATCACTGATTAACTCTGCTTCATAAAGTTTGTGTTACAGTAGATAAATATTGCACAGTGCTCTGAGCCTGCTTGAAAGTGCTCTATAAAACTATGCCAGATAGCCTTCTGTCCTGGTCCTGGCAAAGTGAGGCTGAATATGTGCTGGTAGCTGAAGTAAGCTCCTGTAATTCTGGGGGTAGCAGCGGTCAAGGTGGATCCCCCATCCTAATTAGAGTAGCCTCGAGGCTGCTCAGTTTTTACCCTCAGCTGCCTGTGTTCTCAAGGGCCCACTTGGAAAGGGAGGTTTTCTAGGGCATAGCAAAGTATAATTACGCCTGTGGAGGAAGTGGGGGTAGCATGTGCAGCAGGATGTTACCGGGGAACCATCTCATCCTGGGGAAATTCTTGGGGGATTACTAGATTCCGGTGGAATTGGAAGATGAAATTCATCATTCTGTGTCAACTTTGAGATTTGAAATACCCATTACAAATGTCTTTCCCTATGCAACCTCACAACCCCACACAATCATTTAAGAAACATAGAGGAAAGCTGGGAATCTCAAATGACTTGTCAGCATGGAGGAGCATTTCAGTCTGTTCTAATCTACTACCTGAATGAGGATATGAAAGTAAACCAATTTACATTTACGCATTTAGGGGTGAACCAGTGGATTTTTCAGTAATAAATATTCCTTGGTCTGTATCGTTAAGGGATTCACAGAACTGAATGAGATTTCCTGAAGGACTCTCTATATTGTTGTCTGTCAAGTTACTGTGTCTCTTGGGAGTTGTGTCCCAGCTCCAGACATAATTATTTGCTCCTTTTTTTCTAAGTCTGCAATGGTCCTAACCCCTCTAGTCTTTGGAACAATTACTCGTGTTTCCTTTATTCTAGACACACAGCAAGCAAACCGTTGCAGCTGGGAGGCCACAGCTAATAACACCATAATACAGTTGGATGTAGCTGTATGGGCACAGCAGCTTGAGTCTACGTACAGTCAGCTTTGCCTGTCCTCTTATACAGCACGCATCCTAATGCATCGTAACACCCATTTGCTAATTGGTTTCATAGCTTATTCACTGTCTATACCAATCATTTTTCTTACTGTGCTCCAGGCTGTATTCCCTGACTTCACATGTCTTGCTATGTAACCTTGGAAAGGGCATGAACATTGTAAATTTTGAAATTAGATTTGAAATTAGCTTTCTTTGTGGGCTTCCCCCCCCCCCCCCCGCTGTAGTCTTGCAAGGGAATCACCTTTAGGCTTTTCCTAAAATAGTTTGGCTTTTAAAATATTGGGTAATAAATTATATGTTCTAATGTTATTTCTTTACGGTTGCAACAAAGTTGTTTGTAAATATAAGAACAATTTACTTGCAGGCTCTTAGAGTTGTAAAGATGAAGAACAGTTTGGCTGGCACAGCAGCGCAGTTTGATCATCTCATCTGTAAAAATCCCGATGTTCCACTTGCATACATAGTTCCAGGAAAGCATGAGGTGGCTGGATAGTTAGGAATGACCCCGTGGGTTGTGGGGAAGTGCAGCTGGGGAGAGTCCTGGACACTAGGATCTATTCTCTAGTCTCTTCTGTTGATTCTTAGATGATTACGTTCATTTAGTCTGAGAGCTGTCTAGATTCTTTCTGTGGGCAATTGACGTTCAACATGATATCAGCTAAAACAAGTGAGGTTATCTATTGTCTGAGGATGTGCTTTCTTCTCTCCACACAGTATTGTGAGAGCTTAAATAGCTAGTGTATACTGCATGCTTATGCTTAAGTAGCTACAGGTATGTGAGTGAGGTGAAACCTATTCCTGGAAACAAACTTTGCCTCTGAGGAGGAACTTCTAAATACATTTGAGAGAAATAGTGATAGAATAAGAATATGTTAACAGATTACTCTTTTTTTTTTTTTTTTTCCCTCTCCCTCCCCCCTTCAATATAAAGCTCTTTTCTTAAGTAGAAAAGTAGCTAAAGAAAAATCCTGTCTGGGAGATTAGTGAAAACAAATCCTTGAAACAAGTAGTGAAATAATTAGTGAAAATTAATCTCCAAGTAGAATATGTGGAGATTTCATTGCTTGGTTGCTCGCAGTGAGGTTGGACAAAGTGTTTGCTGACTTCAGTGGATTTGCAAAGACTTGCACTGTCAACTGGGCTGGAGCTGTAGGTTCAAATCCTTATCAGCCAATCAGAATGCCCTGCTTTTGCCTAAATTAGCATCTCAAAAAAATCGAAGAACAGTCCTGTGTGTACAGAGAAATGAAGGACAGAGAATATATTAGTTGGTCCTCATATTGTTTTATTAATATCGTAGCTATTAAATTTTTACACAGACAAGATAGTGCTTTATATTTTAGGCAGTTAAGCTTTTCAATTTTAGAATTGGTAGGGAATTTTATTGTGTAATAAAATTTTGTCTAGCTCCATATTTGCTGAGAGGTAGGATTCAAATAGAAAAAGGTCATCAAAACTTAAGTAATTCAAGCCTATTGTCTCGTGCTTATAACCCCATAACATCTCAGAAAAGAAACTCATTATTGATTGCGCCTAAGGCTTAGGATAAAGTATGTCTCTATATAGCTAATTGTACCCTATGGTACTACATCATTTCTGCTGTGGCAAGCCCAATTTAGTTTTGTGAAAGTCTTACCTGGTAAGATTTGCAGATGGGCCTAATAGACACCCATTAATTAGGTGACCACAGGAAATGTGGGGCTGTCCAGTTGGGAAATGGGACTTTGTAATGAATAATGTTTCGATGTGCCAGTATTAATGGCATTTGTTGATATGTACCAGGGAAAGCAAATCAAAGAACTATTTAAATAGGTTCAGCGGAACTTGAGTTTTGCATTGCAGATCGGTTACAAGCGGCTAGGTCAGGATCAGATCCTGATCTGCTTCAAGTCATTGCAACTTTAAGCTCACAGGAAGTTTGAGACTGAACCTGACTTATTTATGTCTAGTCACGTACCAGTAGCAGAAAGAAGGATAAAAACAGTGTTTGAAAATAGTAAAGGCTTGTCAGCCTGTATCATTCTCATTGCGACAGTAAACTTGTTTACACAGTACTACCCGGTTGCCTGGATGAGCTCAGCCCATGTGCTCTTGTAAAGGGGCAGGAAGCACAGCGTTTCCGAGGAGCATCTGAGCTTCTACTCTGGCGCTTACTTATCATGGGAATAGTTGCATTTAAGAACCATTTTAGCAACAAATCCATATTTCTACTGTTCTTCCTGCAAAGTGGCTTGAAACCAAATGCAGCGTACCCCACTCCAGAGCTGTGTTAAAGTAGCGCCTTGACTTCTGAAGTATATGGCTTCCAAGGAGATGCCAAAAATCTCCTTATTCTTCAGATGAAGTCCCCTAGAACTGTAGCATACCAACTGATTGTACCAGCCCTGCGTTGCATTTTGTAAAAGTGCCATTATTGTGACTTTGGTCCTCCAGACGTGTCTCTGTTCTCCCAGCTATGTCTTGCCTGTGAGTTCTCTTTCTCAGCACGGCAGAGATCGGTCAGGATTTACAGTCTAATAGTATATAAACTCTAACATCATTTTCTATAGCTGTATTTTTCTTGTATGCTTTGCTGTGGCACTGTGGAAATAGGGTGGAAAACAGTTCGAACCTAAAAGGCTTATGGCCCCAGGACAGTGTTTCTGCGGTAGCTATTGACTTTCTGTGATTAAAGCTTCTTTTTAAAAATGACTGTGGAAAAGCAAGGACTACCTTGAGCAAAGGACTTCATTGTTATGAGGATTGTTTTTTAAACATAATTAGAATTAGTGAAATTGAAACACAATAAATGTCTGTAGTAAGCATCCAAATTGCTCTTTGAAATAAACAGTCTGTTGTACCTAACTCTTTATAGAACAGAAAATTGATAAACTGGAGGTGTTCAACATTTCAGATTACTTCCTTGGACTTTATTTATCCTTCTCAGAGTTTACAAGTTTTCTTGTTTTGCTCAAAATAAGATATATAACAAAAAAATTTTGCCAAGAAAATGGTTGCAAGTGTAACCAATGCTCTTTGATATTACATCTAGTCGTCTTCGGCATGTTAAATTATTTTTTTGACTCTCAGATTAATTAGTGCCACATTAAGTTATTTGGCATAAAAGTAAACCGGGTGGAATTTGCAGAACTATATTTTTGCTCGGTGCATAGTTTCCATGGAAGCCCACGCTACAGCAAAAGTTTCTTTTTTGTGTGTGTGTGTGTCAGCATTTGAAGGCAAATAAGACTATGTGAAAACAAATTCTCAGATTTATAGATGAAAGGAAAAAAACTAAAGGTCGTCTTTGCAGCAAGCGTTAGTTAAAAGCTCCCAGTTCTAATTCATCTAGTAGGCGCACGTGGAAAAACACTGCTTTCACCAGAGTCAAGTATTATCTTTTTCTAGAGCAACACCTACAGCTCGTATATCATTTCACTGAACCAAGTGATTTATGGTCCATGTTATATTATTGTCCAGGATGATTAAACCATGAGAGAAGAACATGAAATAATGAAGAAATTAAGTTGGCAGGGTTTCTATAGCTACAACTCTTATGACTTAACTTCATCACAATTCCATTAAACAATTTATATATTCTTAATTGGAGGAAACTATAAGCTGGAAACATAATGTAGTACATCAGCTGGCTGGCTGATTTCTATGTTCAGTCCATGTGTACAAAATTTTAGATTAGCTTATTGATTATCTAGTTGAAATACCTACCACATGGAACACTAATTTTTGTCCAAGAAAAAATGAAAAGAAACTTCAAAAGCTCTGATGAAAATCTTACATAATTATGTGCTTATTAACGCAGTGCATTTATTTTTAGGTGCATTTAGTTTAATGAGTCTGCTGCTGCGCATTTAACGTTTACCATCTTTCACTTCATAAGCTCAGTATTAATTCTTCGCTAATCCTGCATTTAAACAAATGTATCCACACTTGCAGACTACATAGATAACTTTGTTAGAAATGAGTTTTCCAATGAAGCAAGAAGCAAGAAAATTTTTCTAGATTAGAGAAAAAGAATGGTTTACAGCCTGTTTGTAACAACTTCAAATTTAGATTTTTATAGAAGAAATTTATTGTTCATTGTTTTAGGTGTATTTGGGAAACATTTTCCCACGTGGTCTAAGAGGATAGAGGCACAAAATGCGAGCGTTGCCTAAGTAGACCCTAAAACAAATTATGAAGTGCAGTGGTTTGCAGAATATAATGAGAGGGCAAGCACAGGTTCACCTTGCCTTTCCATCACCTAGTGACCAACAGTGGCTGAAGACGATGCCTCATGAGTTAGGTGGCACGTGCCTGAAACCAATTAAATGCTTCAGTGAACACGTAAGGGTGTTCCTGAAGACTGTTGCACAGCCAGCAGTTGTTATCCTTTCAGAGGCCAAAAGAGTGTTCTGATTCCTGTGGTACCTTGAGAGTAGTCATCAGTTCTTCGTTCTACCCCTTACAATGTTTTATCAGTGCGGAAAGTATGGATCCATCTGCTCCGCGCGCTGTGGAGCGTAGAACGGAGCAGCTTATCTGTCCCATGCACCGTCAATGCAACAATTGCGAGAGGTGCTGTAGCAAAATGCAGTAATCAAAACAAGGGAAGACTTCTGTAACTGGATGTTTATAAATGCAATGTTTAATTTCAGTAACTTTTTTTTTAATGTAGCTAAGTGGATTGGGGCACAACAGACTCATCACTATTTAAAAGCAGAGAGTTCAAAGCAACTCACAAACACAAACTGATTTTTTTTAATGCACTTAAAATCACTTGCACACTTTCCCTTTTAGGGGAAAGGACTCATCAAAACACATTCACAATTAAAGTTTCTGGAGTATAGGCATCTTTCTTTGAAATGGGAATGCAAATGGGTTTTTAGAGACAATTAAATTAGATACCTATTGATCACTCAGTATCCCCATGGCAGAACTGCAGCAATTCCTGTTGATTTCTGGCGGCTGTTTCAGCACAGTGCTCACTGCTCCCCTGTAGCTACCTGGGACCTTCTCCACCATTTCTGTCTAATGCATAAAATCCAATGGGGAATGCATCTGCTTAGGAAAACGTCTGATGCTCTTCTTCACTTAGGTGACATCTTGATCAATGGAGATTGTAAATAAATACATGGCTGACTGTTCAGGACCTCTACAACTGTCATAGTGTTCTGGGATACTCAGCTAGAAATGTAAAATGTTCATTAAAAAGTCAGTAACAAGGAGTCTGATTAAGAAATTGAATGATTTTTTTTGATTTAGTGGAATTATGAAATAGTTAATAAAATGCATAATTTACACAAACGGGCTTGTGGCACCTTCAGCAAAGACGTCTGGCTCAAGGGTGGCTGGTTGTGATGGTGCCTTGGGACAGAAGAAGGATTTGTAATTTCTGTGAGAAAACAGAATAATCAGGAGGGGAAAAACCATTGTGCCAGCACACTCGGTGGTGGCGGCACACTCTATGCTAGCCTTTCTTTTTTGGTTACGCTTTATATTTTTAATGCTTACTCATGTATTTCATAATTATGTTAAAACTGATATTTAGCTATGTCAGAGTATTTACAGTTGCAGATCTTTTAACTGAAGCTGTTAAGTGCATTAAATGGGGCAATAAAAATTCTTGCTGTTGAAAAAGCGGATCAAATGAGAGATACCTTGCTATAGTTTAAAAAAAAACAACCCTGTTTTTGTTAAAATAACTTCACAGAATAAATATGTATTGTGCTCAGCAGAACTTCTGAATTCTGGAAACTTACTCATGCATTCATTCTTGCACTTCTTACACTTCTCTCCAGTGTACCTTAATTGCTTTGAGTATTGAAGTAGGATTTATAGCTGACTGACAAATTTGAATATATTATTTGAATATATATACATTGAACATCCCGGAAAGAATTGTACTGTGCAGATGAAGTGTGCAGCATCATCAACTCTGAGTGACAAACATGCATATTTTTGCTATTGCTACCACCTTTGTGAATGTTTCTGAAAGGAGATTAAAATTTCAGATGATGCCGCAGATACTTGAATGGTCACACTGTGTTTCCTTAGTGACGTGGGACTACTGACTGACATACTGGTGAAGCTGGTTTTGCCCTCTGACGCAATATCGTGCTTGCTTTTACTTTCTTGGGTGCCTCATCCAGTTATTTTAGATCATGCTGCTTAACCAGCCCTTCTGTAGCCAGAAACATCCTGGGGTTCCTCTGTCCTCCTCGTTCTGGGATCTTTCCGTGCTTTCTCTTTCAGTGCGGAGTTTGAGCTGCACACGCAGCTATGGGAAGAAACAGGGCGGTGACTGCCAGAGAAGGCAGATTATGGTTTACTTCATGTGCGTCCTGATACCTTTGTCAGAACGCAGGTAACAGTGGGGGATGCAGATGTGGGGGCTGCAGAGAAATGCTGGTGATCAAGTGGCTGATATCACATACCTGGGTGCAGCCTTGTCTTGGAGGCACTTCCCTTTGCATTAAAGTCTGTGTTGCATGGCAATGCACCGAGGTCAGGAACGCAGGAATCTTCACCTGGTCTGGAATCTGACATCTTGAAGAAGCCAGGAGAGGAGGAATTATAGGTGAAGAACCTTTTTGTCTGAAATACACATCCTCCAAGTTGTTTTGGTGGCCTTTGTGATATGCTGCTTAATGGTACTGTGTGGTAGTCAGTATTATATTTGTATGCATAGCACAGTTGTAATATGTGCCCACAAAAAGAATTTCTCAAGTCATGACCCTGCACTAATTTCTAGTTGCTCTTTTTTAATTACGTTGACAGTTCTGTTCATGATTGTACCTTTCTGGTTGATCTTGAATTTTAGTTTTTCGCAGTATATTTCTTTTCTTTCCGGTAATTTCTGGCTGTTGTTGGTTCCCTGATGACCCTTGATCACAGACCTCAATGTCAAGTGAAGCTTCTGAAATTCTCAAATGTTGATTCCTCCTCATCAGCTTCAGCTCGGGTCTCCCTATTTTCTCCTGATTGTGCTCGCTTACTTGCTCTGCTCTAACAGACTATGATTCTACCTTTTGGCCTTTCAGCGTAGCCACTGATAACAGCCCAGCAGCATGTCTGCTCATATTATTCTTGACCTAAATTGCAATTTCCTTTTCAGAAATATCACTGATTTAATTATGGCAGGCTGTTGTATTAGAATAAAGGCCAAAGATAACACTCAGATTGGGGTGACAGCGTTCTGGAAGTCCTTAACTGTTAAGAGCCTCCTCTCTCAAATGTCTGAGGTCACTGTCTTGAAACACTTCTCTTGCATTCACACCTGCGTTGCACAGCTACACATCTTTGAAATAGAAAAGAAACTTAAAGTCACACACCAGCAAGTTTATCCATGTCTCATTCCGGAGGACGTGTCTCCACTAGCATCAAATAATACATTTTGTGGTGACTGCCTTCCACAAATCCTTTTCATATATTCCTTCAGTCTTGGTATATTGGACACTGGAATGTTACTCACTGTAGCTTACAGCAAATATTTGCATGCTTCAGAATGAATTCCGCCTCACAACTGAGACTTAGATTACCTGCTTGTTCTTGGCTTCAAGTTTTGTTGAATTGGTGGTGTGCCAAAACAGTGGTCAGATACCGGTTTTGCATGTAATGGGTAAAGCACTTGCTAAAGCCACAGAAAAATTTGAACTACGCTTGGCAAAAACCTAGAGATATAACACAGCTGGTCTCCTTGTATTATATTAACTCAGGGCACTTGTTCTAGTAGTTCGAATATAATGTCTTCTGGCTTATAGATTCCATGGGGTATCCACAAATAGTACTGCATGTGGAACCTGAATGACCGATGACTTTGGCTGTTGACAGAGCTTAGGCTATGTATAGTGTACAGAAAGAAACATTAATTGAATAGATATGATCTAATAACATTTAGTAAGGCTTAGATTAAACCCAAGAGGCTTTTTCTGTGCTAGGCATAATGTAACTACAGCAGGAATAATTTAAGTATAGCAAAGCCATGTGAAAACAATTATTTTTATAACTCTGCTTTGTCCCATAGGAAAAAAGAAATCAATAATGCAGTTCCCATCTGAGCTACTTTTTTTTTAATTTAGTCAACAGCTGTATATATATCTAATTGAACAAAAGGTATATGTTTCTTTGGTTTCCATAATTCTAAATATTGTATTTAATTTATTTCTACCCAATTAAAATTCTAATGGGAAACTCTGCCCTAGAAAGTAGATGCACATCCAATGCAGTAGGTGGTGGCACTAAGTTTAAGATTTCTTTCCTCCAGATTTATGGGTTGATATCTTCAAGTTGGGTGATAATATGCTTTTTGAAATCTTTCAGCTGTCCAAAAGATCTGTATTTTAACTTGCCAGTAGTATGTATGAATTCATTAATCTGGAAGATGGCAAATTTTCATATACTATGCTCTTTGAACCTGCTGACCCTGCAGTCATAATGTATACACAAAAAGCAGACTTTCTTTCCCTGTAATGTACTACCAAAAGCCAGAGGGAAAATGGTGTATTTTATAGAAAAACATTAATTCTAGCTGGGCAGGTTGTCAGTGGCTTATTTGGAAACCCTTAGAGATGGTTCCTTACACAAATTGGTCTCTGAGCAGGTATCTGCTTTTACGTATTTCTCTACTAGCTCTCAGATGTGCAGCAGTATTAGTAATTTGGTTGCGATTACTTATACAAGTACAGCGTAGTTCATTCGGATTCTACTGCTGCCTTCAGATAAAGATGCTTAGTTCTTTTATCAAAGCGCTAGTCTCATCATAATGGCAGTTTCACAGGGTAGAACAGAATTAAGGAAAGCATAAATCTATTTGCCCCACTGACACATAGCCACTTTCATAGAGAGTATTACAAGAGGCATAACAACTATGTTATTACCAGTGGGAGCAGAGCTTTTGTGGCGGATAGGGTCCTATTGTAATCCTTCCTTAATTTTTGATATGTACCCAAATAATTTTCAGTAAGTGCTGTGATAAGTTAAAGAAAGTAGGAAGCAATTAAACAGCTCCTCTTTACCCTTTCAGCTTACACTGCAATATTTTATTTCTCAGGTGGTGCTTTGCTTTAGAGAAATACGATTGACTTGCTACCTCACTAATTGACTGCCTGTTATGTTTTGTACTGGAATTAGCCAAACCCTGTTTTCCATATTCTGTATTCTCTTGGTAACGTCTTGGTAGAAGACCTGAGGGGAAAAAAATTAAAAAAAAAAAAAAAAAAAAAATCAGGAAAAAAACCCCAAGGGTCCTCACGGCAGTAATCTCTGTAGATATCTCTGTGAATATTTTTTTGGAAATATTGCAGTAATGGTAATGGAAAGTCTTCTGATTCTGCCACTAAAATAACTCTTTGGAATACAACTTTGTGTAAGAGTCAGTAAGTTACAATGAACTTCCATTGTTCCTTTTATTCATGGGTCTGGTTACAGTACTGCGATATGATCTCATGAGTGGTGACCTCACTGCTTCACAACGTGTTTCCCTGCTGAAGAAGCGAAATAACCTGACTGGTTTCATTTTAGCTGGACTTGCTAAAGTACTGCTGTTCTTGAGGATCATAGACATGCGGGTTTTCAGTCAGTAAGCAACAAATTCCGGAGTGGAAAACCTGCTAGAGGTGCTTTGGTTCTGTTCAAGTGCTGAATTCCAGAAGGATGCAAGAGAAACTTCAGTAGACACATCTCTGAGTAGTATGTGATTTGGCTTTAAATATCAAAATCATCAAGCTTTCCAATGCCTAAATAAGATTCCTTTCAAAATCAGGACCTTACTAAGTTCACAGAAGTAAATTTAGGAGCTAAGCTGTAATTGCATCTGAGCAACCCACAGCCAGAAAAAGATTTTTACAAAGTGATTCGTATGAGAGGCTTATTGAAGGGGAGCCTAAGCAGTTTATCTGATTGTGACTAATGCCGAATAAACAAGTGAAGGTGGTGTTGAAAGTGCCGCTGTGCCTGAATATGAGGAGGAAAAGAACCTTATATTCATTCATGTGCAACTAATTCTGTATGCATGCTTTGTTATTCACAGCTGGCTGAAAAATATAGGGAATTTGAAATAAACTTGGTGCAGTTTTCATGCTGCTAGCATATGATATGTTTTTAGGCAGCAGGTAGGGGAAAGCTGGAATGCACTTTTCAGTTTCTGTACATCGTGACTACTGCGGGCGGTCAGGAGCTGGCTTCTTATTCCTATAAGCACCTGTGCACACATGAAGGGCTAGCATTTTGTCGCCAAGCCGCTGCATGTCTGGATTAGGACTGATTCCAGCGCAGGAATGCGGAGCTGGAGATAGATCATACTCCATGGAAATGGAAGAACAAGTGGTTGAAGGTGCGATTGTTCAAGTCAGGTGTTGCTGGGTGTGCGGGTCTGCTGTTGGGGAGGGCATAAGGATGTGTGCTCGGAGAGCACAGCTGGAAGGGGTGGCGAGGCATATCTGATTTGTATATGTGTCATCTAGTATGGGGCTGGTATCTATAGGTGCCACCAGCACCATGTGTACTGAGCACCACCACCCCTTCCCCTAGCATCACCCATGGCTGGCCATGGCCAGTACTCGAGAAAAGCAGATTTGGGAATCTCTGAGGCAATCAATGTCCAACCATGGCTCTGAGTAGTTTCCACTAGAAAAAAAAAAAAACAACCTAGCACTATCAGATTTTTTTTGTTTCTTTATAAAAATGCATATATGCTTCTCTGAATACAGTAGACATCTTCCCTTGGTGCAGTTTCTAGGCATCCCAGTGCCTCCATAGCTTCATAATTTTTAGCGTCTTCTCCTCTGTTTGGAGCTTTCTTCTTGAGTTCCCGTTTTTTCCCTGATGTTTTCAGTTCAAGCTTACCCATGTGCCCACTCCTGCGTGTGGAATTAGTCACTTGGGAAGTGCTGCTTTTCTCTCCCAGTTAGTTCTTGCTCTGTTTTTGCCACATAGCTCAATATCTTTAATGGTAGCATCCATTATTTTCTTTATCTCACTCTATAAAGAAGCTTAATTGTTTTGTTTCAGGCTTTTTATTTACCCTGAATGATGAGCGCACTGACTACGCTGCAACTTCAAGGTCTGCGATTGCCATAGATCAAAGACACTTAACTATGCTAGCCAGTAACCCTTTCCAGGAGGAGAGGTTGCTTAGCTAGCTGTATATTAACGCTGCTTAGCAGGTGGATGTGAAGCAAACCAGCGCGATGAGCTAGTGTTCAGCAGACCCCCCCGGTGTGCCACAAACCACGGTGTTGGAGAGTGATTCAGCTGCGTTAGCTGGGCTGACTTTCAGTGGGTAATAAAGCCCAACACAGTCACTGTCTTGGTGTGTTCATATTTCATATTTCTTCTACAGATATACGAGGATGGCAGTTGTGTCCTTTCAGGTAACTTGTCAAAATCACAATGGAAACAACTTTCCAGACTTGTTATAAGTGGAAATAAATTATATTGCTTTTTCTAAAGATTATTCTCCATAAGAAGATATTTCTTATGTATCTATGATTCTTTCCATAATACTTCAGATCTGTGAACACGGATCTAGATAACTTAATTTGGACAAAAATAGCAGGCCTACTAGGAAAAATAAAAATGCACTACCTTGCTACTTATGATTTTTTTGCTAGGGCTAAAAAAGCGAAGGTGGCTCTGCCAAAATTAAAGCATGGCTGCATAGCTGTAACTTCAGTGGAGCTAGTTAGGATTTGGTTAAAACAAACAAAAAAAAAAAAAAAACCAGAAAAATAAAAAAAATTAAAAAAAAAAACCAACCCCAAAACCAGAAAAAAATCCCTGCCATTGGAAAGCACCCTGAGCAACAGTGCTGGAAAAAAGCTGGCTGAAAAGGATGAGGTATAGCCCTAGACTGTAAGCTCTTAACTCATTTTAAGAGTTTCAGTAAGATGATTTGTGAAAAATGGTAATTTTTTTTCAGGAAAGAAATTGATTTAGAATCTGACAAGAACTCTTTGGGTGTGGTAGTCATTTAAAAGTGATGATAATGCCAGGAAAGAAGGAAAAGAAAAGCTTGTAAATTGCTCAAATGAAAATAAAGAGTTGGTCCAAGGCATTAAAAAGCCCCATTCATGGGTTTGTTTTTTTTTTAATAGATACTGCTGGGTACCTGAGAAACATGAATGTGGCGAACTCTTTTCTTTTCTTTTTTTTTTTTCAACTTGAAACATTAAAAGGGTTTAAATTGGAAAAATAGAACCTGTAAGGACTTAAATAGAACAGAGTGCAGAATTTACAAGGCATGTGTCAGGAAATAATCACTAAAACTCTAAAACGCCAAAGTAGTATCTCAGCTATCTGGATAGAAGTAAAGAATCTGGGCAACGCAGCCTGAAATAATAGATAAGTAATACTGATTCTAATGATGTGGGAATAAAAACTGTATCCTAATAGAAATTCCAATGTGTATCTTTGGTAATAAGCGCCCCTAAAGTTACAGTGATACCAACTCTTCCGATTACTGTTGTAAGTAGTTCAGGGGAAGATGTGCAGGCAGTAACGGTGGTTCTGGTTTAACAACAGTCATCAACAGGAAAACTACGGGACTAAAAGCAATACCTCATATTTCAGCTGAGAAGTGGGTTACTTAAGAGAATTCATCTTAGAGTGAATATTTTTGGCTTAGTTTTTTGACTCGTGTCAGGAGAAGCATTCAATGCAGTATCTTCTCATTCTGCCTGGATGTGTCTGTCTTCCTTCCCAAGAAAAATATACGTGGCCACATTTGAGTTGTAGAATGAGAAACCTGCTGCTATTTGATGACAGTAAGTGCAGCCTTTTGTTCCCGTCGCAGGTTTGTGCAAATATCCTACACGCGACCCCAGTAAAGGAAAAGAGCATAATAAGAAAGCGACTCCTTCCTGTCGTGAAAAGGTACACTTTATGTTCCTGATGGAAACCTGCTGACTTGTAACTAGTGCATACGTTTTGGAAATGAGGAGGGAACCAATCTCAATTTTGCATATATGAAGTTTATTCACCGGCACGTTGTCTTATGTATAGATATGCTTTATATAGACGTATTTACCTCTGTGTGAGGATGTAGCTCAGGGACTGAAACTCCAGCACTGATATCAGAAATGATACTACAAAAGTATCAGTGCAGTATAAATGGCGTAGCTGATTCAAAACAAACCATTAAATCCTTTCTGGTTTGCATGGTGTGGTTATTTTTATTCTCCTCCTTCCTTTCTGCCATCTGTCTATAAACCTATTGATTTTCCCAGTATTCTCTGGTTTTTGCTGTTGATGCAGTATATCAGTTTCCTTTTCATTAGAGGGATTTTTTTTCCCCCCTGATCTTTGGAGGACACTTATGTAAACTGAAACAAAGATTAGTCATAATGATGATGTAAGCAGGGGGATAAAAGTGCATTGATCCAACATTGACCACAGTCAGGAGGAATAAATTACACCCTGGAAAAAAGGGATGGGGTCAATAGTTTTGAACCTCTTGTTTATTTCATATAATTTTGATATATTAAAGTCTGGTTATTTTTTCCCTATGTTACTATTTTATTTACCAGAAATGATCTTGACAGGATTAAGTGAGTATTTTCAAAGGCCTGTTGAATATTTTTAGAGATACACATTGCATATTCTAGTACACAGATTCAGGTAGTTAACAGCCTTCTGGATAGGCTGTGCAGCTCTATCAAACCACTTAAAGAGAAATGATGGATCAGACTCTGCATGACTAAAATAACCTTAAAATTACACAGGCACAGAACTAAAGCAACTAGTTCTTGTGAGGCCTGTTTCCAGATTCCTTTTAAAGTTACCTGGCAAGATCTGTTCATGGAAGAACAAGACAAGTAGGGGTTGATCCTAAAAGTCAAGGTTCAAATTAGAATGAATGCAATAAATCATGTCTCTGAACAGAGAAGCTGTATTCAATATATTAATCCCTGTGAAGACTACACAGAAATTAAACCTAGCAGTGTAACTCTAGAAAATCAGTCTGTGAATATTATTTCTGGTGCTTCTTGAAAGCACCCTTGCTTAGGTGGAAGATATCCTTCTGTGGTGTTTTGTCAGATTTTTTTTGCATGCAAATATTACATAAAGGGAGTGTTCTCGTATGATTGCTCCTGTTGTCCTAAGGGTAAAAGTCTGGAACATAGCTCAGAAGAAGTGCCAATAAATTACATTCATAGGTGCAGATCATCCTCTCTGTTTTCAAATTACACTTTTCTTAGCAGTTAATATGTTGGCTGCTTCTTAAACACAGAAATCACTGACCTTTTCTCTTTCTAGTATTTTGATGGAACTCAGACAGAACTTCTTATTTCTAACAAAGGATATTTTCTGATCTTAAGGTCTGCTGATTCAATCTACTGCGCTATAGTTTGCGGCAAACCGTCTCCTAAGGCATGATGTTGCTGTGGAGGTCAGTGCTCCAGTGGTGGAGCCAATCCTGTGTCACAGTGAGGCAAAAAAGTACATAAACGGGTTCAAAAAAGAATTTGACAAATTGGTGTGGAATGGGTAGCTATTAATACTGTTGTCTAGATGTAACCTTCAACTCAACAGTGCCTAAATTGCTTGTTGGAAACCAGAAAGTTATTTTAGGCTAGGATCATCTTTTAATAATTCTCTTAGTATCTGGTATTAGGTCCCTTCTGACACAGTGCTGAAGTAGAGCTGTCTCTTGCTGTATGGCCATTCGCTTCTCTGTTCTGTGTCTTGATTCAAGATCTAGGATTTACTAATTTTTAAGCTCATATAACTACAACTGGGAAGGAAAAAGCTTTGGAAATCACCAGAACTAATAGAGCTCTTGCAGAATTTCTTAAAGTTATCAGCATTCTTTCTCAGAAATGTGGATTTGTTAAAATCAAGTCTTCGCTGCAGGAATTATATATTAGTTTGATAGGGATAGAGTTCTAAATCCTCAATCTCCACAGAATAGCTGATGGATGGAAATGAACCTGCGTGTCACACACCTACAGAGAGTGCCTCAGGGGCTTTCCTTCTTTCATGCACCAGCTCTACTTGAAATGGTCCTGAGCTCATCCTGGTGAGACCTGAGAACGCTTTGTGAGACTGGAAGAGTGTTTCACATCCTGATTTTTCTTTAGGTGCTTGCTATTTTGTTCACACCTTGCTGAACAGTCTTTCTTCACTGACTATAAGAAAGGCAAAGTTTGCGTTTTACCTTCCTCATGTAATTTGGGTTGGATTCACCAAACAAAAATGTAACCATTAGTCTTAAGAGTCAGTATATATTCATAGACTGTGACGAAGGGACGTGTCTGAAAAATATTAATTATTTTTCTCCAAATGGAGATGGAGAATTTTGACAAATTGCACACTTCTGCAGAAAATTTTAATAGCACCACTGTGCTTAAGTCCTATATTTTTGGAAGACCCAACAGTTTAATCTAAAACAAAGGTTTTTATGCTCCTGAATTGTGGAGTTGAATAATTTGCTCCCATAAGACGTTTCTTAGCAGGGTGTTTAATTAGATGACTGGAATTACTGTTCAGACTGGGATTTTCCAGAGGAACCTAAGAAAGTTTAAACAGATTCTTAGAAAATATTTTAGTCCCGCAGGGCTGGCAGCCTGGCCCCAGGCTGGGACCCCGTGCCCTGAATTGCCCCGTGCTGCAGGGACATGTAAGGTCTCCAGAGCGTACCTGGGGGTGTTACATGTACTTCTATGTTAAGAAGTTGTATCATAACTTAAAAACCAAAGCAAAGCAAAAAACTAAACCCCCAAAATACCTTTTCAGTGTTTATAATAGAAGGTAATACCTCCCACCTTTTCATGGCAAACCCCTACTCTTTCTTCATTAATGAAAAAATAATGATTTTTTTTTTTAAATCACTTAAAACCAGCTTTGTTTCCTGCTTTCTAGAACTTTTTGTTTCTGAACAAACACAACTAAAATAGAGGGCTGTTTCAGAGAGATATTTTTGCAACTGCAGTTCTCTTGGAAAGAGTGTTAATTTGCAAGCAGCTCTTGGAGAAACTTATTTTAAGCTCAGGAAATGAGTGGCTTTTGAAAGATGGCTGCTTGGAATCTTCTGTGGTCTAATCCTGTTTCTCCCTCTGTTGTAATAACGATGTCATGTTTTGAGAGATACCAAAATTCTCTTCCAGCCAGCCGGCGCAAGCACAAATTGTTCTGTGGAAAGCTTGCGCACCTTATGGTTCTTCTCTTAAATAGGTGCTTTGCTTTCTTGTTGAGAGGGTGGGAACGTCAACTTTGGTCTTCTTACCTGACTTGTCCTTGATAACAAATTCTCCTCAAGAGAAAGGAGGACTTTGTTCCCCATCTCGGGAGAAATAATAAGGCGGCTTTCTTATGACAACTGTATACCTCTGTAGTTTCTGTTACTTTAACCTTTGGAAAGGAGAAAATATCAACTGCTGATGCTTTGCAGTGCAGGAGTGTAAGGAGGGGTTGTGGAGGGGCTTTTAGACCCTCGGCTGTCACCCTGCGCTCTGGTGGTGTCTGTAAATGGGAGGGAAGCACCGGGAACGGGCGAGAGAGCTCTGTGGTTTGCCTTCTGGGGGCACTTGGGAGAGAAACCTTGAATGCTTACAGACATAAAGCAACGGCGGTGGTAAGGAGACAAAGAACTGGAGGAACTGATGGGGGTGGGGACAGCAAAAAAGTATAGACGGATACTCTTGCAGAATAGAAGAGACACCAAAAGAGAATTAAGAATAAACCAGAAGGAAATGATAGTGAAAACACAGAGGGGGTATAATTGCTTGTGGAAAATCAGGTTGAGGTTCATCGTGTTCTTGTACTTTTCCCTTAGAAAAGGGAGTTAAACAAAAAACAATGAAGAGGATAGGCAAGAGGAAACATAAAAGGAGGAGAGGAATCTTAGATTAAATGCATAATAAAAGAATTAATGTGGCAAATATTAAAAGAGGTGACCATATGAAACATTCCCTTTGTCAATTTAAGAAGGATATGTATAGGGATAAAAATTCATCTCGTGTCCAAAAAGCAGTAAGGACAGTCTTGGATGCTCTGTCTGTTTCTCTTTTCAGATTTCAATTTGGTTTTTGACTACTATTTTTCTGACTTATACACCCTGCCTTAAGTTTCTGGAGAACTATTTTGTGAAATGCAGACAACAGTAAAATGCACCTAATAATCCAACTCTTAGCCTGGCTTTGTGTTTATATTTGGGACATCAGCAAGATCCACGCCAGTTCTCAGGAAATCGATTTCATTTCATTAACACATAGACCAGCCACTTGTATTGCAAATTTATTTTATGGTTTTTCATTCAACAAAGTTATAACCTACTCTGTCTTTACAACGTATCACAGCTCTCCTTTTTCATATCGTGTCCTCAATAGTGGTTCGTATTTTGAACACATATTGTGAAATCACGTGCTATATTCAGTGGATGAAAACTCATTTTAAAGTTGGCTTTCTGTATCTCTAGTCAACACGGATTTAATGTAGACTATTATCTACAGCTCTGGTAATTACCTGAAACCTTGGGTACAGTACGCTCCTGCCAAAAGGTCAAGACAGTGAATTACTAGCCTGGTACTGTTCTCCTTATGACTTGCAGTATTTAATTTTTTCATTCTTCTCTTTAAAAAAAAAAAAAAAAAAGACAAACTATTTGTGGAAGGCAGTAGCATAGTAGTTAATAAGGCAAAGCTGCTTGCTGTAGCATGCTGAGAATACTACCTAAAATATAACAATATGGGTATGTGTAAAAATGGAATGCATCGAATTTCTTTTTCAAATGAAGATGTGAATGAGCTTGACTTTGCTTTGTATACTTATTTTTAAATATGCATTTTTGTTTGCTTTGTAACTTACCATGAGAAACTGATGTTTGCAGCTATGAATTTTTCATAATAATCCATATAAACTTCCCCAAGTTTTTTGAGATCGGTAAGCAGAAGATATTAGAGAGGCTATACCTGAAAGCTCCGTTGACCGTGATAAGGCGTTTAAAAATATAGGAAAGCAGATCAGTTCAGTCATTTAAGTAATTTTTTCTAGAATACTATTTAGCAAAATGTAAAATGTTGCTCAGTAAAGATCACTTCAATGGCTATGGAGACCTAAATCCCCCTAGCTCTAATTCAAATAACTAATCATATTCCATAACCAGTTAAAAGCCAAGAATTTGTTACAGGGAGAAGCAGGAAATAAAAACTGCTAGTAAATAACATTACAAACAGCTTTGTATGATCACACTTCAGTGGTTTTCATTTGGTAAACAGCACAATGATATCAAATTGAACTACTTAGTCATTAAATAAAGAAATGTGACCTATACAAGGTAATTCTAATTAAAATCCAGTGTCTGTGCGCTGAAATTTATTGCACCCTTTGCAAGCTTCCTGCTTTCAGAACTAATTAGAGTAATACAGAGAGAATGTGTTTTGATTTTTGGGGATTTCATGTTCATAAACTCGTGGTACCTAATGCTTGTTCGACCCTCATGTCTTGTCTAATTTATCCTTAAAACATAGGTGTGCTTTGGGGCCTGCTGGCATCCTTTCACCATGACTTTACCCTGCCTCTTCTCTTGCATTTTAGCTGTGATGTCCTTGGAACATTCTCTCCAAGTATGGCTTTTTCCGGGGAGGTTTTTTCATTTGTTTGATTTGTGGTTTTGTTTCTGGGTGGGTGTGTGTTTGGGTTTTTTTTTTGTTTGGTTGGTTTTGGTTTGGTTTGGTTTGGTTTTTTGGGTGGGGTTTTTTGGTGGGTGGGGGTTTTTTTTGGTTTTTTTTGGGTTTTTTTTTGTTTTTTTTTTTTTTTTTTTTAACAAAAGGGGATTGCCTGTGGGAAATAGTAATTTCTAGTCTCTGGACTGTGCTTTATAAACGTTGCCTATCCAATTTGCCTTGCGAAAATATATACAAGGAGGGAACTAAACTGACTTCATATTAATTTTCAATATCAGCCTGACTTTGTCTGTATCTCTATGCATTTCATGTTCCTTACTGTATGTCTAAGGTTTTAAAAATTGTTATATGCCCCTACCCTATTATAAAGTAAATAAGGACACTGGCTTTATAAAGAAGTAATTTAGGGCAGAATTTATTTGAATGCATTTTATCTGCCTATTGGGGAGTATTTCACAGCACTTAAAACTGTGTAGTTAGGAAGAGACTTCACCTATCACTGGTTAGACTTTGTCCATAAGGGCATTTTATATCTTCTGAAGCATATGTCCTTGCTGGAGGTAGGACACAGCGCTAGATGCATTATTGATATCATCTGTAATGGCAATTCCTATTTTTTTTCCTGTGCTTGTAACTCAGTTGTAGTTCTTGAGTTAGCCAAGAGAGAGCAGAGCTTGGGCAGGGAATGGCACAATCTGGATACCAAGCTCGGAAAGCAGTTGAAATCCTAATAAATGGCACTTGAGCAATCTCTAATATTCAGGAGGACCTATGAGATTGCAAATGATATTTTCAGCAAAGCATTTCTTTAAGCTATCCTGTTTTGATGTATTTTCAGGATTAGACATTATCTTTATTTCAGTATTCACAGTACAGCATGTCACATAATGGGAGAGGAAAAGACTGCAATTTTTGGATGCTCTTGACATGTCTAAAATCTATTACAGTGACGCTGGCAGAGGTAGCCTCTTCCACTGTGGAAGCATTCTGCATGTCTGTATAACAGCATCTCTACAACGGCTGTTAAGTTCACTATTGCTTTCAGGTTAAACAATGTGGTTGATAGGAAGGGTGGACTTTCAAGCTACCTACCCGATTGCTGATGAGTATGACACTGCAGTCAACTCTACCCGCTGTGGAGATTAAAATAAGGCATTCGCTGTTCATATTAAATTGTTTTGCACCACTGGTTAAAGAGTAATCGGGGTTTCAGAGAATCCAGACTTTATAGTGTTTTCTGTTGCAGGTGAGAAGGTATGTGGATTTGTTAGTAAAATGTTATTTGGCTTACCATAAACCACTTGAGATCACAGGCTCTTGTTAATGGATTAATAACAGCTGATCTTGTTCATCACATCTTTGCTTTGGAGTTTGCAAACTGGATAAAAAAAAGACATTTTAGCATTGGGTAATCTTACAGAACGTCATTGCAGTAATGGTGTGTTTTCAGAAATCTTGATAGGCTAATCTTTGACCTGTTTAACCAGGGACGTGATAATATTTAAATGCTTTAAGGTAAAAGTTTAACAGTAAAATGAAAAATACTGTATATGGTGTGGTGTGCACGGCCAACGAGTGCCGTTTGCAAACGCGTGTGCCAGTTACAAGGTTTAAGAATAAACGAGCATATTTTAGGATTTAGTTTAGAGAAAGGAGAAGCAGTTTCCCTGAGAAGAAACCTCAGATATCTGTTGTTCATTTTGCTTTTATGAAGCCGAAGGGATTGTGAATGTGACAACTAACTGTTAAGATTTGCTTCTTTGAAGTAACTTCTACAAGTTATTAATGAAGTACTGTCTTATTTAATTGGTTTTACTTGGTATATACGTAATATTTTCATCACTTAAGCTTCCTTTTTTATATCCATCACAACCACCACCAGAGGCAGACTCTTCTGGAGGCTTGCAGTTCTTGTTTGAATCCTTGAGGGTGATGGAAATGAGGCTTTCTTCTTTCATGTACATCCTGGCTGATAGCCCTCCAGACCAGAAACTCTGTTTCAGCTGTTGTCTGTGTGGATTTAGCACACTTTCCTCAAGGACTTTTTCAGATCCAGGAAAAGAAGAAATGGAGGTAGAATACATTAGGAGTTTGCCTTGGGAGTTTAGAGCAGGATTCTGAGATTCAAAATAGAGGTACCAAATTGAGAAATCAGATAACGAAGTTGGGTATTGGCTATGTGGAAGTCAGTGAGATACTTCTGGCATTTTCTGGAATAGTCAGAGAAAGAGAAAAACCTATAATTTTTTTAGCAGAATTAACAGATGAAGCAGTATCTGGGGGAAGAGAAAAAAAAAGGTGTTAAAAAAAGGCAGATGAGGATTTCTAGTTCTCAGTCCATTAGTGTAGTTTACTGTAGATCACTTGGGTGTTACAATCCTAGAGCATTTTCTTCACCACGCGTGAAAAACGTATGCACTGAATAGATGACACTGCAACATCTGAAGACCAGTGTTTGTCTCTATATTTTAACTTTTAGTATTTTTCATTCCTTCTTTCTCCAAGATTGATTCCTTTAAAATAATTCATTTAAAGCATTGTCTACTCAAGATTTAGGAGAGCATTTAACAATGCCATCGGCCTCTTACTAGGATAATGGCTGAGATGAAAATGCCCTTAGCTATCATAGTTAATTTTGAGTGTGGTGATACAGTCTGACAAGAATAACTTTATCACAGTTTGTGTACTTATTATTGATCTGACTCAGAAGGTAAACTTGCTTTAAAGAGTTTTTTTTAATAATGTGATATTCTTATAGATGTCTATAGACAGATATAGATATAGAATGTCATCTTGCGTCCAGCAGTTAAACGTTTATTTCTTTAAGCAGATAATTTGTTGTCATTGTGGTTTTCATTTTATAAGAGAGAAATTAAAATAAGTCAACACTTCGTCATGTAGGTGAGATATTTAAGTCCAGGATCACAAAAAGCATAATTGAAAGCAAGTTTTCCAAGTGCTTGACATACTTGCTTTCACCAAAAACAGGAAAACATTTGAACAGAAAATGCTACTACATGTAATGGTTCCCACCCCCAAAAAATATCTTTCAATATCTAGATCCACACTTTCAAGTGTGTGTAGTGGTCGCTTTTAATTGTACCTGGGGATAAATTTACAGGAGTGACATGGTTTTGCGCTAAGCACTGCAATCTCCAAGGTGTTTCTGCGACTAAGGTGGTTCATTTCATATGTTTCTGGGGCAAATGAATTCTGCATTTCTCTTACTTTGTTACAGCTTGCGTAAAAAATCTGTTTTAATATTTCTGGGTTTTGGTGGTTTTTTTTCTGGTCCTCTGAAAGGATAAACAATTGGTATTTTCTGGAAATCCAACTTGATTGGGTTTTACTGCCAGCAAACATGAATGCTAGTGGCAAGAGGTAAGATCTGGCTTAGAATTGAATCTGCAGTGTTTTTCTCCAGTTATTCAGTAAGCAACTCTTAAAGTATGAAATTATAATATCAAATTATTTGTGGTGTAGTTGTATTTATTAACACAATTCCATTTTACTGATTTTCCCTCATCCTATTTTTAATGTATTAAATCACCATCATATTTGTTTTTCTGTCAAACAATACAGGAATACAGTTACAATTTAAAATGTAGTCCAATTTTTCATGCTGGTCTTTTTTTTTGAAGAAGTGAACAATACAGAATACTTAAGATAAATTAGAATGAAAGATTTGCTGCTTTTTAGGATTTGGTTGTCATAAAGCAAGACTCCTGCTACTCCGTAATCATGAGGAGATGCTGTTTATTCAGACTGTTGGATATAAATCTGTGTAAATTGACCATAAGAATATGAGCATAGTTGTTTAATATTTTTGGCACAAAGTAATTTCTGATCCAAGTGAAATTATCCTCAAAAAACAGAACTCAGTGTAGTGTTCTGAAACTTGGAACAGCAGAGCAGGGTGCACAAGTTCTATATTCTTTCCATGTAGTTCAGCTAGTTTTTGATTCTTATTGAGTTAATGGATTTTTTTTTTCAAATTCATGACTTGTGGTATTTTTCAGAGGTATTTGAAATTTCTGAAAATTATTAGATTTTTGTGTCAGTTTGATATTTTTGAGAGTCTTGGTGTAACACTGGAAGGACCTCCTGGTTACTTGATCGAATTTTGCTGTTGTAGATAACTGTGCCATATCTTCCATTTTATAAACCAACAGATATGCAGATGTCTTCAGTTTTGGAGCCAAACCTGTGTTAGAATTAATTGCTAATCATGCCTTCTGTAAAGTGGCCTCACTCCGTTCCATTTTTTTTCTCTCCTCTGCTTTCAGGACAAGAAAGACTTTTTACATTCCAGAAAGCAATGATCTGCAAATAAATGTATTTACCTTTAAAGAAACTTCTCCCTAACCTCCAAAGTCCTTCCAAACTCTCTCTCTTTCCTCCTTACCTCATGCATGTGTTATTTTTTCTTTCTCTCTGGTAGCTGGATCTAATCCTTTCTTTTGTTTGTGATGAAATATCCTAAGTTGACGGGAGCTTTGTCTTTTGCTGAAATAGCCTAGAATGTCAAACCTAGTCGTTAATGCAGAGCTTTGGAGGAAATGAGGGTGAAAGGAATGGATTATTATAAGATCATAAAAAGCTATCTAAATCAATTCCAAACCTCAATGAATAAAGCAACGTATGAAAGATAACTCTGAGAACACTAAATATACGGAATATCATAAAACACCTTAAAGATTTTGTCAACCACAATTCAAATTTGTATTTAACATTCCCTGTTGAGGGAGAAATGACAGACAATGTTGCCTTGTTGAGAAGCATGAGGAATACAGAAGTATTCATTCATGTTTCTTTAAATTTTACCGTAGTTCTGAAAGGAAGAAGTATAAAATATCAGCAGTCAAATGAATCTTGAACTTTATTAGCAAGGTAGATTAGATGCTTCCTATGAACAGACATCTTGTGTGACTGGAAAAGATCTTGCCTCCAATTTCTTGTCAAACATGTGGGGTTTTTGCTGTCAAAAATTGCTGTTCCATTTCTGGTATTTCAGCATCAGTCTTTTGCTATTACAAAGCCGGTGCCGTTGGCTGTCAGGCCTGCACAGTCTCAATTGGCAGACTTATCTGTCTTCAGCAGGATTAGACAGAAATATGTCTCCTCCATATGATGCTCCAGCCTTAGGCTGCACCAGCCCCGGGAAACTTGAGTACATTAGCTTCAAAGAAACTGTCTGTAACCTCTCCTGACAGCAGACTCTACAGAGTACCCTCCAATCTATTCCTCAAGCTGTTTTCCCTGTGTCTTTAATATTTACTCTTTGTATTGTATAAATACTTTACCACTTGTCTCTGGCAGTTAAGTTTTGTAATAGAAAGTGTTAGACCATTTTTTTTACAAGTTTACCTTAGTTATGTGCTGATATATTTCAAGATACAATGAAAAAAATCGCAGCTGGTCCAGCACAAAATAGTCCTACACTTGGAAGCAAAAGACATACATAAATGGCATAACAAGACAGTGATTATTAAAGACCTTCCCAAAATTGAAACTCTATCCTGATATATGAAGAGTTTTCTTCAAAACATTTAATATGCTCCATGGCTTTATTTGGTGGAGAAAATAAGAAATAAAGTGACTATCATCTTGTCAGCAGCTTATTTAGGCACCACTTCTATTATTGCAGTCTTATATTAAAAGAGCAAGACATAACTTTAAAACAGAGTTATCTTCATTAGTCTGTGTACACGCAGTCATGCTCGCGTATTTACGTATATGTGCACCAACTTACAGCTGCACATATATAACCTCGGATGAATGTTTTATTTTCTAGGAAATAGCATCTCACAGGGCAGTCCTAATTTGCATGTAAAATATTAGGCCATAAATAGTGTTTATGGTTTTTTGGGTTAAGCTATGTCATTCTTTGAATAGCCTGGTGTTAGGTATTATAGCGTTTAGTGCCTGTGTAAGCTACTTGTTATCAGTGATTGCATTGCTTAAAATCTACATTTCCTTTATAGTAACATAGTCTGCCTTGTATTTTATGTCATTTCAAATCATACGTAGCTCAACAACAACATATCCCAGCTGAGCCATGATAACGAAATAAAACTGCCAAACTTTTAAGTCAATAATATTACCAAAAAAACTTAGTATTTAGGTACCCTGCAAGGTTTCTTACTGTTCTGATGCACAGGAGAAGTGAGATCTGCACTTCACTGTGAGAGCGTTACTGGTTTTATTGCTCTGACTACATAGGGCTGGCCAGGGGTACAGGGAATATGGCTTTGAATGCATCCGGGGAACATGATGCCTTGAAATTCCCAATTCTAACTGCAGCTGTGTGCGCAGTGTAAAAACCATCATACAGGCAAACAAGAATGGCTGCAATGTGCCCGTTCATTTCTACTGTGAATGTTTTAACTGAGGAAAGAAAAAGGGAAAGAAAAAATGTATCCTTCCAAGGGGAATACATTCAAATTGCAAACCAGCCCAGAGATAAACATATAGGTCTCTGTATAAAACTTTTGAACACAAAAGACAGTGATGTTTAAAAGTATAGAGTCATATATCCCCATGAATATACATACACCATTTTTTCTCCATTGTACTTGGAACAGGTCACCTGAAAGCAAAGGTGTTTCTGTTATGACACACATGCAGAGATATCTATACAGTTGACTGCTGCAATATATTTGAAGCTGTTCCTTTGCTAGTATACCCTATCAGTGGAGTTACCTGGTACTGCGTGGGACTTTCTCAGTCTCCACCAGCAGCACGGCTGCCAAAGGGAGCCAAGGAGTTCTGTACAGGGTATGGTTTTGTGGACAAAAAGGATTGATCCTTCTTTCTTGGCTTCTTGTTGCTGTTGCAAAAAGTTTCTTTTAAAAATAAAGAGACTCTGAATATTTGGCTTGCCTGAAATGGTGGTTCTTGTCCGTGAAATTTCATATTCAGAGCAGGCATGAAGCTACCAGAGACCATGTAACTTTTTGCAAATGTGTCACTTGAGCACTGAGATAATTTTCCTCTAATGCAGGTTTCTTACAAATGCACGTTTTGCAGCTAAAACCTTACAAATCCAATCAAAAAGATCAGTATTATAGAGCATGTACAAAAGTAATTATTTTGGAAAGCTTTAACTCTTGGAGAACAATACACAGAGCATGTGTTCAGATACATTGAGCTGATCTTTTGCAATGATAATTCTGATGAAAGTTTGTGGGTTTTTTGGTTTGTGTTTTTCTTTTGGAACACTTACACATACCTTTTGGGTTAGCAGTGAGCAAGTTTTGTCAGGGATGCATCTGCAACCTTTTGTATACAAAAATACCTATATTTTCCTTAGACAAGCTTTGCAATTCACCCCTGCTCAGTCAGGCTTTGCTCAGGCTTTGCAGCTAAAGGTCTCTGTGTGGTTGATGTGCAGCAGCTCGGGACTGAATATGACTTTCTGAACAACTGCAAGACTTAGCTGGTTTCAGTCATGCTGGGCTTGATTTGAGAGCAGGAAGCCTGTTGCTCTTCTGCTGTCAGTACTAAATGGGAAGTCAAAAGGAGGATGTAGCTGCTAGGTTTTAAATGCAGGAAGACTACAGAAATTGGACCGGGGCTGAGAGTGGCTGCTAAGTTAAAATCCATGGTGTCAGAAAGGTAGTGAATCTAATAGTTGGATAGCGAGAGGCTAGAAACCTGCCAGGATGAAAGGAACAAAGGATGCACGATAGGGGGGAAAAAATCAAGTCCAATTTAGCTTTTAGGGTACTAATTCAGAACCAGTGCAGGCTGAAGTTTTAGCAACACTAGCAGAGAAAGTGTTTTGGCCTAAAGCTGTTTATAAGCCCTAGCTGTAGTGTTGGAAGACCTATGTATATGGAGGATTTGCCACTGACTGGGAACTTAGATACTGTATGTCTGTGATGCATTTTATACGAAGGTGTGGGTATCCTTGGGTGTTTCTGCTGTGTTTCACAGTATGTGAACTGGATCCTTAATTATTTATTCTACATGCCGTTAATCAAGGAACATGGTTTTAAGGCAAGTTTTCTCATACAGAGTAATTAAGACAGTTCTCCTACTGATAGCTGTCCTTTATTCTTTAACTTCTAATATCTGTGAATAGTCTTGTTTTCTCCATTGCTAGTCTGGAGCTATCTGTGTGCTTGGATGGCTTGCCATTTCCAGGATGTAGATTAGTCAGTTGGTAGCTGCAAACAGGAGATGAGCCTACCTGCTTTCCCATCTGTGGGAACACTAATTAGAGTTTTCTTTTTCTATTTAGCCACTGTTGTTGGTTTGTTTGTTTTTTTTCCTGAAACTTGTAGGAACTTAACTCTGAGAATTTTGCTGTCCCCTACCCTGCGTCAGTTGCATTTGGCTAAACTTAAACAATAGAGTTTCTCGGTTATTGAGGTAAAAAAAGTGAAACAGGCAGTGCAGTCACATAAGTCTCATTGCCCTAGGAGTCAGGGCTAAAAAGATGATTTATCTTATGGCAACACTTCACTGATACACTTATATTTGTCCTAAGCCATCGGTTTTTGGTCATGTGCAAATTTTTCCTTCTCTCAAGTATGCATTTTCATAATGGTACAAAAATCAGATTCTTCCCATGATCAGCAGCAGTGACACAACTGCATACGTTGGCAAGAAGATGGATAGGATGGAGTACAGACGCTGCCCAAATAGTCGTTCTCCCTGACTTCACTGGGTTATTTTTAACATATCCTTTAACTTAATGTGATATAAGCAAAATGGTTTTGAATGGTTTCTTCTTTTACTTAATCTTCATGAAGGTTCTCAACAATAAGATTTGCCTAAATGCCTGATCTGTGCTGTTCTGAAACAAAGCTGTTACAACGTTAACTAGACCTTCATTTGTCCTTTGTCATATGTTAACATCGGTAATGTTCTGATTTTGTGACTACAATATAGTTCTCTAGGGAGTAATTTGTCCCAGCTAGACCATCTGAAAACAGGTACTTCATGCTCATTTTCCCTCAATAATTCAGCTATTCATCCAGTAATTAATGCTATTTTAATTAAAATTTTATATATACCTCCCTGTATGTACCTGGGCATAACCTAAAGGTATCCCAAAATTTTTATGTCCCCTCTTCCTTATTGCAACTTTCTGCACAAATGTTGCTAATTATTACAATAGTAAAATAATGAAATTAGAGCTGTACGACTGAAGGGCTCATTCCTGTTTATTGCGCAGGTTAGAGTGTGTGCCTGGGACCACTCAGGATCAGGCCACGCATTTATGTCTCCAAATAAATCTCTGAACTGCAGTTAATATCAAATTCTGTATATCTGCTGGTTTGGTGTTGTGTTGTTTTTTGGGGTTTTTGTGAGTTTTTTGTGGTTTGGTGTTTTGTTTTGTTTTTGTTTTTTTTTTTAAATCTGCCAGCACCTGCTGTTATAAAAGTTTGTACAAAAACCCAGGAAAACCATGCAGCAAGAAGTATGCAGGGCAATAAAATAAGCCATTTTTCTTAGTGTGAAGTTGGAGCCCCTCTTTCAGACTGGAGTTAAACAAGGACTTAAACATGTGCCTACCTATCTGAATTAAGTGTATAGCTATGGCTAGGCCTTTGCATGTCTACATGAGAAATGTTTGATTTTTGTTTCTGCTTATACTACTTACAGAATTGTATTATTTATGTCAACTTCAACATTCTGCTATGGGAAATTCTCTTAATTTGATACATTTATGAATTTACCATCTGGGTGGGAGTTTTTGAGTCTTCCCGACACAAACACAGGCACTCCTCTCTTCATGAGGCTATAGGTAGGTGTGTCTTCTCAATAATAGTGATATTTCTGGTGCAAGAAAGTTGTTGAGCATGTTTTCTTTATTCTGGTTAAGAATCTAATAGCACACAAGAAAGAAAACTTTTGATAGCTATTACAAAATGTTGTCTATTGCTGCTATTTTTGGCTGATATCAGAAAGTACTTGGATCGTTGCTACATCATTAAACTTCAGAAGGTGATTCTGCTCTACGAACCATTTCTGTGCTTTAGAGCGAAACAGCAAATTTTTGCATTAGGGCAAAACTTTCAAGAGTTGTTGGTTTGCTGGTTGTTGTGGGGTTTTTTGGGATTTTTTTGGTTTTGGTTGAGTTTTTTATTTAACCTTTTCTCCACCCTAAAAATCTTTCAATATCAACCTTGAATCTGACATTCAAAGTAGGTTCTTCCCAGCACGTATTTCATCAACAATGAAATTTCTGTAATCAGAGCTTGAAAGTGAAAGCATGAAGACACACAGGAGTTTTAAATAGTGTCTTTGAGGAAAACAAAAAATAACTGATGGTTGAAGGTCTGAACCAGCTGCTTTCTGGAGACCAGGGAGCTATAGGATTTGCTGATGCTTCTGTACTTTGATGGTTTTGTCATTTAATTCCCTGCTCAAGACTGTAAATACTTGTGGCTGATAGAGACACTATTCTCTCTGCCTCCACTTACTTTCCTCCTAAGGGAAGAATGACTCAATCCTGGGATGTGTCCTTTGCCCTCCCCTTCCCTCTGGCTTGGCAGCTGTGACAAGTTTTCTCACCTCCTTTAACTAACACTCAAATTTGTGCTTGGAAAACATAAGCACTTTTCAGAACAGCAACCAAAGGCACAGGGCTGGATGACTTCAACGCGGCGGGGGCTGAGGGAGAGGCTGAGCTGCCTGCCCTTGCCCCTAAAGCATCACCGTATCAGGTTCCTTCTCTAACAGCTGCTGCTTTGGCTAAAGCTCACCCGCGCACAGCTTGTCCAGATATCTCCTCCCGCCATCCCTGCCCCAAAATCAGGAACACCTCTGGCTGCCTTGAGAGGTTACTGCCGCTGGGCAGCGGGGCCAGCTCAGGCTCTAAGCAGGGCTGGCAGCCTTGCGGGAGCGATGGGCCGCCTGCTTTGCACAGGCCCCGCAAGATGACCATCGGGTGGGTCTGTGCAGACAAGGCCCCCGTGCCTTGCCAAAGCACGCCGGGCAGCAGTGTGCAAGGGGGCCTCCCCCAGCACTGCCGCTCCCTCAGCCAGCCGTGGGGGCAATCCTGGCCTGGTCCATCTCATGCTCCCACCTAGAAGAGCAAGTCCTGCTCTTGGTCCTTTCCTTCTCTCTCCTCAGTCTAGCAAACACACAGCCACAAAGGCTCCTTTGCAAGGAGACGGACGGAGGTGGGTTGCCATTTGTAGCTTGGAGATCAAAAGGATGATGGTCATACTGGATCAGAAAAAGATGGGCTTAGCCCAGCAGAAGTGTGGTGGGAATGCACAGGGTTGCAGGACAGTTAAGGGAGGATGCCCATGTTTGAACAAAGTGTGGGAAAAGAGAAAGTCCTGAGGAAGGACCACCAGCTGGAGAGAAATACCTGTACCAGCAGGTACTCTAAAACACCCCTGCCCTCTTCTGACTTCTGTCCCACACAGAGTCCTTGACAATGCTGTCTTCCTCAAATTCCTTTAGCTCATTTCTTTGCTTAAGAATTCATCTGAACACATAACTTTATCTCACTGCCCCTGCAAAACTCCACCTTATCTACAGGGCAGAAAGCTTTGAGATGGCTTTGCTGATCAGTGTTGTGGTACCCTACAGACACACCGTGCCCAGGTGGGAGTCAGTACTGGCAGTGTCAGCCTTCATATTTCACAGTCATCACTCCAGGTGAAGTGAAGAGCTATTTTACTGTGCTGGCAAGAAAGAAAAAGCTTGCATTACCCGAGCTATAGAACTATAAGAATTACAGTCCAGAAATAACATTTCCTGTTTGAGCCTGCCTGAACAGTGCAAGCCATTTGGGGATTAGGACTGTCAAGATATAGGCATCTACTCTCAGTCAGTCGTCTTGGTGAGAAACAAGCAGGGAGTACAAGGCTGGGAGGAACACCGGGCCATTCTCCCTGCCGGGCTGCCCAGTGTCCCTGCCTTGCCTCCACAGGACGCTTTGCAAGCCTGCGCAGCTATGAATGCAGCTTGCAACATCTGACAGTCGTGCCGTGTCTGGTTGCTCCCTGTCTCCTGCTTTGGACATAGTTCCCCAACCGTTTCTTTTCAATCCAGTTTGTCTCCTGCTCCTGACTTGGCTTGATGCTACTGTTTCTCCAGATGCCAGATCGCTTGTTCAGTCAATGCTGTACAGTATTTTTTTTCTTATTCCCTCTCCTCCTCAACCAAGAAACATCTAAGTGTCCAACTTGAAGTCTGCAGGGGGAGACGACCTTGAGACTGATTGTTCTTATAAGAGTATAACGGATCTTATTTGCTATATACTACTGAAGTATGTGAACTGCAGGCAATGAACAGGCAGTGTCCTGCTATGGCTATTGTGAGCAGCACAAGCTCACGTTCTTGTAGAAGAAATTGAAAGGCCAAGATTACCCGAAGAGATCTCTTTCTGAGTTTCCCTTCTTCCAAAATTTCAGAATTGCCTTCCAGCTCACTCTGTTTATGACTGCAAATGCCTTGTCTCATACTTGTGACTGATGCTTCGTGTTTGGTGTGAACAACCGAATAGCCCTGTAGCCAGTTGTGTGCTGCTGCCAGTGCAGGGAGAAAAAGATTCCTTCCCGATCTCGTCAGAAATCCTGTCTTGAAACATCCCCTATTTTATTATCACAAGTACCACAGTCCCAAGTGTGATTGGGATGGCCCATCTTTTAGAAACCAGTTACAAATTTTGAAACCCCGGATGAGGTAGGTCCTGCACTTCCCATCAGTCTACATCTTTGTGCAGATTTCAGTCTTTGCTAGTTTTTACTTAGCTGCTTCTTCACTTCTTCAGTGAGAGAATAACACTCCTCCAAGTGCTTGAACAGCAACCCTTTGGCTCTTTGCGCGAGGCTGGTGTAACGCTGAAGCCCTTGTTCGTGCAGCGGCAAAGCAGTCTGCGTGTAGCAAAGAATGAAGCAGTGTGGGGAGAGTGATACCGTTTTAATGCTCTTCTTGTTGACATTTAATTCCCCAGATACCCTTTGAAATAGTTACTTTTCTATAAAAGCAACACCGTTGTTGCCTTTAACAGACTTCTTGATGTGTCTTCCTCGAGGGAGTTTTTAGTGGCCATACATCCTGTACACATGTGCATGCCTGTGCATAGAAATATAATCACTGAATTTATGGCACGAGCTATTACTGCTTTCCTTTTTAAGCACTCGCAAACGAAACCATGAAAAATTAAAGGTGGCTCCAGTGAAGCTGTTGATCCACTAACGTAGAATTACTCAATCTATGTCTAACCAGCTTGATCCGTCCTATCAATACCAAGATGAAAGGATAGTTTCTGCTCTTCTGGTAACTAGCCTTGCAAACGCCTTTTTAAAATTCTGTCATGCTGCATTACATGGCTTTTATCATTTGCAGATCTTTTTTGAAAGCAGCCCCAGGTTACATGCATATTGGATTACCGCGCATCAAAAGGATTAAAATAGGTGTGTTATAAAGATAAGGGCTTTTTCTTATTCGACTTGCAAAAAATTGCATTAAAAAGACCCTTCAGAGAGAACAAAAAAGGGCTCAGAGGAACCAAACTGCAAGAAGCAGCTCATAGAAAATTGCAGAATGGCTGACAGATTCCTGATAATATACACTGGTGCTTTGTTTCTTGCTTTAATGTGTGTTTTATATCCTCGTGAAGAAGCATAAAGTTGGGCATTAATATGTGAGAATAGAAACTACTTACACATTATCTGCTCATTTTATAGTCTTGTGAAATTATAAAGAAAATCGCAGTTACTTTCAGATGCTAATTTTCTCAGGTACTCTTCACTGACAGACCTGATGTGAATTTATAGGTGACCAAATATCTTTCAATGTGCAACACATGAATTTATTCAGCAATTTTAGAGGAAGAGTTGAGGTGAGGCATCTATTTTTAGAATTTCTTTTATCTTGAAATTTGAAAGTTGCATTTGATCCCATTCCCGTTACCTATTAGCAATAAAAAGCCCACAACATGAAATTGTGAAGAAATTATATGTTGCTATTCATAAAAGCATTTCAAAGAGCTACCTGTGCACAGAAGGATCTAAACCAATTAGGAGATCATTGAAATTGCAGTTAGAACTTGTTCTTCTTTCACATTTTATGTTGGTTAAAAAAAAAAATGCTCTTGAGAATGACACATACATACGTGTCTGCCTCATGCGCTTGTTGACTGAGGGAGAATCCAAGCTCTGAGAGAGGCTCTTGCCCTTCACATCAATAATCCAGTTCTTGAAAGCTGACAGATTATCTGATGTTGATTCAAGGAGCCTTGGAGGTACGATGTTTGATGGGAAGGTCTAGGGTACTGAGTATCTCAACTTGCAAGATAAACAAAAGCATGAAACCGTGCAAACTGTATCAGGCATAACCCAAAAGAGGTTATCTGTGATTCAGGATGTTCTCCAGACAATCTAAAAAGTGGTTTTGGAGGATTTATGACTTACACAATCTGATTTTACTGAGCTTTAGGTGATTAGTAGTTATTTTTAAAGCACATGTACCTCCACATGATCTGAATATTTTTACTTAGAGCGTTATAAGGGATCAAATGTGTTAGTCTATTTTAGCAGTGGTGTAAATTACTCGGACTAAGGAAACAGTGTCAGAAGCAAATAGAATGTAGCTAAGATGCTAGAAGGTGGGGGGAGAAAGTTCACTTGGAGAGGACTGCATATATTATTCACTGCATCTTGGCAAAGAAGGAATATTCAGATTTAATAATGAAACTGAAACAGAGCGGGAAGCATGTACGTGGGTGGTCTGATCTCGCCAGCCTGCCCCAAGGTGCGTGGGGTGGGAGAGAAGGGACCGGCCTCATCCCTCCCAGCAAGGGCCGCGGGGGAAGGAGGAGCTTCCAACCCGGTTCCTCTTGGAAAGCACATCTGGGGGACAGAGGAAAGTGTTCTCCCCCGTTTGTGCAGCAGCGCAGGAACCCGTCTCTGTGAGGGAAAAGGTGGTTTGGCACACAGCCTCGGGGAGCTTTGCGGGGCTCTACCCTTTAACCCTGCTGGCTTTATCACAGTGTATTGCCCGATCCTTCTCACCCCTGCTGTGCTTTCTGTTTGCAATAGCATGCTTTGCAGCTCAAGCGTAGCTGTGTTTTGTGCTATGCTTCTTCTTGGATATATTTCTGAGTACATTCTCAAGATTATAGGCTCCTCCTTGTAATTAAAATGTCATTCAGATTGCATTTCAAGACCGAGCACCTTATTGCACTAGTAGTGACTGGTCTCTAAGAATGCCCAGAACCAACCACCAAATGTATTGATTTGGGAGCGTTGACTGAAGACTAACGTATTGACCAGTCAGCTTTCCTAAAGTACTGGATGATCTTAACGACGGCCTGTGCCTCCCGCATGTATGACCCTCGACCATAACACAGCAAAGGGAAAATATAACATCTGACTTTTTCTTAAGCCTGCCATCATCTTACGAGCCTACAGTTTGTAACTCTGGACCCACCTCACACGGACTGTATTCGGGCCAGCTGGCTTCTCTAAAATGGTTTCTGACAGATTTCCCCCTTCCCAGGGAAGCAGCCTGCCTGCGGGTACAATTGGTGCTGGACTTCGTGCTGTTCTGCAGCTTTGGGATGGGGCCAAGACAGTGGGATTTACAGAGAAACAACTCAATTTTCTGCCTGTTTATCAGGCAATATTTGAACATTTTATATGAATTACTTTGCAGCCACAAGCCAATAGTTAAAAAAATGCTAACGGAGAAAATACTTCAATATCTTTGCACATAACAATTTCTTGTAACCTCATTACCTGCAGTGTTCATAAGATCATTATTTTAAAATTGTTACCTAGCAGTACCAACCTGCTTACTAGACCTGGTAAATTAACCTTTGCAGCAACATTTGGCATTAATTCTAACTCCATTTTTGTAAAATAAAACCATAAAACTAATTTGATCAGGAGACTGAAAAATTCTCATATTCACAGGGCTGCGTCAGTATTGGGAAAAAATGTCAGCTAATGCATACTAGCCGATGGTTTTGTTTTTTGCATTGATGTTTCTGGGCAAGAAGAAATCTCAGCCAGTATAGGTGGTCCTTCATGTAAGGAGGTCCATGAAAATGTGAATGTGCTGATTCTGAGCTGAAAAAATATTGTTAAATTTCATATGAATACAATACAGTAATGACTTTTTGAAGTGTCTCTTCCCATTACTCTGGAATTAGTTACATACAGCACTAAGGTTATTTCAAGGGAAAGAAAGCTTGATATCTTGCTTTACTTCCTTATTTCTCAGTTAATTTATTAGTATTGGGGTGGGGAAGCTGACTAGTTACTGTTGTCTCCATCACATTATCTCTGAGCTTATAAAAGGTTTTATGTTCATTTATTTTAAGTGGGCTCTTAGAAATTTTGTATCTACACTTTAGACTCCAGCCAGAGTGAGAAATACATTTAAATAAATTTAAAATGCACTATTAGTTTTGAGTAAGAAACTTCCTGCCAGATTCTTGAGAGCTCTTGGGTGTGGTCTAAGGCGACAAGGGACTTTAGGGTCATTAGCAAACAGTGACCTCACCTGGAGCTCTATTAAGATTTGCCACCCACCAAACTAAGGTACCTTTTTCTTGCAGATAGGACTTGTTCCTTGTTTTGCAAACATATCTTTAATTATCAGATTTTACTCCCCTTCTGTCGCTTCCTTGAAAGTTCATGACACTTAAGCCTTTCAATTCTCTGCTTGATGCTGCTGAGTCCTAGCCCAAATAATCTGTCCAGATGATTATGATGTCTTAATTAAAGAATTTTCATTTCATATGAGGAATGAAGATCAGATAAATTAATAAAAGCTGAATATCTTTTTTATGCTAATAATTTTCAAAATAAATGGCAAAGGAAGAGAATCACAGAGTATATGTCAGCAGTTTAGAATCCTCAGTGCAGTACATCTACAACTTTTGAAGATCTTGTGGCTCTTTCATTTCATATTTAATTAGGCTTTATAATTCTAATAGTAATTTCTTTGAAATAAATACATTGGTGCATTCAAATTTTGGACTTTAGCATTTGGAGTGGAATTGCAGCTTATTCTAAGATATCACAAAAATCTTATGGCAGCACAAGAACTAAATTCATACTTCAAGGACTAATTTCACACATTGCTGTCTGGTTCTTCACAGCTACCACCACCTAACTTGAACAAAAGGTGGCTGACTGTTCAAATGTCTGAATTTTGCTAGCTTTCCTCATATACATGTCACTTATCTCAAATTCTCTGGATGCTAGTGCTAGTATTGTGGGGGCACGATTCCTGAATAATGAGTTTTTAAAATCTTACATGGCCAAGAGCCCCTGGAGAGATGAAGGGATGATGAGTGACGGTTCCTTTGCAGCGTACAGAAATGGCTCTCCTGGTGGAGTGCCAGCCCATCGTGGGAAGGACAGGGCCAAGACAATCGCTGCTGGATGTAGGGACTGGCTTCAACCCTTGAACTGCTCCTTCCACAGCCAGGGACTGGGATTTTGAGTAGCTCTACAGGAGGTTGAGTCCTGTTGGTAGCCAGACAACAAATCCCCTGCATTACAAGTGTGGCTGACTGACTGAGCAGCCATGTGCAGCTCAAGAGCCAGAGTTTGGCCTTCCTGGTTGTAGTATCTCATCTACACCATTCTATTACACACAGTTGTGCAGTCACAGATCTCCTGTTTTGTTCGCAGCATGGGTTCAACATGTGATCTTAAGGAAGTCGCATCTCTTAGGATTAAGTTGTCCTACTGATGAAATGTTAATGATGGCATCTGTGTAAAAGAATAATAAGTAATCTGTTGGAAATAAAATTATTGCTGCATAATAACTGATGGCAAATGCTACTCCTCATTGTTATTATAACATCCACATTTTACTCAGAGTTTCAAACAACAATTTTCGAACCCTGACTTCTTGGAAGTAAAACATTCCATCTTTTTTCAGTTTGTCCAGGTATTTTTCCTGTAGTCCAGTCTATGGGAATATTCCTGTTTTTTCCAGCAGCTCTCCATTGAGAAAGCATCATTTTCTTTGTAGATTTTTTTTTCAACACAGTTTTTAGTTCAGAATGCAACTAGCATGCTAGTTCTGTTATTTAGCTTAGCTGTTCTTGGAAATGTTGTTACGAGGGGTAGGTAAAGTACTTAAATAGTTCCAAAATCTGCAGTAAAGCCAAGCATGTGTCTATTTTAGCCCTACTGTTAGAATCTCTTGTCTCTCTTCCTACTCTTACAAGAATTCTGAAAACATTGGGGGAGTACTTGCTTTAATTGTATTTTTGATATAGCTGGATTTTATTTTTTTCTTTACCAGACACATGTAAATGAATGTCATTATTGTTTTCCATTAAGAGCAGAATAATTATAAAAAGAAAAGCAGGTGTTGCAGATAATGTTTAATGCCTAAAGATTTACAGGTCTGGCAGCAAAGCAGAGGACCTTTGGTTCAATACTGAACATGCCTGACAGTAAAGCTCTGCTTTGATAAATGATTAAGTATGCTGAAATGTACATTGCTTAAAGCATTTGTGGTTGAGCAGCATTTTTTTAGGGCAGTATATCAAGAGATTAAAGTAAAAGAAAGGAATTTTTATTACATGATAATAACACTTTAGCAATAGGCTTTAATTCCTGTTGCATTCAGGAAAACCATAATGCTCTGATTTTTCATCTTCACTCTTCTCAGGTGACTTTTGTCTTTGTCGTTATGCAACTGAGTTACACATCCTTCTGAATCAATTCCAAATGGCTGGTTAGCAGGAAAATCAAAGCAAGCCTGAACTCTTTATAACATTAAATTAAGGACAAATTGCTAGGATTTTTTTTGTGAATACAATCTGTGGTAGGGTTTAGTAAGACCAATCGCACAGTAGAAGTGTGAAAACTTTGATTAAGAATTAATCTTCTGTAGTTCAGATGGCATTAAGTTATAACTTATTACTGGAGAAGCTGGTTCAATCTAATTTTCAGAATGGTGATGGTTTTCCTCTCAACCAAGACAAAATTTCAGTAGATAATTAATTAACTGTAGGTTTTGAGCTTCTTTGTCTGGAAGAGCAAGGCTAAAAGGTATTTTGGAACAAAAAAAAAATAGTGGAGCGAAAAACAACTTGTTTATGTTTAGATTTGTCTAATAAAATGAATTTTTAAAAACCCAACTGCAACAATAGAAATGGAATGTCTAAACAGGTGCAAGTAAGTAGATAAGAGTTTTGATTAGCAAACATACATCACCAGCTTGCTTTCAAATTTCAGATCAGTGCTACAATTACTGAACTAGAAATCCAACTATTTTTTATATTTTGTTAAAGCTAGAATTCTGACAATGACTGAACAGATGCTGTAAACTGGAATCTTAGGGATGGTATTGTTCAGTAGGAGGAATGAGGGACTTCAGTTCTCTAGCATTCAGTAATGACTAACATTTAGGTTCTCTGGTGTGTTAAAAACCATTCCACGTTTGCTGCAGCACACAGATGTTCTGTTGGAAAATGTGTTTGGTTTCTCAGTCCTTCTCAAGATTTTGTGACTGGCCTTGAAATGCCACCAAAGTTTTATGGCATCAAATGATTGTGAAGTCACTCGCTGTCCTTGAAAGGTAATAAATTTTAAGCTTCAGTACTACTGAAACATTGCCAATCATGTAAGACTTGATCTGATGCCCACTGAAGCCATCATGAGCACAACTCGTCATCCTCAGTGGACATCAGATCAGCCCATACGTAGGAGTCTTCATTTCTTATGTGATTAGTGTATTATTTTGAAACCATTCTAAATATTAAGCTCTTAACTGAGATAAACAGTGGATCAGAAGCTTTTTACCTTTTATTTTTTTAAAGGAAAAAAAATGTTACAGAGGTATTAGAAGGAAGTTTAAAGTCCAGTAAGTAACAGCTACCATAGTGTTACCTGGAACGGCATGGAGAACAGGAGCAGAAAAGCAGACAGGCAAAGTCAAACAGATTTAAATTGACCGAAGGAACTGTTAGTAACTGTTCTAGTTGTTCCAAAAGACAAAGATGGGAGATCAATCAAAGCGGAAATAAATACACCTCTACAGCTCAGGAGCAGCTTTTTGTCAGAAAGTAACCTAAGTGTGTTAACCAGAACAGTTAAAGCTTCTTATGTTAAAACCAATTTCCAAGACAGTCAAGCAGTCATCAGAATAAAATGAAGTTAGGATCAAAGTTCCAGTCCTGTAGAGGGAGGATTTCGGATCAAATGTGTGTACACTGTGTATAACAGTGACTGTGGGAGTGGGCACAAGCTGCCCCTGGTTATGTACTGTAGATGCCCCTCCTTCTTTCTGCTCATTCATTACTACTTGTGATGGGGTACCCCCAAATTCAATAGAGTGGTAACAGTATAGTAGTTACATAAGGAAAGTGTAGTACCTGTTGTTCCTAAGAGCGCACACAGGAGAGCAGCAGCTGCAGGATGTTTCCCTTGGAGGATGTGCTGCCAAAATCTTCCTGGGCACTAACCTGTGCACACTTCTCCATACTATTTGTCCTCTTGTAACATAATAAGGAGTCCAGTATCTGTAATGTATAAAAAGGATTTAAAAAACCCCACAACTGCACTGCCAGTTGAAAAAAGTCTGCTTGCTTTTTTTTTTAGGAGAAAAAGGGTGCTAATGTCCTAAAGGAAAAGCTATATATGCATTTTGAATTTGTAGAATGAGGTGAGTATGAGCAATTACCTAGCGCTGATGAATGAAGATCACAATTAACAGGGAGACAAACTGTTTTCCACAGAACAGTCTCCCTGCTCTTACCCCACAGGCATTTGTAAGCATTTGTCATGGTAAAAGACACAGGATCATGGCTCATGCCTGTGGAGCATTGCAGAGAATTGAGACATTGAGAGGACATGTAAAAAGGTAACTTGCTGTATTTTTTTCTTTTTGCCACTTAAGCTAGGGTGGGATGGTTCCAAACCTGATGTTCAGAAGAATACAGGTGTCTACATGATTAATTAGTAAACTACTCAAAACGCTGTCTTTTCTCTATATCAGCAGAGTTGAATGTTTCTGAGGCAGGAGGAATGTGGACTGCTTCAGTCTATGAAAACAGGGGAGACTTGTGTTTTAGAATGACACCATCAGTAATTCCTTATCCATCAGGGACAGTGCGTATTGAAGCCATTTAATAACATTTGGCCTAATGAATTTTAAAAGCTGAAAATACGGACACAGTAGGCAAGACTGGCTTTATATGTCCCCAGATTCTCAGTACTGTAGCATGTGTACAGCTCAGTCTTTAATATAAAGTTCCCACATCATCTTCTTTGATGCAAGGGAGGTGATATTATCTCAATGAGGTAGAATGGATTCTGCTAAACTTTTAAAATCAGAATAGATATGATGGATCAAAACAAAGGGTTACTCAGGAACATATCTAATGTTAGGAAGGATGAAGGCTGGAATTTGGAGAAAGGTACAAAGCATGTAGGTGGTTGATTCAGTTTGAACATAGAAGTGGGTTCAAATACATAAATCAAGCAAATCTGGCTGTTGACTGTTCTGACTATTGCACTCTTTATAAGAAGCTTCGGATAATTTAATCTGCATTGAATTTAGAACAAGAAAAAGAAGTTTAAGCATCTTTTGTTTTCCCGTGCAGCAGAATTCAAGTTTTCTCCTTCTGTTAGCTCTGCTTCACGTACAGGAAACAAGGTCTTTGCAATGCCCTTACAGACTTTCTGTGCATATCAGGGAGTTTCACTAATCTCTTACACTAATGTATTAACCATTGATTCACCTTTCCACCCATCCCATTAGAACCGCTGATGTGCTAGATGGCAGGAGAACAACTAAGTTAATACTTCTTTGAAGTTACTTTAGAGAGAGAAAGTAGCACCTGCAGAGGAAAAAGACTTGACAAGAGGCAAATTTTTAGTGCCACTGGAAAATAAGAGGAAAGAAACAACTGCAGAAAGAGACTCATAAATGTCAAATCATAACAGCGTCACCAGGGAAAGACTACTTTTTTTTCTCTGTGACAACGTATACCTTGGTTGACCTTTTTCAGGTGACCTAGGTCTTGACTGTATCATGAACATAACATAGCAGAACATTACTTCAGTGTCAGAAAATAAACTACCCAAAAGAAAAATTATTTCCTCCTAAATGTTGTTAACAAGCTCTCCATGAAACTAGAGTATATGGAGGAGGTGAATATAAGGGTTAAAAGCCTGGATGACCAAGTCCCTTGCTGTCAGCCCACTGACATTTTTTTGTTTTTAAGAAGCACTTTTTCAATCACACTTAAATGTTGACATTATCTACACGCTGTGTCATGAAGAGCAAAAAACATAATACTTGCTGAGTGCTGTTTATGAAAGAGCAGTATAGGGCAGTCGAAGAGTCATATTTTCAAGGGTTTTTAACTTTGCCTGAATAACAAGACATTGATGTGAACCTTCTCTCTTTCTCCGACTGATTCTTTTTGCTTCCTTTTCTCACTTACCAGTTGCAACATTTAACATGAATCTGATGCACTGGAGTCTTGAAAGAAAACAATAGAGGGAAATCATGGACTATATCTACAGAGATGCTGAGCTTTCCCTCAGGCTCGATGAACTGAGGAAGACAGAAATGAGAGACGTTACGTCACGCGGTCCAGGGTGGTCTCTAACATATCTTCGAGCAATTTGTCACAATTCTAATGTTGGTTAGAAAAGCTACACAAATATTGTTCTGACAAATGGTGCTTGGTACAGGACCTTATATTCCCTGTTTCAGAATGGCAGTATCTATCTCTGGTCAGTCTCAATATCCCACGTTAGCCATAGATACAAAAACCCATTCCTACACTGAAGTAACCAGTTCTGTTGTGTTTTGGATGTGATATGAGCAGTTTTTGATGATTTAGATTGGGTCCACACGTGGTCCTTGGCAAAGAATTAATTCATTTTCATATTGGTTGGAGTATTCATTGAAAGCAAATGAATACTCCAACCAGTGCTCCCTCTCCTCTCTGCCACGTGCCGCTGATGGCTGTTGGAGTGTGGGAATGTCAGTGTCCCAGAGGACTGGGCACAACTTTCCTTCCAGCAGCTGAACTGGGGTTATACCCTTTCCCTAAGGTGTAAAGTGTAGTATTTCTAAACACCCAGGGGTGATAGGAGATCGTCTTGCTGTTGCAATTACATATAGCTTTGTCTAACCAAATGAGTATGCAGGGCATCTTTACAGATTTTGAAAGAAAACAATAGTGTGCAAATGAAACCTATTGATAACATGATTCATTAGGCCTAGAATGTAACAAATGAGCTATAATGTACAAAGTGCAAACCTATGCACTTAAGTAAAAACAAGAATTTCAGCAATAAGCCAGGAACTCTTCAGCTGAGGAGGCCAGAGGAGCAGAAGGGCCTTGGAGTGTTAATTAATTAGAGACTGGCTAGGGGCCAGCTCTGAGATGCAGCTGTGAAAAACATAGATACATCAGCTGAATTTCTTTCAGCTGAGGTAAAGCCAAATCTCATCTAGAATACTATACACTGATCTAGTTAAGCATGTTTGAAAGGTCTTGGAACAGGGGAAGTGGAAAATTTTGAGATGGATGCAAGTAAGGGTCTGGAGAGCCCCTGCTGGACTCCAGCAAGGAAAGGAGGAAAAAAGGTCTTTACTGGGCTACAAATCTGCCCTTGAGGATTTGCTCAAGCAACAGCACAGTACCTTGTGACAGGAACAGTCTTGATGGGATTGTGGTGTGGGGTTTTGCTTCTGAGTAGTTCTGTTACTGCTTGGTCTAGGGTTAAGGGACTGTATCATTTCCCACCATATGAATTCTGTCAGCAGGGAGAGGAGAGAAAGTTCAGCCTCCATGTTAATATCTGTGCAATATCTGCCTTGCAATATCGAAGATCCTTTTGGGGATATTCTAACAAAACAAGAGCTGGGCATAGATCACTGTCCAGTGATCAAACCAGAAGAATAAAAGCAGGAAGAAGAAATTACTTCAGAAAAAAACCCCAAAAACTCAAACCCTGAACAAAGCCCAAAACAGCATTGATGCGGTGATCAATATACGTTTATTCATATATAACAATATTTAAAATTATGTATATACTCACATGGTATGAATAAGTGCGGTCTGAAAATCTGAGTTTCATGAGCCCATAAACTAATACATATATGAGTAGGATTATATAAAATGCTATGCTATAGTAGGAGTTTGCACTGAATGGTACTGAAGGGTCCTTTGGGTCCTGTAGACATAAAGTACTGGGATTTAAAAGTTTGTATCACGCATACAAACAATATTGGCTCTTTTATGTAACGGAAAATTTAACTTAATCCTTCCCATAAGCAGCACATGAAACACCCTGCAACAGGCGCGCTTCAGTTTTATGACAATGTTCCCATAAAGAATACGCAAAATGGTAATTTCATGCAGCCTCGAACTCCTAGATTAAATGAGGATTAGTAGTTAACTACTGTTTTTGTTGGACTGTCTTTGGATATATTTGTCAGAATGAGTCAAAAAGTTGGAAATGTTCTATTACATGATTGTGTTCAGTAAGATATCTAAACTGTTGATGCTGTTAGTGCAACAGTAGAAAAAATAGATTATTGATTTGCTCAGTTATTAAAATGCATGGATTATGCAGTACAGTAGGGATAAAGATTTGCAATGTATAGATCCAAAGAACATCTATTGCCTTCAGAATCAAATACAGACAGTAATGTGTAGAAATACTCTTCAGCGGAACCAAGAAGTTCAAAGATGTTGAAAGCCCAGATTTCTATAAAGTACCTGGGATAAGGACCTTTTTCCCCCATTCTTTTCTTCCATTCTTTGAACAAGTGAGTTCTGAAATGTAATTTTTAGAGTACTGAAAATCTATCATAGATGTCAAACTGTATAGGACATTTAATCAGATAACTTTTGCAATCCTGTTACAAGTTAACCTATGCCAGATGCTGTATTTCCTCTTTGAGTGAGAAATGGAAAACGTCCATGCGAGATGACATACACAAGGAGAGCTTCAGAGCTTAAAAGCCCCAACAATTTTATAGCACTGTTTGCAACATTCAAGAGTCTTGTACTTTAAGACTTAAGTTAATTATGGACAACAACCATATCATCAAGAATCTTTTTCTCCTGAGTTATTAGCACCAGAAGCTGAAATTCCCTCTGAAGGTGGTGATAGTAGCAAATGATGCAAAATCTCTCTCTGAAAAACTCTGAGCCAGTGTGTTTTGCTGTTTTTTCGTTGCTAGCCTGTTGTTCAGCCCTTTCAGGAGAGGAATGCTAGAGTTAGGGATATTAGAGAGAATTGTACGTTCCCATTTTCAGGGGAGAAGAATGAATTTCATTAGTTTGGCAGTCTTATTTTAATGCAATTGTGGAGGCACGTGGTATTTCTCCCACCTACCCAGGAGTGAGGTCAGCTGCGTGACTGCAGATTGAAGCACTGCGTGTCCTAAAATCTGGACATTGATTGCTGATAGCAACAGGAGTTTGATGGTGATTTTAAGCATTTCTGGTTTGGTTCATTCTGGGATACCTTAGAGGCTTGCTGTATGTATTTGTCTTTCCAGAAGCATTATCCATATAGGATGTTGCTGGCCCACTTTAGTGTGCACACAGAGCACTGGGAAAGATAGGTGTTAAGGATGGAGGCATTCCCAATGCTTCCAGCAAGCTGCCCTGAGGTTTTTCATCAAACCTAAGCAAAGTTATGTGTTGCCCACTCCATGACTAGTTGCTTGCAGTCTGAATAAGACTTAAAGCATGCCATTGGCATGGAGAAGGAAATGATGGTAATACAATGGATAGTTCCTATCCCCTTATTTTGAGATAAGGTTTTTTTTTCCCCACTTGTTCAAGAGATTTGACCTTTTTGGGGGGCTTATTTTTGAAATGTGCAATACAATTACCACTGGGTAACCTCTGTCAGGATTTGCTGTGTTTCTGTTATAACAGCTTTTCTATTACAACAAAACATTGTCTTCCATATGAGAAGAGCCTGTGTCTCTCCCCACTGGACAGGTTATCTCGCGTTTTGTGTAGGTAAGGTGCTGTGCCTGGCTAGCTGCTATGAAGCAAATGTCTCTCTTCAAGTCATTCTGTACGAGTATCCCTCAAAGGGAAAGCCCAAAAGTGGATGTTCTTTGTTTTCCTTTAAATTAAATTTTACCTACCTATCCATCAAGTATCTGATTTCATTCATTTCTTTATTTCGTGTGGTACAAAACAATGACTCTTATCTACAAACCCCTGTGCCTTGGGGATTTGGGTTGTTTTGATGTCTCTCCCTCTCTGTCTCTCTGTTTTTTAAAGAGTTTTTGTTTTATTTATGTGTATGCATTTGGAGGCGTTTTCAAAGTGTCATACCATAGATAAAATTATAAACATTTTATAGATTGATATATTAAGGCACAATATGTGTTAAGTGTGTGTAAATCTAAGCTTGCTGCTTATTTTCATAATCAGTCTTGACTTCTTTTCCACTGACATTCCTCATTTTCTCTGAGTAATGTTGCAAGAAGGGACAACAATTTTTTCCAGCCATATGTTTTCTGAAAAGAATTGTATGTCAGAATTACTAAATACAAAGCAAATGTTTATGTAACTGATTGTAAAATGCTCAGTAATGCTGAGTATTGCAATGTCTTGTTTGCGTACATCTTATTTTTATTACCTTAATATCTTTCTATTGTTGGCATGCTTTATCTACACTCTCTATTTTTATACTCTCTATTTGTAGTTAAACTAGAATATTCTCAGTGAAGGCCAAGTTATTCTAAGATTATAGTCTCTGTCAATGGTGACTTCTTATTTCTTCTTTTGTCTTTTCCTAGGTATTTTTGAACAGTACATTTGAAATTACCCTCTCCAGTTTTGGCACAATAAATCACAAGAGTTCAAATTACCTAAGGTCAAAAACCTTTTTCCAGAAGGACTTGCATACTAAATGTATTGAGAAATGCTTTGTAACTCTTAAAAGGCAAAGTGATGAATAAGTTATTAAAGGAACTTTTAACAAGAGTGGAAGTAATATATATCCCACAGGAAGCTATTATGAGCCCATTAATACCACAAGCCAAAGTTTTACTTACTGAATATAATCTAAATTGCATTGAACTCACCAAATACCAAGGGAAATACTCAGTTGCTGTGGGCTTGCGGTTGATTCATTCCTTTGATTTCTCCAAATATCCTTCTTCCTCTGCTCTTTGTTTACATGAAGAGTTCAAATTCAATTACATAAGCCACAGTGATTTGGAAAGTCATTGTTCATAACGGAGTGATGTTCCTTGATGTTCTACACGTGATTCTCCAAACCATAAGGTCCTGGGACTTGAGCTGTGCAGTGCTCCACGTGCAATGTTCGATTAGACCCTCTGAACATGTTAGGTTTTGGATGCACCCTTCATGAAAGGCTGGGAGCAGTGTGGCCAGCATGCTGCTGAAGCAGATATGCCGCTCGGCTTTGCTGGAATTGGTACTTCTCAAGTTGAAGGTGTTCTTGGGCAATCTGGGGAAAGATGGCCAGAGGTACCTCATGACTTATCACACCCATGAGTAAGAAATGGTTGTTAAGGGAGTGATTTCTCTGCTGTGCAAAACATCCGTAAATCATGAATACTAAGGTCCTGTGGGCGCTAAACTGAGTGTCTGTGTGCAGGGAGAAGAGGAAGCGTGTTTTGGGTGTGTAGGGGGCTGATGTGCCTCTGTGTGTCTGCATGCGTCTATAAAAGTGCCTCATGAGGGAGCACTTGCCTGCGTGCATGTTTTGGGATGAGGCTGGCCCCAGCTGGAGGCACTGCCGGAATCGGTGGTGGCAGCTCTTCCTTGGCCATGACCATGCCAGTGGCTGCGGTCAGCCAAGAGCACCGGCTCCCAGCTCGAGGACCTGCACGCACAAAGCCTCTCATAGGGCAACTGTGGTCTTCACCTGCTTTGCAAGGCAGGGCGGCCCAGGCGAGCGTGGCCAATGACGGTTGTGCTGCGCTATCCATCACCCAGCGGTCAATAACACAGCCACGCCGCTGGTCCTGCACTGACACCTGATCTGCCGGCCCCTGGGCCATCTCCTTGCTGGTGAAGGCTGTTTTCTGACACCCTCCCCTTGACGCTGGAGGATGTCGTGACTGGGTATGACTTCATTGATGCTCTTTCCTTTCCCTTCAGGCTCACTTGCCCAGAGAAAAAGGCAAACAGCTGTTTCCTCATGAGCTGTCTCACGTGAGCGCAGCGACACGCAGGGGCTTGCCCAGCCCCGCTCCAGGTGGTTTTATGGTACACGGATTTTCTTTCTCATCCTTTTTGGTAGGGTGGTTAGCTCATCCTCATGAGTTAAATAAGTGCATCCTCAGAATAGATATTGTGCTACAGCTAACTACTACCAACATTGATTTAACCTTGAAAAAGTTAACTCCATTTATTCTCACAAAACCACAAAAAAGCATATTATTTAAAGACAGGATTTTGTACATTTGCTGTTTGGGAGAGTGAGACCTGGTTTGGTATATTTAAAGAAAATGTCTAAGTCAAAGAATAAAAAGTTTCTCTTTGGACTGAATTGTTTCCAGAAGGCAGTAGAACAGGGACAAGGCTGCATGCCTGCACTTTCCACCCCAGGTAGTTAAAGTTTCTGGCACTTTGCACAGCTTTGTTTTTAAACCAGGTCTTTTGTAGTGTTGTCACACAGGAAAATTTAAAACAAAAAAAGATATTAGTTAACTTAGGCATGTTAAAATTCCTCATGGTATAAAAATGTATTATTTCAAATATTTATCATTTATATAGTGCTTGTGCATGTGCACTTACCGTTGCAAAGCGGTGAGAGGAGCTCCATTGCGAACCAAACCGGCTACTGAAAGTGGCCAGCCCGAGCTTCCCGGCTGCTGTGAGCTGAGGTGGAGAAGGGGCTGACCCAGGGAATGTCACAGAGTTCAGCAGTCCCCATTTGATGGCTATTGCATCTCCTTCACTCACAGATTTTCTTTCAAAAAGGATGAGCATGGACTAAACATGAAGCAAAGAAACTTGATGCTTCACGCTTGATTCAGGCAGACTCCCAGCACCTAGGAGGTATCTTGAGGCAGCAGAAAATGGTCCCTAAATTGTGTGTTCCTTTAGCAGGGAAGCAAGAATATGACATCTCTGGGCAGTGAGGGAAGCCTTTGCAGTTACTTTTTTTTTATCATATGGGGGCTAAATATAGGCCATATATTTCATGTTACTAGTTCCTTAACCAACCCCATCTAAAATATTTATTAGTGTCTCAGTTATATTTTGGTAGGCCATTAACCTCACCTCCCCTTTCATGCTCATCAAATTAAAACATTATCCTAAGATACATAAGAAAAAAATCAATTAAATAGGATGAACTCTTAGACAATCCCACTCCCGCAATGAAGAGAACAAAGCCGAGCATTGAGATGGTTTTGTAACAATTTGCTTCAGTCGGACAAAAGATTATGAAGGATTCTGTTTCTTTATTTATCTTTTCTGTTCTGCATTTTTGGAGTGGTGCATTCAGCAATCAATCGTACAGTACATACCAAATAGCCAAGCAGCCCTAGTAGGTACTTATTATGTATGCCCTTCACAGTTTTTGGCAGCTTCACTTCTATGACTCATTTTATCATGAGCTTCCACTTTGATGGCCTTTAAACTATCTATCCATAGCTGTTAAAATGACTGCAAAGTTTGAAATCCTTTCTTGGCACGACTTAATTCTATAACCCAATTAAATCAGATGGTGTGAGCTGTTTCTTGAGCATTCTTGCTTGCATCCCTTATTGCTCTATCTTCAGCTTTTCAAATGTTAAAGTTTCAGGAAGCCTAAAGTTTCTCTCTCCTTTGTTATCATGGAATGCAGCTAAAGCCTTTTTGTCATGAAAATGTATTTGATAAGCACTTAATGGTTAAAAGATTTAAAATAGAAAGTTTAATTTGTCCATGACAAACTTGAAATGTATTTTTGGAATGTGCATCGTATTCTTATGAGCATGGTTAGATTAGACTAACATATCCTGCTGGGTCAGATACGGGCTCTAAAATGTCTGTTTATACTCGCTGTTGCTTGTCCTTTCCAGAGAGGACCCTTTACATGCACCCTGCATATCCTTTTTGGTTGCAGTGTGTGTGAACAGAATGAGAAAGTGTTCTGTGTGAGCCTCTCTGTATTGTTGTAGTAGAAGATGACGTACATCTCTTTAGCTTACATTAAAATGGTCATGCCAAACATAATGACCATCTGTCTATGCTTTAAGTACATCCTAATCCCCTTTCTCATTTGATACTTATGTAGGAATCTGCAACCGCCCGCTGTTGGAAACAGAATGGCAGGTCTGCCCACGTACGGCAGTTCTGCATTTCAGTTTTGGATATCAAGCCATACGATCCCAAGGAGGCAGGAGGAGCTGTAGTTATTTAGGTATTTATATCTAGGCAAATGTGAGAGCAGGTTAACTTTTGCCATTCATGTCAGGGCAGGGAGCAACGTTTGTTCCTGCCTAATACTCTCCTGCTCTGCCTCCTGTCTGCCGAAAACACCTCCAAGTGTTTTGGAAAGTTCTTGACAGTTGTCATGCAGATGTTAGGGCGTTACAGTGATAGATGTCTCTGAGGCCATATAGCGCTACATTTATCTTTGGTGTATTATATGTAACAACAAAAACTTCATGGCGATGAGTTTTACTCCTTTTCTTTAAAGAATTGATATGTGATGTTATATGGCAGCATTGTTCTCATGCTTAACTGAAGTGGGATATTACTGAGGTAGGAGGGAGCTTTGTCAGCAAAAGCAGAGAGCTAAAAGTGTTCTTAACTGTACGAGAAACCCTGCACTAACAGCAGATCACCCCTATTGTAGTTGTAACCAGTTATAATTTGGTGGTATACTAATCTGTGTTGGTGCTACACAAACTTGCAGCTCTTTTGTGTCACAAAATTGGCTTATTTGGTATTTGGTCTAGACAATAGGAGAAGTAACTTTGACATAATTTTGAGAACTTTTCTTTAATATGTTTGGATAACTTCATGCAGTGCATACTTCAATACTAAGAAGAGACTGTTGCATACATTTGTGACAGTTCTGAGCAGACATCAGCTAATTTTTATAGTATATCAACCCAGGCTTGGCGTTAACTCTTTTTTTCCCCAAGTAAGAGATGAGCAGTGACATCAGGTTGACTTACACCAGGTGAAGAAAGGAGCTAGTGTGACAGCCAAAGTGTAATTATTAATAATCCCAGGTTCTCATACATTTAATTGGAGCACAGCTTTTTCTTGTTCAGTCTTTATTGCTGGGGAAAATCATTTAGGGAATACTTATCTTCCCTGATTGTATTTGGGTATCGTGTCAGATAGATTATAAAAATTTAAACTCCTCTTCAGGAATTATGATGTATTTCTCTGTTCAGCCAGCAGCACAGGAACTATGGAGTTTTTAATTGACAATATTGGACAGAATCACGGTGCTAAAGAGAGATTTGAGGGATGTCACCCTTCACTAGTATTTCCTATTAGTTCTGTTTTAAATGCGTAACACTTATCTGAGGAGTAACTAATGAAGTACAAGTGTGGAGGCCAGATTGTGACCTTACTCTCCCACTGAGTTGATGGCATTCAGAGGAATCAGGATGGGTTTGTATTGCTGTGTTTCCAGTTTTGAATTTGTATCAGATAAGCTATTTATTAAGTCAATCCACTTCATGTAACAAAATAAAATTTTTCTGAAACAAAACCTGCTTTGTGCTTAAAGTTATTTATTGTCAGGGCTCCTTATTAAGGGATGACTTGGAACAGAACATTTGGGATAACAGAGGATGTACCTGTACCAGTAGTTGTAAACGCAAAGTATATTTTATAATTAGAAACAGAGAAGCCTGGAGGGGTTAAAATATTCGTTATTTAAAAATGATCACATAATCATGGTTTGAAACCTGTGCACACTTAGGATTTTCAAATAGAAATGGTTTGTGGCGGTTTATTTTCTCATTAATGTACAGGGAATTTATGTGTATTCTGCCAGTTAGCATTAACAGGGGATACCCAAATAAATCTCCTTTTGCGCTGAGGGGATCTCATGGAGTATAAACCACCAATGGCATTTTTATACAAGTGGAAATGCAAAAATGTCTCTTTACAGACCTGAACATTTAAAGTGAGAATACTGCATTAAGTGTTTATGGTGCATAACCAATAACGCAATTCAAGGTGCAGTTTTCTCATGATCCAAAAAAGTGGTGACATGTAGCAATTTTTACTGTTATTATTCCAAGTATAAGTAAATATAATATTAAATATGCAAGAAATCAACACTAGTCATTTATGAAATTATCTAGATGCAAATTAGCACAGTGTGTACTTACTAGATTTTAAGGACAAGTACATAACTTCTCTGAGTAAATGAAATGAAGCAATTTTATTGTCTCCTTAAGGTTGATACAAGCCATTGGAAACAGAGAAATCTTGTCCTTGGCCATACTTCGTGCAAATAAATGTATAAAATATCATCTCCTAAATACGTATGAGTAACATAGTGTAGTGCTTGACAGGATGATGAACATAAAGATGTCAAAGAACAGCTAAGTCTAACTGAAAAAGGTAATCTTATTACAAGAAAGTGTTAGAGGCAAAAATACAATTTGGGTCATCTTTGGGTTTTTAAAGCGACAGGAGTTTCGAATGTTCTGCTCAACACTTGTGCAAAAAGGGACTCGGTAAGTGTGGCAAGTGTCTATATCTAATCCAAACTCTTCTCTACTTCCCTGCCAAGCCTCTTGGTGCACGGTACCTTGGATGTCATGTTCTTTGCCATGCTGAGGACCCTCCCATTTCCCATCTGTAGCATGCCTTCCATTCCCAGAACTGTAACTTTGAAATAAGCTGTTGTACAGTGTTATTTTTCCAGGGCCTCTGTGGCAGGGTCCTTTCCATTGTTTCATGCTGCTGTTCTTTTGCTGTTATTCTCGTGGCCTTGCACCTGCAAACCCTAATACTGCTTTTACTGCAGATTCTCATGGGAAGCAATTGCCACTCCTGTGAGGATCATTCCTCCTTTCCCCACCTTTTCTTATTCATTATTTTATGAGCTTTTGTTTACAATAGAGGAGGACCAAAACTTAGTACAGAATACAGAAAATAATAGGTATTTGAACATCTCTCCAGTAATACCTATATACAGAAACTGAGTAACCAGTAAGCATGCAATACTTGTGTCAACACGCACATTAAGGATGCTCCAGTCCCACTAAAAACATCATAAATGGCAACTACCAACAGAGAGTTTGAGAAGATCCTGATGAAAAGTGTATGGTGCTGGGGGAAATCATGGCCGTGTTCATCATCCCCACTCTCTGCTCTGTAGGGAGTAGCCTGAGCAAGGTATGGTGCAAGGGAGTTCATCACTGCTCTTCCTTGCTCACCACTGGGAAGGGTCTTCCTTTTCCTTTTGTTTGGTGGTTTGTTTGTTTTGTTTCCCCCTCTCCCCCCCCATTTGTATCCGAAGGTAACTTCAAAGTCATCGAAGTTTGAATGTATGCCATGAACTTATGGACCCTGCTGTGTGCCTATGTCAACATCTTTTATGCAACATTGTTTTCCATGTATACATGAGAACAAAGATGTGCACGGCAGCTTTAAGAAATAGAGAACTATTATTTATGCAACAGTAATCTGGAGGCTCAGACTAATTCCAGGACCTGCTGTCTTGGGCATGTCTGGGCACATAATGGGTATGTTTACATGATGTGCTGCAGTACTATGCAGAGATCCTGAGAAGTATTTTTACTACAGGCTTGCTCAGGTATTTGAGTTTTATAGCCATGATGCTGTTGAGAGCACAGCCTGGGGAAAGCTCTGCGCTTACACAGCTGCACGCCTTCTGCTTCCCAGGTTAACCTGGGTTTCTCCACTTTGACCTGGACTGTGGGCATTAACAGCAGCGATCACAAGTTCTCCCTCCTAAGGTCTTGTAGTGTAAATAGAAAAGGTGGCAAGTATTCCACATGAAACATTATTCCAAAGCAGATAAATGGTAAAGCAAGAACCAGCTCTCTCAAATCCCGTACCTATGCTCAGCCTACTGGTCTACACTGCTGCAACCTACTTGTGCTAAAATACTTTACATCCAGCCACAGATTTACATAGTATTCAGTTCTGTGCTTGGGAACTTTTCATCTTGTTCCATAGAAATCTGTTCATAAAGAAGCTATGATGTTACTGTATAAGCATTAGCACAGTTAATCTGTTAGATGTTTGGTTGGAGTTAAATCACTTGTTCAGCTAAAATGAATGTATTTTTTCCTGGCTTAATTGAAAGCACACAACACAGAGCCACTAGTTTCCCTACAATGAAATTCTTCTCAGTTTGAGCTCTCTGATTTGGGGATTTCTTATCCTAGTTCCAGATTTTTGTATGCCTTCAAAATACATTTAGAGCTAAATATAGAACAGGGTCATGATCAGGCTTGGCCAGTCTTTAACAATATTTTCAAAAAGGTTTTTCGGAAGGCTGGAATGGTCAGATGTAGCTTGATAATTCTGCTTTTTCTCTGAGATGAATAAAGCTAGCTCTTAAAAAATCTGATACAACCTAATCTTTTAATGTCCCTTAACTCCAAAGAAAATGGAACCTTTCTGGAGGGAGGTCCAAAGAAACTCCAGAAAGAATTTGGAAGAGCTTTGACAATGACAACCAGCTGGTTGTGAAGCAGCAGGCTGCTACTACAGGAAGTGCTGCAAAGCTAATAATAGCCTGGAAAGAGTGGCTAGCTAGCTAGCTTATGTTTTCACAATATCTCAGTATATCCTCTTCATCGGATACCTAAGTATTTGAGCTCAGAGACCACCTGTGTAAATCATCCTTTTCAAGAATGTGAGGTATAGAGGCATACCATGTAATATGCATTCGTCACGCTAAATAATCCGAACTATCACATCTTTAGCTGACTGGCTTCCGACACACAACATATAAGACCATATTACTTTTGTTTAAAAAAGAACGCTATATATACATGCAGAAAATTACTTCTCTCTTTTCTCTAAAAGATGGAAAGCTATATAGCTTATAAAATGACAGTTTGACTGTGCTTATAAAATTATATACTTTGCTTTGAATGTCTACTCTGGTGGTACTTGGGCTCAGATGGGACACAGACATATGGGAAGACTTATTTAAGACCTCAGAGCTTTACATCGATGCTGAATAATTCAATCTTTGATGCATTACCCATGTTAAATAGGTTACTGCTAAATATTATTCCATAGACTGGCTCTTCCAGCCTCAGGGAGACTTGAGGGTATGTGTACACTGTGTCACATTAACACCATGGAGACAGAGAGGTCTGTCCTGAATTAGGTCAGAAGTCTGTATGATATAGATATTATTAGGTCTTACTTATCCAGTCAGGAATATTGACAAATATTCTGGAAGGGTGGAACTGTTTCCATGTTTAATTAGTCCTACTTATTGCAAAACTAGCTTAGTTTCTTTGCACAGTGCTCAGCTGTATCGCATAGTCCAATGTACCTGTAATATCCATGTACGTTACTTTGCCCCAGTGGTAACCCAACAAATACAAAGGAAAACCCAGAGCAACATATAAAAATGGAGCTGGCTTTGCTGTGCATCTTTGTAATGCATCATGTCACTTAATTTCCCTGACTGCACTGACATTTCCCGTTCTGTACCGAAATGCGCGGGAGTGCCTGGCCTGTCGCTCTGCTGAAGGCGTGCGCTTGTCAGGTAACGCAAGTAGTGGAAGGCTACTCCGGGAAGCTCAGGGAATGTTCTTCCTCACAGATCAGCCAGTCAGCATTATGCAGGTATTCTTTTGGACTGGATACATCACCCCTAACATGTATTTTGGGCTGTCCTCTACGGACGATGCCTCAATTTAGGAACTAGTAATATCAGGGGATGAATTAACAGAAATGAACCTCTCTTGCCAGATCCTAATCAGGGTCCCAGCCCACTTCCATTGCCAGGCAGCAGGAGGGGATGAGAGAACAATCTAATACCATTTACAAGTATACAGTCATTACAATGTTATGTTATACAAGAGCTTTGAATGACAGGCAGTGAGCTTATAAACAGGGGCCAGAAGTCTTGGCTTCAACATCTCATCTCTTCTACTATATAACAGTGCCACAAGTCATGCTCCAGGCAAGAAAACCAAAATTTTCTCTTCATTGCTGGAATATAAATTGGAAGAGATCCTAGGCCAAGCGCTTGAAAACTAAGCAGGTATTTTGACACATTTAAGCCATGAGGAGAAAAGGTTTCCTGATGTGACTGCTCAACACTGAGAAAATGCAAGCAGACTAGCACAGATTTTAAAATGCTTTGAAATAAGCAACTGAATAATAAGTGGATAAGGAACTAAAGAGACGAAAGAGAAGAAAAAATGAGAATGAGCAACTGAATAATAAGTGGATAAGGAATAAAGGAGACCTAAAGGGAAAAAAAAGTGAACACAAGCAAAAAGAGAGGAGTTTGTGAACTAGAGAGCACAGGAGGAGGAGCGAGGACTGGTTTCTCATAGAGTTAGAGGGCACCAGCCTGAAAAAGAGTTTTGCCATAATTTCAAACCAAGGTACACAGAATTTGATATCTAAATCTAAATGTCAACACTAAAATCAGCGGTCTGATTTCAAAAGCAATACAGGCCTTACTGGTCCAAGTGGATGCAACACTTGCAGACACCCACCCATGTAGTGTCAGAGGCTGGAGATTGGGACGGAAGGGCCACACTGGTATTTGCAATGCTTAAATTCACTGCATTATTCATCCAATTGGAAACAACAGGTCCTCTGTTGCAGTGCAGTAGCAGTCCTGATAAAAATTCTGTAATCTGTCCCATTGATTTTATATGTAATTAAGATTCTGGTTTTCGAAATACTAGTGGTTTGACATATTTATTTGTTCATATTGTTTATTGGTTTCCCCTGTAACTGAGTTATGTTTTTTGTTTTCTGTTAATCAGAGAAAAGAAGGTGGCAAATCTAAAATCTTTTTTATGATACAAAGAGACGGTGAATATTTGAAGTGGGGCAAACTGAATACTTGTGTTAATACATCACTTGTACTTCTCCCGAACTCTGGAATTCCTGCTTCTGGATTTTGCTCTCCTTTCCAAACAGCTTCCAGGTTTGCCTTGCATCAGGCAATATTGTGTCATAACCAACACACCGTCACTCTTTAAACAAGTGACAAGCTTTAAGGTCTTCAGTCAATTATCTGAAGTTTCTAATGCTTTAAATCTGATCGGTGAAAGTCATCTTTTCTGTGTGTACAAGACACAGAGGTTTGCTGGACTTCCATGAGAACAGAAATGTGTATCAGATGTGTTGTGGTCAGACTCCACAGGAGCTCAGGACAACATCCACCGTCCTCAGGTCGTGTGGCATCTCACCCCTTGTGCGCCGTATAGGATCAGCCCTTCATCATCTTGGTGATAGCTTCAAACCTGCTGTGTGTGTGTGTGTGTAGAGAGAGATACAGATGCATATATACACTGTTCTGTAACTAGTAGTCCTGGGTGAGGTTGGCAAACAAGTAGATCTGCCTGTTTGAAGGGAAATAAAAGTACGCAATGCAATTTGACGACTGAAGTGAAAGCTGACCATTTGGAACATGAACACAAAGACTGCTTAGTTAACTTTAAAAGGCCTCCCACTTGTAAATGCTTTATCCTTTCTTTTGAAAGGCAAAATAGTCAGATATCATTTTACAATATGACATCTGTAAATATAAGGCAGATTTTTTTAGAGATATTAAATACCCATGACATACATCGCTATTGATTTAGAATAGTTAAAAATAACCAGTATAAGGATCACTAGTCTTGTTTTCCAGAAAAGTAAAAGAAAGAGCTTTTACATTATGTATATTGTATAAATTGTGTTGTCAATCTTACTAGGGGAATCAAAGCACAGAGGGAAATATATTTAGTCACTGTGCAAATGATCCAGCAGGAGGAACACAGAATTGTTTTAAGACACTTTTGTTCATTTCCTCAGACAGAAATATGAGACAAAATATTTATTGAGGTTTCACCAAATTGAATGTAGGTTTGCTACACTTTGTATTCTCTATATTTCCAAATATGCCAGCAGAAATACAAGACAGATATAAGTGGCAGGAAGCCAGACAGGAATGAAGCTGCAAAACATTCTAGGAAGAAGCACTAGGATTAAGCAGCTCTAATGAGAGTACTATTTGCCTTGTTCCACTAGGATTCTTAATCAAAAGAAAACACTTTTTTCCCTTGGTCCTTCATTGTTATTGCACATGCACGTACATACGCAGCAGGTAAGTAGTGCAAAGGTAGCGCAGAGCCCATTTCCTCCCAGTCTAATCTTTAATTGTGAGTAATGAAGGCTATAAAATAATGTGTATGTAAAAATAGGAAGCATCTTTCTGTATTTCATTTCCCATGGAAAGCAAAATCAAAGTTGTTTGTGCTTTATAGCATATCTTCAATGTTTTCTCTTTCTTTGAGAAGCAGCCTCTGTGTAGCAAAGTTCCTTACCAGGTTGGAATGTACTCTGGCAGCAAAAGCTTAAAGAAAACACTTCTGGACTTCAGTAAAGCTTTTGATATGCTATCATCTGGAAAATCACGTAGATAGAATAAATGAGGACCAGGAGGAGAAATATAATATTACTGAAGAGCTGCTCGGAGAGCAGATATGGAGGGGAACTTACCAAACTGGAGGAATTCCTTAAAGATCTGTGTTGGAGTGGTCCAAAGAAGTAATAAAATAGTATGGTGATGAAATTGTCTGGAGACAAAAAAAAAAAGCAAGCTGGAAGGCATTATTAGGATATTCCTCATGAAAAATGGAATTATTTTGTTTAGTGAAATTATAGAAAGACAGATAAGTTTAATAACACTAGCTATTAATGCACATTCAAGGTTTAATCACAAGCTCTTCAAGTGTGCAACAAACAGTTCTACAAACTGGAGGTTCTCATCGTTTGATGATGAGTAGGTTATCTAAATGTATATTTATGCTTCCCAGTTGACTGAGAGTCATGAGAGTGTCAAGAGCATGAACAAACCCACTGTGACCCTGTTGTGCGTCAGATGGTCTGTTTTGAGCAGGTGTATGGAACAGAAACCATCAGTGTTCAGAGCACTGTTAAGTTCTTACCTGTAATACTGTGTATAATTCTGGAAAACTGAATTCAGACTAGAGTGGAGAGGAGCTGTGGCATCTAACAGTGATTGCAGGAATACCAGCAGCTAACATGGAGTAGCAGCTCCACAAAAAGCTGATGCCTGCAGAGCACAGCAGAGCTGGGCAGCCTCACCACCTTAGTCCTGGAAGCCGTACAGCGCCCTAACACGGCACTGTGCCCATCCTAATTAGCTTAGGCTCTCTGCAGGTGTATTAACTTGCAGAAATTCAAAAGAACTATTGAAGTTAAGGGTCAATGTTGGTACACAAACAAATAAGTATTAAACCGGAGGTAAAGAATTTTAGGCTGGAAATGAGAGGACTGTTTCTAGCCATGAGAAATGACATCTGAAGTTCTGAGGAACAATCTCACCACCAGGAGTTGAGATACTGAACACTGTATGCTGTTTAAAGATGGATTTGATATTTTTAAGGAAAAGACTACGTTTAATACTCAGCAGCAGCGTAGGGGATTGAATCAAAGGCCGCAGGTCCTTTCCCAGTCACCTTGTAGTGGAGCTTATATGTTATTTCCTTGGTACTGATCTTATGCTTCCACTTTTTTTTCACTCAATCTGAGAGTTGTTTATAATTTTTGATTAAACTAGCACCAAATGTGCTTTCTCTCTATGCACACAATAGCATCCACACAGTGGGACTATTGATATAGGTTGCCTAAGTAGATACATCATGATACTCCTGCCGCCTTGCATATCTCCCTGGTATGTGCTTTCAATGTAATGATAAAGTGAAGCCTGGTCTTTTCTGATGCCCTCCTCTAGGCAGCAAGGAAATGTTTTTTTTTTTCCTAATGATGAAGAAAATTCACTCTTAATGTACATTTCTATATGTAAAACCAGGACCACGCTGCATGGAAGGCCTCACGCTCCGGTGTTTCTAGCTGAGTATTAGTTCTCATGTAATATTTGACAGTATGAAATACTGAAATCCAGTCATAGGATATGCTTCTAATCAGGTTAAACAGACATAAATGTAAAACTGTAGCTTACTCTTTAAATTGTAGTGGAAAGCCAAGTTGTCGTTAAGAAACGTGTTAACTAGCTGGATTTGTTTCAAAAATTAGCTTCTGATAGATTCTTGTGATGCGGTTTAATGTTCTGGTGTGGAGGTGACCCAAGGATTCCCCACTTCTTGATTTGCTCTAGAAGGGGTCCTCTTACCCCAAAACCCAGCCCATGCCCTGTACTGTATGGAATGGCTTTTGCAATTCTAGTGTCTGTACAGAAGGATCAGCAGGCAAACGTCATGTCCTGTCAGACACCATCTCTGTTTTGTTACTCCTCAAAGACATTCAGCTCAGGTCAATGTTTTACCTAAAAAGGGTTAAATAAAAATAACTGTTTTATGTTGCATTAATATTAATGAATGGCTCGGTGTTGCATTAAACATTGACTCCTCAGGCAACACATCTTTGTTTCAGTTGCTTTCTGTTGTAGTTTTGGTTAACGTTGCTTATCTGCTGGTGCAGTGCGCTCTCGCCTTTCAGGATTGAATCTGTTGTGCCTATTAAACATCCCTTGATGCAGTTTTGTGTGTCATAAAGGCCCTTGAAACTGAATTTGATGTACTTGAGAATAATCTCGATTCTTTCAACCCCCTTGTGTGCAATTTGAGGAAACAATGGTATCTGTTAAAAATTTAGAGGAGAAAAGCAGTGGATTTACAGTCCCTGGGAGAAGGTTGTAAACTCTTACTGGGGTGCTTATAAAAGGACATTACCACATTTGAAAAGCAGAGGCAGTGGAAAACAACCTTCAGAGCTGTAACCTTCAGGGCTGTTTTTTCTCCTTGAGGAAACCAGTTTTCTGTAACCCATATTTTTTTTTTTTTATGCCAGAAACTTCTTTTTCTCTCTTGTTTCACTTTTTTAAATGATCATGTCAGGTATGGTGGTGGTGCAGTACAGCAGGCACTAATATCTTTGCAAGTAGTAACCCCAACCCTGCACTGATTGGCATTCAGTGATATCAAGTTTTTGATAGATATATAGAGAGAACTAAAAAGACTTTTAACAGCATATGAATACTTTTTGGTTTTAGGCTAGGATAGTTCAATGTGTGTGAGCCTCGGCTAAGTGTGCCGTGGCTGAAAGACAGCATAATTGCATTGCATACCCTGCTGTAAGAGAAATTAATTGTCAGTCTCAAGCTAGTTTTTGCAGGTCTTGCTTCCACATTACAAAAAGTGAAATCTTCATATTTCCCACTCTTTTTGGTGACATTAGGAGAAAAACTAAGCAGGAATGAGACATGAAGCCTGAGCCATCCAGTGATGTGGCTTGTTCAAGCTGTGAGTGCTGGTAATGAGGCCCAAATCAGGTAGGAGAGAGGGGCAGTTGTACATCCCCGCTCTAGCAAGCAGGGATATACTAGCTAAACCATATAGAAGGAACTGCTAGTACTAGTGGTATTCATACCAAATAGATTCCTATGATGGAAAGAAACGCCAGAGTCATGCTTGTTTCTGAATATTAGTAGCCATTACTCTCCCTTTTATCTGGGCACCTTAAGCACCCACTTCTAAGCGTTCATTTCTTCACTGTTATGAAGTATTTTATGCTTTGTTCCCAGAAGATATCGGAAAGCTATCTGACAGATTATCTTTGAGGATCATGCTGAGGATAGTCAGGTGTAATTGCAATTCCTCCCTTTTACAATATTAAGAAAGAGAGGAAGACAGTTGTAGCTTCAAAACCGTTAGCAACTTGTATAGCTGCCTGTGGTTCCAGCTTAGAAATCAAAAGGCATCCTGTGAAAAATAAATAAATGTATAATCCCCTAACTATGCTGTAAAATGGTTGTAAATAACCTGAACTGTGTGTAGAATTATTAACTGAACAATAAAGAATACAAACATTTGCCAGTAAAAAGTTATGCTTCGTTTTGCTTGCCACTCTACAGACAAATAGTAAAGGGCGTCTGCCCAGATAGCTCACTGTCTGCATGATACGGCATCATTAAATTATTTGACTAAAGCAGTTAACATGATAACATAAAGCATTTTCATTAATACCTGTCTATCATATTTAGGAAGAATCCTGAGATTTGAAAATTTTATGCATGAGCCAGAAAAAGATTGTACTCAGACCAGTAATTAAAATATCTCTTCAGTTCTAATGGTCCAATATCGGAACTCCAGCTGTGTGAAAGGCTTGTATCACTTTGTATCTCTGGCTTGAAAGAGCTGAAAATTTTTTATGTTCAAAAAATAATAGGCTTTCCCTGAGGAAGCCCATTAGGTATCTTTCTTCCGTATGGTTTTCCCCTAGTGCCTCAGTTCTTTATAATCTTCAATTCTGTAAGTTAATATTGTCTATTAGTTTAATTTGCACCAGATAAATGGTGATTCTTTTATAAACCACTTAAAGCAAAGCCATCCAAATGTGACTGAAAGTATTATATCTTGGAAATACTTGAAGTTAACAACCCATTCTTTAGCTGAAATGAATTGTCCTTTATTGAACTCACCGCTGTTTATGTTTGTCAGTCAATTCTTATTACAAATATAGTCTACTTATGAGCAAAGAAAATAGAAATATTTGAACATCAGTAAATGTCTTGTGATTAATATTGCAATAAACCTTTTTATAGGGAGGATTTACTGTGCTAGATTTATGAATTAGCAATTCTTTTTCAAGAGAATTGACCCCTTTACTTTGAATTGTTTGCATAAGGATTTTTTTATTTGTTGTATACCTCCACCACCTTTTGTTGCTTTCTAATTCTGTATGATCCCTGGTCATGTCTGTGCATTTTTTTTTTACTCACAAATTAAGATCTTGTGCTACATTTATGAAAATGATTGTGAAATGTCCCATAGAAATGTATTTAAGCTACTTTAGCTCTTTCTTTTTCTCTCAGTTTGGAAACTGAGAACTTTAGGGGAGCTTTAATAAATATAAATACCTTTTGACAGAATTCTTGCACCTATTGACTCATTTAAATGATCGGCCTTCCAAAAAATGGTTTAACTGCTATTAGAGTTGCTACTCTTTGGGTGTGTGCGGGAATGTTTCTGACAGAATTACAACTTGGTCTCACTGGTCTAAATTTTTTTAGACACAGCCACTATACTGACAAATAGAAACACCTTTAGAGCAAAAAGATCCACGCTGAGATTTGGTAGATGCAAATTTATGCAGCTACTGTTGCATTGTCAAACATGTGGCACTGTCTGAGGAGTAATATAGAGGTAACTTAGGTCAGACTCCTACTTTCTACCAGGTAAAAGTATCTATCTGAATGAAAAGCTCTCCAAAAACATCAGATTTGATTTGATTTTGGCAATGAACTAAACTGAGAACTTCCAAATTGCAAATATTTTACTTCTGCCATAAGAGGTTTTGTGGTACAATGTTCTTGTTTAGAGGGAAGAAATAGCCCACTTCTAGGAAGCTATGAACAATATAGGACAGGTCAAAGGGTGTAGAAAGGTACTGTAATTTCTCTACTGGTGCTATAGCGGTATAGCTGAGGTCACTTCAGTTGTTGTTCGAAGGCCAGGACTGGCCTTGCCTTTTCTTATATGCATGCAGACCTGGCTCAGGAGAAAAAGTGTCCTCTACTCTCTTCATCTGTTGCATCTTCTGTAGCAGGAAGTCCGTAATATTTTCCATAATAGAATTTTTATCAACCCAGAGCTTTTCAAACTATAGGAATCTGTAGACTGAGACCTTTAGCTTTTATGTTTATGAAAGCTACTTAAAAATAGCTTTTGTAATCCTCATGTTCTTAACTAGTAGAAGCTGTACCTTACTTCTAGGGAAGATGCTACTGATTTTCAGAACCGTTTTACCAAACTTATGAGATACACATTTATTTTCTTCTCTGGATTAGCATGAGTAATTCATACGTACTGCATTTATGCAATAGCTGTGTAAGGAACATTCTTCCAGAGAATACTCATCGGTGCACACTAGAAATGCCATACAGTGAACTGGAGTAATAATGACGAAGATGAGTTCTAACAGGTATCATGCCTATCAAATCCTATTTGACCACTAAAGAATTATGACACAGAAAAGCTGAAAATGAAATAAATAGGTAGTATATATTTGTCTTTTTAGCCAGAAACATTGGCATTTTTGCCTGCTATTTTGCTTTTGGTTTATGATGCAGAGAGGTTCTTTATTAAGGAAAAATGTATTCTCATGCACTCAGGTATCTCTCTTGAGAGAAACAGCTGAAGCTTGACATATATGTGTGTTCTTGAAACACGGTCATACAAAGTAAACATCTCTGCTGGCATACCTGCAACACTTAGAGTTGCCACAAATAACTCCAGTTTTTAGTAAACAGAATCCTCCATTCCAAGCATGTTTCATACATAAAGAAGAATCAGTTTGGTTGTAAAGATGTCTGAATCTCAACAAAAATATACTGTTAAAATGGTTACTCCAGGTAACCGTGGCCTGAGCTATTTTATATATTTATATATCTTAATTTCAGATAAAAAGCAAATTGCTTTTCTTGGCAGATCTTCTCAACCAGTCCACACTCTCTAGCTGTATTTATTTGAGGTGGACTGAAGGCAGGACATGGACCTGGACACCTGGTCTGCAGCAATGGTCAGGATCTGAATCACGTAAATGGTCTTCGCCTTAGCTATAAAGTGAACCGAGTTAAAGTCCTGCTTCCGAGCTCGTTATAATTTTGAGATACTTGAAATTAAGATTTATATTGAGCCTTTAACTTATGACTCCTGATATTTTATTTCTGTAGTGTTCTTTTAATTAAAGATCTGGATCTTTCACACCAGTGGCAGGTATCCCTTATATAAAAAATACTACTTGAGTGACTTCCTGTAATAAGACTGATCTGGAAATATGTATCGTGATTGATTCCCCTAAACTGCAGTATTTCCCACATATAAACGAGACGTGACTAAACAGCTGTATTTGAACAGTTGAAAACACAAACACGAGCAGATATTTCAGAGTGGAAAACAATCAAAATGTCCCCATATGTTTTCATTTATAGCTTTTTTTATATCAAAAACTGAACTAATTTTAACCTATGCTATTTTTGTCTGCATTCCATTTATATGTGATAAGTATTGGTACCATAATTCTCCCAGGAGAAACTGGTATATATGGCTCTTTATTAACGTTTTGGTGAAAGGATACGGTTTTTCTCAGATGGTCTTTTAATTCTGTGGTTTCGCACCTCTTTGAAGGTACAGTCAGGGGGATGTTTAGCAGGTGTGACCAATGCAGGCACACGGGGCCCTGGGTCCCAAAGGGGCCCTATGCTGACAGGCCTTTCTCACCTCCCCTCACCGACAAGGTGACCCTCCTTGCATCTGAGCGCAGCTGCCATTGTCAGGGCCTTTTCTACCAAAAAGTGTCTACCTTGTAAAGCATAGCTTCTATATTTTTGACCTTTCATAGCTGTATAGACCGCTGAAGGAATAGAAGCGAACTAGAATTGTAATCTCCCTTCTCCTTGGAAAAAAATAAGGTTCTATTGACAGTCTCCAAAATTGTGTTCTTGTTTTCATAACCCTGAGAAAATACAGGATATTTCTTCCTTACCACTGGACTCCTTGATGTACTTCACATATGTCTTGCTATACCTTAAGGCATACCTTGACTCCCGTGGGATATTCTGGTTCAGATTGCACTTTAGTCCTCTCAGCTGACCAGAGCCATTGCCTTTTCTACCTCCCTGTCTTTAGTCTCTTCCAGCGTGAAGTGTCAGCTGCTCTGGCTTGTCGTTGGTTATTCTAAATCCTTTTTTTTTTTTTTTTTATTCAGTTATTTTCATCACCACTGTATTATGTCTCTCCAGGGAACACCTGATGCTTTGGGCACAGTGCTTTGCATGTGAATTACACTATTCTGCTCTGTATGAATTTTTGTAATGTGTTTGCTACCTCAGGAGCTGAGCACTTCCCAGTAGTGCATTAAGTAACCAAATCTGTCACAGGTTATTTGCTTCCTTATCCTCTCCTCAGACCTGCAGTGGAATATTTTCCTTTGGTACCATTTATGTGAGACCTATTTATTTGTGCTACAGAGAGAGAGATGAAAGAATTGTGTTTTGCACTTGTAGCAGAAGTGCTGAGTTCTTGGTTCCCAGGGATATCCATCCCAAACTCAATTCCCAAATAAATAGGAGTTGCCTAGTTTTCACAAAGGCAGAGCTGTGAGGTTTTCAGTAAAAATCTAATAATTACTACTACTGCTGATATAGAAATACATCTTTTGACTACTCAGAGAGTGGTTTTAACCATGAAATTCACAGTATTTTACTGATGAACCCTAGGGAAAATAAACCTTCTAATTTGCTATCTAGCAACGTGTCTAAAAATGTCTCCTGGAATGTCAAATTTAATTTCTCTTATAGATAATGTAGTCAATTATATTGCTCAGAAGGAGGGATAAGTTTTGTTTCTTAATAGATATTTCTCTTTTCTTGACTTGTCTAATAAACTTAGTAGTAGTTATCTTTTGTAAATGCAATTATATATACGGGTTACAGCTTATTTGCTTTTGTACTATATTGGCTTCATCACTCTCACATATTTATGTGCAGTGCTACTGTCAAATGTGACATACTTGAAATGTGAAATACCTATAATGAAAACACAGATGAATACTAGATAAACTACAATAATTTTTTTTTAATGAACATGATGCAGTATTTGTTTTACAGATTTTTCAGGTAAAATATTATGGGGGAACTAAATCATTCATAGCTTTCAGAGAACTGAGTCAGAACTGGGTTTGCATTTGTTATCTGATAAGGACTATTGATGGTATCGTCCTTCTCCATCCCCTGAATAGTGAACAGCGAGGCTCTTCCTGCTCAGAAAGGCTTATTACTGTTAGATTGCCTTCTAAACCAAGCTAATACAGGTCACAAAGTGTGGTAAATTGGCAGCTGCTCTAACTGATGAAAAAAATAATTGCAATGTGAGGCAGGAGAAGTTCTAAAGTAATTTTTCCTTAGCAGAAAATAGGTATTATCAAATACAGAGAAAGCCATGTTAAAGTAACCTTGAATTTTTGCCTTGAAGCCAAAAACAGCTGGAATTTGCAGTCATGGTAATGACTGCATCTGAGCAGTTGCGTAATGAAACTCCAACATCTAAAAAAGTTTCTTGCATATTCCCCCCCCAAATCAAAGGTGTTCTTTTTCCAGGAAGGAAGCCTGTATAGCTAGGGCTTTCTTTTGCACCCTTCAGATTGTGTCCTTGAGACCCTTTTAATGCTTCGATGTGGGCCAGACTGGTAAGGCCGCATATCTGAAACGGGCACATACTGTTTAACTTTAGGAACTCAAAATCAGGTCATTGTAATTTCAGAAGAGCTAATACTGAGATGTCATTATTAATTATGAGTATAGTCAGCAAATTAAAAAAAAAATCAGGTCATTTTAAATATTTTTCTCAAATTCTCATGTGTAGTCAAGAAAATATGTCAATTGCTAATTGGAGAAAATATACAAGTTATAGTAGGAAATATGAGGATTTAGTGAATTAATTCATCCTGCTTTGTGTCGTAAAGATCAGAGGCTGTTGGTGGGAAAGTAAATGTGACTAGGGTCAGAAAGGGTTAAACTAATATATCACCAATGTGTAGAAGACCTACTATAATCTGAGGAGCAAACTTCCTTGGTTTCTTTCATCTCTGTGATTTTCAGTGACACAATATGAATTGTAAACAGGTAGACGATTGCTAGGCAGCAAAATTTTATTGCATATTCCTTGCCAATTCTAGCAATAATGCCTCCTAAAATGCCTGCAGATCGTTTTAACACAAACTTCAGTATAGTTCCCTTTCTACAAGACATACTATTTTGCTCTAGCAGAAGGAATGCTTTCAAAAACTGAGGTAAATATCTGATGCAGCTTAAGGATACAGCCTGAAGCAGAACATAATATTTGCATAAGAAATGACTGACTTATCACATGAATTTTCCTGTGTAATTTGCTAGCTTGCCTCCAAGGGACATGTAAACCTGAAAGAGAGAAAAGACAAATTGTAAAAGAGGTATTTTTGCTTCAAAAGAGCAGTCTTATCTGAGGGGTTAGTAAGTGGTATCCTGATAGGAAGGGTTTGTCTCTCTGGGATACATGGAAAATTTTGTAGGCAACTTGTGCAACTTTTTAGCTGATATATTGAAGATGTATTCCCTGTATGTTATGCTGCAAAAGTATGATATCTTTACATGTCCTCATGTTTCTTAGAAACTGAATTGCAACATCAAGGATATTAAAGATGACAAAAGTATTTCTATATAGCTGCATTGCTAGGAACTGGTAATGGTTTATCAGAATATTGTATCCTATTTTAATGTAATGTAACAAAGAAGCTAGTTTTAAAAGGAGGAAGAACTGATATACACAAGGTAAAAATGTGAATTAAGTACACACAGTCATCCAAAACATTCAAGGTGCATACAGTAAAAGCTTGAAGAAAAATAGTGACTGGCTGATGTTGAGCATGCACATAAATAGATTACTCGGAGTTGAACATACAACTCTAAATTAATACCAGCAAGGAAAGAAAAGTGTAAAAGGGATGGGCTGGTAGAGCATGATACCAAACATCACTGCTTTAAATATATATTTTTATAAATACTGCTGGTTGGTGGCCAGGAAAATTGGAAAGTCGCTTTCCACTCAGTATATTTTATTAATGACATAGTTTTTTTGAGAGGAGCATAGTTGCATGCTACTGGTGAATTGTGAACCTGATGCGCCTCCTGCTTTTGACAGTCGGGGGGTTTTGTGTATGTAAGCCAGCGCCCATTTGAAATCAGTAAAAAAGGACATTAAGTTCAATGGGAAGCAGATCAGATTCTTATTCATTTACCATCAGAGACATTTTTATCATTGAATCTCATCTGATTCTCTCAGTCAATAAACTACACGCAGCACTATCTGAAATATCCCTCTTTGCTGAGGTCAAGTGTCTTCCACATGTCATCAAGGTCATGACATGAATGGTTCAGAGGTGTTTTCTGGAGAAAGGCAGTGATCATCTGGGATGTAATTTAAGGAACCCTGAGGTTACAAAACACAAAGAAGGGTTTATTTAGGAATCAATTTTTAAACTGATACTTGAATTCAGTGAAGCAAAACCAGGCTGCATCTCTGATCCTTTTGCCTGTGCAGTGTGCCTATTTCTTCCCATTTATCCAAACCGTTGAAAGTCAGGGAGGTGCTATTTCTGTAGGGTTGCCTGTAGTCATACACTGGAGAAAACTTGCGCAACTGTCAGCATCTATCTTGTGGCTATAACCTATTTGTAAGGTGCAGACTGTGTTTTCTACTTATTTGGCATTTGTGCAGAGCTCAATGCGCGAACGTTCAGACTCCGTGAATGACTTAACATGCTCCCAGTGAACTCAGTGGAGTCAGTGGGTTTACCCCAACAACACAGAAAGGAAAATGTAGCTCTTGAAGTGTCTTCAAAATGGTATAGTCTTTGTGACTTATTAAAGTCTGGATTTGTACTGTTGTTGTGCTCAAACCACAGTGCTCAATAAAGAGAGGTTCTGTTGAATAACTGGAAAGAGTCTTTCTGGCCAGGCTTTTGAGAACCATGCCATGTTGGTCTCTGCTGGAAGCTGTATTTTGCATATCTTACAATAGCAGCATTTTCTGTCAATGCCAGAACTATTGTAGTCAGTCATCATTCACAGAAATATAATGCCAAGTGGTAGAAGGGCAATGACACCAGACTCTTTGCAATGCATGACACGTGCATATCCTAAACAAATGGAAATATCTGTGACTGCAGTTGGCCACCTCCAGCTCCTTTTAAACTAAGCATTTGATCAGTTGCACATCAGAATGTGTTTCACTAGACTGTAATACTGTAAGATGGCACAATATACTATTCTTTCTGCCATTAGGTTGGCCATGAAGTCTCAGTGCTACCACTGTATTATAAGGCAAAATGATCCACCAAAGGACTAAGAACAGATTCCACTTTATTAAATGAGTGATAAAATTGAGCAATCTCATTACCAAAATAAGTGTGGAGGAATCAGGTGAAGGTTAAGAAATACTGCACTAACTTATCAGTTGCAATTACATAAGTCGCTAATTCAGCTTTCAGAGATATTTAAGTGAAATAATGGTGCAGTATTGCAGGTGGCAGTTAACATCAGTCTTGTTCTTGTGATTAAGCGGAATATCTGCAAAATCTGAAGCAGTAGTATCATTCATAATAAGGTTGAGAATATAGTTTGAATGCAGCTGAAATCAACTCAGTCTGAAACAGAAGCTTTGTTGTTCCAGGCAGCATATACAAGCAGAGAGTACAAAGTCAGAGTTGCAAAGATCACACTGGTGCTACTGCAATATATACTTTACAGTATCAAAGCAGAACTCACATCTGGCTGCCATGCCAAAGGTTTCTTTGCTTTGCTTTGTTTCAGAAGCTTCTTTCTTTTTCCTTTGCTGCATGAGGTGCTGGCATTGCCTACCTGGGAGACGGATCTAACAGCTTTGTAGAGTACAGTGTTTTCATGCATTAGGATAATCCTCTGCCTGTTGTGAACAGACTGTCTGCTTTACAATGTTCGGGCAATGTAAAGAAACCAGATCATGAAAAAAACTGGCTTTCTGAATGTCTGCCTGCACATTTCTCTCCCAGTAGTTTTTTCTCAGGAATTCAATCTGTACTGACAACTGGTAACACAAAACCAGATTTTGAAAAGTATTCTGTTGGCTAACGTGCGGATGGATAGCCAGAGGGGCCTCTGAGTATGCCTGGACACAAACTCCCATGGAAGCTTTGTCAGAAACAAGCTTTCAATTGTGACCTATCAAGAATTCCTTCAAAATAAGAAATAAAGCCAGAGAAGGGTCTTAAATAATGTCACAAAGAAAAAAGATCAGCTGGTTTTCTCACAGTACAGTGCTGTGAGCCAAGCCGTCGTTGGCACGGCTATAGGCTGTCTCCATTGGCTGCTTTATCCTGGAAGAATGCTTTAATATTGACTGTTCATCTTTTCAACATCTGCTTCTTTCAGCCTTGTCTCATCGTCTCTTTTTTGCTCTCATCATTTCACCATGAAAGGATTATTGTAGGTGAAAATCTTTTAGATACATCCCATTCAGATTCAGTTGAAACTCACCATTTCAGAAGCCTTTAAGCCTTTACTTAAAGCCTTTAAATTATTATCAGCTCTATACTGATCACTGCTAGAGACCAGGTATATGGTAAAAACTATGTACTAGGGGAAAAATTCATAATGCCATAGTGAAGCCAGTAGGGATGGTGCAGATCATAAACCTGTTTCCTTCTGTAAGTGTAGAGATGGAACTACCAATCCCTTCCATTTGAGGTGGCTGAAATCAGAGGACATTATTTTTCTCTCTCTCTCGGAATTATGTTGAGCACCTAGAACTTGCACTGACTTTACCTGGAGCTATGGTATTTGTCAACTTTGGAAATCCAGTCCATGTAATTCACTGTAAAGAGCCATTCAGGGAGAATAATTTTGAGTTCAGATGTGTTACCTGGGCCAGTAAAGACTTGTCCATATTAAGTACCCTGAAAAGAGATGAGCATTGGCTCACAGATACTCAACACTCAAATGTTCATCTAAAACTAAACATTTTCAGATGTGGAAATCGGTCTGGAGATGTTACAAAATCACTTTGTGTGTCTGCAATCTCCTGTGGATACAAGAAGTTCCTCCTAGGGATATTTCAGTATTTCTGTAACAAATAAAGAAACACTAATAGTGAGCAAACTAAAACTATAATCATCGTTCATCTTTTGTGTTTCAATATCAGATGCATACGAGTTTGACACAGATTTCCAGACTTCAGCTAGTAGTATGTCCAGATTATTTCTTTGCTGTGTCCCCTTAATAAATTAAAAACAAAAACAACAAAAAAAAACAAACCACAAAAAACCCCAAACAAACAAACAAAACCAAAAAAACCAAACCCAAACTATTCTTGGACTTTATTATACTGGTTTGCTACCTCTAGGGATTAAATGATTTATGGCAAACATCGCTGTGAGTATTTGATATGCAACGCTTGACACCAGAATTGAGTTCTGATTGCAGCTCTTCACCTAAATGAAATTGTATTTACTTTATACTGCCTTGTTTTTCTTCCTGTCTGGGTTTATTCTGATTTTGCTAGTTGGGCTGAAAAAGCAAGGAAATTAGTGGGCCATTTTCTTCCATCATGGAGAGGTGGCAGGAAAAAAGGATTACTTTTTTTTTTTAAATGTAAATTTTCTACTTTGTAGTCCTCAAAGTCTATGTTGTTGAAAACACTGGTCAAACTATATCAATGAGATTCCACAGGAAGACTTAATCATTTTGTGCAAAGCTAAATTTTATCACTTTCATCTACAAAGAGAAATGTTCTTCCTAAGGTGTGCGTTTTCTTCTGTGCCAGAGCTGCGAAAAGGATTGTGGGTAGCACACTCTATCTGCCCATGTATCACCATGCTTCATATTTCCTGAATATATTCATCTGTGTTTTCCTCTGGTTTACAACCTGGTTCCAAATTTTTGTGACACTTTGAGGAAATCCAGAAACAGGTTTTTTTTTAGTCCTATTAATAGTCTTAGCAGATTATTCAAATGCCTTAGCACACTCCTGCATGTCTTTTTAATAAGTGTTTTTCCTCAGTAAAATATTTCTTTCCCCCAGTCAAGAAAAAATATCTATCCAAGGTCTTTTCATTCAGTAGTTGTTTTCTTTTGGAGACATGTATTTATTTGAATGGACTTGCATTATTTCAATACATATCAATATTCTCCACAGATTATTAACAGTGCCTCCTTTCCTAGGTAGACACACACTAATTCACTGATACTCATTAGTGCAGAAGTATGCTTCTTTCTACTAAAAATTAAGCCAGAAAAACTTTCTTGCTTAGTGTCACTGGAAGATCAAGTTGATTAATTGAAATGTGCTTAACAGAACATCTGCCCTTAACAACTGGGCTGCAAAGGGATGCCATCTTCGTGCAGAGAGTACAGCTGGGTATGTTGATGCCATCTACTCCACTGGCCAATAACTTTTTTTGTAATCTAACCATTTTTCCTGTGTTTTGTGTAAGTACATTATAGTCGCTATTCTGCCTGCACAGGTTAAGAGGTCCTTGTTATACCTTAAATCTGTTAAAAACCATCTGCTTTTCTGCTACTAACCTCCACTTTCCACACAGGTGAAGCCACTTATAAACCAGTGCATTACCCTGAAAGTACATGCTCTCCTGATCGAGATCTCTTAGAAAACTGTAGAATTACAGGAAACTAACAGTGGAAGAAAACTCCAGAGTGATGTTCTCTCTTGCATATTCTAAACTGATTTTTGCTACAGTAGGCTTGTGGGTTGGGTTCATGGTTGTCCTGTGATCCACTACAGATAATCCAGATAATTATTATTGTCTACCTTAGTATCTAGGAAGGTCGACTGTAGCTAAGGGTGGCAGAAGAGTTTCTGTAGCTGTATGTAATACAATAAGAGAACAGGAACAGCCGGGACATGTGCGGAGCTACCTGGAATATAGAGCAGTCAGCTCAATCTCCCTAATAACCAGAGAGTATTTCTAAGTTCAGCCCTTTCATGTGGAAAAGATAGGAAAAACTCATAGCCACTATCTAATTATCAACAAGTGAAACTGCAATCTGTGTAAAGGCAGGCCCTTTTAACAAGCTTCAAAAAGACTTTTACCCCACCTTTACCATGAATTTGGCTTATGTTATTCCAACCCACCTATTTCTGTTATTCTTTTGGTATTCACACACACTGTGGCCATGACAGCAGTGCAGAAGTGCTATATCATGAACATTAAAAAAAGCATTTTCTACTAAAAATTACGTCCTGTCCATGTCTGGCAAAATGGTATATTGGTTCTTATGTGGGCACCAGAGGTGTCTAATTATATGAACAAGAAAACCTTTACAAAGACTTGCCACAGATATTTGCTTATGATGCAAGGAAAAAAAGCTTTCTAATAATCATGGTAGCCTAACATGAGAAAAAATATCTTTCTTCCCATTTATTGTGTATCCAAGCATCTGATTCTCAGACCATCTAAAAAGTAATGGAGTCATGCCACATACCTGGTATTCAAAATTTTGCTCAGCACAAGTAAAGTCCTGAAGCTGATGTGAAGTGGATCTGAAGTTATGCCAAGTGGGAGGTACAGTTATAAAATTGCACCTTTCAAATAGAAAGAAGACAAATACTCTAAAGAACTGAGAACCATTTTCTCTGAAAACCTCATTTTTTTCAATACTTCAGTGCACAATAGTGAACAAATAAATATACCAAGTAGGACCTGAAGAAGCTGTTCTTCACAACAAAGGAAACTAACCACAGTGCAAAAGAGGTTTGGATTGACAAGTTGAATGTTGGCATGTGATGGATGGATTTAACACAGATGCATAGAACACAGCTTCCAGTAATATAATGAAATGAATGCATTTTTACCCAAGTTCCATTGCTTTTTGCCTCTTTCCTGTTGACTTAATACTGAGGCAGAGAGCTTTAATTAAAATGGTTTATTATAAGTGAGTCCAAGCACAGGGACAGAAAGATTAGGAAGCAGCAGGCAAGCGAGAAAGAGCATAATAACCAGAGAGAGACTCAGGTTTTTGAGAGAAAAAAGTACTGTGGCTACTGCCCCGAATTTTCCTGTAGTAGCTTTCCACTTAATAAATAAAGGGAGGTACATTATAAAAGACTACACAGGTCAAAATATGAGTTTACTTTTAATTGGAAGATGGATAACAAAGACTTTATAATCTTCTGCAAAGATTTAATTGCTTAGACCTTTTCTGGCTTAAAATCTATATTAAAGGGAAGGAAGGCAAAGAAAAAGGGATTACCTAAAAGGAGAAATTCATGCATATGGATAAAAAAGGGGCTTTCCTAATTTTGAAAGTGCAATGGGATCATTAAACAAAGCAGATTTATAAATTCAGATATAAATTTATTATTCATTTGTGATGTCATACCAAGTAACATTTGAAACACAAAATAAGCCATGCCCATCAGCGGAATAAGCGTTAATAAAATAAAGGCTTGGCATTTAAAAAAGATGAAAGTTTTAATTCTTGCTCATGTGTTCCAAAATCTCTCGTACATTAAGTGTTTTGCGATAGCCATGGGAAACAGTGGTCTTTGCCCTCCACAGGCACATAAGGCAGAATAATAATCAGAAAATGACAATTTTGCTTTCTCCACCCCCCCCCCACCCCGGGTTTATCGAGATGCATTAGACAAAAAATCCTGTCTAAATAGGACAAAAATTCTCCTGGGTTTTGGTTTTTTTGGTTGGTGTTGTTGGTTTGGGTTTTTTTTTAACCTAATGAGTGCAAGTAACATGACTCTGGTTTCTACATCAAATATAGTAAGATATAATATACACAAATAACAAGTTAGTTTCATTGATTTTGTTTGTTGTTACTATTTTTCAATATTTTTGTCAAGAAGTCTGAAAACACACTCTGTGGCCTTTTCACCTTTATCACTGACACAATGGTCTCTTGCTAACCTGAGCAGAGACTGTAAGGGATAGTTTGCTTCTTGTAGAAAATCCCAGAGGAACTTTGAGTTATCTGGGTCAGCGGTTAGGCAGGAACCTCTGCATTTACAATTGAAAATCTCTAGGTGAATTTATATATGGTTGATGATCTTTCTGAAGACAGTGCATGGAACTGATTCTTGCTGATTTTTGAAGGAATCTAGTGTTGTTTTTGTCTATCTCTGATTTGTAATCTCTTTTCCATTTCTGGGTATTTGTATCAGAGTATTTGTATACTCTGATCATTTTTGGAACCTGGATAAAATGAATTTGTCTGCTAAAGTTACTAACTTATCTTTATTCTTAACTATACCTTATTCTCTCTGAAACTAGTGAAAGCTTCCTATTAGTGGCTTTGTAGGATAGTCACTGATCATATACCCTTATCTGGTATGGTAAAGCCATTAAGTAATGAAAACACCTCCTCTGTACTTTAAGCTAAATTTAGCTCTGTGAACATCTTGGATACAATGCAGGGACTTCTGGGAATATGGACACGATCAGCACGAATCCCCAGGGATATAGCCTTGTGGGAGGACACTGCATAGAAAGGTTATTTGACAGCAATTCCCATCCCTACCTGGATATTTTCTTCCCAAACTTGCTGCGCAACAAGCAGGGCGAGGAGCGTTGTGGGTCACAGGGTAAACGCTGCTTTGACTCAGCTCTCTGCTGCCCAAGAGATGCGAGGCTGTTTCAGAGAGCGTCCTCGCTATTCCTTCTCCTCTTGAGCAGGATTAGGTTCGACCTGAATCAGTTTCTCAGATGCAGGTGATGAGGCTGCTAATAACGTGACACTTGAAACATATTGCTCCATTACATAAGCAACGCAGATGCATAAAATAAAAGTGTGACAGTAAAACCTTTATGCTTTTAAACACCCTAGAATGCAAGAGGATCTACACCTTGCCAGTATCTTAGCATTCACATAGATATAGACTCTATAAATTAGCTTTTGTTGAATTATAATGATATTTTGTTACTTTTCTTCTGAATATCATACACAGTTATGGCACATTAATTCTGGATTAGGCTGAGAGTCACTGTTTGCTGTGCTGACTTTCCTTGAAATATTATTTTCTGGCATCTTCAGAAAGAGTAACATCACATTATTATGATGATACAGAGGGACAGGAGTCAAGCCATACATATTAGTACACTGTATAAACACTATCATTTATCCATGCAAACATAACCATTACAGGACTCCTCTACAGCAGAATTTAATTTTTACTTTAAATAGCTTCCCAAACTTTGACAGTAATTTCTTCTTCACATAAGAAAAGATGTGCAGAGGCGCACCTTTGCTCATGTCTAGTATTACCTATTCAGTGCAAGAGCATACAATTTTCTCGTCAATGTGACTACTAGAAATGGTTAGTGGGGCTGTGAATGCAATGACAGGAAAGGTTAGCATTCTACAATTTCACTAGAAAACCCACTAGTTATTTCCTCCTATTGGCTTTTTGCATGCATTATTTTAAAAGGAATAAGTGCAAACCATTGCTATCTAACAAAAGCTTCTTTCAAGAGCTCTCTGAAATGTAAGCGTAGCTCGCAATAGCCCATGGTGGTTGTAATCTGTGATTAATACAAGGTGTCACCTAAATCCATGTCCTGTTTTACAACATGTGCTGATTTCATATACTGTGTCTTCAAGCTTAGACTGAAACCGAAAATGTGATTAATATAATTTACTGGATTTATAAAATTGGTGGAGAGGTGACAGCAGCCACAGACTCTACACAATTGCTGTGTGAAATCCTGAGATTAAAATATATTGGTTCAAACGTGCACAAAGTAATTCAAAGAAATTCTGCAGAGCTGGGCAAATTACAGTCTGAAACAGCCAAAACAAAAACCCTTGCATTGGCATGTCAGAAATGTGATTTACAGTAGTTTTTGTTAAATTTCTGATCAGGCTGTTGAGTGTGTGGAAGGAGAGAGAAGTCTTTTCAGTGCTTTCATAAGGGACTCTTCAGTAACACACAACACTGAATACAGCAAACTGTTTCCGTGAACTGCTTGCAGCTCAAAGGCTTTGAAAAGTCACCACATTTTTTCCCCGTAACCCACAATGAAGATCAGAGTCAACATACAATCTTCATGAGATCAGAGCTGCTATTTGGGATAGAAAGCCAAATTCAGTTCTGATTTTATTACATTAAACAGTAGTTTAGAGCTACACTTTTTTCTAGCTGGGGTGACTGTATATTGATTAATATTTCAGAAATGTGGCTATTTTTTAAAAAGGCTGCATAGCAGAGTGTGTTCAATGACATACTTAGAAATGTCATTGGGCTTGGCAGTCAAGATTGCAGACGTGGCGAGATTTACATCTCATAATAAAAAGCAGATGTTCATAAATGACCATGATCTCTGTAATTCTACCTCCAGCCTTCAGGTGTGCCAGTGAATCATTTGAACTCTGTAGAATAGGCGCCTTAAACATTTGTATCTTTATGTGCTACAGATTTTAATATTTGCGTTGACTGCATTACAGCAGAGTGGCTGAAAAGCTGACTTGGTGCTGAGGGCATTTCTGGCTTCTCTGCCTAATCAATTTTGCTGCCCTGCTTTGGCCTGGAAAGAGCAAACAGTTAGGATAAGACTAAAGAGATTATATAGCATAATCTCACAAATTCCTGGACCTAGTAACACAGGTTATATGCTGCTGGGAAGTGTGAAATCCACACTTTCCAGTGCTAATAGCTATTTGTTTATTTTTAATTTCCTGGTTCATGAAGTGCAACTCCCATTCTTGTATAATTCAGGCTGCACTTGTGCCTGCTTGCTATGGCCTGCAGTCATCCAGATTTCTAACTGTCTGGTCTTGCATCGAATGAAAACTCAAGGGGAAGTACTTCAAAAGTACCAGTGTAGCTAGATGACTGTGCCATTCCTATCTTTGAATTTTTCCTTTCTTTGGATTTAAAACTTGCTAGCTAGAAAAATAAGAGGATGCCACATTATTAAGAAAAATCTTCCCTACAAGAGTCTTCCATCCTTAGTTGATGCCCAGGTTAAGACGCATTTTGTATTCATACAGAACACAATCCAATAATTTTCTTTTTCAGTTAATCTGCTTTTCTATTAGCTCCTGAGATTAAAACAGTAACATACTAATATTCTTTTGGCTTCATGGCCAAATATGGGTATTTCTCCAGGCTCATTCTTTATTATTCATCTAATAGCTGCTTTAGGTTTATGAGAAAAAGTAAAACCTACCATAGGGATAATCTCAAAGATGGCGAGCAGCTTCTGCCAAATGGTTCGCAGCAGCCCTGCAATTATCTTGCTGCTTTATTTCTCAGAAGGGAAACACTCTTTTCTCAAGCTTTTGCTGTAAAAATTGTGAAACTCCAAAAAAAATTACTTCTATTTTAAAGGTCTGATTTAACATGAAAATTATATGCATTGTAAATGTTTTCTTGGCAATTTACTTGTCATAAATGTCTATTGTACTGAAAAACTCTACGGGGAATTGGATGTATTTATTCTGCATGTACTTAGGAATTTGTAAAAAGACACAATGACAATAAAAATAGAAATATTATGACTAGCTGCAAACCCCCAGATACAGAGATTGGTTTCAGCTCAAATGTAGCTTTCTGAGGACTGAGTTTAAACCAGGCTTCCTAGCAGGGATTAGGTACGTGCTATTGTACTTTCATAATGAGGAGAGCACCAAGCCAAATACAAATATTGCACCGTATCAACAGAAGACATCCAGAGCTGATGCACATAAAATAATGCAACAAATAATACATAAGGCTCAAAACACCACTGTGTTTGTGCCAACATTTTTCTAGTGCAGAGCTCAGCTTTGTTGCTGAAAAAGTAGTCCAAAAAGAGTTGCTATGGCCCCAGCTCTGCTCCAGTTCAAAGCCTGCAGCCAGCGAGAAGTCCCTGGAAAACCCTTCCAGCTTTTGTGGGGAAATGTGCCCAAGGGGCAGCGGCTTTACTGGAAGATCTGAAAGAACTTGATTTTCATGTTTTTGCCAAAGTGAGCCTGAATCCAGCCCTCAACCGCTCTCATCAGTCAGTATTTGCAGTTGTTTGGGGAAGTGCAGCAGGCTTTCAAGTGGAAGAGAGTCCTTCCAAGCACTAACAGGACAGAGATACAAATATTTTAATTTGTATCGGTGAAAACTCTTCCAATGGATGTCTTTTGCAGCAAGTCTGTATTTCAGACTCTTGATTTTTCATTTTAAAATCATTAGCTGTTTTGATTTTATTTAAAGGCAGTTGCTCATAACAAACTGTATTCCTGTGCAGTCAGATACAGCGTGGGGGGTGGTTGTGTGTGCGCTCACAGGAGTGAGTGCAGTGCTTTCCATTGTGCTTCCTTTTCCAAACGTTAAAAATTGGCTTTTTGTTCTCTGTCTAGTCTTGGGATCATTCATGGACTTGGGAGAAAGCAAAGGCACGCAAATGGATTTCAGAAATGATATAACTATTATTTGATTAGCACTGCTGGGGAATTTTTTTAGAAAAAAAAAAAAAATCCTAGAAACTGTTAGTTCACTAAAACTAATAGTTTTTCTTCAGAAAACAGTCTACCTGGAAGGTTATTTTAAGAAATTATTTCTAATTCATAAAAATATATCATTCTCATATTTCCCATGTGGAATGTACTAAGAGGTTTACGTTTAAAAGTAAACTTTCAGTTAGGAAGTATTCTTGAGATTTTTGTCCCTTCAGGCTTTTTGGCATTGGGGATTTCCTCTTTCAATGTGAAAACATCTAGGGATGGAAAGCCTTTACGTGACAGGCCTTATTTACTGCGCATTGCTGGACAGAGGGAGAATTTATTTAGAGACCAGTCATGTGAGGTGTTCCTTCCCTAAGAAGTTTATGCCATCCAAACAGTGGAAGAGAGCTGTTGTCATTAAAACTCTAGTGATGAGAGGATTATGATATGGCCAGAGTTGTTCAAGAAATCCCTGACAGAGCCAAAAAATACCCCCAGGTATTGCTGGTACGTCAGAGCTGTCACGTCACCTCTGGCAGGTAGCGGTTGTGCTCAGCAGGTGACTCTGGTTTGTGCTTTAATATGCACAGTGGCACTGGCCAACTTCTGGAAAAATTTGGTCTAGCGCATAGGAGCTCCTGGAGCCAGGAGAGCGCGACTCTGCCCGTCTGGGCGCTGGGGCTGGAGTTCGTGCCAGGCTTGGGCTGCGTAAGGGTGCTGTGCGGGTGGCTGCCCTGGCCGCGCTGGGGCCCGCCGGCTCTCGGGGCGGGTGAAGGGCTCGAGCTGCACCACGGAGCCCTGCTGAGGCTGCCCTGGGGACCGGGGGACCCTTCGGTGCCGGGAGAGCCCCCAGCAGCCTACCTCAAGCAGAAGAGGACTAGCTGAGCGTCTTCCTGGCGCGGGAGTCACGCTCTGCCACGGACCTGAATTTTGATTCCAAAGATGAGGATAAAATATGAGTTATTTTACCTTCAACCTTGGGGCAGCAGCGCTTGCTGGGAAGAGCTGCACAAGCCGCTGGATGGGCCTGAGCTGTGCAGCTTCCCTGCGCTGCAGCATGGCTGCTGGTGGGTTTATCGTATTTACACTGGGTCGTGGTCTGAATAAAAGCAGTAAAATCAACGGTCTTGTGCCTGCCCACAGTGATATGGGATCATACCTGCGGTTTTTTATGTTACAGTAGGAGGGAATGCCCAACTGTATGAGGGATTCTGTTATTCACAGATTTACCATAAAAATCTTCAGCTAACTTGATGGTACAGGAAAACTTCACTGAAGCTCCTGCAGACTTCAAGAACTGCTGTTTTCCTGTCAAAATTAGTGTTGTGGCACAGGATCAGTCCTTAATTAATTTTACAACTTGGCAGCTGAAGCCACAGCTCAGCCCCTTTCTTCCCGAGTTCTAATGTTGTGCTAAGAGCCCTGCAACAGAGGCACAAAAATACTTGCCCCATTAGATAGCACCACAGAGACTTTTTTAGCCCCTGTACATTTGGCAACCATGAAACAGCTGAGCTGGCAGTGGGCCTGCTCAGTACTCATCTCTGCTGAAATGGGCTTGAGCAAAACAATACATAGATCTAATAAACCACGTAGATGTCACTCCCGCGAAGGCTCTTTCCAGTAAAGAGGAGATGCGCAGTGCCATGCGGTGGGCTTGTGCCTAAGCCTCATGGAGGAGGCCCAAATTAAATCATATCTCCAGAAGTTGTGGTTCCCTAGATACCAATATGAAAATGATCCATTTCTAAAGATAAATTTTCCCAGACCTCAAAAGTAGAGTACATCAAATGTTGCAAGAAGGAAAAAAATAGTAGCTGTAGGGATGGTTTCAGAAATTTCAGTGTGTGTAAAGGAAACCCAGGGCTGTTAGCATATTTTTTTTACCTTTTTGACAGCAAGTAAATGTTCTGTGGCAGACAAATCTGCAGGAAATAAAATTTTATGATGTGCTGTAGCCATACTGGTTATATATCTATACACTACTGGCAGACTATCAAAAGATGCACATTTTCAGCGTTTCTCAATGTGACTTGAAAGCAGCTTGACTTCTGTAATCACAAACACTGACAAGTTCACTCTGCATACGTGGACCAGATGATGTCTCTTTTCATATTAGCATGGTGGTGTTGTACAACCAGTCCAGTGAGATCAAAATGAACTGAGAGGCAAAGGAAATTTTCTATCTTGCCTAAATATTGATTACAAAGCTGTTGGGCTATAAAAGGAACAGTCAAGCGTAGCGCTGTACCTCCTTCTGTTTTCTATCCTGTTAGGTGACTGTTTAAAATAGCAGTAAGCACTGCTGGTAACTATTTCTTTTCCGTTCTATGCATCTTAGCGATCTGGAACCAAATTCTCTTCATTTGTCATAGGATAATCCCTAATGGAGGAGTACTACTGAACATGAAAGTGATGATAGCTAATTGCAGGCATATAAATATTTTTCTTCGTGTGTGCACATATTCATATTCACAGGAAGAACTCTGACCGATCTATGGTGTACATGTAAGTTAGATTTTGTTTTCTCCCTCTCTCCAGGTAGAAATTAGCATTCAAGAATGAGTGCATGATGAAAAATCAAAGCCAAACATACCAACATAACAAAATCCAGTTGTATTTTTGAGCTCTTTTCTTCTACAAAGGCAGGTGTACGGGTTCATAATTACCACGCTAAAGAATGTAATTGCAAGCAGGTAAAAGTAAATGTAAACAATTGGGCTCTACTGTTGTTGTCAAGGCCTTCATCATTAGTGTAAATTGTCCTTGTTCTGGCTACTATCGCCTGGTTTGATGAAAAGTCAGCATCACACACAAAATTGTCTTTGTGTAACAACATTGTGGGTCATTGACAAAAGAAGAGGGGAAAAGCAATACAAAGCTGGGAAATTAACTATTGTACTGAAAACATGCTTACTACTGTACAAAGCCCAGGTACAGCAAAATGATGTCCCCAGGGAAAAGCCACAAACTACAGTAGTATGGGGTAAATTAAAGTACAACTGCACACAACTTAATGGAAATGATGCTCAGTTAAAAGATTTGAGAGTAGTCCTTGGTTCTGGTGTTCTAGTTTCAGGGATTTGGACTTTTACATTTTAGACTATGCTCTTTAGTCTGCTCTTAATGTAAAAATGTGTTAGGTAATCTTCTCTAATGCTTGCAAATCAAGCAAAGTTTCAAAGATGAAAGTACAGCTCTTCCTGGGTTGCTTTTGTCTAAATGTTCTCAGCTCTACTATGCTGCCTATGAATCAAAGAGAATAATTTCACTAGAAGTAGGGGAAAAACTTGGGGCAACATAAGTCTGTTACTTAAAAGGCAGCAAATAATGGATGATATGGAAAATATTGAATGTTTAATGCTCTTTTGCTGCTGATTTACAGAGTGCTTTAATGTAACTAGATGTTTAATAGTATTAAAACTAGCAAAAAAGGATTAGGAAGATATTCCAAAGGTAAGGAAAGAATGGATTGCAGCAAAATTTTAGGGAAATCAGAGCTATTAAGGTCAATAAAGGAGAGAAAACTTGCTGTGGAGCTCTCGAGGAACTAGCTGAGGCAGTCTTGAGGGACAAAAGAGGCAAAGCAGAGGAAAGCAGGTCTAACATCTGTATTTAAAATGAAGGAACTAATGTTCTTTAGTGTACAACTCTCATTACCTGATTTGCCTGTCACAAAAGATATCAGATCAAAATATTAAATAACAGCATTGAAAGCATCAGGCGACTTACTGAGTTGTGGGAAAGCACTAGTGTGTTACCAGATAGGATAAGCCTAGTCTAATTTGCAAGCAAACCAGTTTAATGCTGGGAGGCCATAGATGAGGTATATCTTGATACTGCCCCTAACTTATCAAAAGTAAACTAACAAAGCTAATATAAAGTAGATATGTTCAGGTGTCATCCCCAAACAATGGTTCAAAAAGATGCTTTCCCCTTTTGTCATCATTGTACTGTAGCCCAGGTGTCATATGGTAGTTAGCATGATAAGAAAGCAATGTATATTTTGAGAGTTTCTTTTCTCATGCTGGCAAGTGGTAATACTCAGAATGAGTATTAGTCATTGTAAGAGCAGCTTACTTTCAATGCACTAGTGACTCCCAGAACACAGAAGAGCTGTTGACTGGTTTTGCAGGTTCATAATCCATTCACTCAGATTTCACTCTGGCTCCCTGGTTCAGGGATCTCGGCCGTGTCTGAGGTACCATGGGTGAAGCTTGCAGGAGGGAGTAGGTTCTCCTAATAACACCTGACCTAGAGCATGGTGGTGGGAGGGGATTCTTTTGGGTGTAAGTTTGTGCCAGTGTATTTAAAACACAAGACTTGTGTGCCTAAAACCTTGGCTTCTTGTCTGTCACTGTAACAGTTACTGTTTTATTAGATAGTACCTCTTCTGTCACGCCTTGCCTCTGTTATGGCTTCAGATCTTCACAACAGCAGTGTGGCTACTGAAATTGTGTAGCTGATCTATGGTCTGATTAATGTATTTGCATGTACATCTTAGAAGTTCCAGGGTAGCATTCCAGGGTGATGTTTGTTGGTCTGTAAAGGGGCAAATGGGGATGAAGCGAGAGCAGTCAGTTCCCAGCCAGGAACATGGTACGTCACCTCTTGAGATCCAAACCAGAGGCCAAATTTAGGATTCTGTCACCATCTCTGTGACACATCCCTAATGGCATGGGCAGGGTGTACAGGCTCCTACAGCTATGGGAATGAAGCCTGCCTCGGTGAAAAGCTTAATCTCCATAGTAGGTACCTAGGGAAGGGCTTGTTGGGATCATTACCGGAAAATTTCTTTGCCACCAATACTAAAAACAGCTCAGTGAAATAAATACAATGCTTTTCAGACAGAAAAATATAGAGTGCACCAAGACATTCAGTGTACCAATTTTCAGCATGCTTTCTTCATAATTAGCATGCTATTAGAGAAAATAACTAGAAGGCACCTTTAGAAATCTTTTTTTGCTCAGGGCTCTTCGGTATACAAAGCTGATAGTACCATGCCAGATTTTAAACAGCAACTGCTGTTTATGCTGGTACTAAAAAAAACCTCCTGAAGTGAACTTTAAGCCTCTCAGTTTAAACCTTGACTACACATAGTCACTGTGATTTACCTGTGGATGCCTAACATTAACTTAGTCAGGAATGCTGTGTTTAGCCTTTGTTCAAAGGCAAGTCAAAATCTACCATGAAAAATTCTATGCAGTTGAATGCATTAGCATTCCATAGGTGAAGTCAGAATATACCTGTACACTGACCTCTATTTTGAATCATTTTTATAGCCTTAAATGATTAGGGCTTGAAATAAATGATTGAATATGCCTTGTGAGAAAATATGTGATGAATAAAAAGATGACAGATACTTCGTTTTGTGCTGAGACCTGGAGCAGATTTATCTTGTTTAAAAAAATTACTAGAGTGATGATGAGATAATAATCTGAATTTTCATTTTCAATTAACAGAGAGATTTGCTAAGATAGGGTTCTCCTGGAATGTTTAAAATCTTTTATAGCAGAGTGCTGCATTTTGAGCCTCCTACCTGCTCTTCCTTTGATCTGTATAAAGTTGCACATGTACCCTGGAGCTGCTCACTGTTAGCAAAAACTTACAACAAATGTTCCCTGCTGAAAAGGGACTGCGTTGATTTCCCTATGGCCAGCTCTTAAACTGTAAAATCATTCCGCTCACTTGACCTGTGATTTGAAAAGAAGACCTAGGAATGGATCTGAAATCCTTAGGAGTGCTATTAGATAATGTATATGTGGCAGAAAAGATAGTAGCATCCACTCAGACCCAGCACTGATTTTAAACATGTATTTCTTGTGAGGCCCTAGCATACTGTATAATTAATGCAAACAGTAATTTATCTCCTAACTTTGTGGGAAATAATACCCTTTGACTGAAAATAGAAAGATCACCTTTTAAACTTGCTGAGCAGAACCTGAGGAGACCAACATCTCCTGTCTCCTTTTGGACTGGAAAGTATTTCCACCTTCTGTTTGTAACAGTCCTTTTTTGTCTGGAAATTCAGATTTACTGAATGCTTTCTTTGCTTCAGTCTTTACTGCTAAGGCTGGCCCTCAGGCATACCAGCCCCCAGAGGTGAGAGAGAAAGTCTGAAGAAAGGAAGAATTCCCCTTGGTTGAGGAGGATTGGGTTAGAGATCGCCACAAATCCATGGGCCCCGATGGGATGCACCCACAGGTGCTGAGGGAGTGGGCAGATGCTGTCACTAAGCCACTCTCCATCATCTTTGGAAGGTCATGGAGGACAGGAGAGGTGCCTGAGGACTGGAGGGTAGCCAGTGTCACTCCAGTCTTCAAAAAGGGCAAGAAGGAGGACCCGGGAAACTACAGGCCAGCTAGCCTCACGTCCATCCCCGGACAGGTGATGGAACAGTTCCTCCTGGAGGTCATCTCCAGGCATGTAGAGGAAAAGAAGGTTTATCAGAAGTAGTCAACATGGATTCACCAAAGTGAGATCATGCTTGACCAACCTGACAGCCTTCTATGATGGTGTGACTGGCTGGGTAGATGAAGGGAGAGCAATGGATGTTGTTTCCCTCGAATTCAGCAAGGCTTTTGACACTGTCTCCCATCACATCCTCACAGGTAAGCTTTGGAAGTGTGGGTTAGATGAGAGGACAGTGAGGTGGATTGAGAACTGGCTGAAGGGCAGAGCTCAGAGGGTTGTGATCAGCGGGGCAGAGTCTGGTTGGAGGCCCATAACTAGTGGTGTTCCCCAGGGGTCTGTGCTGGCTCCAGTCCTGTTCAACATATTCATCAATGACCTGGGCGAAGGGACAGAGTGTACCCTCGGCAAGTTTGCTGATGATGCCAAGCTGGGAGGAGTGGCTGATACCCCAGAAGGCTGTGCTGCCATCCAGCGAGACCTGGGCAGGCTGGAGAGCTGGGCCGAGGGGAACCTCATGGAATTCAACAAGAGCAAGTGTAAGGTCCTGCACCTGGGGAGGAACAACCCCATGCACCAGTACAGGCTGGGGGTTGACCTGCTGGAAAGCATCTCTGTTGAGAAGCACCTGGCAGCGCTGGTGGGCAGCAAGGTGACCATGAGCCAGCAACGTGCCCTTGTGACCAAGAAGGCCAACGGTGTCCTGGGGTGCATTAAAAGGACCGTGGCCAGCAGGTCGAGGGAGGTTATCCTCCCCCTCTGCTACGCCCTAGTGAGGCCACATCTGGAGTGCTGCATCCAGTTCTGGGCTCCCCAGTTCAAGAAAGACAGGGAACTACTGGAGAGAGTCCAGCAGAGAGCTATGGAGGTGATCAGGGTCCTGGAGCATCTCCCTTATGAGGAAAGGCTGAGAGACCTGGGTCTGTTCAGCCTGGAGAAGAGAAGCCTGAGGGGGGATCTTGTCAATGCTTATAAATATCTGAAGGGCGGGTGTCAAGAGGATGGGGCTGGACTCTTTTCAGTGGTGCCCAACGACAGGACAAGGGGTGATGGGCACAAGTTGGAGCATAGGAAGTTCCACCCAAATATGAGGAAAAACTCCTTTCCTGTGAGGGTGCCAGAGCAGTGGGACAGGCTGCCCAGAGAGGCTGTGGAGTCTCCTTCCCTGGAGACATCCAAACCCCTCCTGGACGCGGTGCTGTGCCCCCTGCTCTGGGTGTGCCTGCTCAAGCAGGGGGTTGGACGGGATGATCTCCAGAGGTCCCTTCCAACCCCCGCCAGTCTGCGAGTCTGTGATGGTTAAGTATATTGCTGAAAAAGCATGAGTCTTATGCTGTACTTGTGTAGGGGAACTTTAAGTGTCCGACCACCTTACGGTGCCTGTTTGCTGCTGGAATAGTGTTAAGCAGCTTTCCTACCCCTGGCAAGGTGATCCAGTGATTCCAAAGCTTGTGCGTGTTTACTTCTCAGGCAGATAGAAAAGGCAGTTGGAAACAAAATAAGTAGGCAAAAACTTCCATTTTGAAAAGACTTCTTAAAATAAACTGTTACTTGATTAAGAGTAGAACCTTTCTTATTACTTTCTGCATAATTAGCATGCTATTAAAGAAAACAACCAGAAGTCACCTTTATAAACCTTGGATCGCTTTGGGTGTGGGCCTTTTTATGATTTTACCTGCTAGGGATTCAGACCAGTGTAGTTCATTAAAGAAAGATTGTTCCCACGGAGGGTGGATCTCCTTGGATTTAGCGCTATGCCAGCAAAAATGTGGCATTTCCACAGGCCTTCATCACCGGTGTGCTGCTGAGCCAGCCCCTGAAGTGGACACCCCACTGTGTCATGCTGCCCACCCTGCAGCGGAGGAGCTGGGACAACAGCAGACCTTGTGCTTTTGTCAAAAACATAATACTCGGTAGACATATTCTGAAGTTATGCATGCCAGGTCCTAGTGAAATAGGGACACCAGTGAAGGAAAGCATACATGTCTGACAAATGGTCCAAGCTGTATTCTTGAATGCAACATTAAAACTCCCATCTGTAATTGTCCTTAAAAATCACACAGCTGAAGCTCACCCTCTGTCTCTTTCATACTAAAGTAAATATTTTGTGCAAATTAATTCTCTCCTTATTAGTAATTTTCAAAAGACTTTGTCTTTTCCTGTAAAAGCAAATCCTGTGCTTTATCCACTTAGACTGCTATGATACTTACAGTTGTTCCCATATGCTGATAGCTGCTCATTTGTCTTGCACTAGTGATAGTCTTTTTAGCTGACCTGTGGTGTGACTTTCGCTGAATAGAATGCAAAACAGGAGCTGATAAAGAGCATTTTTACACCTGAAGGTCATAAATATTGAACAGCTTCCCTGTCATGCTTATAAAGAAGAGTGTCACACCTCTTCTGGTTTTGCAGTCTTTGAAAAGCAAAGGCCTAGCAGGAGTATTGGGGTATATATAGACCACTTCTTCACACTTCTAAAGGAGTACAGACCTACATCTAGAAATTTAATAATAAATACAAGCAGTCTGAGCTTCAAAATGCTACATTAATGCAGCGCTAGCACTGTAATATCAGGCACTCAAAAATCAGAATATTTTAGAAGGTTGGGCTGTTCTAAGTGTAATGTGGCTAAGCTGCATATCCCACATTACATATGGCATATTTTATTAGTAAGAACGCATTAAAACTTACATTTTAAAAACCACTTTCTTGTTCAATATGCGAAGCTTATGTTAATGAAGAGTGAGAGACAAAGTCAGATTTGAAGGTGATCTGTTCAGTGGTTAGGAATTTTCAAACTTCAAAGTTTCACATCTCTTTTTTTGGCCATCAGGTTTTTCATCTAAATACACATTAAGTGTGCTAGCTGAAAAAACCAGTGCTCTCCTCAGAGTTAACCCAATTGCTGTTTAAATAACGACAGAAACTCTGAATTGTAGTTTTTTATTTTTCTGAATAAGGATAGATGTATAAGTCTTACATATTAAAAAAAAAAAAAAAAACATATTCAGAGTTTTTTGAGAGCATCAACCGACTTTGATATGTATATCCATAGCCTTCGTAGGCAGTGTACACTGGGAAATAGAAATGGCTGAGGGGTATTTCACATTTTTTGTGTGTTTTGGCCAGGCTGGATCCATGGGCCGAGCTCAGTTGTATGGGGTTTAACAAGTCCAAGTGCCAGGTGCTGCACTTGGGACACAACAACCCCATGCAACGCTGCAGGCTTGGGGAAGAGTGGCTGGGAAGCTGCCCGGCGGAGAAGGCCCTGGGGGTGCTGGCTGACAGCCGGCTGGACACGAGCCAGCAGTGTGCCCAGGTGGCCAAGGAGGCCAACAGCATCCTGGCTTGTATCAGCAATGGTGTGGCCAGCAGGAGCAGGGCAGGGATGGTGCCCCTGTGCTCGGCACTGGTGAGGCCGCCCCTCGAATGCTGTGTTCAGTTTTGGGCCCCTCGGGACAAGGAGGACATGGAGGTGCTGGAGCGTGTCCAGAGAAGGGCAACGGAGCTGGGGAAGGGTCTGGAGAACAAGTGTGATGGGGAGCGGCTGAGGGAGCTGGAGGGGTTTAGCCTGGAGAAGAGGAGGCTGAGGGGAGACCTTATCGCTCTCTGCAACTGCCTGAAAGGAGGCTGTAGTGAGGTGGGTGTTGGTCTCTTCTCCCAAGAAACTTGTGATAGGACGAGAGGAAACGGCCTCAAGCTGCATCGGGGAGGTTTAGATTGGATATTAGGAAGCATTTCTTTACTGCAAGAGTGGTCAGGCACTGGACCAGGCTGCCCAGAGAGGTGGTGGAGTCACCATCCCTGGAGGGGTTCAAAAAATGTGTAGATGTGGCACTTCAGGGCATGGTTCAGGAGGCCTGGAGGTGTTGGGTTGACGGTTGGACTTGATGATCCTAGAGGTCTTTTCCAACCTTAACGATTTTATGATTTTTGTTTGAGACCAGCACTTTCACATTGATTTTATGAGAGGTGTAGGAGTGGATGTTGTTTTGATGTCGTACTTTGTTTCATGGCTGCTTCAGTATTATCAATTTGTAATTTGTTATCTGGAATTACTAAAAGGCATGAGGTATCTTTACTTCTCTCTGCTTAGATATGCATAAGGCAACATCAGTGTGCATTTCAGCTTAACTCTAGAGCCCCATTTTGAAGAGGTATGCATCAGATATATTTCATGATATTTCCATGGTTAACCTTGACACCTGGTTTTAGGAACCTCACGTCAGCTGGAGTCTTCACATTGATTCAGTGCAGGCTTGCACTCTGGCTCCAGTTGGAGGAAGCCAGCTGGGAAAATAGACACGGGAGAGACCTAAGTGAGTACAGACATTTCCTCCCCATGCATCCAGTATGCAAACCATCAGCCCCAGCCCTCTGGGGACCTCCCTTGAGCCCACAGAGTACCAAAAGTGCAATGGGGAATGGGACCCACCCCACACCTCACCCTCCGGCTTTATGATTTGTGATCTTCCATAAGTGACTCAGACCTTTCTTTTAATCAGTAAATATAACTTGTACCTCTTTGGGAGGCTGAATTCAACCTAATATTAAAGAAACAATCTGTCTTTACTACTACTTACTGTATTACCTGAATAAGGACAGCACGTTTAGATTTTACTCTTTTAGAAGTGCATACTTTATTGTTACAGATGGAAAAGTGGAAAAATTGGGGACTATTGAATTCCTATCTGTTTCATCTACTACAGGGATTTTTTTTTTTTTTATTAAAATGGGGATCTCATTAGCAGAGACATTAATCTATAATTTATTGTTTCATTGGGTTTTTTTAAATGGTTCTTAAAGCATAATAAACTATCTTGTAACATGCTGGTGTCCAAACACAGTTGCTAAAAACAGTCTGTATTCTGACACAGGTTAAGTTTTTAAATAGAGTTTTAAAAAGTCCTTGACATTTAAAAAAAAATTCTGCATGTTAGAAATAGTAACATTCTTCCCCGTTAGACTGACTTTTTCATCGATGGCAATGATTGAAGATAGAGAGCTTATTCCAGATAGAAAATAATCCCATTCACATTCTGAATCTAAATAAGATACTGGAGCCTTAGCTGTACAGATGTATGTCTGTCCCCAGTCTGCACAGATAAAACAAAGTGATAGCCCACGGTCACAAAAGTTTGCCTGCTGTGCTTGTCAGAGCTGTAGCTTACTGTCTGCATCAGTACAGTTTGTATTCTTGAATTTTAGGCAGCCACTGTGCAGCTTGTGTTGCAATTGAGTAGCCGTATATATTTAACAGTAACCAAAAAAAATCTCATATCTTCACAAGGGTGTGCTACGTCTTGGTCTCAGCCTGTTTATCAGTTAGTTCTCTCTCCTGCTGAAGATGTCAGTTGTTCCCCTCCCAGAATTATCGACTGTCCAGGCAAAATTGGACTTTCTCATTGTTGAAGCTTCCAGAAGAAATAAGTGATGGAAATAAAACTGAGCTGTAGAAGCATTTCATTTTTCCCCATCAGGAGCAAATTCAACAAGATAAACAGGTTATAAATTAACACATATTTTGTTAATCAGTGAGCAGCATACTTGGATTTAATTTTCTGTACCAGCCTGTTCTCAGTTAAATTTTTTTTCCTTCCTTGCACATCCCATCAAAGGTCATCTAAGCCTCAGGAGCTGAAGGGCCGCTGCCACTGAGGGCCATTTAACCTTGATTTGCTGAACAACCTGACACCAACCAAAGCCATGAGCAGTTGTGTGCTCCTGAGACAAATGGAAAATCGGAGCCCCGATTATGTGGTTAGTCTGAGGAGTTGTGATGACCTGGTGAGAGCTGGAGGGACAGGGCTTTAGGAAGGTTATTCCTCAGCTGGCAAGATCCACAGGGCTTGCCAGGACTCTAGAGTTATTTTCCAGCAGTGGGGTTTAAAACTTGCAGCAGGGAAAGAACGGGTATGTTCGCAGAGCCACAGAAGCTTTCTTGTCCAAGACTCCTGAACCGAGCTCTGCACAGCGGCTTCCTGGATTCTCATGTTCTGAGCCCACGACTGACCCCTTGAAGGCATCATCTGCTACTGGCTTCAGCAGGTGGAGGAAGAGGATCCTCACACATTTTACATCTGAGTGCCAGCCATGAAAGGGCAAGCACAGAACCAGCCATGAGGGCTAGCCTGAGAGGTTCATGCAGCAGTTGCTGCAAGAACAAAACTGTACCTTAATGTGTATTAAGGGGGTTAAGAGGGAGGTGAAGCTCAATCTTTTGGTCAAGGCAAATGGCTGAACAGTTGTAGCTGAAACTTGCTAAAAAACATTTGCCCCTGGGCTGACACAAAGTAGGAAAATATCACTAGAGAAGGAGAATGTTTCAAAAAGTTATCTGCATGAAAGAAAGTTATAATGACACTTCTGACATAACCTTAACAGGTAGCGCTACCTGGAGCCTACTGTAATAATGTACCCTATCTGACCCAAATCCAACAACAAATAGTTCTGTTCTCTGTTCCTGTATACTTTGCTACTGGCTACAGATAAAACTGAGCATGTTTCACTCAAAGAATATTAGTACCTAGACACCAATTATTCATCTGCTCATAGGTACAAAAGGAATAGGAAAGGGTATTCGCTTCGACATAATGACTTCATTAAGCGAAGGGGAACACAAACAGCTCAGGATTGTAGAAACAGAGGTTTTGTAAGTTTGAAGAACAGGATAGGGGTGTCTGCTCCAGTTTCATGGAACAAAACTGGTGACTGCTTTGATAAGCAGCATCGCAAAATCAAGCTGGGTATAATTAAAATGTGTCTTGACTTCATGTAATTGTGAAGACAGTGTTAATCCTTGGAGCTATTTTGCTCATATCCATCAAAATAAAAGGACTCTTAATTCATAATTTATAAGCATAGCCACTCCAGTGTATTCCTGCAGGCTACTATGACTACCTTTGCAACCACCAGAGAATGCTAAGCAGAAAGAGCAGTGACCCGTCTGGACATAAATACTTTTTTCCCCCATATCACTTTATAAAGAACTTTTTTAAAAATCTTTGGATTGTTAAGTCCTTTGCCCTCTGCTACACAGGACATTAGCTGGTCATCTCCACGTTGTTGTAAAGATGAAAAGACTGGAAATAACACCTAGACATCTTCACTGCTCTGTGCTGACAGGGCAGAGGCAGCCTGTATCGATCGTCACATCTAACTAGTAATCAGAGTGTAAACTCAGCCTTGTGCTGCTTTCCATCAAAGCAATGCAAGTCAAGCTTTCCTTTTGCGCAGGCCTGCATTCATTTCTCAAGTTGTCAATATGTCCTGATAGAGCTTTTAGACACTTATCAATATTTAACTGCACTCTATTGACTCAGCAATTACAGAGTAATTGATTTAAGATTGATTATCATCATGTTAACATTTTAATGGTCAAAGACTAATATAGCTAACTGCATGTGAAACTATTTTAGGTTTTTATTACCTTTGTGCATGCACACTACTGTTCCTTGTCACCAGATTTTGAGTTTTACTTAATGTATTGTTTACCAAAAATAGTCGAAGATATTGTTTATAACCTTATTCTTTCCCAGAATTAGGCCCTATTTTTATAGCACATGTTTTTTGTAATGAAAACATTCAAATGGACCCCTTCAAAATATCTTGTTACTCATTAAAACATATCAAAAGGGTGGGTACTAGCAAATAATGAATTAATCCACTGTGTCAAACATAAGAGACAGTTAGCTAAAGGATAAGACAACAAAGTTATTTTATCAACTGCAGTCTTGTATCCAAGAGCTAGGTTTGATGAATGATGCTTTCATGAATCAGTTTAATTGATTTCTTGCAAGGAGAGGTCTGAGGTGTAGTCAGAGCTCCGACAGGTTTGAGCTCTGCCAGCTGTGGTGGGTATAAATATTAGCCAAGAAAAATATCCAATAAATAAAACCAAGAATGTGGAAAGATGGAATCTTTTTCCAGTATGACAGAGATTAACTCAGTCCTATTGGTTTTGTTAACTCTTCAGTGCTCTTGGTGTGCGAGCTGGAGTCAGAGGTTGTGTGCGATCCGTTGTGTACAAGAGCAGTAGAACAGGAGGACAGGACCACCTGCAGCCAGTACCGGTTCAGGATTTTACATGTTAGACAGGAGATTAAATCACAAATAAAGGGTTATTGTTTTGGAATAACTAACTAAAAGAGAAGTCTGACAGAAACCTGGGAAGAGAAAGGAGTGGACTGCAGGTGCTTTAAAACTGTCACTGTTCACCATTTCCTACCCAGTCTTTTCTGAGACTACCAGAGATTAATTTAAGAAAATCTAACACTATTTCTTTTAGCTGTCTTTTGTCATGACTTACCTTACTGGGACACTTTCCAAGAACCCACTTCTGAAATTTTTCTCAAGATACAAAGGCCAGTTGCTCTCACAAATAGACCTTGGTAGGCTGAGTGTTAGATCTGGGTAGATCTGGGCCTTAATCAAAGGAAAAAAAGAGTAAAGGAATCTTCAAAGGATTCCTCACTATGCAAATGAATAAGTTGGTGAGCTATTTCATTGCAGAGCCAAGTCTTTCACTGGTAATAACTGAAAAATCATACTTTCAGCAATAAAGTACAAAGGTTTGAAAAGTTTTTGGAAGTTTGTGAATCCTGCTTACAAAAGCTATCAAAGAACTGCCACTTACTGGGCTGTTATGGAAAAGATGGCAAGTCTTACCCTTCCGCACTGTCATTGTAGGATTTGGTCAGATCTGTGACTATTTATGGTGCGTATATCTGTGTCTTCTTTTCCTGTTCTTTATTAACTATTGGAAGTTCTGCAACTTTCAGGCATGAGCAGTCCTGCAGAGATCTTTAGCACTAGTCAGAATTTTATGCCAGTGTTCTTGTTCAATGGAAAACATCTCTTTTTTTGTATCAAAGAGAAATTATCCTAGGAGCATGTTTCCTGGAATATGGTCACCTCTAAAACCACAGTAACTTTTTAGCCCAGTTGCTCTGGATTTGAGCAATAACTCACTTTCTGTGAGAGAGCCTCCAAACTGCATTTACCTTCACATGAGCTGTGCTTTAAGTTTGGTAGCTCTTTGAGTTGTTCCTGTAATTGTAGTGTATCTTAATCAGTCTCTTTAGCTGTGCTGTGGGAGCACAGTTTGTTAGAAGGAATGTAAACTCTTCTAATGAAAAGGAGTTTTACTCATGTTCCTTTTTTTTTTTTTTCTCCTTCCTTTTGGCTATTTCCTCCTCCTTCCCAAAGTTGAGGTACAATCTGAGATAGTATTTAGGGTGGTATGGGCAAAAATACAATAGAAGGAAGTTTGTTATTTAATATTAATACAGATCGTTCATTCATCATGTAATGAGAAAAATAAACCATCAGAGCCTTCGCTAAATACTAAGATTGCTGCTCTTCTGTACAAAGATTCCTTGAGATATGCAGCTTCATCATACCCACCTTCTAGTGTAATTTCAGCGGAGCAGCTCAGACTAAGCATGATAACTAAAACTTGCAGTAACGGACAGTGATATGGTAAATCTGGCTTCAGGACTCCTATTGCCTGATATCATGCCCCACACAAAAATTTCATGTGTTAACTTATCATCAGTCAATGTAGTGCCAGATCATGCAGCCTCTGCCCATTGCAGCTGGTGTAAAACATGAAGCCATCATAAAATACCAATTTTGGCTAATTTTTTAAGAATGGCATCTGATCCAAATCAAATCTTTGTGATGTTGTCTACCTTAGTATTAAAGTGGAGTCACCATCCCTGGAGGTATTTAAAAGACATTTGGATGTGGTACTTAGGGACATGTTTAGGGGTGAACTGGGAGTGTTAGGTTTGCGGCTGGACTCGATGATCTTAAAGGTCTTTGCCAACCTATATGATTCTGTGTCTGATTGTAGTACTGCACCTTAACTTGAGCCAAATGACAAAATGTCATTGTTACCAAATAATCTGAGAAGTCGCATGGGTGCAGGAAACCTTGAAAAACCATAGGCAGCTTTCTCAAAGAGTCCAGGAGAATTATTCCTAAAGATTTGATAAATGTATTTTTTACCAATATATTGGTTAAATCATTCTAGAAGGGGCCTCAAACTAAGGCTGTGTTTTGTCAAAAAATACATTACAGTATGTATCAAATCAAATCTGTAAGAGCAGAAAAAGTATTTTAAACATACAATTAACTACAACATCCTTGTTATTACTAATATAATAATTCAGATCAATAGTTTTCTCATGTGAAAAACCCATAAATATTCTTACAGTACTGAAAAAAATAGATTCTCCTCCACCAGTGATAATCGCTATCGAGAAGCTGGTTTTGAAGTGAAGTTCTGTCTTGTGTCTGTGACAGATATTAGATGTGCATAAACCACCCAGGAAACCCTTCTGTTCTGACCTTGTTGCATTTTCAATTACTTTGCACTGTTTGAACATGACTAAACCAGGTCTGGGGCCTGGAGTGGACCATTTGACTGCTCTCATTAACTGGAACTAAATTAGGACAGTCAGGAAAAGTCAGTCTGCTGGGGGGGGGGGGCGGTGTGGAATAAAAAAATAAATTAAAAAAAAAAAAAAAAAAACAACAACAACAAAAAAAACCCCGCCTAGTAAACAGTGGGGGTTTCTGTGTTAAGGCTTCCTGTGCATTCAGTCAATTTGGATAAAGAATTACACTTTTGGATAGTTATCAGCACAAAGCTGATACAGGTGGGACCATTGCTAATTCTTGGTTTGATTTTTTTTTTCCAGTTTTTAAATGAAGTGCACAGTAGGCACAGAACAGAACTATGTATACCAGGTGAAAAATTTGATTCCTACTCAGTCAGACTACTGATGGTGAAATGAATAAAACATTTTAAAATGACAAACCAGTCAACGCGCCTACAGTTCATTTCAGCACTTCATGTTTTATTTAAAACTCCTATCCATAAGTAGAATATACTGAGTTTCATATTAAATATTTCATTTTAATTAAAACTCAATAGCAGGGAAAAAAAAACCAAACAAACCCCTGCCCCAAAAAACCCTGACATCACAAAATTGTAACATGATTCTTACTCTCCTTTTCTAGCTGTCCTGCTTGAAACTCTGAGGAGCTGAATTTTTAGAGCCATTGAGTGCCACAGTTTGTTTGAAAGTAGCAGAGGCTGCAGCTGCCTCTTATTCCTCGAAGCTATGTCCAAGTGTCATGGTTTAACCCCAGCTGGCAACTCGGCCCCACGCAGCCGCTCGCTCGCTCCCTGCTCCCATGGGATGGGGGAGAGAATTGGAAGGGTAAAAGTGGGCTGAGACTCGTAAACTCATGGGCTGAGATACAGTTTAATAGGGAAAGCAAAAGCCACGCACACAAGCAAAGCAAACCGAGGAAATCAGTCTCTCCTTCCCACGGGCAGGCAGGTGCTCAGCCATCCCCAGGAAAGCAGGGCTCCGTCGTGCATAACAGTGACTTGGGAAGACAAATGCCATCGCTCCCAACGTCCCCCCTTCCTCCTCCTCCCCCCAGCTCTATGTGCTGAGCATGAGCCATACGGTGTGGGACATCCCTGGGGTCAGGGGGGGTCACTGTCCTGGCTGTGCCTTCTTCCAGCCCCTCATGCACCCAGCAGAGCATGGGGAGCTGAAAAGCCCTTGACTAGTGTAAGCACTGCTCAGCAACAACTAAAACATCTCCGCATTACCAACACTGTTTTTAGCACGAATCCAAAACACAGCCCCATACTAGCTGCTATGAAGAAAATTGACTCTATCCCAGCTGAAACCAGGACACCCAGATAGCTCAAAATGCATGTCTGGGGTAACTTGCCCCTGAGAAAAAATGGTGCTTAAGTTCTGGATCCTTGACTGCTGGATGTATCCATAGGCTGTTTCCTTCTCCCTGAACAGGCACAGCAGGCCTCAGGGGATGCATTTTATTTGTTTCTTTGTTTGCTTGTTTATTTCTAATGAGCTTTTAGTGAAATTTAGATAGGGATATGTTCTCCCTGGTTGCTGGTCAGAGCTAAAATGAAACATGCTGAGCTACCACAGTTCTCCTAGTCTTCAGGGTGTGTCCTGTGGCAGGTCTCTGACATTTGCAAAGCCCAGGCAGTGATGTTGTCCAGCCTTTGGTCTGCCTCCTCTTCTCATGCTGCTTCTTCCTATCATTGTGTAAAATCTAGGTGGAGTCCTAAATGGACCCTGTGATGATTAACTGCTGCTAGAAATGGCGATAATAGTTTCCTTTCACAGAGGATTTTAATGAGGGTTGGTGTTTGAACAGCTCTGAAAGCTGTGATATATGATGTCTCTTACTGATGTTACGATCCTGCACATTATAATTTTTTTTTTAAATGATCAGTGCTCTGTTCTGTTTAGCTACCTTAGAAGAACTTTTTAAATTAAAAAATTCCTTTAAATAGAAATGTAACACTGCAACAAGGTTATCTGTTCCGGCTGGTCAAAAGAAACTTGAACCTGCAGCTCAGAGATCAGCTACGCCAAACTGAGACTTATATAGGACACTCATTATAATGGGGCTCTGCAGAGCCATCAATATTCAAAAAGCGGGAGAGAGAAGGCAGTAAGGGCAGTACTGAAAAGAACTTTTACAATGACTTCATCTCTCTTAGGCCCACATTAAAAAAAACCCCTTAGATTATAATTTATTACATGTCAACATTCCCTGGCTCCAAATGTACCCCCAATCCAATTCCTTGACTTCAGTGTAACAGAAGATCCAGAAAAAGCTGTTTTGCATGACAAATTACACTGTTACAGCCACTCATGTAATTAGGATGGAAGGTAGATATGTTAGATCCACATTCAGGAAAAATGCGACAAAAGATTAATTGCAGTCTATTAAAATTCTAAATTCATCATCACTGGAAATTTTCTTCACTTTATGCCAGAGTGGAAGAAGTCCAATACGTTTGTGAAATGAATCCAGTACATGCTACTCTGCCATGCCGACCTCATTCAAACTTGAGGGCCCACATGTATTATAAAGCATAATTACTCTAGAGCTAAAATCTTAAGCAAGGCTTTGAGGGCCATGTCTGTGAAACACAAATTGAAATTGCCATGGTTCATGTACAAACAGAGAACTTAATCAAGTAGAACCCATAAAAGCAAGGCCTTCTTAAATTGCCCCAGGTATCAAAACATAAAAAATATTATTAAAATGTCCACATTTTATAGTGGTTTTGAACACTGCTTCTTTTAAAATGGATTTAAAGACCTCCATTGCAGCAAAGATTTCCATATGTTTTTAATTATGCATTTTTAATTTCTTTTATATTAGCTACAATTGCCACGGTAGAATACTTTTTAATTTTTTTTAAACATTATGCATGCAAACATGCAGTATTTGGATAGATTATTATGAGTCTATGAATTTTTATTTCTGTTAGGGCTATTAATCTAAGTTAAGTTAATTTGTATCATAGAATACATAAGATTTTTAATAATATATTGTCAGTCACTATGAAGTGTCATAGGAGAGGACATGGTCTTTCTTCATTAGACATTTTTCAGGAGAGCAGTGTAACTTCTGAGAATACCATTCAGAGCCATTTAAATCAGTACATCATTTTTTTGTTGAAGGTAATCATAGAAGTCTTCTTTCAAATAGTAACCTGATGAAGACAAGTGGGGTCAAAGCTGACAAAGACATATGATTCTTCACTACTGAGAAACCCATTTGGTAATAAAATGTTCAGTTTAAACCAGAATTTCTTTTCTGAGCTTTGGGAAACTCGTATTTGCTTACTACAAGTAAACAGAGGTTAAGGGCAAAACAAACTTCTTCCGCCCTTCTTGTCTGACTGCACCATATAAAAAAAAAATTAAAAAAAAGGCAACAGAAAATCCCTGGCACCAGCACTTCATTACTTTTCTATAATATCTATAGCTTAACTTATCCTGAAATGATTATAGCTTGATGATCAGCTAATTAGGAACACTCATCCTAATTTTCATTGGCTGTTTGCAAAATATTACATCTGGGTAATTTAATGCAAGTTTCTTCATGAACACTTGCTTAAAATAAAACACACACAATATAAGCAGAAGAGATATCTCATTTCATGATAGCATGAGTAACAACATTTTGTAACTGGCTATGAAACTGCTTATAGGAACAAACTAAAATCACAGGAAATGCATAATGGAGAGTCCTAATCTGCAAAAACATGTTATCTTTGTTTCTGTGTAAATTGTTTTCTCTCTCAATAGCTTTTTGCTCCACTTTTCTCCCTGCTTGGATGGATGACTGTTGAAATATTTTCTTTTATTTCATATACATGAAATTACATGACGAGTCATTTTTTTACAAACTTAAGTTTACTGTTAGTGTTCACTATATGCGACTCATGACCTAATGGGCCTTATATGCACTTAAGAAATGAGTGGAATGTATTAAATGTCCTGAAATCATTAGAATGGCTATGCTATTTGTTTCAGTGAAGATGCTGTCCAGGCACCTAATACTTATGACAAACATTTTAGCCATGAAATGGCTACAAAATAGATGGCCCTTTGCCATTGCTCAGGGAGTGACTCACGTAATTCTGTGTTAATACCGCAGAAAGCAGTTTGATATTTAGCTTTCATAGCTGGCCACATTCACTAGGACATAACATTTCTTTCCTTCTAAAGCCATTCCTTCTACCTCAATTCTGGATCAGATTTTCTTTCTCCAACTCACTCTTCCCTGCTGTCCTAAACCCCTTCCACAGTGTCCCCATTCTACCTTTAGAAGAAAACAACATGAGTTGCTAATGTTCCCTTAATATCATAGATGTTCCTTGCTCACATCACCCTTCCATCTGCCCCTGTAAGCTCTTGTGTTCCCATCACAAGGCTGCAGTTTCCCAAGGGATGGTCTCTGGACATAAGGCTCCTTGTGCTTAAACTGGTGGCAGCTAGAGATGGGCAGAATGGGAAAAAAAGGGGAGGGGGGCAGTGTCATCAGGAAGTAAGGGAAAAGTGAGAGAAGGAAGAGAAAGGAGGAATGAAAGAGGAGAGAGAAGGTTAGTGGGGAGAAGCTGATAAAGAAGAGAGGGTCAAAATGGTGACAGAGACGGTGGTGAGAGAACTGGGGAGAAAAGACAAGCAGAAGACAAAGCAAAATGGCCCGTGCATAAAGCAAAAGGCATGTACATGTGGCAAATTAATGGCATTAATCCTCCAAGATGCCATAATGTTAATCAAGAGTTAACAGGACACCTGTTCAAATGGACGTAGGTTGAAGATAAGGCTATAGCACACTTCATACCAGGATTTTTATTACAGCATTACACAGGTTAATTTTATGCATTTAGCAAACTAATTTCTCAGTTTCCTTTCAAGATTGCTCATTTAGGGGTCTCCCACCTCAGTAGCTTAGTCTGTATTCCTGACACAATCTTATTTTGGTTAGCAACAGTTTTATAATATTGCTTTAGAGAGTGGTGTTGAAACTTAGTTTTCTTTCTGGTATGCTCATATAAACCTGGAAGAACATCACTGAAGTCATTGCAGTTCCACAGGTATGAAATCTGTTGAAGTGAGAGATGAATCTGAACCCGTCTATGGTTCTGGAAAAGATGTTTTTTACTAGGGGAATGGCTCAGAGCATTTATAATAAATAGGACATCATTATAGCAAGTAGCAAAGCTTAGAAGCTACTAAATTTTCTGATTAGGAAGGGAACCTCACTTGTGATTTGACATATTCCTCTAAAGGAAATGAAAGAGAATGTTAGATTCTTTAACTCCCTTGTCTTTAGATAGGATTTATTTAAGGCAAAATTGTAAAATTCCTTAAGGAAAGCAGAAAGCAGAGTCTCTCGGGCTGGATAGGGCAAGCTGCAGTATGAGGTATTTGCTGCCCTGGAGCTGCACTAAGAGAATGAAATGAGGTAAAAGAATACTTTCTGTTCTCTTGATCTGCACATTACTTTCAGTTTACGTGGCAGACACAAGCCACTTCAGGATTCAGTAACAGGGACTCAATGGAAAAACAAGTGGGGATCCTCATAAAGTGTTGCAGGACTTATGTCAGTTGCTGTCATATTTTCTGTTTCCAATGAAAAGGATTTTATTCAGGGTATACATGTACAGAACGTACATTTTCATGTGTTATAATTACGTAGAATGGAAAGATTACATGAATAATAGTTCTTTTTTCTAAGATCTTACAAAATTAAAATATGTGTCCTATTGACAAGCCAAAAATTTTACACAAATTTAGGTTTAATCATAGTTATTTATACAGTCATTTCCACATGATCGACATTGAAAAGATAAGAAGTTAGTTAAATATTTTCTGTGTATAGAATGAAAAAGCATATTGAGATGCAACTTTAAAATAAATAATATTCACTGTTTATTAGCAGTATTTATACAAATATGCCTGTAAATAAAAGAGGCACTCTTTGCAACAGGGACCCTTTTATGTGCTATAAAGCCCAAAACAAGCTGCAGGCACTCCAATATTAAAAAAAAAAAAAAAAAAAAAAAAAAAAAAAAAAAAAAAAAATTCATTATATGTAAAATAATGTGACTCAAACAAGATTATAAGGACATACTGAATATACATCTTTTCCACATTGAGTTCATTGTTACATAAATTTGATTTTTATATATATAAAAGAAAAAAAAAGTTAATGAAATTTTGTGTTTGCAAAATAAGAATTTGATCTTTAGTCAATCCAGAAGATAAAGCAGTAGATATATGGGAAACTGAGCAGGTAAACACAGATTTAAAGGACTTGTGAAAACTCTAAATGGAAACATTTTTTGATCTTTGAAGTTTTGCTGCTTTGTCAATGTCATGCATAACTTTGGCTGTCTTGTCTATTCCAGAATAGCTGGCTGAACCATAAAAATAAATAACAAAGATACTGCCAAAAGCTTATGTTAATCACGGATCTGGACCTAACGCTAAAATGAGAATGGGAAGGTTTGTTAGGAATAGATTATAATCTCAGAATTTTCCTTCTCGCAACAGCCAAAGGATTTGCTACTGGGAAGGGTATTCAACAGGCCACTCTGCCTTGGAGAGGCCACAACCCAACCAGGCAAGAGAGGTCTTGATTTACTGCTGTCTTCTGGCTACTCTGGGGGAGTGGGCGTAGATTTATTTTGTATGACTGTCTGAGACTGTGGTGAAAAAAACAGATGCTGTTTTCCTTCAAAGGCTAGTAAGAAACAAAATATTTTTCCTAGCAAACTTGAAAGGCTCATTCTGTCATCACTGCTCACTGACCCTTCCATTCAGAGCTTCTCTGTATTTGCACTCTGTTCTTGCATTGTCTAAACACATCCCAGTGAAGGGAGACATGTTCAAGGGAACTAAACGTAAGGCATTGTTTGCTCTATTTGAACAGTAATTTTTTGCATGAGAAAGTGTTGATCAGCATAGTTTAAAATGGTAACAAGGTTCTTAGCATTTACATAGCAAAAAATATAGAAGATGATAGTTGACAGAAAGTAACTTATTTTTCTTGGAAAATTTAGTCTTGTGGTTTTCTGTGATAATCAAGTAGACACTCAAATTACCTTCCTAAAATTACGCCTGATTGTAAATGTTTTAATATTTATACAGGAACTGACTCCACAAGCTAAAAGAACTCACTGTCCAGATATTTGTCCAGTGTTTGCATTGCTTCCCTAATGTTTATGATAAATAGCACCTTTCCTAATGCAGTGCTTATTTCCTTCAAGTGTTTGTAGCCTGCTGTCATGTACCCACTTAGTTTCTGCTTAGTTAATCTCCCGTGAATATATATTCTTCTTCTAAACATTCCTCAAAAGTTAAAACCCTTTTCTGCTGTGTTTGGCAGTGTTTTCTGGTGCCTGGTAGTGAATGTAGTATTCTCAGTGTGACCATGCAGGAATTATACAAATGCATTAAAACATTAAGATATTACTAAAAACGCTGCACAAAATCCATTATTCTCTGGGCTCGTTCCACAAAGGTTTTCAGGTTAGTGCCATAGTGCCAAGTGATGAGGTGTCTTGTAGCTTGATCAGAGGCAGAGAGAGGCACGTCTTGCATGGAGAGACAGGAGCCGAAGGAGGGATGCCTCCCCTCGGCACACCAAGGAGGGACTAGCCAACATAGGAAAATAGAGAAGACTAATAAGACTGGCATGATTTTGACTCTACTCACCAAAGAGAATTAGCACTTTAAGCCTGGAATAGACAAGTATGAACCTTTTTGTGGAACTGGTCAATAAATTAAGCTGTGATATTCTTAAATGAGGCTGATGACAATAGTTCTGCTCCTTTCCTTTAGCCCTTAATCCTAGTGGTTAGAGCATTCAGTGGGTCTTCCTCCAACAGACTGGATTTCATATTTCCCATTATAGTCCCCTGAACACAACGTATAGACAGTAGCTCTGTTCCTAAATCCTTAGGGAATGTCACGCTTGGAGTCAAGTGCAACTAGAGCATGAGTATATGAATCTTGTTAGAATAGACTTTAATTCTCTGGAAGAAAAAATCGACATTTTTTAATTACTTTTGCTTGCTTTTCTTCACTTTAAATTTGCTACAAATGGTGAATCACAGATATGATAAAGTTATCCTCCTTAGAAAATGATTGTTATAATAATAGAAGCAGGGATATGGCTGTTCTTTTGAAATTCTCTCCTTAGGATAGAGAAAAATTTGGGCTGACTCAGAACTTGTCGGTTTTATTGTCATTTTTATCTCAAAGGGGATTTTTTGTCTAATTGTAGGGTGAAATACAAGAACCAGAAACCTGTTATGACAATTTGAGAGCTAAAAGTAGAAGATAAAATTCCAAAGATGGAAGGAAAAGACAGACAGAGGCCTTAAAATGAGGCAAAATAATTGCTAAGAATTGATAGATATTCTGTCAATAGAATAGAATATCTCATTCAAGTGTGCGTGAGTGTATCTGTGTTTGTAGATTGTTTATAGAATTATTATTCTTCTTAGTAAAACAGATGTCATAATGACTGAATTAATAAGTGGAAGATTAATGTTAGCTATACTGAAGATGGTTTACAAACGTGCCTTCTGATCTGAGACATGAAGAAGCAGCTTTCCAGAACAGCACATGTCCTTTATGTACGTCTGTTCAGGATCTGACTGGTGGCTCATTGGATTGGGCTTAGCTGAATCAAGTGAATAACAACAGCAGACAGAAAACAAGATGCAACAGGAAAGTTAGCTAAAGAACTAGAACAAAACAAAAGTAGGGCAGAGTGGTGCGGTGACCATGACGAGTGATGGGATCGTTACCATCATGAAAGCAAAATGCAGCAGAATTACACTAAGCAACTTGTCAGAAGATCTCGTGAGATAACTTCTGAGCACAGCACAGCTTTGATAGTAAACGTTGATTTGCCTGTTGGGTTGTCACAGAGCCCAGGTGTCCCATCCGCAGGGGGTGTCCAGGTTCCCGCTGGAAGCTGCGGAAGCTCTTGCTCTAACTGCACCATGGTGCCTGGCTCTCTTTCTCCTTCATTCCAAAATACTTTCTCTGGAAATTTGTTTTTGAGAAAAATGGAAAATGGTAGAAATGTTCAGATATGGAGCTGCACTTGGAGAATTGTTAGTTCCCAGTTTGGTGCTTCAGAATGCTTTTCTTCACCTTAGTCTAGGACATAGTTATTAAGAAAGAGGCAAAGAGTCTGTAACTTTATGTAGACTATTAAAAACAATTGCTTTCTATAGCTGCTTGCATGTTAAGTCAATTCATTGTCTAAAAAGCTACGATATGTGTCAATGTCATTTTTTTTCAGATACAATATTTTAAAACACAAAAACTCCCTTTTTGCAGGTCAGTGCAGGATGCACTAAGAACCTGCCAATTTCCTTTCATGTTTGATCTTTGCTTCCTTGATCATTTCCGTAATCTCTATCACTCTAGCTGTCTATACCTCCACTTGTAGCATTAAACTTGATGTTTTGTAACAGATGTCTCACATGGCCTTTGCTCTTTCCTGTTCTCTCCCTTAATTTCCTTGGTTATCTACACTAGTGGTTTTCTTCTTTTATAGCCTATTTATTTCCCAGTGATGTGTTCTTTCCTTGGACTCCCATTTAATTAAAGCTGTACTGTCAACTTGAAAATCACATTCCCATCTGGAAATGTTGTGTCTTCTCTTGTTATAAGAAGCCCTTGAGATGACTCTAGCTAAAAGGCAGAGCAGACTGGGTGGGGGGTTGCCTTCCCTTTTTTCATTTCACTTAACTTGTGTAACATTCCAGCATCATCTGAGTGTCTGGTATTTCTGGTACCTGAGAGGGTTCTGCCACTGGCTGTTTGCGGAAGGAGGAGAGAAATGATCTCTCCATCCTCCCTTCATTTCCCCTGTGGCCTTTCAGGAACGTGTGATTCGAGATCTAGTCAGTACTGAATGAATTAAGCTGTATTACAAGGCTGCTTTAAAGGAAAATTAAACTCAAGACCTCTTGCTCCCCCGGTTGTTAGGGAAGGACCGGGATGTGTGTGGGCAATTCTGGGATGTTTTTATTAAAGTTTTCGTGATTTCTGAAAATATAACTACTTCTGTTTGTTCTCTATTTTTCCCTGCTCTGCAATTCTGTACTAATCACAGAGCAAATACAGCCCTCTCAAATAAACCAAGAGTTGAATAAAGAAAAGTTATTTTTGTTTCTAAGTGTCTTCCATTAAAAGAAATTTCTTCTGATGCACTGAAGCTGTGTATTCTGGGATATTATTCACTTCTTAAATTTCTAATTTGGAAACCTCATCCAAGACAGTTTTTTAATAGTATTGTCATCTCAGCAGACGCACTTACACTCACATCATACAAAAGACATTATGTGTTTCGTACTTCAAACCCATTTGAAAATAGACACTGAAAATAGTAGCAATAGCCTCTGTCTTATTATGAATATGGTGATATTTATGTGTTAGTGTAAGATGGATAAAATACAGAACAGATTTGGGAAATGTGGCGGTGATTTTTATCTAGTAGTAAGTTATGGCCTTCATAAATTAGGAGGCTGGAAAGATGGACCACAGTAACACCACAATTGATAACAGCACATAATTGATCTGCCCAAGTTCACAAGACTTTTTTATTTTTTAACATACTTTACTGTATTGCTGGTAGAGAACACAGATTCACTACCATGAAGTTGTAGTAACGTGAGTTGTTGTAACACTTAAGACTGCTTTGCAAGGGTAAGACAGGGAAGGAGTAGAGAGAACGGGGTCATCTCTTTGTACGAAAGGAAAAATAAAATTTCCTTAATGGACTTCTAGGTTTTTTTTTAAAGGTTTTGTACCACTCATGACTGTCTTGCTAACAGGCTCAGTCATGTCTTTTCCTCTCTCTTTTACTCAAAGCTAATGAATTTTAGAAGTTTTTTCACAACAGGGGAAAAGGGTTTCTGGAAACCTACTACACTAGAAAACCTGTACTGTACAGAGATCTTACTCACTGGGTTATCACAGGAAAGGGAAATTTCTCCACGCTAGTATTACGAATTCAATTGCCTACATGTTTCAATAGGTATTTAGTCAATTTGAGCCATGTTTATCAATATTTTCTGATTAACTGCAATGTCAGATTTTGACAAAAGACCTTTTTATCAAAGTAACTTGCAAGCTTGCCCCCAATATAGAAGGTTTTATTCCTTATGGTAAAAGAATAAATGCTGTCTGGCCACATCTCAGTGCTTTCTAAGTGTATTATACTCTGTATTGAAAAATATTACAGTAAATAGATACGAATTTACTAAGCTCTGGAAAGCAATGGCTTCCTCAGTGTGGGGGTCAATTCCTTAATAAAGGTACTTGCTCAGGGTTAGATGTTTGTTTACCAGTGAGGGTGATCAGTGCTTTGCCTCATGCATTGTCACAGCCCTCGGCATTAGATCAGGCTGTTATTGCCTGGCAGTATTTCTGTTCCTAGCCTGGAAGTGCTGTGTCAAACATTTAAAAAGAACAAAGAGTGCAAACTTCTTTCATGTTTGGTTTAAACACCTTTTCGTACATCCTTTAAACCTGACACTTAAAATTCAATTTTTATATTCATAAAAAACTATTCCTGAAATCTAGCATCCAGATCAAATTAATAGTTTGTTAAAATTTTTATCTTGCATTTAACTAAAACATTTTGTTTAACAGAATGGAAGGAAGAACACTGCCTGTTAGACTCAGGGGAGCGTGAAAACAGCCAGCCACGTGAAAAAGAAAAAAAACTTTACTTCCTATAACCAAAGCTCTTCAAGGCGGACTCTGCTCATTCACAGCCACCAGCTGCAGTTCCTTTTTGCTTTGAGTTTTAGTATCAGATCTGCTGTTGAGGAACCTGTGCTAGTGCCATGAGCAGAGAACCCCTGAGCCCCCTGGGAGGCACTGGGCTAGGAAACAGCTCTGCTGTAGCATCCCCTGTGACAATATGCCCTGAAGGATGCTTGTTTCAGGTGAGTAACTTTCTTACATGCAAAATGTACTTTCAGAGACAAACCTGTGATCATTTCCACTGAGAAGTACTTATTACGGTTTTATTTTGCCAATTTGGTAATGTGTAATACCAAAGATACCTCTTACTACATGGAGTAATCCCTCTGAAGTCTTCCACAACGTACCATACCTAGTCATAAATGTTTATGAGACAGAACTCTAACTGAACAAAAGTTTCAATGAATGGGGGAGATGGGCACCAGGTGGAACCAAAAAGATGGGGTTTTCTTCCGTAAGATGACTAAAAACATTGGATACGCTCATGACTAGGAAAAGCAGGCAAATTTTAGTTCTTTATAGAAGAATTTATACAAACATCATATTTTAACACATTATTTTTTAACATAAATATTTGAGCTGCTGTTCTCTAATTAAAATGAAAGATATTCCATTAGCTTAGATTAGCTATTGGGAGAAACAGAGTAGGGTTTTTTTAAGCCCTAGAAGGGACAACGGTTAGCTGAAGAGCTTATTTAAGAAAATACCAAAATTAAGAAATATGACTTTCTACATTCTAAAAGTCCCTAAAATTTTATTCTAAAGATTGAAAGAAAAGGATTTTATTCCTGAGGAACTTTCACAGCACTCTGCTGTCCTCCACAGTCCTGGCAGTACCTGACTTTCTGCAGCTTCTTGGAAAGGATTTACAGAGCAAATATTTCATTACCTGTTTCAAAATGTCTCTGGGACAGATATTTGGTACCAGTATTTCCTGAGACTAATGGGCAATGATATTTTGAAGATGTGAAAGATTCTTAATATTTAAGTTTGCAGTGAAACACCATCAAACACTGGTGTTAAAATTCTGATTTTCTTTGCATTGCTGGTAAGATGTACGTATAAGACGACATACGGTAGCTATGAATTGAAACAACTGAGGCAAATAAGGAATAAGTTATTTGTCCCTTTAATGGAAAGACTAAGTAAACAAACAGCATAGCATTTTCTTAATAAAGCTCATAGTCAAAGTGTCTTGTTTGGATATTCATCTGCTTCTGGATGCCCAGACAGCAGCCAAAAGCACTTTTTCCATTTTCAGTTGCCAAAGAGCTTGTGCCCTTCTCTGTCCAAGTCCCTCAAAATGGTTATCCATGTTTTTTTGTTCCGAGGTTAAATTACACTGAGCATCTTGTAAGGTTCATTTTCAATTATCAGTTCAGCAGCATCGTAGGCACAGAGCGTATTATCGTGTGTTAGATAGGTTTTATGTACTGTTTGCTTATTCAATGCAGGTTCCTGGTTTCAGTCTCTTCTTTGGATCTTTCAAATCTGCCTCTCTTGTCATGCTCTGCCCTTGTCACTGAGATGAGCTGAGGCATTTGAGATAACCTAGTGCAGGTATTTTGGCAGTTGGAAGCAAGATGGTCTCACTGGCAGGATATAATTCAACATTTTCCTTCACTCTCGATCCTTGAAGATCATTGATCTGCAGAATACACAGCTCAGCTTATTAAGTACATTTTTTAATTGTTTTCACAGTGCACTTGAAGAGATAGTGAGGTATGAAGGCAGTACTATGATTTTGCCTTCAGTCAACTTAAGTGAAATTTAAATTAGGGGAAACTTCACAATTAAAGATGGCTTGCGCAAGGATCAGTTTTGTCCGTGTACACTAATACTATTTTCATTTTTGATTAAGCTGATTCTCATTTCACACAGCACATGAATGAAAAGCAACTTCAGTGAACTCATTGGATCTTCACAGTCGCAAAAAAGGACATTTTCTGACTACGTACCTTAGCATTTTTAACACTAACCACTGGAAAACAAATGCATATGCATATACTCAATGACACACATTCAGTCTTTTCATTTCTCGTTATAATGTAAGAAGAAATAATGTGCTAGCTATTTCTAGAATGCCTGGTACCTTAATGTGTAAGATATAACAAAGTAAATTGAGTCTTCTTCCTCTTTCATTTTGCAAGAAAATTAATTTTGACTATTGCTTTATATGCATTTGCATGATGATAACTTAGGTTAAATAGACTTCTCAGCTTTTCTACCCAAAGTTATGACAGGGACAGTTCCTTATACATCTCATTATCATAATAAAATCCTATTACAATATGCTGGGGGGGGGGGAACCCCATTTACATGCAAGTCTGCTTTAGTGATTGGCATCTTTATGATACCTAGGTGCTCTTCATGCTTCCTTCTGAGAATTGAATTAAATGACCTAGAAGTTCAGAGTAAATGTTTAAGCTTTACTAGTCCTTGAAAAGCAGTAAGATGGAGAAGAGGTTGCAATACTTGTTAGTGAAACTATTCAGAAATTGAATTACAGACACTTTCAGGGCCACGTCCCATCCTTATATAATTTACAGAAGCAAGTTATCTCCCTGACCCTCAAACCTCCTGTTCAACTACCTCCTTGTGTAATAAAAACAACTAGATCATCTCCTTTGACAAGCCAAAACTGGGAGTCAATTTTTAAAGCCCAAATCCAGCAAGCTATGAAATGTCACTTGCTCAGTATTGCAGGTTCCTTCTGCAGCTGACGGCGCTCAGTACCGCACTGGATGGTGCCTGCAGCATGTATGCAGTGTGTGCAGACACGTCGTGCTTCTGTCCTGCTTAGGAGTGGTTAACTGTCTCTGAAATCTTCAAAATGCAAAATTCACTTTGAAACGGGTTATTTCTCTCCTAGTTTCCTTGTTACCCTTTCTGTGCTCCCTGACTTTGAAGAGAGTTTAGTCACTGTTCTGGAAGAGCCAGATAACACGGCCTGCATTTGAACTCTGTTACTGGGATGTACAAGTTGTCTACACCACAAGCTCATGCCGATACAGCTGTGCCACCAATGTGCATAGTGGGTGTGAAGTGCACCGATAGAAGCATTTTTCTGTTGATGTACATACACTATTTCCGTGAAAGGCATGAAGTAAATGGGCAAAACCCATTCTTTTGTCAGGATACTTCCCTATCAAAACTCAGATACTTACAGGTGCTCTCCTCTCTGTCTGGCTGTGGCTTTACAGAGTTGGACCCATGAACTTATAGCTCATTCAACAAACTGTTTAGCTGAAGTTCTAAGTGTTTTGTGTTACTGAAAGGGAGAATAAGAAGATGGGATGACGTGAAGGGCAACATTAATAATGTATGCAAAACATGTAGTAAAACATAGTAAAACAGGTAATACAGTGGTTACAATAAGGGTTTTGACAGATTCCCTTAACAATTTAAATATAGAAGAGTCCTGATGTATCAATAGTAACTAAGATGGGAAAGTGAAGAATAACTCTTCTGAGCTAACATATTTTATTCTACTCTATTATATTAATCTGAATTGTCATTTTTTCTCATAGCTGATGTAGACAGAAATGAGCAACGCAATTATACTTTAATATAGGCTATTACAACCGATTCCAAAAATTTTGTAGAGTACAGTTGGCTTCCTAGGGAAGAATATTTATACTATAAATAATGTTTTATAGACAAAAAAGATAATTCCTAAGTGCTAAATCTCCTAGATAAATTATAAAAATGTGAACTGGTTTACAGCAAAATAATGTTTCATTAAACTGTAGTGGACTATAAACCTCATCTTTGAGTTTATTCCAACCCCATTGAGAGAGGGCTCATTATTTAAATTCCATCATGACTGGTTCAGGTAACTACTTTATATTGCAAAAATGCCAGAAAAATAAAACTGTATCAGGAAATTTAAATGGTGCTAGTGATGCATATGTTACCTGGGTCCTTCATCTCAAAAGCTTCTAAGATAGAAGTAATCCTTTAATCTTCTGTTTGAGTCTCAAGGCTCTCTTTTTTAATGCTGTACTACATTTTCACCTCCTTTTTCTTACTTTTCTGAATCTCTTTACTAAATCTATTCTGTGTTTATTAGGCAGTAGAGATGTCCCTTCAAACTTACTGACAGCAAAGGCTTTGGTGAAATATTTTTTACATATAAAGATGATGATTTCCCAGGGTATGCAAGGGTTCATTAATAATGGCAAGAAAAAGATTTTGAACCCTACATTGGTTGAATGACGGGACAGATCAATGGAAGAAAACACAGGATGTTACAGAAAACAGGACAGGATTGTAAAATGGAAGTATATGTTGCCTGAATGCAAGTCTTCTATATCTATGACCTGATTTCTCATTCAAGAGTCTGGATTTAATGAAAACCATGAGATTTATTTATTAGCTTTTGGCAAATTATGGTCTTCTATTTATGTTTTATTCTTTTTCTTCCACATTAACACTACTCATCTTGCACCACAGAATGGCAGCTAGTGATGAACAGCTCCGCATGCATGACTGTATTTGGCCAAGGAGCAACTGCTGAATCTTTATTGTGTTCAACAAGCTATGCAATTTCCAGTCCAGTGCAGGTGAGATTGAGATGCTACAGCATCATAAACTGTCCCAATGATGGTAACATATAGGTGACAATAAGGGTAGGTGTTATGTCACCTTGGCAAAATTACAATTTGGAATATAACCTTAACAGTGAATAATTGCATCGTAATCTGTATTTGGGGCTCAGTTCTCTACTGCCTCCTGAATTCCACATACATGTGCAGAGCAGGTGTACAAATGTTACCAAATAGTACCTAACAGAAGAAATGCTAAATATAATCCGTAGTCTATGTTCACACAGTTAGTTCAATCACTGCCTTTGCCTGTGCTTGAGTTCTGACTCATGGACCCTCCAAACCCATTAAACCTGTGAGTCCTTTTCCTATGCTGTGATCATGTTTGGAAGCTCTCCTGGGAGGAAAAGCCAGTGAAAGATGAGCCTTTCTTCCTGACCGTGAGCTCCCTGTCTGGATCGCAAGCGCTGCTGCCTGGACACAGGTGAGCTGTGCTAAAATCATGCAGATGGACAGCAGTATTATTTTTCACTTGCACTGACTTTGTACTGGAACAGATTAGCAGCACCTTCACGGTCAATTACTGTAGAAAAGTAGTTCCAGAAGTTCTTCCTAGCTGAGGCAAAAAATCTGGTTTATATTTTTACAATAAATTATCCAGTGGATGGGAGATCTAATTCTCTCCTAAAAGTTTGATAATTGCAGCTCTGCAAGAACAGTCTGAGGTAGGGCTGTTGCTTAACCTGTGTGGACATACATTTAGAAGGCCTCAGGAATAATTCTGGAAACAATGTGAAATGGAGGTAGTTCCCCTTAGAATATCCAAGAGCTCTTTAGGATAAACAAAACTCAAAGAACTTGTTATGAATGTCCATATGTGAAAGTAGACTTCAAAATGGATAGAGAGACAATATTCCTTCCTAAAAAAGTGTAGCTAGCTTTAGTCTTCCGAGATGCAGCAGGACTTCTACTGTTTCCTGCGACCAGTCCCTTTGGAAATACCTTAAGGAACTTCCTTGAGTGTGATCTTCCACAGTGACTATTTTGGATGATGATGTCCAAATGTCACAGCCTGGAATTTGGTTGCGGTTGATTCTGCCTTCCAATATAATGTGGCCAATCCGACTCAGCCCTGGGAAAGTTCCTAATTCTAATCACCTGCTTCAGATATGTTTGAATTCTGTGATTCACTTCTTCCTTGTTTCTGATGCAAGACCTAGTTCTGAGTTGTTGTCAGTGCAGGATCCAAGAGAGGAAGAGTAATGGTCATTTGTACAATGTCTTTCCATCTTCTAATTTCAGCATGGCCCAGTCTCTCTCTTGGTGACTTAGAAGAGCATATTTCAAGGACAAAGGTGGGCAAATTAGGAAATACTTTGTTCAGTGAATTCTGATCTCCAAATAATTATAATCTAAGTTGAAGCCACATTTAACAGGAGGCAATTATACAGCATCATTTATCAATTTACATTTTGAAGTTTTCCAAGACCTCTTTCTTCCAACTCTAATTAAAAAAAAAAAATTTGTTTTGAAACTACCAAGATTTGTTATGAGTTAGTTTCCCTATCCTTTTCCTTTGAAAATTATTTTAAATGTATTCTGTCAGAGAAATCATCAAATATCCTTGTGATTTCCTTTCTTCTTGCTATAATGTTAATTAAATGTCTGGTGAAAGCAATGGACAAACAATGCTGGGCAAATTCCACTTAGCCTGAGACTATTTGTCTTATCTTCAAACTGACTCCAAAATCTGTGGCTTTAAAGTGCCATAGCAATAAAACTGCTAAATCAGTAGAAAGCTTAAACTAGATAGTAATATCTCTTATTACCATGTAATGTGAAGAGGAAATGATAACAAAAATAAGTAAAATAGCTAAGTATGAATTGTACAAATTAGGATGCTTTGCTTAATTTAAAAAGTTTCAGTACTGTTCGGTACAGATTAATTCATTATAAAAGTTCATAAAAATACCTCAAGTGGACATTATTGAAATAATATGCATATAAGATCTGACTTTTCTCTGAGTAATTTTATCTGAAAAGTCCTGTTCAACTTTTTATTTGCAGATAATTGAAAAATCACACTTGGTATGTGGGATTGAAATGTCTCATTATCTTCTGTGAGGAAGTTCAGCATAGCATTCCCAAGCTTTTGGTGTGGTTTTAATTACAATATTTCCCTATCAATCTTTTGACCCTTTCCTGTTTTCTCAAGTATTACTTATTCTGAAATTTAAAAACTCACATGTGGATTTTTTCAGCCACAATGCATTTTTAAAAAGCTAGTTTGCATCTTCATGAAAATTATCCAGAAAAATTCTATCAGTATTGAATATGCAGGGAGCAAGACTGTCTTGTGGGTAAGCCACTAACTGGATGGAGATTTCTAGATCTGACTCCAATTTCTAGTGCCATTGCCAGCGATTCTGTGTCATCCTGAACATAGGCCTAGACTTTTGTTTAGGGAATTAGATGTATGAATAACTCAGAGAGGTCTGGGTCTCAAAACCTACATTCCTCATTTCCCTTATCTGTAATCTGGTGCTGTTGCTCATCTTCCTTCCCATATAAAGATGTAAACCCAAACTTTATCAGACTTCTAAGGGAGTTAGATACCAGTGAAGGGAATAATGCCTGTTCTCCTGAAACTTTGTTACTGATTGTTTAGTTTCACTGTGGGCCAGACTGAAGTACCATCCTTTAAATCAAAGCCAGGATGACGAGATCATACACATATGCAGAAAGATGGTTGTGCAGTAATTATCTGTAGTTTTATCTGACTTTGTAAAAATATGAAAGGCAATATAATATATTCTCAAATAGTCTTTAGTTTTCACGAAATATTATTTTACTGGTTTAACTAGTTGGTGGTTATCTTCCTTTTTGTTTCTCCCTCTCTGTCTTTAATTCCATTTGTCTCAGCAATGGTGTGGCCAGCAGGAGCAGGGCAGGGATGGTGCCCCTGTGCTCGGCACTGGTGAGGCCACACCTCGAATGCTGTGTTCAGTTTTGGGCCCCTCGGGACAAGAAGGACATGGAGGTGCTGGAGCGTGTCCAGAGAAGGGCAACGGAGCTGGGGAAGGGTCTGGAGCACAAGTGTGATGGGGAGCGGCTGAGGGAGCTGGAGGGGTTTAGCCTGGAGAAAAGGAGGCTGAGGGGAGACCTTATCGCTCTCTGCAACTGCCTGAAAGGAGGCTGTAGTGAGGTGGGAGTCGGTCTCTTCTCCCAAGTCACTAGTGATAGACGAGAGGAAATGGCCTCAAGCTGCATCAGGGGAGGTTTAGGTTGGATATTGGGAAGCATTTCTTTATTGAAAGATTGGTCAGGCATTGGAACAGGCTGCTCAGGGAAGTGGTGGAGTCACCATCCCTGGGGGTATTTAAAAGACTTATAGACATGGTGCTCAGGGACATGGTTTAGTGGTGGACTTGGCAGTGCTGGGTTAACAGTTGGATTCGATGATCTTTTCCAACCTTAATGGTTCTATGAGTCTATAAGAAACAGTATTTCAATTATATTGTTGATTTTCCAGCACAGATGCAAAACTGGTTTTTTCCAGAACTATATCAAATTCATCATAAAGATGGAAAAAAAAAGTTATTTTACACATGTGTAAAATAGAACATTTGCTGCTCTTTCTCCCTTGTGAGAAGAAAGAGATCAGGAAGGATTTCCTAAGTTGACACAACAGATGTAAAGAATGCATGTTTTAAAGTGAAAAAATAAAACTCAGACTTGTGAGTTTACTGCAGCTTTGAGATAATTAGTCTAAATCAGATGAGCTCAAATCACCAATAAATCAGAGTGTATGCCATCTGTCACTGGCTATTTTTTGGGAATAAGGGATTAGGAGCCCCTCCTAATCAGTTAGGAAAAAACCCTCACTTTTTTTGCCTCCAAGTCATCTTTACAAAGGAATAATTTTTTTTGTCATTCACATCTATTTCACCTTGTCTACTATTAGAAGTTTAATATATAGTTAGGTTGAGAGCAACACCCTGCAGTGCATGAGGATCTTTTTTTATTCCTTTCTATGCACTCATCTAGAGATAGTGGCTATTACGGGAGGTCTCTTTTTATATATGCATTTGCTAAGAGAGTTTAAGTGATGAACAAACATGAAGTAGAGTTAATACAACTATATTTTTTATTACTTGGGGTTAGCCAGCTGGAAAACTGGCTATCTTGCCTTAAACTGTTTTGCTATTTAGATGTATCAGCACAATGTTCTCAAAGATCTCTGTAGAATATAGCTTTTATTTAACAGAAAATGTATCAGATTGCTGATATCTGAGTGAGAGATGTCATGTTGATTAGCAATTAGTCTTCTGAGGTGCTCAGCAGTTTCAAAGTTCACTGACAGCAAAAGATACGATCTGGGCCAAAAAGGAAGTACTGGGTGTTGGAGCTGCCTGCTGTGAGATCCTGGTAACTCTGGAAGATGGGGGATATTGGAGGATGGGAGAACTTTGGAGAGATTTTCTCGGTAACAAATATCACTGCCTTTGAGGCACTGGACTAACTGAGTACTAAAACATCTGCAGGACAGCTAAGGTGATGTTATGGTTAGCAGAGGGCACTCTGGGAGGTGGTTCAATCTATACTAATGCCTGGTGTTTCGGTTTCTGGCATTGGCTGAAAAAAACAGCAACCCCTGGAAAGCAGCTGAGGTTAACGTTATGGTAAGGGTGGAGATTGTGTTTGATGAGAAGCACAACGATGGATGCAACCGTCAATCCCAGAGTCTCCATAGCAGGTAAAAAAGGTTGTAAATCCACTGTCTTGTGTCACACAGGGACATAGGAGATGGGATCTGCCTCCTCTCTCAAACTCCGTGACAAAGTATAGCTTTAACTGCTCTGAAACTCAGGGACTGCTTTTCATACTAACTGCAAAGGCATATATCGATGTAAATCCATTTGGCTTGATTCCATCCTCATATTGACCTGAAAGAAAGTACACTGCAGTCAAGTAACTTACCTCAAGATAAAAAAGTAGAGTTAGATCATAGTCAGATCCCTGGTCTGCTCTTACTGTTCTTTTTTCTCCCTTTTGATTTTGGATGCTTAAAAAGAGAGGAAATTGGCTTGCTTTCCCACTGTGTTGCATCGTATAGAGTCAAATGGACTTGTGCAGAGGTAATGCACAAGCTTCCAACAAACGATCACTTTTTACTTGGAAAATGTCTCATTGTGGGCATCTCAGTATTCACACTTAACTGGCAAAAAAAAAATTTTCTCTCATCTGCAGTAGCTATTCTGAGGTGCAGCCCTTTAGCCTAGGATTAAAATCTCCTGTGCAGGAAGGAAATGAAACAAGATTTTCTTCCCTCAGTTTCATTTGATCAAACCCCACTACTTCGTATCACACAGGGCCTGTTGACCCACGCTGAGGGTTGCCAAGGTCTTTTTACATCACTTCTCACAAAGACTGTAGGTCCATCCTGAGTGGTGCTGCATTCCATCCTAGGTGGTGCAGTGTTCTGCCTTCTTTGCTCTGTGGCTTATTTTATAGCGGGGTAATATAAAATATGATCGGGTAATAAGAATATTACCTATGGCTACCACAAGAGATCAGCTACATTATTCATGACACTGTGCCTGAAGTAGGTGCCTACATCAGAAATAAAATGGTGAAATATCAGATAGGAAAATGGAGTTATTCCTGTTTTATTCTGGCAGGAATAAGGAAAAATAAAGGAAAAAAAAAACCCTCAAGCCAGTGATTTTCATTTAAATCTACTTGTGCATGCTATCTTTTAAAGAGAATGTGTATTTCTATTCAGCATGGTTGCCAGGTCAAATACTGCTGTTTACACATTTGACTGTAGCAGTTCTGCTCAACTCTTACCCATACATTGTCCTTTAAAGAAAGAAATGTATCTGGAGGCAGTCTTTTTTTAACAACAAAAATCTCCTTGATCTGTCATTGCAGGTGGGGTTGAGAAAAAGCTCAGCTTTATTAAGTGTTGTGAGAAAACCTTTATGTCCCTCAGAAGATTTAGACAGTGCTCGTGCAACTCCTTTGCATGTTTCAAAATTTATTAAACAGGAAATAAATGGAAAATTTTAATGCTAACCTTCAGATTGTTTTTTCCCCAGACAAAAAAAAATTAAATAGCAGGCTAAATTAATACAACATTGTCTGTGTTGGTTGAGACTTCATTAACAAATGCTGATATAATATAGATCATACGTTTTCACTGAAAGAATGACATGTGTGTGATAGCTGTCTATTAAAAGATAATTTAAGCTGACTCCAGAAGACACTCAGATTCTGACTTCTATGGATATCTTCTTCTACTGTCAGTTTTGCCTGCATTTTCATTGCTAGCAATGGCTGTTTAAGTGAGAAATGCAACTCCCAGCATGAAAGGATTATTTTGCTAATCTTCCTTAAAGCTTTCCCCCAGGTATTCTATCAATATGAGGTTGTTGGTAGGAGACAGCTTAAATAAACTTAATATAAATCCTGTTTTTCGGAGCTGTGATTTGAAGTCGCACGACGTTCCACAGTCATGTGGAAGGGTATTTACTAGAACTGTTTTTATTCATTCTTTCATTCTGCTGTCCCCTAAATCTAAGACCCAATAGGAATAATGTTTTCCCGTTGCTGCCCTGGCAAATATGGCTTTTATTATGGGAGATTCACACAGCTTTCAAATCCAATTAGACTCAGGCCATCCTGCTGTGGCATACATTAAAATTTAGCAAATGAATCTTATGGAATGGCCTGTTTCTTCTGCCATAGTATTTCTTCCTTTTATTAAAGGTTTCTCCAACCTGAATTTTATTTTTTCTGTTTTCCTACAGTGGGTTCTTTTAGGAAAGGGAAAATGTGGAACCACAGAAAATGTATTCAGAGGCAGTGCTGTAAATGGTACAGTATGTTCCATTTGAGGTAATAGAGATGACCCACTGGTTAATAAAAGATAAAGCCATTTCTAGGGCCCTGAACTAACTGGCAAGAGAACCCACAAGGCAAATAATCTTTTCTGTGTAGGCTTTTTAGAAAAACAAAACAAAACAAAACACATCACCCCTCCAGCCCTATTTTAGCTATCCTACAAGTGCATTGGAAATATATGTCTCATTAAGTAGATGAAGCCACTGTCGCAAAGGTACATTGTGACATGACTTCACCAAGAAAAAAAGATTTACTAAGACTCTCCTTAGTAAAGGAGGCCCTGACAAAACCATGGATCATTATAGCCAGAGTTGGACCTGGCAGATTCTTGCTGATTGACTGATTCTTAATTTCTTTAGGTGTGAGAACTTTTCGTCTAGTACATCAGAATATGAACCAACACACTAAATATTTTATTCTGTGCAAAGTTAAGTATCAGAGGCTTTAATTCATGTTCATCAAGAGTCCTTATTGAGAATAAAATAGGCACAACTCAGGACAGTAGGAGAGGAGAGGCATAATAATTAAAGCACAAATAATCAGAGCATATGACTCTATTAAAACTTATTATTAAAGTATGCTTTGTAAAATCTGTCATACCTTTAGCGGCGCTTTGCCTTGATGAAATGTTCTAGCCTGGGGCACTGGGTTTTTGGAGCCTCGAAGCTTGCAAAGGCAGTCGTGGTAAGTGAAATGGGCCCTGTGTGGCAGCATAAAGCCCCATCGTGCTCTAAAGCCCCATCCATTGACCTGCCAACTGCCCCAGGACATAGCCAGAACAGGGGAAGTCTGCACTAGTCTGCGCCCATAGGTGCCACCTCTCTAGATCTCTCCCTCATGAGCCAGAGGGTGCCTTTTCTAGTTGCCTTAGGGAAAGACCAGACTGGTTGGAGAACAAGAGGCCACTGGTGCTCAGTGATTCCCCCGGGGCTGGTGTGAGACAGAACCCTGTGTCTGCATGTGGTGTGCCTGGGATTGACCTATTCACACTCTAGCTCTGGGATTAGGGAGCCTAGCACTACCCTTGCCTCTGCTCTCCTGCTTGCTGAGCATGAGCGCCATGTATCTGAGGCTTGTACCTGGCTGTTTTGTTCTTTCGATCTAGGCCTCCAAAATGAAATCCCACCAGATCTGAGGAGGGCCAGAGGTGTTTGCTTTAACACTTTGATAAAGACTTTTTTTATTTGTAACAAACCTTTCCAGATGGCAGAGGGGTTTAGCTCTGTTTATCTATTATATGTTATTTTTGCTCCTGCATTTTTATTGCTTAATTCATTTTAACTTGTGTTGTTGTGAGATTCTTATACTGAGACCATCCTGTTTATTCATGCACTTCATTTGTCCCTGCAGCTGCAGTCTGAAAACCTTTTCTAGCTACGGCTGTCTCACAGGAGCAGGCTGCATACACTTACTCACGAACATTTAGTGTCATATTTGCTTTAGTGAATGATCTGGTATCAGAGTGTACAGGAACTCTTTCTATCATTTGTGTTAAGAACAGTTAAGAATTCAGTCTGAACTGAATGTATAGGCTTGGGATTGTGTTAATTTTGCTTTTCTGCCTTGTTGTTGTCTGCCTTGTGATGCTGTGGTTTGTATTACAACTTCGCCAATTCTTATCCAGTCTGTTCAATTTCCAAGAGAATGTGCCTGGAAAGAATCATCCTTTTTCCCCCTCTGTGATACCTGTGTTTTCTTGTCAGTGACTCATTCAGCCAATGTTTCTCTTCTGAACATGCAGTTTTAATAGAAATGCCAAAGGTAGTGAGTCTACTTTAACGACTAAGTGCATTGAAAATCATGGAGTGGATGCATTAAAAAGGAGTTGAGATCTTGCCTCCAAAAAGCTTTTGAAACCCCACCAGAAATACGGCTAACCTTTAAGAGCAAGATTGTGACTGTGGTGTCATGCAGTAGGAACTCCTTTCATACCCTGAGGGAGCTAGTTAATATCTCTTTTCTAGAGGTATGACAATATCAGAGAATTTGCCTGCTTACGCACTCTACTAGGCAAGGCGGTGGGCAGGTAAGAATAGGCAGAAAAATACTGCAGCCTTATATTTTTCCTCCTTCCCTCCTAAATGGCCTTTGTTTCTGGTTTGGAAGGGTAATAATTTACTGTTCACTTTTGCTCAGGGATGGATATGCAGTCAAAATCAACCTCCTGTCAGAAATGATGTGAACTAGTTGTTTCTTAAGCCATTGATTCATCAATGGCACTTTTTCCAGCTGAACTAATGGTACTCCATTTAACTGTTCTCCATTTCTTGTTTATGCTTTATTGACATCAGCTCCTCTCCAGAGCCAATGGGAGCAATCGTTAGCAAGGGATTCTTTTCCTCTTCCAGATTGGAAAAGCCTGTGTAAAGCTCAAGGCTCTTACAAAGGTGTAAGAACCAGCAAGATGTACGCAGCCAGGCTCCTGGCTTGCTTTGCACAGGGCAGTCCCTCTGGAAGCAAGGCTCTCCGTGCGAAACACTCCTCCTTGAGTTATTGCCGTAAAGAGGAGTGATCTGAGCTATATATATTAGAGCTGAAAAGACCTCTGGAGCCAACTACTCCAACAACTGCAGGTTGGCAGGATCCTCAGGGATGAACATTTGCCTTGAAATCAGTGACCCTCTCTGCCATATTACCTCCCTCTTCTCTCATTTTGTACTATTTAATCTACATTTTTCCCTTCAGTAATTTTGAGCTATTACTATACTTCTACCTGCTTTCCCTGTGCTGCCAACAGTCCTCCCACACCACCTTCCACCTTCTTCTTTTTATTAATTCCTCTTAAGTACTCACAGCCTGTTATCATGTCATCTTTTCTCTAGACAGGGCAAATGCAGCAGTTGGTTTTCTTGCCTAACCACTCTTAATACAATAGGTGCTGTCTTCAGAACTTTGAGGATATTTTTTTTTGTTTGCTGGCTGCCCTAGTTAAGTCGTCTTCTTCCTTTGAATCCACCATGATTTCCTGGTAGAGAATGCTCAGAGCAGTGCAGATGTAGCCTTACCAGCAAGGACTGTGTAAAACATTATTTCAGTTCCATGTATAACACTTTTCTTCATGTAGCCACAAGGACGGTAATCAATGGATAGCAGAAAACACTGAATTTTACAGAACTCAAAGGAAAGATCACTGAGCACTGTGGAAATCAGTGAAAGATTAATTAGGACAGAGAGATTAAGAAATTCATGGAATGATGTATTATCTTCTTAATAATCCAAAGATAGATTTATATTTATTTTTTATTTTTTTAGGAAAAAAAAATTCTTTAAAAAAAAAAAAAAACAAACATAGAAATTATATTTTAAATCATTTTTTCCTTGTATTTTCCACAAAACACTTTGGGTCAAGCTCCTTTACTGATTATGAGCCCATCTTGAGTGAACACAGCGCTTTGCCCCCGGGTCTGCAGGGCACCCAACTCATGCACCATGCAGTGCAACACGCAGAATGCCAGCTCCTCTTACCTGGTTCATGCATTACATTCTAAATCACAGCATTTACCAAGTGCAAGTGGAAAAAACTTAGAATAAAGGCAAGGTCCAGTTTGAAAGAATCGGAACGATTTTGGTTTGGAGTTAAGAGCGTATTGGTAGTAATACTGTGAAAAGGAACATATAGCTTATCTTTTTAAAAATTGCTTTTAAATTGAGGGGATGGAAGAGTTGGCTTATGCATATATTATATGTTTGTTTGCTTTCATTCTAATTGCAAATAATTTTGCGTAATGTGTGCTCGAGATTATTTGAAACACATATAGGATACCTCATCATATTTCCCTCTCAACACATTGTGAAAAAATTATGTGGGAGAAGGATATTTGCTTAAATACATAAAACTTTAATTAAAGGTATCTATATGTGGAGCATCTTTCTCCAGAATATTATTCAATGTTGCCACCTTCAGGCCAAAATGTATCTAAGCATTTAAGGAGATTTCTTCCACACAGGATCTTACAATTTTGCATGTTTACGATTTTTAAAACCATGCTAGTGCTTTTCTTTCTGCGAGTTGGGAGGGGGAGGGCAGGCAGTGGTGGCATCGTGAATTTGGGGAAATTAAAGTCCTTGAGCTTAAGGAAAAAAAGCAGAGGGGAAGAAAATACCACGGTTAATACATTAAATCCATATAGTGTGCTGTTTCCTTTAAGAAATTATCTCAGAGAATTAGAATTATGCTTGTTGGTCTTCTGCAGATTACTTTTCTGTTGCCTTGTCTCTTGCAAAACTTCTCCCAAGCTTTCCCCTTTTCCTCCTACTTCCACTCTAGAAGGATAAAGATGATTTGTAGAGTGAATAGATGTGGCAGGTTGACCCTGGCTGGACACCAGCTGCCCACCAAGCCACTCTGTCACTCCGCTCCTCAGCTGGACAGGGGAGAGGAAATATAATGAAAGGCTCATGGGTTGAGATAAGGGCAGGGGGAGATCATTCACCAACTACCGTCATGAGCAAAACAGACTTGGCTTGGGGAAATTAGTTTAGTTTACTACAAATCAAATCAGAGTAGGATAATGAGAAAACAAAAACTAAATCTTAAAACACCTTCCCCCCACCCCTCCCTTCTTCCCAGGCTCAACTTCTCTCCCAAATTCTCTACCTCCTCCCCACCAGTGCTGCAAGAGGATGGGGAATGGGGGTTGCGGTCAGTCCATCACACGTTGTCTTTGCCGCTCCTTCCTCCGCAGGGGGAGGACTCCTCACGCTCTTCCCCTGCTCCAGCGTGGGTTCCTTCCCCGGGGTGCAGCCCTTCAGGAACAGACTGCTCCAGCGTGGGTCCCTTCCACAGGGTGCAGCCCTTCGGGAACAGACTGCTCCAGCGCGGGTCCCCCACAGGGTCACAAGTCCTGCCAGCAAACCTGCTCCAGTGTGGGCTCTCCACTGGGTCACCTTCCTTCAGGGCACATCCATGGGCTCCAGCATGGGGTCCTCCCCAGGCTGCAGGTGGATCTGCTCCACCATGGACCTCCCCTGGGCTGCCGGGGACAGCCTGCCTCACCATGGTCTTCACCATGGTCTGCAGGGGAATCTCTGCTCTGGTGCCTGGAGCACCTTTTCCCCCTCCTTCTTCACTGACCTTGGTGTCTGCAGAGTTGTTCCTCTCATGTATTCTCACTCCTGTCTTTGGCCGCAGTTGCACAGTTTGTTTTCCCCCTTCTTAAATACAGAGGTGCTACCACCGTCACTGATGGGCTCAGCCTTGGCCAGTGGTGGGTCCGTCTTTGAGCTGGCTGGCATTGGCTCTATCAGACGTAAGGAAGCTTCTCGCAGCTTCTCACAGAAGCCACCCCTGCAGCCCCCCGCTACCAAAACCTTGCCACGCAAATGCAATGCATTAGAATTGGCTTGGTTGAAATTCAAATCAAAGTTAAACCTGAATTTATGAGAGAAATGCACTAAATCAAGGAGAGACAATGAATTCTGCTGGAAAAGAAACTTATGTGATAGTAATTAAACTGTGATCTTAATCTATGGGAAAATCTTCAAAGTTATTTGGTAGTACCAAACATCTGAGTCTCTCTTTAAGGGTTCAGTGAAAAAATCAGTAAAATAAAAGCAACCATTCTAGGAAGGCACTCGCATTAGGTGACATTCGCTTTGTCCATGGCCTTGTCTCTGCTGGTTCCTTCCCGTGCTAAGTAAGGAGATTGGTCCATGGCAGTGAGTTATTGATTAACTGATGGCAGGATCCCCCTTCCTGTGTATCCAAAGCCAAATCCCTTTGAAATATAGCATTACACAAACAGTGCCTTCCACCCAGAAGAAAATGTCATGCTGTTCAGTAACAACAATGGCAAACACTCCCTTTGGACTGAGGCATAACGCTTCACTTCCCGCTTAAATGGTTTTGCACTAAAGAGCTGGCACGTTACTCCCCACAGGTGGCTGCATTTCAGCGCCTGGGTGAAGGGAGTCTCTATTTCATCTTTCAGACATAGTGAGTACTAAACATAACATAGGGCTCCTCTATTTCCACAGGCTATTAACCTTCCAAAACATTTACCTCGGAGGCTAAACTCCACAGTACTTCAACTTCAATTCTGAGAAATATTCTGTTCAAAAGCAACGCATTGAGAGTGAATTAAGCCCCCTTGCAACAAATGGTAAGCACATGTTGGAGCTAAGCAGGGGCTTAAACAGCTTCCTAAACTTAGTCCTTCTCAAAAGTAACATTTTCATTTTAGCAAGTTTGAGGAAAACTTTTTCATCCATTTTTGAATAGTGGGAGAATGGCAATAAAACACATAACCTTACTGAACTACTGTCTGTAAAAGCATTTTAAAATATGGTACTTCATCAATAGTATTTTCATAGGATTTACAAAACACAGCAAAAGTTCGGACGAACTGAAAGCTGACATCTCCAAAAGAGAACAGTGGGGCTGCAAAGACTTATTTGCACCCTTGACATAAAAAAACCTGGTTTTCTTCTGGGGAAATACAACCCTTATCCAGCTGACAACAGGACCACCTAAACAAATAGTTTAAATTCACTCACTGTCAGCTGAAGGCAATATTTGCTTAATAGGGCAGATGGAAAGGGTTGTTCTCAGCAGGTAGCTGGGCTGGTGGTTTAACCACGGGCACTTCAACAGCTTTAAGTGTGAGTACAATCCCAAGTGCATTTGGAGGGAGAAGCTTTTTTGAGGAAAGGTAGGTATGTATAAAGGTTACAGCTGGACTGAACAAGATGCTGTATGCTCCGTGTCTATAAAGTATTGCACAAAACTTGCAAAGAAAGGTAATAGCTAAGCATTCAATACCTCACTTTCATTCCCACCACTTTTATTTAGAAAATGTGGCTGAAGATGAGATATTCTCTGCATTTATAAAATGGAGAATTATAGCAAAAAGTGAAGGCCTGTAGAAGTGGGTGGTTAGTCAGAACTACTTTCTACAGTGGAAAGAGGAAATAAAAGTGAAATTAGATACTAAAGGGAGGAAAGCACATCCAACAGTAACTCAGCATTCAGTCGCTGGCAAAGGGAGCTTAGCAGTCCAAACAACAGATTTTGAAATATTTAATCTGCAGGATCTGTGGAAATATGTATAGGAAGAGATGTCTTGGCTGTTTTCTCAAATTAAATTGATTGAGGTCTGTGCATTATATTACATGGATTTATTCTGATTAGATCTAAAGCTAACATCTTTCTTCCCAGGGGAGATTTGGATACTTAAGAGCTTTTTTCCTTTCTCTCTCTTTTTAAAAAAAAAAAAAAATATCATGGGTTTATCTCAGGGATACTGCAGCATTGTTCCTGCATCCATGGTAGCTCAGAAACTGGCATGCCAATTGGCTGCTGCCTTGCACTTGAAACGCTGCTGCAGTTCAGTGTGGCTACATGGAGGCAGCTATAACACACTCATCGCAGTGGTATCTGAGCACTGCATAATCTCTAAAGTGCTTGAGGATGAATGGCTTATATAAATGTAGAATATTATTATTGTATACTCTACTTAATTGGGACATACCGAATAGGGATAGCTGCTTTACTGGGTCTATCTCCGTGGAAACTGTGATGACAGTGTGTAGTAATGACTGTTAGTTAATCAAGCTAGTATTGGCATATGCTCTGCATAAGAGGTCTGATTTAGTTTCTGCTAAATAAAGTGCTGTTTAGCCAGGTGACAAATAGGTGTGAACTGGTTTTTAAATACGCAAGTTGCCAAATAAAGGCAAAAAAGCATATTTGCCTAGATCCTTGGGTAGCTCAGTCAAGGGTGGCCGAGTTCACTGGCGCTGCCTGAGGGTAGGAGCAGTCTGTTGGCATCGCACCAAATCGCTTGTGCGCGTGGCGCTGACAAGCCCACCGGCAGTGGTAATTCTTGCTTGGCATTTCCGTAGCTCATGGCAGGGCGAGCGCATGCATTGCACCGCATAAACAGATGCACACCAAATACCACGTCCCACCGTCCAGTTATGGGCCGACCACTCCAAAACAACCGAGTATGCATGGAGCACCTTCTTCCCAGGTTTCCCCAGTGGAGGACATCAGAGCTTTTGGAGTGTGTGGGGAGCATGTCGCTTGCTTCAACAAGCTGTCTTGCATTTAACTTCTTCCCTGCCAGCTTCAAGCATGCTTGGGCCTGAGTAGACCTTTTCACATGAATTCGGTAAATCTCCTTGGACTGCGGCTCAGTGTAGTGCAAAGCAGGAGCTCTGCTAAGTTAAATGGCAGTCTGTGGAAGAACTAATTCAGTTTTGAGTGTTGAGAGGCACCGTGGCTTGATGGACTTGGCACATGTAGAAATGCTACTGCTTTGCCTTCTCAGCCTTAAACCATTCGCTTAACAGTAATATAATAGTATATGAGTCCATGCTTTTTTCCATAAGAGTGTTGTTCTTCTCTCACCTGACAAATCACATAACCTTTTCACAGGAAAGAAACACAAAGTCTTTGATTTCTCTGTTAGAAAGACAATCATTCTAGTAAACGGCGCAAATCGTTGTAGTCTTTGTAATGGGGTATTAAAATGAAAAGCCTACAGGTGCTCCGTAATGATGTTCAGCCTTGCTGGTTGAACACCTTGGGCTAATTTATTTTACCACGGAACCAAAGAGTATTTACTATTTCTCTTGTATGGGGAAACCATGAGGATACTGGTAAGTCATTTCTGAGTAAAAATTTGTAAAGTCACCATGAAACCAGCAGATGATCTCAGAAATTATCTAAGCATTCTTTTCAAAATTAGTATTTGATACCAGAAGTATTTGCTTGAATGAGAAATCCTTCTAAATATCCTGTGCAGTGGATCTGGTAACTGCTGGAAGCTGTGTCTTATTATAGCTGCTTGAAGTATACGTTGTAAAATTAAAATAATTCAGAGTGTATTCTGCTTCTGAGTTCACCAAGTTTCCATAAAAGTTCAGTGTTTCTATGGTTTCCTTTTCATACTGTCAGCAACTTCTGGACTGTGGGAAACTGGGTTTGCTTCTTATCCTTCACGGAAAGATGCCATAAAAGCTGAGCAAACCCTATGATGCTATATTCTTCAGTTCTAACCTGGACAGCAAAATTGTTGTCAATAAGCCGTGATGCCTCATACACTGTATTTGATGTATTTCTTGAAACCTCAGCTGCTGAAATCATGTACAGAATTAATCCCATCTAACTTATACTGTCTGAAAAAAAAGTGTCTGTTTTGAACTGTTTTCCTAAGTGCTCCCTCTTCTATCCACAGCTGTGTAAGCAGCCTGTTTGGTGTAGTTCCAGGACAAGGTGAGGTGTGTGCCTCTTTCTGGAGATGCTTTTCTCTCTTTTTCCACTGACAGAAAGGGACTTCAGCTGGCATGCTTAGCCTAAACATTACCTCTTCCCTTTCTGAAACTCATTCTCTGGGTTCCTTAGGTTAAACTTCCATAACTTTTTGCCTACTTTCTATTGCCTATCTTTAAGCAGAATAGTGCATTGCTTGTTGTTTCTCTTTGCAGTTTGTTTTAAGACTAGCACACTAATTAATGTTTTTTGTTCCCTCTATTCCCTACCTATTTCACATCTAAGTGAAGTTGAGGCTGTGAAGGTCTGTCTCCAGTGCTCTCTCCCCAATAGGTACTGGGGCTCTTACCTGCCTCCCAGGCAAACAAGGTTTTGCAGTTTGTGTGCAGAGGCTCTCCGTGGAGCCAGCTGACTGCTTTTTGTGGGGCCAAGAAAGAGTCGGGGGTACCTCCTCGAGGAAATTCTCAGCAGAGCTCATAGGACAGGCCATAAAAGTATTTCAGATGTAAATATTCCACTCACAGTTGCAGCTGTATAATCTAGAGGAGTAGCTCCTGATTTAGAGATGGGAGAGCAAAATGTAGCCCTATTAATTTAGCTGTTCCTAGGCTGTAAGAATGTCAATTATGAATAGTTTGGCCCTGGATAATTAAACAACAAGCTTCTTGTTAACTTCTTGTAGGAATCAATTCTTTGCATCGTCTTAATTTATTGTATTTCACAGAGAAGGTGAATCAGACTCATGATTAGTTTTACTTCTCTGTAAGCCCTTTGAAGTTATAGAATGAAATAAAATTATGACCGAGTCTAAGGATGGAGATGGATCAAGATGTCTTTTCTCTCTGTCATGAAATGGTGCGTTATGAAAAGGTTTGCTTCCATTATTAGTTTAGGAAAGAAGAGTCAAGTTGGAAAATAGAACAGAAAATAAAGGGAAAGTTGTAGTCTGCAGTAGGTGGAGAGAGACCATTTGAGCTCTTCCCAATTTGCTGGAAAATACTTTTGCCTCTCTCATCATCCCCTTTCATTCCCCCTATTCCCAGCTTATGTTAAAACATTTACTGAGGCTGTTGCCTAAAACCACAGCAGCTAAACCACTTTAGTACAGGGTGAATTTGCAACAGGATTCCTATCGTTTGCCCAGGGACTGGGGAGAAGTGTGCATCATTATGCAAGTGGCATATGTAACAGGCGGGCCAAATGGTGAAACAAAAAGGAAAAGAAAGGAAATCACTCATGGACATGCCTGAGAACTGACACAATAGCTTTCTTTTAAGTAGTTCTGTCATATTTTGAAAATACATGCTTGGACTATTTTAAAACTTTTTATTATTTACTCAATAGACCGCAACAGCTCTGAAGCCTACTGCAGTGTTTATTCAATAGACCAGCTCTGTGTTTTTGCTCTGTCACGTAAATAGGCATCTGAGCAAGTCTAAAAGGGCATACTTTACTCAATGGCCCATAGCGGCTCCTCGGGAGCCTGTTGTACGGTATTTTGCAGCATGTTGTAGTTCCAATGTTAATACAGGCATACTCATCTGCGTGGTGTGCTCTAAGGACTGATTCCCTTCTAACCGCTCGGGTGCCTGTATACAAAGGGAGATTGCTCCAAGCAGCATTACATTGTGCCAAGCTTCTGGAGGTGAGCAGATCAGTGGGAACTAATGCCACAGTCCAAATTTTACTAGAGGATCCTAAAATTAAACTAACATGAAAAAAACCACAACTTCTTCCAATCCCCTGGTAGCCCCTGCATGCTTGCTTGAAAATCTTAGTTTTCTGGTGTATGTGTGAATGTCTCAATGAGGTTATCTTAAGCACACAGAATTTATTGTCTTTTTTTAAATAACGCAGATGCTTGGCTTTGTCTTGCACTGATTCTCGTCAGCATCCCCCTGCAGAGGGTCTGCACGTTTCTAGTGACCCAAAAGGGAAGGTGGAGCAGCGAGCTGGAGAGTCCTGTGAAAGCCTGAGATGCAAGGGTTTGCTTCTCAAACCATAAGCGTGTGTCCAGGTTGTGTGAGGGAGGAGCTCTTCTGTAAACAGCAGTCACTCAAGACTACAAGGGTTTTCACATGTGCCTGGCGTTCCCACGGAATGACAAAACCTGAGCTTGAGTCATTTACCTCAGACCCCGTGACAGAATGAGGATCCTGTATTAGCTATGTAAACACCTCTGCAGTTAAAAGCTGGACAGGAATCTCGGTGCATGTTAGCGATACGACAGGAAATATTTTATATTGTCATCTCTGATCCTTCCCTTACTTCAGTGAAGCAAAATTGATTAATTGCTGGATTTTTTGGATTTCTGCCTTTTTTTGTTTTCTTCGTTCTTTCAAAGCTGCTAGCATTGCTGAAGCATTAACACCAGCAAGAGGGGAGTTTGCACTTTCAGATTTTACTCCCTTAATTAAAATCAGGAGCACTTGATTACACTGCTGAGCCCCAGAGCTGCAAATATGTAAACAAAGGTTACATGCTCAGAAAGGAAAATTGAGCCCTAAGTCATGTTTTTGTGATAGACTTTTGTTAGTTCTTAGCCTGCTGTTAATGTGAAGCCCAGTGCCAAATTAAATTCCTTATTCCTAGATTCAAGTGCCTGCTGATCCAGGAGCACACTTTGTGGTTATTTTGTTTAGGTTTGGGATTGCTTTGTTTTCATTTTGTATTTGCTCCTCTGACTTGGAACCCCCTTGCTTTCTGGTTGGTAGGAATAAAGCAATTAAGAGCAGGTGTAGCTTGAAGAATGTGATGGGGCATCTAGGAAAGGTGATTAACAGGAAAAAGAGGCCATGGGTTTTCATTTGTTTTTTAATTGTCCTCCAGTGTGTGGCCTTAGTCCTTCGAAGTCCAGTGACTGCTGCTCTTCTGCTGCTTCCAGAATCAGGAGGACTCCCACTGGTGGACCTGAGAGTATGATTTAGCGAGACATTGTCTCCTGTGGTAACCACCTTTCTCAAAATGCTTGATCCTGTCCTTGCACAGTAGGATCTTTAGCCTCTCTCAGCTATGTTGGTACAACTCTCCTTGATCATTCTAATGACCTGGTCACAAGAAAAACAAAAATCCCAGCAGAGCACCCTTGTACTCTGCGCTTTCTCTAACACACATAATTTCAATTATCTAATTGATGGCACATTTCCACAAGCAGTGCTGGCATGACTGAGAGCCCTGGTGTTGAGTCAGGGGAAAAAAATGGCTGAGGACGGGGTAAGAGGAGGAGCATGAATTACTTAGACTAGGTATACCAACATCATGAGCATACTTTGCAGATGGACCCTCTCTGATAAAGACAGTAGCGTTACATTTCAGTTTTCCTAAGTTTTTCTAAGCATAAAACAGTGTAGCACATGCAGAAGATTTGCTTTCTTTACAAACATGTGTCTTATTGAGCTGCCAGGTTCCCTTTTTCATCAGTATCTCCCAGTCCTAACAAATAAGACCGGTCCTGGAACAGATACGGGAATTAAAAGAACACAAGATACTTATACTGGTGTAACTCCCACAAACCCACATATTCCCTAGGTGTTTCCTTAAGAAGCCATGCATACGGTTCAAAGTAGGTGTGCTACTCCTCCATGCTGGTTTACCACACTTGCTTTGCAAGGCAAAAGTGACTGTACACGGTAAGAGTCAGAGGAGAATAAGACTTGTTTTAGGTAAGAAGCTCTGAGATTTTCTAAGGCTATGGTGTGATGTGCCCTGTTCACATTTTTAAAAAAGAAGATTGCAGGGACTTATTTTTTCACCATTGATCTTCATTTTAACACTTTGAGGTCTTTTCTGCATGCTCTGACTATGGGCTTTTGCTGATATGAAAGATATGTAGCAAAATTCAGTATCTGCACAGCTGATGCCCCAGAAATAGCAAAGGCTGATGCCAATATGTCACACTTTCAGTTTGTAAATTCCACTGACTCATTTCAGTTAAGGATACAACTCAAGCCCACTCTCTATACACAGCCTCTAATCAATTAGGAGTACCTAACTCTATAAGAAAATTTATAAAAGAAATTGCCACAAACTTCACAGGTCCGATGAAAGCGTAGCTGGCGGGACCTAAGTTCAAGGCAGATCAGAGCTGCCCAAGTGCCTATCAGAGTACAGCCTTGGGTGAGATTTATTGCCTTTAAGGAAGAAAATTTTGATCAAAACCCATAGAATCAAAGGGTGTATCCACCAACTCCACGTAACGACCCCAGCATAAACACGCAAATTGACATACTCTGATCTGTGACATAGACAGAGACTTCATGTTATCTGGAAAAATGGATCTCTGCATTTTGTCTTAATTTTGCACGGTACTTAGTAAACAGCCAAAGTAATACCCAAACTAGATTATTAATAGAAAGCAAAGCATGTCCTAAAGATGAACTAGAACCCCAACACAAAGGGCAAGTTTCTGTTACCAAGATCAAGTATCTTCTTTTGTCAGTTCCTGCACACATCGCATTAACATTAATGGCAGTTTCAGCCACACACGCATGTATATCTCTCATTAACACTAATGGGCAATACATGCACATAGATCTCTGGTTAATACTGATGGGAATTACATAAACGTGCAACACTCATTAGCATTAATGAAGGTTCTCCTGTGGATATCTAATGATCATTAATGGGAGTTACACGCATGTGTATTTCCCATTAACATTAGTGGCACGTGCATCTCTCATTAATATTGATGGGAAATACAGGAAGCCATATCTCTCATTAATATGAGTAGGAGTGATGCACATACTGCAAGGAGAAAGCTATTCCTGCCATATCCTCAATGAGGAAAGTTTGAGCTGTTGTTAATTCTGTTCTAAAGCAACTTCAGTTTGTGCTGCCTTCCAATGAATTATCCAAGGTCTCCATGACCTTGGCCACAAGGCACGGGATTTCTTCCCATATGAATGAATTCTTTCGGAAAAAGCCCAAATGTTCTTTTCTTTGGTACCAGACAGCATGTCACCTCTGTGGGGTTTTTTTAAGCAAACATATTTCTGAATTGCTGCTGTTTCAAAGAGCCTGTATATGCTTTTCACAGCATAGGGGTGGCACACACCAGCTGCTGAGTTATTGCTCATAGGCACACAAAATTTATTGTGAGTTCTTGTGATCATAACTCCATTTCACATCCTGCACCAATGCAGCATTGTGTTAAACTCTGACATGGCTCCTGATGAATGTTAGTGGAGACTAAAGGCCATAGGTTCTCTTTGGAGTAAAAAAAGGTATGAATGTGCTACAGTACTGAGCTTTTTATCCTTCCAGTTACAAAGGGGTTAAACTTTCAGTGCCCCTTTCAAAAATGTGTTCTCACGCCTGTCAAACGGTTTCCGTAGGCTTTTCTATAGGAGCTTATTTTAGGTCTCCTTTCGAAGATCTGCCATCGCTGTTGCGTCATGTCAGAGCAGAGCCCAGGGTTTCCCGTGGTGGGGCAGCCGAGGGCTCTGCTCCGGGAGAGGACTTCCCCCTCTCTCCTCCACGGGCATCGCTGCTTGGGTGGGTGCTGAAGAGCCAGGAAGAACCTGCAGCTCAGTGCCAGGGGGCACGTGGTGTCCGCGTGGTGTGAACAGGGATGAGCAGACAGGGCGAAGGAAGAACGTTGATCTCCCTGTCAGATTACACGTATGGAGAGAGGGGAAGGTGATTCCATAAAGCTCTGGCTTGGGAATCAAGCGATTTGCAATCAGTTCTCACCTTTATATCCCACTGTAGGATAAATTATTCTTTTTCTATTCTTTGATATACTCATCACCTTGTACACAGGAATTATATCCTGAAATAGGATCTCTAGATGCTACTGTTATGGCTTAGCTACAGTTAATGCTAACACTAACAGCCACATCAGATATACGCTATTTAAAACAGAAAGCAATATATTTAGTTTTAAAAGTGCCCTTTGGTAAGATAGTCTTATTGCTTTTCTCATTACCGTATAGAATTAGAATATCCATTGTCCATGCAAATTAGTTACAAAAACCAATGTTTGCAAATAACGGATGAAAACTAAAGGATTATTTTTGGCAAACACAACTGTACTATAGCAGGTTCCCTAAGGCTGGGGGAGGTATATGTTGCACCTTCCTGTGCCAGCAAGTCCCCTGCTGAACAAGAAGGTTTCAGTGTGGGGAACGGCAGGCTGTAGCGCTGCGGCTGCTGCTCCATTTCAGGAGCCTTCTGGAGAGAGGGAGAGGGAGCAAGAACAGTTTTAACTCCCACAAGGGCTCTGCAGACAAACTGCTTTGCATGAGCCTTTTCCACCTGCCCTGGCTCTGCCCCTTTGGCAGCTTGTGTTGAGCACTCTTTTGTTGCTTATTGGTTTCTCATCGTTACGGTACTGTAAGAGATGTTGTTGCTGTTTTCTTTAGCAGCAGATGTTTTACTGCTGGGCTCCCTGACCCCAGCGGGGTCTATATGGGCCCTGTATGTAATCTACTTCAATTCGCATGAAAATCAGCAACAAATTTAGATACAGCAGGCATAAATGCATAAAACTCTGTATAAGCCCAAACATACGGATTCAGACATATGCTTGCATAAGACACACACACTTATTCACACTCACGTTCACCCATCCTGGCAAGTCTAATGCAGGAAAGGTGATTCTAGTGCTAAAGGATGACAGATGTCAGAAGACATCAAGGAAAATCACAACAATAATATTCTGTCTGGTTACAGCAGCATTAAAGATTCTAATCTGTAACTACAGCTTTCACTTATAATTCAGAATTCAGCTGCTAAACAAACTAAATAATTTATCAAGTACAATATGTTCTAACTCTGCAGCTTACAAAAGCTGCAGCCATACCTTTGTTTCAAAGAGTCGCCAAATGGTGGAAATGTCAAGCTCTTCCTTAAAGTGCATCTTCCTCAATTCCCTTGGTAGATAGCACTGATATTTTTTTTTCCCCCCCAAAGATGTTTTATTGTTTTTTCTACTTTTCATCAGGGCGGGGTTGCCATGGCAATAAAATAGGATGTCTTGCTGGATTTCACCTTTCCTGTCTTGCTTCGTATGGTTCTCCCTCCTCAGAGCAAACATGGTGGATGCAATGCACATACAGATGTCTGATTTCAGATTTCTTTCTCGAGTGTGCTTGGCAGCTGCTCTCCTGAGACAGGCAAAGCAGCACTTCACAAGCAGCACTTCACTTCACATTCATCCTCCTACTCTCTAATGGCCACCATCACATGTCTCCCTTGCTTTGTGAGCTCTCTTTTAAGATGGACAAAACTTTTCATGAAAGATTTGCTTCCAGTGTAAACAGAATTTTTTGTTTAAGCATTTCAATTAACTAAATGACCAAATCAATTCTCCTTCTCTTGAAGTTAGTTGAGGTTAAATGGTGAAATACGCCACAACAGAAGTTGGAAACATCCATCTCGCATCCCAGCAATATGCCCAGAGCTAAGCCAATCAGTGGATTTGAAAGGCTTCTTCTAGGTTGTGATGCTGCCATCATGACTCTGCCTCTGAACTGGTTCTCTCTCTTCTTGCCTCTCAATGTTTATTGTCATCCCAATTTCCCCAGTTAAACTTCTAGGACTTCTCCCAGGAAAAAAAAAAAGAAAGGTTCAAAAATTTCATCACTCACCAGGATGAAGAGTTTTCATTTTATATATCTCTCCCACATCTTTCAAAAATAGATTATAAATCTGTTATCTATATCGGAATTTCACAGTGGTAGCATCTCAGATATCCAGATGAAAAGGGATAGTAAATGCGAACTCAAGTCACAGTCCTTTGGTTTGAACCTTGCAGATCAGCTCTTCTCTCCTTGTGGAGTACCACCACTGGAAAGAGCTGATATTTCAGGGTATGCTAATGAATAATGCATCCCATGAAAGTATCACTAATATCATCAGAATTTAAAACTCCGTATCCCAGTAGCTATATGTCACAAAAGAAGTAAAAAACCACATAACATTTTTAATGTGATGTGAATTTTTTCCCTGTAGTGTTTCAATTTCTCTTTGCAATTCAACCAAAAGTAAAACAGGAATGTATTATGTGAACTCCTGTGGATTAGCCATGATGCCTTTCTTTGCTACTTTTCAGTACTTTGCTTATAATGGCCAAGCTGAGAAAATGTTTCCTGATTTCCAGTTGAAGGTCTTATCCTCTGCTTTCCTTCTGTCTTACTAGAGTTGCATTAAGTTTCTCTCTGATTTTACTAACATTGCCCTGGCAGAACAGCAGTGTCATTATAATATTTGTTATTCTGACTACAGCGGTCTCTGACTGTTAGTCCCACTTCTTCTCTTGAACAGATACTATTAGTATAATTATAATTCATACATTATAGCACCCAAGAGACATGGGCATTGTCTCACTTTTCTGTTTAGTTAATGCCTTAGAGAACTTGCAATCTGGGTAGAAGACAAAAAGCAGCATGTGGCCAGCAAGGCAGAGGGGAAGGAGGGTGCAATGAGACAACATGACTTGCATGCTGAGCAGCAATATCAGCACTGTGACGTTATCTCTTACTTTTGGGGTATTATGATAAAAGAGAGGTTGAAGGGGAACCTCCAGAGCTGCCAGGTGGTTGTTGTGTAGCTGTTCCTCCAGGAGCTCTTTCATAGGATGTGGTGAGGCAAAGAGCATGAAGTTATTTGTCTGAAAATGTTGTGGTTAGCATACGAGCTTGGCTTGCCAGATGAATGGGAGGTAGGAGTTGATTTTTTAATAAAGAAGTCACTGAGAAGATTGAACAAACTTTTCTGTGATGTGAGAAAATTTAGTGCATGTTATTTTGCTGAACTGGAACTTCTGTTTTCAGCCTGGTGGTAATGGCCTGCAAATACAGGTCCACTGCTGCCATCGTGACAAGGACTCCCTGTACTTTGCAAGACAGACTCTACTATTTCTGCCCCAAACTAATACTTCCAAGCGCGGTATGTCACAGCTGCAGTGATAATCATGGTTGTGGGGCAAGCTGTGCTTTGGCTGCTTCTCTCCAGGTTGCTTAGGGCAGAGGCCAAGCTCTCTGCCAGTCATTTGGAAAGGACCAGGCAATCCTGTGCCTTTTAAACCAGACCTCAGCCCAGTTTACTAACACAAGGCCCAGCTTCACCTGGTACCAGTAAGCCTTTCCTCAGAGCAGTTATGACAGTGCATGATTATAGTGACCTAAAAGCAGGTTCTGCACAAAAAATCAGTGTTGATTCTGTCACCTGAAATGTGCAGCGTGTGTAGGTCCCTTGTCCTGGAAAACCGAGCCATGGCTGCTGACTCGCTACTATTTTAAGAATGCACCAAACCCCAGGCAGCAAGCGAGAAGAAGAAAAACAGAATGGTTTTAAAGGTAGTTACATGGCTTAACATTTTTATCAGGAAGACTTCAAAGTATTTGTGTAAGTAGTAGTAGTAGTATTATTATCCCCAGGTTATACATACGGGACTGAGATAAAGTATGGATCAGCTATTTTCTCAAATCCATGTGAGAGTTAAGTGATGGAATCCAGAACGGGACCCCCCACCTTGGCTTTCTATTACACGTTGTAACTCTCGCACAGCCCCGTCTCATGTACAGCTCTGGTATTTGTCATTCTAACTCAGCTGCAGTCTTGTCATTTAATTCAATGACAATATGCGCATTTGGGCCGGGGGGGAATGCCTATTTTTTGGGCAAGCCATGTGTGCTGTTTGTAGTCTAAAATGCATTTAGGGTAAAAATTAGATGGCTCTTGAAAATATCTTCCTGGACTTTTTGCTGAGCCTGCCAAGAACACTGATCGTTAACAGAAGTAATTTTTGTGACAGAAACAAAAAGGCTGATCGTATGTTTTGGTTATAGTCCTATACCATTTCTCTAAAAGAAAAATGGAACTTCAACCTGCACTAAGAAGTATCAGACCCAAAAACATGGTTCATTACTTATCATGTTTACACTGAATTAAAGCAGAATTTAGCTTTTATGTTCAAATGCATTATTAGAAGCATCTAATGCTATTTGATTAACAGGTTTTTATAGGCCCAAGGACACAGCTGGCTGAGCTGAGGTGCTCAAGCATGTTACGGTGCGGCATCGCCTGTGTGTCAGCGTGTGAGCTCTGTCCGTAGCTGATTCAAATGGGAGAACCCAGGAGCCAAATATCAGCTTTATCATGTGTATAGCAACCACGATGTTTGCAATATCGCATTAGAGCGGAGGTTCAGTCAGGCACTGTTGTATTCCCCTAACTCTGTATAACTTAAAAAAAAAAAAAAAAAAAGATAGCTGCTCAGATTGCCTTATTCTGGGGGAACATATCAACATCTGCAGCTGAGGATGATTTCCTAACTGCTGCTGAGAGAAAAAATTCTCATAGGCTTCGTTGCTGTAGAATAAAGCCAATAAAATGCAGCAATGCAACGGCAATAATGATGGACTACATGGACGTGTTTAACGTGTATGCATGTGAACACATTTATGAACAATTTTTTATTGCAGTCCTTCAAAAAGTCTTGCAGGCCAGATAGTGAAATGTCTTAGATTTTTCATATTTAATATTTTAATAATAATAACAATGATAATGGATAATTTGCACATATAATAGCTTCTGTGTGTTAAGATAGTAAAGTTATTTACAACTTTCATCTAAACAGTAGGTTCCTTTAAGCACTGTACACATGCATTGTGTATTTATTTGGCAACTGCGTAACCAAGAATATTGTCTAGGGCATGGGAATGACTCTTCCTAAGAGGATACTCGGTCACCCTTTAATTCGCTTTCTAACCCTTGTGCCGAGATGCTCAGCAAGTCTGTTAATCGGTGGTGGTCACTCATGACAGGGCCAGCGGTAGCCTGGGAAGCAGAGCGAGACCCATGACCTCCTTCTTCCAGCAGCTACAAACAACTGCCTGTTCAGGAGGATAATTCCAGCTCCTTTCTGCTGGCCTGTGCTGGATGCAAATTACCATCCTAAAAGGAAAAGCCTGTGCAAGGGCCGTGACAAACTTTAAATGCATTTATTTTTAGGATGCTTTAGCAGAGGGCAAGTAGAGATGAGTAAGACTTTGAACCCAGGAGATCGCTGCTCTTCAAACAAACAGTGAATATCTAACCTATAAATGAAGATAGGTCATGGTATCTTATTTCTTGTGGGTATTATACTACCCACAGGCAGTCAAAGAGGCGGAGGAGTTGTGATATTAACAAAACTCATATGCTGAAACGCCAGAGCTCTTTCAGGTAAGAATTGAGTTACGGTTTGCCTGTGCGACTGGATGAGAACCATTTCAGGACAGGTTACCCTCTTATTCTTCAGCTGTGTGATGTCTTTAATATTAACCATTGTGTTTATTTCTGTATCTGAGTAATTCCCTGAAAAGGGATACAATATTCATAAACTTGAATAGTTTAGAAATTTGCTGATATATACTTGCAAATGCTTTAATAACCTTGCCAAACAGAATCCGTAAGCAAATACCTGTTGCCTGGAAAATGGTTCAGATAAATTAAACAGAGCATCTATATGCATTTGCTACTGCAAGAGAATCAAACAGACCAGGTCTGAATATTCTTGTTTTCAGAAATTTGATGCAATGCAGATTACAACAAGCAAGAAAAAAACCTCCTTTCTGATTAAAGAGTACGGGGAAGGGCAGGTCAGCTGTCGATTTTGACGTTCATTTTAGGCACACTCAATGCGAATACAACGCTAATACAAATCTGAAGGATTTAAATTTGTTAAGTTTAGAGTGGATCAAACCCACAGTTCCGGCTAACCATGCTGCTCAACCTGAGAGAGAGTGAGACATTATTCCCGCTTCCAGAAACCTAGAAGCTCTCTCCCTGGAAACAGAAACCAGTTTGTATCGTCACAACAGACACGGAGCGGTGTCGGTGAGGGCTGTAACTTCAGTCAAGCATCTCAGAGCAAAATCAGACAAACTCTTTAGTGACAAAGATTCAGCGTTAGTGCAAATGCCAGTAGTTATAAAACAGTGAGGGGAAAAAAAGACATGCCGTATAGGTGAAATCTCAGTAGACTGATTCAATTTTTTCCATGAAGCATTAGCAAGGTTTTAAATAGCTGCAACCTGCATATTAAAAATGCCCATGTGTATAATACATGAATAAGGGCACCTTGGCTGAATACATTATGGAACAGAACTGTCATCTTTACCCCTTCACAATCACACTTTTGATTGCTTATGTGAATAGACAAGAATAGCGAGGAGCACTTATCAAAAGTTAAATTAGAGAGTGAATCAACGGATTAAGACCCTATTTCTAAAAAATGAGCATCCCTCCACCAGTTCCTTTCTTTCCACCTCTTTCACAAATCAGGCCATTTTTTTGCAGCTCTTTATTTAGACACAAAGCCTGGTAAATGATCGTGTTTTATCCACAGATTGACTGGGGCTTTTTTGTGATTCATTCACCTGCTGCTCCAGCAAAGACGTAATCCCATCTTCATTTATATACCTAAGAGACAATTCTAATACAGGAAAGAATGTATGCTACCAAACGGAGGCTGCTACATCTGCTGTGCTTGATATATGTGAAGCATGGCAAAAATCTCTCTGCAGCTGTTTGTCTTTGTATTTAGGATGAGAGGATATAATAATGCACTTGCAGGGCAGGAGTGACTCACTGAATATTTCAACAAGATATGTAGATTTTATGCTGTGCTATTCAATAAAATATATATATTTATTTTGACAAGCTGTATATTCCTGGCTCATGAGCCCATTTCAAGAAACAGAGACACAGAATTTTTGGATCAAAGTAGTCTGAATTTTTCCCCTTAAGTATTGATTCTCTGTGTAACCATTATTTTGCAGCTTTCTCTGTAGAAAGGCTAGCAATTCAGCTTTTTAATGATGCAATCTCTCTAATGATGGAATTTAAAAAAGAAAGAGTGGCAAGTTTTCTGGTAGAGGTGGCTCTTGTCTGTGACACTGGGTTTTAGCTCTCAAGTGAGTGGAACAATGTACAGCTCCAGGTGACAAAGCTTATGAATTGCTGCTACCAGTGAGATCTTGCTGAGAAAATGAAGTGCATGTCTACACTTCTATTTTATACTCCATGAAAATTAAAACCATTTTAGGCCCTGCATGCAGGCCTTTACAGATACCTGAACTGTATTTTTTCCATCTGACTCATGTCTCTGTGAGTCATGTATAGCACTTCCATATACAGAGAGATTTTTTTAGGCTATTTGTGATGCTCCTTTGACCATACTTAAGCCCTGTTTTTTAACAGGGGCTGGGCACACAAGGAAAAAAGTTTCTCTGGACAATGCTTTACAATGATAGAAATTCCAATGGTGTTTAGAAAATGGAAATCCTTCCCTATTGCAACCACAAACAATTTTTAAGTAGGAGCAGGCTCTTACCTGTATTTACTACATTTCATCATAATTAAGGAAATCTGGTTTGCGCCCTCCTGTGTGACCTTGACAAATCATCTAATCTTGGCAAACCTAAGACTTCATATGGCCCCAGAGCTGAGCAGAAGTCCCAGGCTTCATGCAGTGGCGGGGCGGACTGCCTCAGCCCTTCTTGGGCTGTGCTGCGCTCGGTGTCTGGCAGTGAGGACAGAGGGACACGGGTCGTTAGTAACCCTGTGAGACAAGACTTTGGCAATCTACGTGGTACCTGGGAACAAACATCAGTACTGCAGGAAAAAATGAAAGATGCAAGATCACTAAAATGGCAAAGCTACGGTGTTTGCTTAAAGAAAAAATAAAATCAGCAAACAAAGGCATTGGCAAGTGGAGGACTGGGGGTTTATTGTTACCTCCAGCAGAGGCTTCACTGTCCTGGTGTTGTGCACCGTCCTATTACACTAAGGGTAGGAAATTAAATTTCCTTTCCTCTCCAGGACTATTTGCAAGCGGCTCCCAGAGTCCCCCATTAACACATACTTCTTACTTGAAAACGGCTGCCAAATTGTGAGGATAAGAAAACAAAGCGATCAATTCCTGTTTAAAGTGATCAGATAATAGTTAGCAAAACCATTTTTTTTCTGGCTGCTTTTTCAAACCCCTACTGGGATCAAAGGGGGTTGTCTACGGAAAAGAAAATCAGAAACCTCCACGACACAGCCCTTTTGTGGGAAGGTTGGAATGGACTTTTCAGGGCTTTCTCTTCATTTTGATAATTTTTAGAAAGAGAGTTTAGAACAGACCGAAGAAAAGGATGAGACACCCCAAAAAGAGAGCATGAAACAATATTTAAATGATGTGTGACTTCATTCTTGCCTGAAGGCATGCTGAATTCATAAAGAGAGTCCCCCAGGATATTTCACAGTGTGGTGGTACACAGCCTGCTTCCCTGACAGGTCATTACTTCGTATCATGCTGGGATCCAGTACACGGCACGCTGGTGGTTGCTTTACCTGCCTCGGTCTCGGTGTAGCTCCTGTAAACGTAAGCCAAGGACGCCGTCTTTGGAATCCCAAATGTCCAGGCAGACTCACAAGGCAACGGGTGATTGATCTGCACTACAAGACAGAGCTGCTGGAAAGTTATCTTGAATTCAGAAGGCTTCTGGACAGCCTCCTTGCAAAACTTAAGTGTGTAACATGGACGGCTGCGTGGGGTTGGCTTATTGAAGTACTCCTTTCTGACTTCTTGCAAGGGAGCAGACTCTGTCTGAAAGAGACTCATTAAAAAGGGGGAGAGAGCAAAACAGCAAATACAGAGGAATAGGAGGGCTGAGTGTAAGATACACAACAGAGACGCATCAGGGTGGATGAAACTGTGAGTAAAAAGCCACTTCGTTAGCGGGCTATGGTGAAGGCACACCTCACAGCTAGCAGAAAATCTGCCTTTCTGTGCCGCGTGGGGTTTCTCAGCTGAGAAAATCTGTGGTTGGTACAAGAGTTTTGCATGGCCATTTTGAAACCTAGGCTGGCTCCTCCAGACTCGCGGGAGGCGGCAGTGGCACTGATGACCCTGAGGAGGGAAGAACTCCTACCCCAGCCACCTTCCTCTGGCAAGAAATTGTCATGTGGGCCAGGGTCAGATGGCCCACATTCTGCCCAGTCAAGTAGCAAAGCAGTAACAGAGTAAAAGCCGCGAGTACTTCGAGATCAGACTGAGTTTGATGGTACAAGCCCTGTATCAACTTTAGGCCTTTGGAAGTTTGCACTGCTTGTGCAAACTGTCAGTGAATAAAAGCTTTTTAATAGTGGCTATTTTAAGCCCCAAGTTTTAGGGATACATGGATAATGAACATAACTTTACTTCTCTCCAGTAAAATATTCAGCCTTCTGGAGGCAGGCAAAATTTTAAGGCTTTCGGACATGCTGGTTATTTAAATCTGTTTGCATTTGGATTCAGAACCCAAAAAATGAGTCTTCTGGCAGTACTAATACCCTCCTAAAACTAAAATACCGGCTAGTAATAATAACAGATACGCTCTCAGGGCATGGCCATGTGATGAGAAAAAAACCAAAATGCTCAACTTTTATGCTAGATTAACAGAATTTGACTTTTGGCTTGTTAAAGTAATTCTTCAAATCTGCTGTTGTCTTCCTGGAGCTTTTGTGACCAACTGGACATTGAAATCACTTCTTGAAATATGGTAAGAAAAAACATGTAGTTAGCATTAGCGTGGGAAGTGTAACCTGTGATCTCATTGTTCTTATTTTAAATCTGAATGAACTTTCCTTATTATAGTGGAAGAGAAAAATGTGTGAATCAATAAATGGTGCTTCAGTGTTAGCTAGCAGAATTGAGGAAGTGCAGCTGGGGATAAAAAATAGCTAGAGGCTCTCTTGCAGTTGTTACTAATCTACCTTGTGAAATCTTCACCTCTGCACTTTTTCTTTCTTCCTTTCTTTCTTCTTTCTCAGAAGCAGCCTCAGTCCGTTTATTGATTTGTTTTTGCCCCAGATTTTTAAATTGTAAAAGTAGTTGTGAGTCCTCGTTTGACCAGATACCATCACCTTGACAGGACTTGCAGGCTTGAATCACAGCTACCTGCTATCTTTGGAAAAGTCCCTAGGTTATGAGGGCCCTGCTAGATCATTGGATGGGAATATCAGAAACCAAGGCTATCTTACAGCGCTTATTTGCAACACAAAAGTATACAGTGGTGGCTTTATATGAGCTTTAAAAATAGTTTCTTGTTTGAGCACTGCTGTTTTTAAACCAACAACATGATAATTTGATGAATAGAATACAGAGGGTGTGGAGAGCAATTATTTATCAATGTGGATTAAGGAACAAGTGAAAGGGTCAATGCAATTACTGTAAGATGATATGGCCAATCAATGCATGCTCATTCTCTGTTTGATCCGCATTACTGAGTTAAATCCTGCACCTTTGTGGATACAGAGGGCTCCTTTGCATTGCAGCCAGCCTGTTTTTTCTAAAGAAAGGCAGAAGACGGTGGATGGCCACATGGGGATGCATGGCCAGTGGACTGCAGAAAGCTAAATTCTTCGCTTGCTCACATGGTAGCACCGACCAGTAACATAATGGAAGTAAATAGGTAAAGAAAGAATAATTCTAGAATAGAGATAAATTTAATGCTAAACACACAAAAAGTGACCAGGCAAGTAAATGTGCAGTCGTGTCGTGTTATGGCAAGGAATGGGGCTTCTGTCTCTCAGCTTCCCCTTCTGTAAAGGGAGTTGGTCCACAAAGTTTCTTGGCATCTAAAAATTTTTAAAACCACTCTATGGATCATGTGAGTTTTCTTTCAGGAGACTATTCCTAATTAAAAATGGTTCCTAGTTAGGACACTTTCCTTCATGCTCATTTGCTTTTGTAACATCCCATTATTTCTAATTTCTATATTCCATTATTGTCTCAGCCCACTCTCTTAAGCTCCTCTCCCCACACGGTGATAGTTACTGTACAACCCTTGGTCAATGTTAGCTATGTTACATAATTTTCATAAATGTTCTTCATCAGTCAAATTGTTCCGGTGCTTGAAGAGTAGCATTGCTTTCCCCCCCCGCCCCCCAAACTCAATATCTCACCATCTATCATTGTCTTTTGTTTATAGCTTGTCAACCAATTTTAAATCCACGAGACAGTGCTCATTTCCAGTCCAGCTGAGATTAACTTTTCAAGTATGATTTCTGAGGTATTGCATCTGATGTCTACTGATGCTGGATACAAGATCGAAAATTGCTCTTTGTTACAAATTTGTGACCCCCACTGTATTCACCCTGTGTTTCAGCACGTACATCTAGGATCATAATTTCACTCATTGCTGTTTATTGCTCATGTTTCTGCTGTCAGCTGCTTACTTTCGTTTAAAAAAAAAAAAACCAAACCTCACTTCCATTACTTTCCCAGGGATTTTAATGTGATTTACCAGATGATAATTTCCACGATTACTCTTTATTCATCTTCTAAAGTTCAGTGCCATCCAGCCATCTGGTGTCTCATTAGTTCTGCAGAAGCCCTAGCCTGCAAAAAAAAAAAAAAGATTACTCACTTGGCTAATTTTAAGTATGTGAATCCTAATGATGCAAAGGAGACTGCTCATATTTTTTGAGCCAGGCATATAGATAACTCTTGCAGGACAAGGCCATAAAATACTTTCAAAAGATTTCTTTGGTTAATCGCATAAAGTAATTAGCATGAACACTGCAATGTACTTCACACTGTAGTGCTAATGGGTTATTATTAAGGTTTTTCTATGCATTTCTTTGCCAGATTTTTAATCAATCACCAAGGCATTAGATTTTTGACAGTAAGAAGAGCACTGTAAATCAGTGTTAACCTGAAGCATGTTGATGGATGTATGTTTTCAGGATATTTGGAATCAGATGTGACGTCTTCATCATTTCTTAATTAGCCATTTTGCTTTCTCCCTCCCTCGTGGTCCTAGAGACCCACATACCAGCATAGTGAGTTTTAGAATCAGCATGATCAATTTTTTGGTCTTCCTTAAATAGCAGATTTTGTCTCTCAAACTACTTGTCCTCACCAATATAGGTATACAACCCCATCTTATTTGTCTTGTATTCTGCAACAAAAAATCACTTTTTTTTCTGTCTAGAAAGGTGTTATTGCAAAGGAGCAGCTCTTTTCCATACCCTCTTTTCTGACTGTATCTGAGAAACACCTCTCAATTTGTTAATGCGATGCTCAGTAAAAACATCTACCCTATACCAATTTCAGAGTGCCATTATTAAGGTGTGAACTATTTTGTGAAAGGCAGCTTGTTATTGCTATATATCATAAATATCCTTCAAACGCCCACTCTTTGAACTTGTGGCTCATCAGTCTGGCATCTCAAATTCCCATCTGCTAATTACAAAATACTGATCTTGCTCATTACCACCGTAACAATAACACCTAGTTAGGAAGAGAGTACGGCTTCTCCTGGCAAACGGCAATGTCTCGTGTTTCATTGCTTTCTGCCACTTAGCTTATTAAATCAGTTTGCACATAGCCAGTTTTCCACATGCTTCTGCAAAATGCTGAATGTTCTTTTGTAGGATCCTGAATTCAGACTGGGTGATGTGGAATATGCAGGATGTATGTCGCTTGCTATTGTTAACTTAGGAGCCTACCTCAGCTCAGAAAGGCGCTTAGCCGTATCTTTTGCTAAGTGATATAGGAGATTATGTATTTTTGTCTCCTTAAGTACGGATCAGGGAAACAAAGAGAAATCAGGTAAGTTTTCTCAGGACTTGTAGTAAGTCTGCAAGTTAATTTTCTGGAATCCAGCAAATGTCTGAACTGCGACAGTGTTCCTCCTGAAAAGGTCTCTAAGCTAGTCCTTAACTGCTAGAAAATATTAATCAGGAAAGGTAGAGGCAAATTCACTTACCTACCTCTAACTGATTCGAGACAGAAGGGAGTAGTTCAGGGTTGCTTTAGCTGCTTTTATATTATTTATATGTTACATGCATTTTGACACAAGAACTGGTACTTCACCAGCCCTGGAGAGAGGAACATCCTAAAGACAACTCACCCAGGAGAAGCAGAGACTAGCCAAACTCTGGAGTTGGAGCTACGTACAAACATAAAAAATAAAAAAAATACTGCTTCCCCTAAAACCAAACCAAACCACAACATATCCCCAGTGGGCTCTTTCAAATGAAGAGATTTAAATTCTCACGTTTTTCTTATTTAATCATAGTCCAGATAAGAAATTATTAATGATAAGCAAGCCTTTGGTCTAAATACCAATATTAAATCCACTCTGCAGGGCTGCGAGTTTACAGAGTTGACTGGCTGTGAAACAAATGCTAGAATGAATAACTTCCACAGGTCAGGAAAGAATTTGCGTGTAAACATCCTGACGAAAGAAGAAAGCCGCTTTTAGACAGCCTCTAGATTAAAAGCACTGTGAAATTCATTTCAGGCTTAGCATAACAGTCCTGATAGACCAGCATGCTCTCTGGGATAAGAAAACAGAACATCTCTGGAAAGGAGAGACTTCAGTGGAGCCAAGTCAGTTCAGGATCATTTAATTCAAAATCTCCATGTAATTTCTTTTTATTTAAACCATTATTAAGAAATATCCTTCAGCTTATCACATGTGAAGCATAAGCTTCCTCTGGTATTAACTTTGACACATACAGAGCACTTGGGGGATTATATTAATTTAGGTGATAGTACCTGTTAGTGAGCCTTTGATTGCCCTCAGTGCAGAAGGATTTACTCTTGTTATTGATTTGTTGGCAAATATAATGGGTGGAAATCCCCTGGTATTGCTGGTAGCTGTGGATTCCAAATTTTATTGGATTTGTGAGCAATTTTCCTCTGTGTTTAAACTTGTGATCGCTTTATAAAAAGAAGAGCCCAAGAGTAAGGTGAAAAACAAACGGTTGTTTTTATTTTGCTGAAAAGGAAAGCTGCCTTGTTTTGCTTTGTTCCTCATTGTTGATTACATTTGTCTGGCTTTTGTCATGATTACTCTTGTGACAGGCAGTGAACTGAGAATACATTGCTACAGGAGCCAGCAAGAAAGAAGCCATTACCTCTAACGGGCAAAGGGTCATCGGGGCAAATTTTGTCTTATGCAGATGATAGAAATCAAACCCATCCAACGTTTAGTTGCCACAAATAACTGGATGGGCTGATGCGACTTCCTTTATAGCATTATTTCGCTCCTAAATAATTTTCCTCGGTCCTTTAGGTGGGAGTTAATGAAAGCCAAGAAGCCAGATTGAACCCTTGTCATCCCAACCCGCGAGGCCAGGGCCGTGGGCTCCAGGCAGGACCTCCCTGCTCAGACACACCATGGCAGGCTGGCCGTGGGGCCGGTGGGGCAGGCGGAGGGCTGCCCCTCGCCTGTGGGCAGGACACAGCCAGGGAGCAGGTCTGGGCATCCCAGGGAGCCTGTGGTGATGACAGCGAGCGTCTGGCTTCCCCATTCCCATGCTGTGCCTTGGTCTGTGCTCCAGCAATCAATGTATTCTTAGCCCTTGTTATCAGGTCCCAGGAGAGGTAAATTGATTTATCTCTATCTGTTCTTTGCCAAGGCGCAATCCCTCTGTCCCTGCACACAGAAATTTCTGGTAGAATACCATCGAAGTGTCACAAATAATGAATGCAGAATTGGGCCTCTAGGACACAAAAAGTCTCCTCTTTAGCTTTTCTTTAAGACCAATTCATAAAACTTGATCAGAATTAACAACAACAACAAAAAAGGGAGTTTAATTAAACCCATATTGGGAAACGTCTAAAGAAATAAAGTGTTTCATTTTGTTCTCTTATTGTATCCTACAATATTCATCCAATTAAGGTTAGCACTCAAGTTATTTTTAAGATGTGGCATGAATAAGATAACCTAAGATATCATATGATTGCTCCAGCTGAGACATAATAGTTGAAAGTCATTTTTTCCAGTAAAAATAACAGTGAACAGTGCTATTAATTCATGGTAATGATGCTACTGGGAGAAGTATATGACTTCCACTGCTGAATAATCAACAAAAGTAAATTAGCTTTAAGCAACAGAATGTGTGTGTATGTCTATGTCGGTGAGTGTAAATGACCTTGAGGATTGAGAAAAGCAAATTAAATACAGTCTTAAGCATCATAAGAATGTTTTTTTTAAATTATGTGTTTTGAAATGTGGTCCATGTGAATGCAAGACTCTGCAAGGCAAAATTAATTGTCATTCTCTTCTTACATATTAACTAAAATGCACAGATGTATACTTCTACCTGAAACCTTTCCAAATTTCAGCTTCATCGCATGAAGAAATATGGTTCCGGGCACATTTCATTTTTACTTCAAACTCAACAAAATCAGAAGCAAAACATTAAATTTAATAAATCTGCAGTTTCTTATCCTTTGTCTCTCAGTCCTCACTGTCTCTTTCAAGTGGGCTCTATTTAAAGAGAAAGCATTTATCTCCATTGTAGACATTTTTGATCAGCCTTTCAAGCTGATTTAAAACATTCAACTTCTTAACTTAGGAAATTCTTTTTTAGCTGTATTTATCTATTAACTTGATTTTTTTCTTTCTTTCCTACTCTTCCTGCCTCCCAGAAAGTACATATTTTCCTAAAACTACCTGGTTTTCACTTCCAGTGCATTTTTGCTATTTAATCAGGTGTGTGCAGTTTGCACTTCCACTTGTTCAGGCTTAATGTGTTAGTTCAAACCCCTCGTCACCTTTGAAAAAAAAGATACATTTTGCCTTTTTTGCAGTCCATTTCTTACATTTTTTCATACACAGACACTCCACTCACCTCCTCTTGATCAATGCTTCTTTGCATATTTTCATATTGTTTTCCTTAGTCTTTTGTGTTGCTTCCACTTGCAGGCCCTCTCACCAGATTGGCAGCTGTACAGCAGCTATATATTTTTTTTCTGTATTAAACAGTCTTAAATACATCAGATGTGTTGTTAGGTGGAGAGAAGCTGCCAAGTTGTGAAGCTGATTGACACAGACTTTTACAGAAAAGAAAGAAATTAATACTTACTTTTGAAGACTTTGTATTTTTCAGTTTGGAGTCTTTCAATCTTCAGAGCCGGAAAATTGGTAATGCCTAATTAAGCGTCAATTATTTAATTTAAGAATATCGTCCAATAATGCCTCATTCTTGACTGTTTGTTTTAAGATGGTCATTTTTCTATGAAAAGGTAGATAGAGATACATAAAGTGGATCAGGGACTTATTGAAATCTTGAGTTTTATCTTGACTTGAAAGGAACCAGTACTTCTCCAACAGTTTATGCGCTGCAAATGTTCTGTGTATGAATATATATAAACTGAGTATTTTTGTACATAACCTCACAGTGGCCATTGTGAAATTATTATACTGGATTGGTGTACCACTGGTATTGACAGCTATTTTTAAGCAGAATTTAGGATAGCTTAGTAGCAGAAATATGCACATCTAGGGACATGTGAATTCCATAATGTTTCTACAGCCTAAATGTGCAATTTGAATGATGATAAATGTATGAGACATAATTAGAAGCAAATTAGAGATGGATTAGTATGGCCATTTTAACCATGATAAACTGAAATCTTACAGGTATGGTGGCATAAAAGATACTAATATACTACAACCTCTCAGTATTTCAGGCAACATTGAAAATGAAAGCATTACAACAAGCTGCTGTGTTGTAAGTTTTGAAAGAGCTGGCGTGCCCTTGTGTTGTTCTGGAGTCAGTTTCCTCCTATAAGAAGGAGTGTGTTACAAGGCTTCCCAGAAAAATTTGGCTGACCACGCTGTGCTGTCCTTCCACCGGCTCATCTGGTGTGCCATCTTCTCCAAGGAGCTGGCTGTTGTGGGGAAGGACTTCGAGGGAGTGAACCAAACACCTCTTGTGAACTAAGACGTTATTAAAAGTTCATTTTGGTTCATGGAAACTTCCTAAAGGAAAGCTGTCTTACTTTTTCATTTCAGTCATGCTACAAATAAATTTGGGACATTAACTGAGAATAGAAGAAGAGAGAAAAAGGACAAGGGAGGAGGGAAGCTGAGCAGAAAGATGAAGCTAGGCAGAATCTGAAAGCTATGCACTTTTTCCGCATGCAGCAATGTATGCGTAGTGTGCGTAGGTATAGACTGTGCGTGCGTGCCTATGTACAGGCATTTTACACTTTCTAACTATACCTGTATGAAGAATCAGCACTCGGTTATCAGTTGTAAGGTTCAAACTTCTTTTGGTGATAAATCATCTGAAATAAATGCTGCAACGTTCACGTGTATCTTTTATATCGTGTTATTGACGGAAAAACATCTAAATAATTTTGAGTAAGTATGATATATGTGATAAATTCATTGTGACGATGCTGGATGACATGGGCTAAGTAGACAAAGGTGTGTTTCATTGATTAGAATGTATGCCTTAGATTTTTGTTCTCTGGAAATACCTAAAACTACAAAATTGCAATTAATTTAAAATTTACTCTTTCTGTTATGGCTCTGAGTGATAAATCTTCTTAAGGGTATTTACAGAAGACAGAAAAGTCTGGACATCAGCAAAAACCAAGACCTGTTTGGAAATGTTTTGTGATGTTTTCTCAAGCTGACACAGAACATAACATCAGTAGGTGTTCTCCCAGCCGAAATTTAGATATCCTACATGCACTCCTACTGGAGATATGGCAAATAGAGAACTATGGACTCTCGCTATGTCTGAATTTGATACAATGGAGATATTAAAGTAGCATCTAAGAGGGCTGAGGAAAACATCAAGAAACCAAGAGCATCATCCAGGAAAGCCCACTCAGTAGCTGATTGCCACCTGAGGTGATGATGACGTCAAAGCATCTTCCTTTTTTCCATTTTCATGTATCTGCAAACTAGGCAAATGACAAATTTCCACTAGCAGAAAGTGATAAAACAGATTTTTGTCTTTGCAAGTTGGGATTTGCTCAGGGAAAGTTTTCAGCCATATGAAAACTGTAATTATTTCAGACTCTTGCAGGTAGTTTGCCAGTGCAATGGATGTTTTGCACTGAAAGAATACCCTATTATGCTAGATTCCTAACACAGCTGTGGATTTTTATTCCTGTTCTTAAAGAATTTGGCTCTGATGCCGAGTAACTTGCATGTCATAAGTGTGTGGTTTTCAAAGCTTTCTGTGTACAGAAGACATATTTGTAAGAAAATGGACTTTGATTTAGCCATACCGGAAAGTGTACCTTAGATTAATGAAGAATATATACATAAAAGTATTAGTCCTGCCAGAAATTTTCCAGCCCTTAGAAACAGAGTAATAAAACCCACAGAATTCTGGAAGGCAGTGGATATATGGAGGGCAAAATGTAAGAATAACTTCTATGCTTTTCTTATAGTATGTTTATTTAAATCCTGGCATATAGAATTTTTTAAAAAGATAGATTTTAGATATATGGATTTACATATAAAGATAAAAATTTATACATATTATATGTACAGATAGAGATTTAGATATAAAGATACGTATTTTCAGATATAGGCTAGATATTTAGGGTTTTTTTAAAGATCGGATCAATGATATAGGGAATATTAACTGAGATGTTAGGTTAAGAATATAAGGAAGAAATTCTCCATTCTGAGGGTGGTGAGGCACTGGAATGGGTTGCGCAGAGAAGCTGTGGGTGCCCCATCCCTGCAAGTGTCCAAGGCCAGGTAGGACGGGGCTTTAAGCAACCTGGTCTGGTGGAAGGTGTCCCTGCCCATGGCAGGGGGGTTGGAACTAGATGATCTTTGAGGTCCCTTCCAACCCAAGCCATTCTAAGAGTCTATGATCTGTTGGAAAATGAAACATTTTATGTGTTTCAGAATGAAAACACAAGGAAAGCTCCTGATCTCCTTCAGCTTTTTTAGAAAAAATATATCTATTAAAAACATGTGTCTAAATAAAATAATATGTTAATAACAACAAAGACACCCTTTTTTTAATCTTTGAAACTTTTTAACAATTAATTTTGTGGGTTTAATTCCATTTTGGAACAAAAAGTCTTTGGAAGCATAAATTCCCCTGCAGAATAGATATTCTGGTTCAACTGTAACTTTCTGCTTGTGAATATAAACATATTCTCAGGCTGATTTTGCAATGGAAATAATAAACAGGTAGAGGTTTATTTAAAAACTGTATGTTAAAAGCTAGGCTCCTAGAAACCAGGATGGGATTTTCAGTGTCAGAATGATTTGGGGATATCTAAGATATCTAGTATCTAAGAGAACTAAGTGGTACTCCTGAATTTTTGGGAGATTCCTAAGATGCACCGTCCTAATTTTTTTATAGTTTAGAAAATTGTACCATCTAAATTTATGTTTGCATTTTCAAATATGCTAAGCACCTCAGCATCATTATGAGCTTTATTGTTGCCCACAAAATTTGGTTTTTTTGGCTCTTCCTTATACAGCCGGATGAATGAATCTCTTTCAAGGTAACAAGCTGACACAGAGCTGTGTTTAATGCAATATTTGGTGTCTTGAGCAAATATTCTGCACAGATGTTTTTATCATAACTACCATTCTATCAGGTAGTGTTCCTGTTACTTCTGTAGTAATAATCATCATCATCATCACCATAATGTGGTTTAGGAAGACAGAAAATATTTCATCTTGTGCCACAGATAATAATGTAATTTAGAAGGTTATGTGCAATGACCTAGAGTACCCCCAAATCCATAAGGAAACTATTTTGTAAGTTGTAAAGTTCTAATTTGCTTTGCTACATCCACCAGTGTCTTCAACACCAAGCGATCTCTAGCTTGCGGATTCCTCATTCATTTCAAACTGCTACAGTACATGAGAGTTCAAATGTTGCATCTGATGATGCAAGCAGGATTTTCATGTGCTTTCCACACAGCAGAAATAATAGATGAATGAAAATCTCTGCCATGCAAATTCTTTCCTGGAATGGCAAATGAGTTTGTGACCTAGTTACTGAGTAGAGGTGATCACCACAGCATTGATGATGTACGCTGTTCTAAAGCGATGATAATTAAGGAGCATAATGCTTTGGGCATACAATCAAAATTTCAGGGACTGATTAAAATTGCTGGATCTTTTTATTATTTTTTAATTCCTTGACAATACCACATATTACCATCTTAAAAAAAAAAATCTTCAGAGTGCTTTACTTATGTTTGTCAGGAGGCCTACTTAATTCATTTTAATTAACTCTATCTGTAAAAAGTCAGAACCAAAAAGGCCAGAGAGCTCTGTGGGCACTCATCTAAAGGGACACTTAACTATTAAGCTAAAAGCTATCGATGTCTCAAGATACATTTGCCTTTGACTTTGCTATCTCCATCTTCAGTTTAAAATGAATTTCATTTTACTAGGAGAGTGATTTAAGCATGAGAACAGCTTTACATATTTCTGTATGTTGATCTGATTATAGTTAGATGTCCCAGAAAAGACAGACACTCGGAAAAATACATTTACACAGTAAGTTATTTATGAAAAGTTGGAAGAGAAAGTTCCTCTACTTTTCCTAGTAATGAGCAGATAATTCATGCTCAACAATTTCTTTGATTAATATAGCCTATTTTTGCTCCAGAAGTATTCATAAGGAGATAAGGATTTTTTTCAGATTTATTCAACATCCGAATGTATTCTCCAAATATTTTTTAAAATAATTTCCTCTTCAGTGTGATCTCCAGTTCATGTTGTCTTGTTTAGCTGTGAGCTGCCAAGCAGTGCTTTGGGGTTTTTTTCCCACCTACTCACTCATTAGGTGATCATCCGCAAATTTCAGATTAGAGCACTGCAACGGGCTTTTGGCGAAAGTACCGGGAAAAGGCACCAGCCAGCTGTCAGTCCGAGGCAAGGACAGAAGGACTGCAAGCTTCAGCTAAAGAAAATTCATTCACAAACCCTTGTGAACAATTATATCATTAGCCACCTTGTTCTAATCTTACCCAATTATACCATACATTAGCATGAAGCTTAAGCTATTTGCAGACTATGTTCAACACTTAATGTTGTGTGTGAAAACAAATGCTCAGCTTTCATCTCTGTAAACAAATGAGGGATATCCAGAAATATTTTATGTCCTGTCCTTATAAAGAAAGAGTAGGTAAGAAAAGATGACTGTATCTGTACAGGAACAGCACTTCGTGCAGTGGGAGTCTGTAGGCAGTACGGTGTTGAACTGCACAACAGATTTCTAGGACGCTTCACGCTACAGTGAGGAGAAGAACGGATTTCTGACAAACATATATTGCCTGCAAAAACCTAGAGAGCATTTTTGCTGATGGTCTTTATAATCTTCCAGTTAAAGGCAAGAGGCTGGTCTGGGAAACTTAGGAAAAACTGCTCATGGCCGGTTGAGGTGAATGAGAAGGAAAGGCATGCATAAGTGTCATCTTCTCAGTCCCACCAGGGGGTCACATTAACACTTTGCATTTAGCAAGTTGAAGGCAGAAGTTTTGAAGTCTGTCTAAGCATATACCCCGAAGGGAAATTTTGGCCTTTTAGATCTTGTGGTCTTCTTTCTTCCATACTTTTTGCAAGGTAGCTTTTTGCATATTGCCAGATTTTGCAATACTTTGCAATAACAGGAAATGTTCAGTCTTTCCATAACATATCCATGAGAGAGTATTATACTTTTTATTATCAGACTATCCTTCCCAGAGAGACCTGAGTACTGCCTCTCAGAAAAAAAGAAGAAATAAAAACCTACAGCAAATTGCTTATCCTGGGGCCATGCTAATTGCTGACTGCAGGGGATGGAATTTGTTCTGGTTTGTCTGGCTTCTACGGCTGGCAGCGGGGTGAAGGGGGAGTTTGTTTATTGTTCATTTTTGCTGTTTGCTTTTCTCTTAAAGATAAGATGATCTGGGTTTGAGTGCCTGTGACTTGAACTGTTAAAACTGTCTTGCCAGAGCAGACGAATGTTCCCAGCTTTGGCACAAACCTTGGAAAATACTTCCAGGTTTTACAAATGGCACCTTTTCCCAAGTTTGAGGCAACGTTATACCCCCTGTAATGGTCTTCACCTCAGAACTGCATTTCACCAATACTGAATCATTCATTTAGTCACTGTCACTCAAGTATAATAAGAAGCTTTTAATAAACTGATTTGGTGATCTTTTTAACAGCCCTTTCTAATAGATGGTCTTGTATACTATGCCATGATTTACAATATCTGCTTCTGGTTTTTAAGGTCCAGTAATACTGTTCTACCAACTTAACCCAATATTGCTTTTCCTCTATATCTCACTCAAATTCTGGTGCTGTCATAGAGGTAGAATGTCCTTAATACTCTGATAGGAACTGGGTTATATGACTTCTATGATCTTTCATTGTATTATAGACAATATTAGTGTAGTATGGTAAGTTACTGAAGGACTTGCCTCCACATTTCTTTATTATTTCTGATGCAGAAGGTGAATACAATAATGTGACGGTAATAGGTTCTTCAATAGTTACCAGAATACAAAGGTCATATTACTTATGAATGTTAAGAGTGGGCATATTTTTGATCTTCTTGTCATTGGTACAAATCAACAGTAATGCAGGAACTGCCTATTGATCTTCTAGCCAGAATCCAGAATCTGTTTGACTTTGGATGCATATTAGTATTTCCTTTAAAAACAGATCAAAACATAATTGTCCTGGGAAGGGAAAGAAGGATCATGTATCAAAATTCAGATCCATGCTTTTGTAATCAAAGCATTTCAGATTTGAACAGAGGAAAACAAGACAAGAGCTGAATCTGCCACTTGCCTAATTATGTTCCGAGCAGATTGAGTGCATATTCTGTGCATCTTCTAAAATATTTCCTTTATACTACTTTTTTGGGAGAAGAAGCTCATCCTGACATGAGTAGGGCACATCACACCTGGGCTGCTTTTTACACTAAGCTGAGGAAAACAAACTGCTGCTTTTCCAAAAACTAAACAACAATATACAGTTTGAACTCTGATGGTATAAGAAATACTAATATTTTGTATTTGAGGCATGGTTTTATACCCCAAATATTTGTAAAGCGTCTTGCACTTCAGAGACCATGAGGTATTAGCTGGCAGTAATGCAGATTGCACAAGTGAAAATGCTTGACATGCAAGGACATGCACTCTCCTGTTGTATAGTCGCTTGGAGTAAAACCACTGGCTGCAGCTGACCTTACGCCTGTTTTAAAGCAGTCCGTGGGGGTTCCTGCAGGAACGAGGATAATTCTCTCATGATGGAAAGTAACCAAATGCTTTGTGGCAGCTCTGGACCTTTACTCGAGCTGTAAGCAGGGAGAGCGCGCAGTCCTCTCCCATGGTGACACTGGGCATGCTTTAGGCCCTTTGGGATAGGTAAAGCACAAGCTGGAGCAAGGGGCTGCTGTGTTCAAACCAGCAGCGGGAAGTGAGTTTTAAGATGCTTTTGCAACGGCCTCGTCCTCAGTTGTTTCTTAACTTGCTTGCATGCAGAAGTCTGGGGTCCACGATTTCTGAATTGTCCCATGGTCATGCCTTAAAGTGTTTCCCTTTCTGAAGCAGGGAGGCACTCACGCACACAGCAGTGTAGAGTTTTGTGGACTTTAAAGAGTTTCAGAGTCGTGGAGAGCATTAGACATACTAGTGGCAATGGCAGAACAGGAAAGATAGACCATTTATTTGACAGCAGCTCTTCTTAAGCTACTCTGCCATTCTCCTCCTTCTCCACTTTCCATCCTTGACTTATGGCCGTGTGCCTGCCTCCTGCCCCACCTCTGCTATAAGCATAGGGTGTGGGAAAGCTTCCACGTCAGAATTGGAAAGGGATTGTGACTTTGCTTGAATCACATCTTATTTGCAGGCCTTGTCAGTGTCTCAAAATCTTTTTAAATTGACCTGTGAAGACTCTGGCTAGACGAAATGTTAACCCTGTGTGGTAGCTGTTGGTGTGAGTAGCTCCAAAAGCTAGGCAGAAAGACAAATTCCGGCTGCTATGGCTGTGAAAGGCAGCGGCTACTGGGTGGGGTCGATGTCTTTCCGAGGGCACCTGGCTTCATGCAGCGTCCGTGTGCGCACGCACACACATGCCTACTTGTGTAAATCAGTCACAGAGGGACTACCAGGGCTTTCCAAGCTTTATGTCTAAGTGATGTTTCTATTCAGTTATTAAGGCCTTAAGGCTTCATCACTGGTTAGAATTATTTTTTCTTTTAAATGCACTGTCAACCTGAGAGGTGGCAGAAGTGGAAATGAACTTGGGGTCCGTTATTCCTCTGCTCTGTTTTTTATGGCACTTTGGGAAATAGAATAGTTGAAGAAATTTAATACAACCTAAACAGCTGCGGCTCTAAGGTCCTTGAAAGGTTGGCTGAAAAAAATCCTTTATGAGGTTTTATCCAAAGTATATTGATGTCGACAGTTGCATAGTAACAATGAGGAGTTGTAGTGTGTTTCAGCTGTGTCCCAGGAAGACCCCTGCTTGAAGCAGTGACTCAGAGACTTTCGATGGACTGCTGGTATGATGGAAATGTGTGTCAAAGTGTATAAGCCACACATGAGAGCTCTGAAGACCTACACAGCTGAAAGGAAAGTGATGTTTGCCCTACATTCAGGCCACCACGTAGTTTTAAACAATGGTTTGCAACCTGCTGGATAAATCTAGATGTGAAAACCCACATTTGGGGGATAGGTTTTGGCACCCGAACTGACACTTGGGTATTCTAGGTTTGCCTGAATCCTGTTTAGCCCATGAACTGGCTCAAAATTTTCCCCCGTCCTACCATCATACGTCATATATTGCTTGCTGGAGAAATAACACTGGCTGACAGTTTTGTATTTTAATCCACAAATTGTACATGCAGATCCATAAGAACTAAGGTGCAAGAACAATTCTGAATGGTAAAGCAAAAGCTTGTTTTTTCAAATAGTCCTTTATTTTTACCTATGAAACAGCACATAAAGTCAAAAACCCATTCACAGAAATGCATTTTTTACTACAAAGACACAGAATCTTTAAAACAAATGGCCTTTGATTACATGCTTGTCTAATGTGGGGTTTTTTAATATAAACTGACTTCAGTGATTTCCGCTTTGGCCTTGTCTATTGAAACAAGAGTATACTACAGAAGAAACTAGAAGAAGCAGGTATTAATAATGGATGCTTTTATTATTCTAAAGCAGTTTCAACCTCATTTTTAGTTGGGCAAGTACTTATAAGGGACTGAAAGGGCTTTTATATAGAGAGCTGCTACGTAATTTGTTTTACATGCTCATTTGGAGTTCTAAGAGAAACTTTTCAGGACCTGAGCTGAGAAAGTCTTCCTAAGCAAATAAAACTATAATAGCGACCTAACATATGCCTTCAACCGTCTGCATTTTGTTGGCTTATAAAATTTCTATGAGAGTTCATTTTGATGATGTAAGCAGCATTTTCTCATGCTTTCTATGCACGAAAATACAGAGAAATGCAGAGATATTACGTTGCCATTCCATAAATGAAATATCATCAGTAACTTGCTTTCTGTAGGAAAAAAATGCTGCACTGGCACTCCATATCCTCTCCACTGCTTATCAACTAATAGGCCCAAGCCTTAGGAAAAAAAATAGAAAATAACCTTCTCTCTTACTCCTATAGAATGCCTTTTTCCTCACCTTTCTTCTGTTAAAGCAAATATTATCAATAAATGTTCTGTAAGTATAATGTTCGTGTTTAACAAAAGCTAGAAAGAGCTTAGAGAGCTCATCTGGCATAGAACAGGAACAGAAGAATACTGTAATTAATGTGAATTTCTAGAACTAAAACTTTCTCCTGAAAGGAGATAACAGGTTTCTTTTACAGAAAGAAGAGTAAGAAGGCTCTAATATTGAATCTCTTCTATGCTTTAAACATGCTAAACAGACTTAAAGCTATTTCCCTTAGTGTAAATATGAAGTGATGGAGTTTTGGTTCTATTAGACTGGGCAGTAAAACCACCATAGCAGATTTCTCTATTTCCAAAAAGTTTCTAGCTCAGCCATTAAGATTGGTCTTAAAAGTGTCCATGCTCTCGAGAACCTTTCTGCTAAATGTAAGCTTCCATTCTTCTGCTTTAGAAAGTCAGCTGAATACTTATAAACACAAAAGTAGCCCCTAGAGAGCTCTGTCTGAAGCGTTCTCTGGACTATGCATTTTGCAAATGTGCATTAAACTTTTGAAGCTGGCATATCTTTGTAAGGCTGTTCAGTGGAAGTACTGAGTGTTCAAAGAGCCGGGTAATCTGCTCACTTACTCATCTGTCTTTTACTCTTCTGGTCAGGCTTTCAATAACATGTTGAAAAATTAAATTTACAGTGCCATATTTTCCTTCATAAAATTAAAATGTGTGCTTACTAAATCATTTACCATGCAAAGATGTTGAAATTATGAGATAATTGGCTTTTTAATAGGTATGACAAAAATCAGACTATTTTTGCCTTCATCAAGTGTGCTGATGTTAGAGTTTTGGCTGAACCTCTATTTGCCTATTTTTAAGTCTCCTCTGTGGGTTTTGAGGATTCAATTCTCCTACTGTTGGTTTCCTAGTTTGCTGAAAAGGAAGGCAAGAAAGCCAGAGAAAAATATACAAACATACCGGCAAGCGAGGGGCAAAATTGTAGTGAAGTCCCTACAGCATCTTAATTTACCCCCAGTATGGATTTAGTTCAGGTAATGTAGGAGAAGCAGGGAGGGTGAGTGAGAGGAATAAAAACTGAGAACTGGTCTCATGTATATGTTTTATTTTTAAAGGCTGAAGTCAGATGTGCTGTCCAGAGGCTGCTGAACAATTGACCACGTCTTCCTGCTCATTATCGATTACTCTTCCTCTTTCTAGTTCTAGCAGTTTTATATCATTCCAACTTTGTGGGGGGAAAAACCAAACCACTACTGTTAAAAGTTTTTAAAATACTCTGGAGCAGAAGGACATAGGCTGGGGAGATATTCCAAATATTGCAATGGCAGCAAATTTAAACAGAGAGTGTTTTTAACAGGGCACGTCAAGGGGATTGTTGAATTTGGAGCGGAATGGTGACCCCACATTTATGTTGAATGCAGCCAGAACAGCACATTTGACTGGAGCCTTGTACACAGCATTGTCTGTCTTTTGCTAGGAACACTTTCAAAAATTCAGTCAGCTTTGAAAAGCAGAAAACAGGTTTGAGTACCAGGGGAAGGAGTGTGAAGCCTTGCAGAGCTTTTGCAGTCTCACAGAAAAGATGAAAAAGGGGTCTACAAGAGAGATCTGGAGATGTAGACGAGATTCAGTCAGGTTTTGCTAAAATGATTGGGGTAAACAAATCTGCAGAAACACATTCAGAAGCCATCTTTTAGCAGATAATATTTCAGCTGTAAACCACTTACTAAGAACAGTTCAGGTCCTTGTTGCTGATAGTTCTCTTCAAAAGCTTTCAGTGTCTTAGCAGTGTTGGGTTCAGACTGTTAGGTTTTGTCTATATAGGAGGTACTGCAAGGTAAACATAAAGATATGATACTGTAGTACAGTGGGCTTTTCTGCATTAACCTCCTTCATAGGCTACCTGTGGGCAAAAAGCTCGAGGTAACCAATTCGGCTTTCAATGCTAGTCCACGAGGAGCAGCTGTTGCATGTTGAATGCACATAACAGCCTTCTGCCATTCCCTAATGCCCACATCTGTGTCACTTGGTGTAACTTAGACCGGTCTTGTGGCCCTAATGTTATACTAATTTTCTGTTGCCTCTGCAAAGCAGCAAATAGTGATGTATTTTAGTACCTCAGCCCCCTCTACTAATGCTGCTACAACAGAAACCTCAATTTAGACTTTGGGTGGCTGGATTCTTATTTTCTCCATGCTACATTATCCATTCTTTACACTTGCTCATCCTGTTTGCTGTAAGGTAGTCAGAGCAGATTATGGGATATGTCATGGTTCCCAGAAGTACTCTTTGCAAAAGACAATTCTTCCCAAAACGACACTGCAACATTAGGCAATGGGTACATTCTGAAATCACTCCCAGATATATGCCTTGCCGGGAGCCTTCTTTGGATATTGTTTTTTCAAATATGCCAAAGCTTAAAGCTTTTATCTCCTCGAGTAGTTTTGAGGTCCACGTCACCTGAAGAGCATGCACATAAAGGAACACACACAAATACCAACACACTCCCATCCACTTTGCAGGCACTGTGTTGGGACCACCAGCGGATGAAAGACACTCAAAAGCAAAGACAATCTGACCCTTCTTCTGGTCTCCCTCTGCTCTGCTCTGTTTTTTCTCTTCAAGGTCAAGGGCCTTCTGCCACCTCTCTAAACAAACACAAAAAATAAAACCTGTGCTTCTTGCCTCTGTGGCAGCACTGTTGCTCTTTAATAGCAAATAAAAACAGTAACAAAAAAGTTTGTTGCTGTAATAGGATTCTTTAAGCTGAAAACATTGTGAAGGAATGATCTGGGTTATATTTAAGATAGGATAAAGAAACGTAAAGGCTAGAAATCTTTGTACTTAGAGGCATGAATCAGTTACTGGTTTACTTTAGTAAGCAGTTCCTCACATCTGAAGAAGTTATCCTGTCATTTTCCCTTATGTCCTTTTCTTGCACTTTCTACAGAAGCTGGTCACTTCCAGGGACAGAATATTGGACAAGACATGTGGTGCTTCTGCCCTGGCATAGCAGATCCAGTGCTCTAATTCATCAAGGCGACTCACGGCACAGCTGTTGTCCTTCGGTCCTGGAGCCCCTTCCCTCTGTCATCCTCTGCTATGGTATGGCAGAGTGACAAGTCACCTAGATGTATTTAATGTGAAATGAAATACTTTGCTTTTTGTTGCTTCTGTTTATTAATTTTTTATTTTAATGGCATGTCATCTTAAAATATATACTTGAAAATAGTTTTGAACTAGGGAGCATTTTAGTCTACAGGTCACTTTATTATTTATTGATGCTTGCTTTCCACACTGTCATGCTACCAAAGTTGCAGCAAAGAGATTCTGATTTTTAGGAGAGCTAGGTAATGTTGCAGTGCAGAGACAATAAAATAATCAATAATATCAGATATGATTACCTTTTTTAGTGTGTTTCCTCCTTTCCTCCTGTTTTTTTGAAGACAGATAGATAGAGATATATATATATATTACACAGGCTGGCCCACAGTGTGTTGGCATATTTGCACATGAAAATACTAGAAGTTCTGATAAATCCTTTCCTGTTGTGACCTTCCAGATCTCCACTGATTCAGTGGACCCTTTTGCATCCTGAGCTGTAGCAGATATGGCCTTTTATGATAAATCATGGAAAGTTGTTTTTAAGGACGAAGGTCATGCAGTTTTCCATACACGTGATACTAAGAGCTTGATGTTCTCATCCCACTGCATACATACCCTTCATCCCTATTTCACTGCATACAAGCTGAGAATTTGAGTTGGAAGGGAGCTAAGACAGCTCTTTCCATAATCACCTGTAAAGGCAGAATTCCCCGTAGGACATGCAAGCTTGTAACTAGGTGTGAATGTCTAACCTAAATGCTAGACATAGGAGAAAATTCAATTTCTAATACTTGTGTGGGGAACTGTTACTTCTTTCTCAGAAAAACTTGAATTATGACAGATAAGTTACACTGGCATCAATGTGAAGTTTTTGCTTTCATGAAGAGCAGATATTAATGGCTACTAATGATAATCATGCATAATAATCTAGGCTAAAAATCATGCCTGAGCTGTTTGTCCACAATGCCTGACTGTTTAGGCAAGCAGTGAGTAGAAAAGGTGGATGCATCTGCCACTTGATATCAACTCCTTGAAAAGAATGCTAGCTGCAAGAGTGAGACAGCGCGATTCAAGATATGAGACAGATGAGACTTACAGAAATATGTAGGGTGAGATACTTGCTGTTGGTTATTTTGAAATTACATGTGTGTAATAAAGTATCTTGTTGTCTAATAAGATTTTGGTTTTAAATAGTTTGGTTTAAAGCATATTCTTAGGAGATGCTATTTTCTGGAAATTCTGTAAGACTTTTTCATGAGAATTGAGCTCAGTTCCAGTTCCAGTAGAAATGGGCATGCTTAAGGCTAAGAACTGCACTCCTCTATTGATGTCAATAGCAGCTGTGCATGATCATCCAAGGACAGACTTTTTTTCCTCAGGGTATGTTCTACTTTGATGTTCCTGGGGACTATAACCCCTTAAATTTAATGGGAGTTACATGCTACAGTATGCATCAAGGAAAAAGATATACCCTGCAGTTAAATATAACAACATTCCTCTTCATAGACCAGTACTGGGCATTATGTTCACGTTGCTGAAAAACATACCTTAATGAGGCTCTGAACTAGCGATTTCTGTAGTTATTTGCATCTGCCAGTGTAAACAGAAATACATGTATATTGAGTTTGTCATGGCAATTGGTAGACTAACAACAAGTTCTTACTGTGCCATGACAAATCTTTAGCGTGGCAAATGAGCAGTTCTGTAGCCAGCAACTGCCAGCTCCCTAGCAGCGAGCTGTCTGAGACAGGGACTAGAACAGGAGGTGCTTACCTGCTGAAAGTGATTTCCCTCATGATTCTGGAGGCATGTGTGTGTCTAGCACTCCTCTGGCCACTATACAGTATGCAGACAAGACTAGATCTTCTATTTTTGTATCATTACCTATGTCCCTAGAATAGAATTTCTTTGTAATTTTCCATCATTTCTTTTAGCACGGCAGAAGCATGCATGCGTGTGCTTGTGCACATTTCTCAGTGAGTCCATATGCCTTTGACAAACCTCTTTGTCTGGCTGTGAGACCATCTAGCTCGTACCCTCGTTACTTGCAAAGCTTGCCAACCTGTCTTTGAGCTGCTGCTGCACAAGCACTTCGGTGTGATTCTTTGTTTTGTTATAAGAGACACTATCATAATTATTTAACAGCATAGCCAGGCAGTGCCCCAGAAATGGGAATATGATGTTTACCTTTGAGTATATAGTATCATTTTATCTGCTTGCTCTGAATGACACCTTTTGTATGCAACACGTTTTATATTGATGAAGCAATGCCACAGCAGCTTCCCGCATCTGAACTCTCTGCTGCGTGAAAGTGGCTGTAATTATTAACATGATAGCCAATCAACAAAAATAGCTGCCAGACACTATTTATTGGCCTCAGATTTCTCTTCTCCAGAAACTGAGGACATGAAAGAGAAAATGAGTGTGCAATATGTTCACTGATTGCAATATGTTCATTCTTACCTCTGACGCCTTTTGTGTTGAAATCCAGCAGCATTGTTCCACTGGAGTCTGAGCCACAATATTGACCAAGAACCTAGATTACTTGTTAAAAGGAGAATTAACACAAAGCCTGTGGATACCGGTAACATGTGATTATCTTCCTTGAAAATATCCATCTTACGCTGTAGTTGTAAACAAGTGGTATGTACGCTATCTGCTATGAATAGTTGTGACACTATTGTTTTAGCTGTGTAAGCTTTATATTTTACACAGTATTGCCATCTTGTGGTTCTGACAAGTTTTACCATTCTGTTTCTTTTTGCAACCCTTTTTTTTCTTTATTGTGTTGGCAACAATTCCTGAAATGCCATGGCACATACAATAGAATTGGTATTGCCCCAGTTGCAAAACATTCATAGAAAAAAATTGAAGCCTATATCTGAATGTCATAAAGTATTTCATCAGTCTTTCAACAAGATAATTTATCTCCTTCCACTGAAAGGAAGGGAGTAGATAGTTAAGGTTTTTATTAGAAGGGTCATTGTGAGACACCTGGTTGTAAGAGCTGCCTTATTAATCATTGCCCACTTCTGAAATGCAGTTTGTTCCAGACACATCCTTCAGCAAGTGTCTGGACTCTTCATCTGTGGCTCCTGGACCACTGATAGTCCACAAGATCATCCACAGTTCAAAAATAGACCTGTACTGTCTTAAGAGTACCTTTATTTCAGATATTAATGATAAGGGCTTAGAAAAATAGTTCTGAATTCACAGTGGCAGAAGTCCAATTTTTTTTTTTTCCATCGAAAAAAATCATTGTTTTCTGTGTTTGCACAGTGCTAGTATTAAGGGACCATGCTCTGACTCACTTGTGGACAATGTTAATCAACAATAATGTACCACTGTCACTGGCCTCAGAGGACGCCCCGTCAGAGTTCACGCAGCCCCTCTGGCAACGGATGGGACCGCTCAGTACTTCAAAGAGTGAATGTGATTCGCCTCTTGGTCCAGAAGACGGAGGACACGATGCCTTTGTCATCTTTGGTGACAGAAACGCTCAAGACTTTTTACTGCACCACTCATTTGTCAGGTAACTCAAGAGCTCTGCCTTGTGAGATGAGTTGCTGAGCACCTGATGTACACGGTCCCACTGAAAGAAAGAGGCTGTGACTTCTGCTGGAGCTTAAGAGACAGACAGGATTTTTTTCCTCTCTCTCTTTTCTATGAATAATGTCAGGCTGCTTATTGTCTGCTCAAAGTTTTACGGAAAATAGCAAGTCTTGTATCAGAACTACTTATATTCTCGGTATTAAATATTTTGGTGACCTGAAGAGAGTGCTATCCATCATCAGAGTCAGGGTTTTCCATATCTGAAGCCAAGGCCCTGTAAAACACCAATGGTTTCCCTGGGGCTTTGCTCTTTCCCACTCATCTTGGAATTGCTTTACCTGGTATAAAATCAGTGGTTTTCAATATTCTGGATTTGAGGTCCTGAAGAAATCTGCCAAGTACTGAGCAGGTACCTCTGAAAATCCCACCTATGTAAAACACAGTATAGTGTACATCAAATCATGAACTTGCTGTTTTTCTTTCAGGACACTGCTTCAGGTTGAGCCTATGAACAGGGATTTCCTGTTTTGCAGATAAATTCCAGGGACACCACATTGTCAGGGAGGGAATTTTATTGACAAAGAGCTTTTCTTGATAAACCAAGGATTCCTGACACACCTGCTCCATATTAAAGCTTATCAAAGCTGTACATCTCTGTGAAGTATTTTGCTTTTCATGAATTAATATCTTCTCATGAAAAATCCCCATAGCCTCAGAAATTAGGCAGTCCTTGATTTACAGTATGATGTGTGAAGAGATATGTATATTTGGCATCTATGCACTTCACAAGATTACACTCTAAAAGTCCATACATTTTAGTATATATACTTAAGCTATAAAAGTCTATTCTGAGTATTTTGTATTGCTAGTAAAAGACCACACACATCCCCCATCTCCCCCCCAAGCACCAGGATTCTACAACAGTGCTGCCATATAGAGATGACTTCTTAGGCTGTACTACAAATCCCTCGCCATGCTGACAGTCACTTTACGCTCACCGTGTTGATTTTTGGTCAAGCTGGTCCAAGTTGAAGTGTTCTAACTTTCCTGGAGATAAATCTAAAAAGATGACTTTGTGAAAGTAGTATCTTCAGACTGTAAAGTCCCAAGGTGAGTAGCCTTCTAATGGAAGCAAGCTAAACACAAACAACAGGATCTGTATTTACTCATGAGTTCCAGGGCTGAGTTATAATACCTGTTGACATCCTTTTGTGCTTGAGCAGTGAGCACTGCTAGAGGACCTGTGCTACATAGTTCCTATTTTTACTCTGAAGATGAGCAGTCTATCCTGAAAATACCATTTTGATTGGTAAGAAACTTTCTCTCTGTAATAAACCATAAAGCAAATATATGAACATAAATCAAGATTTTAACAATCTTTATGTCTTCTGATGGATAAACCGAAAAGACATCATTCTTTCACTGTAGCGATACTATAAAATGAAGAGTTATCATGGTTCAGGTTTCAGAACACACGACATGTGAGGTACTGCACATCCTTCACACCTAGAATCCAGATTGGGGAGCTAAAGGATGAGGATTACGTTTATTTATGCATGAATGTAGCGAACATCTGCCAAAATCTATCTAGTTATTTTAATTCTCCATTTCAACAAAGTTGACCATCTGCTCTGTCATCAGCAAAGATCTTGTTCTAAAAGTTATATCAAAAGATCACCTGTCTTGTGCATCTTGTTCTCACTTAACACAAACAAAATTTTAATGGTATCCATCTGTATGATGGTGACCTGAAGCAGGTACATGCTCATTGAGTCAAAATAAGCAGCTGGAGTTGTAGTAAGCAGAATGACAATTAAAATGTTTAAACTCTATCAATAACTAAGAGGCATGAAATTCAGTGTAGTGCTTAAAGCAGTCACTCTGTATAATGGTAATACGGAACCTTCAGACACCTCTAAAAGCCAGTGACACAGAAATTAAAATATATACATTTTTCCCCAAGATGATGTTAAAGTCTGCAATGAAACTGTTGAACCTGTATTCTCTTTATATTTCAGGGTACACATTTAATAACACAGAACGATTCTATCACTGCAAAAATACAAAATATAATACAAGAAATTGCCAAATTAGTGTGTAATATGAGAAACTGAGTTTTTTGTAATGTTCTAATTTTTAATATAATTGCTCAAACTACGAAATAGTACATTCCATTTTTTACTTTTTTCTTGCATCCCTCCCTGCCAAAATGAGGGAAAATAAGAGGTAGGTGTTAGAACCTAGACTTCAGTGCTCGCTAACAGAAAAGAAAAATGTAAGAAAAGAGGATTTTATCATACCATTTGAGTTAGTTAATGGGCTTTTATGCTGCTTGCACATCCATCACTGGCCTTGCAGACTTTTATTGTGTTAGTTTTAACAAGAAGAAGGTGGAAGTGTTGCAGGACTGTAAAGACTTTATTAAAGTGTTAATTTCTCATAGGAGGAAATCTGCTGGAGCCAGTACTCATCTGGGACTGGCCCCCCTGGCTCAGGCTGACGGAGGAGCTGCGCTAGCAGGAAACTCCATGTGTTATTGCAGCCCAGGCCAGCTGAGCCCGGGCCTCCAGGCTGCTGCCAACACTTACAATGTTCTGTTACTGTTGTCAAAACCCAAAGTTTTTGCTAATTGAGGCTGCAGGTAACAGTACGTGGTTGATGCTTAGCATTTAGCAAAAAGGCAGCATTTATGTTATGTGCTTATTTGCAATTCACCAGAACTGTTTCGTCTAACATTGGAGTGAATTTGTTTCTGTCCGATAAGTACAGTACTTTCAGCAAAAATTACATGACTTCATCAATCTCTCTCAATACCAATTAGTGGTTATTTTCCAGAACGGTCCAATTTAGATTACGCTAACCTATTATGCTATCAGTACTTATATTATCCTGATGATCACGATCCAGCTTCTTTAATTAGGCACATCAGCATGTCTATGTAAGACTGCTTTTTTGTAAGCAGTCTTTTCAAATTTTTTGTTAGAGACTCATTAGCCTTACTGATGCATCACGTTGTGTTCCAAGAAACACCTAGCAATCAGGCCTTATCGCTGAATTTAAATGTGAAACGTTCTTCATGAACAAAGTCTTCATGAAAGAAAACGTGATCTTTTTGAAACTTTTTTTAATTGAACAACCATAGGATTGCACTCAAGGAGTAGAGGTGATTTGAAATTAAAAAAAAAAAAAAAAAAAAATCAAGTTATGCTTTACTCCATGCAAACTTAGGCTGTAGATTAGTAGAGGTAAGAGACTAAAGCATGACATTTACTTGTGATGAAAGCAAATTCCTTTCCTCTCATATGAATATAACACATCTCCTTCAAAATCCTAGATGCTTGTTTCAAATAGTGTTTTAATAATCTGTTTCTCTCTTAAGTCTTCTAGAGACTGGAGCCACAGCCAAAGAAGAGGTAGTTCCTGGTGTACGAGGTCTGTGCGTACTCTCCAGGGCCCAACCTCTGTCCCAGCAGCAGGGGTTTCCCCAGGGCTCAGCCCATCCTCCTCAGCCTCTTGCCGAGTCACTGTAGTTAACTGCTCCACCGGATAATACCGGGGAAAAAAGGTCGATGAGATTTAATATATACTTGATGCAATTTTTTCTCCATACGGAATGCCTTGTTTGACTATATCAGATGTTCAAATAGATGACATTAGCATTCTGTCTCTGAACAAAGCACTTTCCTCTGCACTAAGTTGTCCAGGTAATGGTAAAAAGTAATTTTGAAGGCTGATATTAAGTATAATTGAACGCATTCAGGGCACAACTGCAAATCTTTTGAAGCTGTCATAAACCACGCAAAACTACTTCCTCGGTGACAGTTTGTTGAGCATAAAAATGGAATTTGAAGAGCCTAAGCTATTTATTTCAATTCAGTGAGATACTCAGCAAAGCTTACAAGTCTGTTACATTCCACAGAAATACAGTGTCTCCTGAACATACAGGTGATACCATCTATACTATAAATATAGATACAACACTACCTTTGTGTATATGTGTGTGTATCACAGTAGATACACATCAGTAGCTAGGGTAAGAATATATTTATTTGGCACAATTTAAATACTTTTGTAATTAGAGAGCAGCAGAATTGTGGTTTTATACATTCTCTATCTCTGGTTTAGTGCATATGGTTTCTAAAGTAAATAGCAGCATGGTTTAAAATAGCAAAATTGTGACCATGACCTCAATGGCAGCACAGATGGCTTCTCTAGAATCTCTAGATATTTGTTTTAGAAAATTTGTTCATTTCCACATATTAAAAGTTTGGGAATTCCTCAGTTTTGCTGATACAAGCATTTGTGGAGCTGTGTGGTATGGCTTCAAGCTAAAAACAAGCAAAAGATGTCATGAATGTAAAGAGTATCTTTTTTTCTCTTTTTATATATCGTATACAGTTCACGTCTGAGATACCATAGATTGCAAATCCCATGCAGATTTAGTTTCATGTAATCACTGGCACTACAACAATAATTAAACATAGTTATGAACAAAATAGTTTTCTAATGACTCTTTAGATTAGAGGAATATTTTTTTTTTGGTGGCTTGTCTTTTTGAGAGCATAATGACTATTATTTTTCAAGAATGATAGAAAAATCCATGGAACCATAGACTGAAGAGGTATTGCGAAAGTGCTCTACAGCAAAACGTTCCTAAAAGTCCAAAGTAATTTTAATTAATAGCAGCACAAATATTTTTTGAACAGCTCAACAATATTATCCTGAGTCTGCAAATACTAATTAGTGGTCAGTTTGCTCACTTACAAACTAAATGAGTAGCGTTTCCTAGGAATTGCTTGAGGACAAAATTCTTCACCTAGCTCATTTAAAAAACATAATTATAAAATAATAGATTTATTAATTATCCATCTTCTGGTGGGTGAAGATGCCAATAAAATATCTTTATTTTCAATCAGAAGACAGCTTTTCGATAACGGAAGAATTGAGCTGTAGTTTTCCTTGAATTTTTTTCATTAGGTCTACTCTAAATCTGGCTTGAAAATACACACTTTATTGCACAACAGTTAAAGCATAAAAAGGCAAAGTGTTTTGAAGCGTTGTTAAGAACGTGGGAACAAGAACATGAGGTTATATATATAGTCAAGTAGTCAAAAAGCAATAAAGTAATGAGAATAGACCATTGTGATGAAATAACTGTCTCATTCTCATAAGATGAGTTTCTTGACGTTGAGTTGACGTTTATTTTTTACTGCTGTCTTTGGCGTTTAGACTGCAGCTTTATCCATCACTCTGATCAACTTACTGAGCATTTATTCCCTAAAAATAAAGCACATTTTGTTGAAATTAATATGGCTAATATCTTGCCATTGAGGATGTAAAATATTTTGCGTTATTTATCATTCCATTTTAAAACAGGGTACATGCACAGCTGAAAATCTTTCTGTCAAATATCTTGTTTTCCACATACTGCATGAGAGCAGTGGGTTCAGTAGAAGAAAGAAAAATTAATACAATAACATTAATGTTATGTTACACTCTCAACGCTTAACAATTTTCGAAAGGGAACATGTGAACCAGGCCTCCAAAATTGTTTGTTCTCAGGTATACAGTCTAGGCCTGACTCAGTCTGTCTGTTTTAAGTGCCCCAAATAGATGTTACAGCACCTAAACAAACAGTAGATGACATTCAACAAAAAGACAGGTGCTCCAGAAAGCCACAGACTAAGCATAGATACAACTTAACCACCAAGATGGACTGAAAACAGACTGGTTTGTGTTGCTGTCCTCTGTCTTGAGCTTAGATTCATTCAGTCTGAGGTCCCCTTCTGAATGCACGGCATCCCAGCAGACTTGCTATGTGCCTTTGGTACATGAGATGAGTGATTAGAGGAGCCATCAAGGAAGTTTCTGTGTGTGTGTGTTGGGGGGTGCGGGGGGAGCCCTGTCTAAGGCTTATTTCAGGCTTGGAGGGGTGTCAGTGCTCTGCTCCTATATTTTAAGGCATTGCTCTACGAGGCTGCAGATGATCTGGAAGGGGCAGGAAAGGTGTCCTTTATCTTTTGTTGAAACTGTGGCGCTGACTGTCCAAAGTTCGGCGACAGAGCGAGCGGCTAAGCAAGAGTAAGACTGATTGTGTGCCTAAATGAGCTAAAGAGCAGCTTCCTTTAAGAAGAGGAATGCCAGGACTCTGCCTTCGCATGGGGCATTCCCTTGGAAATACTTTTTTTGGCCTAGTCTTTCCTCCTGGGAAGAGACGTGTGGCTCCCAGCTTCACATTCAGGAGCATGGGACTGTCCTACAGAAACACCCGTGGCTCCTGCACAGGTAATAATTTTCTGGGCCTTACTGAGCTGTTCTAAGGCTTTCATGACCCTGCCCTATTCCTTTCTGAGTCTGTCCTGACCAAGTCTTTAATTTGGCAGGCTGAAGACCAGGCAAGTCCAGGCTGTTTATGCCTCAGTTACCCTTCTGTAACACAAATCCTTCCCCAACACAAGTTGCTGCGATGATAAATTCATTCATATTTTTCAGATATTTTTATGTATTAGGAGGAGAAGGAAGGGATGAGACTTAAATACAAAGATAAATAGAATTGACCTTATTCCACTCTCAGCCTTAAACTGAACTCAGTTTAGGACACAAGTATTACTTTAATTAAAGTAATTATTTCATTCCGCATGTGACCGCCTTGTGACCAGACACCAAACAGACCTGTCAGATCTCATGCTTTCTTTACGAGACTCTTCCACATGGGCTCCACGTCCTGTTCCCCAACCACAGTATCAGCATTACAAGCACTTGCAAAGCAACTCCCTGGCTGCAGGCTGCACACCAGAAGGAGCCATGGTGCTGGTCAGGGCTACAGTAGTGGTGCTGTCTCCTGCTGCGGTCCTTGAACTCAAAAGCATCCTGCAGGACAGTCTATGGCCCCTGGCTAGTCTCATGATACCATAGCTTCATCATCAGTGTCTGCCACCAGAGTATACAGAAAAATCATCTTTCTATTCTTTTCTGTCTTCCAAATCTGAAGTCACCTCCCCCCCACAATAAATATTTCACGTAGCCATGTAGAACAGAGTATATACCAGCAAAATAGAGAAGGGAGAAGGACAAAAATCAGGTTTGCTTAAAGGACCCATAAATACAAGTGTGAAAAAGAACTGCCATTTCTGTCATTTTTGAGGAACAGAAGAGGGAGTAGGGAAAGTACAGACTGCAGGTGTTTTACTGTGTAAAGGGTGTTGGGCTTCAGTAAAAAAAATTTACCACTTATACACTCATTTCTACGACAAGGGTGAATTAAAATTCCATCTCACTGCAAAATCATACAAGTATTTTAAAAGTTAAGATTAGAACTCAGTATAAAAATAAGACTCATTATTGCAAGCATTTTAAGGGACATATGCCTAAACCAAAAAGATCACTGTATCTGGTCTCAGTGCTTTTTTTTTTTTCTATACTGATATCTACTTGATCTCAATGAAAATTCTGAATGCACAAAAAGTATGAGAGTGGACCATTGATTATCCCAGAAATAAAACCTTATTTTCTAATTCTGTTATGGCAGAAATTGAACATAATGGGATCTATAAATATTTCATATAATTTCCAGCTAAGTGCTTAAGGGATGTCCTGCAGGCATAAGGAATGAAAAAATATGTGTATATATACACATATGGGTACACACACACACACACATATGCTTCTGTTCTATTTGATTTTACATTAGTCAGACCACTTGTTTCCTAATCTTTTCAGGGTAGACAAATACACTGAAACAAGGTTATACCTGCAATGTTTACAGGTTAACTAACAAAGTTTATAAATGTATAAACACCAGATCATGTGATGCCAAAAATCTACTGAATCATGCATGATTAGAAAAACTCTATTACCAGATTTTTATGTCTACCTAGATAAAAAATGAGGAAGGGAAAAATGAAAGTGGCTTTCATTTTGTGACAGTGGACTTAATTCTAATTAAGGTACACACCACTGACACATGCTGACGTTCAGCATACACTTAGTTTCTCAGCTACTGATAGGAAATATTGTCAGGGGAAAGACAAGGCACTATTTAAGGTGATTAAAGAGTAATGAACTATAATATAAAAATGTAAATTTTAGCTTACTGATAAAAAGAAATCTGCCCATAAAATCCATTAGGCAGTAGAGTAGCTTTTCAAAAGAAGTCACTGATGCATCAACAAAGCTACGTTCAAAGCAGTCCAGATAAAACACTTACGAGATAAGTAGAGAGGATCATGTTGTAATTATAGTGCAACTGAAATGGCCCCAACGGTCTTATCCAACCTTCTGATCTCTAAGTGTGGGATAAATAGAACACGGCATTTGAGTGTGAAGGTCGAATGAACAGAACAGAGAGCAACCCGTGACACCAGAAGATGAATATTTTTCCAAAGCCAGCAGACATGGAAAGAGCAATTGTATTGCATCCACGACAAATGGGAAGATAGTAGTAGTAATTCAGGGCTGGATTACGTCATGTTTCCTTCTTTGAGAAAACACAGCCCTTCCCAGTGAAGTTATGTCACTTCTCTAGTTTGTCAGCTTTGTAAATAAGCTGCAGACTTGTTGAGACAAGCCTTCTCCAATCTCACGTGAGGTGAGACAATGACTTGACTGGGTGTACAATGAGTTTATGATACTCACACAGTGCCACAAGGGAACATCAGCAGAGGCAATCTGTGGCTTTCCTCGTGAAGAGGGGTAGAAGGCATTTTCCCCACAATGTAGAAAATCAGGAAAGTGATTTTTATTGCAGCTATTTTGACTTCTGTTTTTGCATATGTAGGGCTTCTTGTGCAGAACTGCCACGTTCACTTCCCTTGGCAAGCAACAGTGTACTTACCTAGAGGCCAGGCCACAACTTAATTTATGATATCAAGGCTGGAGATGACTGTGGCAGCTATTATATGTAAAAGATGGCTAGTTTAAAGAAAAAAAATCTGTAGAAGCACATACTGAAATGGATTCCAAAGAAAAGTAGAAAACTAGAACCAAATCCACGGCTCAACTTTTTCTGCCACATTTCCTTCCGTCTTGTATCATCCGAGGTCTCCTATCAAGAGGTTTTAACATCCCATTCCTCTTACACAGCATACAATCCTGACACCAAAAATGCGGCAGTCTATTTGTCAGCACAAGATCATTACTTCTATTTTCAGAGAGTAAATAGACAATTTGCTACAGGTTACAGCATCATAAAGTTCTATCACAGCTGTTCTAAGATATAATTTCCCAGTTAACGCATGAAAGTCCTATCTACAACACATAAACGCAGCGCTTGATAATCCACTTGCTTTGGTGCTATCTTTTTGTTTTTTCAAGTGTCTGCAATTCCTATCCATGGATACACAGAGAAGTCATCCAGGAGTTTGCCTACTCTCTGTTTGTGTTCTATCTTGTTATCTATCATTTATCTTTATTCATCCTGTCAATATCATATTAGTCAACATTGGTATCCATTCTAGTTTACCACCAAACTGTTCTGCCGTGCTGTCTGTCCCCCACTGACTACTCCAGCCCGTCGCTGTCACCGCTGTGCGTATCAGCTGCCCGTTGCTAACTGCACTGCCTAGTAAAGAGTAGATTCAAAGAGTATTTGTACGAAGGCAGAAATGTGCACAGAGCTTAGACAGAGAAAGCTGATGTTTTTCCTTGTGTGTTATTAGCCTTTATTGCCTTAGTTACTGCGATACTGCGATAGGGTTCAGAGGAACTTGTTTGAGTTGCAGTGAGTTCATGGAAACCCACATTAGCTCTATGCCAGTTTAGCCATCCTAGGGTCTATCTCACCAGGAAGGCTCTGAGGTTTTATTGATCCCTCTGTTATCTTGCTGCAGCTTCACAGTAAGATATTCTCCTGCCATTTTTCTACCAGACCATGCAAATTATATATGTTTAAATACAGTCAAAATGGTGGTTACAAACACTGAAAAGCAGGAGAGTAAAAGACAAATGTGGAGATATTCAGATGTCCATAGAGAGGTGTGGATATATGTTTGTGAAGCTACCATCGTTTCCAAGAAACTTCTGTTTAGGAAAACGTTATTCTTGCAATTGTATTGCTTTGTAGGAAGCATTAGTAGGTTCACAGACCAATGCTGCCGCTGCATCTGTTGTGCTTTTAAGTAGGCTCTGACCCCATGACTTCTTAACAAATGCTTGTTTACTTCACTTCTCTTGCTAACTAAGGCTATACAAGAGGCCTCTTACATTCACTTTGGTTTTAGTGCCAGAAAAGACGACACAGGAAAAAACAAGAAGAAAACACCTGAAAAAAGAAAAGAAAAAAAAAGCCAAAATTAGCCTTTTTGCACTGGTGTTAATCTGGCCAGCTCAATGTCCTTTTCCGCTTGTTTTTTTGTTGCTAAAAGTTATGACTGGTGAGATTCAACTTGATTAGTATCTAAATGACCTAAATTCAGTCAATCGCTACTTTGCAAGCAAATGTTTTTATCCTATGAGCTCAGGCAGCAATTATTTGAGCTTGGTCTTGACAATTCCCAAGACACAGATATGCTTACAAAATCTTAAAGACAGAAGGCTTTGGACAATTATAGTGTAACGAACAGTTCATTTTAAGTACAGACGAATTCCAATACTTAAAATATACCACAAGGTCCACTAAGATAATGAATCAAAATTTTAGTGACTGCCTCCCACACATCCTATAAGGGAACAGCTCTGGAATAATACCAATGTAAATTAGGCCAATATCTGAATGCTCATTATTGTAAACATAATGAGTTCCCTGTAGTCATCTTGCCCAAATTCTGAAGGTTAACTTTCTTCAGGGGTCTTCTGACTGACTTCATGCTCCACAGAGTACTCAGAACATTGCAGAAATTGCATCCACAGTAATTACCATTTGTCAACTACCAACACACAGAAACTGCTAGGCTTCACAACTGGAATGAAAAATAAAATATGATGGTAGTGGTGTCATTTACCATGACATCACCCTTTCCTTTTCTCAGGGGAAAAAAAAAAAAAATCTCCTTCGAATAATAAGGAAGTATAATGCAGTTAATTAGGTTGGCTACTTCTCAGTCTTGGTGGCTGGATAATGCAATCTAATTCTTAGTTTAGGACCAAGGAAGACAATGGAATTTCATTCTCTGGTGAATCTTTCTATTTCCTTTTTCAACTCACAAGTGCCACAGAACCTTTCACGCTTTACTGCTCTCCTACAGGGTGTAAGTCGCTTTCTTAGTCGTACATTAAATGCTTTGGCTATTTATCCCAGAGCACTTGGTGTGCCAACTGGGTGAAAACCCAAACACTTTCACTTTGTCTCTAGTAACTGGAGACAATAATTCACCATTATAATCTCAAACAGTGTCACCAGAATATTTATGACCAAGACCTTTGTATTAAATGTCATCTGAAAGGCAACATACTTAGTAACATTATTTCTGGTAGCATTCTTTCTTACCATCATTCTGATTTAACATTAAGGCAAAGTGAAAATTGCCATGGCATGAAAACCTCTGCAAAGTAAATATCTGTATATTGTTCAGAATACATTGTGCAGTGAGACTAACAGACTAAGACTGTTAAAAACACAGATTGCAGATAAAGGAACCAAACACAGGATCAGCAATCAAAAAATTAGTGCTATGTATTGTTTTTAATTTGTTTCCCATTAAAACAAAATTTTAACTTGAATAAAATTTTCACAGTCTCTATAAAAAAGACAATAGACTGCTAGCTTCCCTTTACAGGACTCATTCTTCTGCTAGAAAAATAACCGTGATTCAGGGAAATAATAAGCTGACACAGAGGCACGCAGAGCTGAACAAAAGTTTCCATTTTTGCTGTTGCATTGAGCTGAGAAAATAAATTTCCATGAATAATTCAGTCAACTTCAGTGACCTTCTGGTCCACTCACAGACAATCCACTAAAAGTTCATGATTTTTCTAAATACGTTGTTTATTCCACCTTATCTGGCAAATACACAATTGTATGTCTGTGGATTAAAACCACTAAAAGGACAAATCATCTTGTGATGTATCAGACCCGTCATTTCTCTTTTCTGGTCACGCAACTGTGAAAGCGCTTACTGCCTGAATGTGTCTATGTGTATAACTCAAGTATTCATGAGCAGTTGCACATACAATGTAGCCATTCACTTCGCTTTATTGTGCATCACTTCCATTAAATTCTGATCACTATTATGCTGAAAGCTACATACAGAGACAGAACTACAGTGGGAAATGAAAAAAGAAAAAGAAAGAGAAAAGGAAAGAGAAGAAAAAAAGAAAAAGAAAAAGAAAAAGAAAAAGAAAAAGAAAAAGAAAAAGAAAAAGAAAAAGAAAAAGAAAAAGAAAAAGAAAAAGAAAAAGAAAAAGAAAAAGAAAGAAAAAGTATGAACAAATTTACAAACTTACTATGCATTTATAGAATCAGAGATTAATTTAGACTGAGACAACTATTTCTCCAGTTTGTCAACTTACTTGCTTATCTCCTTTCATCTCCTCTCAGTGACTGCTACCTATGGGCCATTACAGTTATGCTCTGGGAAGGCATCCTCATAGTTGCATAGCAAATCAGCACCAAATAACTTCCTTAAACCTAAAAATTTGGAGCAAAATAAATTCATCTACAAAGCTGGTGATTTTATTGTCACTTACAGAAGATAAAAGATAGCATTAGAAAACACTTATTGCCTGGAGTCAGACCCTTAAAGCGTGAGCTTTCACACTACCAGTAGGCTCTGTGATTACAACAACTTGATTTTTGTGCGCAGAATTCTACTAGATCTGGATAAAACTAGTAATGAAACGTTATGCAAGAAACAACTATGTTCAATGCACAGGGTCACAAATGAAGCCATGAAATATATATTATTTGAAGTAAATAATGTTTGTGAATTTGTATTTTACGGTATTACTTGCAATATATTTTTGAATTAACAGAGAAACTGACAATTTCCAGATTCTGTCATGTTCAAATGGCTCCTTAAACTAAAGAACTCTTGGTTAAATATAGCAAGTGGCATTTTTTTCACCGACTTCTACTTCAAGAATGCAACATTTCACTTGGTTCAAAGTAGGTGAAGCTTTTGACAGGATATATTTTCTCAAGAGCTGTTCACTTTCTTGCTTTGGGGTAAACAGATACACAGAAGTTTAAGAAAATGCCACACCATGCTTTTAACAGGCCGTTTAGTCAGTTTAATTTTGGGAGGTAGTTGAGGACACTAAGATGCTAAGCCTACTCGTTTTATTAGTTTTGCATTTCTCGGTTACAAAAAAGGAATAGGAAACATGCTTTTAAGTTTTTTAATTATATGGGTATAAACAATGCCATAGTAGTCAAATAGAGAAAGATGAAATATTATACCACATTGTCTTTGAGCCACTTGGAATACTTTGCTTTCCCTTGCAGTCAGATAAAATATGGGATTTGACACTGATTCATTAAAACTGACCTTACTGAGAACATGTTTAGCCGATATTCATAGAAAGGTACACAAGTAGTTCAGAAAAGTTGCACAGCTCAGTAGTGAATTACATTTCTCTCTTCTAAAGGAAATGCTTGCAGATGCTGATGTCTTCAATTTGATTACTACTGGTCTAGTCTGCATAAGTAGAAGTATTATACCATAGGTATTCACCAAAAATGTATACTGCTGTGACCAGATCAGGCAATACGATAGCTGACAATTTACAGCATAATAGGTCATATAGCTCTAGGCTCAACTTTTCATGTTAGGTTCTAAGGGAACTGAGGAACTTCCCTTTTGTGAGGACATTTCTATACTTTACTTTCCTCACGTAATCTACTGATAACATTAAAGATGCCCAATTTATAACTTACCTAGATAGATTCTCCACTAGTAAAACACTGTGTTCTGCTTCATTGAGTGCAGTGTTTACACATATTCAGAGAACACATGGCCAAACGGACATAACAAGAAAATGACATTTATTGCTATGCTTCATTTTTATTGTTCTTTTTCTGTGTGTTAATTGTCAGAAGTTTAGGTGAACAGTACGTGGTTTACACTTACAAAACTGACAACGTTCCAAGGCCTTTCCCACGCCACTACAATTAAAACACCTCATCACAAGATTTATTTAGAAAGCAAAGGACATTTCTTTCTTTATCACCCAATTAAACACAAGTATCTTTAAATAAATGAGAAAAATATAAATTATTCCTCATTGATTTTGCTAGTGTGACCTGTTCAGGATCTAACACCAGCCCCAAAACTTTCTTAGTGCAGAAATGACACAAGTTACAATGGTTGACTAGAGGACCGTAATAAAGTTTAAAATGAGAATTGGTAAAGTTTTAAACTTTCTCTGTAAAACCATTTAACTACTGTCCCTAAAATGTTCTCTAAGGGATATCATTGCCAATAATGGATACTTACAGACCATCTGGGTGAAATAAGTCAAAGAATTTTTCTAATACCTACTCTGCAAATTAATTATCTCCTCATTGATCTTCCTTCTGTTCCAGTCTACTTCCCTTAAATGCCTCCATATGTTGTATGGCACAAAACAAACCATGCTTGAAATACATGTTGATATACACAAAGTCCTGCTTAGTTTGAATTATGGTACCTAAGAAATGTAGCTATTCCAAATCATACCATTATAGGCTTCATATTGCTTGAAGAAGGTAGTTACAGTCTCATTCCACCCTTGCTCCAACACAGTATAAAGAAAATACCCAGCTTGTTCTTCACTGAAAGGTTTCCTCAACACTCACCATCAGCAGCTAAGTTACTTTACCATTTGGTGTACCATAAATGCAAATACCTCCATAAAATCATCATTGCTTTGGGGGGAGTTGTTTGTTTTCTACATTATCCAAGAGGACACTATATTTCTATTAAAAAAAATCAAATCGTTCAAACAGTGGAGGTAAAAATGCCTGTTATATGGGCTGCAACATTTCATATGAATTTCCTATCTCACAAACTAAACAAATACGAATAGCATTCCCTCCTCATGGCTGCCTGAATCTAACACAGTTCCACTGAGCTTTCCAAGAGCACAAAGGAAGAGCTGACTAGGATCAAAATGGTACTCGGCATGTGACAGAAGAGGCAGAAGAGCAGGAAAAGAAAATCTGTGCCAAAGGTGTGGGGAAATATAGTAGAGGAGAGTAGAGCAGAGGGCAGCTGGAGCAGCGAAGCCAAAGACGAAAAAAAAAGGAGGCAAGAAAGGCAGGTTTCTCAGGTACGCTATTATGTTATTTCACATAAGTGAAGATGGACAGATTCACCTTCTGCCCCACAAGCGCCAGCTCAGTGGTTCCTCATGAGCCAGCAACCACGTTCATGCTTGTCTGCGGTGAAGGAACTGAAAAGGAAATAGTATAACAGAACTAGTTAAACTTCTCTGGAGGAGAAATCTCACAGGTCCCAAAAGAAAAACAATCTACTACTATCCATCGTCTTTCTTCAATTCATTTTAAAACCAGTCTGATAATCTGATAGTATGTGAAAAAGGTAACAGTATTTACCTTTGCTCATAGTCAAGTTTCTTCCAATCAGCTACATGGCATATCCCTAAAAATAGAACTATTTACTTTTATGTGCTTAATCTCAGTTGGTTAGGTTTGGAGGCTTTTCCCATGTTTAAATTCTAGATCAAATTTCAAAATAAAATATAAAAAAAAGAAGAGAGTGTACCTGGAAAACTCATAACTTGGAGTGAAAATAAAAACAAACTCCAAACCATTACTTTCTTTCAAATCTCAGAATTTCTAAGGTTTGAGACATTATTTAGGAAGGCTTGAGACTGGCACTATTGCAACAAAATTTAGAATATCAGCCTATAACAGCTTTTGACATTACTCACTTAAACTCACTGTTTGGCCAATGAATGTGAGGACTACTTTTGAAGAGAAAATGAAATATTGCATAATGGCCACAAAATTCTAAACCCTTACACTTCAGTAAATGTTAGACATCCTGTTGTGCCCCAGCAAATACCTTACTTTAAACTTGACAAATTTCAGGAGAGGATTTCAAATTTTCATTCATTACTTGCAGACAAAATTAAGGCCTTAGTGACATCACTTTACATATAGAAGAGTGGCAATAGAAATGATAAAATAATGATAAAAATTCCCTAGTGCTAATAATTTCTGGAAAAACCTAAAGATCAACAGTAAAGCTGACTGTAACTCTGGGTTTCAAGTTTCATCTGAAAGACCTGGTGTTGCTCTGGATGTCTTCTTCGCTTTCTTCATCTTCTATGTGCTCAAAATATACAGCAATGTGCCAAAAAGCTTGAAATAAAAGGAACAAAAACCAAAGTCTGGATGCAGGTCTGGTCCTTTCAAAGCAGTGAACATCTAGCCCACAAAGTTTTACTTAAATTTAAGGAAACTATCTCATGATTTCTTTTTTCTGCATGTTGCATTTAATTCCACTGTTAAAGGCAGAGCTAAGACTGAACCTACATCAGACGAAACACACACTGCCACTGCACTCCAATGCAATTGAAAAGAGGATCCACATATGTTCACAGGCACAGACATATCCTTCTCCATAGTCAGCATCTTCGGTTGATTTATGGACACCTCAGATCACTGTGTATTATTTCAAACATTTGCCACAATAGCTGGGAGGCTTGGGGGTGGATTTGTAATTTTAAGGGTAGACGGACTATTACGTTTGGGATTAGGTACTGTCTGAATAATAGCTAGCGTAGAATCACAGAGTTTCTGAGGGTTACAGCTGAATGCATGGCTTAAACAAACAAGGGTACAGTAACAAAAAAAGAGCAGGCAGTGCCAGGCTGTTCCAAAGGGGCAGGAGCACTCCCTGACCTGACCCTGGGGGCAAACAACAGCTTTGCAGTCACTGTTAACGTCCTGCCACAGGGCGCTCCCAACCTTGGCCAGCAGGCCCCTTGTCCTCAGCAAGGCACTGCTGGCCACAGCAAGCATGGGAGACAGGCGGTCGGTCCAGCCCCTGGGCCAGGGACACCGCCGGGCCCCTTCCTCCCACCCCGTGGCTGCCTTGACAGACGCTCCGAGCCCGCGAGCACACCCAGAGCCAAGAGCCGCCCCCAACACCCGTGCGCTGCTTCTCTCCCCCGCCACAAAGGGGAAACAGCCCTTAAAACTACACCTGGACCTCACAAATACTGAACCCAGGCCTCCCTCCTCTACTTGCCCCTCCAGAATGGGTCGCAATGGGTACTTTTGGCCAAGCAGACATTCTGATCTAACGCAAGGGCTGCACTCTCACATTTACCTCGGCATTTTCTCACGACTGGCAGTGAAACTGGGAAAGCCACCAAGTCTGCGCTCCCTCTGTGGAATTCTCCAGGATAGCACAGAATAAGCAAGCCCAGCGCACCACAGACACAAGAATATGCTCTGCTTCAGCCACTCACACGAGGTCTAAGTGATGCTTGAATACACCGCTCCCTTCCCGGACACCTTTGGAACAGCCACAGGGAACACTAGTTTGCAGCAAGCCATTGGGGCTAACGATGTGGGTTTGACGCGTGCAGGCACAAGCTGGCTGGCAACCAGGCAACCCGCTGGCTTGACTGATGGCATAGGCTGGAATAACTGCCTGGCACGGCCCAGATTCCTCGGATGACCCAGCCCCTGGGTTTCGTTTGTCTCAAGAAACGGATAAGCTGCCTGTGTGCGTAGGCACCACTCAGAGCTGACCTCCCACAACATGGCTGCTCTGGGATACAGACGTGTCTGTGTGTATCGGCCTTGGAAATACTGCATTTTACCTTACCCAGGCGTCAGTCTGGGGCTTGTTATTTATTTTATTTTCCTCTGTGTTTCTGTGACGTGGGAAATGGAGTGCTGCATTGCCTTAGAACCCACCACTGCGTTGCCACTAGTTATGACGGGATAAAGTTACGATCCACTTCATTAAGGGAAAAAAGCATTACTCTTCAATTTGATTCCATTTATTATTCACTAGATACAGAGAACCACTCATGCTCGAATACCAGGGAATCACATATGGGGGTAAACAGTAAATGTACAGACCAAATGGAGAAGGCCATTTCTCCTGCATTATAACTTGGCATCAACGTGAATTGCAACGAATGGATCTTCAGCATCGTTACTAATCTGGAAATTAGCCATTCCATCACCAGAAACATACACCTGTTTTCCAGAACATTTGTTGCCCTCCTTTTGTCCAGAAATAACATCACAGTAGGTACCAGCAGGTAGTCCAGTTTGCAAATTGGTATTCATATTCCTATGTGAAAATAAATGAACGCTATTTATCCATTGTTTTCAAAAAAGATATTTCAAATTGGATATAGGGTTTTGGAACCTGATGCTACTCCCTTGCTTTGAAGGGCAAAGCGTGAGCTTACTGATCCTACACCTGCTTCGCTCCCTACGCTCCCATTTTTACTCTCTAGACCTGGCAGGCAAGTGCATGACTCCAGCTCAGGCTGCAGTGACCACTCTCATCAGGAGAAGAGGACATTCCCCTTCCCATCACTATTCCTGATGAGGGATGTTGTGCTTCTCTCTGGGTACACGGTCTCTCCCACTGACTTACCAGTCATCATTATTGAAAACGATGAAGCCTTTATTACCACGGCCAAAAGCTACTTGATTGCTGCCATTGTCCCACCAGTTGGAGAAAGGCTGACCGTCCACCACGTTACGGAAGATAACCATGTTCCTGAAAATGCAAGGAACGGCTGTCACCGGGGCTGCGAGAGCTCTACAGCCACGAGGAACATGAAGCAAGAGCAACTGCTTTCACTTATTTTTTCTCCAGTGTCCTACTTTATTTGACGCCAGCGATGTTCACAAACCCAGTTGTTGCCACATGTGGTGTCTGCATTGATCGTAACGGGTTTTGTCGATCCATCCGAGTTACTTGGTGGTCCAACCCAGTCATTGACGTCCTGTAATTAAAAAGACAAGTTTAAACCTTCTTACGGAAAATGCAGAGAGCCTATCTGTAGAGAAAAGCTAGGCGGAGCATCGCATTTCCACTGGCTACATCCAACACAGCACAGAGAAATCACTTAACAAATTTAAATGCACTGGGCTGCTTCTCTGGCCCTGTTCTGATCCTTAGTCACTCATCGTCAGCATCACAAGCTTACCCGTCCATTTACAAAATATCTTGGCCAGCGAAAACTCGACATCACACGTGTGAACCCGTACGGATGAGCAAGCATGAAGCCAACTGCCATTTTGTAAGGCCTGTTCGTTAGACAAAAAAAGTCAGGAGACGTGGAAAGAGAAACCGTGCCAGGAACCGAGAGGCAAACCAGCAAAAGGAAGAAGCGTCACCCAGACAAGAGCAATCCCTTACCTGGGGTCCCAGAAGGTTAGAATGGAAGCTCCACCGGCCCCGTGCCCCCGCTGGTTGTCGTGATTATCCACAAAGACCAGGGCTCTGTCGGAAGGCACAAAGCCCCAGCCTTCTCCCCAGTTCCTAGCCAAAAAACACAAAGACTTGAAGCTACTCTGTCAACTGGCGCATCCAGCCTACCCCGGAGAAGCCGCAGCAGCTTCATCCTTACTTTAAGTAGGCCATCTTTTCTCCGTTCCACTTGCGGATCACTGTCCCCAGCTTTGCACCGTATTTGAATTCTGTCACTCGGCCATTTCCAAAGTAGTCACTGCCTTTGATCGGCTCTCCACCCAAGTCAATTACCTGGTACACAAAGGAGAAACTGTGCATCTGTTCTCATCTCACAGAGACAAAAAATGCAGTGTACAGTCCTCAACATTAGTTCTTGCTTTACACTGAGAGAAAAAAATATTAAAGTATGTTTATTTCTGCTGTGTAGATCAACCCAGAGTCAGTGTAATACATAAGGGTTACATGTAAAAACATGATTGAAGGAAAAAAGGGTAAAGTTGAATGACAATCTGTTGCAGAGGCATTTTTAAAAAGCAAAACTACTCTTGTCTGCAGGCCTGCTCCGAAGAAATGGCTAGCTCTTCCTGGTTTAAAGCTGAATGAAGATGTATTATTGCCATTCCTCTGAAGGAGGAAGGTAAAAGAGATACCAAAGACAAAGACAAATATAAAGGAAAAAACATGGAGCTTACCTCCTGGTAAATGAAAGGTTTAGTTCCTGCAGAAAACCATTTAGTATTTAGATCTTTCAGCTTCTCTAGAAATGCTTTTATGTCCCCAGGCCACATATGCTTGGCAGCATCAATCCGGAAGCCTGCTACGCCAATATCAATGAGGTAGTTCATGTACTCAGCAACTTTTGAGCGCACATAGTCCTTCTCCAGGGCCAGATCAAGAAGGCTAACCAAGCGGCAGTCCCGGACCTGTTTAATAAAAAAAAAAAAAAAAAAAGTTTTGAGGTGCCATGCCACTCTGTCAGCTTGTAAAACCTTTCAATGAAATGTTCCCACGTTTAGAGCCATAAAAAGTCAATCCTGTTTGGATATCTAACTTGCACAGAAGAGAATTATGCCAAGGTCTGCACCAAGACATAGGCAAATTTACTATAGCGCTCAATACTCAAGTTAGGACAGTTGGTGAAGGATATCACCTCCCTGCGTAGATGTCATCACAACTGAGGATGATAAACGGCGCAGTGTATTGTCGCAAAGCGGCTGCAGGAAGAGCAGTAACCTTGAGAAGGAACTGCTGCACATTCTATCTACAAAAAAGGAGTCAGTCGCTCACCCAGGGCACCACCTTGCACTGCTGTCAGTTTTCCAAGGGGGCTCCTTAACAAGGTCAGCTGAGTTTACAAGGTATAAGAAAGAGCTCACTGGCTGAGCTGAGTACACCGGGCTCAGCTCAGGAGCAAAATCCTGCACACGCCCACGTGAAACATGTGGGGAGGGTTCTTGCTTTCTCAGTACTTAGAATACTTTGCACCACAAGTACCTTTCCTGTACCTCTGTTCACTACTTCATTCACTTAGGTGACTAAGCACAGGTTTGGTGAGAAACTACTCCATTTGTTTGGCCTTACTGTAATGCTTACACAACAGGTTAGGAAAAAAAAAAGGAAAAAAGATTTCAGACTTTTACCAGAGAAAGTTACCTGATACATATCACCATAATTTTCAATTTCTCCACTTCCAGTTCGACATTTGCCGTCATTGAAATCCCAGCCAGAGTATGGCACAGCTGGAAAATCTCTGTTCCCAGCATTAAAATAGCTTCCACAGGTAGAATGGGTGCCTGAGCCACCCGCAGCCCCACACATGTGGTTGACAACAGCATCCACATAAATACGAACCTGGAAAAGCAGTAAGCGCACTTCAGTATGTTTTGTAATGATGGTGAAGTGATAGCCAGAGCTTTACCACACCCCTGTTAATTCAATCTTTTTTCCCCCTTCAGTTTATTCTCAGTTTATGCCTCCTTTGAGGACAGTACAGTAACTTCCCTCAGCTGAAACAGCACCGCTTGCCGCATCAGATACAGATTTTTTCAGGGCACTTACTCCGACGTTGTTGCACCTGGTCACCATGTCTCTGAATTCATTTTCATTTCCTGATCGAGTGCAGAGCTTGTAGCTGATGGGCTGGTATCTTTCCCACCAGGGTCTGTCCGGGTTAGTAATGACAATATTTTCATTTGGAGGTGAAACCTGCAGATGAAATTATCTACTTTGGTAAGAAATCGACTGGGTTTATTTCCATGTTTTAAGGGCACAATCTGTGCTCAGCACCTCTGCCCTCAGAGACAGGCTAGCGCCCAACCCAGTCTCTCTCTCCCACAGCATAATCTCAGTCTGTGAGACGTCTCTCTTGCAGACTGGCAAGAAAGAAGTTTTCTTTTGTTCCTGTGGGCTGCCCAGGTCCAGCATGGGTCTGCTTTCAAGGACATGCGCATGGGAGGGCTGAAGCCACGGGAATTAGTTTTACCTGGAATAGTGGCATCCTTAGGAAAGGCAAAACCCAATGCTTATGCACTTCCCTCAGAACAAGGTAAAGAGGAAAGCTTAGCTTTGCCGGGGAAGTGTTTCAGAGGAAAGCGTGCCCCTTTGTAACTGAGCTGCTAGAGGTACAATATCGTTCATTGGCCCTGCAGGAGCTAGGGTTGTGTCTAACAGCAGTTACTACTTCCATCCCCCCCTTTCCAACACCAAGCTGCCTTGGAGCTCGCTGTCTCTGATTCAAGCATTTTGATTTAAATGAATGCTACAATACCATTTTCCTACCTACTGATAGGAAATAACTTACCTGAACTCCTCCAAATCCATTAGGAGCTAAATAGCGTTCACACTCAAGAGCAATATCTGCCCAGCGCCATTCAAAGAGATGTACAATAGACGTCCTCCCAGGGAGAGTATTCGGGCTGTACTGTGCCCAGCAAAACCCTACCGCTGCGAGTAGGAGGAGGACTTGCATGATGCCTTCAGTATAAGCCTCCGGTCTCTCCGCTGGCAATTTATACTCCTGCAAGACGACAAAGTTCGTATTGCAGCTGGAAAAATTCACAGAAATCAATGCTATCAGTTATTATTTGGCTAGCTAGCTCAATATCATTTTTCTGTTTTGTTTTTTCCTGGATTGCCCAAAGACCAAAAATAAAATACGTTTTCACAATGATTATACATTATCATAAACCAAGCAGTCCGTGAGCAGTGCAGCTAAGTTCAGAACTGTACTCTTTCCAATCATGTAAACAAAGATACTTTATCAAAAGTATTCCAAAACATAACACAAAGACCCTCAAAAGGGTCTCTGGAAGGTAAAAGGAAAGGGAGGTGATCAAAAGACAACTGGAAATCTAACAGCTCTAGGAGAATGAATGCATTTGCCAGCATTCAGAGGCATCTAGCTCTCAGGATGAGTCCGAGCTCAAACCAAGCTACCTGATCAGCCACTGTCAGTCAATAACAGATGTATTGCACAACACGTCATGGGTGTTCACCAGGTGCATCATACTGGTAACTAGAGACTGACCCCTTTTCTATGCCTGAATGTTTTCTAGTGTCATTGCCCAGTCCCTGCTAGGAACTGTCATCGGCTTTCTTCACACGGTCGTGAAGAGCAACTGCTGCTCTACCTGACTGAAAGCGATCAGAGCTGCATGTGTTCCATGCCCACAGAGACTGCATAAGGTTTCATCTCACTTTAAATGACCAGTCATTCATCTGAGTCAAGGAAGGAAACGCAAAATCAGATGTAAAGTGACACTGCAGATGAGTTTTAGCTGCCTGACATAAAATTGGATTTGAAAGCCAGAGCTGTTGCCCAAGTCCCTTCTGCCTTTTCCTACAGTTTCCTCCTTAAAAAAAAAAAAAAAAAAAAAAAAAAAAAGGAACCTTCTGACGACATAATTTCAGGTCTTCCTTTGGAACTGACATATAAGGTCAAGGTTTCAGCAACAAAGTTCCATGAATAAACTCAAGTCATGCCAATGGTAAAACAACACTCTGAGAGGATACGATGACAAGCAAATCCCTGACATTTGATGAATACCTGTGAGAAAAACAAAAAGTCCACATGTCCTGGTTTCAGCTGGGATAGAGTTAATTTTCTTCCTAATAGCTGGTGTAGTGCTGTGTTTTAGATTTAGCATCGGAATAATGTTGATAACACACTGATGTTTCAGTTGTTGCTAAGTAGCATTTACACTAGTCAAGGACTTTTTGCCTTCTCCTACCCTGCCAGCGAGACGCTGGGGGGGGGGGGGGGGGGGCACAGCTGAGACAGCTGACCCAAACAGGCCAAAGGGATATTCCATACCATATGACGTCATGCCCAGCATATAAACTGCAGGGAGTTGGCTGGGGGGCAGTGATTGCTGCTCAGGGACGGGCTGGGATCGGTCGGTGGGTGGTGAGCGATTGTATTGTGCATCACTTGCTTTGTATATTATCATTGTTATTATTATTACTATTTTATTTTTTTAACATTTAAATTATTAAACTTTCTTTATCTCAGTCCACAAGGTTTCTCACTTTTACCCTTCCGACACTCCCCCACGCCACCGCGGTGGGGGAGTGAGTGAGCAGCTGCGTGGGGCTGAGTTGCCGGCTGGGGTTAAACTACGACTGTCCTTTTTGGCGCCCAATGTGGGCATGAAGGGTTTGAGATAATAACAGATAAACCAGAGCCTATTAAGGAATTGATATCTGTTAACAGTTGTCAGTCACAATAGTGATTCATCTGGTCTCGATGTTGGTTTTTTTGATCTGCACCATGCTCTTTTTTTTGCTGTACATGTTAAAGATTGGTGGTGGGTTTTGCAGTTTGCTGTGCTCTGCCGTGATTAGCAATATTTTGCCTGGGAGGTTTGCTATTAAAACACTGGCCTTGAACTTTAGCTGGTATTTGGGTTTTGTACTGAAGCCGTTACTGTACTTTGGGTACCACCCCATGGAGACAATTAGCAATTATACCTCCTCCTCTGAGAGGCTTTTTATGGAGGAAATAGAGAACGGCACCTTCACTACCTCCTTCTATGATGTCTCCGCCTTCATTACAGTAACTTTTCAGTATCTTGAACATCCTCGGGTAGTTAAGATACATCTGTCGGTATTTCTTGGGAATATTGTTTCAGTTTTGTCTAAGGTTAATCAGCAATTTAAGAATATCATCCAGAGATCTGCCCTAAGGCTGGATAGTTATGAGTGGCAGGGTATGTGGGATAGTATTGGCAAGTACCTAGGGCAGTGGGCACCTCCAGTGCTTTGGGACTTCACCCCTGAACAGGTACAGAATCCTGAAAAACTGGTAAAGTGTTTGCGAAAAGTATGCTGTCACCCTGGCAACTCCAGAGAGAGAGACATAAATCACTGCAACGTGCTGGGGCCTGGCCCATGCCTACTGAGCCTTGTTCAACAGTATTCAGTAGCCCCAAGGGGAAGAGAAGGCTTCTGGATCTGACAACAAAACATCAGGCACTGCAGCCCCAGCAACTGGCACTGCAGCTGAACCAGAGAACCAACCCGTGCCAGTATCAGTCACCCCTATACACAAGAAAAAAATACACAAGAAAAATCAGCTCATTGAGTAAGGGATGAAGATGAACCAGGACCATCATGAGAACAGGAGGAGGAAGAGGCAGAACCCGTAAATGAGATGAAAACCACCCGATCCCCATCCCTGAGCGACCTCTGAAATATGTGAAAAGATTTCAGCCATTGTCCAGGTGAGCACATTGTCACCTGGCTGCTCCGATGCTAGGATAACAGGGCCGGTAGCCTGGAATTAGAGGGTAAGGAAGCCAAGGAGCTGGGATGCCTTTCTAGGGACGGGGGCATTGACAAAGCGATTGGAAAAGGGACACAAGGCCTCAGCCTCTGGAGGCGACTCCTGTCTGGCATAAAGGAAAGGTAGCCCTTCAAGGAAGATGTTATATATCGCCCTGGAAAATGAACCACCATGGAGAAAGGTATCCAGTACCTGAGGGACTTAGCCGTGCTGGAGGTGATTTATGATGACCTGAACAACAAGCAGTTATCCAAAGATCCAGATGAAGTCAGGTGCACATGACCCATGTGGCAGAAGTTTGTACGGAGCGCACCGTCGTCGCAAGCAAACTCATTGGCAGTGCTGGCCTGGAAAGATGGAGAGGAACCAATGGTGGATGAACTGGCTGGCCAACTCCAGCAATACGGAGAAAGCTTCTCTTCCTCCCTACGGGCCTGTGGCTCAGCTGTGGAGAAACTGTCCGAAACGCTGTCCCGGGAGTTCCAGCAACTCAAAGAAGATATGACCTACTCCCCATCTGTATGGACCAGTATCTCAGCCATTAGAAGTCAGCATCCCTCTGCTCAAGATAGAGTATACAGTGGATACACAGCACGAGTCACCCTATGGTTTTACCTGCGTGACTGCAGAGAGGACATGAGGAAGTGGGATGGAAAATCTGCCTCGACCCTAGAGGCATGGGTACGTGAGTTGCAAGGAAAAACAATCATAAAAGGGGGTTCTTCCAGGCAAATTGCTGCTCCAGTCTCCAGTGGGCAGTTCCCCAGACAGAGCAGAAGGGCTGATTTTATTCCTGATCTTAATGAAGAGACTTCTGATTCCTATTTACAGGAAGTGAGTAAGAAATACTATGACCAGGACTAGAGGGGCCCTGCCCCCAGCCAGGTGGAGGAAAGGGACAGCCAGCTTTACTGGACTGTGTGGATCCGATGGCCTGGCACATCTGACCCACAGGAGTATAAGGCTCTAGTGGACACCGGTGCACAGTGCACCCTAATGCCATCAAGCTATACAGGGGCCTGCCCTGAAGGACTGTTATGACAGGTGGAGCCCAAAGTCACAGACTTACTGAACTCAACAGATGTTTTAGAGGGATGGCCCATAGACTTAGGGAACAATATCTGTGTGCATATATCAAAAGACAGGAAAGGTGGTGGTGATTCCTTAGGATGTATTGGAAAGTGTGGGACCTGGGCATGACATAGATGGTATAGAATAAAGGGTGGATCTTGTCCTGGTTTCAGCTGGGATAGAGTTAATTTTCCTCCTAGCAGCTGGTGTAGTGCTGTGTGTTGGATTTAGGATGAGAATAACGTTGATAACACACTGATGTTTTAGTTGTTGCTGAGCAGTGCTTACACTAGTCAAGAACCTTTCGGCTCCCCATGCTCTGCTGGGTGCACAGGAAGCTGGGAGGGGGGCACAGCCGGGACAGCTGACCCAAACTGGCCAAAGGGATACTCCATATCATATGGCATCATGCTCCATATATAAACGGGGGGGAGTTGGCCAGGCAGCAGCAACTGCTGCTTAGGGATGGGCTGGGCATGGGTCGGTGGGTGGTGAGCAAGTGCATCGTGCATCACTTGCTTTGTATAGTCTTCTTCTTCTTTATTAGTATTATTATTTTACTTTATTTTATTTCAATTATTAAACTGTCTTTATCTCAACCCATGAGTTTTCTCCCTTTTACCCTTCCAACACTCTCCCCCACCCCACCAGCAGGGAATGAGCAAGCGGCTGTGTGGGGTTTAGCTGCTGGCTGGAGTTAAACCACACCACCACAAAGTGGCACATCCACTCCAAGAGAAAAGAAACCTCAGTGCACTTTGAACCTGAACTGCCTCTAGTACCTTCCTTCTGAAACTAGCCATGCCATTGAATATGTCACATGCATCCTTCTCTTTTCCCAGAATTTGCCTTCAAGGACGAAACACAGAAGCAGGTCCCATTTGCCACCTGTTCATTTCATATCACAGACCTTATCAAAGGTCTCTTTTTCCACTACAACAAGGAAATAGTAAATTACTGTGAATGACCTTGCCTACTTGCTAACAGCAAGGAACCAGGGAGATGATTGCACCTTGTGATTACCAATTCAGTGAGCACAGACTCTCCTGCATTCCTCAATATTACCAAGAGCAACCACATGTGTCTGAGGTTTATTTTTACATCACCACTCCCTGTGGGGTTCCATTGATGGGATGGCATGTCACTGCATACCATTCCGCTTCCAATGACATGAGTTTTCCACTGAAATACACTGCTGTCAGCCAAGGAGAGTAAGAGCCCATCCTTGATAGCCCGGTGCAACGGCTGGCCAAGCCCCTGGCCAGGAGACTGGGAGCGCTCACACAACAGGTTGTTCAAGCTGAAGAACAGCCTGACAGGCTGCACAGCCCAAGCTGGACAGGCTGCAGTACTTCAGCATGCTGAGGAAATGCATGAGGGCGGGAGAGAAGGTGGCCATCCAGCAGTGAGGATTTATGAGTCTTTCTGAAGCATAACCCCAGGTAGAAAGTATTCAATGTGCAGTTTCAAACGTAGCATCTCTTTTGGTACAGTAAAAACCTCAGGTGCCTAACACATTGCCTCTGAGTTTCAGGGGAGTTGAAGCTTTGGGCAGATGAGACATTGGAGGCGTTTGGCTTTGTTTTGAAATCCCGTGTTTTAATCCATTTGATCCCCCAGTATCATTGGAAACCTGGTTGTGAAGAACTGGAGGATGTGGCTTCTAGACATTGAAGCAAGACCCTTTTATTGCAAGCTCTTACACTGCAAGCCTAAAAAAGCAGGCCTGCTCTTATATGTCCCTATGCACAGCTCTGTCAATCAAATACACAATCGATACCATGCTGCAACAGCAGCATTTCCCAATACACCACTGCAGTGTCAATGGGTACGCAAGACCTACCAACACATGACTGACCAAAGGAAGAAGGCTCAGAGGAGACAGGCAAGAGTGACTTGCCCATGAAGCCCAAGGAATAATGCAGGCTGTAACGGTCCACAGGTGTTGCAAAGAATGCTGACTTTATCTCAACACAAAGAGGGCTGGAGGGTGGCCTTTATGTTAAATAAACAGCTACGGCAGTTGAGTGCATCAGCTGGTCATGTAACTGTTTATCCCTGAGTTAATTAAAAGAGTGTGAATGTCCCCTGGTTTAGCCAGACCAGCATGGGGAGGAGCGTACCCATGGCTCAGCACAACAGAGATTATAAAAACTAAACAACTAACAAAAGATTTTCAAAGATAGCAATGGGTTTTAGCTGGTTTCAACCCACATATTCCTTTCCAGTGACTGGGGTCACCCAGCATCCTGATGGTGTGTGTATTACAGACACCAGCAATGGAGACCACGTCAACACTGTGAGTGAACTGTATATTGCAATTGTTATATTTTGCTAAGTGTAACTTAGATTTGTATTGTGATTTCAGTATATTTTGTATCACTCTGCTAAGCCAGAAAAAGTATCCAGCATCAATCGTCTTCAAATAAGTAAATTTGATATTAAATATTACACCCTCCACACGTGGACTATCTAAAAGAAGCTGGTGACAGAGTACTGGACTCTGACAGAGCAATCTCAATGCAATCATCCGCCTCACTGCTATTTAGCCTGACCAAATGAATAATCAATATTGTTGTGCTCTGTCGTAACAATGGCTTGAAGGGTATGAAAAGGCAGTTAAGTGTGCTTGCGTATTAAACGCAGCATTCAACCACTCCCAGACAGGTTATTAAAAACAATGTAAAAGACTAAGGAGATGGTGGTCTTAAATATGCTCAGTTTGAGATATTAGACTTATCTTTAAAAAAAAAAAGAACACGTCTACATTTATTGCTTCTCACCAGAAAGATAAGTACCGTCACACGCTCCAAAGTTGAGATTGGCTTCCTCTCAGGAAAGAAACAGTTCTCAGATTTCAGTGGTATCTCCCATAGCAAGCCCACTGCAAACCCCAGGAAGAGTGGCAAACAGTGGTTTCAGAGAAGCAGAGAAAGAGCCAGTACAAGGAAAGATTAAGCTGTCATAGCTGTAGGACCTAAAAAAATCATGCCAGTTTCCACAGCAAAGATGTATTCATCACCTTGCTTGTAAATATTCAGCTGCCAGGATACTACCACTATCATGCCCTACCTGAGATGTCATGCTTTTAAACCAGCCTTCCTGAAAAATGACTTCAGGGATGTTCTAGCACAACACGGACGTGAACGCGGCCCTTTGCCACCCGAGTTTGCACAAAAAAAGTGGAGCGAGGCTGTTCCAAAGGGGCAGGAGCACTCCCTGACCTGACCCTGGGGGCAAACAACAGCTTTGCAGTCGCTGTTAACGTCCTGCCACAGGGCGCTCCCAACCTTGGCCAGCAGGCCCCTTGTCCTCAGCAAGGCAGTGCTGGCCACAGCAAGCATGGGAGACAGGCGGTCGGTCCAGCCCCTGGGCCAGGGACACCGCCGGGCCCCTTCCTCCCACCCCGTGGCTGCCTTGACAGACGCTCCGAGCCCGCGAGCACACCCAGAGCCAAGAGCCGCCCCCAACACCCGTGCGCTGCTTCTCTCCCCCGCCACAAAGGGGAAACAGCCCTTAAAACTACACCTGGACCTCACAAATACTGAACCCAGGCCTCCCTCCTCTACTTGCCCCTCCAGAATGGGTCGCAATGGGTACTTTTGGCCAAGCAGACATTCTGATCTAACGCAAGGGCTGCACTCTCACATTTACCTCGGCATTTTCTCACGACTGGCAGTGAAACTGGGAAAGCCACCAAGTCTGCGCTCCATCTGTGGAATTCTCCAGGATAGCACAGAATAAGCAAGCCCAGCGCACCACAGACACAAGAATATGCTCTGCTTCAGCCACTCGCACGAGGTCTAAGCGATGCTTGAATACACCGCTCCCTTCCCGGACACCTTTGGAACAGCCACAGGGAACACTAGTTTGCAGCAAGCCATTGGGGCTAACGATGGACGAGCTGTGGGTTTGACGCGTGCAGGCACAAGCTGGCTGGCAACCAGGCAACCCGCTGGCTTGACTGATGGCATAGGCTGGAATAACTGCCTGGCACGGCCCAGATTCCTCGGATGACCCAGCCCCTGGGTTTCGTTTGTCTCAAGAAACGGATAAGCTGCCTGTGTGCGTAGGCACCACTCAGAGCTGACCTCCCACAACGTGGCTGCTCTGGGATACAGACGTGTCTGTGTGTATCGGCCTTGGAAATACTGCATTTTACCTTACCCAGGCGTCAGTTTGGGGCTTGTTATTTATTTTATTTTCCTCTGTGTTTCTGTGACGTGGGAAATGGAGTGCTGCATTGCCTTAGAACCCACCACTGCGTTGCCACTAGTTATGACGGGATAAAGTTACGATCTACTTCATTAAGGGAAAAAAGCATTACTCTTCAATTTGATTCCATTTATTATTCACTAGATACAGAGAACCACTCATGCTCGAATACCAGGGAATCACATATGGGGGAAACAATAAATGTACAGACCAATGGTAGAAACACATTTTCAACTGAGTTATAACTTGGCATCAACTTGAATTGCGCCATGTTTCAGCCCAAAGGTGGCTTCTCTTGATTTCTGAACATGCTGTTAATTCCCAGCCCAGCTTCCCCATAAAGACAACTACATTTCCACTTGTGCACAGAGCAGCACAATTTATAATTAAGTCATTTCAATTTTCTCCTTTCATTTTTTTTTGTACTTTAACTGAAGAAAGCACAATTACAAAGGTAAACAGATGCATACTGCCTCTTCCAGATCTGCACTAGCACCACTAGCTCCCGTCTCTGTCGAGCAGCTGCTTGGTATTTCGTTAATATAAGCTAATACATTTTGCTTTACCATGGTTCATTCGGTGCTGGAGAGGCAAGAGAATCAAACCGCCTTGTACGCTATTAGCAAAAATACGGAACAGAAGAAACAACACGTGCATAACAGTTCTAGTTACAATTTAGCATCAACATGAATTGCAATGAATGGGTCTTCATCCTCATTACTAATTGGAAAATTAGCCATGCCATCAGCAGCAACACAAACTTCAACTGCGGTACAGTGGTCACCTTCCTTTTGCCCAGAAATGACATCGCAGTAAGTGCCAGCAGGCAGACCAGTCTGTAGCGTTACATTCAAAGACCTTTGGAAAATATTGAAATGCAATAAGGATCATTTGGACTCTCAAATGTTTTGCAACTCATGTTAGAGACCTTCTCAGATGTTAGGTAAGTCTGCAGTTGTTATTCTGCAGCACTTCTCCGGGCACTCCAGAATCTGTTCTTCCACAAAATGACAATATTCTAGGACTATTGAGTGAGGAGCCTGGAAAACCACCAAAGGTTCATGCTGTGCTCAGGCACTGAGAGGCTAGTCAATGTGAACTAGTTAAAGTAATCTTTCATGTGAGCTCTTTTACATTACAGGCACTTAAAGGAATTTGGTTCTCGTCACATAGAATTACACTCCCTTACAGTGAAGAAAAAGAATTACATAAACAAATTAATTAATATAGTAGTATTTAAGTATTTACCAGCAGTGTCAGGAAGCTTGGGTGTTCTCACTCTCCAGGAACTTTAAGACTTGAACTCCAAAACTTCAAATTGCGCTGTAGTGCAATTTTCATTTTCCCCTACCAAACCCCAGTTAGCTTCTTCTGACTATCCCATTACAAGTTCTCAAAAATGTCTCTTAGCAACCTGGTTTTTAAGGAGCTTAAAGGTACTTGAAAATGCCAGATTCAAGGCAGATATTGTAATTCCTGACATCATGGTACCCTAGAAGAACATACCAAAATAGCCTAAAAAACTGTCAGCCCTAATGAAATGCCTCTAAAGTCTTTGCAGGATGTCCAAAAGGAACTGTTGTGATTGACAGCACAGTACGCTGGAAGAAAAAGTTCACTGAGAACTCAACCACTACATCCTTCAAATTGCTCATCACCCCAGCCTACTTCTAATTATTATAGATCTGACACACTCCAGGTCTCTTAATAATCTCTCTTGCATACAAGACTACAGCACAGTTTTTAAAACTGCCACTTTTGGACCATATCCTCAAGTCACCAAGTTCCCTCATTTCTATAAGATCAGATGTTGCTGGCTGGCCATGCTCTTCAGTGACAGAGCCAACTCCAGGAACCGGAAAATACAAGAGCACAGTACAAAGCCTAACCTTGGACAGGGAGGCGTGCTCCTGATAGAGTGGAGAACGCCAAGTTTAAACCAAAAACAGCCAAGACAGAGGAAGAATCTGTTAGCTCTGTTTGAGCTTGCAATACCTTAAAAACTTTCTCTGCTAGCTAGAAGAATTACACTTTATTCCCCTCTTACTTACCAGTCATCATTATTGAAAACGATGAAGCCTTTATTACCACGGCCAAAAGCTACTTGATTGCTGCCGTTGTCCCACCAGTTGGAGAAAGGCTGACCGTCCACCACGTTACGGAAGATAACCATGTTCCTGAAAATGCAAGGAACGGCTGTCACCGGGGCTGCGAGAGCTCTACAGCCACGAGGAACATGAAGCAAGAGCAACTGCTTTCACTTATTTTTTCTCCAGTGTCCTACTTTATTTGACGCCAGCGATGTTCACAAACCCAGTTGTTGCCACATGTGGTGTCTGCATTGATCGTAACGGGCTTTGTCGATCCATCCGAGTTACTTGGTGGTCCAACCCAGTCATTGACGTCCTGTAATTAAAAAGACAAGTTTAAACCTTCTTACGGAAAATGCAGAGAGCCTATCTGTAGAGAAAAGCTAGGCGGAGCATCGCATTTCCACTGGCTACATCCAACACAGCACAGAGAAATCACTTAACAAATTTAAATGCACTGGGCTGCTTCTCTGGCCCTGTTCTGATCCTTAGTCACTCATCGTCAGCATCACAAGCTTACCCGTCCATTTACAAAATATCTTGGCCAGCGAAAACTCGACATCACACGTGTGAACCCGTACGGATGAGCAAGCATGAAGCCAACTGCCATTTTGTAAGGCCTGTTCGTTAGACAAAAAAAGTCAGGAGACGTGGAAAGAGAAACTGTGCCAGGAACCGAGAGGCAAACCAGCAAAAGGAAGAAGCGTCACCTAGACAAGAGCAATCCCTTACCTGGGGTCCCAGAAGGTTAGAATGGAAGCTCCACCGGCCCCGTGCCCCCGCTGGTTGTCGTGATTATCCACAAAGACCAGGGCTCTGTCGGAAGGCACAAAGCCCCAGCCTTCTCCCCAGTTCCTAGCCAAAAAACACAAAGACTTGAAGCTACTCTGTCAACTGGTGCATCCAGCCTACCCCGGAGAAGCCGCAGCAGCTTCATCCTTACTTTAAGTAGGCCATCTTTTCTCCGTTCCACTTGCGGATCACTGTCCCCAGCTTTGCACCATATTTGAATTCTGTCACTCGGCCATTTCCAAAGTAGTCACTGCCTTTGATCGGCTCTCCACCCAAGTCAATTACCTGGTACAGGAAAGATAGAGCATTCCTTTCTACTTAAAAAAACAAACAAGTAAAAGGCATTGCCCTAGACATTGTTTTAAGAAGAGGCATTACTGGAACTAAGTATATTATTTGGCTTACTTGCAAAATTGTATTTAAAGCTATATTCTTCATTTTATCTCAGCCTAGTGTGAACTTGTTTTCTGTCTCCATCCTAAACCTCCTTACTCTGATTGATCACTGCCGCATAATTATGACTTGGGCCGTACCAACTTTATACTTAGTCTAGCCACCAATGCCTCTGCTTCCAGCACATGGGCAACCTCATTTCAACATGTAGCTAAAGAATGTTTCACCGTTTGCTCTAGACCTTTCAGGCAACATACTGATTTAATAAATGTGTCTAGCAACTTTAGCTTCTGCTGACTGAAGCCAACAATTACCTACTTCTTAGGTCTTGTAAGGATTTGTTATTCAAACATAAAACACAAATTTGGAATGCCAAGTAACACTGGTTATGCCATCGGAAAACAAAGTCTCAGACCATAATCACCATGTGTGTCTTCTGTTGCAATTCATCATCCAGAATTTAAGATTGAGAGAGTGAAATCTCTTTTTTAAACCAACAGAATTTTTACACTAACTTCGATGCAGTAAATTTCCTCTCAAGTGAAATTTCCAGGTTACCTAGTTCCAGAAGGTCCAAAAGAACTGGGGCATTTTGCATATCAATGACGATTTGTTGGCAGATTAGATATTGTAAATTATGGTTATTAAATCTCAGTGATGATTTCTATAGATCTTGAGTCTGAAAGCTGCTTGGGCCCAACTCAAGCAAAGCATCGCCTGCAGCGTGGGGCCGAGTCTATACTGTGTCTGCAAGAAATATGTTTGTAAAGTTCAGTTAAAAAAAAAAAATAGATTACCTCCTGGTAAATGAAAGGTTTGGTTCCTGCAGAAAACCATTTAGTATTTAGATCTTTCAGCTTGTCTAAAATTGCCTTCACATCCCCAGGCCACATATGCTTGGCAGCATCAATCCGGAAGCCTGCTACGCCAATATCAATGAGGTAGTTCATGTACTCAGCAACTTTTGAGCGTACATAGTCCTTCTCCAGGGCCAGATCAAGAAGGCTAACCAAGCGGCAGTCCCGGACCTATAAAAAAATTCTGAAATGAAACATTTTTCACCTAATAAACTAAATGCGGTGTTCTACATACAATTTGAATTTTGTTATCTACATTTCAATGCCAAAATAAAACCTTCTCCAGCCATTGTTCACCATGCATATCTTTGCCTTGGACAGTTATCTTGGACGCTCATCTACACAGAAGGAGAATTAAGTAGTCTGCATTCACCCAGCTTATACAGCTGTAGGTGCTCAAGGACTACAACAGAGTCAAACCATTAAATCTATAAATCAGCTTTTTAATGCAAGTATAGGGCAAAAATATGATCAATTATTTTTATTCTAGTGTATTAAGGAAGAGATTCATTACTATTTCAAGTGCACTCATTTATTCTCTGATGTAGGAAAGATTTCTAGAAATTACATTTCTAAATCTTTTAAAAATCTTGAGTTATTATAGCCTTATGAAACATTAAACTCTTGTTTTCTATCCCCTTTTTGCCTTTGTTTCCTGTAAATACAAAATTATGGGCATCAATTTGCATCCAAAGAACACTTCAAGCATACACTGAATATACTGAATTGCTTTTTTAAATATCTCTTATGATGAGTTTTCCATGGCTACGCACTTCTGCCTGGAGAGAGCAAGGTACATCAGCCTGCATTGCAAACTGTATTAAAGACTTGGCTATAAAGATGCTCCTTTAGAACTGCTCAAGAATTCAGGGACATTTAAAGTCTCCCCTTCTTCTGCCATTTCTCCAAAACCCCTCTCCCCTCAACTTAGGTTCAGGAAAGATCAAATGCATTTAAAAGGCATAAGACATGATTCAAGAAAGATGGGTATTTAACTCTAAAACCACCACAGAATGCAACCTTCTTTTATAAAAGTCCTGACCGCATAATCTGATATAGAGGAACAGATAGACTCCTGGGAAGAAAAATCTCTAAATAGAAGGTTGATTCCCAAGATTTTAGCATTAGTGGTTTTCTTTACAAAATCCTAATCTCTCTCTTCCGAAATTGAGACCAAAGAAAATTTCCAAATTATAATAAAAGGCAAAAAATAACTCATTTTTTTAAACACAAAACCCCCACACAAGATAATCCCTAAACAGACTTTATGAGTTTTAAAACTGCCTTTATAAAGTATCTATGCACATTTGTTTAAACCTGAAATTGAGCCATTGGCTCAAGTACGGCTATCCCTTTAAGAAGTGCTGTTCCTGATAGCAACGCTAACCTCTTATCAATTTGGTTTTTCATGAGGGTTTTCATCTTGTTTTGTTTTTAAAAAATGCCTGACAGTAAAGGAGAGCAAAGAAACCACAGCCCAGGAACAGACATACATAGAATCATTAAGGTTGGAAAAGACGTATTTATCGTTCCAGGTTTACCTGAGATATATCATGATAATTCTCAATATCTCCACTTCTAGATTTACATTTACCATCATTAAAGTCCCAGCCAGAATATGGCACAGCTGGAAAATCTTCAGTCTTTGCATTGAAATAGCTTCCACACGTAGCATGGTCGCCAGCACCAGCGTTAGCTCCGCACATATGGTTGATTACTGCATCCGCATAAATATGTACCTAGAGAATAGAGAGTAGAAAGCTACTTCCCACGGCACCACTAATTACCGTTCTCTCTCTTACCTCCTGCCCTATCCTCCCATTTCTGCTTGCTTGCAATTATTTAAAATATTTCTCTTTTATTAACATATAGCAATGGTGATACAACATGCATCTCAACAGATGGGCAGAAAAATTCCCCATCTTCACTCCAGTGCTACCATGTCTTCCCTTCTAAATCACCGGTTGTCTATATCCTTGCACTGTTAACACCAGAAGGTTTTCAAAGCACTTACTCCAACGTTATTGCACCTGGTCACCATGTCTCTAAATTCAGTTTCATTTCCAGATCGTGTGCACAGCTTGTAGCTGATGGGCTGGTATCTTTCCCACCATGGTTGCCAGGGGTCAGTAACGATCACATTTTCATTTGGAGGTGAAATCTGTGAATAAGATGGTGTCTCTTGGTAACAGGATAATAGTTTATTTGTTTACCCAGTATTGTTAGAGAAAGAACGTAAAAATAGAAGATCAGGTCCCTTTAATGGAGGACGCTTACAATACCTAACCCACACAGACCCTCAGTACCCTCTGCTTACATTGAAGTGGGCTGGAAATAAAAGACTTGGGCCTGGACCTTCAGCAGGTAGAAACATATTAAAAAAATGATGTCCATGGATATCGCATCCTAGTTATCTTCGTGAATGAAGGCCTCAGAGATCAAAAGAAGGGTGTGAAACCTGAAGCGCTAGGTCAGTAGAGATAGCCCAGAATCAGGAAGGAACTGACTGCAGAGCAACTGACGTAATATCCCGCCCTTAAAATTGATCCTACTGCCCATTTTTGCAATGCTCTCTTGACGTGAGACTGGTCACAATTTCCAGATAAGCTATACCTCTTCCTTTTATAGACTCCAGGATACTTTTCAGGCAACAAGCTTTTGCTGCTGCCTCCAAGCCTCTGGGCATAACCCCCTGATCCCACCGTTCCTCACGCAGATCCCCAGGCTGCAGCCCGCTTGGCTGCCACTGACCGCCTGCACCGCCAGAGCACGACGGTGCTGGCTGTCCCTTAGCTTTGTAACCAGCTCAGCAAGGCTGCAGCCGAAAAAACTTTCTGAGACCCTGTCAGAGCACGGGTTAAAAAGACATCCAAGCACACACCAGTTTAAAATCAATCAGGTCTGCATGCCTGGAAAGAGGGTTGCAAAGAAGAGATGCGTTATTCGAAGATTATGGGAAAATTCTCACTCAGGCCAACTTGCAAGCTCCTGGGCTACAAGAGACAGGCAGACTTCTCTCACCAATTTTCCCTGAGCAATCTGACAAATAAACGGAAATGGTTTAATAGGTGACAGCTCCCCACCGTACTACCCTACCCATCTGACAGCGCTGCTTCCACAGCAACACGTGTCTGCTGCTCCGACGGAGCAAAGTCGCATCGACACACCTCCACTAGAACCGGTTGGCAGTTCACTTCTGCCTGCTCACCCCAGGGTCCTGCAAAGAAGGGTCTCTTAAACTTGCCAGTTTAGGTGAACACAATTAGCAGCCTTTTATATTTATTTATTTATTTAAAACCTTCAGCACTTTGGTATTCTCTTTGGGAGCCCTTTTCTTCAGTCATAGTTTCATTTTACATTTATCTAGCTCTTAAGAGCTTCCATTAATTTAAATAATATCAAGCAGACAAATGTAGGTTACTCTTTACAGCAATAAAAAAAAGATTTAGCCAGTGATATGCAATTCTGATTCATCTAAATGTAATAGTACAGAGCACAAAACATGCACTTTGGAGCCACGGAATAAATTCACGCTTACATGATGATCGCTGAGGATTATATTTGTCAGCATTTATTACTTCCATTACCAATTTCTATTTTTCTTTCTCAGTACCTGTCCTTTGGTGAATTGAACATTTTCTCTGAAAAACAAATTATCATCTACGTAGCAATTTTACTATCTACTGATAGGAACAGACATACCTGAACTCCTCCAAATCCATTAGGAGCTAAATAGCGTTCACACTCAAGAGCAATATCCGCCCAGCGCCATTCAAAGAGATGTACAATAGACGTCCTCCCAGGGAGAGTATTCGGGTTGTACTGTGCCCAGCAAACCCCTGCGATTAACAGAAGAAAACAGATACCCATCCCGTGCTCTGCGATCAGTTGCATTCTTCTTACTGCCTATTTATGTTCCTGCAAGAGGGTAAAGTACACATTACAAAATACACATTTAAAAGTAAATGACCATCTCTGGCATCATATTTATTTAACTTTACTTGATTGTAATTTTGTTTGAGAATTGGATACTATCTAAGCTGTATCAACCCCCCATACTAACAGCAACTTTGTTTTTCTGAAGTTAAAATTCAGACATTGCCTAATACAGGCTGTCTCTAGCGTGCAAAAGTCGTATTTTTATTAGTATAAAGCCAAAACCGACCCCATAAGGCAAAGGAGTACTTATATAGACTGGAACAGGCATTTCGTTTCTCATTTCAATGTAACACTTCACATCCCTATTTATCCTTGAGAGGCATCTTTTTTCAGTCTGTGTAACTAAGACTTGTGTATATTTAGACAAGGCCTTGGAGAAGCAGCACGCTTCTTATCGCGAGTTGCCACGAAACCCCAGGAGTTCTGGAGGTCTAACATACGCGCGTCATTCGTGCTACGCACGGCCCCTATCATTCAAACAGCCGCCCTGATCTTGGAAGATGTCTCAGATACAGAAGTGACTCAAAACCAGAAACGCTAACTATTTAATCTCTGTACACCTGCACAATCTGTGTGGAGCTACTCTTCTCCCAGAGAACATAGCACAACGGCACGCAGAGGTTAGAAGTGCTGCGAAGCTCCATAACCAAGAAGGCTCCTTGTCAGCGCCCCGGTACCAAGCTCTGCAAAGGCACTGAAGGCGCTTTCCAAAGAAGGCCAACCAGCTGCATTACTTCTGATAAGCTAGGCTAGGAACGATACTCCCCAGTCCATATTGTATTTGTATTTACTAGCATATGAACACAGATGACAAGCCTATTAAAATCACCTCTCCCTTTTTTTCATCTAAAAAGAGAATTTATAACAAACCAGAAATCAAACAACTTGCAAGGTTTACATTACATTATTTAGGATCTCATTTTTGCACTCTTCATGTTTAAAAGTTGATTTAGAGAGCCTGAGGTACAAAGAATTCCTACGAGGAGATCTGTTGCAAACAAAAGGCTGAACTATTACTTCCCTCAAACAACAAAACACAGAATCTTGTTACTTTAAGTATCTATTCTTTGTAAAAAGCTGTTGTAACAGGAACACCACAGGGCAAAAAGGGAATAAGGAGATTCCTGGGTGCTGTCCTAGGGGACACCAACACTTCAGTGAAGGTTTAAACGTGAACACACGGGCCTTCGGGTTTGCTACACGAAAGAAACCTGCACCCTTTCCTAATGTGACACACATTTAGGAGTGCACCGCTGAAAACTCCAACCTGCTATGATACAGCTACTAAAAAGTTTTTATATAAAATCTGACACAATTTCTACAAAACAGCCCTCCCTCTCTCATTCTTATTTCAGGGAAAGGACGGTCCGTATCTCTCAGGCAGCGGAGCTGCACTCTTTGGAGCAAATTCAAGCACAAAATATGGCAGTTTATGAAGTGCAGAACCTGCCTTCCAGAGCCTGTCTCAGCTGGTACCAGCTGTCACCATACTTCACAGGCAGTCAGAGTTATTTAGAGTGAATCATTTGATAAATTTAGCTTGTTTTTCTGCCTGGGAACAAAGCAATTTTAATGAACTTATTTACTTGTAGCTCTTTGGTAGAGTATACAGATAAATTTCAGCTGTAAGCAGTTGTCCTGTGTGCTTCCACTTTTGTGAAAGAACACTTCTTTGCCCTGATAGGAAGAACATACATTAACAGAAAACGAGCTAAGAAAGTTCGATCTTCTCTGATGAGAGAAGCCATTTATCAGATTGGCAATTTTTACTTACAGCAGTAAGTACACAAAGCAGTAAATTACACAAAGCAGTAAGAACAATATATTCTGACCCAACCACCTCCGAGGCCTAGAGCTTGAAGGGAGGACTCAGTGTAGTTTTTCATTTCTTTGGAATAGGTTTGCGGCTGCTCTGGCTTCAGTACAAGCAATGACAAGAGAGTGGAGATGTTGAAATCCCCAGCGCGCTCTGAAGGCTCTAGCTTCAAAATGCTTTTGAAACTTGGAAAAAAGTAAGAGGCCTGTATTCCTCTGCAGAAGAAGAGAACACAATTGATTGCAGTTCAAAGAACGTGGAAGAGAATTGTTTCTGGAGAAGGCTACTGCTGTCTTGGACAACCCGAGAACTCAGGCTTGTCTTCTGCTGGGTTGAAGTCTGTGGTATGAAACTCAGCTGCTGTCTCCAACATACCAGCAACAATATTTAGATTTGAGAGAGGTTTGACACAAGCCTGCTGAAGCTTCAGATGTTAAAGGCTGTTACAAGAAAGTGAACTTCTCATCCCTCCCCGCAGAACTTGGCGCAGCAGCTGCGGGTTTCGTACAGGCGAACAACTCCGCTTTGGTGCCTCCTTCGGAGACGCAGCACTGCCCCTCACACAGCTCTGCTCAGGAGCAGCTCTACCGGCCACAAATCCCGCCGGGCCTCTTCAGCACACACAGGCGATAGCAACTGCCTGACAAGAGGTAAACCTTGTCCGCACAGACAAACATACCGAAAGCGAGCAGCAGAACTTTGTACGTACGTTTCGGGGCTACGTCATTTTCAAGGGACTCCAGCAGCACTGTTCATCCCGCCGCCATGGAGGTGAAGGGAGCCCAGCCCCTTGCGCCGGCGCAGAGGGGTGCGGAGGGATGTGGGGTCCCCGCACCGCTGCCCTCCAGCGCGGCTCGCAGCACCTGAGCAAGCAAAGCTCCAGCCCCACGCTGGGTTTGCCAGCGAGAAAGCGTCGTACGGAAAAACAAACTGGTTTACCCAAAAGCTTTGTGCTACATGGGATTATGTTGATTCAAGATAAAATTACATTCCGGAATATATTTGTTCTCAAGATTTGAGCACGGAAATCTCTCTGCGTATACGTTGGAAAAACAAAAGTGAGATTAAGTATTTTTGTCTTTGAGTATAGCACCACCTTGCTGTTATCCTACTTCACTGCTTTGAAAATCTACTTAGTTGGCCTTTTAAGCAGTATTTTAATAGCTTGGCTCTGTACTTCTAACTCCACGTAGGCGCTAGGACATATTGCATGTTTCCTCTTATACACCTTTCTATGTGCAATAAACTGAGTCACATAGCTTTGTAAAGTGGCTCCATCCAGCTACAGACTAAAAATGCAGTAGCACAAGGAAGGGTTCCACATCTTTGAAGGCTACAATAACTAGTATTTTCTACTTCAGTGGCTTTGCCATATGAAGTGACACATGGAGCCTGTCATCATCAGAATAATGTTTCTTTTCTCTGGGAACAATCAAAACCAGAACTAGAGTAAATATTTATCTGTATATAACAAACTGATCTCATGCCAGAAGCTGCTTTCTGGGCTGTAGTAAAAGACTTGGGTAGGAGTCACAGGACTCAAGTCTTGTTTGTCCCACAACAGGAAGGTAGCGACGTAAGCTACTCAAGGAAGTCAAAGTATTTACAAGGTGTTCTCTTCAGTCTTGTATCAAGTAGGAAGATACATTTAAGGAAAAAACTGGAAGCAGTTGGAAATCTCCTAGAAAATAATAATGGAGAAGTGATTCTCAGTTTAACACCGGGTCCTCTCGTAGCTGTCAGCTTCCGGAGAAATGAAGGGGTAACAAAGATGCAGACTGCGTAACATGTGAAGTGTCTTGGTGACTCTCCCAAGTTACTATTGTCGTACAGATAATTTAGATGAACTAGAAACTGTTCATCTCTGAATGCATGTTAATGTCTGCGAAGCGAAGTTATTACCTTCTCAAAAGCAAAATTCCTTTTCACTACCATATAGCAAAGTGCCTAAAATTCAATGTTTTTGAGGAAAAAAACACTCAAAAGACTGGAATGGAAGATGACCCTTACATATCAAACTCACTCTGAGGACACCAGAGAAATGTATGTGCTTCTTTTAAAATCCACCTCTTCAGAACTGAAAGCGTATTAGGATGACCTTCTGAATTTGGCTCTCAAAGAAAATTCTAACAAGGCACATAACTCACATTTATATATAGAAAATAAATCTAATTTAGCTTCTGCTATCATAAAATCTATATCAAGGAGTCAATTTATACAGGAGCAGTATAGTAACATTCCTGATCGTTAGATTATCTGAGTCACCATCACCTTGAAAATTATAGTGATATAAGTATATTTAAAGGCTTAATTAAAATACGAAACACTGCTGTGTCCATATGCCATTAGCCAGTGAAGAAAAATTGTGAAAAAAGCCTGCATTCACTGCTTATGTGCAATCTCAGAAGCCGGCCCTAATGACTTGTTAAAAAAATAGGCGTCATTTGACCTGAAATATCAGATCAAACAGAACAGACATCCCAAGGGAAAGAAGGGGGGGGGGGGGGGGGGCGGAAATAGCCACCACCAAAAAACCCCAGCAGAAATGGGTATAGAAAACCCAGTTGATTTAAGGGAATGAAAGCTTTGCCTTCTGACCTTAAAAAAAAAAAGTTCTCTCAACTGGATTGCAAAAGTTTCCTTGATTATCGGTATAGGATAACGAGGAGTATGTTTTATTTGTTCTTTAGTAATATCACCCCCTCAAGAACACAGCTTAGCTTTACTCATAATGGAATGGCCACAGAACACTCAAAATATTTTTTTAAGCCGCTTTTTTCTCTTCTAAGCATCATAAACCTTTCAGAAGTTCTCATAAAACTTCCTCTCTCAGTGTATTTTTCCTGGACTACTACTCCAAATACAGGTAAGATAAACTAACGAAGAACTACACAGTCCACACGGGAACACCGCAAGTAAGCTAAGAAGAATTCTAGTAAAAGCACTTTAAAGTAATCTGCTAAGCCAGTTCATATTGAAAAAAACAGCAGAGGTACACTTGTTTTGGTCGAACGATCAATACGAGTGATTTAGGCTGTTTGCAGCTGAAATGACTGCAAACCAAAAGTCTTTACACCCACCTGTTACCCCACCATTAACTATGAATTAAGGTCTTGTGGAATAACTTTCTCCTTAAATCCACTGGACCCTCTTGCCAAGTAAATGTCATTGCAACATTTCCCACGTGGTTTTAGCAAATTACGCTGATCTTCCTGGCATGTAACAAATTTTACTATGTGACCTCCACACCACTGATTTTTATTAAACACAGTTCAACAGGGCAAGGACCACACCTGCACTGGTTTAACACTGTTTGAACCACTACTCTTGTTTTAATGACTTTAGCCCCACTAGTGATATTTTTCAAGATGTGGATGAACAATGGAAGTTAATTATTGAGGAAAAAGTGCCTAATTTCACAATACAAATTCAAGCCAGTGCACCAGTCCTGATTAGTCTCCAAGACAAGAAAAAGATTTACACTAAAATGAGATTATCCTTAGATTTTCTTATCTTTTTACCCTGAAACACTAACAGTTGAACATCACACTCAAGGAGGAAGGAATTTACTCTGGTGCGTATGAATATATACTCTGAATCATCTGCACAATTACAATTGGATTGTTCACCTTTAAAAGAAAAAGTGTTTTCCTCCTCCTTCCCACTCCCAAACCCCACAACAAAACAAAACAAAAAGTCAAAATGAAGAGAAGGGAAATAATTTATTAGAGATTTCACAAGCAAACTAACATACATTTAGCATGTAAGTCTTGCGGCAGTTTAAAGTTATCTGGAATCTTTAAGATGAGAAAATTTATACTCTGCCTTAAATAATGCTACTACGCACAGTTCAAGAGTCCCGATGATTACACTGCTTCTTCCCTCAGCTTGATAATACTTGAAAGAGATGGAACACAAAATGGACCTGGAACATCACAAAGGCATGTTAAAAGTAAGAACAACCAGAAAATAGTAGTGTTATGCTTTCTTTTGACAACTAAATTGAAAGATGCTTAGTATTTAGAAGAGTGCTGAACGTCTGAAAAAATCTAACTTAATAAACACAGGCTGTATTAATTTTATATTACAGTAAGTTAAACAATAATGTAATATGAAACCCACAAGAAAAATATAAGTCACTGGGAACAACACTACCTCAGTGCAGAGAGCAATCTAAAAAAAAACCCCAACAAAAAGGTAGCAGTGATTAATAGGTGATTAATGGTTCAATTCCAAATACTTCATTGCGAGATATTGTTAGATTTTCTTCTCTACTCAAAAAAGTAGTAAGGAATGTACAAACTAAGTCAACTACAGATTGTTTCTCATATACCAGGACAACAGTAATCATCAAATTATCTAAAATACTGGTCAAGCCTTTAATATTATTAAGAATTACTCCGCAAGATATTTTAACCAACATATTATTATACTGATTTAAAGAAAAACAAGAAGACATCCTCGGTGTGAGCTCAGCACAGCTCCACGCACATCAGTGGAACACTTCTAGCTCATACAAGCTAAGGAATTTGACCACAAATTAGCAAGTTATATGACCTTTAAGGAAGAAGGTGGAGGCCACCTTTTAAGACTAGGAATCTTCATTGTGTTTTTATTCACGCAACACAGACAACTCATTTTTTTTTCTTTTTCCCCCTGAAAAAGTGCCCTTTGCTTTTAAAATTACCAGATTAGTTCAAGCTCTAAAACATGTAAACTCCTCCCCATACCTACTCTACACAAAAACTTAGATGTGGTTGAGTGCTATGGGAAATATTGCACAAAAAAAGGATACAACAAGAAAGGATACACTCTGCATGACAGTATTACTGCAGTATTTACGCAGGAATGTTTCTAAAGAAGAACAGCAGAATGTGGTTTAATTTTACTTGATTCTCAGTATTGCATACACATAACTTTATGCCACCTATCAAAAGCAAATATGCCTCTTTGATAAAATACAGTTTTGACCCCTTATGAGATTTGACAAGGGCTGATGAGTTCACCAAGACTAAACTCCATACTCAAATACATTTTTTGATAACTTGAACTACTAGGACAACACCAGATTTTTCTGTCTCATTAATTCTTCTTCAAGCCTTTGCCATTTTACAGACTCACTTTTTCCATCAGGTCCAAAACCCAATCATATTTCCATTCAGTGCAGGCTTTCAAGTCACTTCTTCCCTATGAAGAAGCTGGAGACCTCTCAACATCAGTTTCTTCTACATAACCTTTCTCCCATAAAGCTGTGTTTTAGCTACAGAAAACACAGTCGTCCCAAGTACTAACTGAAATTTTGGCCAGTCCATCAAGAAAAAGCCATTTCAGCCAGCAAGGAGCTACATAGTATTTTTATCAGCCATATGTATTATTTTCTCTAAAAAGGATAAAACCTCCATAGAGAAAATAGTAAAAAATAAAAATACTTGCAATAACATTCAAGAATTTAACACACTGCTTCCTGCTTAAGAATAATCAAAAGTTTAACTTATGTCAATTTAGTTGTTAAAAAAAAAACACCACCACATTGAGACGCAGGATACAGATCAAATTTGAAGATTTGAAGTCCCTCAATTGTTTGCATACACTTATTTATGTGCATATTTGTTTCAAATGAGATTCTGACACTGATCTTTTTTACAGACTCAGATTTCTATCATGGACTTTTGCATCATACATCAGCATCCATCAGAATATTCCAGCAGGAACAGGAAAATAGTCATACAGAAATAGGGTTCAGTTTCATCATTAGTTGGGAAGTGAAACAAATATTTTTAATTAAACCTCACAGATCCCTAGAAATCTCTATTAGTCTGTGGCATATTCTGTGATATTTACAAATAAGTGGTCAGGGTAAGGAAGAAGGTACCAAGACACCAGGGTAATTTCATGTAAGACTTTCAGGTGCACAAATAACTCTTGCATAAATATGTGTTTGCTCACTCCAAAAAAAAGCTTCTGAGTTGACCATCAACATCAATAATAACCAAATAAGCACCTCGTTATTTTCTTTATGGCATTCAAGTATTACTTAGCATGTTTAGTGAAGTCAGGATTAGATTTAATGTACAAAATTAGTTGTAAAGACATGGAATTCCTAAAAGAATAAAAGAGTTCAGACGTCATTTTTAAGTCTTTCCAATAGCTAAAATACTTCAAGTTTCTTTTATGCATTTAAAGCAACCTTAGTAACTTTCTTCTCAGACACTGGATGAAATAGATACGAGGCTTTTTCTAACAAGGAAGGAGTAAGATGCAAGACTGAAACATTCCTATAAACCCTTGTTTCTAACAGAATAGGGTTTATTCTGTAAGAATTAGCCAAGGCTCGTTTCCCTCTTTTCAATGGCCAATACAGAAGAATGTCTGTAAAAGTGATCTTTAATTTGATAAACTAAAATACAGGTTTTTGCAAACCACAAATCAATGACTCAAAATAGGAACTGCTAAGACCAAATAGCACCTCAGAAATGAGGGAAACAAGCTCAAATATAATCTGATGAAAAAACCCTTAGACAATTGACAGAACAAGAAGCCTACAGTTGAAGTAACTGTTGTAAATAGCGATACTACACTCAAAATAACCATACTTGCAGGGCCTCCAACAGATTTTTAAAAATCAAAAACAGCTGTTCATATCCTTTATTTCAAACTTCAGTGTTTTTTCCAAAGTAACAATGTTCAAAATACCCAGATTAGAAACACACCATGAATTAAGTATTCATATTAATTCATATTAAGAATATGAATTTCAGAAGCATTCAGCCTCAGCTTCGAGCTCATTTGGTCTTAGGCAGAGGCATAACCAGAGTGATGCCCAACTGTAATCTGTAATTAAGTTAAATGCCCTTTAAAGTTGAGATAACTGATCTATCAGAGGGTGCAGATTGAGAAGTAAGTGCTTCTAACTCTTGCACCACTTACTTCATATGCTAATTTGAGACAGTTCACTAGTCAAATGTTTTTAGGCCATAAAACCTCTCCCAGCTAAATTAGAGCCTGAGTTACTCTCCTATAAAGCAAATACTTAGAGTAAGCAGTAGTGAAGTAAAGCTATATGATAGGAAATAAAAGTTAAATAGCAATTACTTTCTGCTAAAAGTTACTTTCCCATCAAGTTTATACAATAATGCCAAAAATCAGGAGTTATGCATTCCACGACAAAGGAAGTCTTGAGGAATGCAACATTAAGTAGCACTTTCTGACACAACATCCTTTCCTAAACCAGACAAGTTTAAAGGATGCTGCACCAGCACTAAGATCTCCTTTGCCAAAGTTAGCAAAGCCAAAGGTCCTTCACAGAGCTAGCAGAAGTGAGTTTATTGCTGGAAACTGTTCTTCAGGATCACTTTACAATGGTGGGGATGGAAGGGAAGGAGAAGAGAGGCAAACCTTTTCAAAGCCAAAACCCCAGAAGATTACTAAAAGGCAAGTGGTCTGATTCCACAGGATGATTCTCCTTAGCTCCCCAGATTAAGGATTAGAGAAACTGACAACTACCCTAGGATATCAGGATTAGGGAAATGGCAATCAGTTTCTGAACAAAGAAGCAACTCTCTAAACTCACACCAACTATACACCTTGTATTCTGGTTTTCTGATATAAGTGCACGTTTAAGAAACGAAAATTCTATGGAACATTTCCCCTCCACCATCACTATTCCTAAAGAAGCCATTAAAAAGATAATGAGTAAAACCAAACAAAAAACCCCAACAAAACAAATGAACAAAAGCCCACGACCTATTTCTTTATTTTCAGGCAGAGAATCCATACCTTGTGCAGTGTTCTACTTTTTTCTTTTCCCTTCACTGGCATCCTGTTTTGGTCTAGCTGAACGAGCAAATTGCTAAGATTCTGTTAAGGACTACAAGTATCAATGATAAACAGAAGCCAATCAAGAAGCAAAACAGAAGTACTATTTCAGCAAAAGGTAGTTTAAAAAAGTTGCCTTTACTATAACAGTAGCGTCTATTAGTCAAAGATTAGGACCTTACTGATCTGCAGGACGAAAAATTTTGAGAGCCAGTCCAATACTAAGTAAGTAAGGAGGACTAACCAGGAATGGGTTAAGTGCAAACAGAACAACTACAGCAGGATAAATGCTTGATATTTACAGGCCTCCATCCCAGCATGTTGATCCCATAACTTTGATGTCTCAGAATGTATTTGGGAGGAAAAAAGCTAGAAGGAACAGACGTTGGGGTAAACAAGAGGACAAAGAAAAGGAAATTAACTATGAAACATTTAAGTGAAAAATAAGCAAGGACTTACAGACAAAAACCAGGGCAATGCAATCACGAAGCGTAGAAGTCCCAACGTGTTACATAGGCCCAAAAAGTAACTGACAGTTCCGGCTGGAGCAGCAGTCTAAATAGAGACCACTGACCCTGACAAGAACATTTATTTATGTTCTTAATTCTGTAAACACAGGCTTAACCAAATCAAAGAGCCTGCATAATTTAAATACAGTGGTCATGCAAGCTACATTATCTTTTGTATTGTGTTTGCACAATAGAAGAGCTAAGACCAGAGAGGATAATTTCATTTCTTAACTAAAGCACATTTACTTTCCTGTTTCAGAAGAGGTGCCTCTATATATTTTTCAGTTACCATGAAATTAACAATACTACGCTACACCGTGCTGCCTGGTTTTCTTAAGGTATTTCCTTTTTCCACAGATTTCTAAGCAGAACACTGTGACAGCAAAACTAGAGATTGACAGACAGATTACAAAGAATATAATGTAAATGTTTGAAGAAAAAGATACAACCACCATGGGTTTTTCAAATAAGACATATCCATTTGCTTCTTTTAAAGCTTTAGCAGCTGCTTTTTCATTAGGAAGTCCAATGAAAGCCTGTCCCTTCATACGACCTTCTCTCATCAAACGTATATCAAACCTAGAGGCAAAATTGAGAACTGGGAATTACTCATCATGTTTAACCACACTTCCCTATCTCACAGTACAAATATAATTCTCATGCTTTGAGTTGAAGAAATAGCAGAAACAGGAGCGCCTACAAGTAGGAATTATGTCACTGGAGACCATTTTGCCCAGGGGAACCATTTAGTAAAAAGTGACCCTAGACTGCAGGACGGCAAATTGGTGGGCAACTGGAGGAAATACGGCATATGCAAAATGAGCAGATACGCACAATCAGCTACACTGTTCATTCTGTGTCACTCAGCCAATAAACAGTAAATTTGGTAATGAAAACATAAGGGCAAAACAGTAGGGTCTTCAGACACTGTCCAGAAAACAATTCTATTTTTGTACTTGTGATCAATAAAGACTTTCAAATGAAATGCATTTTTTTCTTTATGTAAAAGCATAAAGAAAAAAGTAAAGATTACTAGTTTTTAAATCACAATTTTGACCAGTATTATAGAAGTTAACATAAAAGGCTTAATTTTAACCAAGTTCCAAATTAACTTACATATTTCGTTCCACTTCTGACTGGAAGTCAACGTATCTTCCAAAAATGAACTTGAGATCCTGGAATTAAAGGGCAGGTATAAGAGGAAAGCTGATAAAAAGCCCTTCTGATAAATATTTAATTTGCTTGTTTACCTACCTTTTCTTGAACTTGTTTAGCTAAATTCTTCACATATATCCTGCAATTTGGATCACCTGGCTCATAGTTTTTGAAAACAGAGTATTTTTCCATTTCTTGAAGAGGACAGAAAAACAGACAAAGTTTTAGCTCCTTTACCTACTTTGTATTTTTGCCCAGTATAAAATAACTAAATATATGATCAATTAAATAAAAGAAATACTTATTTAAACCATTTGTTGCAACAAATCAAAGAGCTATTATTAGATAATTTATTCTCACAGTTATACCTTCTTTAGAAAGTCTGTTTTTTTCCAGATCCCTTCTAGAAATAAATTCTGATGGTATTTCATCATCCTCCTCTTCAGTTTCCATTTTATCATTTGAGCTAGGAGCTGGGAAGATCCTTCCAAAGCCTGTATTATTGATTTCTTCTGTGGCTGCATAAAGGTCTGAAATTTCAACACATCATGTAAGTGGTTCGTACGCTTATTCACAAGAGGATCAACAGCAAGCAAAAACGTATACTCCTTCCAGTAACATTTTAATATAGTAGACTTTATAAAGCAATTTGAACTCATCCTTAAGGAAATGTGTCTTAATCCCTGGTTTGGCAAATGCACCTGCTCTATATGGCCCTATAAAATCAACTTACTACAAATAAAAGCCGTGGCACGTGCCAGTTAAGGTAAATCCAGCCTTGCTGGTCGAGACTGTATCCATTTCAACAGTTTACCTAACTTCCATCCAAAGAAACTGTATATTACTGTAAAGTACCAAGAAGCACAGACGGACCATAACCCTATAAGAAACCATCACACCTCATTGCTATTATCGCCCAGCATTTTTATAGCAGATAACCAGTGCATCACAGAGAAGGAGTTGGCAATCACTTGAATGCTGCTCTCTAAGAGCTGGAAAAGGAAAATCTGAAATTAGCCTGATATAAACAATTACACTATATAATACTGAGCATTCATTTGTAACATATTTGCTAAAAAACACCTTAGCATTTAAAAGAGAGTGCAATTCACCATAAATAAACAGATCACATAGGAGAGAAAGAGATGTTTAAAATCCTCTAGAACCTTTACCGCACCAAGGCAGAGTTCTGTGCTTTAACATGGGAAAAACAGCACATGCAGACAACATGCAAGCTGGTGTTCTTAAACAAACCCTGACGCATACTATCTATGAAAGCTCCAACACAACGGAAGAAAAGAATTCCCTGGCCTAAGTTTCAGCAGCCTTCTACACACTGAAACCACCCAAATTTAATATCAAAATGCATTCGAAGTACGAACTTTCTCACCATTTTTTTCTTCTTTTTCCGAGTTTATCTGAAGAACAGCTGGGATGTCAGTAGTAATATGGAACTCAATTTTTTTATGACCTACATGCTGTGGCTGCTCAAAGACATCTGAAGGTGACAGTGCAGGGTGCAAATTACTGTTTAAAACAACAACATGTTAATTAAAGATTCAGACATTGATGAATGCATAGTCAGATAAAAGATTTCTTCCAGATAGATTTTATGCTGTTGTTTACCACAAATACACGAGTTCTCCATTTCATAAATTTCACCCAATACAGTTCAAGTTGATTAAAACACTGCAAACACTGCAAGTATGGCTGACAGTGAGAGCAAAACCAAGAATTACATACCACATTACAGTACAGACAGGCAGTTATGGAACGCTTTATCAGTCACTTAAATACGAAAAATAACTGACCTTGCTGCTGCTCTCAGCGTATAAAATACACCGAATTTTCAAAACATATAGCAAATCACTTGGAGGAAGAAGGAGGCTGTTAGTAAAAAAGCATTCACAATTGATCATCGCTACACAGAAATACTGCGCTGGTGCCTACCGCGCCATAGTACTGCAGTTTCAAAAACCAAACTTATTTTAAACCACATCAGTTTTTATTCCTCCAGTACCATCCTTTTATTTATTTTAAGAAGTATCCCAAACAATAAATCCAGATTGCTTCTGTCAGGGCTGCGATATGAAATTGTTTTTCTTTTTTTTATGAAAAAGGGATTTTTATTAGTTTGATAGCAAGAGAAACACAGAGCTTGAGCCAGGCACACTTTACAGATTAAGGTTGTTGAGCAAACTTGAGTTCAAATTACAGGAAAATTTGGACCTTTAGAGCAATAAAACCAAGTATGAAGATAAGGGAAGACCAACTCCACTACCAAATTTACGTATCAGGGAAAAATGCTCATTTTCAAACAGCCACACTAAAGCAAACATGATACAGAGAACATCATTTAGTAAAAGGAATAATTTCCTGAAAAAGTGCAAAACCCACAGAAATAATACAAACCTGTGGGGGGTACACACGGGAACGTTCAGTAAGTCTTTAATTCTTTGCTTTTTTCTAACACCACGCCTCTTTGTGTTTATTGGTCTTTTAGGCTGAAGGGTTGCTAATTCCATCAACTTGGTCATTCTATTTTAAACAAAATTTAAAAAGAACCAAAGTGTTTTACAGTTTATTTAAAAAATACTCATTTTCAAAACCCTTCCCCCATCCTTTAAGCCTTTGAAAGACAACTTTTCAGAACACGGTTATAAATCTAGCTACCTTAAGACGGAAGCTACATTAATAGACTAAAACACATAGCAAACTGATACACACAGAGCACCTGAGTGACCAATCGAAATCGTCATGAGTTCAATGCTGCCCCTTCCTTCCCCAAGCATGCACCTAATTAGGACACTGAAGGTGAATGCTAAGAAGCCCCAAGCTGAACCTTTTTTTATAATACTATTTCCACTCAATGGGATTGCCTTTTTCCAAAAGCATGTATTTTTCTGAATATAGCATAGGGACTGTCTGATTTACTTTTCAGTTTAAACAGGAAATAAAGAAAATTGCTTCTTTATTTAGTATTAAGTTTAAGGATTAAAAAAACAGCTATAATGTACTTCAGTCCCAAAACCGCAGAAGAATCCTCAGCACGCACAACCTGCCATTACTAGTACTCCCAGCAATACACACTGATGTACAAAGAACATTTTGGTTTTTGGAAGTCAGACTGCACATGTGATTCAGGCTGAGTAGTTTACTCAGTAAAGATGTGGAAAAATGAAGAATCCAGAAAACAAACTAATTATTGCTTCCTTTTATCTGTACTCTCTCTTCATTCTGAGTTTTTGTTTTGCTGGGTTTTTGTTTTTTGGACATGGGAACAAATGATAATTTGCATACCATTTGGCAGTTTTCCTTCTCTTACTGTGATTAAAAACCGAAGTACAGTGCTGTTTTGAGGTCACTCTGGAGCTTCCTTAAGCATCTGGAAAGACTACCTATACACTGCAAAAGTTAACAGATTCCACCATTTGCTGAACTAGAAGGTAGAAAAGTAAAAACACTGCTTTAAAAGAGCCCAAAAGCTTGCAAGTGACTGTAAAACGCATACCTCTCCTTTTCCTCCTCGTTATCACTTTCGTATTCTGATTCCTCTCCACTAGATAGTTGCTCTTCTTCCTCTTCAGGCAAAGGAGGCTCTTCAGGAGGCAGAGGTGGGATTGGGGGAGGTGGCACAGGCACTGGTAAATACTCTTCATACTAATTATGGGGGAAAAGTTCAAAAAAGTAAATGTTTTAAGAAAAAAAATTGCATATTTTGTTTTCTTTTACGTAATAAAAAGTCAAAGCGATAAATTAGAAGGTGACAAGAAGCACTTTTTTAAGTATGTTTATACAGATCTAGATGCTATTTTGCTAAACTACATTACTAATGAAAACTTTCCACAAGAAGAAAAAGTTTGCTGCTTTCTGAAGCATAACAGTAAATGTTTTCATTCTTTTAATTTGAGGAGTTAAAAAACCAATAGCAACCACAGCCCTGGGTTTTAACTCTGCACTCAACTTTAAGGACTTCCCTGAGAAGAATATGGTCAAAACATATGGGAGGAGGCCAAAGCTCTCAAGCCATCTCAGTTTCCACATGGAACGTTCCATCACCTATCAAAGTTACATTTCTATTTCATGAAATCCTCACTCCTTGCAGAAAGGAACCAGTTTTTTCATTGAAGACTGCAAAAACCACATATAAGGAATTCCCTACGTACAAATCATCTCCAGCCCCATTTCAACAATCTTAATACACTTAAGAGCTACTTTTATGTGCCATCAGTTCCACGACTAAAGGCACTGATGTCTTCTGGCATTAGAAATAATCTGCGTCCTTTAGAAACTGCTCTAGGAATTTCGAGGACTGGCTTCCTACCTTACTACTCTTTTTTGCACGACCATTAAATTCACAGTGCTTAACCTGGCCCAATACCAGGCAACACATACAATTATTCCCAGAAAATCAGTGTGAATTCATTTATTTGATAGATTTATTTCATCGTTTCCTGTACCAGCTAACTGCTCTGTTATTAGAAGCAGGTGTTCTGTTCGGGCAAACACAAAGCGTAGTGGAGCACAACTTCCCTATATCCAAACACCGTAGCTATCACTATTAATGCAAGTCCTCACTGGCTCTATCTTCCACTGGCAGTCAGTTAAACTACTCTATCACAGCACCAGAGAACTGAGACCACAGAGCTGGTATTTCTATTTCCCTTCAGAAACAGCTCCCCTTCCTAAGCCTCTGCCAGTTTCCCTCAATCCTGCTTCTTTCAAAAAGACATCCTGGAGACAGAGCAAATTAAATCCAAAAGCGCTGTGTAATCTCATTAACCATCTGAATCTAAACAGAACTCCAAAGAAACACACGGATCAAAGAACTTAACACGTCTTTTAAGGCAACAGGCTAATGGCATTCTTTATTTCCTCTATCTATAACATGGTGTTATAACCTCCCTTTTTTTTTATATTCAACAGTTTGAAATGCCCCAGTGCTACTGTCATACGTGTATATTTTTTTGTTCTACATATAGTTGAAAAGATTTCTTTGTAAGACTAACATGCACATCTTACCCGATGAAATGCAGCGTTATTTGCTATCCTCTAGAGGTTTCTCCAACTTTCAGAAGTTTGGGCTTAGATCTCCTACCACGTTGCTAACATTTTAAATTGTGAATCCACTTTACAGTACTTAAAACATGTATTAAAAAAGTTACCATAGGAGGGCGAGCAGTAATTGGTCCAAAAGGCGGAGGAAGATTCATTTTATTCATAAGATGAAGTACCTGAAATGATTTAAGACGAATAACATCTCCTTTAAAAAAATAAATGACAATAGTTCCCTGCTAGGTATCATAGCCAGTAACTTCTGGCAGGTGTAAGTCAGCACAGTTTTAATGAAGACACAACTACCTTGGTTATTAAACAATGTGAAAGCCTGCACTTGAGATCCAACATTAATGGTAAATATGAGCAACACCCTAAAAAGGCTGATCAAAAAAAGTAAAGCATCTTCTCAGAATTAAATTCCAAGTACTCAAGTCACATCTAATCAGGAAGATCGTATCCAGTTAAATCTTCAGTGTCAATGAAGTAAGTTACTTCTGGTCAATGAAATCTTATTATCTCAACACAGTAAAAAATTAACATTGGTCAACACGACCACAGGAAAACTAACTTAACATTTACAATGACAAAAATTATTTCTGTGGATAACTAAAAAAGGAAGAAGGAGATGTGTTTATTCTTATACTTACTTTTTTGGCCATTTTTTACTTACCTGGACATAAAATTTGGGCACGCTTGCCAAGGCATTTGCTATATTTGCTAGAATTGTACTTGAAGGTGGTGGATACAAATATTTCAGGCAAGAATTGATGGGAAAGGTGAGGCTGAGGAAAAAAGATTAGAAACAAGGCATCTTAGCACCATTGCCGCATAATGACTGATAACAGCTAACGATTACTAGAGGTTTCACTATTCATTACACCTGAAGCATCACAGAAATATTTTTATTTCCCCTAGAACAGTTTTGGGCCACTTACATTATGTCTTTAACATCAGGGAGCAGTCCCCTAACGCATGACAGACTGACTGGGCTTGGGCACAATGGAAGTACCAACACACACAGAAGCAATCAGCATTTCCAAAGCAAAAGCACAGCACAGCATGCTGTGAACAAACATCAAAAACTCAGTGCTCAAAGGGCTGGATTTAGTAGCCCAAAAAGAATTTTATTCTTCATGGATGCAAAAATGCAAATGGGGGAAAAAAGAACAAGAAACCTCTGGGAAAACAAAAGTCAACAGCATTCTGCTGTTACCAGTGGGACAAACTACCCAGTCCTCCAACTCCTCCTGAGAAAGCAACGCATAGAACGCTAGAAGGCGTTCTACAACCCACCACTTCAGGGCTCAAAGCACCGGTCACAACTCGGCTGCGAGGGTTCTAAACTTGAAGAACTAAAATTTCACCTTTATGACAATTCCTACAGCTGTACATGTAGAACAGTAGCATACTATGAAGCAAAACAGTTCATAACGCTTATTTCAAAATAAACCGTAACAGAATAAAATAATTAAGACAAAAAACCCACTAACCCATGGTTGGGTGCAATTCCATTCTCTATTTTAACACAGCTTGGTTCTTTCTTCTCTTCTTCTTTCACTGGTTCTTCTGAACTGAAAATTAATTTAGCATTAATTAAAAAAAGGGCAAAATTTAAATGCCTTACATAATATATTTCAGATGTTTACTCTCATCTATTAAAAATGTAAGAAATAGATTAATATAGTATTTTTAACGTCTTTTATCAGTAGCATTACTACAGCCATTATTAATTCTTATTAATTAATACATGTGGATAATTATAGTAGCCAGACCTCCAAAATAAATATTTATGCAGATTTATATTCAAACACTTCTGACTTAAATCTACTTACAGGAAAAGAACTAAAATTATTTCACATTACTCTCTGAACAGAGACCATAAAAAATCAAAGGTATTAAATTATTGATTTGTTCATATTCAGAGATTGGAATAAGTAACTAAAAACCTTTATAGTTGATTTTAATTAAGCACTATCACATAGCTTCCATCACTTAGTTACATATTACACAGGTAAACTTGAAAGCCTAACTATGCAACTTTTTTTTTTATTAAGTATTTGACAGAGAATCTATCAACAGTTCTTGGTCACACTAGCATTAGGATTCATTGATTTTTTTTTTTTATTTTTAAATATTACATATTCTTTAACTATTTGAAGAGAGACTCGGACAATTTTATGTTTGTTCTGCTCATGCTTCATACATGCAAATGATCTCCAGCTTAGAAGCCAGTGGCTATAATAGCATAGTCTTACACAGTTACGCTAGCAGGTGTCATTTCTGCCTGACTCTTGATTAGATTAGAAAGAAACATCAGGAAAGCATTGAATGCGCTAGTTAACAGCAAAAGACAATTATAATCCTGACGTAAAAAAAAGTAGAACAGTCTTTTTTTAAACACAGGGAACCTGTGCGACACAAGGTCAGCTTACGCAGACTGGAGTCTTGCTCTGCAAATGAGAACAAACAGGACCATCCGCTGATTAAAGATATTAATAACTACAGGAATAAGGATGGGAATTATTTCATGATGATACTGAATGAAACAACACTGATGGGAGGAACGCAGTCACTGACCTGAACCTGCCTGTTAACACTTGTAAATGGTTACAATTTATCCTTTGACTTAACAGTACTATGAAAGTATCATAAATACAGAATTTCCTTTCCTTGACCACAAACAGAAACTAAGTTGTTATGCACATACCTTTTACACTTCTCTGAGACAGAAGTCTGGCTAAGTACCTGCACACTATCTTGCTCCTTTGCAAATTCAACAACTAAGGTGTGACCTAAAAGTTTCAGCTGATGCAGTCTTGACAAAGCCTTCAAATAATTATAATGGAGAAAAGAAAGAAAGGGAAGAAGAAAAACATCAGAATTATTTCAAAGCATAACTGTTTTTTCTTCGGTTGGTAAACTAGCCATAGGATGCAGTCCCAACTGCTTTAAGCTAAGTCTGTGCCACGAGAGACACAGCCAGTTCTGCACAATTCCTGCCTCTGCAGCCCTGCTTTCAGCAGCCTCTTTCCTGCTAGCAGGAAGGAGAAAGAGGAGGTTGCACAGCTAGAACCCTTCAGAAACTTAGGTCGTCTGAACACAGTAGCAAGACTGCGGCCTTAACAATGGTACTTATGCCATAGCCTAGTAAATCTCTGTGATTTCAAGTAACCAACCCCCCTCGCTCATGAGCTACAAACACGCTGAAGCCCACTAGTAATAGCTTGGAATTTTAAAGGCAAGATTTTTAACAGTGACACCATGAAGCTTCAGCATTCTGCAAATTCAGATCCTGATAGGCTGGTAACAGTTGACAAAGGAACCTCAATTCACCTGTTCACCTCACACAGTTTTTGTAACTTTTTTGAGTAGTACTTTACAGCATGGCCTAATAAACCAAAACAAAAGCAACACCAAAAAAACAGGCAATAAGAGGGAAATTCAGGACACAGGCTTTTTACCGGATTGATAATTTAAAAAGCATTACTAGTATTACCTTTTTAGCATCCATGTCACCCATTAACATGGTAGTTTTCTTTTTATTATCAAAATTGGGCATTCGAGGCAGTCTTGAATTGTGTACATCACCATGTCTGAATTTTATGGCAAATATGCAGTTATGCAGGAGACAAGTTATGTTTGGTTCAGTTTACATATAAATGCATGCACACCCTAGGCAAGGCCTTGATCAGGCTCAACTCATCCAAGTTCACCATGCTCCAAGTGACAGGTTGAACGAGATGACTTCCACAAGCCCCTTCCAACCCACCTCTTACGACTCTACAGACGAGACTGTTTTATCAAACCTTTCAAGCACCTCCTGAAACAGAACTCTAATATTGCATTGCTCTGCATTTTTTTCCCCCAACACTGAGTACTAGATAATGTGTAAAACATTTGAGAGCACAACTGGCAATTCAGAAAAGTGCTTCTCTGAAACATTCAATAACAAACTCAATACAAACCTTCGCAGCTGCATTTTCACTGGGAAAGGTAGCAAAAGCAGTATGTTTCTAGAAAACAAACAAAAAAATTGTCATACTGATTTCAAATCAGAAAGGTAAGAAATGGCATGTAAACCATGTACCCACAAGTAATTGGTAAGTCCAAGTTTACATATTTGAAAGCTTCCAGACAGGAGCCATCTAACTCCCATGTGGGGGCAAAGGCAAAGGACTAGAGAACATTTTTCTTAAGAATTTAGGACAAACACCTCCTGCGGTCAAAAATTAAGACAGGAACTCAGCAGTTTGAGGAACAGAGGAAAATAGTATTTTTCTTCTAGCGAGCAAAAGCCGTCTGAAACTGCAAGAAAGTACGTATTGATAAGTTTAATCCTCTTTTCAAAAAAGGAAATTCATTTCAGCACCTCTCAGCAGAACATTTTCATTACAGCAACTCCTAAAAGTAATACTTTTCCTGCTGCAAAAGCCGTAACTACTGCTGTGCTCTGAAAGCTTGGGTGGTTCCTAACTTTTTCCCTTATTTTTTTTAAGTTTAAAAAAAAAAAAAACAACTTAAGCTTTCCTAATTAGATCAAATCCTCACAGAATACACAGTTCGTCTTAAATTTGTTTTAACAGACTTTATTACTCCATCTTGCCACTACGTGATTCGGTATTAAAATCCCAAAGCATTAATACTGCTGTAAGAGCAGCTACAGGAGAATCATTGTAACAAAGTCAGTGGTTTTAATCTGCTATAAATGAAAGCATGGCCCTGGCACAAAATGCGGACATGACTTATCCGCAGTTCCGCAGGAATACCAGGCTCTTTCCAGACGGCATTCCTCGCCAGACACTCCTATGTCTTTGTAATTTGGAGGGAGAACAAAACAACACAAAGGTTTCAAGGCACAGACCGGCGAAGCCGCGTCCCTGCGCCCACCGCCAGCCCCGCTCCTAACGGCGGGCGCGGCCGAGGCTGCGGCCAAGGGCTCGGGGCCTGCAGCCGCCGCCGGGCGGGACCCCGGCTCGCTCAGCCGCCCTCGGCCCCGGCCCCGGCGCGTTCTCCCGGCCCAGCCGGCAGGAGGGAGGGCCCGGGCCCGGCCAGCCCCCTCTCCCCTGCCCTCCCCGCGGCCCCGGCCCTCACCAGCCGCCCGTGGTCCGACAGGACGCGCACGGACACCGCCCCAAAGTGCTTCAGCAGCTCCTCCTTCTCCGCCGCCGCCAGCTCGGCGGGCAGGTGCCGCACCAGCAGCGTCCGGCCGCGCCGCCGCGCCACGCCGGGGTGAGGCGGGCCGGCGGCCAGCCCCGGGCCGGCGGGGTGAGGCGGGCCGGCGGCCTGCGCCCCCTCACAGCCCCCGGCTGCCGCCGCCATGGCAGCGCGCAGAGCCGGGGCGGAAGCCGCGCGCAGCCGGAAGCCGGGGGGGGGGAATCTCGCGAGAACGGAGGCGGGGGCTCGGGCACCAAGTCTCGCGAGAGTGGCGGGCTGCCGGGTTGGGCGGGAAGGGCGCGGCGGGGCGGCCGCTCGGCTGAGGCGGGTCCGGGGGTTCGGGTCTTGCCGCCCCGGAGCGGCCGCAGCCCCGGCCGGTTCCGCCGTTCCTCCGGTCCCTGGGCGGGCGGAGCAGCAGCCTGAGCCGGCCGTCGGGGTCTGCCCGCCCCCCGCGGTCTCGCTGGCGGTGGTCTGCCCGGGAGCCGCTCTTCCAGGGCCGTGTCTCCGTCAGGTGGTGCCTTAGACGGATGATGTGCAAAATATGCCTTAGTCAAACCTGAAATAATGCTCCAAAAGGAGAGATGACGCTCGCCCTCTTCCCCTCCATTAACAGCTAAGAGCTTGTCTTCACACTGAATTGTAGGAAGTCGTATTGCTTTCAGAATGCCCTGCTCATTAGCCGTTAGCTGAAGAGACTTCTCTTTTCCACCTGAACAGCAAGGTATTAAGATCCTTCTGCTGTAGACATTAATATGCTGCTTCAGGATAGCAGCTGTTGAGCATCTGGCAGAGGCAAGCAGCATGGGTGAAGCACAGCCGTAATGACAACCTGTAATTACAGGCATGAGGGGATTCTGCAGCGTGAGCAGTGAGCACAGGGGCAGTTACCAGCCAGCTTCTCCTGAAAGCAGACAGACTGACCCAGAGCCAGCCTTTTTTTCTGAGGCCAGAGCTTGTGGCCTCGAAAGTGGTGGGGGGGAATCTCCAAACTCGACTGATGAAATCCAAGGTCTTCTCATATCTAATTAGCTGGTTGCTGGCTGGCGAAAGCACGGCCTGCCTCAGTTGCTGTTGCCCTTGTCTCCGGGTCTGACAGAGCCGTAGCGCCTGCTGCCGCTGTGCAGAGCCTGAAGGACGTGATTCTATGTTTCGATGACGTGCCCTGCCGCTGGGCAGCAAGAGCACTGCGGCAGACCCACGCTCTGGGACTGGTGTTCTGGGGGCACTGGAGCCCCGCACAGAGAAAAAAACGTTCTGTAGGCTGTGCAGTGTCCCCAGTGGGTAGGGAATGAGTGTTTATTGCACCTTTCAATAGAACAAGTAAAACCTTCAGTCCATAAAGTCCTCAAGGCCGCTTCGTTTCCTTGAAGAGTCATGATGGGCCTGGCACTGTACGTGCAGTACACTTGAAGGGCCTTGGACCACGCTCGTTCCGTGGCTGGACACTGACAATTTGGGGAAAGATCTGGCTGTTGTGGGTGGTCCCAGTGATCTCACCGGGAAGATCAGATGGCAGTCCAAGCTCATCCAGATGGGTTTGGGAAGGAGTTGGGGGAAAAAACACTAGGGAAGCACAGGATGTTCAAAAGGGATCTAGGAGAAAAGCAGGAATTTAGCAGAACTTTCTTACAGGATCTATTACTGCATTTTTGTTGCTGTCATTGGTATAAGCTAGGAAATATTTGTGAACTTGGAAACAGGTGGAAGAATTGGCACAGTATGCAAATACGGCGGTGCATGTTCTCCCTTGGTGATACCAGCAGGACTGTTCTTTCTGAGGCTGTTGAAACCTTAAAAGTAACACTGGCCAGCCTAGTAAGTTGCGTGTGTGGCCTGTGGTTTGTATAAAGTCCAGATGACTTTCTGGGATATGCTGGTCAACATGCAATTGTAGCAGATGGGAGTGTCAGGATTGCAAAAGCGAGTCTGTGATGGCTGTGCTGCTGCATCCTGTTTAAATTGGCCTGATTTTTAGTTCACTCCTGGGTAATGACATAGGAGAAGTTTTTATGCAGCAGGTCTATGAAACTTGTAGGCAAACCAAACCTCCCTGCTTCCCTTGTAGTTCTCTAGTACATTCCAATTATTAATCTGCACATCAGTCTTCAGAGGTGAAATAATGATATAACTTCAAAGATGTTTTCCCCTCAGAACTAAGAAATGCTGGTCTCAGTTCCGGTCAGGGTAGGCTGAGAAACATACGTATTTTTGAGTGACATTGAGCAGTAAAGTGACAAGGACAATTTCAGCGGAAACAACTCTAATATCTCATGGCTGTTTGGCCCACCTGCCCCTCTCAGCACAGAATCCTCCTCAAAGAAAGAGAAAAACTTTAAAAGCCTCTTCACCCTGGTGGATTGGGCCCCTGAAGCTGAACACCGCTAGAGCAGATGTTTGACAGAGTATCATGCAAGTCAAGACGATTAAAAAAGCACAGGTTTTTTTCCTAAAATACAGAAAGCAAAAAAAGTTATTTTTTTCCATTCTCTCCCCCTCATCCCCACATTCAAAACAGATGACTAATGTTACTTGTTTTTACTTCCCAAGATGTTAAATTTGTAGATACTTGAACAATAGCGTTCCTCAACACAAGCCCATCGTATTTTTGTGTTGAAATTCTAGGTTTAGGAGTTCTTTGCTTAAACAGAGTGAAATTTCAATGCAAGTGCAAGTGTTTTAGTAATACCAGTATGGCTCAGAACTACAGACTCAGTTCAGGTCGGAAAAGAAGGAGATCCTTTCACGGAGATCACTAGTCCAGCCTCCTAGTCAAAGCAAGGTCAAGGCTGAATTCCTACCACATCACTCGGGACTTTCTCCAGCCTGGTCTCAAAAGGCCCTAAGGGTGAAGACTCTAAAGCCTCACAGACAAGCTTTTCTGCTCCCTTATTAACCTCCTGGTGATTTTTTTTCCCTCCTCTTTTATCCGGTTGGAAGTGACTGTAGTTGTATAAAAGTGCGGTAACATCGTAAAGACAAAATTTCAAATTCCCAGTTAAAATGTATTGAGTTGGTAAGAAATACAAGTTTAAAAAAATCAAGAAGGCTAGCTTTGCAGAATGCCCTGATGTTTTGCACACCGTTCATTAACCACCCCATAAAGCTGTCCATTAGTGACATCAAATCACCAGTGGCCGGGGCAGATACAGTGGTCCAAAGCAGTAGAAGTCCAGCTCAGCCTGTCCTTTACAGTTATTTATGAGAGCTGCAAATCAGTGGCACATAGAATGCTAAACTGCTTTATTTAAATTTATAAAAAACAATATGTAAGGGTCCACTTGAAATAGATGAGTTTACTTTTGGATGGTATGAGTTAGCAGGCTCACAATTTTTTTGGCAAGTACTTAATTGCTCCAAGAAACAGTAGCGTTGGTGCTCTCCTAATAACACTCACCTTTCCTTGCTTAAGGATGCAGATAAGATACCCAAAGATACCATGAGATCATCAGCCTTATAAAGTGAAACCAGAAAGAGGCTAAATATTGAAGAAAAGCTGCAGTGTGGGATTTCTAGACCCTGCTGTTATCATTATTGATTGTGTCCTTTTCTTTTTTTTTTTACATGCCTCGAGGTATTTTCTGTTGTCTCCAGTAGGTGTTCCAGTTGGCTGGACACAAGCAAGCTCTGAGTGAGGAGGCAAGCAGCTGTGTTAGTGTGAAGATAAGCCCAAGGTAGTACAGCTTGTTTCACCTTGTCTACAAAATGCTGAATACCCATGTACTTAAATGAATCTCCAAGTGCAGCCTGGCATTTTGGAACTCTTGTGCGTCTAGGACCAGAAAGGCCACCAGAGGCAGAGTTTTAAATGGCCCCCAAAACGGGTTGCACAATCCACAGAACAAATAACACTGTACAATGGGGTCACATTCCTTCATTAATGAAATTGCCTGTTAGAGTTAGCACTACAGAAAGACTGTACAATTGAATTTACTGACTCTTTTGGTTTTAAATTCATCCTTTACTGACACAAGAAAAAAAACCCTTCAGATTACAACAGCAGCAGCTCCAAATAACCTTCATTCAAGTTCCTTCCCCCAGAAAGAACAGTCAGAACTTTTAATACAATTTGGGAGGCTGTCAGAAAAGGCTTTTTAAAAGAAAACAATCTGTTCAGTAAAGGGAAGAAAAAATGCTTTCCTCAGTTATTTTTTTCAAAGGATGCAATTGTTTTTTTTGGTTTTTTTTCTGCCTTTAATGAAACACAGGAAAGACTTTTGGTAGGCTCTGTATATTTCTGTATATTATATATTTTGTATATCTGTATATTCCATACATTATTCAGACTGTGGCAACTGGAATTCCAGTATCAGAATAGGGAAAGAGTTGTCCCTGCACACTGAGAAGCCTCAGCAGCAAGTTCTAATAACTTCTTTACTTTTTAAAGAAAGTTCACAGAGTTTGTTCCAGCAGTGGTGCCTTTTGCCTTTCTTTCCCTTTGCAGTTGGGTTCCCGTTGCTTTTCATCCAAGCCTTCATTTGAACAAAAATTTTTGTAACAGCATCTGCATGTTTAAGCACATCTTGCAGCATAGGAGTAAGAAACCATTTAGTGCAATACTTTCTCTTTATTATAAAGTGCTACATTTTGACAGTGAAGTGTCAATCAAAACAAATCACCTGTCACTCAATATGTTGAGGGGAAGAACTTCATGCTGCATTTCATCAGTTTTCAAACTCCGTTCTCAGGTCACATGTCTAATGCTAAGGCAATATATTTCATATCTTAAAGCACATGTCAACAACCTTTCAGGTGAAAGCACAGACTACACCCCTGCGTAAGATGAGCGCCCGTCTGTTTTACTCACAGGAGATCAGGTTCTGGACCAATGCCTTACTGTGCGTTATACTGCTAGGTGAGACACTGTGTCTTTTTCCACCACATACAATCAGTACTTTATATGCAAGTACAACTTCATTCTAGACCATTGGGCTATGACTCTTCAGCCATGCTGCCTTACATTGACGTGAAGAGCCCGTATGCTCAGTTATACGCTGCCTTTCCAGCAGGAATTGACATTTGACTCTCAGCAAGCTGCTTGACACCGCAAGATCTGGCAGTTGCAATCTGCAGTTTCCCCTCTTTCCGTCCCTCCTGCCTTGTGGAATGATACTTATAGATACCTATAGCTATGTGACACCTATAGGTGAAAGTAGCTGGGGCAGGGGGAATCTTTGTTCTCCTTCTGAAAGAGGAATGCATGGCAAGCAAAGGGCTTTTAGAATTATAACATCCACAGGAATATCATTTTAGTTCTCCAGAGTTGCAAATTCAGCATTTGTCAAAATTCATTCTTTCACTCTTATTCTGTTTGTTTGGGTTTTTTTGTTGGTTTTCTTTTTTTTTTTTAATGCATATATTTTCTGCCTTATTTCAAAACTCAGCAAAACAGACTTGGTTTAATCAAAGACTGACTAGAATAGGACATTTATTACCTGTGAATCGGAGTTAATTCATCATGTAGGATTTGGTGACATCATTACTCTGACTTCAGTGTTAAAAGTGTCTAGTGACTTCAGTATTTGTGTACCAAGTGTTTGGCACAAGAAACCAAAGGCATTCAAAGCTACACATAAATTTCATTGCATTCCAATTGTGTGTTGATATGTGGATTTTTCTCACAATACCAAAAACATTGACCTGTTTGGCATTAGCTGTTCTTTAGGACGGCATCAGTGCTGACTTGGCTGTTTCTGCAACTGCATCCTTTAAACAGAACTTCTCAGTTTGTGGCTCATGGTGCAGAGTAGATTCTATCAGTTGGCTGATAAGCAAATAGATTTCCTCCATGGAAGAGCATGACTACCTCATGGGAAAACAAACCGTAGCGTTCTCAAATATGCCTTCATCACAAGTAGAAGTCTCTATCAAACCACATGCAACACTAGGGTGCTCAGCCTTATTCTTGGAACAAGTGTCAAAGAAAGACTAATATCATGTCAAAGTACAGGTTGATCTTAGCTCTCAAACGCCACGTGAAACAGCAGATCTGTAACTGTACAAAGAGTGACTTGCAGAACTGCAGAACGTGCAGCCAGGACTGTTTGACTGGTTCTCCGACCAAAGCCTGCTTTTACTTTTGCTTGATAGACTCAAAGTACAGCTTAAAAATAGTGTAGCACTCCAGCTTCTACAAAGCTTCTACCACTGCTCTTGTGTGTTTGCATACAATTACAGACACATTGAGAGGCTGATAAGAATACCTCCACACACCTCACTGATTTTCAGTCCTCTGCTGTTATACTAGGCCTGTATTTCTGCACTAGATTAGAGTGATAAATATTCCATTCTATACAGAATGACTACTTGTTACTACAGTTTATTTCAAATCTATTTTTCAGTGCAGAGGTAAACAAAAGTAAGTGAAATTAGGCATAGCCACCTGATAAGAAAAACTGGTGTTACACCTAAACAAATTAAGACAAAACTCTGGACAGGTCTAGATGAATTCAAGCAAAGCAAGTCTGACATGCCTCAGTCCTGAGGCTTTGCAAACTCTGTGAAAGCCTGGGGCTCATTATTAGTACTGGCGATACTGTATTTACTGGCCTGCAGGGTAACATCTTATATTCCCAGATTGCTATTGCAGTAACAACTCTGTAGATCAAAAATATAGAAGGTATAGGTGGTATTACATGTTATTCAAATTCAGTTCCCAAAAGGTATTTTTTCTGCCTAATGCCTTCTGAGCTAGGCAAGGCTAGCAAGGCATTTGTTAAGAGTTGTAAAGGCCTCAGGACAAAATGTTTTAATTACTAAAGGAAAAGAAAACCACAAGAGCAGCTTTGAGGCATGAATGGCAAAATCTGCTGGGGAAGATTTGATTTTCGTGGTGGCAGTTCTGTAACTTTCTTCATATTAATATGAATGGTGTAGTGTAACAAAGTAGCCTTAGAAATAAGGTCACAGAAGGACCAGAACGCTGCCGACAGGATACCAGCTATTACTGCTAGCCTCATGGGTACATGTTAAAGAGGCTTCAGGCACGCACAAGAGCTGTATTCTTGTAGGTACTATGTAAGCATGCGTATAGCCTCAAAGAGACTGCAGAGTGATTGCTAAATGTTATCTCACCTGACTTGTACATTTTGTGAAGGGTTTTATTTCCATGCAGAGTATATCTGAATCCAGTTAAAGAAAAAAAGCAAGTAACAGTACATGATGTCTCCTCTATTAGTGTGCTTTATTAAATTTCTTTTCTATGTAAAGAAAAGAGAAAGTAGATATTTTTTTTTAAAAAAAAAAAGCTATAAGTCAGGTAACTGCTTTCCTGGGTTTTGCCTAGAATGTTCCCTGAAGTGTAAGTAGCCATTTTCTTTGTGCTTTTAGTTTTTCTGTCTGAATAAAGTACCAAAACGGATAATTCACTTACAATTCTGCTTTTTGTATTTGACCGCTAGATGATGCTGTGACTCTTAATTGCAAACGATACTGTACTGTAAACATTTTGTTGTCATTCTTTCATTTTATAGAACTCTGCAGCATTTTCATATATGAAAGAGTGGTATTTTCTTTCTTGTTCTTGCATGCATTGTAGCTGTTACCATATAGAGACTAGTTAGATTTTATACAAATCCATCACTCAGCAGTACTTCTTTCTGCTAATACTGAGGATCTCACATGATTCTAGAAGCTGTGCATGTATATATTCTCCATAGATGCAGATGTGGACTGCTTTGAGTAAAGATTTTTGAAAAAAGTGGAAAGTATACTGAGAAGATATTTGATATATTTAATTCAGATTTCTATTTCATTCTGTTTATCTGTCCTACATAATTAGTTAGAATGGTATGTTAGTTTCAGGTTTAGAATTTATTTTTCTATGCTGTAACTGCATCTAGAATTAAGGGTGACATTTTTATTTTGCAACTATTGCTAAAAAATGAGATGATCTTACTTATTCTCATAGGCATTATTCCTGATTTCTGTTGCCATAAGTCATTTCCCCTTTTTATATTAAGAAGTGCAGTGGTTTGATCCACACTGTTGGGTCTCAGCCAAGAGCTCCATTAGACCCTCAAAGATGACACCATTTTACTGATGATCTTCTCAAAAGAACAGCATTCTTTCACGTGAGCTAATTGTTTTTCACCATTTGCCATTTCTATAAGCTCCTACAAACACTTTTTAATTTCTGCAGTAATTCTTCCATCTTCTTATGGGAAACATTAACCACAATAAGGTTAAGTTGATTGCAGCAGAGCAAGCGCACATATTCAACTAGCCGCCTCCTGTATAGGAGCGTTAAAGACATGGCTCTGTTCCGGTGATCCCCATAGGTCAAAAACAGTGCAGGAATGAAAGCAGGTTATACAATTCTGAACAGCCTGTGAGCTAGGTCAGTGCCTGTCAGTTCCAGCGTAAACGAGGTTTGGAACTAGCTTAATATCAGTCAGCCTTTCCCAGTTCTAGACATGCACGTAGCATACTTCCGCCGGTCAGAGGTCTGGATCCTGTTTTCAATACGTAAGCAAAGAAGCTGCTCTCTGAGAGATAAGTAGTACGTAAAGCCTGTTTTGCCCTCACTGAAATGGCACCTGCTAGTCACGCTGGGGTCTCATTGGGAAGTGGCTACATTGCAATGCCAGCTTCACCGTGACATTGGTATAGCCACAGCAGGCTCCAAGATGGGGTATAATTCAACATTCATTTTAAAAGTGAGCTTCCTTTCTGCAAACTCATTAACAATTATACTGAAATTGAGCTCCTGTCACATCAGTGTGCTGACTCTTGGCTTGGTGTACGTCTTTACTGATTTATTTTGAGGTAGGCTTATATAAAGGACACCAAGTTATGCTAAATATATTGGATATCACTCATTTTACTTCCAGGTATAAGTTTACTGGCACCTTCAAAGACATCTAAAACTGCCTTCCAAAAAAGTAATTATATCCTTACATAGGCAACAAGTACATGAAGCAAAAGTCCTTAAGTGAAATATTTGCCATTAAAATTTGTTGAAAATTCTCTGCCACTGGAATGACAGTGTTCGGGACCTCAAATCTAGCGAGCACGCTTACACAGTGGCAGCATGTGTGCAGTAACACATTTCTAACAAGGCAGCACAACAGAGAATCATAAGGCTTTCTTCAGGCTTAACCAGAGGCCGGTCTTAGGTTCTGAGAGACCTAGAGCAAAGACCGAAAGCCACTTGTTTTTCTTCTTCCACCCCATGACTGGGCAACTTAGACCCTTGTTTCACTGATATCCACGTACTGCGTGAAGTTTTTATTCAGTTAGTAGGAATATCAGCATTCTACCTGGACTTTTTCTGGTCTTAAAACTATTGGTGTACAACTAAGGATTAAAACTGATACAAGAGGCTTCATCACCAGAATTTCCATTTAAATCTATGTATTTCCCAAACCCTGAAGAGTCTTGGGTTGTAACAGACTCCTGTTTTGTTTGAGAGTGATCTTTTTTAAAACCTTTTTCTGTGTCTCAGCTCTATTTTTAGATGCTAGTAGGTATAGCCATTTGTGCTCTAGCAGAACTTCATTGGTCAGAAGAAGCTTCCCTGCTGCAAAAAGAATTTTCTTTGATAACTTTAAAAAGTCATCTGGAGATCTATTGTCTTGAATTACAACAGCTCAGTTATCACTAAGGCTTTGCGTAAATCACAGAAGAGGATGACAAACTTCATATGGGAATGTAGTGGATTTCACCCATTGTCACTGATAAGTAGAAGAGCTCAAACAGTCATTAATATTAGCCGGGTACATCTACATTATATATTGGTGCCGAAGGCAGCCCGAGATTGGAGTCGGGTCATATTCAAAAGGAGGAACAGAGATGAATGAGAGAACACTATCTTAAGCCAAACTGCAAAACATAAGGAATATTCACTAGTGGTTAAATTCTTTCCAGTGCAGTCTCTATAAAAGTTCTTTTGCAGCTCTGCTTCATATAAGACACGGCTATAAAAGCTTATATTTCCCTCTAGGTTCTTCTCCTTGTTGTACCCAAATTAGAGTTTTTATCTAGTGTGTTATTATTATGATTTTGCTGAATAAAGGCATGACTGTTTTGGAAGGCTTTCAAGGGCACACTCTCAAGTCCACTTGGTTTTTTCTGGCTTTTATAAAGCAAATGATTTTTATATTTATATGATGATATTTAAGTATTCATTCTCCCCTTGAGACACTCCTTTTTGCACATGAACTAAAAAAGCTGTGGGGCTGACAAAGCATTTCATACATTTAGAACAATATTTTTGTAGTGTAACTTCAATAAAATCTACGCAGTGAAGCATCACAATGCCTTCATCTGTGTGCGTTCAGAATGATCTGAAAGAGGTCTTCAAGTGAATGATCATTGTCTTACTAAACCTTTTTTCCTGTAAGGTTAATACTTTCCAGACCAGGCTACCTTAGGCCGAGACCATTCCATGCAGCTTCACTGAATCCTAGTAGTTGCAAGAAGCGTTACACATAGATTGCTCACTGTGCCAAAAGCTTCTACACTGCACGGTGCTGAGCACGCTACCGCTACTAAAGCTCTTGAAGCACAAGCTGTAAGCACATTAATCTCATTAATTACTGGCTGGATTGAAGTTTAAGTGTTCAATATAGTTCAGACTTGAAACCCACTGGGAAAACTGCAATTTAAATTTACTATACATTGTGGGGGAATGTGCATATGGCATACCCTAGTCTAGGGTACCACTGGGATTTCCTACTCTTAGTTCCTTACCTTAGAAGGAGGAAAGGACATACTGCCTTTTTTAATACTAAAGCAGCTTTTGTGCCTGCTATAGGGAGACAGCAGTGGAATGAAGCAGTGGAACAAATGGGAACAAGGCACCGTGGAACATGGCCTTGGGAGCATGGCGGTCAGGAGGTCATGAAACTAGCGATTTCAATGATCAGACTGGTAGTGGAAAGGGATCTGGAATTGTAAAGACATCGGCTGCTGTGGGTTGATTCCTGTCACAGTCATAGAAGAAGAATTTGTACTGAAGTTACACCTAGCACTCTCAGTCTCGTCACCTAGAAGAAGAAAACTACATAATCTCATGCTCAGGAAAACACTTAGATCGGAAGGATGGAAAAATGAACACTGAGAGGGTGGGGTGGGAATTTTTTTCTTCAGGAGAGGGCTACCACTGTGACAAGAGTAATAGGAGGCAGCTTCTTCGGTGCTCAGAGCCACGACCCCAAGAGCTGTGCCAAGGCAAAGTCCCACACTGTCCCTGTATGGCCATGGTCAGGTGGTAGTGGGGGCTTTGGTTTTGCAGTGGTTTGTTGGGGGGTTATTTTGTTTAGGTTTTTTGTTTTTTAAACATACAACCCTTTTATTACCAAATCAGGTAATCAGTGTGGAAAATACACCACAGTACTTGGCAAACGAGGCCTGCATGGGTTTCATAAAATCTGCTAGTAATGTTTCTGGTTTTGTAGCCCCTGATGGAAGGAGTAAAGCAGCAGGTCCTTATTTACACTAATTCAGATAGTGGAGGAAGCTTCTTGTCTGCTCTGAAAGAAGCATGTCTGTCAAACACTATATTTACTGCAGAACATTCTTCCAGCTCATTACACATTCCAGAGTCTTGGCCCAGAAAGGAAAAAATGTGTTGGCATTTTCCTTTCTGTTTATTCAGCATTAAGTTTGCTAAGACAAAGCATACATACAAATTTTAAGAGGAAGAGCTTGGCATTTTTACACCTAAGATTCTATTTAAGGGAGAGCTTGGCATTTTAGTTCCCCCTCACCCAAGCGCAGTGACCTTTTTCAGATGTCACTAAGAGTTTATACTAAATTATTACTTATCCTTTAAGTCCCAAGATTTTTCTCTCCCTTTTTCACTTATTCTGTAAAACGATTCTGATGTATTTTGTGAGAAAGTCACCTTTCTTGGTTTAGGGACAGGTCAAGTAATGAAACTGTTTTCATCAGGATAGGCCTGAAGTAGTTCTACTGAAGGCAACTGATGGGTTTCCTAGTGCAGGGGGACAGAGGGACTTGAGAAAGGAGTGAGCTCCACAGCTAGGAGGCCTAGTGAGAACTTGAGAAGAAGGGCATGAAAGGAAGGGCAAACCAAAAGTCAGTTGCAAACCTAAAAAGAAGGGGCAAAAAACCTAAGAAGGAAAGATACAGATAAAATACAAGAAAAATTACTTACCACTATGTAATGAGAAAGTATACACAAGACTACAGACAAGCTCCACAAAAGTAAGCACGAGGGAACAGCACTGGCCAGTGTCTGTCTGAGGGAGAGCAAGCTAGGAGCAGAGCTTAACAGAGCCAGCCTTACCAGCCAGGGCCCAGCCCCACAGTAGGCAGGGTGAGGTAAGCAGCACACATCCAGAGACGGTCACCGTATCCAACCAGGGGTCCAGATCACAAGTTCTTTGTGATGATACAGATCTGAGGTCAAGGGAGAGAGACTATCCGCACACATCAGGGTCAGTTCCAGTGGCTGCCAAGCAGGTCTACAGCAGCAGGATAGCTCAAGGTGAAGCCAGGAGGTCAGCTTGTAGGTCAAGGCCTGAACAAAGGGGCTCAATAGCCAAGCATAGGTATCACTAGCACTAAACTGAGACCAGTGCTCTTCCACCAGCATAGCTCAGGCTACTAAAGGCCCAAGGCTGAGCTTAAATAGAGCTCCTGGGCCCATGGGCAAGGGATGTGAATGGAGGCTCCAGCTGAGGCTGGTCAGAGCCATTAAAGCCTGTTAGTGCCTTGAGGGCTCTGACAGTAAGAGTAGGCAAGTCCTTCATTCTCTAAAGAGAGTGTGGTGGTAGTGCAAAGAGTAAGGCTGACTGATGGATGTCGCTAGTTGAAACTCAGTGCAGTAATGGAAGGGGTAATAGAGGCTAGAGAGCATTATTGACAAGGAACTGCTGCCTGCCTATTTTCTACATGCCCTTCCATGAACTGCAGGTGAATTCGGTGCAAGCATCACCTATGAAGTTTTGGAAGGAAATTTCATGAAGAGAACACTTCTCAAAATGCAGTCACTTCCTTTTTTACCTCTTAACTTCTATTTTTTTCTGATAAGTCTTGTAAAACTATTGTCAAAGAGGGAAGTGGAATAGGCATGATAAGGAAGGAAGGAATGGGAAAAAAAGATCTTTGATGTTCTTATATGACTTGCTCAGATAAAATCTTTGGTTTTGTTTCTGTATTCTAGTAATAAGTTATATCCACTTTTTCTTTAGATTATTTTCTTTTTAATCTACTCAGTTGTGAGATAGTTTATTTCCCTGAAACTGTATGGGCTGGGATGATGGTGTTTTTATTTTTCCTTGCAGTGGTTTATGCCACTTCCTCATGATGGCTGCTGGGGCATGCATAATCCTAAATTTTCTGCAGTACTTTCTTCTTCTTCTGGATCTTCTTTATAGTAAATCTACTTTTGGTTAAATATCTTTCATTTATGGTTTAAGAGACAGATTATTAGGCTTCTCATTTTGTGTCAAACTGTGTTAACCAAGAGTTCATGTGGTTAACGTTATAAGCGATCATTGGTGAACACCTGCATGCTGCTAGCTTCTTCAAGCTTCTCATTGTATTTGTGTACCCTCTCAAAGGCCAATACCAAGACCAATACCATCTGTGCAAATCACTTAGACTTTTAAATGGATGGAAGGTTTGACAGCTGTTAAATATTCCTCTTGTTAGGTGTCTGCAGTGATTAGAATTGTAAACTATACCCATCTTGGAGGCATATTTTGAGGCTTGAACTGGAACTCTCAAACCATTTATTGTGAGATAAATGGATCATTTAATACAGTAAAATACATGTCCCTTCACATTCTGAAAGGCTGCACGGGTCTGTCCACCTAAGTGCACCCACTGGAGGCAAGAATTGGTAGAAGTGGGGCCTGGAGTGGTTACATGTTAGACTGACTCCAGCCTTGCAGAAGGGTCATGGCATCTGCATAAACTGAAGAGGTGTCAGGCAGGCAGCTTTAAAGAGATGTTTTCTGTGCAAGGGAAATTTTTCTGATTGAGAAGAAGATATTTTCTGCCTGAGTACTGAAATCAGCGAGTTCAAGTATTTCAAGGATAGTTGAATTGGACCAGCTGCAAAAAGTTGCAGTTTACAGTAGGGAAATGGAACTGGTAGTGCGTTGTTTGGTTCTCTAATGTGCTGATATTTGAATGCTGTACAAAAAACTCTTTGCCCCTCAATGATAATAGATTCAAAAATAGTATGACCCTTAGTTAATTATGGAACATGTCAGTTTTTCTAAAGATTATTCAATTTGATCTTTTAAAAAATCTATGTTTTAAATTTCAAGCAACATTCCTACTAAGAAAGATTAATTGAAACTGATGTGGCATAGCCAAGCTCCCGAGTCACATTTCTGCTGTCAAGAAGTAAACTTATTTTCTTTTTGTTTCTATTTTAGAGAATCTTGTAACATCAAAGGTAAATTTATATTCAAAAATTCTGTTGCAAAAAGCTGTAACACCTCCAGGAAAACGTGTTCTACTTCCCAAACTGACTATAGCGACGGTGACCTTGACATTTGTAAATCCTTTAAAATGTACCATCTACCCTCAGGGTATGAAAATCCATTTTAGAACTAATTGTTACATTAAGCACTAATAGGTACCACCAGCCAATTTAGAATGAATTTGGTGTGCAGCAAGAATCCTTCAAAGCATCCTAAAACATGGAGCACATATCAAATGGCATTGAAATGAAGGTGATACTAGTAACTGAAACCACATACAAGTACAAGTTTTAGTCATCTGTTTTCTTTTGTGTCTTCTTTGTGTACGTTACAATTACATTGAAAGCTGAAGACTTCACTCCTCACTCGGGCAGTATTCCCACTGAGGTCACGTAGTGACAGTGGAACTGGACCTGAAACCTGTAAATCTAGGGGAAATATTCTTAATGCTTTTCGAGTCTGCGTGGTAAAATCAGATTATTTAATTCTAAGTGGTCAGGCAGTTGGACTAGATGATTGTTGTAGGTCCCTTCCAACTGAAATATTCTATTCTATTCTATTCTATTCTATTCTATTCTATTCTATTCTATTCTATTCTAAATCTTTATAAGCGAAAAGAATGCAAAAGTCATGGCACAGCCCAGGTGTCTGGCCAGTGCTACATGCTGTTCTTCCAGGAACTAAGGACTGCCACAAAGCCCAGATGGTCTCCCCAGGGAAAGTAGAAGACACTTTGACTTTACATCCTGTGTATTTGGCAAAGAGCAATAAAATCCAAAACCAGAACCAAAACAAATCCTTCATCCAGATCCTAGAAAGCAGATCACTGCACTTTACACAAAAGGATAAACTGAGAAACTGCCTCTTGTGCCTGAAATCCCGTAGCCCCTTTTATAAAGGCAGCTAAAGAGCACTAAAGTTGTATGACTAAAAGCACCCTAGCAGCCACTGTAATTAAAAAATCGTGTTAAATACATTATTTGAAACCTGAAACAGGACTAAGACCAATTTAGAATTAAAAAGTGTTGAAAGCCCTAAGACGTTTTCTCCAAGGCTCTGGGAGTGCCCAGCTGAGATTCAGCCCGCCTGGCTTTTGTAGTCTGTGTTACAGAGCAGGCATATCTTTAACCCAGCACACTACTCGCAGTGAGAAGTTACATCACTCAAAACGGCGTTACAGCAGCCTCCTAATAAATGCTTTTCTGAGCAGTTCTAGAAGACCGAGGTAAACTATACTGTGTGCAGAATAACATACTGTGAAAAGGGGTATTAGAATCAGACTTGGAAATCACTTGCAATCCCCCTTTTTTGTTCTTTAAATAATTTTTCAAACCTATAAAGTCACCATACGCTTTTGATTTTGTGAATGAAATATTCTGCACCAATTAGTGACATACAACTACCGGGAGAGGAGTGTAAACTTCCTATGCCATCCAAAACAGAGTAAAGGAAATGTTATAGCACATAGCTTGGCCGGATCTCTGGTGTTGGAAGGAGAGTTCCAGTGTATTATCTGGAGGTGCTCTAGTGCAAACTGGATGATTGTTTTGGCAGGTTGGCAAGAAAGGGTTATAGCGTCGTAATCAGCTTAAGCTGACTCGTGCTGCTGTCAGAAGCGGCATTCCCCCCACCCCAGGCCACGTGTTCTGCTGCCTTCCTGGTGCGGCAGACTGCCGGTGTGGTCGTACCACTGGATGGTTCTGCTTGCTGGTCTGGCTGAAGGCTAACCCAACACGAGCAGAATTGTTTAACCTTGGGCATGCGCCTGAGATGCTTCTGCTGCAAAACAAGCTTCCCTGTCCTAGAAGAGATGTATAAGCCCCCCAGGGGTAATGCAGACCACTTTTCAGTTAGTACCTTTTTTCTACGTTGGCTTTAGGGACCATAATGTTAGACTTCGCAAATAACCCCTCAAAGGGATAACTATAAACACGAATATGTATTTTCTTTTTGGATATAGCATTTGCAGAGTGCCTAAGTGAGGTGTCTACATGCTAAAAAGCAGACAGCTGTTCTGAGATAAACTTAGTCCATGCTAGTGTCATTTGTCCCTTGGTAGTTGTTTCAGTTTTCCATCAAAGTTGAGCAGACAAATCATATGGTCTACTCGTGCTGTAAGCCTCTGCTTCTGCTCATGAAGAGGGATGATTCTTTGGCTATTAATTGCTAGAAATAACAGGTCATTGTGTGTCAGAGCTCCAAATGGCTTGAACGGCTTTTAGAGAAGTAATTGGATATCTATGGGCGGGCACTTAGAGTATGAGAAAGATGATGTATTTTGTTTCCAATTCATAAGTTTTCTACAATCTATGCAATCCATCTGTTTCAGGTGTTTCAGGTCATGATACGATATTTATGAGGGTTTTTTTTTATTTCTTTTACATTGAGTAGGCCTCAGGAATAGCAAACTAAAAGCTTCACTAATATTTTTACCAAAAAGTTTGCTATCCTAAGCATGTTAAACTGTTTTTTTCTTTCTTTATTTTAACTTTGGCTAGGCCTTAAGAATGCCAAACTAAAAGTTTCCCTGATATTTTTACCAAAAGTTTTCTATTCTAAGTATGTAAACTTTTTCTCTTGTTTTTCCTTAAACATTAATAAAGGTCATATTGCTGCATGCTGAATCAACTATAAATATTTCCTGTGTGTTGGATTTTATTTCCAAAGTTGCTGACCTGGCTTCTGTGTATGACTTTGTATCAGATGACCATCTGGGAGACATCTGTTAAGCTGTAATATCTCCCAGGCAGGGAACATATCCTACAGCGCAAATGTAAAAAGCTGAGGTAACCTTCCACATCTATACAAGTGTTCTTTAATAAATAGCAAACAGTAAATAATAAAGCACTGATCAAGTTGCTTGGATTCTGTCCATAACTGTGGATAACACCGACTTATGAATTTGGTGTCCTTGTATTTGATGACAATAAACAATAGTTCAACATTTTTGTTGTGTATCTGACTTTCTTATAGCACTATGTCTCCTTATCTTAGAAAAAACTAAAAACATAGTTCATGTTGCAAACTGAGTTGTGTCATTGCTTTCAGCTCTCCCAACAGGCTTTAGGAGATTAATATTTCAGAAAGCAACCATATAGATTTTACCGTATACGTTCAAATTGTTTGCTGGTTCTCCAGCTGTATTTTTACAAGTTATATTAGTCTCAGTTAAAAAAAAAAAAAAAAAACCTCTCAGAGCAATGCATACACAATATAAGCAAAAGAAAAAAATCTGAGTGGAGATCGAGCCTCCACATCCATAAATGTTGAGTTTCAGAAAAGTATCCAGTGAAAAAAAAAGTCTCTGTTAGCTATATTTTTACTTTATGCCAGCACTCTCTAGAGTGCTGCCTTCCCATTATGAATCCACTGATTTGGCTTGTTTTATTCTAGCATTATAAAAGTGATCTAGTTGGAAGACCAGAAAAAGCTCACTCCACTGCAGACATTGTAAGGCTTGGAATAAGTTGTATCTTTGAAATTCAAACAGTAGGTTTCAAATTAAGAAAACACATATTTTCCTGGAGGATTATATCGGTATAGCACATCTTAAGACATTAGCTAGTTAGTACCAGCCTTATCTTGTTCATTAATGTGGCATAATACATAGTCTTTCTGCATTTAAGTCCTTCACCAGTGAAGAGTAATTCCCAGTGAATGGCACTGAACTAGAGCAATTCCCTAGCGTATTATACTGTGAAACAAACCTGTCATTAGCACTTAACACTGTAGTTCTGTGCAACAGCAGGAACAGACTTGCTAACTATAGATGTTACCACTGAACACATAATTTTAGTGAGTATAATATGACGTTTGCTTGGTTTACTAAGAAGGTATGGAAATGAGTTACTGGAATTTTTATTTTTTTAGTAATTGTACTTCCATATGATTATGTTTAAATAAAAGTAAATCCAAAATTAAGATCTTTCAAACAGTCTGATATATAGAAGTACTTCTTTCATTACTTACAATGTACACACTGCAAATTCATTTGATGATGAGAGAAATAAAAGTAATTCACAGAAGCCTAATAGTCAGTGAAGTAAAAATGGTGTAGTTCCCTATTATTTTATAGAGTGAGAGCTGGTATTACAGAAAATTAGAGAAAAGTGGGAGTCTAGAAAGCATTATGTCCCATGTTGGTGCTGCATTACTAGAAAATAGGAACAGACATAATTTGATTTCCAACTTTCTAATAATCTCTTTTGCTTCTGGGTTACTATTTAGCTGGAAAGTGTGAGGACAAGAGTGGGAACATGACCAGCCTTCAGAGGCAGCACTGCAATGTCCTGGCCATGCATCAGACTGACCATGGGGCAGATCTGCTAGGATTTTCTTAATTGTCTTGGACAGCTGTGCTCTCCGTGATTGTTAGATTGCGCTAAGCTGTTCTCCTGTACAGTGTCTAATACAGTCTGTACTTTTATAAGTTAATTTTAAAACACTCAGAAAACAGTCTCTCTTCCCGTTCTTCAGCAAAATCATGCTACAGCTAACATGTCACCAGAAGTAAAGTCTGTAATAGATCTTCATCTTGCTTTAATATAGGACTGAATCATCACTGAACTTTGCTGCTTTTGCATCAAAAATCCAATTAAACAATATTTTGTAGTCCATCCAGGAAAAAAGCTGTTTTTCCCTTCCTTTATGCTGCAGGCATCCAGAAATGACAGGATATTGGGTCTGTGGGCTTGCCTAAACTAGCGTCCCATCTAAGAACGGAGGAAGGCATCAGGAAGCAGTTATCTGAGTGAAACCAGACATAACAGATATCATTTTCTAAAATGTAGCATCAGCTAAAAAAGTCTGCTAAGAAAGTTGTGTCTTGCTGATGCTTCTCTTTCGCTGTCCAGGTACATAGCAACAAAGATCAAAGATGTCTCGGCAATCTGGAAAGAGCTGCTGCAACTAAAGCTCATCCATCAAATCCAATACAGTTTAAGCCAGTTGGCACTGGGACAAGTGTCTACACAAGGCACAAGACAGCAGGGAATCAGTGCCTTCCAGGTGCAAGACAAGCACACTTACAACAGGTCCGGTGACTTTGTGACAGGAGCACTCAGGAGTGTGAGCAAACGCCATGGGCAGAGAGCTAAGTCTGGTGCTATCCCTAATCTACCTTATTTACATATAAACACAAAAATACCTCTGACCTGTAAATTCTATTCATATCTAGTCCTTGTATCTTTCCTTTCGTATCAGACCTTCACTCCTCTGGCTTGCTTACCTTGCCAGGTTGTGATACCACATCTGAAATTACGCCACAGTCCTGCCATCAGAATGGCACAGAGGTAGGGGACCACTTCTGGGTTGTGAGGCTGAAGCTACTCAGCCTCATCCACTGTCTGTTGAAGTATAAAAAGTTCCTTCCGTTAATTTGAATGAATTTTGGAAAAGTTGTATGTATTTTAAATATGCTGAAGCAAGACTTTCTTTTACACTATGTTTCTGTAGAATCTGTCCCAGATAGTCACAGTCTGCAGGTATTGCTTTGAGACAAGTGCACAGGATCGTGTAAAGGAAGCTTAAACTCGAGGCTGTCAGTATTGAATATGCACAGTAGAGTGTCCAGTCTGATAGAAAGATCAAGATAGTATGAATACGTTGAATAAAACTTTGGGAAGTCCTAAAAAAAAAAAAAATTAGTTTATTATGAACATTTTTTACAACTTTTTTCTAAGAAAATGTTAGCTTACCTTTAAAAAATCTACCACCGTGCAGTATGGTTTCTTGTCTCTTTGAAATTAATTATGTATTGATGAGATATTATATATGCTTAATGGGAATGTATATGTGTGTATTAACTTGTCATTGGTTCAAAATAGAGTGTATAATTCCACACTCTAAAGTGATAAAGTTTCTGCTTTAATCTTTACCTTGATGGCTTTTCCCCATTTGAGCCAACAGCTGATGGAAAATGAAATTAATTCTCTTCTAAGAAACTCAGTTTAACTGATAAAAAACCTGATCTATTTATTTTCTACCATTGAAAATGGCGGGTGTGCATACAAGAAACAGAGTATATTCTGATTTCAGAACCTGATTGTTAATGGTAATAGAGACCTAGAAAGAATTCCAGTTCGGATGAATTTGCTGACTGTAGACAGCCAAATTTAATAGGAAATTTGGACATATATCACAGTTACTGAAACTGGCATAAATCTTGTTTGCCTGACTTATCAAGAGTAGTACTTAGGGCTGACTTGCACAGCCAAAGTACTTCTTGAGCTCCTCTTTCAGTCTCACAGGAAAGACAGCAGTCAGCATCTCTTGGCACTCGGGCATTAAATGGTACTACATGGAGAGGCATGTTCCAAATGACTTCCTGAAATAAATGGTATTGTATCGACATGCAGTTATGACCTGTTATGAAGCAGGTCTAACGATATTGCAGATCAGATAAGAAAGAACATACCGTATCCTATTGCAAAACTGGGAAAACTGGCAAAGACAGGAACTGACGGAACGTTAAAGCATTTCTGATTATGAAACGCACTGTGTCACCCAGCCTGTCCCAAATTATAGGTGAGCAGGACTATCTGCCATAACAGCTTTGTTGACTTGTCCTAGCCCTAAAAGAGATCCATTGCATCATTTGGGTCTCAGACTTCTGCTTGCACCAGTTGCTGGCACGGGTGGTATACGGCAGCAAGGATGAAAACTCCGAAGGGGAGGGGTGCACAGAAAGTGGGAAGAGAAGGCCACAGCAGCGTGGTCCAGTTTTGAGCTCTCCCAGCAGCCTTCTCAATTAACAGTACGTCTGTGTTCTACTCACCATAGAATCCTGCATTATTTGTTTGTCTTAACTTATTCGTTCAGGTTCATTATGAGGCTGTATCTGTGAGATAATCTTTCACAAGGACATATACATGAGTCATGCACATGGATGATTCATGTGCATCCATATTCACAAAGCTCAAAGCTTCTGCAGTTAAAACTGAGCGATAAAGTTTTAAGAGAGGAAAGACCCCCTGCCATATGTATAATGATGCATTTGAAACGTCAGCTTACCTGCAGTCATCTGAGCAGGTGACGTAAAGATGCTTATCTCTGCCCATTTTGTTTTGACAAAGAAATAGCCGTTATTTCCCATTATGAAGTCTTTCACTCCTTTATAGAGAAATGGATGTTATAATTTATATATTCCAACTCCCTCTTATTAAGGGTCATATCATATATCTATGATAGCAGGAGAACAATCAGTCCTGGTAGGGAAAAGTGTAACGATCTTCACATTTTATGCTATTTGACTCAGTAGAGTAGGACTTTGAGAACAACAGAAAATAATTTTCCTGTCAAAATGACAAAGGAGAAATTAAATTTCTTTACCTAGAGTGTTTGGACTGACAAGGTGTCAGAACCGGTTTTCCTGATCCAAAAATGAGAGGCTTATAGACCACAGAATGAGAAAATCATCTTTGAATTTTCTGACCTTGAGTGACTGCCTTATGAGTGGGTTTTGGTGGTATCAATTCAGGACATAAATGATTGCATTCATTATGAGGAACCAGATTTTTTTCGTTCTCATTTTAATATTTCCTGGCAAATTTATTACAGTCCTAATCTTCCTGTAATTGGCCTGGCTTTACTGCGTCTGATGATATTCATATCAAAGTTGGTAAATTTCCCAGTAACACAATGCATAGGTAGATTTACATAGATAAAATATGCTTATTATTGGTAAATGAGCTTTCCCTTTCTTCCATGTACAAGATGTCATCACGTTGGAAATATGCTTAGAATTAGGCATATTTTCACTGAAATAGATTGTCATTATTTTTTTATGCCTGCATAACTTCAGGCATTACATGACAAAGAGGACCAAGGACTTCAGTTATGTAAATAACGAAGACCTGATTTGCATCCAAAAACCCTGTATTCTCCCAGTTCACTTGGCAAAATTACCTCATTAAGCAGGAAATTATAAGAATGTATTGTTGAGACTTTCTTCAAATGTTTGCCTATTTAAGGTATTACAAAAAGCCTAACATATCATTTGGAAAATGTAAATGCAGTTTCCAAACAGCAATTTGGCAAGCTACCAGTGGCATCTATTGGCAAAGCAGAATGTGCAAGAAGGGGCAAATAAAAGCAAAATACAGAAGGTAAGTTGATGGATATGTGAGGAGATCACAAGCCAGGTACGAGCCAACAGCAAGCTTTTATTTTAATTAGGGCTTTGTACAAAACAGGATTATGGTGCTCATAAAGGCTTCATAATTATTATACAGGAAAAAAGTAGTCGTTGTGTGTCTTAGGATATGAATTCTCAGCCCTGAAATCTCCTCCATAGTGTACAGCAAGTGGAAAATAAATGTGGAGGAGCACATCAGTATTCCCCGTGTTGCAGGGTTTGCCCCAAGCGTGTCTAACTGAGGCGTTCCACCAAGGCATGCCAAGCAGAACAAGCAAACAAAAAGCATGACACAACCAGGAGGCTCAGTCCTACTGTTTAGTTACAGACAATTTAATAAAGCCTGCAGAGAATGTGTAGAACAGAAAACATCTGTGTCCACTGATATATTTAGGCTGCTCTGGTGTTTAAAATAAGTATCTCAGGCTACGAAAACACCAGGGAATTATGTGAAGAAAGATTCTCACTAAGGAATAGCTTGCATTATTAGAGGCAGACTTTGGGACCATTGTCACCTACATTCATGTGTCCATCTTAGGTACTTACATTGGAGCTTAGGACTCTTTGTAGGCGACGAAATAAAAAGTCACTTTTACAGGACAGATAAGACTGTCATTTCGTAGGGAAACTAACATCTGAAACGGCACCTAAGTGAGGTGGCTAAAGCAAGCTGGTATGAATATGCCCGATGTCAGTCACATTGGCCACAGCCAGAAGTCTGCTCTGTGTAAATATAGGGAGCAATGAATTTCCAGGGGATTTCTAAGTAGACTAATGTAGGATGTGTACACGTATTGCAGGATGTAAGGTGCACTGGTCAGGTATGCGTAAGGAATACGCAAACCTTACAAAACCAGCTCTTGAGAGTCAGGCTAGGCAAGGCATGTCACTTTTTTTGAGTTAGGCTCTCCCACTTCTTAAAAGTAAAACCTTATTATCAATTCCAGCACGTACAGTAGGGAAGCAAGAATCTTCTGACAAAGCTGTGCTTATAAATAGCAGATGTTGAGAGCCTCCTGGACACAGGATAATCTTCTTTCTTTATATTAAGTTTGTGTAGTCTTAAGAATGGAACTAAGCCCTATGTGTTGATACTTTACTGAAAATGAACATTTACTCAAAATAAAGTTGTAACAGAAGAAATAGCAGCAATCACTAACTGTAAACTATTGCAGGATAGAAAGAAATTACATTTGTCACATGCCATTTCCTCTTTTTGATTGTTTTTTGTCTGTGGATTATATTAGACCACTGGCCAGGCACAGTAAATGAGGACTAAGTTTTCTCTGAGACACTGAATTGGAGAAGTCTGCCCAGATGCTGTGAGCAAGCCGTGCTGGTGCAGTAAACCGTGCAGATTCACTGGAACTCCTATTCCCTGAAGGTACCTTGCAAAAGTAACTAAAATCCATGCAAACCACTGTATGAGAAACCGTCACTCCCAACAACACGGTGAAATCCACGCTTATTCTCCTCAGTGCCTGACATCAAAGATAATCCATTTAGGTCAGCTCAGAAAGTCCTGCAGCTGCCACCAGGAGCTGGATCAGGTCCAGCGCCCAGCTAAGGAACATAATGCAGAGATTAGCAAGAGATATTCTTTAGCCTGTATCGTATTTGTAGTTGTGAGCATAATCTTATTTTCTGACCCAAACCCAGAAGTGCACTTGCATGGAATTTCAGCAATCTCAGAGCAAAGCTATGCCCTGGCTTTCCTGTTTTGCCAGGCTGGCACTACAGTTCAGTGATGGGCAGTGCTCCAACTACAATGCTAGGACAGCAGGCTTAAAGGATTGCCACGCGTTATACTAATTTAATGCATGTCCACGTTACAGCCTGGATCAGAAGTGCAGGCAGGGAAATTCTTGTTGCTGTCTCTCTCTTCATGCTCAATTTTGGTTGAACAACAGCAAGTGCCATAGCATTGCTCCATTCCTGGCAGGATTTAATCTAGAGAGAGAGGACGTCAGTGGCTCATTAAAACAATGGTGTTTTTAAGTTCTTCTCACAAAATTATCTGCTTAATATGAAGCAGCTCACACTCTGCAACATATCATATCACTTTGTTAGTGTGATAGCTTCTCAGCCTTGCCTGCTGGAATGGGAGACCTAGGTCCCTGAAGGGTTCGCAGCACTGCCTGAACAAGTTCTCTTACTGCCAAAGGCAGGAAAACTGAAGGGGTAAAAAAGCCCGGTCACTGACTTTACGTGACTATGACAAGTGTTCCCCACAGTCTGTGGCAGGAACTGGCTTTCTAGCAACCAACCATTCAAACATAATGAATGAAAAATATTAACTGAGCACCATCACTTTGCATGTTGCTGGGCCAACGGGAGGATGCTCTCTGTGTTTCAGGACACCCACAGTCCATAAAAGACAGAACTGTTCCTACCTTTATCACGTTTACTATGATTTAAGCACCTGACAACAAGAAGATCCAGCTTTTATAAAAGACTAGTGTAAATATGGGTTGAATACATTTCAGCTCATTTCTAATAGAAATAAATAACCTGAGAAACTTAACTGAAGAAAGCTAATCTTTAATCCCTGGCAGATTTAAGACACTATCTTAGAAACTTTATCAAAGCTTCTGTGAAATACAGTTTTACTTCAGGAGTGCAAAAGTGCTGACTGGGAAAATGGGTCTTCCTGTATTTTTTTCTCAGTTCATCAGTCTTCTCAACTGACAGACCTCTTGTTACCACCAGTCTTTGATCATATCTTTCATGTTCTATCCAGGCTCCCACATTCTGCTTTAAACCTGGCTTTAAAAAAACGTAGATGTAGAACAACAGGTCAAGCAGCTGCATACATTTGACAGAGAAATAAAGATTTGTTTTCTTCACTATCATCAACTGTGATGGCAGAGGACAAGTGACCATTCCATCCGCAAGATTGTTTTGTGTATCATCTGAAGACTTACACAGAGAACTGCACAGGTTCTTCAGTACACTGGGCCTGAAGCAAGACCATGCTGTTAGACTTGAATCCAAAATAGCCTCATTATTCAAGATATTCTTTGAATCGACATCTTCATCAGACAACTATGACATCTTCTTAGAAGACAATGTGTGATTTTATAGTAGATGAGTTCTGTAACACTTTTCACTGCTTACGTACCACTAATAGTCCAATCTACACAACCACCGTACTATACTTACATGCTCTGTATTTTTGCTTCAGAATGATCTTTGATCTTTTTAAAAACACTTATTTCTCTTTATTTTCTTCCCCATCTTTTGGGCACTTCCTCTGCTTGAGGAGGTGACTGTTTTGTCTGATGAAGTAGCTGAAGAGGTGCACAGCAAACCCATTTGTTTCCACATGTCCAAAGGGCAAGCCTGTAGTCTTCTCTGTGTTCAGGATGTAATTCTGCATTTGGGACTAGAGCTTCCTGCTCAACTGTACCCATTTATCCAAGCGGTAAAAGTCTTATGGTGTTGATTTGAGCACTGGGAGATCTTGTTTTAGGAGCTTTAGGAAGAAAGAATACATCTGTACTCAACTTTTTTGCCTTCAGGTGATTGCTAGGTTGGCTATTTTGAGGTTGCATCCAGGCATTTTCACAGGACTGGTCACAGAATTTGAAGACCTAATGAACTGTGATTAAAATTTTCCTATGTCATTGTTTTCTAATTGGTTAGATTAAAATGTAGTTATGTGGATCATTTCACAAGTTAAACTGCTGACTGCAAATGTTGTGTAATCACCAGATCGAATGATATAAAACTAGTGCCAATCTAGTAAATTGAATTGTTTCACAATGTGCAAATCAAATTCAATCATCCTGTAACGTGTAAAGTTTCCTGCTTTATCTGTTTCCACTCTGTGTAACCTACAAAGCTGTATAACAGATTTCTAATGATAATGATAAAAATATACTAGCAGTTTGGAAGAAAAATGACATGAATTTTATGCACAGCAGCTATCAGCTAAACATACAATATATAAAGTATGTTGCCCGTCAATATTTCTTCTGTGCTTCAGGAGTGTTAGTTTTATAATGTTTGTTAACCATAGCAAACTAGAAAAGGGTTAAACACAATTGTATAAAATTGGATTGTGTTTTATTGGTTTTACTTTAAAATCTTTGTTACTCAGCTGATTTACAGTGCTGTTATGTGTTGACATTGTTTTGTCAATGGATCTGTGCCAATTTAATACTGCCAGAAGATCTGGCTCTACTATATTTACGGCATATTTTTGTCTTTCATCTTTTTTGTTTTAGGAAATTCGAGCATCAGGTGCACTCAAGATGTAAAGTCGCAATGAAAATGAAGTGCTGCATAAGTACATAATTGCTGAATATGTTCTGGGTTGCTGGTTTTGAATTGAGACTTACACGTATATGAAAAGTTAGTATTATTTTTAATATATTTAGTGTATTGCTTTTGTTAAGCCAAGAAGCTCAATCTGTCACAAATAAATTTTGATTAGTCATATCCTGCTAAGTGAAATCGCAGCAAGTATTCACATTTCACTAGTTCTTATGCATTTTTTAATGACAAACCTATTGTAGATACTATTAAGACCTAGTTTGGGAGAGGTAAATTAAAATTTGAAGGTCTCTCAAAGATTAAATATAAGTTACTGCAATGCAAGTATGTTACTGTTAAGATTGTTGTCACCCTGCTGAGTGTTAAATTCCTAAAATTTAGCAGGATCTGGGATATTTTTTCAATAAGTATGTTCAAAATTCAACCTTTAAAATTAAATTTCTTGGCATTGCATCCAACCTTTAATTTTTAATTTAATTTTCTAATTCCATAACCTACTGTACTTTTAGAAGTAAGCTAAGTCAGACACTATATCTGTATATGCTGTATAAACTTGTATGTTATATATATACTCAGGTACACTATTTATTTATTAAAAGTTTTGAGGTTCTGAGAGGACTTAGGACTTACTGAGCTATGTCATAGTCCTCACTGGTCCACTGTCCAGACCATCAGCTAGTTTTTCACTGATCTTAGATCCTTACTATTTTCCTTGTCTAAAATTTTTACATTAGAGTGATAGCAGCAGAAAGATATAGTTCAGTTATAAATTATTGTCAATTATTTGGTAATTTGATTTCATTTAGAAGAAGAAAGGTAAAGTCATGATTACACAAGAAACCATACATGAGTGTCTTTACAAGATGCATATTTATTCACTGTAGACTAGAGCACATATGTTGCTTCAGAGTACCCAAAAAGCAAAGAGGTTCTAGTTTTGCTTTAAAAATGAATAAATTTGTTAACTGCAATGCTTGGTGTGTAAAAGCTGCCACGCAGATGTTTGCGGATAAAACCGGCCAAAGGAATGACACACAAAGGAAAAAAGAAAAGGGAAAGTAAAGAAGATTCAGCAGAGTAAGAAATGAGAAATAAGTAGCAAGGATGAAACAAAAAATACCAGAACACAATCATTAAACGTATTATCAATACCTATAGTGTCAGATCCAAGCCCTTAAATTAATTATGACTGATTAAAATTGCTGTAAGTACACATTACAATTTCATGAAGTACCTAAAAATGCTAGCCATATATAAATGTACCTCCAATAATCAATATTTTGCAATTAAGTACAGGGTGGGGTAGAAAGACTTGTTGAACGTACAGATTGGTAATTATTTTCACTTGTCAATTATTAAAAATGTGTAAGCTAGAGTAACTAAAGAGAGAGGAGATGAAGGGCAGATCTTACTACTTTTCCCAGCATTAATTTGTGATATGCTGGTAGCCGTACTGATCACCCGAAACTTTTGTCATGCCTTCAACGATGCAAAATAATTGTGATTACTACCTGTTTTTTATTAAAAGAAAGAACAAAAAGAATATAAAAATGAAACAATGAGAACGGAAGCAGGCATAAAGAAGGGAATCCACTGTTTTTCCTGTATCTTTTCATTTAGACACTTTTCAGAGAGGTCTGCTGTGAGAGCGTTCGTTAGGTACTGTATCTTCAAGTTAAGAAAGTACCGAACCATTTTATTCTCCAACCAGAACGAGTCCTGTGTCGCAGTACCAGCCAACGTATGGGTAGGGAAACAAGTTAAGTAGTAGGCTGGTTTTTCTAACATAACTACACTAGGTATGTTACAGGTGGGCAAAACAAAAATATTAATAATGTTACGAAATCAAAGGGAATAGTTTTATCTCTTATTTATTATTTAGCTGTTGAAGCAGCCACCTTAAAGCAAGCAAATTAATAAAATCCTTTGTATTTTCTGTGATTAAAAAGATCAATTTATGCCTCATTTCCAGGAATACATTGATTAATCAAAAAAGAGGTATCAATACTTTAAAATACTATTCAAAATTCCATCTACTGAAAATAATAAAATCTCTTGAGGCTGCTTCGGCAAATCTCTATTTCCTTAATGCTGTTGAAGCCTTGGTGATGTTACCACACTGCAAGAGCAGGTAGGGCTAAGCTGTTAGTTTGTGCTGTTGTTGCTTTTTCATATTGTTGCCCATGATTTTTTGTGTAAATACTTGAACCAAATGGACTAACTTAAGATGAAGCACTCAGACAGGAGTCTTTCTCCTTTGGTGGCTTACTTCATAGAGAAATACAACCTCTCTGTGTGACCTCCAAGGTGAAAGCTTTGCTTCCTTCTAGGGCGTGGATGGACTCTAATGAGAGCCTTAGTAGTTCACAGAGTCTCACAGCTGCACAGGCAGTGTTGGTGGTGGCATGGACAGCCCATTAGCATGCTGTTTCCTGAGGCCTATATAGCTGTCTAATAATTACTTTTTTTCAGACAGAAATTCCTTGGAATATCAAATGAGTCTTTATTGATTTCCTTCGAATAATTTGCTTTCTGATATATTACTTTAATTCCATGATAAGAGCTTAAATTTTTATTTTTTATTTGTATGAAGAGAAGCTTTATGTAAAGATTTCTCAGGCTTCAAAATAATTATTTTAGTCAGCTTTGATTCTTAAAAGAGGTTTTTAAACGTAAATGATCATCACTATTTAAAGAAGCTCTTTTCGTCTCTGAGATAATAATAATAAATATTAATAATTTCTTAAACCTTGGTGGATAATTATTATACAGTTAATAGCAATATTTTTAAATTCCAGTAGCTTATTACACTTATTATCAGTTATATCACAAAATTATCTTGCTGTATTTGTCTATAAACAAGTGACTATCTACAAAATACTGGTCTCAAACAGATATTTTATGAGACTAGCAATAGAAAACTAAATGTTTAAAAAAACCAACTCAATGAAAACATTTAAGGAAAACAAAAAACCTAAGAAATACCCTGCTGGGTCAAACAAACAGTCCATCTGGGCCAAAGCCTGCTCTTAACAGCAGCAGTAGGAGAGGTTATTCAGGGAGAACATTCAAGTCTGGCCACTAACTGCAATTTGTTCCTTTCATAACTCTCCAGCACCCGTAACATCAGTACTAGGAACAGGTACTAGTGGATACATAATCCCTTTAGCATCCATTCACAACCTTATCACCCCTGAACTTGTCTAGTCCCTTTTTGAACCTGCTCGTACTCTCTGCCTCCAGAAACGTCTGCGGTAGCAAGTTCCAGAAGCTGCTACCCACTACATTAAGAAGTGTTTTCTTTAGTCTGCTGTATCTTTTATCATGTACAGTGGCATCTGGTAAAAAGCAGTTCTTCATTCACCTTATTCAGCACTTTCATAGTGTTGCAAATCTTGTTAATGCCCCCTCAGCCTTACATTCTGCACATTGAGGAATTGCAGCTTTGTTAGCCTTTCCCATAGAGTATCTGCCAACCTCTTCCTGATTGCTTTAGATGCCTTCCTCTGTACCTTCCTAGCTCCCTTATGCCTCTTTGGAGTAGACACAAGATCTGCACACACTGCACAAGATGCAGAGGCAGAGCAAGGGTTTACTTAGAGCCAAAATAAATAGATCTGTCTTGTTCAAAGTGATGCCGGCATTGCTGACCGCTCCTTCTCACTGAGCCAATAACGTCAGACAGCTGACAGTGATAACTGAGACTTCTTTCCTGAGCCGTAATTACCATTTCTACAATCAGCAACCCATAGCCAAAGTCTAAGTTATTTTTTCTTTACCTTCCATTTACACCCATTGAAGCTGATCTGCTATCCTTTTATCCATGCAATCACTTTTGTGAGGTCTGTGTGGAGTGCCTCACCCTCAGCATAGTATCTACTCAAATCCTTTGCAGCATACTGTCATCTACAGATGTGGCGATTCAGTTGTGTGCTCTCCTTTGATCTTCAATGAAGACATCAAACAGAACTGGTGTCAGCAGAGATCCATAGAAAACTCCACTGCTGACTGTCCTCCATCCTGGCAAGTGACCATTAAGCCCTTCCAATCCTTTAGCATCTATAAAAGAACCTTCCCCCTGCCTGTGGCAACTTAATTTCCCTAATAACCTTTGCCAATGAACCTCGTCAAAGGCTTTCTGAAAGTCAAAGTGTGTTACATGCACTGGACTGCCGTGGTGCACGTGCCTTTTGACACCGTCACTGAGCAGTAGCAGGTTATTGGGGCAGGATTTTCCCTTACAGAGGTACGCTGACTTTCCCCAATAGACTGTTAATCTGTATGTTCACTGGTCCTATTCCTCGTAATTCACTTGGCACTTCACCAGGGAGAGAACCAGACTCATCCGTCTGTAGTTCTTGCAAACCCTTCAAGAGCCCTTTCTGCCAATGGACGTTCCACTGGCAGCCTTCCCGTCCTCTGGCACGGTGGCAATTTTTAATGACAGGTTATGCACTTTGGCCAGCTGTTCTACAATTCCGTACTTGCATTCCTGCAGCACTCCAACATGAGTGCCATTTGGTCCTGGTTAGCTAGCAACATCTAACTGACCTATTTGCTGAATATTATTTGCTTCAGAATGATCTTCTGATTACCACAAAGCTATGGGAGTCTCTCCAGCACCTCCAGGAGCAGAGCAACACAAGGAATTCACAGAGATTTTCTCACATGTCTTTGTCATCCTGCGCCTTAACACCCTTGCCATAAAGCTAGCTTTTCTAGATGATTTACTGCTTTCAGGCATTTGAAGAGTATTTTACTATTTGTTTGAACATCTTTTACAAAATGCTTTTCAAATCATTTTGTAAGCCCTTGCAATCTCGTTTACAGTTTTTCTTCTCTTTTAGGTGAGCTTTTCATTTTTTAAAATGCCAACATTTTCCGTACGTTAGCCACCTTAAATTTTAGAGTCATCCATATGTTAAGGGTAAAGTTTGATCCATTTGATATAATTTTGAATTGTAGTACATGTTTTATCTGGTCTTCTAATACAGTATTTTTAATAGCCTCCAGACTTGAAGAATTCTTGATTTCTGGACTTCTTTTCGATTTTTTTTTTTTACTAATTACCTCCTTTTACATAGTTCCTTTCTAGTGATTGAATAGATTGTTGTGGCTTGCTCTGTCCTGCTACAGTGTTAAACCTTATTGCGTTGTGGCCATTATTACAGACCGGCACCTCTTGAACCAGGTCCTGTGCACCAACCAAGACCAAATCCAAATAACGTCTGACCTTCATCTTAAGTTTTTTTGGGGGGAGAAAAGCTTTGCTTTTCAGTTTTCATATGAGCTAGAGATAAGAATCTTACATAAAGAAGAAGTCACAAATGTTTTTCCTATTACCTACATAAAGAATATTTTAGAGCTTTTTCTAAAGAAGTCTTTAATAAATTTGTAATAAAATTTAAAATTACAGTTTTTGTTTGAGTGAGGAATATGTGTAAAATGAAGCTATATCCAGGACTAAGTATTGCTTCTGTTGTGTTACATAACTGATAATTTGCTTTAATATAAGCAGTTTCTTTCTGAAACACTGAAATGTCTAAATTATTTTAGAAAGTTGGGTACAAAGTGCAGAAGTGCTGTGTTCTATAACATTATCTCATAGTAGCGTCTCCTTAGACCAAATTATTCCTGGATCTACAACCTGTAATTTAAGTACATTTACAATTAATTGTTAAAGATTCTTATTAAAATCCTAGAAGAAGCACAGATCATAATAACTAGTACATCCGTATGTCTTTCAAAGCACAGTGTAAAAGAGAACAGCACAGAATGTCAAAGACAAGTAAAAGATATAATGGTGCTTTCAGGACTGACTGGCAAAACAGAAATTCAGGTACCAAATATGCCCACAGAAGCATCAACCTCTTTGATCCATTTAAGGTCTGTTACTAGTTTAATCAGCGGCAGGCGTGTCCTTGGCATACCTGCAATTACCATGCTTTATTGTATATTGAGTAAAACCAATTTACAATATACTTTTTCTCCTCAAAAAAGAATATTAAACTTAGATCCATATTTTCCGAGTGTTACAATAATATAATAAATCTTTTACTTAAAAATTCAATAAATATGATAGAGTTAATTAATTTAAATAAGATATTTAAATATGTATCACATATAAGGTATATGTGATATAGATATCTTACAGATGTTATTTATTTTATTTAAATAAGATAAAGTGATTTTTAAATTGACGAGGTTTTGTATCTATATTAAGGTTTACTGCCTTTGCTATGTTTAATGTAACAAAATGAGTGTTTCAGAAACATCCCACCAGCTGTTACACTACAGGTACACTGAGTCAGCGCTACAGAAGATACTGTACTAAATAAAGTGAGTAAAGGTAAGGACTAATGTTCTAAACACAGTCTGAGCTTTCATATGATCTAGCATCCACCAAAATGATTTGAAGCACTCATAAGAGTTTCGCTGCATTTTAAAACAGGCCCCAGGCAACACATCAATGCTTGTTCGACTCCAGTTAGAGTCCTTTCTGAGAGCGAAAGAGCATAAGAAATGTCAATCAGGAGCAGACTAATTGTTCCATCTTGTTCACTACTTTGTATCCAGCTAATGACAGGTTTTGAAGGCCAAGTAGCAAGCTTTAGGTTGTGTAACACTGTAATAAATGCTTCTGTCCCTCTGCAAGGGAAGAAATATATTCCTTAAAGCCTCATGATTGACGGGTCTTATTACAAGTTTTGTCCCAGCTACTGCTGCTGTAAGAGTTATCCCTGCTGAGCTTGGTTTTTAATCAGCTTTTGCATCTGTCAGAAGAGTAGCCTGTGCCAGTCAATTTCGTTGGTTAACTACATGTTGGGCACAAGAATTTATTAGCCTTTTCAATGTTTAAAAATCAAAGGCCAGATTCCCTCTCTGGGCTATTAGCTATGCTGATCGTAAGCAAATGTATAGCAAAGGCAACTTTATCTGTTCAGAGACAGCAGCGGAGCTAAAGTAATTCCTCACTAGCCAAACTGATGTTAATGGAGCCACACGACCTCACACGCTCGGGATCAAGCTCATAAATTCACATATACATTTCGTTTACTGATTTTTCCAGTCTACCAGGAGGGACTGTATTGATGACTGCAGAGTTAATCCCACTTTTCTTGAGTTGACTCTGGAATGGGATGTACATTTGCAAGAGGAAATGTTGCATACAGTTGTTTTTTAATTTCTGAGTGTCTTTGCGCTGGGAACTGACAACTTTGACATTTCCTGTGGCTTAAAGAGGGAGCATATATTTATAGCTCTGTGAGTTTGCACAAGATGTATTGTTTCTGTCACAAATTTCTTGCATGAATATGTACTCTGTATGAGACTGCAGTAAGACTATTGCTTGACTGTTAAGTTTGCTTTTGGCCTTCCCACATATATTGAATATGTCTGTGGTTTTATCAGCATCAGGTGATCTGTATTTTCCAAAAGCGGCGACTGGAAATGTTTAAAAAAAGACATCTCTTCAGTATTCCAGGCTCGTGTAAGTAGTTCTATTCTTTGTTGAGCCTTCAGAAAAAAATATGCAAACACAGCCTCAGAAGTGAGATAGGGAGCATCATTTCCTTGCACAAGATTCAGCTAAATTAATGGAGGATGAAAGGCAAAACTAAGGTTCTGTTCTCGAGCAGACTTGGAGGAGTCATGTGAATCTAGGGTTGTACAGGGACTGTTCCCATTTGCTTTCTTGCCACTGCAGTTAAAGAGTTAGGAAGGCATTACAGCCACTTGTTGCTCTTGTAATGCATTCATGACATAGTTGAGAAGTGAGCTGAAACCTATATTCATGTGTCAGGTTTACAGCCTTAGTGTAAGCTTAGTAAGCAACGCTTCCTTGATTGCCCTTTCTGGGTGACCTCGTTCTCCTCCCAATATAAAGGGAGCTTAAGGAGATTAGGATCTCAAAACTGAGGGTATTGCTTATGAATTATTTATAATGTCACTAACAACATTTACTTCATTGTTCCAAATTGCTTCCTCAGGCACCTAGGTGGGCAGTTCATGCAAGGTGTGATCTCTTTGGGGTGGGTTGTCCTGGCAAAAGCGGCCACACCTCTTCTGCTGCTGGGGTGACAGGCACTCACAAGCACTCCACCCTTCGCAGAACACCTCCATCCCAAGGGGCGTATAGGCACCGGCTGAGGAGGCTTTGGCCCGCTGCTGCCTTCTTCGTCTTTATGTAGTTTTGCCAATGCATTTTCCCCCTTTCCCCTTTATCATCACATTCTCCAGGAAAGTGAGATCCATTTAGTTGGAGAGAGTACATCTGTCATAGACCTCGAATTGATGGCATTGTGTGGAGTAAGTTTTCTTTCAAACCGTTCATGCAATGAGTTTTGGCTGTTGCAGGTATTTCCTAATACTCACCTCAAGTCAAGTGCTTCCATGAATACCAAGCAAACTCATCTTCTGTTACAGAAAGTAGATGCAGAATGGCTAAGAGCACAGCCAGAGAGAGCTTGCTGTGAAATGTGAATGAATAACTTTTCGGATGTTTCAGGTTTTTTAAAGCTCTAGTTAATAAGAAGTTGAAACGCTTTCATAAATACTTGACCCTATTCTGGAAAACTAAAAGTAATACTGAAAAAGTCATTGTTAATATCTGCCCAAACTCTTTTTCCTTAGTTTCTGTAAGACCAGAATAATTTAACAGACATGAGAAGATTTGCTCTGAATTTGCACTGTAACAAGAGAAAGAACTTCCTGTATCCCCACCCCTTTCTTCTCCCTGCTAATTCTGGGAATGGGTTCTTTCTTGACATTCTTACAATGGAGATATTACTATTCTCTAAAAGGTTGTTAAATTGTGCTAGTAGCATATTTCAGCATGACAGTGTAAGCAGGCAGCATGATGAATCATCCAGTGGAGAGGCGAGACTCAGAATCTGGAAAAGGCAAATCTCACTAAAAAGCATCACGACAACATGTTTTCCAATCAAGAGGCATTCAGCGTAATCCTAGTTTAGAAGATATTTGGCAGGGATATTCATGCCCCCTGAGCCTTCTTTAGGGTATTTTGATATTGATCATACCCACCGGATTTATTCATGTCTGTGTTTCTGGAATGCCATCATTTACTTATGGCAGCTCTCTCCTGACACTTAAAACCATACAGGTGAAAGAAAGAATCCATTTTGAGTATCTTTTGTATTAAATCAAATATAGCGTCAGATGAGACAGCATTAACAATGCCTTCCGCGTAAACAGTAACTGCACAGCACCAACTCCAGTGTTTTTCTGTCTGGGCTTACTTCAAGCATCAACTAATTCAGCTGCATCGAAACAAAAGAAACACTGTTTTAGATTGTTATCTCCCCTTTATGAAGAAGGAAAACAGCCATGTGAACCCCATGGCTCAGCATTAGAAGCATTCTCAATGAAATTAATCTGAGACTCTAGGAGTTAACAAATTTATACATTTGTAAATATAAACAAATTTTAACAAAGTTTAAAGTGATTTTGAAACACCAGGAAAAAGATTTGAAATTTTAGAATATTTTCTAAAATATCAGAAAAGCAAAGACGGCATCTTTCTCCAGGCTTGGAAGTTGTGATAGGGCTTTAAACAGTTTCTCGGTGCTGAAGCTAAACTTCCCCCTTGAAGCTCAGCCCCGCGTTACAACAGCGGAGCCATCTTTCCTGCGGGGCAGAGGCTGCGTCCTCCCGCTGGGGTCCGCGCAGGCGGAGGCGCTCGGCCGGTGGGGTTAGGGGTCCCCGTTAGCAGGGAGATGCCGGGCTGTGTGGGGTGGAGGGCCCAGGGGCTGCAGGTCACCCGCGGGGGGCGGGCAGGGGGTCCCCATCCATCCCCCGGAGCCCAGCCACATCCACCCGCGGGGGCGCTGGGAACGGGTTGGGTGGGAGCTTATTTTAATATAAATAGAAAAAAAGGAATTTACTCCCACTACCTGATTTGGATTAACCTTTTGACTGTGCTCTCAAACACTGCCTTTGTGAGTGTCTGAGCATATTGACACAGGCAGGGGTGCAGCAAGGATGAGTTCCCCTTGGTTGGTATTGTTTATTCTTCTACTTTCTCCTATTTAAAATTTGAATCTGCAATTTTGGAGGATTTTAACTTTGCAAGAGTTAAACAGTCTGTTGCTGTTCCCTATGTAAATTTGCACAGCTTGGGCAGTCCCCGAGGTTAGGAATATCACTACTTCGAAAGAACGAAAAAAGTGGGGAGGGGAGGAGAGAAAGAAAAAAGCAATTGGAGGCTGAAGAAACAAAGAACTCGTCTTTAGGACTTCATGCAGCTGAAGAGGAGGTAGCGGGGACCTCCTTTACCATTAACATTACTAAACTATTTTAACACTAAAGGCAATCTGTCATTTTGAGTAAATTCTCTTCTGCTTCTATAAACACAGCCGTAATCAATTAAAGACCTACTTGTGAAGGAGCTATTGTGTGCAGCTCCATTCAGACATTGCTGAGTTGTCTTTTAGACAGCCTGTGGGGAAACACTGGTAAGGTGATGGGAAAGTTCAAAGTGCCTAACTTTTCAGTGCAGATTTTGTTATTGAGACTTTTTTCCTCTCTCTTTTTTTCCATATTGCTTATCATAGCCAGGGTGAAAAATGGGTGATATCTCTCTATGCATTTAACATTTATAACATGTTCTGCTTGGGAGGTTCTGCAAATATTTTAAATGATTCTCTAATGTAATTCCTTGGGGGACTTATGCATGGCAGCAAATCAATTACTAATTTGAAAGTACCAAAAGAACAAACAAACCCTACCGAAACCATCCATCCATCCATATACATATAGCTGTCATTGTGCACAGGGTCTCAGCTGCTAACACATTAGACACCAGTCCAGTGCAATTTTGTGCAATGAAATATAACTTGATTTACAGTAGTGTGAAGATAAGAATTAATTTCTGTTTGACACAAGCCCTTCAGAAAATCAGAGTTCATTTTCATATTGAAAGAAACAGTCAAATAGATCATGCTGATGATTCAAATTAGTTTATTTTTTTATTATCTTTCTATTGCACTTGATCACCTGTGGCTTCAGAGTCCATGAATGTTACCAATCTTTGCTGAAGCAACCAAAATAAGCAAGGAGACTTGAACTTAACCTTGGTTATTTTATTCTCTTTCATTTTTCTCAATGAAGGAAAAGGTAAGGTTAAACAGAAAAGCGTGTATAAGGAGAACATATTCTTACTCTTGTTTTATTAGCTTTTGTCCCCCTGAACATTGGCATGGGTTTTAGGGACATGAGTGAGGACAGAAAAACTGAAATACAAATTGAGTTAAAAATTTTCCCCATTTCTTTGTGTTTGCATTAAAAATAAATGTAATGAAGTTTTAAGAATAGGCCCTAAAAAAAAAAAAAATAGAGGTTTAGAGGGACTCGTGGAATGAAAATAAAAGAACTGGCAGATCGTACCTGTAGAATCTGGATTTCATTGGGATTTCTGATGTATCTACTTTTGGATCCATTGCCAATCTGCACTGCACAGTCCAGTAGGGGTAAGAGCCTCATGGAAAAGTGTATTTGTATAGCTCTCTGGAAATACATAAACACACTGCCTGGGGACTCAAGAGTGACAGCGCCTTATTCCAAGGAAAGTCACTTAAAATTACCATTAGGCCAAGCAGTCTTTTGGCATGGTGTAAGTTATTTTGAAGGGATGGTGAAAAAAAGAAGGAAAGTGTGAAGATCATAAAGAAATCATCTTCCTTAAAAATGTAGTGAAAAATCATAGATTATGACAAATATACTTCTCTTACAGCGCCTTAGCATCTACCAGTTAAAAGGAAAACGAACAGTAGCTTTTTCTAGGGCACTCAGGGCAGACTGAAACCTGGTCGTGTGCTATACTAGTGCTAGCCAGCAAAATTTCTAAACTTCATTTTTCTTTGAATGACAGCTTTTTGGAAGTTATACAGGAGAGCCTTGGTGCATATACCAGGCACTTTGTGGATGAGTCAGGACACCTTAACTAAATCCATTCATTACCCTGTCCCCATTGGGACAGGCAAAAGCTGCCAATTTGATGTTGGTAACGTGGATGCTGCATTAGGGAATTGGCTAAGCCTGCCAGAATTCATTCCTGAACTTTAGCAGCCACAAAAGAGTATTTCTCTGTCGTCTGTAATTGATTCAGAGCCAGGTCCCAAAAGGACAAGCTTCCTTTTGTGTGCCATCTATACCAGGGTCTAAGTACACACAGTGCTACAACCTCTTTTTTTTTTTTTTTTTTTAGCTAGATCACAGGAAACATCTTTGAAAAGAAAAGAAATAAAATCCAAAATGTCATAAATTATACTCCTGAGCTTTGTAAGATACATTATTTATTAGCTTTATTATTACATTCTGGTCCATACTTTCAGAAAACAGTCACAGTCAGTTTATTATAATCTGACTATTTAATGTCAATAGAGTGTTACCGTTTGGAGACTAAATGAGGTCTGAAACCAAAACAGAGAAGAAATGTATTTGTACAAAACATAAAATTTCCAGCACTTCAGCTCACTGAGCACAGGAGTTATTATCATCAGTTCATATTCAGGTCAGATTCCTCTTTCCTTTGAAAAACAGGTTGAAAAACCCTTTGAAGACTTCTCCCATCTTGCCCTTACCCATCTGGTTACAAATTCACTAATATTATTCATACTGATATTATTCATCATTACTTTGTGTTTCATATTTGCATGTTCTGCATCTACCTGTAATGCATTAAAGATTTCATGACACTAGATTAAATACTCCTAATAAGGATTATGAAAAGCTCTACACCTTATTAACATCATCAGTCCATCTTGGCAGCATTCTCAACTCATTCTGTAGAAAACATCCCAGAAATTTCACAAGTAGGACTCTCAGAAAGTAAAACTGTTGGTCAGTCCCAGTATATTCTTGTAAAAGTGGTTTGCCTATGTGCTTGTGTTTCAAATGGTTTTAAAAATACCAGAGTGTTCTCACAGCTTCTATTCCCAGTTTTCACCCTAGAAGTGACTTCTAATTTGTTGAAGCAGGCCTCCTCTGTCTGAACTTGAATACTTTCACTGTATCTTTCCCTTGTATTCAAGTACAGGTATATTCTATCAGAAATGCTTTTCAAAATGCTCATTAAACATACAGGCTTATTCACATGAAAGCGCACAAGTGCTGTAAATGCTTAGGACAGAGCCAAGAACAGAGAAACCTGTGTGTGGAGGGCTATTCATAGTTCAAACCCAATGGTTTTAGTGGTGAAGCCTTCCTTCTCCTTCCCACCCACTCAGCAGGGGTAAGCAAAAGAACCCAGAAAGGGTGAGGCCCAGTCACTATAAATGTTCAGATGTTTAATGAATGTGCCATAGCTTTCACCTACTAACTGCAAGGCCTTCTCAAGCAGACTCCAAATTCCTGCTGAAATGAAGACTTTCTTTCCTGGACTAGGCCTGGCATTCCTGGGAAACAATGGCCCTTTTCAAGTCCTCTCTGAAATTTCGCAGGTGAAGGGAACAGGGCAGTCATTTGATCCCATCCACAAGGAGCCTGTTAGCATTTTAAAGAGTGAAGACAGAGTCTATCATGGAAGCACTGGCAAAACTGGTTAGTGACAGAAAAAGGCTACCTATACCCACAGCTCGGGAGACCCCTGTGAGGCATAAATCAGCTTGTCTTTTACCTCACGCTACAACTTCTTTCTCAATTTTTTTCAAGCATGGGCTACGCAGCCCACACAGCTCAGGAGACAGGGCTCTGTTGTATCACACACTTTGGAACAGCGGCTTTTACACTTCCTTTAGCCAGACCTTCACTTTGAGAAAGTACAAATTAAAGGAAGCCATTGCTGGGGTATAGTGTGTATGGAGAACACATATAAGTAATACATGAATTCAGGCTTTTGAAATGTTCTCTAGTGGCCTTATTTAAGAAAGACAAGCATATCACAGTAATTCCAGTTGATGCTGATTGGTTATAACAACACTATCAAATCCATTAGAAAACATTCAGAAGTACATTCAGAAAACTTAGGAATGGAATGCGACGAGTGCTACCTGTGCATTGATAACACAATGCACTCACAGCATAGAAAGGTTGGGCTTGCAGATCCCCCTTACTCCAAACATCCAAACACGATTTTCTGAAGGAACACAAGGGCTCTCAGCTCTATGAAGAGAACTGCAGAACGACAGAAGCCTTCCAGATGATTTGAGGGGTCACAGAATCACAGAATAGTTTACGTTGGAAGGGACCTTTAAAGGCCATCTAGTTCAACTAGATCAGGTTGCTCAGAGCCCCATCCAACCTGACCTTGAATGTGTCCAGTGATGGGGCATCCACCACTTCTCTGGGCAACCTAGGCCAGTGTTTCACCGCCTTCATCATAAAAAATTTCTTCCTTATGTCTAGTCTAAATCTACCCTCTTTTAGTTTAAAACCATTCCCTCTTGTCCTATCACAATAGGCCCTGCCAAAAAGTCTGTCCCCATCTTTCTTATAAGCCCCTTTAAGTATTGAATAGCTGCAATAAGGTCTCCCTGGAGCCTTCTCTTCTCCAGGTGAACAACCTCCAACACCTGGGGAGGTGTTCCAGCCCTCTGACCATTTCTGTGGCCCCCTCTGGCCCCGCTCCAACAGGACCATGACTGTCCCGTGCTGAGGACCCCAGAGCTGGACGCAGCACTGCAGGGGGGTCTCACCAGAGTGGAGCAGAGGGGCAGAATCCCCTCCCTCGACCTGCTGGCCACAGGAGGGCGGGAGGTAAATATTCAGAATCAGCAGTTCTTAAGCTGGAATATGTCACCAATTCAGGAGATTCTTTTCTTCCCATAGTTTCAAAAAAAAAAAACCAAACAAAAAACAAACACAAACAAAAAAACCCCAACTGACTTTCATTTAGTAATTGTTATATTGAGAAGTATTTTGCCTCCAAAATTCAAAGAACTTATGCACTCTCTGCCTACAGCATGTTATAGGGAATATTATGCTTATTGATCCTTTTTGGGAGAACTTGAAGGTTACTTGAATACTGAAACTCATTAAAAAGTTCAAATTTGAACTACTTTCTGAGAGCAAACATGGGTGAATTAACCAGGTCATTTGATAAGCAAAAGTACCAGCAAGGGGGCAATGTACATGCTTGAGACAAGCTAAATTATGACTGACTGGTAAGTAAGAGACCAATATTTCATACACGCCTCTGACCTAACTCATCCGGGCAGGAGAAAGGTGCCTCGGTTGTATTCAATGTTTATTTTGAAACAGCTATTTCCTAGTATTACAAGAGGAAACTTGCTTCAGTGTTTCCTTCACTTTCTGTCTTTGTACCATAATGAAGAGCAGTGTTTCATTGCTTTTCTCCCATAAAAAATCTAACTTACTGCCAGGGAACAGATTCTTGTTTAAAGTTTTTTGTGAGAATCAATGAAGAAACCCATTTGCTCAAGCGTAAAGAAAAGTGGAAAACAAGTAGTTTAACTAAAAGCCGTTTTAACGCTATAGCCAACCTGCATTTCCATCTTGAGTCCAAATTTTGCTCTTCAACAAAATGAAGGGCTACCTCTTCATTTTTCCAGTCCACGTCATTAACAGAATAATTCCCTTTTCTCCTCAGGAAAAAGTCAACTTCATAGGTAAGCTGATCAAGGAATAGTTAAAGAGAAAATTTGAGGCCGTTCATGTCAATAAGATGAGAAGCCATAACCTGGTGTAATCTATAGGAGTTATGAGCAGTTTTGTGCTTAACATGTAGAGGATATTTTTCCATTTTAAGTCCATCTTGGGTTTACAACATAGCTATTTACAGCCATTTCACTGAGACGCTCAAGCCGAAGTGGACTCTAACCACCGAGAAGAATTTCTGAAGGGAAGCAAAACTTCTTCAGCTTCCTCTTTCCATCCTTCATTTCCTCGTTTCTCACAGCATACATGCATATGGCCTTTTTTGATTCTTTGAGGCAAAATCCCTGGGGCAGAGTTGTTCATTCGTGCTCACTGCCATGTAAAGAACATACTTTTCAGTAAACATGGGATGGGCTAACTGCCCTGCTTCAGGCCTGATAGTACAGGTTAGAATATTGCTATGCTTATGCTGCAAATTCTTAGCAGTCAGTTTTGCTGTTGTGGGAATACCAGCAACATCATCAGCGGAGCTTACGTTACCATTGCTGAATACCTGGACAATTATTATGTTTCGTCTTGTATTCCTTGAGCTCTTCCCAGCATACTTTGCCTTACTGGAAAAATATATCTAGCTTCCTGCCTAATTTCTCAGACACCAAAAAGCTGAAAATCACACCCCAGGTTTCTTTCCCTGTTATTGACTGGTGCCTCCACATCATGAGGCTTAGCGGCAGCATCCTGAGAAGGAGGCCCTGAGACAGACAGCCAGTGTGGGCAGCGTGAAGCAGCGGGGGGAAGCTGCCAGGGAATTGCTTCTTGGGTGAACAGGGGCCAAGGGAGCTCTGGAATGTGCTCACAGGACTTGTGCTGAGGTGCTTTCCAAAGAAAGTGGGTCAGTCACGCCACCCTCGCAAAGACTGGTACAGTCCTCCGCAGGGAGAAGATTGTTTTCCACGGGCACTCCACCCATACTGGCAGAGAAACAGGGCTTATTGGCATGGGGAAGGACTGGTTGGTAGTCAGCTCTCCTTGGGGCAGGTCTGACTGAAAAGGCTGCAGAGGTATTTGAGGCAAAGAATGGGGTTAGAATACTAATCTTTTTTTAAATTATTATTATTATAGAGTTGAATTTAATAACTAAGATATTGGGTAACACAAAGGGCTTTAGAATGGCCTGAATAGCTCTTCTGGCAGCCTTGGTCTTGCTTTACCACAAGAAATCCTCAAGATCTTTCCATCACTGTCACACCTTGGAGTTCCCTTTCAGTTTTTCTGCAAGTCTCCCTTTTAGTACTGAGTTTGAACTGTTGATGGCTTGTGCCTCTGAAGAAAGCAGAAGGAGGAGAACCTTGCTATTTGGGCTATCATTAGTCCCATTCAGTTCCTTTATTTGTATGTGTGGAAGTTGGGTTTTGCTCGTTTACTGGAACTCTGTTTGACCACACTGCTGTTTGAGTTGGCAGTATTATACTTCTTATTAGAACAAATGTAGGTCTAGAAACTGATGAAACAGAAATAGAAGGTTCACTGTAGTCTACTCTTTTCAGGGAAAATAAATAACATGGGATGCTTAAAAAAATCCCTTGATCTATCTTCCTGATTAGCAGCTATGATCTAAATGGCTCCTTCTTACAGGCAAGACTAACCAGAAAGATTATGCTGAGCTTTGCTTAAAGAAACCTATTTATCTCTCCATTTTTATTGTTTTCACAAGTTCCTACTACCTCAGAAGCATGGAATTGATTATATACCTTGCTTTAATGCTGTGTATTTCTGTAAGGCTCATCAATTAGAGAATGAAATCCTCAGGATTTTAGAAAGCAGCTTACTGCCAGCAGGTTTCCTTTTCCTTCCTTTAAACTAATGGAAAAGAGTGGGGTTGGTTTTTTTTTTTTTCCTTAAAAGAAGGAAAAATAGTTTTAAACACTGAAAAGGCTATGTTCAAGGTTTTGTGGGATTTACAACTAGGAAGAGTAAGACAGATATCATCGATGATATCAGTACTATCTTTGGCAGAACGTACTGTGCATTAGTGTTCTTGGTGAGACACACGATGCCTGTCTGTTAGCAGATACTTTGGATATTTTCCTTCACTGGACTACCCAAAAGCAGCTATTCTCACTTTTGAGTGCCAACCACTGGAGATGGGCTAAATTAGTAGTACCCATTACCTGTGAAGAGTACCAAAATAGCCACATGAAACCTGACCCACACAGAACCTCAAAACGCCAGGGCTGAGTGTTTGCTGCTCAGACCTGAAATGTGCCCTCTCCTCCCCACCTCCCGCCCCAGCTCTCCCCAACTCTCAGAGGAGTAAATAGGGCCATTCATACAGCGGAGACAGAGAAAGAATTTTGAAAGTTATAAAAAACTCCCAGTGTGTAATGATACCTCCTACAGTGCTAACCACCATACTAATGATGAAAAAGCTACACCCTGCATGTGCAAACTGGCATCCTTTTTACCGTATATTACTTTTTATCCTTCTGTGAGGCTTAATGTCAGTGGTAAAACTCCCATTGGATCTGGTTGCCATTAGATTTCTCCAATCATGTTTTAGAGCTTAAACATACATAGGCATTTTTCAGACATAGCACTACATATTCCATTAATACACTGCACTTTAATCGTCCCTCTCCCTTTCTCTTTGTGTATTATTTAATGTGTTACTCTAAAAGCTCTTTGGATCATGGGATAGTGTCTGTCTGAGTGTGTGTGTGTAGGCAGAGCTAGGCTTTAATGTGAACAACATTAGGCATTTTAATAACACTGTCCTGCAGAAGTGTCTAGTCTAAGATTATATCAACCAAAGCCCATTATTCAACTCACATCTGGGTTTGCTGGGGCTGGTGTAACACTTTGGCCATAAGCGAACAGAGAAGGGTTCTGCTCACAAGACCTGCTCTTTTCTTACTGAGATGCTTTAAAGCTTAAAATACCTTTCGATTTTTCCCTTACTTTTCCTCTTCCCATTCTTTCCTTCCTTTCCTCATTGGAAGCCATGCAAGAACTCAACACCGATGATAGGGCAGGGAGCACAGTAATTATGGTCCTATTAACGTTTACCAAATTTGCCAGATATCGTCAGCTCTTACAAAGTTGGATTCCAGATGATCTGTAGAAGAAAACACAGGATTGGAGGTTTTCTTTCAGAGTTGTTGGCAAGAATAATTGCTCTGGTTCAGAAAATATTTTTGTGGCAAGTAATATGAGTACCCTCCTCAGCAGATTCTATAATTGTAACCCCACATGGTAGTGGGTGGGAGAGGTAAGAAAATGTATGGTGTCTCCTTGAGTGAGTGCTAAAAGAATCAAGTGAAGTGCTCATCAGCATGGAAGGGAGAAGAAGGAAAAGGTAATGCTTCCCTCCTGTCACACCCTCAGCATAGAACCAGGGTAGATGTTATCTAGCACATACAGGTTTGCTTTTAATGACAGCATCTCATCAGGAGTGAATATTTTTGCTTTGTTGACTAATTCCCATTCAGTTTTGCAGCAGTACCTAACAAGTGGATTCCTATCTCATAGGTCACGGGTAGATATGAAGCCTTGCAAAAACAAACCCCTCAGAAAACAAAAAAAAAAAAAGAAAGAAAAGAAGAAGAAAAAAAAAGCATTTGTTAATTCTGAGCTGTTGGAAATCTGTTAGAGGATGTACATTGCAATTACACCCTGCCCAGACAACAGGCCTAGAAAGAACTAGCAGGATGCAACTGATCCACAGAACAATCTTCATCAGTTCCAAGCAAACAACATCAGACTATAATCCCCTTATCCCTCTGCAGGAATGAAATACATAAACAATCTCTGAATCAATTTAAGATGTAAAACAGTCTCACTTTATTAGAAAAGCCCAAGGACATTTTGACTGAACTTCCTTCTTTGTCAACAGCAGAAACTGCCTCATAATTAGTTAAGTATTGGAGTCTCTCTGTTTTCAAAACAGCTAGTATAAAATTCAATTATAATGAAACTACAAGGAAAGTTGCATTACTGTCCAAGAAAATAATAATTTAGAATTCTTATTATACCATCAGTCATGTTTTTAGTAGGAAAACACTGGTAAAGGCTTAGCAAACAGCAATCAAATACTACATTTCTTTCTAGCTTCATAGAACAAGTAGTACCTTTTCCAAAGAACAACAAAGGTACATTATTGTACAGTATTAATGGGATCTCACATTATGAGCAGTCCAGCACTGAATTATAGAGATCTGTAATTTCCATCACACTTGTCATGATTTAACCCCAGCCAGCAGCTAAGCCCCACGCAGCTGCTCACTCACTCCCCACAGTGGGATGGGGGAGAAAATCAGAAGGGTACAAGTGAGAAACCTCATGGGTTGAGATAAGAACAGTTTAATAACTGAAATAAAGTAAAATATTAGTAATAATAATTATAAGAAGAAGAATATGCAAAGCAAGTGATGCACGATGCACTTGCTCACCACCTGCCGACCAATGCCCAGACTGTCCCCGAGCAGCGATCGCTGCCCCCCAGCCAACTCCCCCCAGTTTATATACTGGGCATGACGCCATATGATATGGAATACCCCTTTGGCCAGTTGGGGTCAGCTGTCCCGGCTGTGCCCCCTCCCGCCTTCTTGTGCACCCGGCAGAGCACAGGGAGCTGAAAGGTTCTTCACTAGTGTAAGCACTGCTCAGCAACGACTAAAACATCAGTGTGTTATCAATGTTATTCTCATCCTAAATCCAACACACAGCACTACACCAGCTGCTAGGAGGAAAATTAACTCTATCCCAGCCAAAATGAGGACAATACTAATAGTCAAATATGATCCTAACATCAATCATTTTATTTGTTGAAAACAAACAACTAATCCTTTGTTAAATCTAAAGTCCTTCAAGACTGAACAGTAAAGGATTAAGAAGCACGCAAACTTATTTTAATTGCTGTAGAAGGCATCTCCTTCATTTATGCTTTGTGAAATAGCAGTAATTCCACAGAAGTTAGCAGAGTTATACCTGATTCAAATTTGTGCAAAGTCATTATGCAAGTCATATGTTATGGAGTTTATAATCTGTTTCCTTAAATAAATTTGTGATGTGGGTTAAATGGGGTCCATGTAGCATCCCAGATTAATAATTTTGGAGTGTGAAGACTCATTTAATAGGAGTGACAAATATTCACGACAAAGTTTTTATCCAGTGTTCTCATTTAAATTTCTGGTTAAATAATAACTCTGTACTGCAATAAGGTTTTATGATGCTTTAGTAAGATAATGTGGTTGCAATTGGTTTTGATCTTCTGAAAATGAAGCAAAATGTAATCAGAATGTTCAAGTAAGGATTTTTCTATGTAGTATATTTGTTCCCTGAGTATTCTATAATTATAATTATTTTCATAGCGTTTTACCTATGTTTTATATGACCCAGGATGTGAAATTTAAGACATCAGCTACGAATGAACAATTAACACTGCTCTTGACTAGTTGTTATGTTATTACTATGTTGGAAGGTTGCTGTAATTATCTTTTATTCATTATCTCATTCTATGTAATGAAAGATAGCTTTTAAAGGAAACACTGTGTAGTGCAACTGCAATATAACTTCTAACATACTACAGATCAGGAATGCAAAATAAGGCTTGGAGTTTCTTCTGACTCACATCTGTCCCATTTTCATTACATTGTCTCTCAATGTGCATCATCTGTGTTAATGAAGTACGGTAACTGGTTTCCAATTGTTGTATGTACGAGGCAAGTTTTTAGAAAGATCCTAATCCAAAATTTGCTAATTGGGGCCCTTCTTTTGAGTCAAGTCAAGGTCAGAAGCCCATACAGGATGGATTACATGCACTACCAGATAATTCCAACTATGAGAGTGGCAAAGAACTGAATACCGTAGTGCATAGCCAGTAAAAACCGAAGTGAGGCATACCTTTTAACAAAAAGGAAATAGGGAGGCTTCAACGTAACACAATTGAAAGAAAACACATTATCATCCTAACCTTCTGACCACATTTATGTCCACTGTCACTGGTAAAAAACTGTAAATACTCTATTGAAAACCTGCTGTCATTAGAATTGGAACTAACCAGCTTGCCTGGAATTGAACTGGAAACAGGAGTAATGCCCCTTTATTGCTATTTTCCTGTGTTAGTCTTTCACCTATCGTATGTTATTCTCTGGAAGAGGTATTTGAAGCATCCATCTCACTTTTGTACCTCAGAAAACACAGTATTTTAATCTTAAAGTAATGGGACTTTTCAGATCATGTCTTGGCATCACCTTTAAGAGCCACTGAAAACTGCAAAAGAACATATGCCTAAAAGCTTTGATCTCATTCACTTTGAAAATTCACAAAGGCATAGCGTCCAACTTAGGAGAAAAAAAAAGAGTGGGCAAAGAGAAGCAACTGGAAGTCTGTTTGACCTCTGAAACAAGTGGGATTGGTGGCTCAAATCTTTTGAAGTATGAAATTAAGAAGGAAATGCCAGGCAATAGGTTTTAACTGAGCGAGGACTACAGGAATTTGGTAGCCTGTTACTCATTCCCTTTCTCTCCTCTCGTTCATAGGTGTATAGCAGCCTCCCATCCCAGGAGGGGAAGCTGAAACCTACTTTTCTGGAATTGTAGCATGATTCCCCCAGCCTACCCAGCTCTTGCAAAGCCCCTTCAGGAACATTTCTCAAAGGTCCACTGAAATGACAAATTAAATAAGCTTCTCTAGATTCACTCTTCTCCAAACTTGTAGGGCAAGTAGATCAAATGCCCTGGGAAGTATTACTTTAAGATGTATCCAGTTCATTATGGAATTCCCTTCAGGGACCCCTCTGTGGGCAGCCTGAGTTCTAGAAGAATTTAGACTCCTTTTCCTCTACCAAGTTCACAGCTGGGCTTTTAGAGGATTCTGTAATAACGCTGCAGCAAAGCTACACCGAGTGCTGGCACCTGGGAGACAGAAGGGTTGATTGACATAGACAGGATCAGAACACTCCCTTAAAATATATTTTAAAATGCCATAGGCTCCCTTCTACCTTCGTCCCGTCCTCCACTTAATTCAGTTTATGAAAGTCATAGGCCTAAATTAAAGAAACCCCAGATTTCGCTATGCAGTGTAATAAGTGGCTTAACTGAGCAAAAGCCTTACTTTTATTCTCAGAGCGCCATGAATGCATTGCTGATGATTTGCTTGTCTCTGCACAAACTGGCAAGATGAAAATGCAACTTCACTACCAGAGGCTGTAAATCTGTAACTCAGCCTTGTAGATTCACCTATGTTTACTGTTAGGATTAAAAAGTGAAATTGGTACACTTCTTTAACTAAACTTGCAAGAGAAAAAGCTACCAGAAGTTCAGAGAGTACCATGGTAAAAAGGAATGTCTAAACGGAAAGCGATTCATCAGAAGGAGTTGTACAGTAGAAGACACTGCACGGACCTTTTCCCTCTGGGTCTGAAAGGACCCATTATGGGAACGGTATGGATGCCTGATCCAAAGCTTACTTTGATGTGGCCAGTCGAAAGATTGCAGTTCATTTCGAGGGGCATTTTTGAAGAAGCCTCAATAACTGTTAGAAATCTCTGATGTCTGATGAGTTGTTTTCAGTCTGCTTCCTAGCTGAAAGATAGGCACATCGCATAACCCTTGATCTAAATGCTCCTTAAGTTACTTCTATTATCATTTCCATGCCTTGTCAATCTTTTTTCTTTTAAAGACTGAGCAAACCTCTTTCTCTCAATTTGTAAGTAATATTTCCAGATAAATATTGAAACAAGCACCATACAGATGAGGCCTGCCCTTCTGCCCAAAGAATATGTGGGGCATACTGTGGGTCGCAATCTTTGTTCATCTGTGAACTCTCCAAATTATTTTTCTAAATAAATTTTCCATTATTTGAATGCAGAGGTAAAAACAGAGCGACACTAAAAGGCTTTGGCAAAAGTGCATTTCCATAGCTTGCTAGCCCACTATACCTTTGTAAAGGCTATATATGTTTGTAAACCATAAATGCAGGAAGAGAATATATATTACTGGGTCCCTGAACCAGATTCAGAATGAAAATACGTTAATATAAGGTCCTCGTACTTTGTCTTCAGCTACGTCTGTTTTGATTTTCCTCTTTATAAGTTAACACACATTTGTCAGTGCACATGCACTCACATGCATAAACACACACGACATGAGCGGATACTAAATAAACAGCCCTATAGAGAGGGACAATATTTCACTGACTGTAGAATGAAGCCCAATTTTATTGGCAGACTTCAATGATGCTAGACAATAAAACATTTGTAAGTTTTGCTGCAGACAGTCTGGCTGGCAGTTTCAGCAGCTCTAATTTATTGTGAATAAATAATTTCCTGGAATCTCTGAGGAGTCATTTTAATTCTCTGAAAAAAATAAAAATCTGGCATGCCATTAAATTTGTTTTCCGTTGTTTTGAACCAAAAATACTTAAAATGAAAGAATTAAAAAACCCACCCTGATTTCAAAGATAGTACTTTGTAAATGTCAAATCTCCCAGTTTCACACTGGTTTTACACATGAATAATTTGTGTCTACTTCATCTTTATATTTAAAGGCATGCCAAATACCATCTGTTTGCAGTTTCTTTTCTGTGTGTTATTTCTCAGTTCCAGGCAGAGAAACTGTCCAGGTTAAAGAACTCCCGTATTTCTGCAGAGTATATTTAGACTCTGTTTGTGTTTCTATCCTACCGTAAATTGATTATTACTTGTAGCATGATGGTGATCAGACCATTTTCAAAGGCAGTGCATTCTTGAAACAGAAACAGAAATTCAAAAAGGCAGTGTAAAAGCCAACTTCAGAATATGTTAGAAGCCAACTGTAAAAATATAGACGGAGTCAATTAGTTGATTCAGTTTTGCTGCCATCAGCAAAAAAAAGCAGCTTTGGTTTCCCCAGTTGCTGAGTACATTTTTTCCATGAGGCACCTCACAGTTCCTGCCAGTGGAGTAATATATAAGTACCGATTGCACTTTTATTCAATTCTTCTTACCTTGATGTATCCAAAAGATTTGAAATAAGAAAGAAAACCCATAAAAGGGATAAACTTTTATCACTGATAGCATCACCTACATATCTAACATCATTCCAAGAGACTGCACCACTTTTAGTTTTGTTGACACTCAGCATAAATAATCTCCGCACAATCTACAGAAATATAATAAAGCTGAAACCTGTACTGGTAACAGGGAATTATAACAGAAAACACAGGGTAATTTTAATTGTAGTTCTCATTACCTGTATGGTCCAAAATGTTTTCTACAGACTAGTATCACTGTGAGGAAACAACCTGTAAAACTGCAAAGTAAATTTGATGTGTAGAAAAAGTCTACACATACATTGTGTGTGACTGGATAGCATCTAAAAGCTTTTTGTAAAGAAGTCGCATGGCCCTCTGTTCCCATATAGTCACTATTTCCTATTTGTTGCCTGTCTTTATAGGGAACTAGTTCCTAGTTCAAGTGTAAAACCAGCATTACTATCATCAGTGCTCAGCCAGGGTGAAAGCCTTCAAAGCATTTGGATGAAAATGGGCAATAAACTAGTAGGCAGTTAGAGAGCAATATACCTGCCATTAGCTACTGCCACACCTATTCCTTCCAGTTGGCACTAAGAGTGCAAAAACTATTACCAACAGCAAAAGGCCCTTCCCTCTGACTGCAGAGAATCAGTCTCAGCCCCCACCAGCAGCAGTACTCGCAGCCCACTCAACAACTTGGATACAAGCAGTACAAGCCATGAATTCTGATCCCTTTTGTCTACCTCCGCTCGAGTTGTTGAATACTCTGTGAATTCAGTGAGACAGAGATGATGAAATTTTCTTAGACAAATATTTCATACACATTTATTAAAGTTCAGTCTCAGTCCTGCTGTTTTGTGGTTGCTCAAGCCTGCACACAATATCTTCCCTCTGCTTCCCTTGATGCTGAAATGAGATAATACTTTCTCTCTTGATATTTGCTTAGCAGTTTAGTATCTATAAATGCAGAGTATACTCTGGTCTTCTAAGAATGACACAGGATATATTTCCTAACTCGTGGAGACTTTGAGAGTCAGCACATGTACTGCAAAATCCATGTAGGCTGCATGATTCCTTGTTCCGGTGTGTAAGGCAGGAATAACACACTGGCATTTACAAATGCTGCCACCTGTTCCTTTCCTATAGTTCTTCCATTGATCTCAGCACAGCTTGAACGATGGTGCAGTGGTGTATAGCAGCACTCAATAATTTTCACCCTCAAGTACGGACAGTTTTCTGGACACAGTGAAGTAAATCTTTGTTATAAATAGCATCTAATTTAAATTAAAGCCAGGATGAAAACACATATCACTCCAAGTATTCATAAGCTGAATATTCATACCAATGACCAACAGCCTTTACAGATATACAGGGATTCCAGGTAATTTTGTGGTATCTGAACTACTTCTGGGTCATGAAACACTATGATGTTCAGATGCACAGTTCGCAAATATAATCCATCACAGACAGTTAATTTTCCTGAATTAGTCTAAAATTTGGTGCTACTTAACTTTGTCAGTTTGTGGGTCATTCTTCTGTGTATATTCTGTAGTGTCATGCAAAAAACTGGATGCAATACAAGTTGTACAAACAGGTCAAGAGGACCAGGTAAATCTTTGCGCTGATAAATTTAGAGGTCAGTCTTATAACACGGTACTTTGGCACTGTCCCTTTTCCAGTTCTAGATAATTTATAGTGAATGACCATTAACTTGATATTAACTTAATATTAAAAGTTATTTGCATAATAAGCTTGTACGACACTTGTGTTTTTACTAGGTTATGATTTATAATTTACTGTACTTAAGTCCGAGCCAATCCCATAGTTACTCAGATGAGTTCCTGAGACAGCCAGAGCCTTGAAGTAGAATTTCCTCTCCCATCCTTGACGTGATCACCTCAAAAAACACCCAAGTAGAAGATGTTTGTAAAAGAAACTTGGTACTCAGAGTTTATCATCACGTTTGACCTGCCCCTATTAGCATCTTCCTTTGCTTCACATTACTGATTTTGCTGACTTTCTCACCCAGATTCATGTATCTAAGAATGCATGGCCGTTTTAGCACTCCTGCAAAACTATAGTTGATCTTCTGGTTCAGAGGTGATTCTATCAAAATATTTTCTTTTTCTCATGTCTTTTGTCTCAGAGATTTTCCTGTCCCTATTTGTTTACATTTAAGATTTCAAGTTCAGACAAGTTCCTTGGGGCTGAAAGTTATTCAGTCATGGAACAATAACATAAAGTTTTGGTGCCCTTTCCAACATGCATTGTTTTATTGTTTTATAATAAAATGAGTATTTGTTAGGAAGAGAAGAAAAATAAAACAGTCTTCACGATAAAGGCCTCCAAAGATGAAGGACCCCAGAGAACTCCACACAGTCTCTGGCTGGGCCAGAAAAGATGACTGCCTGAAACATCACAGATTAAATGCATATTCTTGGTTGCCAGAATCAATATTTCCATCTTTTTTTTTTTTTTTTTTCTGTTCTGTGAGAAGAGTTTCTATTATAGCTATGCACAAAGGCTTTTCCTATGGCCTATTGGTTTGTATTAAGAAAACAAAAAGTGCAGTACTCTTAAAAAAATGGGACTTGAAAAAAACAACTCCTGGATTTACTTAGCCTTTAAAGACTCACTGATTTATTATTTAGTAAAAACTTGGATTGAAGTTAGTCTGAATTCAGGAATTAGTAAGCCCCCTTTCCAGTCCAGAATGAATCTTTTTTTTCCCCTCAGTTCACTGCTGTGGGTTGTTTTGGAGTTTTTTTTGCTTCTTTATTCTCTATAAGATGTACTATAGTGCAGATATAAGTTTATGTTTTCTTTATTTTATACAAGTGATTCTTTCATAAAGAATATCTGTTTATCCCACATTGTTAGAAGGAAACCGTGTTGCCCAGTAGTATTTTTAACAAATGTTTTGAAAGCCAACTATATTCAGGACACATTAATCTGAGGAGCTTTAAACTGGCAAGGATGAATGAGAGCCTGGAGAAGGGGCAGAAGGTTAACCTCAGAGATCTCTCATGCACTGAAGCTACGCTCTAACCTTACAACGAATAGAACAGTGCAGATGGAGAATGGAATAAGAAGCAAGGAGATAACAGAAAGGTAGATTTGCATCTATGCTTATCCAGGTATTGGAAATATTAATCAAGGAAAAACACACAAAAAGGACTACAGTCCATTGCTTCCAATATTTCTCACAAAGGGAGACATAATGATTTCATGTAGGTGCCTTTGTCACGCAGGTGCCTTGTCCAGATATGTCTTGCTGTAACTCCTACCACTCTTCATCACCGGACATTTTTCTAAATGTTTGTGGTTTGTTTTGGGTTTTTTTCCCCACTTCAAGGCATGAACGAATCACATGGCACACAGCTATCAAGTTCAGGGTTATATTAAACTTCCTATTGCAAGGGAAGGAAAGAGACTCATCAAAAGGGTATTCACAATAACTGAATAGATAGCTCACAGGCAGTATGAATATCTTTCATAAGGATACAGACTCACGTATTCATACTCACAATCCATATTCAGTTACTACTGCAGTAGTGACAGGAAGTTCTCAAGAACAACATTTGTAAATTGAAAAATATTATATTGATTGTACTGAATGTATTCCTTATAAGCAAACATAACAGACAATGAATCTAATTTCAGAGAAGAGTAATTGATATATTCTGAGACCTAACAATAGTAATTTATCTATTGTATCCATTATATTATATTCTGCTCTTCTGAGGAAAAAATACTGTTTCATTACCCATATATTAAGAAATGAGTGAGGTAAAATTGGTTAGAATGTACTATGAAATGGTCTATTAAAAAGAATCTGAGTTTCTTAGAAAAAATCTTGATATATATTTCTCCACGTAAGTTAATATATATGCGTTTTTAATATTTCTCTTTCCAGTTGGAAGCAATTCTTTTGCATTTACAACACAGTTCTGAGCACATGGAATTCAATAAAAACAATCTCATCAACTCTAAATAGATTTTGGATTAGGCCTTTAAAACCAAAAAGAAATGCTATGTAAGTCTCTAGCAGTGCTGTTTTGCTAAATATGAAATCTTTTAGAAATCATTTTCAGAGCAATTTTTGTTTGCCTGAACGTGCATAATTTTTTTTTCATGTTCCATGAAAAAGTGCAGAGATGGCTAAAGCCAAAAGCTTAAAAAATTTAAGACTAAATACCTGGATATAAGTATCATACATGCTCACTGGTTGGTTTGCAATTTCAGCAAATATTAACAATATATTTAAAACACCTGACTCTTCTAATGGTCTCTTTTTAGACTAATGCTACCTAGGTTGATGCATGTTTAATAGTAAATCTAAGACCTTTTTAAAATGCACTGCAGTATGCTCTAACAAGTTGTTAAAACTTTATTTTCTGGACACCATATATAAATTTCTGGCAACTTTCATTCTATTTTATGTTCCAAGCATTCATTGGTAGAATAATACAAAGATATTCCATAAGTAACTACTAGAACGGCTATGTATGGCAAAGGTACCTGCTGTATTTTTTATGAGACAACAAATGTTCTTTGAGACTCAATATCTCCTTGAGATTGGCTAGAGGGAGAAAAAAATCCTCTCTTGTTCATTCCTAGCCTTTTGGAAACAGTCAAGTAATTGATATACAGTGATGTGTATTTTATACGTCATTTTATTGCCAATTGGGTAGAACTAAATTTCCTTGGTTTCTACAAGCACAAAATCTATCATTGCTGTGCTATGAAGTGACCTAGAAGAACGTACTAATGAGGAGTGGGATGGTGGTTTTTAGCATACATTGTGCCACAGGTGACACTGAAATGACAAGAATATGTAGTCCTAAGCTGGGTCTTTAATATTTAATACCTCTTCTGAAAGAGGTATGTCTGTTTACCAGAAATGCAAAAATATTCAATAGCATTTACCTACTTAGGAAGGCAATAGGTTTTTACTAAACTAGGTAATGCTATCTGCTAAGATATCGGTTCCTGATGTTTTGTTAAGCACTCTTAGCAGAAATGGACGAATAGATAACGACTAATTGGTGTCAATGTGCAAAAAGGAAGATTTTGGTTAGATATTGAGGAAAAGCATTCAAATCATAAGAACTTGGGGAAATATCATATTTCCACCATAAGGAATCAGTTAGATGGCATTCTTCAGCAATGAAATAAATATATATTCAGTCTCTTTTGGATTCTTCCAGCCCTATGGTAAGCTTTCACATTGAGATCAGAGGGACAGCGAATATTGAGAATAATGAAAAGGCCGCACACTAGCACAGAATGATCTTCCCTCCTTCTTCTTCTTTGTGTAGATGCTTATAGAATTTTTTGAAATAAAATGTTTTTCTTACAGGAATTAATTCAGGGAGCTCTTTTGGCCTTTTAATCTGGCAAGACAGACCAGCTAAACGAAAGACTCCCTTGTGGCTTCATAGAATGTAACCTGCTCTCGAGTGGCAAAAAAGCCCCAGGCAGAAATGAGATTAGCAGAAGAGTTTCTCAGTTATTTACCTGAGGAGGTTGATGTACCTATAAACCATGGTTAGGAATCTTCAACAGATCTCTGAACCGAACCCCCACTTCCTAGTTTTCTAACCAAATGCCATAACTGGAGATTTTCTGTCCTCTTTCCAAAAAGCATAGTAAACAAACCCAAAGGGAACATAAGCTAGCCAATCATCTTTGCGGGTATAAGACATATAAGTTGGTTAGCAGACCACAGTAGACGCTTCATTTGGTTATTATAGTTACTGAAATACATTGTTTGGGGCCTGCAAGGTGGAGACTGTGTCCAGTTTGTTTAGCAGCACTGATACTTGTCACTCAGGAACAGAAACTGGGATCATGGTGAGATCTGGCCCCGACTGGATTTTATTGCAATGACGTACAGAGCTGACGGAGGTATTTCTGAAACTGGAAATTACAGCCCACAGGAATTAGAGGATTTAAAAAACCCTGGTGAGATGTAACATTTCTTAAGAACAATAGATTACAACATTTTTATTCTGTACTGCTTTGCATAGTTAGTTTAATAAGTCCCTTTGTTTGTTATTCATGCATATAATAAATTAATAAGCATGTTGTTTCCTTATTCATTAAGTCTTTAAATTCAGCAGATGAAAATTTTTTTCCTCCAGAAAATACACTTGATTGTAGATGACTGCCAATGAAAAGTGAACAGCCAGCCCCAATGAAGAAATATGCTGAAAGCAAATACCTTTTGAACTCTGAATCTTTATTTCCACTCTTTATGGAAATAAACACATTTCTGGTTTGTTTATTGCTTGCAGAAAGAAAGCTTGTTCATCTTCCTCCCCTCCACCCCTTTCATTTGCTGGTCTAGCTACCGAGCGGAGCCTAATCACGAGATGTCTGTGTACATCAAGCAGATGTTCACCGGTAACAGAAAATCGATGTCTGGCATGCAGTTATGTTGTGTTTTTAGACTGCACTGAGCACACTTACTTGAAAAGCAATGTTTTGTGTCACTATATCTGTATTTCATAATAAAGAACAAGTGCCCACTTCAAGTTATGGATCACCTCTATTGTCATTCCTTAGCAATGTGTTTTACAGATGTCTGCAAATGAATTTTAGGCTTCTGAACCATAAGGAAGTATGATATGCTATCTGTCTGGTATTCAGATATTAAATTTTGTTTGAAGAGCAGTTAGAATACCCTTGAATTCATTTAAAAACTCCTGTATAAAACAAGACCTCTGGCAGCTGAAGTCTGACCGATGGGTCTGACAGGTTTTCAGCACATTACCTTTGGCTAGTGGTGATGTAGTAACAACACTTTATTTCCTGTGAAGCCAACGACTAACTCTTAACTCCATATGAAAACTTAGATGGGGCTTATCAGCTCCTCCATGGCACTTCATGGCACTCTGCCCCTCTTGGGATCATGGTCTCTGTCCGTTACTATAAAGAAACAGCAGCAGCACCGGGAGCCATCCTCTCAGATTACATCTGACACAAGCACTGAGTGTGACATTATCTGCTTCAGTGAGGCAGAAAGAGGAGACCATCAGGGAGCTGGCTGTGCTCCCTACTTTTCTGTTCTCCTCAGTTTTGGACCATGCTAGTGCAACCTGTGGACTGCTCTAACCTCTGCCGGCTGGCAAGAGTCCCCAGAAGACGGTCTGTCAGTGATGGTAGCTATGAAACAGCCTGGTATCTCCACTTTTCTCTCTGCCGTGACGTGCCTGCGCTGCCTGTGACAGGACGGCTGGTAGCGGGAGGCACTTTAACACTGACACCCATGGAGGAGTCTTTCCCAATGCTGGGCTAATCATCGGCATGGGGAGATGGGACCTGCATCACCCCTCTGTTCGCCACTCCAAACGGTGTCAAAGCCCAGATACACATACCGAGTTTCATTCTGTCTTTCTGGAGAAACTTCAAAAAAAAAGTTTAAATCCAAGCATTTTTTTCATAGAAGTTCTTTACCACGTTTGTTGCAAACAGAAACACTGTGTTCTACCACACTAATTCCAATGAGCCACCCTTTCAAACCACAGACATCGCCTCCATTTTATCTTGTACATTAGAACAGAATACTTTGTCAACCACAAAAAAACAACTGAGAGAGGGATCGGCAGACAAGTGGAAGAGCAATATATGGAAATAGAAATCTATTAAATTCTGCATTAACAAATAACATGTTGAATTCATATTTTAAAACCCATGTTGCTGGGCTATCTACCCAACTGCAGACACCGCAAAATTGACTCATGCTAGAGATGCTTAAGAAAGAGTCTGCTGAAAGATGTCTAGCACAGTTATGCACAAGTGCACGTAGGATCTTCAACTGAAATGACCTGATTGAAACTGCCAATTTACACATGTCATCTTAGTCAGAGGTTTTGTATGCGAGTTTATAACAAGGTATGGATACTTGGGCTATGAATATGCTCTCCTTCCTACCACAAAATGACACAGAAAATACATTTCAGACATACATTGGCAACTGGAAGTAGAAATGCCATGTGCCAAATATCCAAGTAATTGCCAGACCAGTTCCTTACTAAGCACTGGTCTTCCCTACTGCAAACACTTCTTAAATTGAGACAATTATACTGACTGTCCAGAACCTGGGCTTCAAGCTCAGCTCTGCCAAGCTCTTATTCAGCATAGCTAAGTGGTAGCACAGTGGTTCAGGACCGCTGCACCCTGGGTCAGCTTGAACTCTTTCAGTAATGCAATACATATTCTGGCCCGAATCTTTTCTCCCCCTTCAGTCTAAGCTCCCAGATGCCTTTTGCAGTGGGCAGGGTAAGCAATGAGAATAACGGCTGGCATAAACTAACTTCATACTATCTACAGTTTACCCTAGGGAATCCTCAGTTTCGCTGTTAGGAATATGTTAGGCTGAACATATTAATGAAAAAGGATTCCACCTTGAGCCAAGGGACTTGTTTTAGTACAACCATGATATTATACTTATTGAGGCAGTATGGTAGACACTGGATCTGTTTACTCATGTAAAGTATCAAGGGATCATATTAATTTTTTGTGCAAATGTTGTAAAATAGTAGCAATGTTATATATTGATGAGCCTGAACAATAGCTGTTACCTTCCTATTCTTCTTAACAGAGATTTTAGACTTATGGGAAATGACCATCCTAGCCTAGACTTTATTTCACTTAGTCAAACTGTGGAAGGATAAACGGTCATCTACTTTGTATTGTGATGCTCCAGTCTTACTTAAGCCCTCAAGTTATACCAACACCTGGATTTATTCCTCAAATTCTCTTGTCTTGATGATAACAACTCCTTCTTTCCCTTTTTCCTTTGGACAAATCAGGAAAACAGTTGTCAGATTAACTGAGAACAAACACAGCTTTCTTCTTTTAACAAGAAAAAGGAAAAAAAAAAAAAGGCCTATTAAGAAATATAACCTCTAAACAAGCCTCCTCTTCTGGACAAAGCCAAAGTGCAGGAAACAGGCATAGCCTTCGGATTCCATTCCTCTCCAGGGCAGAGATAAAGTAAAGTTTTTAACAAAGTAAGCAGGAGAGTCTAGAAACAAGTGTTTCTATATTCAAGTGGAGTTTCAAGCATTTCCTCAGATAAGGGTAGATTTCGTCTAATTAGACTGTTCAGCCACTCCCAAGACCTCATTTTAACTTTTGCTTCTAATTCTATGTGCTCTAGATAGGCTGTCTGCAGAGCTAATGGGCACCACTGAGTTGTGGTTCTGCTTTTTAACTCGTCTTACTTCACAACAGCGTTGCCAGAAGTCCTGGCCGCATGTTCTCTAGCATGTCCTTTCTGGACTCCATATGAAGAGGACACCGAAGAGCATGTCTCAAGGGTAAACCTAGACCCAGAAGATCAACTTTAGGGATTGCTGATTCACACAAAATCCCTGGATGACCTTGAGACAGGCTTCATCAAGTAGCGGGCACTTCAACTTGGCTATCATGCTTATGGCTGGAACTAATGGAGGTTACAGAGCCATCGTATGGATTAATGACTGAACCCATGCAGAGATGGGTTGGTTGGTAGGTTCAATGTACATAGAATATGCTAGTTACCTATTCCAGTGGTTTATAGCAACGACTTATTACAGAAAGGGACAGCATAAAATACAATGTTTATTTTCATAATCAGTTCTGTGCTTAGTACTACACAGAAATAAAAATTATATTCTTTGGTATTAAGAAAGGAACCAAGAATGAAACAGAAGCATTATGATGGCAATGTTTAATCCATGAGGCACACATGTCTGGAATAACATGCATAGTTCTGGTTCCTCATCACAGAGTAAACATATATGGACAAAGGACAGCAAGGATGCTGATACAGGACAGTCTCCATACAAGGAATGAATTAGAACTACACCCTGAAAACAGGAAAATGAGAAGGATTAAAATAAGTCATAAAATGAATAATGACATGGAGAAGGTGAATAAGAAATTTATATTCTCAGTCTTTCCTAGTACAAGACACAAGGACCATCAAACAAGGCAGTAGGATCAGGCCAAATAAAAAAGCAATTCTCCACAAAATCCATAACTAAACAGTGGAACTCAGTGCTTCAGAGTGCCGTGGATTAAAAATACTTTATAGCTCACTCCTCTTTGTTAAAGAGCACAAAGAAAACCAAGTCATGTAAAAAAGATTATTATCATGTAGCTATTTCCTCAGAACAAACCCCACATTATCCTTCTGTAGCTACTCCCTGTGGCCCTTATTTTGGTGTTTTGGCTACTGTTTTCTGTTCTTCCCATCTGGTGACCTGATTCATTTGTGCCACCAGAAGACCTTGGGTAATTTGCCTCTTCAACTCTTCAGCTGCCTGACAAACAGGCAAGTGTTTCCTTTTTCTCTACCCATCCCTATTCTCAAAAGGATAGAAAGTGTGACAATTCGCACCTCGAATGCTGTGTTCAGTTTTGGGCCCCTTGGGACAAGAAGGACATGGAGGTGCTGGAGCGTGTCCAGAGAAGGGCAACGGAGCTGGGGAAGGGTCTGGAGAACAAGTCTGATGGGGAGCGGCTGAGGGAGCTGGGGGGGTTTAGTCTGGAAAAGAGGAGGCTGAGGGGAGACCTTATCGCTCTCTACAACTACCTGAAAGGAGGTTGTGGTGAGGTGGGGGTTGGTCTCTTCTCCCAAGTCACTAGTGATAGACGAGAGGAAATGGCCTCAAGTTGTCTCAGGGAGGTTTAGGTTGGATATTAGGAAAAATGTCCTTACTGAGAGTGGTCTGGCACTGGACCAGGCTGCCCAGAGAGGTGGTGGAGTCACCATCCCTGGAGGGGTTCAAAACACACGTAGACATGGCACTTCAGGGCATGGTTCAGGAGGCCTGGGGGTGTTCAGTTGGCGGTTGGACTTGATGATCCTAGAGGTTTTTTCTAACCTTAATGATTCTATAAGTCTATGATTCTATGAATTAAGTACAGTGGTGAACAAGAAGGAACTAAAGAGAAGCATAGTACTACTCAGTCTTCATTCAAGTCTTTTTCAGTCACATGGAGTTTCAGAGAAGTGAGAACTGAATCTCAAAAGGAAAAAATTATGAGGGAGATCATCCAAGTTTCCTAAAGTACTTCATTCAGAATTACTAAAGTTAAAACAGCAAACTGTAATTGGATAGTGTGAAAAAGCTCACTGTAAAATTAAATAGCTGCCTTTTTTCCTCATATTCCTTTTCTGCCTTGGCTGCCCATCCAAATTTGAGTGCTTCACGTTGTTTGTTTTATACCTGGCACATTTTAGGAACAATATAGGCATGAACAGAATTACTGCTGTTATAGTGTAAGGCACCCTTGACTTCTCTCCAATGAAACAACAGCTCCGTGACTCTGTCACTACCTCATGGCTGGCCTGTGACGGGATCGGAAGGTTCTCCTTTGGTTTAAATGATGAAGATATTGGGAGAGTTTAAGTGGAAAGTTTGCTTTACCATTTTGCAGTTACACATAGGAAATCTCTGCCAGGCTGCCTGTTAGACCACTGACACGGAGCCTGTGCAGCCAAGGAATCACTTCACCTCATCCCACCACTTACCGCATACAGTTTCCCACCCTGGCTGATTAATAGTGTGCTGGCCCTACAAGGCAGCCTTGTTCTTCTAAAGAGTTGTTACACCTCAGTGGTTGTAAGTTTCTTTCAAAAGGGTCAGAATTAAAGACAAGTTATAAATGCCCCATCTCATTTTGTTTCAGGAGTCGATCCTGGTGCTATATTACCCAAGATGTATGTCGAAGTTAAAAGACAAGCTTCTTTAGCCAGGATTCTTTTGCCCTTTCTGCCCTTCTCCGTCAACATCCCTGATTTCTCCTTTCAGCACCGAGGACTTGTAAACTAAATAGATCAGTAAGTACAAGATTACTCCAGACAACTAACTCCTTTAGCTGTTCAGCGTCTTTTATTTCACCCTCTCTCTTTCACCTAGCTCATTGTTCAGACCTACACTCCACTGGGGGAAAAAAAAATCTTCTGACTGTTGTCTCTGTTCCTGCTTGTTTCGTTGTGCTGTTTTTAACAGTTGTGCATGGGCATTCCTTCAGGACTTGAAAAATGCTAAAGGAGCCCTCCTTCCCCCTGGTTTCCCCCCAGTCCCAGCTGTGCCTCAGATGAATTACCTAGGTGAAGCCAAAAGCTCAGAAATGCGCACAACGTTCTGCTAGCACTAATGCCCCAGTGTAATTTGCATCACACAATGACAGGAAAAAGGAACAAGAAATAAAAATCACTGAATGTAGAGAGAACACTGAACTTTTATGCAATATGTAGCATTAAAACTATTTATTACACCATAGGACACCCCATGTAAATTTGTTACCAAAACAATTAATAAATAAAATAATTAATAAAGCTCAAGTACAGGCAGTACTTCAGTATCAAGGGAGCCTGTCAGAATTTCAGCATTTACATTATTGTCTTCTAATTATGCTTTTTAAAAAATGCATACAGTATGATTTTGTAATTGTGCTTACAGTAAAATTTATAAGTTTCCTGGGAACAAAACATTATTCGTTTTGCTTTTAAATTAAAGATGAGCAACATCTTGGGGAAATACAATACTGATTAACATTGGGGTTCTTTTCCATAAATGAAATCTGAGCTTATAAAGACTGTGGTTTGAAATATATCATAAAGATTGTTATCCCACTATGGTCGGCAGCTCTGATGCTGCTGCCTTGATTAAGACAACTTGCAGCTTCTGTAAATTGTCAGCTTCTCCCAGTCAGTTTGGAGATCCTAGGGCTCCACACAATGCTGAGAAATAGGAGAGTGCAAAAAGCGACATTTCTTTCCACAGAAAAGCAGACTTGACTATATAGCAATAAATAATGCAAAGTGCATATATAGTGTATGGAGTTGGTGATGATCCAAAAGACATTGCTGTTGAAGCCAGAGCTTTCTGACAAATTGCAATTAACTTCCTCTGATTGTATAATGATCTAAGAGAAAATTTGAAAAGAAAACATGAATTCTTCATGGACAGCCCAGTTCAAATATATGAATATGGCACATGGGACAGCAATTAGTGAACAGAGTCAGTATTATCCTCTGCAATCATTTCCAAACAAATGAAGAAAGAAGGCTGCAAAGCCATATGGTACATATATTATAAAGTAACCTGTTCCATTCTTTAGACTCACTATTACTGCTTTTGACACAGCTACAGGAAATAAAAAGCTACTGGAATGCAGACCGGGAAAATGTATTCCCAGAAGGCTTTGCAAAACTAGAGGCTGGAATCCTTGAGTGGAAACAGACTTTGCAAAGCAGTCTCCCATTCTCTGCAGCTTAGAGGATCTGCTCAAATGTAAAATACATTCTACAAATGTGGCCATATTTAGCAGCTGTGCTTTTAAGATACTTATGGAAAGAAAGAAAAAGAAAGGAAAAAAGAAAAAGGCTTTAAAAAAGTCATCCTCATGGAGGACTGGAATGTAGACTAGCAAAGAACTGTTTTCAACAGAGGAAGCACAAAGTCAAACAATTCACACTTACTATGCAAGATTCAATTATTTTCTTTCTCTGTCATTCTTAACATGCTGGTAACCTGAATCAAGTATGTTCTCGTTGGTAAAACTGATTTTTTTTTTTATCATCAGTGCTTTATAAGTTTTGTTGTTCACCCTAAGCACTGGACAATATTATCACTTTGGGTCTTCGGTAAATTTGCCTACTAGCACACCAAAGTGGTATCTTTCCTCTCTTTTCCGAGACTCAGTGCCACACAGATGGGGTTTGTATGACACTTCTAACAGCTATGGCAAAAATACTAATACTAACAATAAGAAGATTCTGGAAATTAACCTTTCAGACCTTTGTCAAACAAGTGGCTTACACATAAGAGAAAATAATAAAGCGCAGTGTTTAAAGTTACTTGGGTACTTAAGCACCCAAATATATGGGGAAAGAGTATCTTCAACCGAGGTTCCATACATTGATTTTTACTGTGTGCCTTTTCATATCTTTCACATATAGTGCTGCCTCACCAGCTATGTTTAGTTAGCTGGACATTTTAAAATAATATTAAGTCCACTGAAAAAAATCCCATGCCTGATAATGCCTTTGAATCACATTATTCATCTCATCTGCCTAGCTTTAGATATCTTTTTTTTTTTTTTAGCAAAGCGAGTCATGGAAAATATATTGGTGACACTTGATATGCAAACAACATTACACAGAGGCTTTTTTAATTTCATAGAATTCCATTATGCAGGGTTGTCTTTCCTGGATTGGCCTCCACACAAGAGAAATTCAAAGGACAGATAAAAGAGTTATTTTCTCAAAGATATATTCTAAAAGCCTTTTCAAATGACAGAATGTGTGCATTTCAAACCTATGTTTGTTGGTTTGAAGAGGAAGAACTTGGATGAGCTTGTTAAAGGAATTTATTTAGCCCCAGCATGATGTTACTACATATTAAAAATCTATGATCCACAAACCAGGTAAAAATTGCTTTTATAACATTGAAGAGTATGTTGCGCACATGCTGAGACACTTAAAACTATAATCCATTAAAAAAAATGTTCTTAAATATGATTCTGCTTCAAGATACCTAGCATCAGTCGAACATCCTTGCTCTGAAATGGTAATAATTAAACTACAATGAAGGTATACATACTATAAATGAAGGAAAGCTTGTGCAAAAAAAGTTATAGTTATACTTAATCTGCCAGTGACTTCAACTTCATTGCCTACCATGTGAAGTCTTGGCCTCACTGAAGGCACTGTGTCTAATACCAATGGATTTCATTCTGTATGTCCTGAAGAAATTAGCAAAAATCCTTACATCTCATCATAAATATAGCCTAGAAACACTTAAGTCTTCATGAATAAAACAAAAAAGGCCTGTGCATGACATTACATTATTTGGTCATTTGTCATTTAGCTATATTGATAATACTGATAATTGATAATATTGATAACATCGATATTGATAACTTGATAATACAATGACGTTTGCCAAAAATTGCTATCTTGGCAAAATTAAAGTTCTTTACATGGTCTCACACCAAAGCGTATGGGCTTGTAAAAAGGGAGGTAATTTGCTGACTTATCTAAACACATCAGCAAATATTTATTTGAATTTTTTAAAGGTATCAGTGCTCTGCTGAACAGTCACACATGGCTGCGCTGCGCTCCCAAGAACTAGCCCAAAGGAGGAGCTACCTATGTAAGGGTAGCTGTGGGGTATTCTGCAGATAGCTGTGTTGGCTGAAGAGAGCAACATCCAGTGGTCAGTCCCAGCTATGCTTTATCACCCTCTGCTAGAGGCTTCTACTCGCCAGGACAGTGTTACCAAAGGTCTAAATTTCCCAGAACTCATTTCCTTTTTATGTCTGGAAATTCCACCTCAGTACAAGCTATGGCCCTGCTGCTAATTGCTCCTTACTTCAGAAATAATGGATCATGAAGTTGTTCTGACACAGGGAAAAACAGACCAATGTTAAAATTTGCTGTATGTATTTTCTACCTTGTCGAGCTGCTCAACAAGCTAAAGGAAACCATTGTTGTGATTACCGTACACAAAGAGCTAACCTGTCCCCTTGAAAAATAAGATTAAAGAGTGAGATACTGACAAAAGTAACAGATCTCCGAGGTATTATATCAAAGATGTGGTCACATCTGGCTCTGCTGACACAGAAAATCATGAAAAGTGTTTCACCCCGAGCCCAGGCCAAACTGGTTGAACACAGAGATGACCACCTGCTGGAAGGGTGGTGATCTCGGCTAGCAGGGGGCAATGAGCAAGCTCTCCTCCGAGATCATCCGTGCCTGGAACAGGGGGTATGACCACAGACCGCCTTTCCCCTAACCAGCATCCCCAGCATCTCTTCAGTCATCTTACTGGAAAGCTGCCCGATACATGTTGATGTGGAAGGGAGGCAGGCCAGGCTCACTGCTGCTTTGCGGTCATGGCTTGGGAAATGAGACCAGGATGATCACCCGCTGAATTTTAACACCGATGTTTCCTTTAGTCTGTCATCTCACGTTCACTGCCTATGCTTCCAAGATCTCTGTGGTATCATAAATACACACAGAACTATTCAGAACATTAAAGCAAAGGTCCCAAAGATCCTACAACTGAGTTGATGCAGGCTAGGCAAAAAAATGGGAAGTTCAGTTACTAGAGAGTGAAGAGTGACAACATTAGCTTTCCTTTGGAAGTCTGTAAAAAAGAATTGAGTTTGAAAAGAAGAGAGGCAACTGTATACTGGCAAAAAATTACGTTTTCTTCCCTCTGTATTTCATTGTATTTCCAAGAGACAGGGGTGGTAAGCAATGAAGCTAAGACAGTAATGAGAGATATTAAGGAACAGAAAAGGAAATGGAAGAAAAAGAGGGTGTAGGCCAAAGCAAATTCTGGTTTGTGCAGCATCTTGAAGGTAAAAACAAGGAGAACGATGTGGGGAGTAGGTGGGAAGTCAATAAATGGGTTCAAGATGCTGAAAGGAAAAGTATTTAGAATAGAAGATTATGGTGATGATTTTGGCAGCAACACCTTAGACTGGAATGGGAAAGAACCTAGCCAGGGGAAGGCAAGAGTTGTCAAGGAGATGATGAGGATGAAGCAACAGCACAGGAAAAGTAAAGAGAGTAATAAGACTAAGTCTCCAGAAACCCATCACACTGGCCAGATTCGAATATACTTTACTGGGATGTATCCTTTGGCTTCTGTGGCTAATGTGGATCTATGTCAGGGCAAATGCATTATGCTTTTATAAAAGAAGAAGATCCCCTTTTGGTTGTGCCTCATCACTTTGTGAAAATGGAAACAAAGAACTGGAAAAGTGTATATTTTTTCAGTTAGTGGATAAATTTCCAATAGGGCAGATGCATATAGGTTTGCTATTTGTTCAAAGGAATGAAATGTCACCATATTTACAACATCTCAGTTTGCAAAAAAGATGGTGGTTTCACTTGGTTGAAACTGAGGAATGCTAGTGACAACGTTACACTTTTTGCAACTGCACCAAAATTAGTAGGTTAGAACAACTGTTGCTGTTGCCCATATTTCTTCCCTTATTTTAGTCACTGTGGTTCCAGAGGTGCCAAATCAGCCCTTCCGGCTAAAATTGCAAAGCCTGCAAGAAGCAAAACCTGTAAACCTTACAACTAATAATGAATGTCTTGGGTCTAATCCTACAACACACGTGTAGGTAATTTTACTTGCATAGTGAATCCCATTTACTTTCTGGGATTATTTCTGTTGCTAAAATTCCTCATGTATGTAGGAGTTTAGAAGCCTGGCCCTGTTCTTCACTTTTTCTGCCATGTGCTGGCAGTGTTTTAGTAAGGGAGACACTTAAAAAAAGATCCCAGGCAGGAGCGTAAAGAAGTCCAAAGGGAGCAATTAAGAAACGTCCAAAGCACTGTCTCAATTAGGATAGCAAGGTTTGTTCTATAACTAAAGCTGGTGACTTCTGTAGGAGCTATATAAATGCACTGAGAGCCCGTTTAAAATTTTGCTCGGTCCCTTCCCTCCTTTTCGCAAATGAATAGAGCTATTCATTTCAATGGAACTTTTGTCTGTGTGGGTCTGGAAAGCTGTCTGAGCAACTCGCACAGCCCCAGGTAGCAAATGTTTGTAGAATCCCAAATGTTAGACAGCCTGTAATACTAATCTGGATGGCCTCAGTGCAAAATAAAGTGGCTCAGTAGAGAACACCCACTGCAAAGACTAAAACAAACTAAATGATTGGCCATACCAAATACTTGGATACTTTTAATAGATTAGAAAAAAGAATCAAAGAAGAATCGATCTTCCATTGCCTAGGCCAATGTACAGTAGTATTGGCAGAGATGGGAAAAGGAACATGACTTCTAAGTGTTGATGTCAAGAAAGAAAATGAATGTAAGGAATCCATCATTAAAGATTTAATGTGGTCTTCATTAAAACAACAAAAACGGTAAAGCTAAGTGCTTTCGCACTCTCGGATGCACACTCAAATTGAAAGATCTAACACTTTTGTCACCACATGCACTTTATTTCCGCAGCCTCAGTATCAGTTAAAAGCAGGATTTGATGAAATACTCTTTAGTATCTGAAAAGACCTGCCAAGGATTAACATGACTAACTCATGCAGTGGAACATAGGATGCCTGTACATTTATAACATTTATTTGTCTAATGGCTTCCTCCTCACAAGCTCTGCCTGTCTCCCATCTAGCTAAGATTTCATCACGCTTTAGAGCCATGAATAACTCCCTCTCATCTATCCATCATTGCCTCCATTCATTTTGTCCCTTTCTGGTCCCATCTCTTTTGGCAGCCTCTACACAATGTTTGACACTTCAACTCAGGCTAGCCAGGGGGTTTTGTTTTTCTTTTCTATGCAGCTCCCAATTCTTAGGAGTTATCCATGAAGACAGTTCCTCCCTGATGTACCCTTCAGCAAAGCTGATCATTAGTGAAGAAGTAGAGAGACAACTAAGGAATAATTTTTAAATTGAAAAAAGTCCATAACAAATCATAGCAAGGTCAATGCCTGCTTAATCATTCAACTCACAGGTTGAATTATCTCTTTTTTCTTTCTGTTATTCCACGGTTTCCCTTCTGCCTGTGCAGTTCCTAATATATTGCTGACCTTACCAGAGAAAATTATTAAGAGCACATTTTGGAATTACTACAGTTCTTGAGCTATTCCTTTGCATAGGAACAATTCCCCTGATACTCGATTGCCCCCTAAGGAGGTGCATTTAAGACCCACAATTTTATATCTGCATGGAAATAGCAAAAATACATAAAAAATTGGTTTCTTACTAGACCTCGTTACATGGGTACTCTATGTGACCATCTCTTTCCAATACAGAAAGGTACCTGCTTGCAGTGAGAAATGATGCATTTTATTTACAGCTGGATTTTAATGGAGCAGGTTTAAGTAGCTTCCAGCTGTCTTTGTAAGGACTTGTCAGAACTTTCCTCTGAAAGGAATCTAGAGATATTCAGGAAATAGCAAGAGCTTTAATAAATCACAAACTGAAACCTGTGAAAGCTGAAACTACTCAATAGCATGAGGTTGAAGGAGGAGGGGGAGAGAGAGAGAAGCAAGGGACAGAGCACGATTTGGGTTAAAACAAGCATTTTGAAATATAGCACTTCCTGTCGTGCAAAATGACTCGGAAAGACAACAATTATTTCAAAAACTGTGCTGGGGCACAAAGCTGATGACACAAAACATCCATCCTTGCCGCAAGTGAGCAGGTCATGTTTTGCCTGACACACCTCCCAGTGAACGCCTCTTTGGGTGTGCACATACGTGGTCATACACAGCTGTACGTACGGGAGAAGACACAGGGATTTACAGAAAATGCACTGTAAAAACAAAGAAACAAAAAAAAAACCCAAACAAACAGCCAGAACAGTTTTGTAAAAAAATTAACTTGTACCTTTTAGGGATGTATTTTGCCTGAAGTTTTTACTTTCAAATTTCCTCACTCTCTTGCTGGCTGAAGAACATCTTACAAAACAGGAAATATCTATAGTTCCTAGTGAGAGCCAGAGCCAGCTCACAGGGTACACATGAAGAAGGGTGAGCGCTACGGGCTTTTCTGGACTCTGTTGCAGTCCCATTTCCACATTAATGAGGGAAAAGCGATTTGTTGCTGGTGTACTCCAGAATATCTGATAAAATATCATTGCTTTATATCAACCACTTGCTCTTAAGATTCTCTACTGGTATGCTCAGAATATGAAATAAATTCCTAAGATGTAGCTTTAAAAAACCTCAATGAAAACGGACCTTTATAAACCAAGTAAGGAAAGAAAATTCTTTTTCTGTTTATTATGACGACAGTCAGGAGGTCAGATTCAGTTATCCCCACATAACCCCACTGAACTTGCTCAATGGGGTCGCAGTGCAGCACGCCAGGGCAGAGCTTAGCCCAGTGTGTAAATTTCAGGAAGAACAAACCTTCATTACAGAGCTCAAAAGAATCCTTGTGCTCTCCGAAGGACAGGTATAAAGGGGTGCTTGTTAATACTAGCCAACACAGTCCACTTTCTGGAAAAAGAGAGGGGACCTTGGTAAGAACCTGCGGCTCTCCTACCCAGCAAGGCGAAATTTCTCCAAGAGAAAAAATAGCCAGCTAGAATTCTAAAAAACACTACGTGCTCTGTACATCTTCATAATTGTGTGACACATTCCTATGGATAGACTTTCTGCAGGAAAAATCAACAGCTCAGTAACTGACACTATTACATAGTGCTTTTAACTCTTCATCATATTTTTCCTCTTTAATAGAAAACTTATTCTTTTCAGAACTGAACACGCCAGGTATTTTTTTTACCAAACCTTAGGTTGTGCTAGTATTATCTCATTATCTGTGCGAGTCCTGTTTATTTCAAATCCTAGAAATTGCTTTAAACTGTCTCCTGGTATCACTCCGGAGGAAGTGGAGTGCTTGTGTGTGCATGAGGAAGAGAGAAAGAGAGGAGGGAGATCTTTTCTATGGCTTTGAGAGAAAACCAAATTTCTTTAAAGAATATTGACGTCATCTTACATCTGTAGGCGTCTGTAGGTCTGACATAAAACCAGGAGTGGATGACACCCTATTTTATTTCGTGTTTAGCCACCCTCACAAAGAAAGCCCATGCTCTCACCATGTCAGTTATTTGGTCTTGCTTATTGCCTGGAAAATACGCAGGTGAGATCCCTTCCTAGGTTAAATAGCACAGCCCCTGGCACCCTGTCCTGACCGTGCAGGGCGCTGGACCATGGGCAGGGATTCCAGTTTGTCGCAGCTGCTGCCCTTGCTCCCGTTTGCCTGAGAGGGCTTGTTGTCAGGAAATCTGCCGTCTCGTTCCCTCCTCCCAGCCGTCAGCACCGAGTTAATACACTTCACGGTTTTGTGACATGCAGAATGTAGGTGGGCTTGAACGCCTGCATGGAGGCTCTTTTTTTTTTCCCCATTTGGTCCCAGTGGAGACACAGCGTGACGTGACGTTTGCATTGTTTCTTGGGCTCTGCACGCCTGCAGAGGGGGCCAGAGAATTTAGCAGTCTCTGACTACCTAATCCCAGTGAATGTCTCATTTTAGAAAACCTGTGGGGTATATAATACTTTGGACAGAGACAATGGGAAGCACAATGCAACACAATGCTTCGATAAAGTACTGCCCTCGAAGGCAATCTGCTCACCACAGTTTTTACTTTAGTAATTCACTAGCCATTTTCAGTGCTCCTGACTCTGAAAAAATACTACTAATTTTCCTTGTTATCAGTGGTTTATATTTTTCACTTCAGCTTTTGTTGAATGTGTACCAATAAAACCTTAATTATTTTTGTATTTTTAAAGAATTTTGTCAGAAGTTAAATGCAATATGGGTTTTCAAAAACAGTATGGAAAAAAGAAAAGAGAAATCATGATCCATCTGTAAATTCTCCGTGTACCACAGTCATTTATTACTTCATACTGAAATTTGAAATATGAGAACAAAGCAGAGGCAAAGCCAAATAAAAAAGCCACACCAGAAAGGAACATCTGCAAAATTCTGTGAAAAAATGCACAAATGTTATGAATTAAACCTTTTCTGGCTTTTCTTACAGCTGCCCAACCTCACACTCAGCAAGACAGGAAGGACTATCGAAATATTTCTTACTCAATCTTAAGAAGCAGAAGCCCATACCATTTATTGGAAACATTAACTAAAAGCCTGTGTGCTGGCATACTCAAGAAAATGTAACAGCTGATAAAGGATAAAAACGGGAATCATAAAATGCGATATACAGTGCAAGTAATTTCAACTTTCATCTTTAACACAGTCTTTACTATGGCTACAGTTGATTTTGCTAACAAGTGGTAAGGCCGTGTGGAGAAGACGGTGCATCTCACACTGAGAGGGCATACAGAAACTTTTGCAAAAAACGTTTTTTGTTGGAAAACACCAGCTTGTGGAAAATGAAAGTGCTCATAAGAACAGGCATGCTTCTGTGACTTTTAATTTTAGTAAAGAATCCTATGGAATACCAAAAATAATGACATGTGCCTTTTCAAACACTTCTTTTGACATACCAAGTCATTATTTTAGGGGGGAAAAAACCAACCAACCAACCAACCAAAAAACAAAAAACAAACCACCAAAGAAACAACAAGGCTGAAATGGTAAAAATTCAGAAGTCATTTACATTCATCTGTAAACTCTTTCAGTCTGTTGGTTTATGGACTTTTTCCAAAGTTAAAGCTTGTCTTAATGTTTAGGAAAGGAAACCTCAAAAATCTGGAGAAATATCCCAGATAAACTGCTTCACAACCGGTAACTGGCTGCTTACACTGAAATATGGTCTGCACCACTGAAGTCAGTGTGAGAAGGACTGGGACACAAAACAAGGCAAAAATTTGTAGCCACAGAGCAGGTACTACAGCAAAAAACACATTTCAGGGTAATTTTCAGTGGTAAAATTCTAGATTACGTACTTGCTGATTTGTGGATTAGTGTAAGAAAATAAATACAGATATTTCTCTCATCAAGCACGTAACATTCCTCAACGTACTTTCTAATATCAGCATAATAATTATTTTATTTTGACAAATATTCATTTGAAACTCTTCTTGTCCAATATATTACCTACTTCTATACTGTAGGATTTTGCAGGCAGATATTGCGCAAATGCACATGGCCACATTCTGAATCCAGAAGAAAGGAGTCTGAAAAGGAATATGATATCACTGAAATATGCTGTGAAACCTCTCTCTCTGCAGTGGCGAATGAAGAGTTGCTCATGCAAAGCCTTCCAGCAAAGAACCCCCTCAGACATGACAGCTGTCATGGCATTTCCTATGTGAAATGCCCTGTGAAACCGCGCTTTGAGTTTTCCTTCATTGTACGTTGCTTTAGGGACCCTTAAGCAAGAAAATATCTTGTTTCCAATAACTGGGCAGAAACTAGAAAGGTATCTACAATCCTTCTAGGTAGATGCACAATCTCTAAGGAAAGCTATAATGGAAAATAAATGCTGATGCTAGGGAGACATTTACCAGTAGACAAAAACACTTCCTTGTGCTTACGTATACTCTCACTTATAGTTTTGCAGGTGAAACCATAATTTATTTATAAATTAAATACATCACTTTTCCCAAAAGCTAAAGCTATTCTGAAAGATACTGGTGTTTCTGGAAGTGACACTGAAATGACAAGCATCAAGAAGAAAAAGTCCCAATCATCAGATAAACTTTATACAAGGCGAACATTATGTGTCTGTGTTGAACTTTTTATACCTTTACCATTGCTATTAAATATAGAGAATGATGTATTTGTATGTAGGATTATGCTTTTGACAAAAATAGATTTGTTTGTAAGCCAAAGGCTGGTTATTACATCTACGAAGACTATGCTGTTACCAGCACTGGAAGCACATGTCCATGTCAAAGTAAGAATCTTTCCTGAAAAACGAAGCTGATGAAGGATTCATAAAAGCATGCACCAAGTGAAATCAACGATTTTCAGGATCAAAATAATTAAATACAGAGAGCGTGCACCAAGCATTTTTCACAGCCTATTAAAATCATGCATAGAAACGAGCTGCCTGAGAGGACACAAGCTGGGCTGGATCACTGTCCTTTTCATCACAGAAAGGTGGGAGAGACTGTTCATAAGCGGTTACCAACACACTGAAAAAACCCAGCCCCCTGTTTCCTACCTCTGACTTACTCTTTCTTCAAATCTCTGCTCACTGGGGTACAGCAGCGCAGTGGTCCTGGGCCAGTTAGCCCACAGGAGGAATGGAAACACTAACTGACAATGCCAGTTATACTCAAGCCTATAAAGGACCATATATCAAAGCTGAAGATAGTAGTGACACCTTTGTCACCAGCCGTTAGTCATGTTCCAGCCTTTAAACATTTCTATATATAGCCAGGGTTGCAGTTTCATGATATTAAAATATTTCTAAAATCCTGGAGGAGAATTCTGTATTACAGACACAAGAAAATGCGTATAGACTGCACAAATTGAAATGTTCACCTTCATTTTCACAAAGAGGGACTTCCCTTAGCTGGCTCAAGGGTTTATGTGCTTTGCGGTCAGGGTAAAGAGAATCGCTGTCTGTATTTGCAGTTCAACTTGGCACTGAAGTAGCAAATAAACTTTGCTTGTGGCTGCTTTCCAAAGCAAACAGAACTTTTATCTCTACTTGAAACTTCTATTAAAACAATGAATATCACATCCAGTATTTATAAATTCCTTCTGTCCTGCACTAAAACAGACTATACAGAAGGATAATTTGGGTAATTAGCTCAAACCGAAACCCAGGACAGAGGAAAATTTGGGCATAGTGCAATGCGTTAGGGTGGAGGGGTGATCAGATCTTGTGCTCCTCTGTTCACCCTCTTAACTCTACAGTCTTCAGAAAAAGAAACTTGACTCAGCTACAGTTCTCCTGGGAACCCCGCTTTGGCCTGGCTCCTTTTCTTCCATTCACAGTGAGCCTTCTTTTAAAAGTCATAATCTGCCCTGGAATCTGGTTTCGTATTTTGAGTCAGAAAAATACTAGCTCATTCTTCTATTTATTCCACAATACATGATATACAATTTTTCTGATCCTACTGAGTTTACTGAACACCCCAATAAAGGTACTGGGATCAACTTTTTGAATATTTAACTCTTATATAAAGCTTGGACTCTTCTGTATATAGCAAGAACATTTACTTAAAGTTGGATCCTTGATATTTGACACTGGTAATATAACTGTTCACTGTTTCCAACCATTCGTGGATGGGCTCCAGATATTGCCCTGACACATAAAGAATTTTATTTTATTTTATTTGAATACTGTTATAGTAGCTGGAAGCATTTTTCAACAAAGGACCTCACTCAAGGTGATATATTTGGTGAACAGGCTTTCCAAATAATTCTTCATGAGCCTGTGCTGTACTACCGTGTACTGATAATGTACTTGTTAGAGCCGTTGCACTCAGCACAGATGTTCCACCAACCGAAGTACTTCAAGCTGAGAAATTGCCTGCCATTAATCGGACACTATTCAGAAAGAACCCTGTTTTATCTACCAATCCACTGAAAACCAGTTTCTATACCTATTGTTACAGTGAGAAGGTAGCGAAGCTGAAATAAATGTTACCGTGGTATGAAACCGAAGCCAAAAGCAAACTCCTGGTTTTGTGGACAAACAGGGGAAAGATTTCAGAGAATGCCAGCTATAACTTCTTGGCTTCTGTTCCTTTAACAAAACAAAACCAGGCATTTCAAGAGCAGGCAGGCATCGATTTGCTTGGGGAGGTAGATTGAGCAATGCTCAGTTTTGTAGCCCCTGTGCTCCCTTCCACGCGGCAGAGGAACCGCGGCGGGCCTGTCCAGCAGCCCTGCCGTGCTGCAGCCATATCAGCCCGTCAAACCGCAGAACCCAGGGGATTAGGGATGGAAAGACACACTAGGTCTATTGGTTTGTCAGTGCAGGGTATTTCCTTCATTTCTTGTCCAGGGCATTTGGAAGTACAAGAAAATTTCCAAAATCTCACATTTTTCTCCAGAATGCTCTACTATTTTCATCTGTCACTATCAGTTTTCTCCTATTTGGGCAAAAAGTAGTTTTTTTATTCCAGCTATTGCCCACAGTAGCAGAGTCAGCACAAAGTCTTTAATGAGTCCAGGACTCCAATGCTTTTATTACAAAATATCATTTTTCAGCATGGTGCATTCCTGCTTACATCCGTACTACCATTTCTCTGTTGCTGGAAGTCATCTGAGAAGAACACTATGTTACAGAAGATGAGAGGTAGGCAGAAGCACAGCCACACTGATCTGGGCATTACTGACTATGAAGTCATGGCAAAACTCAAGAACCTACATAAGAAGCTAGCCAGATAATTGGACGTTAGCCTGCGGTGGTATCTGTGCTGCCGTGACAGCATAGGCAGCTCAAGACTCCAGCATTTATCTTTCAAACATGACCTAATTGCCATTTCTTCCATTAGTGATAACACTGTTTTAACCAGCCCTTACATATCAAGCTGTTACCTCTGTCAGTTGGATAATGTCTGCACCCTCTTCATGATGAAGCGTTTCAAGCTAGAGAAAATTTTCCTCATATGACGGTTCCTGTGGAGCATTTGCCTTAGGCTTTTTGTCCTGTGTGCTAGGAAGCAGGGCGGCTTGCAGAAGCATGTGTTTTGCTTTATCTGCGGCCTGAGCAGATTCTCCAGGAGGAACTGAGAAGCAGAAAGGGACCCAGGGGTTACAGCATCATCACTCAGTATCCCCAGTGCCTCTGCATTAACACACTTGATTTCGGATCTCCGTTCGGCAGTAGATTTATAAGGATGCTCCAGCCCTTTGGGTCTCAACTAAAAATAACTAAAAGATTCAGAGAATGTGACAGAAATAATTTAGGAGTGACACAACTTCCACCAGCAAACTTTAACATAAAACAGTGTGTGAAGAGAGGGATTCTCCTTCCACTGACATGGAGAGAATCGCACCTCTTTCATCATCTCGTGATTAATGCAATCAGAAATTGCCATTGAATGTCATGCATGGATATATAGAAACAACAAAAGGCATTGGCTCAGCTCCCCGCTTTTGTGCAGAATGTACAACTTCTGTTGTCTTTTTTCCTTTTTGTTATTGTATTGCCAATCCTGAATGAAAGAGCTTACGGATATATAAAAAGATTTGGATGGAAATATAATACCTGCAGTTTTGTAATTTGTCATTTCTAAAAACCCAAAACACCATGCTTAGCCTTTTTAAATTGAAATCTCCAGTTATACCCCAACCACAAAAACATGCCTGTGCTATCATGTGGATCCCAGCAATTACAGATTGTTTCTATGATCTTAACTCTATAAAATCTCCAAACAGTCATTTTGGACAAAACATATTTCTGTGTTGTTATTAAACCTTTTAAGATCACTTTCTATGAATTCTGTTTCAAATAAACAGGTTGGTATTTCAGAGGGGGTTAAAAAGCAGGTAATTTAAAGAACTTGATAGTACCTGATTGGCTTCGTTTTGAAGGGTGCATTAGTAGGTGACAGTCTTAAATTAATGCAAGCGTTTTAGTAAGGTCTGGACAGCCTCTGGCCGTTGATGTCCTGCACATAAAGATATTTCCTCTCTAAGCTGCTCTAGAGGTGAATCCTCAGTACTATGAAGTATATCATCTCCACTGTCTCTGGATTCAGCTTGGATGCATTGGGGTTTGTCATACTTTGGCCAGCTAAGATTAGAGACCTCTGTCATTAGGCCTTTTTTTACATGGTATATGTCATAATTCCTTGTCGCTTACTATTATTCCTTACACAGCGCTGAGTTCCTGCTGTAGTCTGGGTCATCAGAGGGGTATTTGTTAACGTATCTGCTTATATATACACATACATTGAATTAACAAAACAGTGGTAAAATTTTTTGCAAAATCTTCATTTAAAATTACATGTGCTTAAAATCATGGCAGGATATAGGAAAATGGGAAATGAGCCTTAGGAAAGTAGTTTAACAGGATGCATGCATACCTACCTAGCATTATACATTAATGGTTTGAGAAAAAGAACTATATTCTTTGAGAAATAATTTAAGAAAACCAGAAAATTTTCTTTCATTCATGCAACCGTGTTTCACAAGGTGAGGATTCCAGGTAAAAACAGAATGGAAATTAAAATCAGTATCATTCTAACTCTAGACTAGTGTGGCATGGAACCAAAAGCAGAACATGGCAGCAATAGAGAAGATGCCCAGTGTCTCTTCCAACAAAAATTACCTCTGCTAATATTTATGGCATGAACTTTTCTTTCTTGTGAAATTTGTATCTACTCACCCCATTTCTCCCTGAGGGAACCTATTGCCTTGGTGATGACAGTTTTTTCAGGAGAGATTTCACCTCAATGAGCAAACAAAATCTGCATTTGATAGGCATAATGCAAGAAAGTAGCAAAGATTTCATTTTCTTGGTCTTGGCGATGATCTTTTTAGAGGAAAAAGACCTACATTTTTCTTTGACCAGGGTGCTTGTATTACTCTTCCTTACTCAAGCAAGTGCTTGAATAAACATGAATATCAATGAACAAACCTAGGATAAATATCAGGCTATGCTTTTTCATGCAGAATAATATCAGTTCATTTGTTAACCTCTATTCTTTTTTCACAGAGTTTAACTGTAAGCAGGTGTCCACATTTCATCCTAATGATTTTTTAACTTGTATTACCATAAACCAGCCTTGATGCATTTATTCAGGCTAGAGTATTCCATAATACTTTCTTATCAAACAATCTCTTCTTCAAACAACAGACCTGAATTTTACTTCAGTATTGTAAATAAATTCAGCTCAATCTTATATTTAAGCAGCATAAAATCCCACATATAAATAAAGAGCACGTATGATATATATATATATAAAAATATAAATTCTATGTATAAATAAAGAGGAACACAACAGACGAGATTTTGGAACAGCAATGTATTCCTTCACATACCACTTTACTAAAGATTAATACATTGTTTGTTTAAAGGTTTTCAACGTACTGCCCTCTGTTTGAAGTTGATTCCCGCTAAAATGAAATCAGTGTGTGTTGTGTACTTTGGTGTATAAAAGATGATAGAGGCAGGATTCCACCTACCCCTGCAATTCCCATTCCATTAAAGCCTGGCTACTGGAAACTCTGGTCTCCTGATTACCAGTGAAATCACTCAGATCACAGACTGTGTTCTGGGTCAATCTCTTTTCTTGGGATGAAAAGAAACAACAGAGGCCTGTACAAAACCATGGCACCCTTTTTGTGGCTGTTATTTCTAATTCCAGCTAAATTATGAATCTAAGTCTAGAAACAAAATTTTCACACATATAAGTGAAATAAAGGAAAGAAATAGGAAGAAGATTTATGAAACTGGTTGAGTGATGTAGGACCATAAATGTATTTACCTTCCATTATCAGAAAGATCATCAAATAGAGATGCATTCTATTGGTATCTGATTCCATAGGTGTTTGAGTTGCAAGCAATTATATGTGATTTCTGGGGGGCAATCGTGTCGATATCAACACAATGTGAACTGTGTTGATAATTACCTGAAAATAATAAATTCAAATGAAAAAAGGAGGCAGTTGTTCAGAAATGTTGGTGGTTCTGACTCAGCTGGTTTTGGCTGAGACTTTTCTTGGCCTTGTCCTTCCAGCAGCAAATTCCCATTCAAAATCCTGGGCATTTGGAAAGGGCAAGGATGTCAGATTTCGTAGCCTTGGTCTTACATGCAGTTGTCAGCCATGTTTGAGTCAGAGATATAAATGTAGTAGTAGTCCCGTGGTAGTGCAGTACAGCAACGACCTACCCAGTCAGTCAAGAGTGGTATGAGATCACTGTATGATAAAGTGAGCACAACGGATTAGTTAGATCAGATCCTCAAATGCATTTTGCCTTTTAAGAAATGCCTCTGTCTTCCTCATTAAGCAATGCCAGGAGAAGCTATTTCAGGTGGTAGTGTGGTTAACACATACTTTCTCAATGTAGTAGCTGTTCTGCCTTTCCTGTCATGAGGATATATGAATTTAATTTTGTCACTCTACTCAAGAGTGAGAGCAGTAGGGATGTTCTATCTGTTTTCACGGAGGCAGAACAAGGTCTTTATGTGAAAAAGAAACCTTATATTTGCGTCTTCAAAAAAAAAAAATTAAAATCTAAATAAATTGCAGAATATAACATTTTAGATAAATTCCTCTTAGCCTTTGACACTTAGTCTACATTTCCCTCATCTTCCAAGACAGATTTAATCAATAGTCCTCTTTGCCACGTACTGGTAAATGTCTGCATAAGTTATAAGCCACAGGCATCCAGGACAGAGTGAAGGAACAAGCAGTACCTGGTTAAGACAGAAAATAGCAAGTGTTTATGAAAGGTACGATGAAGGTTTTCATGCGGCACAGTTTATCCAACTGTGAAAATATTAGTTGAGATATTACTGAGCGGGTGCTCAGAGCTCTTTTGGCTGCTGACCAGGATAAATGGTCCAAGCAGAGGAGCTGACTGCAGATTCGTTACATATAGAGAAGACACAAAGAAACAAGAGAAACATGACTCGAGAGAGCAGCGTGTGGATTAAGAGACTGATCCAGCATTTCCTGAGTTTTTTTGCCCTGTGCCCTTGTCCTTAGGGAACTCTACTCTTCTTCCCACCTTCTCACCTAATCCCACCTTGCACTGTCCTATGGATTTACACCATTTAAGCTGCAAATGTACTTACACTTTCTTCAGGATGCTCTCTGGTTTGAGAGACAGGTACAACTGCTAAGAAACAAAATTATCGCAACACAAGGAGGGCACAGGGTTCAACTATATCACCCCATCTTTCACCGAAAATATTCTCTTAAAACCCAGACAAAAAACCCAAATGTGGCTTTTCTCCTTCATATGACGTCTCCTTCAATCACACTTCCACGACTTTTTCCACACTCTGAATGTAATTCTCACAGTTGATTCAATTGTGTGTAAGTCTGCATCTCAGACGGTCTTTCTGCACTCACCGGTACTTCAGACTCTCCACTGAATGCCCCCGAGACCTTGCCAGTCATCCCATTGCCGTTCTGCACTGCGCTCAAAGAACGATTTGAATGAGATTTATTTCAAAGTGAGAATGAGTTTGTTTAGCTATCCTGACAGGCTGGAAAGAGCCCTGTGTTCTAGGATACTCCTTTATATATTACCTTTTCACCCCGTTTGGGTCTGGCTGAACACCTTTATACAAAGCCGGTATTTTGCCACAACCTAGTAAGCAATATTTAAAAATACTGTAACAAAATTATATCCTAAAACCAAAAGAAAGCTGACATATCCTGAAATCCATATGGAATTTGATGCTCTTGTTTGCTCTTGATTTTATAAGCAAACTGCTCGGGCACCATTCAAGGTACAACAATGTGAAACATGGGGTACCTTTGAGTTATTTTCATTGTCATATATCAGAATGTTCTTTTGTTGCTGATAATTTCAGAAGCAAGCTGGAGATCATCCATTACTGCTTCCAATCCATCCAGCATCTCTAAAATATTAGGTGTAGCATCCTTAACTGCTGAAGTAATATTGCACAGAATCCACTGAAATATAAACCTACCACAAAAAGAGCTGAAGTTCTGCAGCGTTCAGGACATGCTCTGCCTGGCGCTTTTCGTATCACAGAAATGTACAACTGGACGAGACCTTCCTTGCAGAGCTCACCCCTTAGTGCAATGAAGCATTGTCAGCTACGCATAGAATGAGGTTTTGTCTGGTCTTATCCCCAAACGTGAGGGACTGCATAGCCTCGAAGGGTAGCCTGGTGTAGTGTTTATTTCCCGTTAAGGTATTCTTAGTAGATTTCCTAATTGGGGTTTCCCACTTCCTGACATACAAGCTAAATATTCCTGCTGTAAAGAGTGGCGTTCTTAGGATTTTATAGGCAAAGGACATACGGAATCAGCTCTCTAACAAACTTTTGTACATTGGAGTGTCTCATAAATACCATAATATTTGATGACCTTTTTCTTTTTTCTAGTTTGTTTTCTATTAACTTTAATAATTTTGACTTTGCCAACGTACGATCACATTTTCAACCGTGCCAACTGCAAAATGTTTTTCCTCAGCAGCTTCTAATGTTCTCCTATGGAAAGTCTGATTTACAGTTTTTGTACACAGATTAAACTCAATTTATTATTGCTAATAGTTGCATGTACCTTAATGATGCACTGGTATCTCCATCAGTATGACATACTGTCTCCTTGCTATCCTGTCTTTTAAATATTTCTATAAAGTAATTAGCAAAGTGTTTGACAACCTGCTCCATACACCTCCACTTACATACCTACGTCATCACACACGTTTCCATCTGTTACACTCCAGCCTACGCACAACCTTCTGCTCTGTAAAATAAACCTACACTGTTCAAATCCACTGTGTCTATTTCTTTATGCTATTTAATTCTCAAAATAGCGTGATTCCAAGGCGCTTTGACTCTATCAAGGATTTTCTATCATTCATTCTGGCTTTATTTGATTATTATTTTAATTTGTAGAAGCCAGTAAAGAACTCTGTCATTTTATTAGCAGCAGTGCTTATTAGTGCTGCTAAGCATGTTTTTTAATGCAGTTCTGTATTTCACAGTTCATCATACCTCCAACATGTTTTTGTAGACGGCTGCTTTGCTATATGCATGCTGTGCTCCACGCAACCATTTTAATGTGTTGTTTTTATTACAAACAAATCTGTTGTCTGCTGAGTATTTATCACTTGTTTTCATGACCAGTTTGTATTTCTTAAGTAGAAACTTCAACTGCAAAACACTATTTTAAGATACCCTTTAAAATTCACATTCCTGTGTTGCATTAACGACGACAGAACACAAATGGAGTTGTAATTCCCTGTCAGAAGGACAAGTACAAAGGAAGGGATTTCAATAGGACTGTCACTATTAAAATTCCACTTTCATTCCCTTATTAGCCCATCCACTAACTCTTCAAATTCAAATATTTGTTTTACTCTGCAGTTCTATACAATCGTGGTTAACGTTCTCCTCTGTGTACCATTTTTAATAGATATGTTGTACCTTTCTCACGTCATAATTTTGGGTGGCTTTCCCAAGTGACAGAAAAATTGTAACCCCCTATTCTCATTCTTTGTCAGGTTTCTGTTTGGATAGAATACTTTGATTGCTCCATTCTTTCCAAGCACTACATTTTTCATTTTCTAAAGATATTATAATGAAGATATGACTTAGTAGAAGACTGGTATGAGATAATCTTTCAGCTAGCCTAATTTCATAATATGTGCCAAAGCTATCCAAAGTTATAATTCCAGCCTGTATAAATGCCATATATCTTGGTCTTAATGACAACTGCAACCAAGTTTCAGGTATAACTATGTCAAATTCCTCTTTCATAAGTGAGTCTTTTTGTTTATTTGTTTGAAGACTTGGGGGTTTTTTGGTTTGGTTTGGTTTTTTTTTTTATTTGCTTGTTTTGTTTTGTTTCCACAAAACTGCATGTCTGCTTGGTGTTACTTGGAAGGCTCATCTGAGAGGCCCACAGGACCTTGAATTCCTTCAAGCTTATTTTCTGGCATTAAATCTCTCTTGCCAAATGCAAGCTTAGAGTTGTATTTCTACTTAGTAAAGCATTTTAGGCATTAAATTATTGGTTACTAAATATTAAACTTGAAAAAGGAAGTGGTCCTTTACATCTAGCTAAGGCTAGTCAGTGAAAATTGTAGATTTGAAAGGTGTAGTTCTATATTTATTCTAAGTTGAATCCACTAAACCACAAACAAATGGTTTTCTAGTCTCCTGCTTCTAGAAAATCAGATAGAAGCTTGCAATTACTTGAACTGCACACCATCTGCTACAACATATATCTGCTTACCACCTTCAGCAAGAGTCAGAGGAGCTAAAGGAACAGGTATGTCTGTGAAGTAGATTAGCATTCCTGAGGCTTAATTTATTTCAGAATAACTCTTCTTGTTAAAAATATTGTTCATGGTGGTATGATGAGGAATTGAGAAGCATTCACTAGGTGCTCTTACTTGAGCTCCTACTGTCAAAAACTTCGGCATATAGCAATAACAGGGAATGTTTCCATTGATTTGACTTGGAGCAGGTCTTTGGAAAAAAAAAATAATAATTTCTCAGTTCCCCAGAGGTTTTGAATTTTTATATAGTTGTAACAGTTTGTTTCTCTTTATCTGATTAAATGTCCATGGAAACCTATTTAAACAGGTTCATCAGTAACATAAGTGAAATCATATAAAATTTAGAGCAAGCACTGGCATCTGTTAGCAGCTATTTTCTTAGCTTGGAAAGTTCAGAAAAGTAAGAGCAGCATGAAACCAGTTCTGTGAGAGAGTATTGAACATTTATTTGAGTCAGAAGAAGCATTCTCAACGGCGCAAAAAGGCAGCAAAATATCCCATCATCCCTTGAAAAGCAGTTGTATGCTTCTTCTCTGTTGGACGCTACTAAAGATATTTCTTTGTATCTACTGCGTAATCAACTCCCACTATGAAAACTGGAATGAGCAACTTTTCTTTCTCTAAGGAATATTTTTTATCATGAAAGTATTTTTACCCAAGAGTAAAATGTTTCAGCACCTTTTTTCAGACTCTTTAAAGTAAGTAAAGAATATGATTACGTTCCTAGAAACACTGTAGGCCAACATATTTTTTTAAATAAATACAAACTCCTGACATTGTCAAAGTGATTAAACACCCAATAAACACCCAATAAAGGCCTGAACTCAAAATGTACCATGCTTTGATCATTTAGTCTTGTTGATATATTTTTCTTCTCTTTCAATTAATCTGTACTATACCTAATGGATAATTACTTCAGTCTGACATACCATTTGCATATGTATTTATATCCAGATTTATCTAGTGAAATCAAAATAAAAATAAAATGTAAGAAAAAAAACAGATTCGGAAGAAAAATTAATGAAAGCTCTTTTTTCAGAATACACAACTATTAATGTTCATGGAAACATTAGTAGGGCATATTTCTATCACACCACATGCTGGATGTTCTTAAGTAATTGCTCTGTTGAGTGCTGAAATTTATTTCCTTCAGTATTTCTTTTATTCTAATAAACTCCTTTATTGTCAGTTAGTTTATGAGCATATCCCATACAGATTCCATCGTAATGGTTGATGCGATCTGCATTTTCTTTTTAACTGAATTTTTGAGATCTTGCATATTAGCAACAATGTTCAAAAGTTGGAGACAAAGAATCTTGATCACCTGAGAAATTCCAGCATTTCAACACCTAAATTTCTCCATCTCGATATAGATGATAGAAGAAAATAGTTTCAAAACGGTAATTCTGAAAAAATCAACTTGAAAATGTTAGTATTTTCCTGTTATTTGTGATATTCCTAGAACCGAATGTGATTTTTTTCAGCTTGTGAAAGTGACCTGAAAATTTTTGGGTTTTTTAAACTAATTTTTAAACTAATAAATTAATACTGCACCATTATATCTGCAGTAGTACCGCAGCTCCAGATCTTGCAAATCTTATATAAATTATGGGAACTATAGGGCACTGGGGAGTCCTATTTAAGACGATAAAGATTCAAAGCAGTGTACTGAGAGAGCAACACTGTTAAGTAGTTTATTAGAGTGTTTTGAAATAACAGTTTAATTCAGCTAAGAAATAATAAGTTCTGATCTGGGTCAAGCAGATTTTAAAGAGTTGAATTCATTCGGGGTTTCCTCATCTAAAAAAAAAAAATCTTAAAAAAATTAACATCATTTTAAAAGTCTAGTTTGTAGAAACTGCATTATTGATTGAGAATATATTGTCACATTAAATTTCCAGCCATTTCTGGTTTAAACATTGTATAAAATGCTGCCTCTGCCAATTAGACATGCATCAGTCCTTCAGCACAAAGCCATTTTACTATGTGATGTTCTAATGCAAAAGGCACGACATTCATGAAAAGAACACTGGGTTTGCCAGAGTGAATATTTAGTTATTCTTTAGGTTGTCATTTGTGGGTTTATGAAAGAACAAATGTTAAAAAAGAGAGAAAGGCGTTCTCTTGCAAGTAGAGAGGGATACAGATGATTACAATACGAAGTACAACATAATCATATATTTACTGCACAAAACCGGCCACAGAAACATATAACAGAAATATATACATCCATTTTGAGAGTTACAGCAGATGTTCACCTATTTGAAGTGAAGGCCAACAGCTTTACCCACCCCCTTAAAGCCCTGCCTAAGGAAAACAAACAAACAAACAAACAAAACCAAACAACAAAATCAAACCTGACACACAGACACTTTTCCTATATATGGACCTTGGTTCCCCAGCTACTCAGCTTGAGGCTTTTGGGTTACAGAATGATGTAAAAGAGCTGAAAATGTTCACGAGATGCAGGTAACTGCTTTATAACTTATTTCAACCATTGCATTACACGAGTTTTGAAAATTGCCAAGCTGCAGTAAGAGGTGCCCCCACCCCATCTCCTTTTGAAATGTCACCTGCAAAGCAAAAAAAAAGGAAGAAAAATTGTTCTTCCCTTTTACTACCTAATGATTAGGTTATTTGCCCACAGAACTCCAGCCAGGTTCCTCTTTGGTCTGACATGGTTCAAATGTATATTCCCAGGTGAGAGGTGTGGATGTTGGAGCCCATTGCCATGACCAGGTGTGCATTTTCCATTAAGCAGATATAGGCTAAAATTCAGAAAACCATCTGGAGAGGAAAAAAAATAGAGGAAGGACTGTGCCAGCACAGCATAGGTTATGGACGGGCAGTGCATCCCCTGCAAGGCAGGCACGGAGGTGAATGCACTCAGGAAAAGAGGGGGAAAGCACTCACTTCCTAGGTGAGTACTATTAACGTTTCGCTCATCTGCAGAAAGGAACTAGACATGAGGCCTTTGCAAGGTATCTGTGCTCGAGCAGCCTAGCTCTGGATAATAAAATCCCAGATCACCCCAGGCATCTCTCTGCATCTCTGAGTAAACCGTCTGCAAGGCAGGAATTACAATTTATATCCGCCTTCTGCATTTGTGTGAGCTAGCTCTAAGCAGCTGCACGCTGGGCTAACTCAGGTAAAACATTCACGGATTTCAGCTAGAAAAAATAATCTTTAAACATATAAATTGACATATAATACATATGAAAGGGCACTTGAGCCTGAAAAATATATATATATATAAAAAATATTAAAGAGGTCTACGATTCTAGCTCTAGTGAAAAACACCACTGACATCAGTAGGGCTATTCATCTGAACGCTGCTACCACTAGAAATTGTCAGTGATGTGTGCATGTCAGAGTGCCTCCAGAACCCATGTCTAAATCAAACTCCTGAGAGGGGGAACATTTGTGGGTTTGGGCAGAGCGACAGACAGTGAGAACAGAGACTCAGAGCCTAAATGTGGCTACCATATAAATTAAACAAATAAGAAAATAAATAGATTTTCAGAGCATGTTATTTGATAGAACCTAATACTGGGCTTTTGAACTGTGGTTCTGAAAAAAAGTATTAATAATCACACAAGAAATTGCAGAGATAGTTGAAGTTAGGCATATGTGCGAGTGACTTAGAGACAATGTATTGTACTCTTGCTCACATTAAATAATTCCTTTACCTTTTAACTCTGCCTAGAAGAATAATCTTTAGCTAATCCTTCTCCCACCTCAGTATTCTCTCAATATCAGCTCCATGATTAAGTATTTATTACTAATGAAAGAATGACTTTGGGGAAGACTGTGGAGCAATAATCACAGAATAGCTCTTAACTTTTCCTATGCTCTGGAAAAATATTCTGTTTTTCAAGATAGAGTTCTCCGGGGAGCACCATGGCTTGATCCCCAGCACTGGGGGATAGCCCTCATTTGCAGCCTGTATCTACCAAACTACACTACAGCTCTCTACTGCCTGGCCCCTGCTATTCCCTCTGACAGGAAGCCAGGCCAGGCTCAGGGAATGCTGCACGCCCAGGTCTAGAGATGTGAACAGAGATTAGCTCACCTGAATCGCAGGGACGCACCCAATGAAGTTACAACCTTGCTCTAGAATTACTTCAGAATTCTTTTATTCTTAGTATTTCCTTTTCCACATTTAATACGGGTATGGAGCGTGGTACGAACAGCAAACAAGGGTTCCCTGGCAAAAAGCTCTGAAAATGGTTGCTTTGAAAAATCTAATTATTCACAAAAGAAGGAGGTGACTTCTGCAGAAATCTAAGTGTTCTTCTACACGATCAGAAAGTATGTTTTTGTTTCTGATTCAGAAAAAGGTCTGTTCACTAAGAACAGATTAAACTGTGACAGGAACAGTGATTTGAACTGAGAAAAAAAAATATCTTTTTTTCCAAAACAAGATATTAAGTCATACCAGTCTCTTTTTTTAATGAAATCTTCATGAGATGTGATCTCAATAAACGGGCATTTTTAAATTAAAAAAATATTGTATTAAGAGCTCCTGAACAGTTCAAAATACATATATTGTGCTATAGCTAAGGATTCTGAATCACTACAGTACTGAGAGCTGAAGTAGTGAAACATTTCACAAGTTTACGCAGCTGTGAATAAAGCATTTCCTAATCTCATAATTAATGGAAGGGCTGGAGGAACAGTGGGAAAGGGATGAGTATTAAATTCTGAATTATCATTAGGTAGGAATGATTTTTTTTTCCCATGTTTCAATATTTGTTGAGCTCTGTTCTGAATGGCTAAAGATTTTGGATTAGTCTGAAGAAAAAAAAAAAAGAAAAAAAAAGAAAAAAAAAACCCAAACAGTAAAAGTTTAGATTTATTTCCCCTTGTTATATTCCACAGCTATCACAACAATTTCCAACACACCTCGCAGAGCTGGGCTACATGACAGCATCAGGAGAAAAATCTCTGCCATCTCTCCACAAGATAAATATTGACAGCTTTTAAGAACTCAGTCTAGTTATTCCAGGGTTACTGTGTGATAAAATAATAATCAAAGACCCCATCGGTGCCTCATTTCCTGCCACTTTTTCACTGAGTCGATTCCTCCCCTGTAAGAAGGAAGTCTTTCTGAAATCAGTGAGGGTATTTCAGAAATGAAGTACAGTTCCCCATACAGTAAGGGTGGCAAAACTGGACCTGTTCCAAACAGGTAAATACATATTGTGTGCACACCATGGAAACCACGTGTGGTAATCTCCTCCATTCATCAGTTGTCCACGCAAACTGCAGAAGTTTGAGTTGTGAAAGTGCTACCTTCAAGGCACTCACCTTACAAATCTTCCTTAGCATGTGTAGGACTCCACTGCCTTTTGTGGGAGAACCTTCACTGTTAAAGGTTGCTTGTGTGAGTAAAACTGAAAAAATCTTTTATCTATGCTTTCGTTTTTCAGGACCAGACTTTACGTAAAGTCATGAACAAGAAGGACCCCACAGGGTTTGTCATGGCACAAACGGAACAAAAAGTTGGTCTTATCTCAGAGTTTACTGCCCTAGCTTTCTGCCACAAATGAAGTAAGTAGACCCACATACATGTAAAAAACACACACGAAACCATAAAGGAAGCGAAATTAAAAGAAAGGATAGTGTGGGGCCAATTCTGGTTTAAGCATGACTGCAAACCGGAAGAATTTTTGCTCGCTCTCTCAACAGGCAAACTGCAATTCATGCGCTGGCCTCGTTCCTTAGTTCTGAGTCGCTAACGCACCAGTACAATTTCCCATGGCATGCAAGCAATGTGTAGCAACTAAGAGAAAGCCTATTTTCCCCTGTCCCTACCACCTTACCCTTGTGCTCAGGTATGCTGAAGCAGGTTGCTGTGATGCCTGTTCACACCAAAGCCTGGCTATAGAAAGGACAAAACAGCCTTCCACATCACTTAGTCAACAATCCCCTCCAAATTTGCAGAGACAAAACAGTTATTTTCCAAAAGCAATATATTCCTGTTAAAAAGTGTGATGAATAATTTTAAGAGTTTATTGGAGGGAGCTGGAAGTAAAGGCTGAGGGCACTACGGCCTTGCAACTACTGCTGTTGACTTGCTATTGCCAAGAACACTGGTAAGGCCTCAGCTTCTCAGACATTTGTGTCTATATAGGAATGCAAGAATAAGAATTTCTTCATGTTCTTTTCTACTTTTCCTGTTTGCCTTGAGAGCTTTATTTCATTTTCTTGAAGCCAGCGTGCATTCATGAGGAGTGCATTACCAAAAATTTTTCCCATGTCTGCATTTAGTTACTCATTTTCCCATAAGAGGAGACATAAATAACTCTAGATATGGATTGGACTCAGTTCATGTACTAATCATGATATATATACGTACTGAAGATTTTAAAAAAGGCTTTGCTGTTGCCAGTGTCAACATAATCAATAAATAGATTCTCAGACATGAAAATACAACATTTACCTGAAGGAGAAAAAAAATAAGTTTTTTCATCTTTCTATTGTCCTTTTAACATTCTCAAATTAAACAGCTTTGAGAGAGGAAAAAAGAGAAAAATGCTCTAGATGTAACTGATGTTCCAGGCCAGCTAGTCACGATATACTGTGCAAGTCCAATTCCAGTCTTCCTTTTTTGCCCACCAAAAAGCCTTCGATTTCTGTAACTAAATACTGCTGTTCAGCTTGTTCTTGGATACATAAAATGGTGTCTTCATTACTAAAAATTCACTGAGCTACCAATTGCATCACCTAAAAATTCCCTACTTTAGAATTCAAGAAGAGAAAATGACTTCTAAGAGCAATAAATCCTTCCAGAAAAAATGTAATTTTTGGAGAAGATTCTGGGAATACTGATGGAATCCTCTTATTAAATACAGATATATGTTTGCTTTCACACTCAGCTAGATCCAGCTAGCTTGCCACAATGAATTATTTTAAGGGTCAAGGAGCAAGCAGTTTCCATCTACAGAAGTGAATAATTATTGAATAATCTTTTTGGATGTTGCCAGTATTAAATATCTTCAGATTTTGGCTCACATATCTTTGCCTTAATGTCTAAGGTGACAAGTAAATTCAGCCTGAAAGGCATATGAAATACTAGTGCCAGCAAATAAAGTCAGTATACTCAGCACATCCATCAACACCATGTACTGGTCCTCAAAATTGGATTAGGTATATTTTGTCCTTTAGGCCTCATACTATCAATTTCTAAGCAAAAGGAGTGAGAAACAAGACTATATTTCTCTGCCCAGGAATCTTTATTCTTCTGTGCTTTAAAAAGCTATTTCTTGTTCACCCATTTCACAGAAGATTATTACCAAGTATGTACTCTGATGGTAATGGCCATGTCATATCCTTCAGCAGCAGCGAAAGGATTTTAAGCAATTGAGTGGCTCATGGGAATAGTAGGGATCCTGCCACCATGTATTTGCAGTTAAAGGAGACAACACACAGGCATGGATATAATGAAAAAAACCAACATTTGTCATTCAGTTTTGCTCTACCTTTTGCACACATTTTATGTCTGGGTTATAATTATCAACCATTTTATGAATGCAAGGTTTACTCTTCAAGATGGGCCAGGGGGAATTTGGAGGTAAACAGTGCGTTTCAGGTAGACTCTTAAAAATTAAGACCATGTGCAGTGAGGTCTAATTTGAGAGGTCTGACATTAGGAAAGGCAAATGGGATTTTTTTTTTAATTAATACTACACATTTATTTGGCTCTAAACCTTAAAGTTGCTCGTAGGTATTAGGCTTTGGAGGGTGCTTAGGTTATACAATGAGTACAGTTTTGCTTAGGGAGGTAAATACACTTGTAATGTAAACTGTTAGGTCCAACAGCAAACTGAACGTGTCTGGGTCTCTCTCATGACACTCTAGAGACTGGAAAGAATACCCCCAGTAATACACAGTAGTCATTCCATGGATTGACATTTTCTGCTAAAGCAATCACTTTAACACGTAAAATGTTGCATTTGGACGTAGGAAACATCCTGCCGTGGGTAAATTAGAAATTATTTTTACAGATTGGAAATATTTATTGTCAGCGTGCTACGTATCTATGTAGATTTATTTCCCACCAGGATCAACACGGGATGCCAGATTAGGCCTGTGAAGGCAAATTATTGTTACAGAATTCAGTGCAAGAGTTCCACGTCTGAGTCTCTCTGTGCATTGACTATGAAAACTGCTGACTACTACTTACTTCAGTTGCATCTGAAGTATTAGCTCTGTCAGAAATCTCTCAAATTTACTAAAATTAGTCTTTAAAAGATGTAAAAATACACCATTATGATGTTTATGAATTCATTTACATAGTTAATATGAATGAATCTAACAAAGGAAAATGTGATTTACCCAGATTACAATTAACAATATATCGGTTTCATTGGGAAGTGATAAACACTTTACGTTGTACCTCAAAGCTGGTATTTTTTATAGAGGCAGAATGATTTCCAGTAGAACCTGAGAATCACCCTACTATCCTATATATCCCTCAGACTCTAAGCTAATCAAAGCATCTGAGTGTCAAGAAATGTGTCTCAAAACAGTTAAAACTTCCGTATAATTTAAACTAATTTTAGTCTGGATATGGTCTAATTTTGGGCTGGTAGTACCATCGCATTCTGTTAAGGAACTGCAGGGTGCCTACCTCCAGTGAGACACAGACTGGACAAAAGCCAATGGGAAATCTGAGTTTCACATCCTACTTTCCCTTGAGATGAAATCCTGCCCCCTCTGGAAGTTAAGGGGAGTTTCCCTCTTGACTTTAGTAGGAAGGATTTAATCTCTGTTAATAAAAGAAGATTTCTTTATTGAGCTCCTTTTATTTTGTATCCTGTTGGCTGATACCTTTTTAAAAGGGAAATGAGATCTGTTCAGTCACAGTCCTTAATTTTGCAAAGCTCAGGGGGCTCCAGTTAGAAGTAGAAAGAAATTTAAAAGCTGTATTTTGACACTTAACCAAGGAAATCTATTTTGTAGCTGGCACATGAAAAAGCACATTTAATTACGACAATGAATCTGCCAGCATGAAGGAAGTCAAAGTAGCATGGTTAAAAGGTAAAATTCTCTGATACAGAACTGTTCAGTTTCGTGGGCTTTTAAGCTCTTATCTGCACTATTCACATTAGCTAACTGCACCATATAATAACTTATCATGATTTTTCCCTTTATAAGTAGGGAAAAAACAATGATACTTATTTATACTTGTTCTACTCGTTTACCTGTTTGATTACTCTAATTGTGAAATCCAACAGAATTTCACTATTTAATGACTGACATGAAACACTGAAAAACATTTAATGATTCTTTCTGCTAGAGTCCTAAAGTACCAAAGGAACCAAGTGCAGTGCCGTTATTTAATTACATCCTAAAATGTTTCTTGGACTCTCTACAATCACTTTATTCTCATAGACTGGATGATGTCTCCAGCACAACTAGTCCAGACTCTGGATGCACACTCTCCTGACTTTATAACAAACGCTGGCCCTCTGCCAAACTCGGCTTGCTAGGGCTTCATCTACACTGTAATTGGAATGGAAAAAGCTGGGATCTCCAAGCAGAGCATTTGCTACAGAAAAAGAAACAAACAAAACTCAGAAGGTAGCCAATAAAGGCACTTAAAAGATACCGCAAACTTTTAGGGAGAAAGCTCAGCTGAGATGGAGTTCAGAATATGAGAAAAGGTTAAAAAGGAATCAAACATCTTGTTATCACTTGTCAAGTAGCTCCACTTGTAACAGGCCTGTACCTGACAGATTGCTGTCCTCCTGGGAGCAAAAAGACGATACAACCAATGTCAGTATTTACATTAAACAGGAAAAAAAAAATCATGAGCCACCATGATGGACAGCAGAGGAAGACCAGAGACTGTGATGAGCAGAAATATTAAGTGAAGTAAATTTTTGGACATGATTACTAGCACAGTCCACTTCTCTTGGATCCTCCTGGTACTAGTGTTCTTTACTTCTAATCAGGTCAGTTTTGTAAAGTCAAATATCCAATGTGTGGAAATAATTGTGTGCAAACTATCTTTGTGGCGGTTCACCTTTCCTCAGAATGATCCCTCCAGAGTTTTTGGCCCCCATCATTCACCTCTTCTTATCTGCTTTTACTGGTTTCTTTCTCTCTTGGCTGTAAAAGCTCCTTCAACCATTTTGCCATAGTGCAGTCCAACAAATGTTGTGGCGATTCCTGAAGTGTGTGACAATTTACGTGAAATGTTTCATGTTGATTAATTTAAATTTTTTTTTTTTTAAACAAGAAAATAGGAGACTAGTGTGAGATGTTTTCTGCCAAGAGAGAATCTGACTCCCTGGAGTAAGTTTTCATGAGAAAAATAGTGGCCAGCTCAGACCCAGGCATTAGATGAAAACAGATAACCTCTCAGGTAGGAAAATTTAAAGACCCTTCTATCATTTCCTTTATGAAACATTAATTAAGATGAGTAAAATATGTCAAAATGGAAGAGCTGGAAATAAGCAGTGCTAAGTACAGTGGCCAAGTGTGTAATTTTCGGCATAGAATGGTGAACAATTACTTTTGCACTGCTCTCAGCAGCCTGATCTGGGCAAAGCACAACAGCCAAGTGTGCAGTGTTGGGACAAAGCAGAAATAATGAAGTGTTACAGCCCAACAGGGAATGTAGGTTAAGGATTTAAACAGGCAAAAAAGCGAAATGGGAAGGGCTGATGCCGAACAGTCTGTCTGCCAGAAGAAGGAGTAGTCAAGAGGGAAAGGCACCTGCAGTAGTCCTGTCAGAAGAGGCTAGCCAGGCCTCCAGTCAGGACGGTGGCCAATCATTTATTAGCATTTTGAAATCTGATTTCAGTTTCAACTTCAGTAAAGCCAGGCTAACACATCTTGTTCACTGGATCGAACAGTGAATTTGAAAAACTCCGAAGTGATCTGGAAAAGAGAAAGACAATCTGGAGCTGTGGATATCTCACAGGGAACTTTTAACGATGGCAGTGCAATAATGAAAAAACAATAAAATACATCAATGTCTGCTCTATAAAATTGCAGAAGGGTTACTTATATCCCGAAAAAAGTAATGGCCTAAACTTATTCAAGCACCTATAATAATAATTATGCAGATCCAGTATAGGATAGTTAAAAGAATGAAAAACTGTTTACAATAACATCTCTAAACATAGCAACATGAGGGGTATGAAAATATTTTTCTTTGGATCGTTCAATCTGCAGAATTATTTCCTTTCTTCCTGTTACAAATATAACACTGAACTGAATGAAGTCCTGATGCAGAACTGAAAGCAAAGGAAACAGGAAGGAAATTAAGATCCCAAAGGTAAATGGGTGCAATATGGAGAGAAAAATATAAGATTTTGATCTATAGTCTTACCCTCCAGTCAACTAAAGAAAATGCAGCCATTTTTTTTCTACCTTTATTACCGTTCCCTCAGCCCTAAGATTTTAACTGGGTTTCTGATAAGCACAAAAACGTTTGATGCGTTTGAAGAATGCATTGAAGAATCTGAAGTTATTGAAACTAGGCATTAAAGACAGGTGCTTCTGCCCGAGAGTGGCAGCTGTTAAGTATACTAAAAAAGATCACACAAAAGTTTAGGAATGAACAGAGAGGATGGCATGCAACAATGAGCAAGACTGCAAAATAAAGAAAGTGTGGTACTACAAAATTCTCTTGCCTCGTTTCATGAGTGTAATGATCCAAAGTCGGAGACCAATGTCAGGTTTTGGGCACCACAGTGGCACTGGCTAAACACACCATAAAATTGCCGTGCTCAGGCTTTAGACAGCTCAGCTACCCGAGTTCAGCATATTCTGCTGTGAAGTCCAGGAGGAAAAAAATGGTATCTGCTGCAGAGGTAGCAAGAAGGCAGCCTGCCAGGTTAACTTTTAGACAAGCTGGGGAAAAATTAAACAAGGCAACAAAAAAGCCATATATTATTGTATAGGAAAGCTGGGATCTTGTAATGATATAACTAAACTGCTTGGGACTTGTGAGCCTAGCAGTGTGCTAGAAAAATACTCTCTCTTTACACTAAAGCTGAGGATGGAATTGGTTCAGCTGGCTGCTGTAAGGGCGTATCAAGAAACCACTTTTTTTGTTATGGGCATTATTTTCATAAGTTGGTTTGCTGCATTTGTATTTCCCAAGATGAACAGAGTAGGGTCATACAGACATATAAGAGATGATTACTTTAATTAGAAGGGTACCCTGTGATTAAAAGTTTAATAACAAAAAAGAATGTAAGTATCCAGCTCTTGAGAGCAGTCCAAGAGGTAGGTATTATTACAGAAGTAGCTCAAACATTTTGCTACTCGACTGGAACATCAGAGGCGTGAGCTCTTTCTGTTCAACTTTCAGATCTTCCAAATAGCTCAGCATACAGAAATTGTCTGCTTTTAACATTGTTTCCAGATGTACTCTTGGCCAGCTTTCTTCTTCTATTTGGACTGATCTGAATGACCTGAACCTTGGGAACACAATTATACTCTGGGATAAAAATGTTATTCTCTGCTAATAAAGAACAAAAGGTTGCAAGGCAAAGGTATGTGGTGACTTAACATCTAATCTGCTGTTCATCCCAGAATAAAGGGCAGCAGGAATTTTGATTACTCCACCCATACTCGAATTTCTATGCATGAACACAGTCCAAAATATTCAAGGGGTTAATTAGACTGCTTCTGATTCAGTCTTACAGCAATAAGTGTCCACTGAATCACAGATTAGCAATTGAGTTATTATCATACTGTGTTTTCTTGGAGAAAAATAGAGTAATTGGAAAAAATACAACTGAGGTAAATAATTAAATCAAAGCTACAGACTTTGCATTTCAGCAGTGGTAATTAATCTCTCTGGTAGGGCAGGCAGGACATATTCATATTATTAGTATGAGGACTGTAACTCTAGTATGACGCTAGTGTGTGTGACACATGCTGGTCTGTGGGCAGTACAATCAATATGCAACAGATCTGCCCAGAGTCTGCTTTCAGCCCACACCCAAAACTCTTTGGTCCAACAGCGACAGAGGCTGGAAATGGGCTGCAAGAGCCAGGGCAATTAAACATGGCCAGCTCCCAACAGCTGCCATTCCCCAGAGCCCCATGACGGCCTCCTGGCCAGACTGCCTCCTCCATTAAGCCAGACCTGCAGCCAGTACTTGACAGTAGGGGACTGCTGGCTTCCCAGGAAAAAGCAGCACTATTTGTGTATCACGGATCCTAGGAATTATCCCACTGACCCACAAAGACTCCACAAGCTGGAGTTTAAGCAATATTGCTTTTGACTATTCAAGTTTCAAGCAGCTGGATTCCATCTTCCAATGAACCACTAAGCTAAGAAATCTATTGTTAGTTTGGTGAGAGAATATTTCTTTGGGCCAAATGGACAAATGACTAGCCAGTTATAGTATGAGGAATTCTCTGCTGACCTCACGTCACATATCAGGTACATATCTTTCATCTAATCAAAAGTATATTTCATCACTACACAAGAAAGCATGTCAATAAAGAGAAGAGCACAGTACCAACAGCTAACCAGTTCTACGTCAGTCAGTCCAGCCCATGAAGAAGTGAAATCTAGACAGCACAACACTGCTCATTTGTCAGCACCCCAAGCGTTACCAGTGTCTACTTTCATTATCGAGTTTATTTGTACCATTCACATTTCAGTTGCCATTTTACAACTACTTTTATTTTAGGTCTTTACTGTATTGATCATTTGGGCAATCTTTTCCAAACAAAATTCATTCAAGCTACACTACCTATGGATGAACTTAGTTCAAGCCACTTGGTGTATTAGAGGAACAAAATGCTGAGAAAGGGATTCATCTTGCTGGTGGATACCAGGCTGTTTTTCAGATTGAGTGTTCACTGGGAAGAAACCAGTCCCTGTTTGGATGGAACCAGCAATCTTGCAGTGAGCTCAGAGGTCGTTTGACTCTCTTCTCTGAAAGAATTGTTCTTATAAAACAAAATTTCGTCCTACTTTTGAAGCTGGAGTCTGTGGGTCTGTTCTTCATGGAAGAGCCATTCATGTGCAGCTCGCAGAAAATCGTAACTATTTAGATCACTGTCTGCAATTTCCAGCTTCCCTTACGTATGACTAAACATGAATTCAGTGTTACATAAACATCTAAAATGAACCTTCCTCAGCACTCACAAGCAGCATATTAAAATCTCTCAACACTTTAAATTTAAGGTGTGATACACTAGCTTTCTGCAAAACTAATTTTAAAAGGTGCAGCATTTTTTACTGTAAATACATCCAATTTGGTTATTCAAACAATTATCCTGTGTATCACTGATTTTCATTCATTCAACCAAAAATGTTGCTCCTTCCAGTGGAAGGCCACTATCAGGTCAAAAATGCACAAAATTTGCTTTTCCATGCACTTGAAAAAAATCAATTCAGATAATATAGCTGCTGAAAGCGAGCATCTTTATTCAACTTTCTATTACAAATACAGGTAGTGTTGCATTGCTCAGGTAGAATTTGAGAATAGCTTTCCCTCTTAATGCCTGATTTCTGCACCACAATTTTTTTTTCCTTCTTGAGAAGGTAAAGCTGCAAAAACATGAGCTCTTCTGCCAGTGGGAATCTCTGTCCCTTCAAGAAAGAGGTCAGCAGTTTACAGCTGTGGAGTCAAGTATGGCTCTTTCAGAAATACTTCCTAAGTATTCTTTTTTTGTTTGTTGGTTGGCTTGTTGGTTGTTTTGGTTTTGGGTTTTGGTTTGGTTTTGGTTTTTTTTTTTTGGCATGGGGAACAGTATTTTTAAAAGTCAAGAAAGAAACAGTTGCGTCACCATAAAGAGTTGTACACATTAGGAACTACAGTCCTCATCTTATTTTCTTGGTGTCTACTAAGATAACCTTTCACATCCACCACATCCCGCCCCAAGAAAAGTTCAGCAAGTGTTTGAGAGGGTATGATTTGTCCTAGCGCTGCACTTCGGACCAGACACAGAGACTGATGATGCATCAGCCAGCTCCCATAGCATTTTACCTGGCTGTCTGAATTACTGTTGCCAAAAAAAAAAGGATGAAAGAGAAGCAGAGGGCAGTGCTTTAAGTTGATTGTTTCCTGCCCATGCAGCTAGGGTGCTTATTTTGGTTTGTCTTTAGAAGTGAAATAGGCTGATATGTTTTCAGTAGGCGGGGAATCAAACACACTAGACCAAAAAGTCAAAGTGAGTTGGATAAGCAAACAAAATATATCAAGGGAACTTAACTCCTTGGCAGTGGCACCAGTGGATTCCAGTGGAGCTTGTGTCTGGAAAATTGGCCTCCAGGGCCCAAAGGGTTTAATTTTTCATATATATTTTACTTTCCTGTTGCAGATTTGGAAGTTTGTGCCGTTGGGTCTCTCACTCATTTTCCTTCTCCCTCTAAGAACTGGATAGCAAGTCAGGAAAAAAAATTGAAAATGTGTACTAATTATGCAGTAGGTTGGAAGACTTCCTTTCAACTTGCCACTATAAATAGGACAACAAGCAGAGCTATTGACATTATTCGCTATCAGAAAGGAAGTTATTTCCGTGATTATTCCAAATATACTGTTTTTTTAAAGTTGTATTTTAAATGCATAAAGTTACTACAATATATAATAATTCTGTCACATTACTGTCATGAAATGTTATTTCACAGTATTTTAAGTCTACTTACAAACACTCCAGAAAAGAGAATGTGAGTACTTACATAGAGTAAAGGTCATTTACTAGCAAGGACCTGATAACAACGGCCTTCTGGGACACAGCCCATTGTTTTGGGAAACTAGTAATCTTAAATTCAAACTATAAATTACAATGACTGTTGGCATTCCATCAAAGTGAAGTCTTTGTTTGCAAGCATAGCTATTTTAGTTTTGTCTATCGGATTATCAGAAGAAATGAACTCTGGATCCTCTGCGCAAAAGCTAATGGGAAGAAACATGACAGCGTTCAGATTGACAACCGTTAGAGAAGTATGCAAGGCTTGCGGTATGCTTTTTCATCTTTTATTTGAATGTCTGGGTTTCTTAGGGCCTAAGCAAGTCTCACGTTCAAAGTGGAGTTTTGCTGCTAAAAATCTTCTCTAGTCATTTTATAGAATCATAGAATGGTTTGAGTTGGAAGAGACCTTAAAGATCATCTAGTTCCAACCCCCCCCACCATAGGCAGGGACACCTTCCACTAGACCAGGTTTTTAGTGTGCAAAACCAGGTAAAGTAGCTCGAACCCCAGAACAAATGTTTCTCTTTAAGGACTTCATTCAGCTCATCTAAAGCAAAGGGAAAAATCTTCATTTACTTCATTATATCCTGAATGCAGCTCTAAATGAGTGCAAGCTAGCAGATGAAAGTCAAATACTACTGCCTCATAGTAAAAACAGTCAAATCAAAATCCTACAGATGACTCACATGCATATTTGTATTGCTTTAACTGAAGTACGATTTTTAAGCTAAGTTCAGTGAAATTGGTCTTCTATTTGTAGGCAGGTCCTTCATCATTAGGAGGTATTTTAAGGCAACACACATTATTACATTATGCCAATTCTCTGTCACAGACATGATTCGTTCTGATTTGACTGAAATTTTAATCAGCTGCCAGGAGAGCAAGTCCTTCACTGATGGCATTCAAAACCAGCTCTAATACCCAAGCTGCCATGGGAATTAGAATTGACATTATTGGTATAGCTCTGAATACAAATGCAACACAAGTTTATCTTGCACAGCTGAAAATGCCAGTTTTCTACGCCTTGAAAATTAACAGAGATTAATCTTAAGAAACAACTTCAAACTACATTTACATTTAAATGGGTAAAGTGCTACATGTAGATGCAGATAAGCAACAACTTGAATTGAGCTGAGAGGCTTTTAGAACAGCAGTTACACTAAAAGTCACAGACTGAACCTAAATCAAAGAGTTTGAGAAAGTTTTATTTGAAGAAGACATACCCTTTTTGGAGCACAGACAGGGATGCTGGACATAACACAAAATGAAATCCTTCCATTCTACAGAGCACAGGTAAAGACTTTGCCAGAAAGGTCGTAACATACTCAGGGCATCCCACTTCATGTAAGATGTGTAGAGAGAATCCAGAAGGGAGAAAAATTACAAGCTTTTCAGGTGTGAAAAAAGCTTGAAAGAATTGGATTTATTCTCTAAAGAGATGACTGAGGAAAAGGTGCAATAAAGCACTCTCTAAAACATGCTGAAAAAGCAAGGGAGTAAGTTGCTCTTCATATCCACAATAAGACCAGATAGCTTATTTTTAATCTGCAGCAAGGGAACTGTCTAGCTGTAAAGACAACGACACTGACAACAAAGAAGATTGCATGGTACATTCAGAACTTGTAGTTTTCCTCCCTTGTGACAGAGAGACAAACTACAACGTTCTAGGTCCCTCAAGCCTTATTTGTCACAGACCTCATAATAAAACAAGACTTGACTCAAGCGTGTGTGAGCCTCATATAAATATAGATGCATATATAGGTATGGACAGTATTCTCCTGAGCAGGAATCCACAATCACAAAGCTAGTATAGAGCTACTTCTTCACAGATTGTGACTTGCAACTCACACCTCAGTAGGGCTTCATCAATTTAAGACAGTAAAACAAGCTCACAGTGCCTTAAAACACCTCAACACTATCATAGTAGTTGCTAACTTACCCCACGCTTGAAATGTTACTCAGTAAGAAGAGTGAATTACTCCATTTTTAGGTCTGTACTCCCTTAAGTCTAACATAATAGCATAATTTAATATGGAAGGGACCTCCAGAGATCATTTAGTCCAACCCCATGCTCAAAACAGGTCTAATTAGATCAGGTTGCTCAAGGCCTTGTACAGCTGGGTCTTGGCTACCTCCAAAGACAGAGATCCCACCACCACTCTGGGCAGCATATTCCAGTATTTAACCACCCTCATGGTAAAAACTTTTTGCTTAACATCTGAACAGAACTCCCTAGGTCCCAATTTGTGCTCACTGCCTCTCATCCTATCACTGTGCACCTCTGAGAAGAGTCCAGCTCTGTCGCTTCTACATTTCAACAATCACAATCAAAACAGACAAGCAGGAAGATAATGAACTTGAGTGCTAATCCAGTCCATGGGGCACTGTAGTTTATTCTGGACCGAGAGACCACTAGAATTGCACCATTTCATTCTGCTAAGTGACAGAATATAAATAACTTTGCTGTTAAGTAAAGATATATCTGCTTTTATTCACACTTTAACATTATGTAGATAGGGAATTTCACAGGACATAGTTCCTCTTCTGAAAGCTTCCCCACTGACAGTCTTCTCCAATAGACTCACCCTCTCTTTTATTACAACGAGTTTTTTCAAACCTTCCTGATGACTTGGGGCCAGACCTTTAACTATTATAGGGCTTTTTATGAATTTTACTTGCTTTTCTTACTTTGAGGGAGGTTACAAAACAGTGTATGTATATATTCTTAAACTCATCTTCAGGGGAGTTAACACCGAATATCAAGAGATGTGCAAAAAAGCCATCACTACTTTTAGCAACACTGTTAATAAGGTAGTTTTACTAGGCCCTTTATAAAGTTATTGCAATAAAACCTGCAGATGCTTGATGAATTATTCATAAATGGGTGTTTCAATGGGTAAGTATGACCAAGCTTGTTCTGCAGTAAGAATCATATGTTAAGCTTTCCTGGGTTTTGCAAGTTTAATTTTTTTAAAAAATATTGCTTTTAATACATTTATTAGTCAATGTTACTAAAGCATTCTAGAAGCAACTGGATATTCTTTCACATACTAAATACATTTATTTTTCTCAGCATTTGCCAGGTCTATTTGGGTACTGTTTATTACGATTTATTAGACCATACAATTACCCCGGAACTGGATTATGGAATCCCTAAACACTACATGAAAGATGCAATCCAACTTCCAGTCAGAGTCTGGCATGAAATTGGTAAAGTCTGAGAATTGTAAATCTAAGCTTTTATACTGCACAACCAGAGAATTTGTGAAACAAAATTCAGCTTTGTTTCCAAATCTCACATCTGAAACTTCTGCTTGATTATTTAAGATGACCATAATAAGTTTCCTGTGTATGCATCTGTGGCTTATTACCAGAAGTTAGCAGGGCTGAGTTAGCATGACACATACTCAGTTTCTTTGCCTGGTTAACATATTTCACACCTCTTGTCCATGCACAAGCACAGCCTGGATATTCTATAACTAGTGACATTCATGTCTGCCACTTGCCATTGTCCAGCCATACTCCTAAATATAGAGAGGTTTTCTGCTTTGTCTCTGAATTCTTATCTTTCTATAGCCTAAAAAAGTAGAATCCTGTAGAGATAAAAATAAGCATTTTGTAACACATACAGCAACTTCACTGTCTGCCAACGTTATGGACCAATATACTCATTAGTAAAGCAAAAAAAAAAAAAAAAGTTAAGTCCTGATAAGATTTTGTCGCTAAATTATTCTGTATAAAATGCATTATAGTGCCATTCTAAAAGGGCAAGTAGGGACTCTCCTGGGTTCTCACAGGTGGGAAATGATGGGCACATACATGAAGGAACTAAATAACCTTCATTCCTGGAATTCTTAAATCTTTAATCATGTTCTAAAGAGAAAAATGAAGAACAGTTAAGGTCATCTGCTTTGTCTTCCTAAAATGTCTAGCTTAGTATTTGTTGCAATGAGGTACACTACATTCTTAGATGTATTTGAAATAGCCATGCAGCAAACTATGGAAATTGATTTTTAAGTACCAGATTTCGTTCATACATTTTTCTTTCAGTGATTTATTTAAAGCAGTTGAAAGATACAGCAGTGGTTTTTCAGTAATGAAAATTCCACTTCTTGTAGCACTTGTGTCTTGGCTCAATATTTGCTGAATTGCTCCAAAATATATTACATAATAAAATGGAATTTCCAGACAGAAGTCAGTACTTTACAGCTAGATATATATCAGGGGAACCCTCTTCTACACTTTGGCTGCTAATTATATGCTATTGGTTCTTGACAGAAATACTTTTGGGGTTACATTTATTTTTTGTTCCCAGGAAGACATTTAGAGATGACTCTATAGCATAATTCCATTTTATTTTCTAGCATACTTCCACTTTATTTTCCACACATGGAAAAAAAAAAAACAGCTAATGCAAAAGCTGTCCATCTCTTACTGGGACAAAGTGAGAATTTATAATGAGCTAGTAAATTCAGACTCCAGAAATCATCTTCCCTACCCCCACCCCCCCAAAGCTGACAATTTGGGGTTTAAAAGGTGATTTCTGAGGAAGGCATAGATCAGAAATAGCAGAAGCAGCATGTTTAGCAGCCAGAACAATCTAATAGTTGATGGTGGAGCAGGGAAGAATCACAATTTCTGAGGAAAGGTGTTGTAGTAGTAGTCAAACTTAAATATTGGATCCATAAGAAATTCAAGATTATACACAAATGATCCACAAAGAATTAGTAGAACTTAATTTAATCAAACTGTATATGGAAAGCATCTAAGAAATTCAGGGGAGGAAGTGGAGGAAAATCCCAAATGTATTTAATGTGAAAAAAGCAACTAAGTTTTCAAAAAACAGTTGTATTGACCACAAAAAAGTACTGCTCCATTTTCAAAATATGTCCCAGTGGATAATCTAAAAAGTAACGTGGAAAAGCTTGAGCAAATTAGAATAAAGTCAGCATAAACCATTATGTGATGATCTAATTAACTGCATGAAATATGAAGGTAAAAATATAGTAGCCTAAACATAGTCTAGTGAAATCACAGATGTTCCAAACTGAGAGGAAGACTGATTCATAACTTGGGTAATCAGACTGCCATAATGCATGTAAAATGCAAATAAATCCACTAGAAAATGCTCAGGTTCAGTGCATGGCAAAAGTTATCAAAAAATGCAGTCTATCATATATCAAAAGTCTATAGACCTAGAATATTGCAGAAAAGAAAGTTAACCAGCAGCATTCCAATCTTCCACATCAACCTGCAACATTTTTAAGTTATATCTGCTGTTACATCTTGGTTGAAGAAGTCTAAGCAAGCGATAGTTTATTTTGGAAAAAAGCCCCTCTCAGGCATCAAACTTAATAATAAAAAGAAATTAATTTTGACTGAAATTGAAAATTTTCCACAGAAATTGTGACCTTTTGATTAAAAACTGTAAATGAATATAAATCAGTTTTTGTCAAAAGTAGCATGATTTACTTTTCACTGAAGACCCTCCAAAAATAAAAGTACTTTCTTCAACAGTAATATCATCAAAAGCTCTATTTTTTTCCTACCAAAGAAGAAAAATCCATGAAATGCAGAACTTTTTCAGCAAATAGGTTGTCATTATTCACCAAAAAAGACAAAATAGCTGTCCTCTGCAATGATCCTGTCAGAAAACCAATTAAATAAAAACTTAACAAAAGGGCATCAAAGCCAATTTTATTACATTACGAGAAAAAAAAACTAAATGAAATGAAAGGGTATTTTTAAAAAGGTGTTAATAATGAGTCGTTCACAAGTTTTCATCAAGTAGTTACCTCTGCACAAATGTTAAAATAGTGAAAAACTTCAGTGATATGCACCTGGTAGAAAGGAAGCCAAGATATCTACATCTCCAACAAAGCAGTGTTTGGTGGAAGAAAAACATGAATGTTAAGGACACCTTGCTTTATGACAGACCTTCATAAATGCTTTTGCCTTATGAATATTTGTAAGTCATGTACGAAATTTAGTATTTCAACTTTTCTAGTATTTAAGAACAATTACGTTTTTATGGGTTCAGTATTTGTATCGGGGCTCTTTTTACTTTATTAGATCTAAACATAGAGGAAAAAAGAGAAAGGAAAGTATATCATCAGCAATGGATATCATTAGGATAACTGGTTTTCCTTGCTTACATTTTCTTCAGGAAATGAATTTTCTCCCTCTCCCATCCTTTCAAGTTAAAAATGAATACATTGCCATAATCTTGCTTCACCTTCCTCTTTCTAGACAAAACACCTCAGAGATCTCTTTCAGGAGGTTCCTCCTGTACGAGATGCAAGTCTGGCACCACATCCTACCCTTAGTTTACTAAGGGGACAAGATGCTGGAATGCTGAAACATGAATAAAGAACTCCTACATATATCCACTCCACCCCCTTATATTTCTTCTCAGTAAATGAGATAAATCAGACTATTTTAGTCAGGCCTTGTCTAACAGCTGAGTTAAAATATACTGTCAAAATTAATTTAGAAGGCAACTATGTACTCATCAATATGCATTCATCCATATTTCTGACCATTAGTTTAAATTAAACCTCCAGCTGTTCTAAATATAGATTGGGTCAATTGCTATCTCTTGGACTAAGGTATTTCAGAAAGTGAAAATAATCTCCCTCCTTTTACTTGTATTTGGTAAAGAAAAAAAGCTCCACCCTGTTTGTCTGAAATAATACCACTTGGAATGCCATATAAATCACAGCCGTAAGATGCAATATAAATACATTTAATGTAATAAATACATCTCATTTTTAGGAGGAACTCTTAAGTTACATTTAATTTTTGTGGGGAAAAATATGCTAGTATTGCAATGCAGGGAGTAAAGTAATAGGGTAAAACTGGCAAAACATATTATTCAAGTGATCTCATACACTAATGATCCAGTTCTTGAATACTTTAGCGCTTTGTCTTCACCTGTATTAAGCCAGAACCACAGCGTTACGGGCACGGCGGGCAGCGCGGGTGCTGCGGCACACCAGCAGGCAGGGCCGGCTGCCGGGCCGGGACACGCAGCCCTCCCGTGGCCCAGGGCCCCGCTCATACAGCTGCTGCCACAGCTGGCACACCCCCATAGCCACTCAGCCCGGGCTCACGCTGCTGCACGAAGCCACAGCTCCAACACACAGTTAATAACCTCCAGAAGACTTGTGCTCTGCCAAGGAACTTTTGCAGTGGGCATTTATTTCACTCTTCATTAAAAAATGAATCTTTTTGAAGAAGAAATTTAAAAAGCTTGGAAAGGATGTCTGTTGTTTTTTAAAGGCTCTAAAAAAATCTAATTTTTTTCCAACAAATGCCAGAGGAAATCATTTGTCCTTCCCAGACTCCTTCCTTCAGTCTTCTCACTCTCTTCCACCTTTCAGTTAGTTCTCCTCACCATCCTCACCACAGGCAACTCCTAGCTCTGCTGTCTTGCACTGTGATACTGATACCTACAATTTAATTAGGAGATCTAGGTACAGTTGGATGTCCGTGGTGGCTTTGAAACATATGAGGAGGATATTATTCTAGCTATCAGTTCACACACACTAAGTTTACTTTTGCAATACTTTCTTTAGGATTTTCCATAAACACAGAGTACCTCAAGGTCTTTATGTATGAAACTAAGGCATAATATTCTGAAACACTCCATTTTCACTAGTAATTAAACTTAACAGATCTACTAACACTCTGACTGTTTTTGGAAAGCTTCCCTTTTTATAAGCAGAATCCTGGATCTCCTTTCCCCAAAAGTGTGAACCAAGTAGAAAGACTTTATTTTTAACCTATCCCAACTCAATCCCCCCTCACATCTGAGAAAGCCATCAAGCAGTCCACATGGTGTTCCCTGAAAAAAAGTGAACTTTAAACTTCTTTATGGGACCCAAATGTTTCACTCAAAACAGTACTAAAAATGAAAAAACCCACAAACGTAGAGATTTTCCATACATGTCCCCAATCTCTCTTTTTCTCTCTTCTTCCACCATAAAGCCCTGCTGGAAGAGCAGTCATGCTGACAACAGTGCACAGAATAATAAAAGTGCATATACTTGGTGTTTGGTCATGAATTTAAAATCTAAACTGAGCAAGTGGCATCACATTTTGTGAAACCTCTGAACATCCCAGAAGGAAGAAGAGCCACCATTCCCTCCTAGGCCTTTTTTATTTTCCTGTCCCCCAGAGTCCACTCCGTAGACTTCCAATCTAGAGCTGGCATAACGTTCCTTTGTCAGAAGCAGCTAAAGACATTTCACAGACGTAGTGACAATAAAATTTTGCTTCCCTGTGAATAAGCCAGAGGTGATCTTGCTAGCGGATGAGGTAGAGGGAGCTATTGCTGTAAGAAGAAACTCTCATCGCAACAGCTACTGCCTTACACACCTTTACATCCGCTACCTGCAGCAGCAATGAGCATGGCTTTGCACAAATCTGGACTTGACACGGGTGTTTTGTCTGAGGCAGGTATCTGCTTAGACCTCACCTGAAGTCAGTCCTCACCTCTGTGTTATCTCTGGCACTTAAACTAGCTGGATGTTACAAGGGGAGTCAACAGCCTGTGTAAGCTCCAATCACCTGGCAAAAATGAGTACACAAAAGGAGCAAAAGAATAGTGCTTTAAGAATATTTTCAAGGCAGTTACAAAATCATCTCCAAGCAAACGTTTTCAGCTGAATTATTTCCTTGGTAAAATACAGGTTTGGATCAAACAGAACTCATGATAGTTTTTGAGATTCCGGAGGTAGAAGGGCAAATGGCCCACAAAGGAAGCTATAACTATGAATGGGGGAACAAGGAAAATAGATATCTGTCGGAAAAGGAAGAAAAGCTCCTAGATATTGAAGGAGAGACAAAGATATAAACCCTCCTTATTTTCTAATTTAAGAAACAACAAAATTGGGCATCCAAGAACGCGTAACTGAAGACATTCACACATGACTTCATAGTTTTTCCCCAACACTACACAAAGCCTCTTTCTGAGTGAGTTGCAAGACCTTTTTGAACTTGAGGAGTGATTCCCTTTTGATAGGTCTGATTTTAAAACAGAAGTAGAACTTCCTTAAGACTCCAACAGTAAATGTCTATTGATCTTTACATCTAAGTGTTGTGGGCTTTGTCTAAACTCCTGGAAGAACCTACTTTACTTGTTTCATTTCCTTGGTGACACAGAATACTTCCTCATTTGCAGAGATTTGTTTCTCTTTCCACTCAAGCAAGATGTCATATTTCTAGAGAACTTCTGGATTTCATAGGTTGTAAATGACACATCACAGCCAAGGGTTTAGACAAACAGTTCACATCGGTGTACATATGAGCAGTGTCCTACCAAAATTAAGAATATTTTGTCTTCAGAGAATGATTCCTCAAATGGTATTCAAATCTCTTGTTTACTTTCTGCTACTTCACAGTTCTTCTGGGAACAAAACGCACCCAGTAGAAGGGTACCAGCTGGCCCACTCCTGCTTGCCTATTAGGCAATGTTGGTGCTAGGCTGGTGGGAAACATGGAAGGACAGATGTCATGAGACTTACCCCGACTGTACCTAGAAGTTGGATAATGTTCACTGTTATCTGGGTTGCAGGTCTTGGGCAATTCTGCTGATCACTTATCCCTAACATTACCCGTGACTGTTTCCTATTAAGCCATTCCTATTGCCCATTCCCTTTCTGAGGTCTCTCAGCTAAAGGAACAGAAACAGCTGTCAGACTACTTAGTATTGCTTAAAAAAAATTCAGCCAAAGCCTCCTGTCTGTTCGAATGAATTAGCTAGATTTTAGTGTGCCCCACTGGGTTCATATCTCATTCTAAATTTCTAAATGTGGCCAAACTTTTCTGAAGGAACAAAAACCCAAACTCAACATGCTAAATTCTCCGTTCACCTCTGCTTCTATTAGCCAGTGCCCCAAACTGCATCTTCTCACTTGTATTATGTACATTTGATGGGAAACTTCCAGCCTTCTGATGTAGAGTGCTCTGTGCCTCACCAAGGAAGTGAGTCAGCAAATACTGCACTAGATGGCATTTCTAAGACTACACAGCTTATTTATCTGTAAGATCGCCTTCACAAAAGGAACTGGTTTAAAAAAATGTATACCTCTGTGTTATGGTAATATTGAAACAAACAAAAAAAATAATCAATTTGCCAGAATTACTAACCAAAATATTGAATTCTGGAATATTTCTGACTTGATCCTTTCCCCCTTCTAACCCATCTACTTGAAAGGTCAAGACTAATCCTAGGCAAGATGTTAAATATTTTCTAGATGGCCTGTAGTTTTTGCAAGCACATTTTATATTATACCTGCAACTTAAACATGTGCCTCACCTAAATTTTGCAATATAGTCAAGTGGTTAAATATTTGCAGCACTGTGACTACTACATTCATGAAGCACTTTGCTGCCGAAATTAAACATCACTAGAAGATGAAAGAGTGGTTTTGGATTACCTTCAAAATCAGGGACTGAGAATTATGTGGCCTATACGCAACTCACTCAACAATTTTTCCTCTCAGCCAAGTAACCAATAAGGCTAAGATAACTTCTTACTATAGTGTTACCTGTTGCTTTTTTAAGTACCAGTTGTTTGGTTTGTCTAAGTAGAGCAACAGATTCCACAGATTTTGTTTAGTCTACAGGTCATCTTCTGGGCAACTATTTCGAGAATATATGCCAATAGTTAGCTGAGTAACTACTGTATGCCAGAGCCTGTAAGAGAAAAAAAAAAAATCCCACAACTTACTGTGACAAAAATAATAATAATACAAAACAAAGAGAAAAATATACAAGAATATTCTCAAATAAGGATTTTATGGTTACAAATCAACATTTTTTGCATTCTGAATTTACCATGATCTCTGCCAAATATTTCACAAATTGTCCCAGAGGCAAAATATTCAAAGTGCATAAGGAATGTAGGTGCCTTAATCAGGTTTGAAAACGTGACTCAAGTTAGTTGGTTAGCTAGGTACTTTTGAAAATTGTATTCTCTCCTATATATTTAAGGCACATCATGTTAGTGACTGTATTAACAACTTATAATTCAAGTAAAACCACTTTGGGTAAGCAGCCAAATTCCCTCATATTCTGTAACGTCCAGAAGACATCTCAGATCTTTGTGATTTCATGTGCTTCAAAAGATGTGAGGACATGCAAGAAAGTTCACTTAAAAGTACACCAGTAGAACACAGATTCTACAAAATGCAGAAACAAGCTATTGTGGGTACCCCCAAACTTTGGTTTCATATTAACCCCTACTTAGTGACCATATCCCAACTTCACAGGTCAGGTTTTGAGTCCTGTACATGCTGTAACTTCCAGGAACTCATCTACAAAGCTCTCATTTTGGCTTCACTTACTACTTATGAACTGTGTTATTCAGAATGAGTCAAGCAAATGTGTGCATAAACTATATAATTTGCTGATTGCTCTCCCCATTTCCTTTTTTTCCCTTTTTAGCTAACTCTGACCCAGCCTGTTTGCCCTCATTTTGTCTTTTCAGAATTGCATTTACAAGCCACAATAAAAATCAACAATACCATCACCATCTTCTTCCTTGTGTCATAATGGTAATAATTCTAACTTCAGTTCTTGGGTAGAAGTCCCTTTTCCAACAAAGATGCTTTACTTGAGACATAATTAGAAGCACGAGGCAGCTTTTCCCATTTAATTCTGAAGCATCTGGCATTGACCACTATTTGCCTTCTGTATGTCAATGTATATGTTCACAAAATTAAAACCAGACTAAGATAATCTTTGACCAAGCAAAATGTCAAAAATGAATTCCAGAATCCGGAACAAATCTACATCCACACAACGGCATAGGCATCCTCGTCTCCTTATGAGCCTCTGCCTCTATCAGGTAATAAAAACAGTGGATAGATGACAGAGCAGGCTGATAGTGGAAGCATTTCTTTGCCTCCACTTCATTCTTTTTTCTGTCACATCAATTTGTGCAAGCAGTGACAAGAAGTAGAAGAAAAACCATAAAATCAGCATCCACCACATCTTATGCAAGTGTTTCTAGTTATATTAGGCACAGAAAGAGAGAATTTACAAACTTGGGATATATTTTGAAGTTATATCTGTTTTGCTGTGACGAATATTCCAAAGAAAATGGTTTAGCCCACCAGGTAGTGCATCATGCAGATCTGAAGTCAATTCATGCCACCTGTCATGGTTTAACCCCAGCCGGCATCTCAGCCCCACGCAGCCGCTCGCTCACTCCCTGCCCCTGGTGGGATGGGGGAGAGAATCAGAAGGGTAAAAGTGAGAGAACTCGTGGGTTGAGATAAAGACAGTTTAACAGGGAAAGCAAAAGCCGCACACAAGCAAAGCAAACCAAGGAATTCCTTCACTCCTTCCCACGGGCAGGCAGGTGCTCAGCCATCCCCAGGAAAGCAGGGCTCCATCACATATAACGGTGACTTGGGAAGACAAATGCCATCGCTCCCAACGTCCCCCCTTCCTCCTTCTCCCCCCAGCTCTATGTGCTGAGCATGAGCCATATGGTGTGGGACATCCCTGGGGTCAGGGGGGGTCACTGTCCCGGCCGTGTCCCCTCCCGACCCCTTGTGCCCCCTCCAGCCCCTCGCTGCTGGGTGGGGTGAGGAGCAGAAAAGCCCTTGGCTCTGTGCAAGCCCTGCTCAGCAGGAGCGAAAACACCCCTGGGTTATCAGCGCTGTTTCCAGCACAAATCCAGAACACAGCCCCATAGTAGCTGCTGTGGAGAAAATTAACTCTATCCCAGCCAAAACCAGCCACTCATCACTGGGCCATAAGTCATGTAATTTGGTTGTAAGTCCTGCTGTGGTGAATCATATAGACTTAACTTCCTTTCCACTCTGTGTATCTTGATATATACTGTATAATAAGTATTCAGAAATTGGTGGTAAAGATAGTTAATGACAAGCTTGAGTTCTCAAACACAAATATCTCCATAAGAGAATTTTAATTCAGACTATACAGAGCATAATCTCATCCTGATAGTAGTCTTACATGGTTGAGTAAATAGACTTAGATCCATATAAATCATCAATAAGTGATGTCAGAAGCACATGATTTGGTGTTCATTAACTGAGGCTATGCTATTCATTTTCTCATTATAAATGTAAGAAAACCAATGTATTGAAAGTATAGAATTTTTTTCCATATATCCTTATCAGGGCAGATTACTCTAACCATATTATGAAATTTTGTGTTCCTTGCCAATACATTACTAGGAGTCTTTTGCCTATTGTTTTTTGACAGGTGCAAAAATGGATCCTTGTTTACTGCTTCAGTATTGTATTATTCAACAACAGCCTTAAGAGGTAAGGGAGTTCTGTATGTTTATATTCCATACGTTCAGTTGCATTTTCTTAAAACTTACTGGTTTTTTATGTCCTATAAATCACTGCCATTTGACATTGGTCAGGGTAGTGGCAAGAGGCAGGCAAACTCTTCTCTTCATAATTTTCTAGCATTTCAATTCTACTTTTTCACAAAGAGAAAACAAACAAAAATACCAACATATAAATTTTATCACCATTTTTTTCCAAAATTATGAAGAAAGAAAAGATTTGGTGAGAAAATGGAAGTTGTTCCTGGGCTCTTTTCTATTTTTGGTTGTGTTGTTTTTCCTATTTCTCACTTGAAAAAATGGTTTATGGTGGAGGAAAGGAAAAGGAAACAAAAAAATTAAAAATATCTACCTAAATAATATTTAGGCAAAGATGCTATTTCTATTCCAAAAGGTTTTCTGTGTAGAAACATCCATGTAGATTTACTAGTATCAGTTTCTCCCATTTCCAATGTTCTTCAGTTACTAACCCTGAATTGCATGCTAGATGAGCATTTTTTAATTTATCTGTAAAATGACAGAGGAAAAATAAGTTCAGATTTATTAAAGATACAAGTTAAAAATTAATTGAAAAACCTATTCCTAGAAAATGGTCTCATTCAGAATTAAACTGTGTGCATAACTTTGATGTGTTTTAGAAGGAAAGTGAGTTAAATTACACCTAATTATGGAGACAAATTCTGAATAAATTTGTCTATTCAGCCTTTTGTTATGATGTTTGCAATGCAATTTTGAAATTTAATTTGGATTGTTTTCCCAAGTGACCCTGTAAAGATTGACTTAGATGTAGTCCTTAATCACTAGTTTACTCCTATTACTTGGGCGGTATAGAAAATTGACATTCTTTGTGAACTATTCACAGCAGAATCTATGATTATTTTTTTTTATTCTGCAAAAAAAAGGTTCAATTTCATGTCTGAAAATAACTAAGATAGCAGTGTTAATAATCCTATATAATATGAGATTGTTAAATAATTTGAAACATTAGGAAAATGATTTCACAGTAACAAATGTACAATTTGATGATATTAGCTGGTAGTATGGGTTTGGTCAACAAGCAGCAAAGGAATCATTATCACAACACTGTTGATCTCTGTAATGGTATAATATGAGAAGAGAAGTAAGCAAACGCTTGCTGTAGCTGCAGTATCCTGTTATAATTATGCATGAAAATATATAAAATAACTAATCCAGAGGCACTTTCCAAGTATTTTAGAACTTTAACTTTTTGCTGTCATGTTTGCGGGAAAGAAAGGGGTGTGGAAAGCTGAGAAGAGATTTGAAATGCGCAGATGAAGTAAAACCATAGCAAGCCATATAGCCATAGGCTGATGTTGTAAATATTTTCTAAGCATTTGATTAATTATTCCCTATAGGCATTTACAGTAATATGGTAAGGAATAAAATAGTAGATTCTTACCTTGTTCAGTAGTGGTGAAAGCAAAGTAAGACTGGGTAGTGGAGCTCACTAGGCTTTCATTCAAAGCAATAAAGTGAGGGTTCTAAACTTGTATTTTAGTAAAATGCCAAATAAGGTAATTTATAAATGGATAAAATCAAGATTGTGGATTGTTGGAAAACCTGCCTAACAAACTGAACAAATTATTTACTCCCTTTTCTAAATCTTAACTGGATTTCCTCCTCAGTGCTGAAAAATATTTCACCCACCATGTTGCATGTAAATCGAGTCAGGGTCTGCATCCCTTTGTGACTTCTGGCCTGGTCTTTCTATTCACCTGTGCAGGATTTGAAGACTGACTCACACCATGACTCTCGAGAAAGCAGAGCACATATCTCCCTTGGGAGTGTATGAAATACAAGTCACAATTGTGTCTGTCAGTACAAATAAAGTTTCTTTTATTTGCTGTCAGGCAGGCATCAATCCAACCATATTTTTAAACCCCAGTTACAGGTGTCAGTGTCTCTAGGTAAATCTTCCCAGCCCTTCCGGGTATTGTGAAGAACACAAAGTCACGGCTGATTTAAAAACATTTTAAATAGAATAGATACAGCTTGCTGCTTTCCGTCTTTCTTCTTCTGTTCCCGAGCAATGTTCTTAAGTAATTACTATAAATCATAAATTCAGGCTGTAAGACTGAATTAGCTGAATGCTTCAAGCATTGCGCTATTTCATCTCCAAGGTAATGACTTCACAAATGTTATTTTTGTGGAACACACTGCCTGAAATTTGAATGTACAAAGGACTGTTTCTATAACCTTTCCTCACGCTGACTCGTACTTCCACATTCAGCTCAAATATATACCCGCCCTGGGCATAAACATAACAAGTTGGAAATTGACTTAAAATAATAGTAATGACCTGAAATGGGAAGCTTGGATTGTATAAAGTAGTCCATGAAAGAAGATTAAAATGGCAATGGGAGGAGGAAAATTCTAGTATCTGAAATACAGAATGAAGAACTAGTCATAGAGAGTATGACCCATTTACCAACAAGGAAAACCCATGACGAATTGCTTTAGAATGGGGTAGATCAGCCATTTTGTGAGAGCTAGTATGACAGTAAATCTGTCTTCTGGATGACTAGAAATGTGTTTTTATGGCACAATTGTTTTATAGATATTTTAAAAAGAAGGCTTTGGTTTATTTTACATTTTTAGTGTAGGGTAGTACACAGACAGCCACACCATACTGTATAAGGTACGTGGACAAAACAATACACATCTGGAAGTCTTGGTAAACACACTATCGAAGGTACACATAGTTGATTCATTTAAGAATTTGTTGCTGGGCTAAACATAGGGTCTCCAGCTTCTGAAACAAAAGCTCTGTTATGAAGCAAAAGAAACAGCTCCCTGAGCTCAAGCCAGCTGAGTTTGTTATATTCAGTCCAGACTGCTTTACAACCAATAATTCTTCTAGTTTATATACAGTACCCTGCTATTTCCAGAGGGATGGTTTTATTTGACTATCCATTCACCTAGGATACAAGTTAAACTTGAACTTGACGGTGCCAAGTATGGCAAGTTGATCTTATACCGCTTTGATATCTCACTTTACAAAGCCAAAACAAGCATTACCAAGCTCTACAATTGTGGCTTACCAGACTTACCGTTAAATGCAGCATTTTAAAACTTACTGTGGCATATCAAAGGAATGTGATCATTGAGATGCACAAGACCAAAATTACAGTGCCAGAATCATATCATTATGTACCGTTTCCTGCATTTTCTTTACACTGTCATGAAACATAAAATGGATGCTACAAAGCATAGATTAACCAAGAAAAACATTAAGACATTAGGAAAGTATTCCTGAATTTGAGAGGTTAAGAAATTTGTAGAACCTCAAGAAAATTTTAAGTTTCATATATATTTTTAACTTTTTTTTTTTTTTCTTTAAAATGCTACTTGCTATTTCTGGAATGAGGATTAAGTAAGGTTAATCTATACCAAACTAAATATATGTAATGCCTGGCACAAAAGTAAAGCAACTTTACACAAGAATTTTCACTAAGATAGGTTACTACTGATGCCTGTATTTCTCATTCTAGCTGTGGACACAGGAGCAGATGACACTTGAGTGCTAGCAGAAGGGCTTAGATCCTCTCCCACACTGGCATGTGTTCTTAATCACACAATAGGACAATTTTCCATTCTTCCCCCCTTTTATGTATTTTGATATAGCCCTATCCCACAGAAGCGTAACGTGGGAGAAAGGGTATGACAGCTGCCCACAGCGACTCCAAGAGCAACGTTTCTCTCGTTAAAGGAACCAAATGAGATGCAGCGTGGTTGTCACAGACTGCGATTTGAGCTGGTGTCACATGAGGGAAACCGGCGTGTGGAAACACGAGGGGGCAAAAACTCCTTCATCTCCCCTCACTGTCTGTGCTATGAAAGGATCTAATTGTCACAGTTGCATCAAACCTGGGACAACAATCAACAGCTACAGAACAGCCCTCTTACTGTCCTTCTGTTTTGGAGAGAATTGTTTCCTCCAGCTGCTACAGGCATCTCATTAGTAGTTTAAGGCGTGAAGAAGTGCTGACATTTAGGTTCGTACAGTTAAAATAATTTATAAAGTGTCTTTTTTTCTCTGTTCTTTCTTAAAAGTACATGCAGTTATTAGCTAGCTCTAGTCCAATCAAGTCCTTTGCTCCAAGTACAGCCAGCTTCAAAAAGCAAGGCAAATGTTTGAATGAATCGGGATCAAGATAATGTGGAAATAAAGCCACAGGATTACAAGAAGGCACTCCCCAAAGTCTACTTCTCTGGTGTTTCGAGCAACTCTTAAAATACGATCTCTTTTGTGAATTTATCAAGCCTGATCTCAGATGAGTTCAGCTGTTTCTGTAACGGCAAGATTGTTCCAGAACTCCATCCTCTGATGTAAAAACCCAAAATCTTCTAATTTACCAACTACATTTATTCACGGCTAATTTATACCTATTTTTCAGGTGAATGCATGATTACTCTTCATCCCTCCAGCCACTCATTCATCTGGTGTATTGATAGAAAGTTACCACATTCTCTGTTAGCATTAGCTAACAGGTTGTATTTTTAGTCACTTCTTGCAAAAAGAGCTCTCATTTTCCCCGATACTTCATTGCATCCATTTCATTTTGAATGCATCTTTTAAAAGAAAAGCTTAGGGTCTTTAGGTGAAAGGCTTTACCTGGAATACTCGTGCCTTATAGATAGTTTGATAATATATACTGCTTGCGGGGGTTTTCTTATTTTTATGTGTTATTTTTGTTACGAAACATCCTTCAGAATGCACTGAAAAATTCACAGCCTACAGTAGCATCTGCTTTCAAAGGAGGTGAATTGTCTTGATCCAAATTTCCTGGTGCAATGCAAGTCTTGGATACTTTTGCTGCCCTCAGCAGATTTTTTGTGGGTTCACAAAGTATACCAGAGTCCACAGTTTGGTCTCATGTATCTTATTCTTCAGAACCTTTCAGGTGTGAAGGAGGAAGCTATGCAACAGGTTCCCAAAATATTTATTATTCCATTTTTACTGAGATATGCTCTCAATTTGCACTATACTTCACAAACGTGTAGATGATAAAACTCTAATCCCACTGGGTTTACACTTCAGCTTCATTAATATGCAGAAATTAGTTAAAATGTGAAGGAAAAAATTGCAAAAAATTGAACCAAGCTTCCAAAAGACCCACATGTCTCTGGACATAATAATAAACTAGAGTTAAAGACCTTGCTTTAGGCTTAAATCTCATTAAGTCCTTTCACTGGGAAGTACATATTTAGGAGTTTAGGATTTTTTTTTAGGAAATATCCTGATGTAAGGATGCTTGAAAAAAACCTATACAGATCTGTTCTAATTACAATAATGACTTACATGTGCAGCTGGGAAGATATTTATTATATATATTATTTATATATTTATATATAATTATATATATATTATATGTATTAAGTCTGAATATGAGAACACTGAATGGTTGATACTTTAAAGGGGAGAGGGGGAAAACCCTTCATCCATGTCACTCCCAAGCTACCCCAGCTGACAGTTTGAGACAACTGACAGAACCCAAGTGCAAAGACAGGTACAAAAATGACGGATGGTAAAAGCCTAGTTAATTATTCTGTCAGTCCTCTTATATGCTACAGACTTCATTTTTTGAATCATAGGCTGCCTGTGTCAGGCTAGGCCTGATAAAATTATTACTGAAATGTTCTTTCTAACATCAAAGACTAATTATTTTTAACTTCTAGCTTCACCCACACTATTCTTCAGTATTTATTTTGATAAAATGAATAATGAACAAGGATGAACTATGTAGTGGATGTGCTACAGTGATATTTGAAGAGGAAATATTTTCGATTTATCAATACGTATGTACATTTTAAGAACAGCATGTCATTGCCTCTTGCTGTGTTGACTCATCTTAGTCAAATATAACACAGGCTATCTTTAAAGTGTCACATGAATTCAAAATAAATGTAGTACGTTGGCACGTGGATTTGAAGAATCTGCAAGAGTAATTTCTATGAGAATAATTGATTTTTAAATATACTTTGTGTAAAGGAGGAGCAAATAGGACAGAAAAATAGGGGACGGAAAATAAATTTATACAAGTAAAATAAATTTCTAGAAGAGGCACATATGGGGAAAAAGGAAAGAGCTAGATGATAGATTCAGAACAAGAAATGAGCCACTTCGGACATTCTTTCTTTGACGAATTCTCCTTAGTGGGATGCAAAAAAGACATTAAAACCAAGTATACTGTCTCTAGTGTCAGTACTGATGCAAGATAAATACCCTGTGGTGCCTTTCAAGGAGTGGAGGAGATACCTGCTTTATGTAGCCAACCTTTTTCAACAGAAAAGATTCTAGTTTCTCAATTGGTTCTGAGCCAACAGGCTCACAGATTGTACAACAGTAATTTCATGTGTCTTCTGCATCCTTAGTATTCAACGTAGCACTTCATAATGTGCATGATTCGCTTGCTTTCATTCTTAAATGTAGAGCATTTCTGTAGGGTTTTCAAAGTTGATTTAAAAACTGCAAATACTATTTTCTCCAATATTTCTTCAGGATTTTTTGTGAATAGCTACAGCTTCTTTAGCCTTTGTGCCAGCTCCTCTTGAATTACTGAACTTCCTTAATATAAATCAAGGCTTTATCACCTCAACAGGGCAATTTTTCTTGGCCTAAAATATCTGAAACCACAGCAGATGTGTAGATTCTGCAGACATTAACCTGTTATGAATAACTTCCTTTGTCCTTGAACAATTGGAACAAAGTACTATTGCTAGAACCATAGCTAGCTAGAACTGAGCTGGACAAACAGCAAGTCACTTCAAATACTCCCAATATTAAAATAAATTAATTCTATTAATAATCTAATAATTTCATGCACTTCTGTATCAAAAGGGGACTGAATTCTTTTAATCCACTGAATTACAGGTATGGATTTAGTCTCATCATGCAAATAAAAATGTTTTTTTACATCAAATCACAAGATCAATCATAATCTTACTTAGAGAATATAATACTTCTATAAAAAAATAATATTGTCAGCCATTTGATTCTGTTTCCACATTAAAGCTAGATAAATCTCAGGTGTTTGTGTTCTTAAAAATGAGATTGATGCAGGCAGTCATCTTGCTCTCTTAAGGAGTTAGATTTACAGTATAAAATTCAGTAGTGTCTAACTTCGTGCCTACATCATCATTTTTTCTCCTGCTTTATTTGTGGTAAATGATCGTGTCTCTCATGAGCCTTTGCAAGGCTTGCCTTCTTTAGCAGTTCATATTCTACTGTCTCTTCCAGTTGTACATTTAAAGAAAGACACCCCTTGCTTTAATATAGCATGCCTTCAAAGAAGAGATTCTGGGACCACCTGTTTCTGTTGCTTTCGTATTTGGTAGAACTTCAATAAATGGGAAATGTAAAACACTGCATTGCCTTTTTGTTCAGTTAATGTATTGCTTCATCCATTAGTACTGTTTGCTAACAACTGTGACTTCATCCTTTAGAAAGCATTTTAACTGATACCTGCCTCTCACACTTGGTTGCCTTGCATGTACATATATCCTACACATCTGTGCTTTTCCTGTGGTTTCTGTTACTACTGTATTTGCGTCACCTAATTTAAAACAGACTTTCAGCTGTTTTCAACTATAATGGGTTTGTGGCTTAGTATGCGAAATAGAATTGACTGCACAAAATGTGAAATTCTGATGCTAGACATTCCGGCTAGGTCTTTACAGACAGGAATGTGCATTTGTCTGGGCAAGTATTATAGTCCTAGGGGTGCTTAGCGCTTTTAGTGACAGCCTGAATATGTTGAAGTCATTTGATTAAAAAAAAAAAAAAACAACAAAAAAAAAAAAAAAAACCAAAGCCACACTACCACCCCCCTAAAGAAAACAAAACAAAACAAAAAACCCAAAGATAGAAGCATTCATTTTAAAGAAAAGAAGAACTGCCTTGGCACAGCTCCAGCATCTGCAGTATAAATCTCACACAATACAAACTGTGGAAAAATTTGTGAAAGAAACATTGAAAGGAGAATAAAATCTTCTAAGCATATAAAGCCCTGAATACTAAGTAAACTGTACAATTTAAGAAAAATGTTTACTAGCAGAGTAAGTCCTACTAAAAGAATCTCCCAAGCATAGATGGCTCCTAACCGTCCTCTACTTCTGATACTTAACTGTATCTGCAAAGGAATGCAAACACATTAAATCCACAAATCCTCTAAAGGGTTTTTTAAATTTTAAAGCATGGGATGGCTTATCCCATTTTCCAGTCCCACCTCCAGTTTTTGGAGAAAGCAGATACTTCATGCTGCTCTGGTAGTGATGAGCTCAAGTCACTAGAACAGCCACAGAGAGCAAGCTGTTAAGCCGACTGTCCCTGTGGGGGAGTCTCTCTAGACAAGGTTAGGAGAGAATGAAGAATGAGGGAGGAGGAACTCCCGCTCCCAGGATAGGAGAGAGAGAGGAGGAGGAGGAGGAGTTTGAACTCCTCACAGAAGCTTCTCAGGGAGGACTGATGGGAGTTACGACTACTGGAAGTCCAAGTCTTTTTTTTTATTTAAGTTCAGGTTTCAGGACACAGAAAACATCTTCCCTTCAGCTAGCTGCTAAGAACTGCCTCCTTCCTCTGCCTGTAGCAATTTCAGTATGTCCTGTTATGGCTTTGTATTCTAGAGCTGCCTGTAGAGCCTTTGGTCATCATTCTCAGGGACAGGAGCAATTGAGCAAAGCCCATCCGATGGACACAGAGATACGCAGCATGACCATGTAGTCCTTCCATAGGAAATCAGCTGAAAAATACTGCATTCCTGATTCCTGGCCCAGGCAGTGCCAGAGATCTTGTATTGCCAACTCCTCCAGCAGCCTGGCTATCGGAGTTGGTAGGACTCCTCTGAGCAACACCCCAGGCCCAGGCCACCAGCAGGACTTTGCTTCGAGGCTCTGTGCAGCTACGCTGCTGGCTCCGCTGGTCTCCTGGAGCAGCAGGCACAGCATGTGAGATGGGAGCGAACAGGCCATAGACTGAAACTCTGGTTTAGGAATAACTAATTTCCGTCAGTTTCTATAATGTCAGTTTTAGATGTTGGACTCTGTGGTTAAAGCAAATGATGGGCCATTCGTGCTACTAGTTCTTTTAAATAATGTAACAGAACAAAAAAAGCATAGCACGCGGCTTGGATCCATTTTTGTCACTGGCATAAAACTCACTTCCAAAGCAATGTGTTAATTTTAATTGGATTTTTTATTAATAAGGAGACTGATTTTGCTATGAACTGAAATGAAAATGCTAAAAGAAAACAGAGCTCGTGTTTATACTGTATTATACAGCAAGGCACGAGGCTCCTGAAAGACAGGAAACTGATTGTTTGAATTGGTAATTCTCAGTTTTTTCCATTCTGAAACTCTATCTACTCCCAGGACCCTTCTTGTGTCTACTCAGGAACTAGAGAAGATTTCCTGTCTATGGAGGAAGCATACAGTAGCCAGAGGCAGAACAGCTTAAGTTAAAGACTTACAATTTAAATACTGTATCATCACTGAAACAGCTGGATCATGCAAATTCCTTTTCTAGTATCTTTAGAAAGCACTAGGATGCTTTTGTAGCATTCACATGCAGTTACACAAAAACAAGCATGGCTACACTGTGTTAGATCCAAGATCCATCTAACCCAGTATCCTGTCCCAGGGAGCGGCCAGGAGGGGAAGCTTACAGGGGTGTAAGAACACCTCCCACTGCACTGTCCTGCTTCTAGGGCTCTGCTATTAGAGATGCTCTCAGGTGGAAACACCTTCACCATCACATTTGAAAGCTACCGACAAACATATTTTACACCCATTTGCTTAACTGGTTTTTGAATTTATTCATACATTTGGCATTCAAAATATTGCAGCTACAAATGCTACCATTTCGAGACGCAATACATGAAAAAGTATTCCCTATTTTTAACTTTAACTGACTGATAACTTCTTCAGGTGACTGCCAGTATTTGTCTTCTTGTCAGCATCTGAGTACTGAACGATAATGTTCAGAAAATTATGCAGAGTAATTCTAAGATCTTTTAAATTTTTGGGAATCATTAGATCCCAACATGTTATGTGCATGTTTAAAGTAGTATATTCAGGCTGAGAAACACAAGTCTCTTTACAAAGGCTTAAGTATTCTGCCACCTTTACACGGCAAAATTGCACCGTAACTCTGGGTGTGTGCAGCAGGGGAGGGTTGGTATTTAACGCAGAGCAGATCTCCTGGTCACAGTTCTTGTGAGCACTGCAGAATTTGGATTGCCAATGGGAACTATGTTTTTCTAGATGAATGTTTGAAACGCCTCACACTGACTGCAGATTTACTACGACCGCTTCCTAGTTTTGATTAGCCTTGGAAAAGACGTATTGGTGTAATACGCAGTTAAGAAATTTAATACTCCTCCCAGTTTATCTAAAACACATCGGTATATATAAGAGAATTTGCGTATGCCTTTGTGTGAGAGAAAACTGTTGAGAAATCAGTTTGGAAGCTTTCTGTTAAAACATTTACTATGACCTGAAACACGCTTATGCAGTCTGCTTTCTTCAAGAGCTTGTTAGGTGTTGCTATCTTAAAAGTAATACCGTATTACATCCTTTTTTCCACATTTGTCACACATTCATGTAAGAAAGACCCAATTTTTAGAAAACTTGAAGATGTAAGTGAATACCCAGTTCATGAACACATGCAAAACTGAATCCTAGTCTAATCATTTTATGCATACATACTACAGTTAGTGAACTGGTCTCTTGGTGTCAGCAACAAATAAATATGTATTATTGTAATCCTTAATACATCATGTTTACCAGTAGCCTACTTTATGATCTAAATGCTAATTCTTAAATTATAAGCTTTACAATCATTCTCCTTTTATTCAAGCCAAAGTTACCATGCTTAACTAGTAAGTCCCTAGCCACATTTTCCACTGTGTTAGCTACATGAAAATAAGGCTTTTTTTGTAAGGCTACATATTTAGAGAAAATGCTGCAAAATTGCCCCTGTATTAATAGAATCCAGAGCATTCCTTGGTGGTGGCTCAGCACATTACCATGTGAGTTGCCTGCCCTTGAAAAGGCATAATTTGATCTTAACAGTTTTCCTGAATTCTCTGGTAGTTACAGAGAACAAGTGACCACAGTTTAGCTCCTCAAGCAGAAAGCTGAGTTTAGAACCACAGTGGTGCTGACTTATACGTTTCTGAATTTCAACAAGAGAAGGAAAATTCTTTATTGCAACTGAGTCTTTCTGATTCTAGTGAAGAGTGGGAAAACTGAAAATAGCAAAGTGGTCCCAGATGGAGGTGTGTTTTTGGTTGTTGTTTTTTTTTGTTTGTTTGGTTGGTTGGTTTTTTTTTTTGCTAAAGGCTTCTTCGGTGGTAGAGCTGTCTCTCAGCTTCAGCAGATATCTCTGTGGAGGGTAAAAGGCTGGGTAGTGTTGTGCTAGACCCAACAGGAATGTCAGGGAAACACCAGAAAGAGCAACATACCTACTCTTGAGCCTATAAAAATTAAACATTTAAGAAAATACCATCAGTATTGTTCAGAGTTGTTTCAGCACACTGCTTGTTTCCCTTGCTAGATATAAATTTTAATTACCAAGGAAAGGAGTAACTTAAGTGATATCCGAGGAATACATTTCCCCAAAAGACAAAAGAGTTAATAGAAGGTCGGAAAGCATAGAATAAAATAACTACATACTTCCTATCAGCTGCTTTTAAGCAAGAGAATGCAGTTCAAAGGCCACATGCTGATCTTGGCTACAGCAGGGCAAATCCAGAGCAGCTATCTGTGAAAACAGTAGAACTGCTGAAGATTCACATCAGCATGAATAAAACTAAAATTTGGCCATTAGAAACCTCATTATGAGGGGGTGTATACTTATCCCGCTAAGTTTATTTCATGTTTCTTATATCAGAACATTGGTAAATTCTATTTATAGCTATTTCTGCAGGTTTCTTAAGTTGATGGTTTTTTCTTGACTTGCCTTTGTGTCTAGCAGCATAAGGGTGGTATGCTATTAGGTTTTGATTGTGTTTTATTTTAAGTAATGCTGGTTTTTGGATTAGTGAGCTTGTGTGAAGTGCTAATATTAACAGACATTGACCAGTAACAAACCAGAGCTGCATAGGCAGATCTCAGTTGGGATAGAGAGGCAGATGTCGGCAGCCTGCCTGGAGCAGAGGAGGAGTGAGCCTCACCAGGGCACAGCACATAAGATGTCTCTGGCAAGCGCATACAAGTAGCGGCTGAGAGGATTTGAGAGACAAGCATAGATGGCAGATATTGTAGCTCCCACAAGGATAAACAGAGTGCCAAACAGATAAAGATACACAGCTTTAAGTTGAAGGAGAGCTAATGCAGATCATTTCTACAAGGATGCTATACACATGTGCCTCTTTCTTTATTACTTTGCATGAAGCTGACTCTTCAGTGAACAGATATTACGTAGAATTTGGAAGATAAAAATGTAGTAACTTTTAAGCAAAGAGCGTAGGACAGAGATCTCAGTTTAATTTCTAGTGAAACTTGTTATTTTTACATTTAAATGAATAGCCTATGTTTGGAACTATATAGAAAGATCGGTTATGTCTCCAGCAGAGGAGATACATGATGTGTGGACCCAACTCCTTTACGCTCACTTTCTGCTTCATTAAGAATTAACTTTAGAAATAAACATTTTCTAATTATTGAATTCAAAATGGATAAATTGAGAACATTGTATGTAACTATATTTAACAGTTTCAGCAGGAGTCCTAGTGGGCTATCATTAAAAAACCATTAATGGGGAGTTCCTTAACCTTCAAAACACAGGTCAAATCTTTGTTTGAACACCATACAGATGTCAAACATAGGAAAAAGAAACAAATGGCAGTTGATCCCAGACTCTACCATAAAAATTAAACATTGGTTCTAGGTGAGATAACTAGCATCAAGGCAGTGTCATTGTACGGTCAAAGTTATCCATGAGAAAAGCAACAACCTGTATTGGTACATAAACTTGTTAAACAGCTGTGAATGTTTCAGTTTGCTTGCATACATGCAGAGGTGCAGCCAGTTAGAATTTGGGTTTAAAAAATGTTATCAAGTCATATACTTTGAATATACTTTTAACAAGCTGGTATTTCACAGTAAATTATGCTCTCAGGTGGTACTGAAAAAGAAAACTTCTTTAGAAGTCTAATCTTCAACTGAAAGTATGCCTTATATTTAGAAAAATAAACATATAAAACACTACCCTGATTATTTAATTATTAGTTATGGAAACAATAAATATCAAGGTACTCACAAGCAAGCTTCTTTACAGCAGACTGACCTTCCATTCCCACCAGACTTTCAGATGATTTTCCAGTTTACACAACAGTAGGCTAATGGTTTTGGACACCTGGTATCCACTTTGGCACATCTGAAAAAAACAGAAGTTGTAGTTTACTCGTGGTCTAGCTAAGAAATGTCCCATAATTGGACCAGCTAGTTATTTACCTCATAACATTACATCACAGAATTTGCTTATCAAGATGGTGTTAACATTTTATCTCATGAGAAAAGATAACATTAATTTAAAAAGAAAAACTTTTAAGTGTTTATATGCAATGGGAAGTTGTATGGTATCTATAGTTCAGGTTATGGAAATATCATTAGTTAACCTGCTGTTCAAAAATACATTGTTTATATTATAGATTTCTTTTTTAACTCTAGTTTAAAAAGTTGAATTCAGTCTCTATATTTGATATAATAAACCTTCCTGAGAGAAAATTAATTTTCTGGGTTTTTTTTTTAACGGAGAATTTAACAGTTTATCCTGACAAAAGGTTTATGTGTGATCCTTTTCTGGAAGTTTGCTCTAGGTTGCTTTTTTGTGTGTTCGTCTGCTGAATAATCAGTCACCACAAACTCCAAACTTCATGTGTTCATGTGAGCACGCGCACACATATGCACGCACACAGTAATATCTGCACGGCAAGCCGTATTTGAAACGTCAGAATTAAACTTGTAATTTATTTCTCCCCGGCATCTTGAAATGCTGGCACCACCACCCACAGAGGAGATGAGTACGGGTGGATGGTACATGAGAGGGAGACTGAGGTTCGGGTTATAAGAGGAACGCGCGCAGGGGACAGGGCCTGGTGTGCAGGAGTTTTTTGCGCTGGAGATTTACATGGATGGAGGTGGAACCAGAGCTCTGGAACACTCTGCCAAAGCCAGCGCTTTAGTAAAGAGGCAGGTGGTTTCTCTGATATTGCCACATTAGCACTTTGCAGAGATGCTGCTAAAGACCCTCTGGTGTTTTCTTCCTAATATATTAGCAAAGCGACTGGTAAAAGGAGAGCCTGCAAAGAACCAAGTATCCAGCCGCAGTGATGAGGGGTCCTCCCCAGACCGCAGGGAAATACCCACGCCGGTGCCTGGAGCACCTCCTCCTCCCCCTCCTTCTCCAACCCTGGGGGTCGCAGGGCTGCTTCTCAAACTTTTTTTTCCTCACTCCTCACCACCTTTGTGGCGTTTTGCCCTTTCTTAAATATGCTTTCATACAGGCACCACCAGCTTTCCCCGAGGGGCTGGGCTGTGCCCTGCGTGGGGCTAGTGGAGCCGGCTGTGCCCCCCTGCAGCCCCCGCCGCCAGCACCTCGCCGCAGGCAGCTGGTGCAAATGCGAGCTCGGAACTTTCCTAAGAACATTTTTAATTCCTGCTCAGAAAACCCTCCTGAGAGCTAAACAGAACTTGTAGATATCAACGGAAAAGGGAACGGATGAGACAGGCAATGAAAATCGGTTTCTCTTTTTGTTGTACCATTAGCATGGATAGAACCAAGCCTGGGAGAACAACGTCTGTGAGTAACTTTCAGCAAGGCTCCCCCTATAACCAAATGTAACCCAAAACCTAGCAGCTTATGATTTCTCCTGCCCTTTTCCATATTTATGATTCAGTTCCTTTAATGAAACTGGAGACCCACCTCAAGTTGTCCAAGCGGAGCAGACAAGGCTGCCGGGAGGATGGGGAGGAGGCAGCATGCTGCCGGCGGTGGAGGCAGGCTGGGGCAGAGGCAGCCCTCTTGAACGGGACTGCTGAGCCCCCCTGGGACTCCGAGCAGCTCTGCCAGCTGCAAGGCGGACCCCAGTGGGCAGCCATAGCTGCCTTTGGTTAGGCCTGGGCCTGGGCTCTGCACCCTGGACTAGTGTCACCTGCCCTTTTGTATCTTTGGGGGTTTCTTAGGTAGAACTCATTAACTGATTTAGGAATTAATGGTGAAAATGTGGTGGTGTGCTGGTTTTGCCTGGGATAGAGTTAATTTTCTCCACAGCAGCTACTATGGAGCCGTGGTTTGGATTTGTGCTGGAAACAGCGCTGATAACCCAGGGGTGTTTTCGCTCCTGCTGAGCAGGGCTTGCACAGAGCCAAGGGCTTTTCTGCTCCTCACCCCACCCAGCAGCGAGGGGCTGGGGGGGCACAAGGGGTCGGGAGGGGACACGGCCGGGACAGTGACCCCCCCTGGCCCCAGGGATGTCCCACACCATATGGCTCATGCTCAGCACATAGAGCTGGGGGGAGGAGGAGGAGGAAGGGGGGGACGTTGGGAGTGATGGCATTTGTCTTCCCAAGTCACCGTTATGCGTGATGGAGCCCTGCTTTCCTGGGGATGGCTGAGCACCTGCCTGCCCGTGGGAAGGAGTGAAGGAATTCCTTGTCTGGCTTTGCTTGTGTGTGGCTTTTGCTTTCCCTGTTAAACTGTCTTTATCTCAACCCATGACAGCAATAAAAACTTCATGGTAAACCACACAGTTGTATATTCTTTTAGAGCAAACATATAGCATTTTTAGATATCTTCATCAACTTAAAACATATAAATTGAGTTATATTTTAAAATTCCTGTGATTGCAAAACAGACTGCCTTAGTCTGATAAGTCTCATTTTGCAGACTTTGGAAGAAGAGAAAGTGTAACTGAGAAGTTGTATTTATTGGTTGCTTTTGAAGGCAACTGGATCCGTTTTATTTTATGTAGGAATGTTAGGCTTTAAGGTCTGGCATCTCAGGACTCATTAACTCAGTGTAATTTCCCCTTTTTAATGATATCAGTCTCCTAGTTCTAGCTCTCACTGCTTGTTTCTTGCTCTAACAGACTGTCTCAAAGCAATTCAACATTGGTCAAAAATGGACTATTACCCTTCTGGGCTTCAGGTTAGCATAACTGCGAGATGAAACTCCGTAGCTGGCGCAGGGAAGGTGGGAAAGCTACATTTTTGTGGCAGTTTATTTAAAGAAAGAATTAGTCAGCTGGCTGCAACTGCTCAAAGGTTTGGAATGTTACAGCCATGTTGCAGGAGGCTGGCTGAAGAGGCAAACGCAGGTGAGATCATCAAGGACACACGACAAGTGAAGTTTATCACATGACTCCATAATTCCTCATAATTCAATTCACCAACAGCCACATGTTAACAAGCAGGCAAAGAGACAGTTCCAGCTTAGCTTCACCACAAGAATCAACATATTTGCCTTAGAGGAGACTGCTTTTATAACCCTGTGTCACAGGGCAGTAAGTAAGCCAGGACTTTAAGGCAGAACTGCCTACACCTTTTCCTTAGAATTAACACTTCAAAAGCAGTTAAAGGTTTTCAGTTCCTAAGCTAGGTTTTAGTAGAACCCAAACTGGAACAAGGTAGCTTTTCAAATAGATGAAATGCAAATCTGTTGAAAGAGACAGGTTCAAATACCACATTTTGTAAGCAATCTCCTCCCTACCCTTGGTACCTGTACATCCAAATCCTGCTCCCAGGTCCAGCAGTTTTCATTTCTTGGATTGCTGCAAGCTCAGCATTCCTTTTTAAAGCCTAAGGAGGCTTCCCTTGTCCCTTCACAGGTAGCTATATGGCTACTCCCTGCCTCTTACAAGAATTTCCCAGGACCTCTGCAAACTCCCCAGCTGCTTGCACTGAGCTGCAGAAGCTTTGCCAGCTGAGCATGGCCAGTAACACTCAGGAACTAATTTTGGGGAAGCCCCACCATCCAATCCCTTTGGAAAAGTTCACCTGAACTGAATAAATCCCTCATCAGGCCTATTTTCACCTTTTTATAAAATGTAGCACACAACAAGCTGTGATCAAACAAGTGACACAATACACTTTCCATCACACCATGGCTGAAGGATGGTGCTCAACTGTTAATTGTTAACTTTAAAATTATGAGACAGCTGAATTTAGCTTGCTTACTGTCACAGTGCAGCAGGATGCTCTGTACCACTCAGCCCTCCCCTGTTATGCTTCCTGGCAGTACCACAATAGCAGAGAATCCTTAGAAGCTCTCATGTGTGGAGCTCTACGAGGCTTTTCTTCAACATGTGCTTAATCAAGCAGACCTCACTGATCTCTGTTTTTTTCACTTAAAATAAGACTTTTTAATTTCATGCTCAAATATTTGCTGGATGGATATAAGAGCATATTTCCCTTGCAGGCAACAATGCTTTAATGGAGAAGGAATAGCAGGGCAGAGTTTGTTTTTTGAGACAAGTCATCATTTCCCATGAAATGGTCTTTACTGGAATTAAGACAGTTTGTTGCTTTCTTGGTTTGGGTTTTTTTTTTTTTTTTTTCCCCCAAACTCCCCAAACGTAGGTTTGGCGTAGACCTTGACACTTAGCTTTTCTCCAAACAAATTAATGAAAAAGTTGGATCTGAGTTACCTACCAAATTATGACCTTCAGAATACACAGTTCTAATCTGATTAAATAAAAGCAGCAAGTTCTTAACAAATGAAGATGAACACATTTTTTTAAAGTGAGACACCTAACAAGTGAGAGAGGAAGCAAAGCATTGATCATCTATTTTTAAGGGGAATTTTTCAGGAAAAAAAAAAATAAATTCCTGCATTTCTTTCTGCTGTCTTCTGCGTAGAAAGAAGCCACTGTTCTACAGGCCAGACCATTCTGCCTTTGGGGAGGGGAAGTCAGGAACAGGGAAACTCCCTGTTGAAGGGACACCAGCAGCATTCCCAGGCCTGCAGCCCATTCCTGCGGCTCCCACAGCTGGCAATTAAACAGAAAAAGTGGGTAAGGCAAACTTGTGGTCAGGTTTCAAAGTCAGTAGACTGTACTAGCTTGACATGTTTGAAATCAAACTGTGCACTCTTTCATTCCTTTTTTTATTGTCTGATAAATGTAGGTGTTTGAAATTTTATGAATATCTGCTGTGACAGTGTACTATTGCTCTCTCAACCACCAGAATTTTTAAAACATTGTTTGTGCTCCTCTTTCTCAGTGCAGTATTAGATTAAATTACATAACGTGACAAACAGTGGAAGGGCAACTGATTTTAAATAAATTAGCAGCTTCATTTTGTAGGGTAATTTCATTGGTCTTTCTAAATTATTTTTTCTCAAAAACAGTAAGCCCAGTGAGCTACAGAAACATATCACAAAGATATGCTACCAAAAAATATGTTTCTAAACAAATAATGGGATGACAAGCTACCATCTCTTTGCCATTGCTTTTAAAGAAACGGCTCCAGAATTTTCTTGGGAATTTAAGACTTATTCAAAGCAGATAATAACATGTAAATTCCTTGCAGGCTAAGGTGAGCCATCAGGGAAATGACGACTTGGAGACAAAATAGTTCTGAAAGATCAACCCCGACAGAGACGAACAAAGTGACAGACCCACAGGCAACTCTGAAGTCAGCAGCTCTACCGCTTGTGAAATCTGCCAAGAAGCGTAACATGCCCAGGTATTTCCAGCTGCCTGTTCATTATTCTCATTCCTGTCAAAATGCATCTTTCTTGCAACACTGTCATTCACCAAACATTCACTTCAGGCTCCAAAGGCAAACAGGCCAAATGCAGATCTCTAATAATCTGACAGAGTCCACTGGAGTCAGCAGTTATGCTTGCTTGTTTTCATGAAGAAATTTGTCTCAGTATCTTAAAATGTGGGAAATTCTGATCCTATTCGGTTAGGTGCAATTTACCATGAGTTTGCAGGAATTTAAGGGATTATTTCAAAAGGTAAAACTGCAAGAGTGGAGCTTATCTTACTATCTGAGATTGTTCTACTGGGTTTTAGCATCAGTATTTCATCAATCTCTTTCCCTGGGCATTGGTAGCACAGGCATCACTGCATGATGGAGACTGAATGTCCGTTTGCATTTAGTGGTTCTTCTCTCCCAACGCAGGGCACCGCAAATAAGCCTTTCTCACTCCCCTCTTCCTATAGGTCTTTCCAGGTTTTTCAACGCCATAACCATTTTGGGTCCAACAGAAGAGTATCTACAGTGAGCTAATCATCCTATTTTTTTTCTTTTTTCATCCACTTCAGCTCGTCTCCAACTCAAAATAATAGTAACATCAGTCCGGTTTATCTCTGTCTTAGCCACCATACACATGCCCAAGAAATATATATTGATTCTACTCTTTGTACATAAAAAACACCACTTACAATGATTTTAGAAATGTCTAGCTACCTTGTAGTAGTTGGAGAAAAAGATGTATATATATACACACACACACATGTGCCCTAATGGCGTACAGAGATATACTTACATACTTAAAAATTAAGCACCTGCCAAAACGCTAGGAGGATCAGAGTCATAGCTGGCTTCCAGATGCAGGAATAAATAAAGAATAGAAAGAGTATTTATGGTTAAGATAGGTTGGATGTTCTTATCTAGGGGAAAGTAAAAGACAAGATTGCTATCTGGAATGAATTTTGAGCTTTTTACATACCTAAACATAAAAACAGATGTATAAAATCCTATTGGCATAACAAAGCCCAGTTTTGAAAAGGCTGTTGTCCGCAAATGCGATGATCCTTAAGGTCGAGCTTTAGAAGGAATGAAGGATGCAATCTGGGGATGATAGCAAGGTAGCTAAATAATCAATATTTGGAGTCAAATACATATTTTTTCTCTCCATTTCTCAGTCTCACTCTCATATCTGATTATAATTCAGTAGAGGATTAGAAGACTAAACCATCTAAAACATTTTGGAAAATTACGGCAGTCATCATCTGGAATCAATCTGGATACAATAGATTAATCCTTAGCATAAAATAAACACTGCCTCCTACACTTCAGAACCTGCAAACATACACTGTAGATGCTACAAACATACCTGAATCTTGATTTCTCCAAACACTGAGAATCTACACTAGTACTGCACCTGGCACAGAGAAGTGATCTCTGTTTTTGATGTCTGACAGCAGTACAAATAAATAGGCATATTTCAACTGTCATTATTTTGCCCACTGTAGTCCAGAAATTTTGCAACTTGTTTGTAGTCATTTGACAGTACTACAATTTGGAATGTTCAGATTTTATTCTGATTGATGTTTTGCTTTAGCAATTTAATCTCAAGGCATTCTGTATAAATTCATCAATTTTTTTTTCATTATGCCTATAGAACTTTCAGTATATAAATAAGCAAAATACTTACATTCTCATAAACTATGTGAAAATTGCCAGAACAAATTTAATACTGAAATAATTGAATTCTGGACTCATCAGCACCTACTGAAGATTGTTATCTAGTATAAAGTTTACTTATTACTATGATAACTTAATAATCAGTAGCCTAGTACTTTAACCTTGAGTGTCAGGATCACATATCTCATAAAATAATATAGTAGTGGGAGAAGCAATGTAATGGAACTTGCATTTCTTTAACTAAGAATCCAAGTGTGAACTTTCATATTCCTATCTTTTTATTGCCTATTTTATAGTATCTCATGAAATTAATATTAGTACATTAAGATAGATTTTAATCTACAGTTTTACATTTTGTTTCTAAGAATCTATTATAACTTTTTCCAGCTTGCTGTTTTCATCTTCCGCAACTATCACTACACTAGTAGACCTCATTACTTCTTGCTTCGGTCCACACTGGCTACAAATGAATCTAATTATTTTACAGTTTGGGCAATGTGCCTGGCAGACAGCAGGGCTTGGACACCCACTGCTGCTTTGAAGATAAATGCTGAAAGAAAAACTTGACTTTTTTTTTCTGATAAAGTTAATAATTTTCATGGTATTGACTTAAAAAATAATCACTTTCTGGAAAAAAGATTAAAATATAGGCAGGTGAGATTATTAAAGACTGCAGACATATAGAAGCATTGTGAGCACCTGTTTGATATGTTTTTTAAAGTGTTAAGGGGAGAGGAATACTGCGAAGACTGAATGAAGTAGCAATCAACATATTGACCATTTAGTGTAAGACACATTATAGAGAAAAAAGGTCAATCACAGTTTCAAGATATCATCAAACAGGAAAGTTAGGAAGTAGTTATAGGAAATAAAGTGTGTGCAGAGATGTTCTGCTGGTCCAGCATTGGCTTATGCTTTTGTGATTCTCACAGAGCTGCTATATTCTCCTCTGTTTGTCCTGATATCAGGTGCAAGTATTTGCATTTTATTACATTAAACAATGATTAAAATAATATTTTCAAGAGACTTGCCTTTTCAACATCCATGCAAATGCACAAAGGCATGTAAATACACTGCCTTTGAGAGAGGAATTGCGTGCTCCACAGAAATCCATGTCCACGGACAGGAAGCTCAAGGCAATTTGGCAGTTTTAGTGCAATCCTTGTTTCATTATTCCCTGTCACATGAACTACTCAATGCCTTCTGGGAACTGCTGTTAACACACACAGCCCACTGGCCTCCTGGGACTGGTCCCCAAGACTTTGATAGGGCTTACCCACCAAAGGCTGCCCCACGTTTCCAAAGGGCATGGTCAGCCCTAAACCGAGTTTTCAAATCTTAAACAACTAAAAGGCACCAAATCAAATTAAAAGCTTTGCCATATCTCAGTTTTAAAGCTACTACACATAACTCAACCACTTTCCTCAAAGGGGTTTCTTTTCTTTTTCGGTGATCAATATAGAATTATGTCTAATGAAGAATCATTACGTGGCATGATAATGCATGTGATTCAGTTTTCATCAGCTACTACTATTAAAATCACCATTATTTTACAAACTGAGGTGGATAATGAGAAATATTTGAACAAGTCTGTCAGCACTCTCATGTTCCACAGCAGTTGTCATTTGACAACCCCTGTGAGTCCTTTGACGGGATGTGTTATTCTGGAGGAATATGAGTTAAATAAAATGAGACTTAAATATTTATTGAATGATAAACTACTAATGTATGTTTTCTTTTATTTATTTATATGCACATTATGTTTTGGTCCTCCTCTTCTCAAACTTGGGCAAGTGAGAAGGCAGGCATGAGACAGGGAGCTACCAGAGGCAGAAGGCCTCCCTGGAATGCTACCTTTGTTTTCTCAGTGCTCTTTCTTATAGAACAGGTTAAACTTCTATTCTACTCCAAAGTACTTTAACAAGTGATTCAGTTGCGACGTGTCTACGCATGGGAAGAGGAAGTAGAGGACTGTCATGGCATAAATTAATTTGCTGTTAGCTAGTCACCATCTTCATTCTCTCCCTGTCTTAATTTCCCCCAGCTAAAAGGAACTGCGAGGGTGGTAGCAGTAGTGTTGCCAGAAACTAATAAACATGCTACAAGTGTGTGACACATGCAGACCATTAGTCTGTGCCTGCACTGCCTCCTTGTGTATTAGACAGGCCACCAGGACTCCCCCAATACAAAACAATGCCACAAAGCAATGCAGAACAGGGACAGTAAGAGGCCTTCTGTACTTAAACATCTGCGTTCTTAATTTGTCACAAGTCAAAATTAAAACTGGACTGTGGTATGTAGATGTTGGCCCACTGCTTCAAGAACAAAACTGATGAAAGCAGAACTGATCAGGGAGACTCTGTCTGATAATAAGATAAACAGTTGGCAAGGAGAGTAACTGAGCCTGTCCAAACCGTCCCCTGTTAGTTCCCCCAGCCCACGTATCTGTTTCAACTGGTCTGAAGCAAAAGGAAGTCTCAGATAAATCGTAAAAACAAACAAATGAAGGAACCAATTAGATACCCGCAATTAAAGGCAAATATTTGTAAGTGTTGTGTGGTGAAACCACGACAGACTTATACTTAAAGGTAAGTTTTTGTCAGCCATTGAATAAATTCAGAAATGGCAATCAAAATGCAGATTTTTGACAGTTCTGGTGCATAATGGCACTATCTAAAACCTAGACAGAAACTGAGAAACTAATCCCTACATCAAACATGTATGTCTCGTTTTCAGTTGTCTTAAATGAGGAAAACTCTGGTATACTTAATATGTCATGTTTTAGGGACATATTACACATCACACTAATTGCTCACGATTTTTTTTTTTCTCTTGAATTAACTCTAATTATGATTACAAGAAGTTATGATCCTGAGAAGAAATCCATGCAAATGAAAAAGGAATGGTGGGTTGTGGTATCAATTACACTGTGCTGTGCTATAAAGTATCAGTAGGTGAACCTTGGAAGATTAGAGAGTTTGGCTGAAATAAGCCCCAAAAACTTCAGCTGAATTACCAAACTGAGCTGGCAATGCTGCATGATACTTGATACTTCCTGCTGCTTGCTGAACAGGATGGAAACGTTGTGCTGTTTATTTGCTGTAAAATGCTATTTCAGCAATATTTTTCTCTCCACTGAGGAAGGTGCAGGAAGATCAGACTATTCTACAAGGCAGTCATGATTAAGATCCAACAAAGTCAACGAGACCAGGAAGGATAGTGAGTGCTGCTTTTCTTCAATAAGCTGCATAGGTTGACAGAGTTTTAGCATTCTTCTTTTAACCTGAGGTGAAAGACATAGCACATTCCCAGAACAATTCCAGTCACAAAATCTTCCATTCACGGATGTGTGGTCCTATGGATCCACAGTCCACAGAGAAACTAACATCCCAGCCACACCATATGCTGTGGCTCCTCAAACAGGTCATCTATCTCAGCATCAGAGCAGTGCTGACTTTTCTGTGCACTAAGGCTATGTAAAGCAAGAAAGGAGGGACTTTATAGAGAATTACAGATTCAACAGACTACATTTATCAATGAAAGAACAAAGTTAATGAAAAAATTGTTCTTAATTGTGGCAAGACTTTATGTAAAAAAAGTCAGTTACTTTTCCTCTCATATAACAATACAGATGCACACTGATGAAAAGGAGCGTTGGGGTGTGGAACACATGAAGGAAGATGACTGTGTGACACAGAGATGTGCGTCAAAGTAGCAAGGGGGTAGGGGACTCAAGGAGAGAACATATGCCCTCATCTTTTCTGCACAGACAGGTCAGAATCAAGCAATAAACAAGTTTTTTCCAAACCACCCTGATCTCCATTATGACTAAGCAAACAAAACCAATTGAAAAACTGAAAATAATGCATTAGCTTCTGATAACACCAGATTCTTTCCTCTCCCTTTGATGCAGAGGATCCACATGGGGAGGGTTCTTCATCCTTCTTTTCCTAAATCACAACCTTAATCAGGCCAATAACCACAGCAAACATGAAACTAAGAGACTGACCCCTAATACTATCTCTGTGGCTCACACAAAATCAGCAGGTAATTCAGGCTCTCCAGGTGAATTCTTCTCAAGCCCAACTGTAATACACAGCTAGGTAACCAGCGCTTACAACAAAACAAAAGACGACACGTTCTCCTAACACTAGCAAGCCCTGCAGTGTCTGGGAAAAGCAAGACTCTTGAACTTTAATTGCCTAATAAGCAGTAAATGTAATCCCAGTCCTAAACATTACTTTCACTGCAGCAAGGTGATGGATCTGTACAAACTGTGCTAAATGGTAACCTTAGGTGTGGTGTGTTGGCAACACTTACACCACACCTGAACTAAGACAATGGCCCATGAAAACATCACAGCTGTTCTTATCATAATGAGCTGTGCAGAATCCAACAATTCTCCGGCTTGCTCTGGTTTTCATCTCCCAAATGATACCTCCTAACTCCACCCCAACCCCTAATTTTATATGCATACATATGGTTATTGAAAAGAATATAAGCTCATGATGATCCTATACAACATCCTATTCCTGCAAGCTGTGCAGAATCTGGCTATAAGTGTGGGTCTTGAAAATATTCTTTTTCTACCCTAATCTTCAAGCCAATCTTATCCCTAACCCTTCACTATACCCCGTCCTGAAAACAAGGCATTGGCCACTGATAGCAATAAGGTGCTGCATATTCCCCAGCAATAACCCGGTCTCCTGAAGTCATCTTTTGTAATGCAACCCTAACGACAACTGTATATAGGCTCGGCAGATGAAAAAGATAGTAAACTGAAAATAAGATACTGGATCCTGATGATGCCAGACCACTCTGCATCTCTAGATCCAGTCACCTGAGTTGTCTATGGATTAAGTTGTTGAGTCCTCACCCAAACCTCTCCTCCTGTTGACAGCAACCTTCCTAACTCTTCAGATCTGTAAAAACTGACGGTGAACTGGGGTCTTGACACTTCCCTAATCTTAGTCTGAAAGACAGTAAATCATTACTGAAAGAGAACAGATGGCACGAACCTGTAGCATCACTGGTCTCTTTCCTGCCCCTAAGAACCTTCCGGAGACTAGCATTAAATTGGATTCTAGATAAGCAAATCTAATCTCAACCCTATCCAGAAGACCAGACACCTCAGGGCCACAGAACAGTCCCTGGCCCATTTTATTTACTAGATTCAGTCTAAAGATTCCCAAACAGTAATCCCACATTCCTATACCTACCTCCAATTCTAACTCTCACATTATTAATAACTACAGGATTCGTTACTAGAGGAAAAGCCAATGGCTTCTATTCATGTGAGCTGAGTCTTATAAATTCTTATTTCTGGGAACACTGGAGATTCTGCCACAAGGTATGCTCTTTATAATTAGTCATCTGTTTCCAAAACCCTAGCCTTAACCTGTTTTAAACACTAACGACACTCTCCTAGGGCAAGTATTCCTACAGAGACTGACAGAGGAAAGGACAATATAAGGCATCTAGCAGTATCTGACCAATTCTCACCTCTGTAGCCTCTGCAGAGTCCAACACTAATTTGTAATTGATACATAGGAACCTACTGATGTAATCTAAGACAATATCAGTCTCTGGTTTGCATTTGTACTGTTCCTACACCTACCTGCAGGGGACCCTGTAGAATAGAACATTATTCAGGGATGCAGACACATTGTATTAAAAAACCTAAGCTCAAGCGTAACAAAAGCCTTGTTCAGATCTAGAGAATGAATTCCAACTGTAAAACAAAATACAGACCCTTAGCTTATTTCTCCATCTGGTGTAGAAATATTATTTTCTCTTGAGGAAGAGAACGACGAAAGGCTTTGGCTGCTAACTGCATTAGCACAAAGCTTGCTGCCAAGATTTTTGCATTTATGAGAAATGAATTTACCTGTTGATGCTTTATTTTCCTAAGCCTTAAACCCTCTGCCTAACACTAGACTTATTCTCAGCCTACAGGAGACTAAGGCATTAGTTTCTGTCAGGTGGTATAAGGCACTGGCTTCTGCCAATGCCTACCTCATTCTTATCTCGTTTCCCACAAGTTCAAAATGCAAGTGGAAGTAGTGACAATTTAGACTGCAAGTATCAGCGTTAAACTCATTTCTAATAGTAGTTTTATTTTTAGGAAGGGCATCGATTTCAGCAGGAAACTGCAAAGCAGTACATCAGATTCTGTTAACACCTCCCTGCTACTCACCTTTGGCAGTCTTGCATAGTTGAGCGTCACTCAGGGTTTTTAGGAGAGTTAGGATTCTCAAAGTAATCTAACACAATTACTTGAACACTAACCATAACTGGAATTAACTAGCACATAAGGGAGTAAGCCCCATAGTTAATATTAGTCAATGATTTCTGCCAACACACTTAACTTTGGGGGAACTTGTAGAAAGGTGTCACACCCTGAGCTCTTTGCTAAAACCTTCAGCTTAAACCTAACTGTCATATCTACCTCCTAAACAGATAGCATACTAGTTCCTATAGAACTGGTACAGCTCAAGGCACAGGTTTCTGCCAACACAATTACCGTCTCCAAGGGTCAGCAGAGTCCAGGAACAATCTGGTTTCTTAAGACTTCAAAATCCTCAGCCCTGTGCCAAATCTTTTCCCTTTTCTTATTGTTAATGGTGACATGAATGCCTACAGGCAGAGACTTCATCAGGTATTGGTTTCTATCAACAGCAATCTCTGCAGAGTCTACAATATCCAAATTAAAAACCAAAAGAAAATGTCTCAGACTGTGACCAAGCCCCATATATAACCTCTCATATATATGGGTTATGGAAAGACAAGGGCTAATCACTATAGTATAAAACTGTAAGAGCTAATGGGTTTTCCGACCCAGGCCCCTTCAAGCTTCGGGGGGGACTGTCAGATCCACAGTAGAGTTCCCGATAATTTCATTTCCAAACCCTCTCCTATTTCAACGTCCTACAATAAACTACTGTCTTTACACTGCGTAGTATCAAAACCCTGACTTAACCCTGTCCTAACCCTAATTTTATGAAACCTGGCAGCCGAGTCCTAAAACTGAAGAAAAACACTATATGCCTTTATGTTCTCTCCCAGAGAACTCTGGAGGGGAGCAGGAAGCGATGCCAGAAGCAGAAAGGGAGGAGGACGTAGGAGCAGGCAATGTGAAAGGAAGGAACGGCTACGGGGAGCAGAGAGACAAGCAGCTACCAGAAAAGAAGCAGCTTCAAATGGAACCAGTAGCAGCTTGAATCTGGCTTCGCTACCCAGAAAGATTTGACAATCCTACATTGTAAACTACATGTTACTGCAAAAGGAGGAAGCGATCAACTGGCCTAGAATTTGCCTCACTGGGGAAGACTGTGAAAAGTTTATAGTTAGGAATTTTGTATGGCATGTTATTCTGTTTATCTTCTTTGTATCCATCTGAAATTCACTTTTGGAGCAAAAGAGGTTTCATTTTCCTGGTTTCCTAGGTGAGGGCTTGAGCCTTTCTTTTATTAGCAAACTCCCTTAAATACAAAAATATCCCTTGTTTCCATCAACCAAGTTCTGGCACAAAGGATTATACTTATTTATTTATGAGGGATCATCCCTAAAGTAAAAGACAACACAGGTTATTGTCCTGCTGTTGTCCAAACTTGCTCTTATCTTTATGATCCTGGAGAACAGGATGCAATTTTGATGGTTTATATTTTTAACTCCCAACATTAAACATATGAACGAAAAGGGGATAAACCCCTGCAGCAAAAGAGAAGTGTAAGCTCTGACCAGCTACAGCCCCCTTCCCAAACCAGCAAACCGCCTGTTTCAAACAGCAGTCATGTCATTTAATCCTTTAAATCCCTAACTCTAACCTTCACACTAACTATATTCCTTACACAGGCCTAGAAGTTTTAATCTCTCGCATTGGTGTTTCTGGTAGCAACTCCAATTAGCACGCATTCAGTTTACAAATGTAAGGAATTCTTCACCAGAAACTGTACAAATTCAACCTTCCATATACATAGAGCAAGAAATACGCAGCCACATCACAGCCCCGCTTTTGGAGCTGTGCGAGGCTGCACAGTGCAGCTGCATCCAGCCACTCCAGCTTTGCCCGTGTCAACTGAAGAGCCTTGTTTACGTTCGCAACAGAAAACAATTAGTAATGCTAATGTTTCTGTAGGCTTTTGGTACCTGAGCTAATGAGTACTGGACTATGCTGTTTTGCATCAAATTTCTTTTACTCTCGTCTGCCCTCCCTAATTCTCGGGTATCTGAAAGAAAGAATCAATGGGCACTGGGCCATTCCCTAGCCCAGAGGGCTTGGTGGGGCACAGCGAAAGCCTCGGCTTCATCCTTCAAAACCTTAGACAGTGGAACTGGGGGGAGCTCAGTGAAGCTGTAAGCTACGCCTGGTAGTAGCAAATGGTACATTGCACTTCTTGAGGATAGACTCATGGAAGGAGATACTGTCGTTTATTTTGTCTGTATGCATGCGTTCATATATTTCTCTCCCTTTAAAACTGCAAAAAGAAGCCCATTAACATTTCACCTAGCAGAGATCATTCCACTGATCTCCCTTTGTAAGACACCTTTTTTTACAGGGGTTCACTTCACTGAAGTGTATAGTGAGTATAACTCACTTTTCTTCCCAGTATTAATCACACAACAGAAAACTTAGCAAACATAGACCTGCACCAGAAATGAGACAAGGATGAAATACCGACCTACATAAATCAAAAGAATTACAGTCACAGAGAAGGCAGCGGGTGATGACTTTTAAGACAGCCACTTATTTTGCAATATTCACTTCTGTGCTGCAAACAGAATTGGAGAAAGAGGTTTTAGAAGGCATCAACATCTGTGTGAAGCTAGAAATGAAGTAATTTAAGCCAAGAGAATGTCCCTGAGGCACATGGAAACCAACAATAAAGGCATACCCTTCCTTACAGTGCATTGATTATTCCCGGTGAAATGACCCCTTTCTACAGAGAGAGGAGTCTCTTGCTTTTGATGATGTCAAGGAATACGCTAGGAAAAACACAGTACGATTGCGAGACAGCCAAAGGACATCCCATTTACAGTCACATTTCCTTACGGTGCCTATAGGCTGAAGAACGTGGAAGCGCTGCTGCCGTGAGCTCCCGGTAAGCCGTGGTGGCCCAAGGGAGCGCGCTCTCCTCCCCCGAGTCCCCAGCCCTCCCCCGCTCTGCCCCAAAACACAACAATGACCCGTCTGTGCGCATACAAGAGAGCAAGTCCTAATATTTAAACATGGACTAATCTGCCAACGTTGATGTATCAGGGACAGAACATAATGAATGTCACAGTGCTTAGTCTTTCTTTTCACTACAACTATCTTGAAGAGTAATGAGGAACACGGAAGCCGGCGGAAAGAACAAACCACTGTGGGTCACAGTTGGTTCGAAAAATAACATTATTCACTTCTCTTCTGTTTTTCTCTGAAAACATTTCCATGGTTTAACCCTCTTTCAGGTTCAAGAAAGAACATATTTCTCCTGAAATGACATCCAAGGGCTGAAATTTTCTACCAAAAATCTTTTAAGAATAATTTTACGGTGTTCATAAAGCTTATCTATGCTCTAAATCGTTACCTATTCTTTGACGTATTTTCATTACACCTCGGCTGCAACTACCCGACTCTGCAACAGCATCATGGCAATTAAGAAGATTACAAACAAGAAGTAAGAAAATCAGTTAAATGGAAACCAATAGCCCTTAAATACTGCATTTGACGGGCTGCGAGATGTGGTTCGTCACCTAAATGGCACGTAACTTTTCTCTTGTAACCACAGAATCTGATGGTAATTTATTACACGTCTGTGTGGCCTGATATGCCGGCATGCAAAACTAACTGAACTAGCTCTATGAAAATGCAGTTCTGGTACCAGAATTGACACAGAATTATACAGAATTGTAAATTACTATAAGCGTGCTACCTCACCTGGATTAACATATTTTTCCTTCTAATGCCTTGTGGGGACCTAAAATTCTGCTAAATACTCAGTGTTTTGTCCTATTTGTTCTGCTTTGGATTGATGGAGGACCACGAAAATCAGTGGGTATCTTCCCGCTGACACTTTGGGGGCTGAACCACATCTCCTAAAATGTGAATAACTGTAAGGGCACTGTGCTGAATTACTGTTCTCCACACCGTGAGAATACCTGTTCTTTTTCACCACCTACCTGAAACGCCTCCTCTCTTGGGCAGAGGCAGATTTTCTTCCTTTCTACTAGGATACAGTTTAGCTGTATTCATCCCGGCTAATAGGAGGGTCCCCAAAAAAATGTCAGAGGGGCAACGCGTGAGAAGAGACTGGGAGTAGCAAGAATGCTGGTGACAGAAAGATGTGTAAATTACAAGCATCAAGAGGAAACTTGAAACTTCGTAGCATACGAGATTTTCCAGTGACAGAGCATTGAGGAAAAAGAATAAATTGGCATTGGGAGTACCTACTGATGATGTAAGGAAGGATGAAACACCAAGGCGTTAACTCGATCTGTTCTAGGAATCTAGCAGACAACTGAGAACAACACAGACTGGCAGGGCAACAATACCAGTGCTGGTAAGCGGTTCCCGACTTTCGGGGACCCGTATGTGCTCAGGGTTTAGGACGGACAACTGTAAGACCAGTTCTGCAGGAGCCAGCTTTGCTAGAAGCGGGACGGAGAAGGCATCCCGGCGCCGCGCGGCTGTGCTGCGGCCAACCACCCGCAGTGCCCCGAGATCCCGGTGTGCCGCTGCCCCGGCCGGCACCCAGCGCCCAGCACCTCGGGGAGCGTGGCTGCGAGGGCGCTCCGGCCGCCATCCCCGCCCCGTCCGTCCGATGCAATGGAGCCAACCCGCTCGGAAAATCGAGGACAGAAAGGGCTAGGAGCGTTAACAGAGTGCGGTAAAACGGGAGGTGTTGTAGGAAAGGATAACGCGCTTTGGAAATCTAATTAGACGTGTAAAAGTAGCACGTATTTGGTGGATAGGCCGTACGTCGGGCGTTCAAGTGGAAAGGTCTCCATGACGGCCAACCTTCGAGGGTTGACCCGTGCACCTCTAGCAGAGCGTGAGCGGCGTTTTCCCGAGCCCGCCCCCCCGCCGGAGCCAGCTCTGCCCGGCGCCCCCGACCCGCGGGTGGGCGCCCGCGGCCCCGGTGCGGCGGCAGGGCACGGCGGGGCGTCGCGGCGAGGAGCCGCCACCCCTCGCCGCCGCTCCCCAGGGGCCGGCGGGCTCGCCCCCCCCGGCCCCCCGCCGCCGGCCGCCCCGCGGGGGCGTGGGGACGAGCTGCGGGGGCCGGCGGGGCCGGGCGGCGGGCGGCTCCGGGGCGCCCGAAGGGCCACCCCGCCGCGGGGGCCGCCCCGCCGCGCCCCGGCTCCCCTCACGCACGGCGCCCCGCCGTCCCGCCGCGCCGCGGGGAGCCGCACCGCGCATGCCCGGCGCGGCGGGCGGGAGGCCGGCGGGGCAGCGGCGGCCCGGCGGCGGGGACGGGGCGGCCCGCAGGCTTCCCCCGCCGCCCGGCTTCCCCCGCCGCGTCCCCGCGGGCCGCTCCCCGCCGTCCCGCCGCGGCGGCGGAGCGGCCGGGGCGGAGGGCGGCGCTGTGGGCGGCCGGGCGCGCCGCGCCATTGGCCTCCGCCCGGCGGCGGGGCTGTCAGTCGGGCCGCGGGGCCGGCCCCGCGGCCGCCCGCCCAGCCCTCTGAGGGGATGGAGCCTTTAGGGGCATGCGGCGCGCCCCGCGCCGCGGTTAAAGCCCCTCGCCTCCCGTCAGTCTGAGGGCAGGGCAGCGCGGAGGGAGGGCGGGCCGCAGGGGCCTGAGCGAGCGAGGGGGGCGAGGGCGAGCGAGCCCCGCTTATGGCTCTATAGGCGAAGTCATCCCTGGGAATATAGCGGGCAGGACGGAGCCGGTGCGAGCTGAGGGCGCCCGCGCTGAACTCACGCTTGGGGGAGCCCAGCATGGAGGTGCAGAGATGGTCCTCAAGGTGGAAAACGAGGCGGTGGCCGCGGGACTCGGCCGTGACCCTGCTCGTCACCCTCGCTCTGCTCCTCCGGGCTGCCGAGGTCAGAGGAGGTAAGGAAGCGAAGGGGAGCCGGGGGGCCCGGCCGCCGCGCTGCCGCCCCCCGCACCGCGCCGGGGCGCGGCTGGGGCCGCCGCCCGCGGGGAGCCGGTCCGAGCGGCTGCGGGGGGCGCGGGGGGGGGGGGGGGGGGCGGGCAGGGCACCCCCCGTCCCGGGCGCGGCGGAGCGGAGCGGCGACCCCCGCCAGCGCCGGCGCTTCGCTTCGGCCGCGTTTGAGCGCGGTGAGGGGGATGCGCTGGCGGGCTGGCAAGGGGAGAGGGGCGCTTGGTGAGCGCGGGCGGTTCTGCTCTTCCAGCGCTAAACTCGGGTTTTGCGGAGCGAGCGCGCGGTTTGCAGCCGTGCTGAGCTCACGGGGCCGTTGCTCTGCCGAAGTTCACCAAGTTGTGGCCGCAACGGAGCGACAAGTCTCTGCCGCCTCCTCCTCCTCCTCCTCCTCGGAGGGGCGAGGAAGGGGAGAGTGGAGGGGCGGGGGGGGGGGGTGTCTCCGCTCTGATTTTCTCCATCCTCCGCTTTTCTCTTTTTCCCTTTGCAAAGGGTTTCAGCGGGCAAAAAGTTTTCCAGGAGGAGAGAATGTACTTGAAGGGCCCCTTTGCCAGCCGCTGAGAGCAGCTCCCGGCGGCGGCGCCCCGCAGGTGGGGCTCGGGGGGGGGCTCGGGGGGCTCGGCCGGGCGGTCGCTGGGCTCCGCACGGGCGGTGTCAGCGCCGGGCCGCCGTCCCCGGCCTCCATCCCCCCTTGCAGCCCCCCGAGGGGGCCGAGTGGTCCCTTGGGTGTCCGCGGACCCGGTGGGGTCCCGCTTGCGGCGGGAGCCGGGGCAGCCCCCGCAGCCCCCCGCCCCGCCCCGCCGCTCCCGTCCCCGCACTTCACCCTCGCACCGCTCCCGCTGCCGGCACGGCTCAGCCCCGGCCCTGGGAGGGGAGCTCGGGCATCGCGGGGCTGCAGCGTCTGATCCCCGCTGGCGGCAGCGCTCTCCTCTCCTACCGGGGGTGGAAACGCTGCCTCTCCATCCCTCCCTCCCTCCCTCCCTCCTTCCATCCCTCCCTCCCTCCCTCCTTCCATCCATCCCTCCCTCCCACCGGAGCCCGCCGGCGCATCTGGGGGCCGGTCTGGCTGGGACTGAGGTTTGTATTTCCCTGTGGGTCTGACATCCGTGCAGGATGAGGCGCTTAACTCTCCGAAAAGAAAGGTTTAGCTTTTATGCATTTATTGTTTTGGCGACGTGTTTCTCGATCTGAATGGCCACGTTCGGAAGGAACCGGCGTCCCGGGGGGGCAGAGCCGGGGGTCGGGGCTGCTTCGGGCCCCTCGTCCCCGGGCGCAGCCTTGGCGGGGCTGCAGCCCCCAGCCAGCCCCCCGGCGGGGGGGGGACGGTGTCACCCCTCCGCCGCCCCCCGGCTCCCCCGGCGCTGCGCCCAGGGCACCGGAGCCCCGCAGAGCTTCGGGGATGCGGCTCCTCGTGACTGTGTCAAAACCTGAATTTCCTCAAGAAGCAACGCTGTCCATAAAGGCAGGATAACTTTCTTACACCGCTCTTCATGTGACCCTTCCAGTAGAACTGACTTGATCTACACCAATCCTGCTATGTCATTATCTTTACATAATGGGTTGGATGCGAACGAAAAGTTAAAATCTAAACCCAAGCAGCTGAGGAAAAATCAACGGAAGTTATCTGGTACTTACTGAAATACACTCAGCAGCATTAGACAGACTAATTTGTTTTTGGTAACTATTAAAAATTAAAAAGCCATAATAAAACTCTTCTCCTCTAATCTTCTGTGTAAAGGACATCTCAGAAACATAAAACTACAGGCTTCTCGTCTTTGTAGAAGCATTCTGAAAAGAACTTGGTTCTTGAACTTTTCTGAAATGCAGTGTGCTGTTTGCTTAGAAACTACAGGGAGCTGTGTGTTCAGGGCTATTGAAGTCAGTAAGAGTTTTTCCATTGACTACAGAGGGAGTAGAATTTGACCTAATTTCCCTAACGGAGTACAAGGGAGATATTTCTGAATTGTCTTTTATGCATTCTAATCTTATTTAAAGTAGCTACCAGATAAAATAGGACATAATGGTTCATATTTGAAAGTAGGGGAGGGGAAATACCGAGGAACAAAATAAAATAGTATACTATACCAGGTAAACAATGTGACTAAATGAAAATGCTGGGTAAAATACGAATCCGTGCCTTTATAGATCTGTTAAATTAAATCCTATAGTCTTCAGCTGTCTTCTCAAAAACTACCCCTATGTAAAGGAAATGATATGGTGTGTTCATATAAAGTGTTAATCATATAGCAGTGACTTCTTTTTAAGACAACAGAATCCATTCCATGTAGAGAAACCTCAAAAGATTCCTAAAATTCTTGACTTTTTTTCAAGTTTCTTTATTTAACACAAAAAAAGAAAGAGAAGTATGAGGTATCTTTCATAGTACCAAGAACGGGGTGTGTGTGTATGTGTGTGTGAAGATCTGATGGGGCTCTTGAGTTATTTCATCTGGAGACAGAAAAAGTTACAGAAGTGAGAAGCAACTGAATGGGAAAACTGGTGACTCATATTTGGTCAGCTCAGTGCCCACCAGCTCTTAAGCAGCTCTTTTTAGAAAATATTTTTGCTTTATGACTTGGCTAAAGTAAACAAAATTCAGTATTTTAAAAGACATCCTTTGATTTCCTTTCCCCTTCCTCACCTTTAATACTGAATCTGTTGGTAATGTGTTTGGAATGAATAAACTCATTTAGTCGAAATGGCATGGCTTCAACGCCATAAATTTTTTGTAAGGTCCTGGCATCAATGCACTATTGTGATGCTGATTTAAATTTCATGGGCAAGAAATGAAAAATCAGTCTTTTTATTATTCATAAGTTGGTTTTTTTTTTTTTTTCAAGCAAATGGAAATCTAGCTCTTAATCTGAGTGCAAAAAGATTTAAGAATCCTTACTGAAAATGAGGCTGACGCTATGTATAGAAAATACACTTTGGACCTTCTGTGTAAGTGACAAGCAGATTTGTTTCTAATACAGAGTAGATATTTTTTACAGTCATCTTAGGAAATACAAAGGTTCCTTGTGCTTCCCCCCCCCACAGGCTTGGAAACTAGTGGGAGTTCTAGGTGCAGCAGGAATGCAGAACTGGGCCCACTAGCGATGGCGAAAGGAGGGTTCTCTTTGTGGATGCGCACTTAACACTGTTACTGATTTGTAATTGCTTAGTGAGTTACACTGGCAAGCCACGGATCTGTTCCTTGAATGAAAAATGTTTGATACATCTGGCTAGTCTAAACCTGTACAAAAAGGTGTTTTAAACCAGAAAAGTATGAATCTCTTCTCAGAACTGTTGGTGATGTAAAGCACTGTTGTTTTTAACTGATGGATTCACTTTCAAGGTTGAAAAAGAATATAAATATTTTCATAGTTCCTTTATTTTGCAGTGAAATAGTCTTGTGTGTTAATGGCATTTTGTTACACTAAAATTAACCTTCAGAAACAGAGGACGTACAGGGGTTTCTCAGATAAGTATTCACAAAGTGAGCAAAAGTGATTTAATCAAAGGGCAATTTCACTAGATGTAGCTAGTGGTCCTAGCTGAAGTTTTTCTGAGTCCCAGGGATCAGCAGGTGAAATGGTCCAGTCTTCCCAGTATAGTGCAAGAGACACCTGCATGTATATGTCTGTTTTGCTATCTAATTTGGATTTTTTTTAAATTATTTCTAAGGTAAAATAATTATTTTGACTTTAGCAGCAGACGCCTGACACAGAAAAATGACTGGTATGTGTTGTAGATTCTCTAGAGCGTGAATCTTTTCATTTAATTTAGAAGGAGACTTCACAAGCGTCCCAGAGAGGACTATTCAGCCTGCAGGAAGCTATGTCTTTTTACTAGCTCTGCAGAAAAGAGGATTCTCAACTTCAGTTTTGTGTGTATCTTAATGAATGTAACTATATATAAAGTACATACAGAATGCCCACAAATATTCAGTGGTTTTGGCTTGAAATAGTGTCTGTGCCTAGCACCTATTATTGGAATGTCACTAGAAAAAACAGTCTTTGATATAAAACCTTTCCTGGTGCTATGGTGTTTTCTGATTATTAAAAAAAAAAAAAAAGAAAAACATTGTTGGTAAAATTGGTGTCTGGAGCAGCTGTAAAATGTAGGAAAGGAGTTGTCATACTTGGTTTTACAACTGTCTTGCCCAAAGCTATTTGGTCTCCTCCAAATAGGGCCCTTAATTCTCACAAGGTTGCAGCATGATAAAAGAGCCATGACATTACTGCTGAAGTGAAGTTATACCTAAAACACACTGGAGCAATTATGTCTCTCCCGGATTTGTTTTGTACAGTGGTGAACAGTAGGGTTTCCATCTGCCAGCAAGATTAAGAAGTTGCTTTTCTTTTCTCTGTAGAGCTCTCTGCTTCTTTTCAGAAGAAATCCTCCCAGCATTGGTTAATTTATCGTTGTTCTTGGGTATTTGTTGATAATAGGGGGGAATAAATTAAGCAGAGCTTGGGAGAAATCTCTAATGTCCTAAGAATGTGAAGTCTCATGCAGTGATAAAGATTGGCCCTCTGGATGGGCACAATAGAGAGCAGTGGCTTAAAAGGAATTAGGTGAACACACATGCCTGTTGCAAGGGTTTATAACTGTACTACTCAGTATTAAATACCAAGTTTACAGACTGTAAATGTAAGGATTAATTGCTGACCCTGTTATTACAATAGTAGTAGAATCTGGCAGAACTTAAATTCTTTTTAGCACATTATCACACATAAGGGGTTGTAAAAACCTTTGTAAATTCTAGGTCTGGGATTTCACTGTATGTCAAAGTGTTAATGCATACAGTGTGCGAAATAAATGTTAGTTGGCAGAGCTGATACTATGGAAGCAAAGTGTTTTCTGCAAAGCAAATTGAAAGATGTATTATAAAATATGATTAAAAAAACGAAGATCCTGATCCCGCCATGAATAATGTCACTGGCAGCTAAGCTTTGTCTATAATGCAAATTAACTTAGTTATGAGTCAAATTATGGTCACATTGTTAAAGTATTACTGCAGTCTAAGTTTTACCTACTCTGTCCCTTACCTGTGCATTTACGCAAGTTACCGTAGTAATCTGATAGTTTACCAAACATTCATCGTTTTTAAAACCTTGAATTTTATTTTTTTTTATAACCTTGCTGTTTGCTTAAGTGGAATGCCTGCTAATATCAGCAGGATACAGAATTGGGTCTGATTTCCTTGCATTGCTCTCAAAAGGGAGATAATCCCTTTGACATCAGTGAGAGTATGGTGAAAGTTTTAGGTTGTATGATTTAAAAAAATAATTGTTTCTCTATCAAATTAAATAGGGTTACTTTAGATGGCATCATTTGTAAATCTTGCCCTTAGCTGTGTTTTGCTTTTTCTGTGCTTATAGCTGAAAAATGTACAGATGTTCCACATTTGAAAACTTCCATTTGTTAGAAGATATTTTTGAAGTCTATTGGGATTATTTCTGAATAAATACCTTGATCGACAAAGCTTTTAAGGGGGCTCAATTTCTTTCATGTTCAATTGCTGAGGGAGCACCTTGTCTCTTCCTGTAGCAGTGACCATTTTTAGGCTGTCTTTTTTTGGTATGGTAATAGAAACAGGATACTCCAAGAATTTCATCCTTGTTTTGCTGATTTTCACAGTTGGAAGTACTGTCACCGCTGTCTGTAGAAAATGATCTTTTTGAGTCTTTAGCAGAGGCCTCAACCTAGTTAGACACTTGGACTGCAGTTCTGATATAACCCCCTGTGGTGCGAAATAGGAATAACTCCACAGAAGTATTGCGACAGATGGTAAAATATTGTAAACTGACAGATCGATTCAGGTCTGCACCAGATGATGAACTAGCCCAATCCTTTGTGGGTGACAAGTGGAACGGTTTATGGAATCAGGATCAGGTCTTTAGTGCTTGATCGTAGCCCGTGTTGCTGAAGAAGTGATAGAAGTACAACCTATCTAGTCTCAAATGAGGTTTTAAGTAATAAAAAAGTCAGGTTTTGTGGCAAAATATATAAAGCACATTTGGAATGTCAGTCTCAAAATCTAGGTTGTGCTCCAGAATTGTGCAATGTAACAAAAACCAGAAGGAACTATTCTTATTTTTTGCTGAATATTTCCAGTTAATAAATAAGCCTGCAAGCTAACCTTATTAAAGATCTGAGTGTGTAGGTGTATATAGGCAAGTTTTCCACTGGTCTCAATATGGGATTTAAGTGGGGTTTTGGTGTTTGTTTTTCTTTTTTACTTTATGAGTGTTAGAGATTGGTCTTTAAAAAGAGATGTAGTTAGTAGTTGGTGAGTATCAAAAATGTGTCCCATATATGCATAGACTGTCTTTATTGCCTTTGAAAGACTATTATGTATTTAGTAGCTTTTGCAACATAGGAAGTCAATGAAAAGTTTCCAAATAACTGGTGTGGAAAGAGAAGTAGCCAGTTCTGAGCAGTTTCACACAAGCCCTCTGTTGGTGAAATAGTCAATCATAGGCCATTTAAAGCATTCCTGTACGCATCTGGATAGTCTCTGGTTCTTGTAATCACTAAATACAAAAGCACTGCAATAACACCTTCTTCTAAAAATGTCACCCGCCAAGATCCCAGTTACATATTTCATCTAAAAGCTAACGTGTAGGAAAACTTTTAACAGGTAAAACAACCTTGAAGTATGTCTCCAGAAATATATATGTGGGCAATATGTATTTAGTTAATCTCATAAATTTAGGTACCTAGAAAAAAAAAAACCAGCTTGATTTTCAGCAGCACTATCTAATTACTTTAGGCAGCTTAACTGGTTTCATTTTTGTACCTGGAAGATGCTCCATAACTCAGTTTTGCAGCTCACAAAACAGAGTTCATATTATCCAGTTCTATAAAGTCCTTTGGTTAGCAGCTATGAAAAGTATTGGAACCTTCACAAAGGACACTGCAGAGCCGATGCTTTTGATGCTTGCTCCCAGAACAGCCTTCTGTTACATGTCTGGGCTCTCAGCAGAGTCGGGAGGCGTGTGATTCTCAGCCTGCCAGCCCCAAAAGCCTCTGAGGAAGTGCAGATCTGCCCGGAGCTAGCCAGTAGGCAATGCTAGGGACGGAAGGGTGTCTGATCCCTTTCTGGTGCTTGCACACCTGTGGCAGGGCTGCAGGGAGGCGTTGCTTGGGGTACAGAGCCTGGAGCCTGCAGTGGGAAGGGAACAGCGTCCTTTCTAAGAACTGGGAAGCTCAGGGAAGCATTTGGGGCATAACATGCTTTTGAATTCCTGCTCTTGGATGTTTACTCCTGTGTTAATTCTTAACAGATTAAGAACATGGTAAATTAATAAGTACAGACAATAATGATTACATGTTTTTCTGTTACTAAGAGATATACATCATACCTACCCACAATAAGTAAAAGCATGTAAGGGTAAAAACAAGAACAAAAATATTCCTACCACATTAGAAATAGCACAGATTTCTGGTAATAGATGGGTCTTGTGCTGTATCCTAAAGGTCAACAAACTAACAGTTTAACAAATCCAGATCCTAACACTGCTAGTAAAGACTTCCGTCTTGATAATTTGGCAAAGTGGCAGCATTTATTACTTTTTCTGCTCTAGCAAACTTAGGTCTAGCTGGTAAACTAAACTGCTTGCTAATGGTTGGTAGAATCAGAAACTGGACTAATCATCTGGGAGAAGGAATGCAAGGAGGGGAAAAGTTATCAGGTTTCACAGTAGGAGGACTGCTGAAACAGCTTGACAAATGGTAGCTAAAATAAACCTGTGTAGAAGAACTTTGACACAATCTGTATTTAAGACTGTTTTTAAAAGAAAAACATGTCTCCCTTTTTCTGGCCTGACAGCACTGTTCTGAGAGGTCAACACCAGAACCTGAAGACTAGTTGCCCCTTCATATGAGTCCTTCTTGTTTATGAAAATATTTTCACCTCTTATATTCATTAAGCCTTGGACCATCTAACGACTGTCGGTTAGAAACCTTCATCATGGTAGCGTTTATCTTTACCTACCTGTAGAATTGATGGAGAGACCTTAGAATGAGCACTTACAGTTGTGGGGATTCAAAATTTTAAGAACAGTAAATAAACTACATAACTGTAAGCTATTATGCCTTTAATAGGTAGCATAGTTTCAAAAAGCTGTGGAGCAGCCAGTACCTTCTATTTAAGTTCCTAAATATACACCTAGCAATCTAACCATAGGTAGCCTATTTTGAAAGTCTTGTCCACAAATATAAGGCGTCCCTTCATCAGTACCCACCAAATACGCATATTTTAGCCTCCCAGGTTATAACAACTTCTACTCTTTAAATGATCTGTCACAGTGAAATAAAACTGGACTAAACTTTAAAAAAAACCACTCCATCTAGAATTGTAGATTAATATTTCAACACTCTTAAGTTTTAGTTTTGTGGTGGTTCCATTGGAACAGATTACTGGCAGAATGAAACATTTCCATGGAAAAATATGACATAAAATAATAGTAATTTAGAAACATTAGTCTTTCTAAATTTCTCAGATAATTCTTTTTACTGGGGCAAATTAAGCTTTCTTCTGCTCTAGGGCTGTATCTCACCAGTTACGAGTTATTGACTGTAACTCTTACAGGCTATTTATGGAGTCATCACTGATAAATTTTTTTCACTTTCACAGTAATCAAAAGAAGGGCATTGCTGAAGAAGTTTGATAAATTGAGAAGTTATCTGTTTATTAAATCTGAAAAAATATATAATACTGTCTCTTATAAAAATACTGTTTATTATATCTGAAAAAGGAAAAGGCACAGTTACCAAAGTTATGAACAGTACAGCAGAGAGTTGCACACTCAGTTTGCTAAGGTATATCTGTAAAGTAAAGAATACTGGCTCTTTTTTTCCCTTGAGTTTTGTTGTTGTTTGCATTTAAAGCATGTCCCCCAGCATGCAATCTGGGAGCATCTTGTAAATTATGTAGGTGAACATAGCCTTTAAATAGGGAAGGATCATTGTGCCTTGGCTCTCACTTAAAATTAAGAGACTGAGACCCAGGAGTTACCAGACCAAAAATCTGAATATAATAGGATTTCAACTTCTATGCTTTATTAGGCACTTGAACAGAAAGAAAAATATTTTCATCTAAATGAGTCATCCCCTGAAAAATTTCTTATGGGAATGAATTTTGTAGCCAGAAGTTGCCACCACAGTCACTTTCCTGTCAGTCCTGGAGAGTTTCACTTTGAGGCCTGGCAGCAGAGTCCTTCCTTCTGAAAATGCAGATGACTTTTTCCTCTGTATGGCCTATCTTCAATAAAAGTCTCTCTTGAACTGTTCGGTCCTTACTCACCAGCACCTTTAACTGCCGCTAAAAATGCTTTGCTGTACAGTTCATAAAGAGAGAACAGATGCCAAGTTTGGTGTAGCCTATCTAAAAAGGTTCAGGGCTATATTCGTTTCTCGCTGCAGCTTCTAGATGGCTTGCAGCATGTTGTGTGTAGAATAGAAGAAAACTCCAGGTGTGTCACATTCTGGGTGAGAAGGACAGTTGTCCATTCTGACTTTCTTGGTTCTCTCTTAAGGAATAATCAAATTCACTCAAAAGATCACTCTATTCAATGAATAATATCTTTTCAGTCGGCACGTATGCCAGGTCTACTGAGGACCACTGCATGCATCTGTGGTAGGATCACTCTAGATGTTTGACCTCTTAAGAGCTGACTGAGACATGAAATACTGAGTGAGATCCACAGTAGTGGGGAATTGCAGCCACTCATGGAATTGACCCATAAACTGCTTCTCAATACAGCTTTATGTAGGAAAGGATGGTCAGAAACCTGTCTGATAACCAATTAGCCTATATAGGTCAAAACGAATTTCTGAGGAAGCACTCACAAATATGTGGAAAATTTTTTCCTCTGCAAATAAAAAAACTTCTAGTAGTAGAGTGTCCAGGTCATTGGCTATCGATGAAATGAATCCAACACAGAATTTGTCAATTGATTTGTGACAGCAGCAGACTTAAATTACTAGTAAGACACTGTGAGTGGAAGCTGGTATGTGTGCTAAGAAACAGGAGCTCAAGTGTTTCATGTGCTTAGGTGTAAAATTATTGACACGTACACATGGGCTGCTCAGAGTGATATGGGACAGAACATTCTACTTACGTGAAACAGTACAGCTCTATTTTCCATGTGTGTTAATGGCCTAACATTTACATACCTCACGTTTACGTTGATGTCACTCGCTAGGTTGATTTGAGTAAACCTATGCCATTTGAGTAAGCCTATATGGAGAACTTCTTTTGGGTTTGGATCATCGCTGCAGTTGGGCAGTAGCTAGAACATTGTAAAAAAGCTTCTGTTGCAAATGAAAACATTTTCATAAATGCAGTCATTAAAATGAAGATAATTAACCTTACAATGTGATTGTAGCTAGAAGGATAATATGTATAGATTTTTACCCTTTTATCCAAAATGATTGCCGCTGGTGTAAATCCAAAGATGACACTGCTGCCATTAGATGCGCTGTTGATCCATCTTTTTTGTGTTCCGTATGGTTTGCCCTTGCAGGGTCAGATGGGCTTTATCACAGTGCAGAATTTCAATGGTGGCTGCTGAAGCACAAACAAGGAATTTTATTGCCTATCACTAGGATATTAAGTTTGCCATGATCGCAGTTACAGTCAGGATACATCTTTTATAAACTAAGAAGATATGATTAAACACCATTCCTTTAATTACCATCGCATTTAAATAAATCCAGATGTTGTGAACCAGACCTGACCAATGCAAATTTTTTTGCGTCTGATACAACTTGTCCCTATCTTGTAATGTCTCTCCTTTTACTGAGGGTTATGTGGTCACCTACAAGAAGCGTTCCCATAAAGAGATGCAGAAATGCTAAGCATTTATACTGAAAACTGAGGTCATCCTTCAGACAAGGAGGCTCAATGTCACGTATCGAATAAGTCATCAGCACAGACCATGTGTCCAAAGGACTTCAGTTTCTGCATTGTTGTGCAGTTTCCCAGTCCCTCGTTGCTCTGATACCATAACCTGTATTGTTATGGAACCTGGGAGCCTCCTCTGTGGACAGCTTCCACCAAGAGAAAGGGAGAGCCCTGTTACGTGTGAGATTCCAGCTCAGGTGTGTCAGGAAGTCAAAGTGAAGGAAGCAAGTCCTCTGATCTTGTAAAATAAGTGCTGTTTATATTTATGACATAATAACATATCAGAAATGAATGTGCTGTTTTCACCAGCTTCTGCTTACCTCAAGAAGAAATCACATTGAACAATGGCAGTAGTTGTCAGGCATAATGCAAGATAAAGGCATCAGAGTTTGATCCATATGTGTAGTATCGATATCAGTATTAATAGGAATGATATATCACAGATTTTATTTCAGTTTAGAGGCTGTGGAATGAAATTAAAGCTATGATATTTTTAACTGTGAGTATATGACCAAAATGTAGTCTAGATTTTTACAGGGGTTCTTTTTCAATCTATAATTGCATTATATTTTAAAAGATGTGGTTATTAATTCATTGACTAGAATGCATTGTCATAGCCTTTAAAGTAAATGTATCATTGTGCATATATAGGAAGTCTAGGCTTGAAAATGCTAACCAAAACTGGAAGTCAGTGTTTATATGCATTTTCTTCCTCTCTGAACAAACAGAAAACACATGAAGTTTCCCTTATGTAATTCACTCTTGATATTCTGTCCTGAGCTGGCAGTGTAAAAGTATGATCTAGCATCCAGTTTACAGCTCCTTAACTCCACTGAATGCTTTTAATTTCCAGCAGAGATATGCTGACAGAAGTTCTTTTTTCTTTCTTCTTTTTAGTTAACATGTTTCTACACATATTTTAGTACCATTTAAAGTACCTTAGAAGATTTTATATTTCTGTCAATCTGTCTTTTCCCCCCCCCCCCCAAGGTTCCTATTTAGTTCCTATGGAAGAAAGCTAATAGGAAAGCAAAGGAAGATTAAACATGGCTTTGGAGTTATATTTAATGTGAAATGCTCTGGACCAAATGTTCTTATCCATACTGCTATAAGTACGGAACACTCATTGAGTGAGTGGATGTACTTCAGTCAGACCACAGTAATGAAGACCAGAATTTGGCTCTACAATTTTAAATATTGCAAGTTAAAGGTTATTTCAGGTCTTGAGATGTTACACCACTATTTTTTTTTTTGGGCTTTACCTTCTTTGTTTTTGAAAACCAGGGGCTTATGCTGGAGCTAAATGATTAACAGTTTGGTATCTTGAAAGATACTAGGACACTCAGGTTCCCATCTCACACAATTCTGCCTTCTAAAAAGGGATTTTTGAAGTATTCTCTTTTGCCATTCCAGAAATCCCAGCACTTTTAAACACTTCTCTGGCTGCTACTGTGTAGTCTGTTAGTGGCAGTGAAAGTTGCACGTCTCTCTGAAATTTTGCATCAAGGACATATGCTGTGGAGCTTTGCACTATAATGTTTAGTGAGAAGAATGATCCCCTGCAGTTGGTTCTCTATCAGTGGAAAAGTAGCACAGTGGAAACTTGCTTTTTAATTGCGGTCTGCAACTCAGGAGAGCTTAATCTGAAAAATGCAGGCCTGCCCTGATGAACACAGGCTTCTTTTCAAAATGTTATCTTGTGGCTTTGTCCAGCTTGCCTGCAGGAGGTGGCCTTCAAGCAGCAGGGCAGTGTGGCCGTAAACATCTGCATGAGGGGACCTGCTTTCAGGGTCTGGATCTGGTATTTTGTCAAATTTGCCGTGGCAAACAGAGCTGCGTTTTCAAAGCTGATGTTTAAGTTTCATAAGGAGAATTCACTGCACCCCAAGAACAGGTGAAGAGACCTGTTTGCACGATGCTTATTTGTTGGTTATTGCCTTGCCATCTTAAGTCTTAGCACCAAATCGGAAGGATGCAAAAGCACTACGTCATATATCATTAATTTGCAGTTTTCTTTACTTCTCTTATGAGAAAACTATCCAAGGAAATTAGGCTAGAAGGTAAAACCATTTAGGCAAGCTGCTTTATGCACTGTAGGGAAGTTCTTTTGAGACACCCTAGATCTGCCAATATACGGGTTACAATCATGTTGCTCCATGTAAGTAAAAGCTGTAATCTTAGTTTGTTGACCATGCAAACAGGCAAACTACGTGGCCTTAGCACTGGTGCTGTTTCTGGCTATTTCTTACTGTTCCCAGAAACCGGGTGGGAGCAGAATGCTAGAGAAGAGGCAGTTTTCAGGAAGAGCTGAAGCTCCCAGGGTACAGTGACACAGAGCACTGCAGAACCTACAGGAACTGGCAGAGAGAAGCCCCAGTTTGAGCTGGTAGCTTCCAGACTATGCTCTTCCCTGGCTCAGTGAGTTGTCTTCCTACCTCGCCACCCTGGTCTTCTAAACAGGCCAGTGTTGGCTGTGTGAGGACTTCCCGTCGTCCTTTATCCTTCAGACAGGTTACCTCTAGCCAGTTAGGATCAAAGCGCTGCTGCTTTTCAAGAGCTGTTTATTTTTGACTGGAGTCCTACATGTGTGTGCTCTGTGGCATACCGAGAGCAACCGTGCCTCGTGCTTTCTGCAGAGGCACTGAGCAGGTCATCGGAACAGGCACAGTGAGCTCATCAAGCATTTTGAGAGAAATGTCATGGCAGCCTGGTCAGGGCTGCTGAACGCTTGCTCCACCTAGGCTGCCATAGTTCCAGAAAATATAAAAGAATCCTGATATTCACTGAGGCAAAATTCCCGCTAGCAAAGAGAGGGTGTTTCTGCAGAAACCCCAGTGCAGGGTCGCCCTGTGCATGACACAGGAAGAGCGTAGGGGAGAAGTGCGTTACAGAGTGAGACCTGTTTTCAGCTGCAGGGTGGCAATAACAGCTGTGAGGAGACTTCCAGGCCTGCTGAAATATAGGATGGGTTGCATCCTAATCTGGGCCGGGTTAGAGAGACTCAAGCCTACGTTAAATGATGACACAAGAATGTTACAAAAACATTTATGACGAAGAGGCACAGCCTGTTTATTTCACAGACTGAGTTACATGTAGGTTTCTATCAAAACCAAATCTTTGTAAAGCAGCATATTAAATCTTATACGTTCCTGCCACATGTTAAATCTTACACATTCCTGCCTGGTTTGTCTAAAAACTTCTAAAGAACTTCTTTATTTTTTAACTAGTGGTCAAAGTGGCTATCTGAATTCTTTTATATAAATTAGGGAAGCAGTTTCTGTTATTTGTGATCTATAAGTATTTAGTAAGTCAGCCACGTTATCATTGGAGGTAGCCTAATTACCTTTTTTCTTAAGTTACTTCATATAACTTGTCATTTCTATGGCAAGTTGTATTTCTAGAAATCCTTATAAACTGACTAGTGTTTTTACTATTTACATTTTGTGAATCACAGTTTGTGGAAATAAATGTCATCTATGAACTATTAACAAAATGTTTGTTCTAATTATCTGGAATTTGTGGTCTGAAGATTGTTCTCTTCTATTATTATTCTGTTTCTTGCCTGGAAGTTTTTTAGCAGCCGAACTAGCAGGGAGTAATGAATAATCTTGTTTATGGGTGAATACTCTCCCAGTCAGCCAGGCAAAGAACAGCCATTATTCTAAAAAATAATAAAGAATCTGGTACAAATTATAGAAAAGAGCAAAGAAAAAAGGAATGTGGCAATAGTCAACTTACACAGCAACTTGGAATTTTTACTAATATTTCCAGTGACTGGTTCTACATTACTTTACTGGTTCAAATTATTATAGGTACTGCAAAAATAGCCATAGGTTACCAGAAAAAAAGTGTGGCAGTTCCTTCAGTATGGTATAACTTCAGAATTGTGTGGAATACCTATAGAAAATACATTATATCCATTGAAATTATTTAGTCAGTACGTAACAGAGAGGTAAGACTAATGTTTCAGAATTTGTACACTATTGAAACTTTTCTTCTTCTGAGAACATTTAAATATAATTTCTTGAATCTTCAGGATCTGTAGATTTTAAGTAAATTCAGGTGTATACTGTAGCATTCATCCAAAATGTATTAGCTTGCAACAAGCATTGGCGGTTGGGTTCATATTTGATAACACGATCTGATGGAAAAAGGAAATGAGAAGTTGCATGATGTGAAAAAAATTAAAGAAGCTCCCAAGCATTTTCTTGTGAATATATTTTAAGACAGAAGTTATGTGTGTTCTAGGCTGATTGAGAAACCCTCAGATTTTGGTGTTAAAGAATATACTTTTGCTGTTATTCAACGATGGGTTTAACCACAAAGTCGAGTTCTTCATATTTGGCAATGCCAGGAGATGGAATAGGATGCACTACTTAAACTTAACTTTGTTCACATCTGTTATTGCTAGTGAATATACTAAAGTGACTTCTGAGATACTACGGTGACAAAAAAATAGTAACACTACCAGAACCGTACAAATCGTAAGAAAAAGAAAGTAGAGATGTTTCCATCAGTGACTCTAATTAGAATATCACTTTGCCTGCGTTTTCACACTCCACTTGTTGTTTGCAAATAGCTGTTCCAATAGTTGAATATTCACACACAGTGAATTTTGGGCCTTAAGTTGATATTTGTTGATGCATAAAATGAATAATAACAGCGAATAAATTAGCTATAGTTAATGCCACAGTGCGGTTCAAAGACGTGAAGAAGGGTCAGATTTACCAAACACATTTCTCAGCTTTAACAGTGAAAGCCATGTCAAACTTTGTCTTTCCAGATAAAGTGGTTATGAGTTTGCCAACACAGAAACTGCAGAATACTCCCAGTGAAAAAATGGTCTGTTGAAATCCTGTTTCCACTCAAAAAAATAAATTAGTGAAGCCATGATCTGTAGGGAGTATGAGAACGAGCACCTTAATTTTTTCTAAGAGAAAAGATATGCAGTAGGCAAACTGCGTTCTGTCACTGCCCCCGTTGAAGTGCTTGTCCATTCAGTAAGCGGCCCTTTTGCCATGGTGAACTTTTATAGATTAAAGCTTTGTTGTTAGCTTTACATATACATATACTTTAAAATAATTTTGGATCAATATCAGTGCAGTAGCGGCTCTGGATTTCAACTTAAAATTGTTAGACATTGAGTGTAAATGCAGCCTGACTGTACTTGGGCTCTAAAGTACAAAACAAGTCCGCTTGAATTTGACTTGGAAATAATGAAAGACTGTGGTTCAGTGAATTCACTCCTTGCAGGCTATGCAGGTACATTTTTCTATCTCTAACTGGATGAGAAACGAGGTTAACTTCCTCCTTATCACTTTGTGTCTGAGAAAGCAGTCATATGTAATCAGAATATATTTTAACGTTAGCAACAGACGAGTTTCTGACAGCAGATTATTAGTAGCTGAATGCTCCTGAAACTTCTGTGCAAACTTCTAAAATCAGTTTCACTTCTTAGAAATGGCTCATTAAAAGAGCGTGTTGTAAGTTTCGATTGCCAAGATTCTCTGCATTTGGGAAACAGTGATTTTCAGTGTGTAGTCAAGTAGCTTGAAAATCTGATTGTAGCAATTACATCGGGTGGGATGAACTCTTCTATATTTAAAAACAAATAATCGTGTTAAAATAATATTCTGGTGTAGGAGTAATCTGCACTATAACAACATAGGATGCAGCTACTGCTATGATTACTCATATGCTTTTGCAATGAAATGAATATCCTTTTTAGAGGCTGCATACTGTAGAGATGCAAGGTGAGTAATTCTTTTTGTTGCTTTTTTTTTTTCTTTGTCAGCTGAACCCGTTGATGTGCTAAAAGCATTAGAATTTCACAATTCACCAGAAGGAGTATCGAGAACAGCAGGATTTTGCACAAACAGAAGGGATTCAAAAGGATCGGATGTTGCCTACAGAGTTTCAAAAACTGCACAGCTGAGTGCCCCAACAAAGCAGCTATACCCAGGTAAGATTGTCAGGAAGCTATTACTTCGGTAAATTATGTTACTGCCTGTGCTTTTATGGTATCTAAAGCACAGCGTGTAGTCCATCATCAGTACCACGGAACACTTCGGTTATCCCTAGAGCTGGCCCTGCATACAAATGACGGGACATGCTCTTTATCCACTGAATGAGTCGGTTTTTATTGTCTTCAGTTATAAAGCTCTTCATCAAATTCTGTGTCACTGGCAGAATGGGCCTGTAAGTCATATTACCTGTCCTTTCATGATGCTATCTGACAGAAAGCTTCTTTGGTGGCTTTGGCAAGTTTCCTCCAGGTTCAGTAGACCATTTAAAAGCAGTACTTCCTGGAGTAATGCTGCAGCAGTAGAAATGAGCTGTGGTTGGCCATTGCAAAATCATTCCCAGAAGTACCATCTGTTAAGAATTACCTAAGACTATCTGGGTATTTGGGGGACTAAACGAGGCTAGTTGTGGATAGCAGGTAATGTGATTCCATCTTCTCTCAAATTTCTCTAAAATGAAATAATCACATTTTGGAGGAGATTCTTTGGATGTTGAGGAGAGACTTCTACTCCATTATTTTGCTGTCACTTGAGCCAAACTGTTCAGGAAAATGTTAATAAGAATATTAAAAACTAAAATCTGCTCTGATACGTCATGCAGAATTTGAAGTCTGTCTATAAACATACAGATTGGATATTAGCAAAGAAAAATACTTTCTTTTTTGTCTTTCAAAGTAGCAATCACATAGGTATCATCCCAGATGTATAAAAGGGGGAAACATACATTATTTTGCGGTAATACTGGGTTCCCAGAGCAACATGGGAAACAGCTATGCACAGTTCAAGCATAACTTACATGTTCTCTTAACTCATCAGTTTACTTTTTTATTCGTGGAAGAAGATCAAAGCAAAATGCACTACAGATATAATATTTATATTACTTTTAACACAGTTCTTCATTTTTGATATACCCTCTCAACAAGGTTGCATACAGTTAATAGCTACCCAGCTGAAAATATCATTCACTGAATGGCACATTATGGTCTGCAATGTCTTGCTGGTATTAGTGTGACTATGTATGTAATTAATTACTACTTCACCTAAGTAAGGTTAGCAGAATATGGGCTGCTCTTTCTTTAAAAAATGCAAAAATGGTCCATTGTATTGAAAAACTGCACAAGTCGCAGGGTGTAATAAGTTGGCACCTTTATATTCTGTTTTACAATGTGTGTCACTGAAGCCAAGGGTACAACAAAAAACTTTAAGTGAGCATTCAGATACAACTGGACAGAAGATTAAACTGACTTGGAACCACTGATACTTTTTGAAGTCCGGAACAGTGCAAGCACCTTCTGCTAAATCAAAGCCTGAGAGTCTAGAGCTGGAAGTCTGAGAGCTTGGGATGACTTGCACTTATTCGTGAATCAAATTGTAGCATAAGGAGGAGATCTGGCAGCTGCAGTAATAACTGTTGGTGTGATTCTTGAATGCCAGAACAAATGAGTACCTCATGTTGTTGGCCGATATCTAAATTTCTATAGCCCTTGACTGCCTTAATTTAGGTACTCTTCTTATTAATACCTTCAGTTTCTGCTTCACAACTGGAATGAGTTTGCTTGATTTTACCAATCTGTTGCACCACTTCTGAGTGCAGGAGATGAATAAAAAGCATTGCTCACTCACAGTGTAAAAAGAAGCCACCACAAAACTTAGCTTAATGTGGAAAATGTCATGCTATCCTCTACTTCAGTAAAGAACCTAGAAACAATTTTTTGGAGGTGATTATGGTAATTACTTCCTTTTGAAACTTGTGGAACAGGCATCCTCTCCCCACCGCAGGAAATCCTTCTTTTTCAGAGGTTATTCTTAAAGATATTTGAGTGATCATGTCCCTCTTTCTTAGTGCTCTGTAGTGGTGGAAAGACTACAGAAGATATCCAAGACAAGACTGAGTTGTGAGACATCATTTTAGCTAAATAATGCCAGTTGTAATGCATCCTATGCTTGCTTCCATCTAACTCCTCTAAGTCATCAGGGGGTATAGGCATCTTTTAGCTACTGTAGCTCAAAGGGAGCCGTGAATGGCAAAAGCTGGGAGCATCAATATATCCATCTTTTAAAAACGGATCTAATAATATTTACCAACTTCCCAGAATATAATAGGCAATGATTTCACCGACTGGAAGGCATTATATAATTGTAAAGATAACTGCTTAGATTTTTGTTGTACTGTTTGTTTATACGCTCTTAGTTATCTCTTACCAAAGCATATAGGAATGACAGGAATGGCAACCCAGATATACACAAAGATTTTTCTGGTGATTTTCCCTCCCATTGTTATTGTTATTTTTGGTTATTGTTCAAATAGAACCATACCAATAAACAAGAAATTTAAAACTAGTTGAGAAGACTTTGATAACTATTGCAGATATGTGTCCAAGTACTATATATACATAGCAACACATAAAGTTTTACATGTTAGAATGTCATTCATTTTTTGACTTTTTCAATCAAAACTGTGTATAGAGGACATTTACTTATAATTACACAATGTAGGTGCAAGATAAAACATTTGGGAATATTATGTCATAGGATTGATAACAGAAACTACTGAACTGAAGCACATGACTCATTTTTAGTCACCCTTCTTAGAAAGCTCCCAGGTTTTTCTTCATAGGATGTTATCTGTTTGAAAAGCACATGCCCAGACTAGCTGAATTAGTGTCACCTGCCTTAAGCATTTTCAACATATCTTTCAGATTAACAGTGCAGACAGGACAAGTGTTCAGTGCTTGTCAAATCATTTCTTTGGCCTTTGTTGACAGTCATCTTTTTCTTTTCCTTTTTTTCTCATCTGTTTACTCTGACATTAAAAGGTATAATGCACAGTTTAATTTAATCTGTAAACTGGCAGCTTTGCTTTGTCATTAAAAAGCTTGACCAAACGCTTCCCAGAGTAAATGAAATGCTTCCTATTTATTGAGCTTTGATACCTTCAAAATAAGATGTTAAAACTGACTGAAGTGGTCTATATTGCTACAGTGTTTCAACAATCTTCCACAAAAAAAAGTTAAAAAGATGGTAGAAAGCACATAAACCAACATTGCAACAGGTGATATGATAGGTGTAAAACCAGGGATTTTCTGTTTTAGAAGAGTAGTATGCCATTTAAAGAGCAATGAAGATTTTATGCATTTTGTTTTCATACTGTAACTGAAGAGTTAATGCCATCAGGAGCTTGTCTTCACAGAAGACTGTAGAATCCTGAAAGAGTTTTCCCACAAGACCTGTCTTGGAAGCAATTTTATTTTTTCTCCATTGGAAGAAGCAATTCCTAAATCAGCTTTCGATGTGGAAGTCTTACATACTTTTATTCATTACAAAAATGTAACTTATTTTATTAAAGCTTATTGTATTATATTATTTAAATGTTTAAGAACATTTTACCCACTCTCATGCATACAAAGTCGCAGTTATATTCATTGCCAACATTACCATTAGATTCTAATCTATTTCTTGCATGTCAAATTGCAGCTGAAGCCACACGGATCCAACGTATACTCTGAATTTTAAAATCTCAGTCTTACATTTCATTTGATACTAAGCCTAACAGACTTTCTCATCAAGTGAAATGCAGATCAACAGGAGCAGTACTGAGTACAAACCTCAGTCTTTCCTTTATAAACAAGCTATAGCCACTTCTAACTTTGTTTCTTTTTAGTTATGAAGGTTGAAACAATTGATATATAATCTCTGCTTCAAAGAGAAAGCATCAGGAAATAAATGAAAATCAAATGTTCTTTGGTTTTGCCTAAAGCTCCTATTAAATAAAACTAGTTATGTATTTTTTCAGTGTTATGCACAATATTGTTCTAGAAAGACTTAAATACATATTGTGAGAGAGACACTAAGACAAGTGGTTATCAAGGGAGATGAAGTGCCTGGGAACATACTTGCTATAATACAGATACTTATTTTGTTGAGTTTTTAAATTAGAAGACTATTAAAAAGAAGATGAACAGAAAAAATAATGAATGTGAAACTATCATGGTTCTTGCATAAATTGTCTTATAACATAAATTCACAATAGATTTACAAATCATGTTTTTAAGAATCATTAAGGTGTATCTTTCAGGAATTAAAGCGAGACCAGAAAGAAAAAAAAGAGATAAAAAATTTTCCTAGTGTAATTTTTTACGTATTCATTTTGGAGAATTAAAAAACCCCAGCAGTTTGTATGTGGGATCCTCTGTGCTTACAGAAAAATGTGAACCTTTAAAGAACAGGTTTATCTTGTCTGAATTTGTAACTGTATATATCACTTTGTTTACAGGTGGAGATTTTCCCGAAGATTTTTCAATATTAATGACAGTAAAACCTAAAAAGGGTATCCAGTCCTTCCTTCTGTCTGTCTACAACGAGCAAGGAATTCAGCAAGTAGGTGTTGAAGTTGGTAGATCCCCTGTCTTCCTGTTTGAAGACCAAAATGGAAAACCTGCCCCAGAAGACTATCCTCTTTTCAGAACAGTCAACATTGCTGATGGCAAGTAAGTGTAAAATTTTAAGATGAAAAAGAATGCCACAGTCCACTGTGTAGGTGATTATGGTCTTTACAAACAGTTATCTTAAATATTTAGGTAAATCAGTAACACCGTTTCCAGCTAGTTGGACTGCTGTGGTACAAAATCAGAGAACCTCTGTGGCAGAATACAGTTCCAGCTTCAAATGGTGTATACAGCTACAAATGAAGCCAAACCACCTTTCTTATTTGCCATTTCTATAAATCAGGAGTGAAGACATAGTCATAAAAGTTAAACCCACCAAAACTAAGCCTATGAAGATTCTTCCTGTGCAATATAGAAAGAAACTCCATTTTCAAGGCTCAAGTCTTGCTAGAAGGGCTGGCTTGTGCATTTGAAGGTGATAGGCAGAGTGAAGACAAGTTGACAAGACAGCATAGAATTTCTCCTATTCTGAACCAAAACAACAGATAAATAAGATGGTTTGAGATGTCTCTATGTAAGGAAATCAGGGAAGAATAAGATGAACAATTAGTCTGAAGCGCTGCAAGGACTTATACTGCACCCTCAGTAAAGGCAATTAATCTCAAAAACCTGTTGTGTTATTAATGCCATTGTTAATTTTTTGTACCTAACTTCCTTTTGTAGACAGGCAGTCATTCTCTGGGAATGTCATTCTAGTGCTTGCAAATGGACGTTCATTCTTTCAAAGGCTTTTTATTTATTGTGCTGCAGTCCAGGAAAAGCAGCTGCAGACTTCAGAGATAAACAGAATGAAATTTTATTAAAGCAGAACAAAACAAATCAGTAGAGAAGGAAGGGCAAAAATTCAACTACAATGAAATATGTTTATAAAGCAATAAAGGATGAAAAAAGAAAAAAGTAATTGTCTTCTAGCCCTTGTATTACCAGAGAATGAAATTATACTGTGAAACCTAAACCTGATGCTTTTCCATAGCAGGAGTGATAAAATAAAGCAGCAAACTTTTTTTTTTCATTGACTTCTTCTAAATAACAAAGCTTTGACATGGATTTCAGAATTTCACCCCAAATGTTGAGAAACTTGTAAAAATGAAGAAATCAAAATGAAGTCAGTTTGGTACAATTTCCTGTGGTGAGACTATACAACTTCTAAATCAACTAGGTTCGATCCTATCCACAGTGAGCTATGTTTTCATGCTTTCAGCTTCTACATGCTTTCAGAAGATAGACCCACAATTTTATTCTGACTCAGCTATTTTATGAAGGGTCTAGGACAACAATCTTCATCTCAAAATGAGATATATTTTAAAAGTGTAAACAGTGTAATGTGCCCGAGGATGCATGGACAGTTTGCTTTTATAATAATAATGTTCAACTGTGTTCCAGAGAAAACATGGCATTAGAGTTCTGGCTCAGTGATACGCTTTAGCAGTCAGATTCCATTAGCTTCGAGGTGTTCCTTTTGATATACAGAAGCTCTTTGTAACAGTCATCTAAGTTGTCTCTCTGATTTAGACAACCTTAGTGCCACAAATGCCAACTAAAATAATTTGATTCCAGCCTTCCTCTTACCAGTCACTAGTATGACATACTTTGACACTTTTTGCCCTGGTCTATCAAAGATTCTTTGATGTTTTGCTCCATGTTAGAGTGGCTTGCTCTTGCTCTTAGATATTTAAGTTGTCATAGCAGAGAGGCTCACTGAATTAGCGTGGTCTGTCATGATAGTAAAGTTTCATAAAGAACATAGTGTAGTTGGGCAAATTGTACAAAACTTTATTCTCAAAAGTCTTTAAAATAAAATCATTAGTCAGTATTCTGAATCAATTCATTCACTTTTTGGTGAATATTTATGTAGGCAAAGCTATTGTTACAGGAATATTGGCAAGCATTTCTAAGAATATGTAGCTGGAAAAGCATCTATGTTGGAACTGTTGTACATCTTTGAAAAATCTCTATGGCTATGGGATACATTCAAATAAGCAAAAGAACGTGGTAAAATTTTGGTGATTGATCACAGAGAGCAAATAGTAAAATGTAAATAACAAAGAATAAGCTGCTGGATTAAATATATTTGCACAAGTAATTCCTTAAGTAATTTGGAAAATCAAACACATTAATAAAAACAAAATCTGCTGTCAGATCGTTCAGTCTAATAAAATGTAAACAGTGCACTCACTTCTAATTTGAGTTTACTGATGTTCCCTGGGTAAAGCTTCAGAGATCAGCTTGAACTTCATCTTATATAGGATATTCACAATGAGCTATGGATCAGATTCCTTTGTACTAAGGGACAGAAGTTACATAGTGAATAGACAAAACACCGTGTGCATTTGTGTACGTTATGTAAGAAGGAAATAAATGGAGATATTAAATTTTATTTTGACTTGATTGGTGCACAATCTGTTATAAACTGTCTTGATAAGAACACAAGGACCTTGTTTTAAAAACACAAATTACAGTAGAATTATGGGTTTTTTTTAATAGGTGGCATCGAGTAGCTATTAGTGTGGAGAAAAAAAGTGTTACAATGATTGTTGACTGTAACAAAAAAACTACAAAACCACTTGAAAGAAGTGACAAAACAGTTGTGGACACCAATGGCATCACTGTCTTTGGAACCAGGATTCTGGATGAAGAAGTTTTTGAGGTAAAAATCCGTACGGAACAAATGGAATTGAGTGATTTTGTGTTGAGTGAAGTGCTTAATGCAAATCAGAATAAACTCTTTAGGGCAAAAGCTAATAATGTAGAAACTTTGATTTATAGACCCTCTTCGGGTAGGCTGAAATAAAAGAGAAGTAAAACAGGGAAGTGTCTCGCTGGAAGATGTGATGCATTTTTCTGTTCTTTAGATTATGTTGTATCTGGAAGGGGCTTGTTTTTTTTGTCTTTCTGCCTAATATTAAGATACCTGAGATATTTAGGAGAATTAATCTAGGAAAGTTAAGTAGTACGATACTGAAACATTTTAGTTCTGTCTCTCTTAAACATTTATAGATATTTGTGCATGCTGACAGTATTTGGGAGAGGGGGAGAAGGACCTGGAAAGTTTTCTGTGTAATATGAATCCCTTATATTGTTTATCCCACTTATTACTCTTTCCAGTAACTGGAACATACTTTGGCAATAAGGACATATATGTTTCCATCATTTACTGGCCAAGAAGTACATATAGGAAGGGTAAAATGCCTCTAAGGAAGTATGCGACTGCCAATCATGAGGCCTTTCTAGGTAGAATCCTTATGTCAACGATTATTTTTACAGGCTAATAATGAAGCTTCTCTAAATCTACACTATTGAGTTTCTATTATAATATTGTTATACAACAGTCAGAACTGTCAAATTTAAATTAAAACTGAAAAATAAGGAAATACAGATCAATAGTTAACTTCATATACAGAACATCTGTGCTCCATAAATGTCCAGAGTTGTGAGTTGTAAGCTTTAAGCAGAGCTTGAGAAGCTGCATAGGTATCAATAAAGGATATATGAATTTTGAGTGTAACACTGTGCTATTGTTATCTCTCATTTCCATGGACATAATGAAACACAAGACTTTTGAATGGGGAAATTTCTGGGATGATTTAATGGGTCAACCACTGTTATATGTGCGGTATTCACAGCCTATTTTACCTGTAGTCCCCAATACAATTCACATCTGAGGGACATTATTTTCCATTTGAAGATGAATTCCACAGATGCCTTATCTGGGGTGGGACAAGGATTTTTGGTCTCCACATGGGATAATTACTTTCAATTCTCATTTGTATTTCTTTCTTAGGTCAGAAACCAAGTCCCACAATATGTGTATTTGGCAATAAATTGTCAAAATATGCGCAATGTTAATATACATAAGTAAAAAGAATTGCAAAAAAAGCAATAAAAGTAGATAAACTGTTATTTTGTTAGTGTTTTACAAGTGATTTTAGATCCTAATAGAAACCATGGCAACAGACACTGTCTTGTTCTTGCAAAGTTTGTAACCATTTTAAAAGTTGTCAAGGAGGGAAGTGCACGATAACTAAACATTGGTGATTGGTTTGTTTTCTCAGTGCAACTGCTAAATAAAAAGACCTGCCTGAAGTTTCAGAGGTGCTGAAATGATTGTGCATAGCTGTTTGAAAATAAGTACAGTGGTTGATATGTGCATGAAGGGAGATATTTGTTCTAATCATTTGCATTAATTAGCATGTTGAATAAAAGAGAAGCACGCTAGTGGCCTTTCATCTCTGAAGTTGTTGGCTATTATGATATTGTATCTGTCCTCTATATTTTAAACAGTTTTAAATCTTAAATCCTCCAAAAAAATTTTGTTAAAGAGAGATTAAGACCATTCCCACGGGAATACAGAAGGAGAATAGTAAATAAAATGATAGTTCTGAAAATTTCCTACTATGTCAGTCTTCCGTCGCAAAGGTTATTAGCCACTGAGAAAGATGAACCTTTGAGTCATGACAAAAAGTAACTATTTTAAGGCAAAATAATTCCTACTCTAGCACTTCCTCCTCAGTGATAGTTTCCTCCATCCATGCCTTTTGCAGTTGTATATACAATTCCCTCCACTCTTTCAAGCCCTATAGAAGAAGAAAAGATGGGAAGGGATGTGGTAGAATGCAATTATTTTTTAGTTACCAACTGTTGGAAGAGTCAGTAAGGTTGGATGAATGCATACTTAGCAAATTGAAATTGGTACTTAAGAATCAGAATTAGCGGATTAATTGGAGAAACCCAAAAAATAACCTTACATTTTTCTTGAAGTCAAACTTATGTGAAGTCAACATGCACATGAGGATATAATTTTAACAGAAATTGCGACAATGACTTAAAAGTACTTTTCTCCGAAGGTTTTTTTTTGTCATATGTTGAAGGATAAAAAAGGAAGCTAGTGATCCTCTATCCAATTTTTCACTGAAATCTCCTACATTGACATGGCAAGTCAGTGCTTCAATTCCAGCTGAGACCCACTAAGAAGAAAGATGACTTTGGACTCAAAAAAAATCATAGAATAGAATCATTTAGGTTGGAAATGACCTTCAAGATCATTGAGGCCCACCGTTAACCTAACATTGCCAAGTCTACCACTAAGCGATGTCCCTAAGCACCACGTCTACATGTCATTTAAATACCTCCAGGGATGGTGACTCTGCTGCTTCCCTGGGCAGCCTGCTCCAGTGCTTGATAACCCTTTCGGTAAAGACATGTTTCCCAATATCCAACCTAAACCTCCCTGGCACAACTTGAGGCCGTTTCCTCTCGTCCTATCACTAGTGACTTGGGAGAAGAGACCAACCCCCACCTCACCACAACCTCCTTTCAGGTAGTTGTAGAGAGCGATAAGGTCTCCCCTCAGCCTCCTCTTTTCCAGACTAAACCCCCCCAGCTCCCTCAGCCGCTCCCCATCAGACTTGTTCTCCAGACCCTTCCCCAGCTCCGTTGCCCTTCTCTGGACATGCAAAGAATTTGTGCAGCTGTCTGTAGTCAGTTTACAGGCTGAATCTTAACATTCAGCACTGAGAACAGCAACATTTCTACCATTTGTAACATCACTGTACATTTCTGTATTCCTTCAGTGATTAGGTTTCCTTGCCTAACTGATTGCACCCCTTTTCTTTTGCTTTATTCCAAGAAATCAGTTACATTCTTGTGAGGCTATTCTTGTAATTGCTGGGGGCTTAGGTTTAGTCTGAAGTCTCTTAAATTAGAAGCCTACCATCTTTTCTTTTGGGATAGGTTTTTGCTTTCTCTTTTACTGTACAGCCACCATGGGTACATTTATACCTATGTTCAGTTATTGGAATCTTTAGCTAAAAATGTGCATGTTGAAAATAGGCAATTAGAATGTCCCTCAAAGTTTAAACAAAGTACTGTGCCATATACGGTTTTAATGATACATGTCTGTAAAAGTCTGGCCAAGCAAAACATAATCTAGTTGTTCTTGAGTTTGTCTCATGTTTTTTCACTCTCTAAACAGCATTCTTTTTGTTTCATTAACAAGACTTTATCCATCCTTTAGCTACTGCTGCTACAAACAAAGTCTGGGGCTGTTCGCTGAAATTTGTCTCCTGCTTGAGAGTCTCCTGATTGTGTCTTAAATGTTCTGTTTGTCTCATTTGTGGTAGCACAGAGTGATGTTTGGTGGTTCCGTGGCTGCTCTTGGTAGTATTTCTGTGTTGTGAACCCTGCTGTATCTGGAGACCACAATAGGCACTGAAGAAACACATAACACAGTGTGTCTTATTCTATGTGCAGGAAATACCAGAAATGAACTTACTTAGCCATGACATTATATTTAAGTGTTTAAGACTTAAAACTGTGTAAGACAGACTTTCCATATGACATTTGATGCCTTTATTAGCTTACATGTAGGAAGCAGGTAAAAAGAAATGCGTAAGTGCCTAGTGACCTGTTGGAATTCACAGCATATTGTATCCATGCATCACAAAGGCTGTTTTATCTTGGGTAATAATGATATTTTTAGTCATAGTAAGCCAATGATTGGATCACAGAACTGTGGAGCACTCTTCAGTCTCCTCAAACTGAATGGAAATTCAAACTAGGGAAATAATGAACCTGTAGATAAATATAATGAAATCTTAGGCTTCAGTGACCTACTAGTTGAAGATGCCAGGGTTTCTTCTGGTCCTGAACCCATTCATACAGCATAACACAACTGCACAAAACCCAGTTGTGTCATTAAGGTAATTCACTCCCGTAGAAAGCAAAGTTCAGCACTGTCAGAATCAGTGCTGTAAACAGTTACACAAAATACACAGAATCGTATAGGTTGGCAAAGACCTTTAAGATCATCAACTCCAACCGCAAACCTAACACTGCCAGTTCACCCCTAAACCGTGCCCCTAAGCACCACATCCAAACGTTTTTTAAATACCTCCAGTGATGGTGACTCCACCACTTCCCTGGGCAGCCTGTTCCAGTGCTTGACAACCCTTTTGGTGAAGAAATTTTTCCTAATATCCAATGTAAGCTTCCCCTGACACAGCCTGAGGCCATTTCCTCGCGTCCTATCGCTTGTTACTTGGGAGAAGAGACCGACTCCCGCCTCACCACAACCTCCTTTCAGGCAGTTGCAGAGAGCGATAAGGTCTCCCCTCAGCCTCCTCTTCTCCAGGCTAAACCCCCCCAGCTCCCTCAGCCGCTCCCCATCAGACTTGTTCTCCAGACCCTTCCCCAGCTCTGTTGCCCTTCTCTGGACACGCTCCAGCACCTCCATGTCCTTCTTGTCCCGAGGGGCCCAAAACTGAACACAGCATTCGCGGTGCGGCCTCACCAGTGCCGAGCACAGGGCACCATCCCTGCCCTGCTCCTGCTGGCCACACCATTGCTGATACAAGCCAGGATGCTGTTGGCCTCCTTGGCCACCTGGGCACACTGCTGGCTCGTGTCCAGCCGGCTGTCAGCCAGCACCCCCAGGGCCTTCTCCGCCGGGCAGCTTCCCAGCCACTCTTCCCCAAGCCTGGAGAGTTGCATGGGGTTGTTGTGACCCAAGGGCAGAAGCCAGCACTTGGCCTTATTAAACCTCGTACAGTTGGCCTCAGCCCATGGATCCAGCCTGTCCAGATCCCTCTGCAGAGCCTTCCTGCCCTCGAGCAGATCAACACCCCCGCACAACTTGGTGTCGTCTGCAATCTTACTGAGGGTGCACTCGATCCCCTCATCCAGATCATTGATAAAGATATTAAACAGAACTGGCTGCAACACTGAGCCCTGGGGAACACTGCTTGTGACCAGCTGCCAGCTGGATTTAACTCCATTCACCACAACTCTCTGGGCCCAGCCATTCAGCCAGTTTTTCACCCAATTAGATCACATGTTCCGGTTCCCTTAGAGAGTACATCTAACCTTCTGTGAATTCTTGCATATACACATGAGTCAGAAATAACTATTATTACGTGACATTATCCTGTCCTCCTCACAACTTGATTGTATCTTTGGAAAAAAGAATTACTTCTTCATTCATATTGCTCTAACATATTTGCACGGACCATTAATTTAGAATCCTCAGAGAATGTGTGAATTAGATGTTTCTCTAATTCAAACATTCAGTTTGAATGAATTTGAATGAAGAACATTCTTGAACTGAGAATGAGTCTGAAACTCAGAACAAATATTGCTCCTGTGAGAAAGATTTCACACTTATTTTAAAACAATGTTACATTGCAGTGGATCAGATATTTTTCTTTGTTTCTAACTCTGTTATTTTAAATTTGTAATACAACAAAATTTAATGCGATTAATTCTTGTCTATTTCCTTTTCTTTTTCTGTTCCTAATATAAACTTCTGTTTTCTAGGCAGTTCTCCTGCTTTCGTTCTGATTCTGGCAGTCTGTTTGTTAGAGTACACTGGGAAATTTTAAGTGCATACATTTTAATCAGTTTGATGTGGCTGCTTTGATGTAACTTTCCTATGCTGATGATCAATAATTTCTGAGTAAGTAAGTGTACTGGGTGTCCAGAGATCAGGTAGATCGCCACTGAAAGAAGGAAACGGCTGATTAGTGTCCTAAGAGCATGATAAACGACTATCTAATCTGCTATTTTTGTGTTTTCAACAAACACAATATTCCTTGGTAAGTTTACTTACTAGTACTAGACCTAAGAGGGATTTTTTTTAGCAGTGCTCTCAGAAAGATCTTCTGGTTTAGCTTTAAAAGCAAGAAAAAAAATTATCTTAAGTATTTTCCAAATCTTGTGGGGGGTTTGTGTGTTTTATACGAGGAAATTCTAATTTGTACTTGCCTGCTGGTCATTCCTCAATGTGAGTGCTAGTCTGAGATTTTATGACATAGTCCTCAATTAATATGGAAATCAATATGATGTCACAAATATTCAAGATTTTGAATACAAGTAAGCATTAAGCATCAGGTGCATACAAATGATTGAGAAGGAAATGATAAACTGTGAATGTGTCTTAAAATAATAAAATTACGCTGTCTAAAAACCGTATTATTACTAACTGCCAAATCAGGAGACCTTCATTTATGGTGCTAAGCACTTGCTCACTGAAGTGGATCTGTTGCTACTGGTGGGCGTAATTTGGAAATGCTTGTTTATGAAAGACTGACACAGTATACCTTAAACTTCTACAGATGTCATTTGAAATTAATCTCTTCTCTGTTTTCAAGTACCTAGTGCAAGAAGGGCTGGTTTGTAAGTGCTTGCTGCAAAGAAGAGAATTCCTACAATAGCATACAAAAATTAAAAAAAAAAAAAAAGAAATTAGTAAAATGCTGGTACGTGGCACCTCGTACAAGAGTTTTGAATTGTATCCATTGAAGTATGTTTGTAGCATAAATGTTTGATAACTAACAGGGACCTTTTTATTCTTTGCCAACTGTAAGGATTTGTCACTCCTCATTTAGTACTGTTGGTGTGAACAATGCAACAGGTTTTTATAATAAGCATTTTATAATAAGTTAATAACTAACAGAGTCTTTATGCAGATATTTCCCTTCAGAGAACTTTTTCCTTCAAAACTCCCCACATGTCAGACCAATACAATGATTTTTAGGCACTGTGCTCTAAATGAGTATAACAAGGCAAAACCTGATGTATGTAAGACTCTTATTTAAAGCCATTAAAAGCTTTAACTGCACACAGTTTATGAGATTAAATCCTTGCAGTAATCCTTGTTAATAAAATCCTTGTTCATGAAAAAAGCATTCACACACTCATGTACAGCATAGGATTCCTTCAGATAGCCTCAGTGAGCAGTTGAAGATAGAGTGATAGTACCTTAATGTGATTTAACTTACAGATCCCTTCAGATGAGTAACCATGCCTCACATATCTGTCAGCATGGGAAGTCCAAGTGTGCAAGTGCAGGAAGGCCATTCGTCTGTGTGCATACTATACTCCATGAAGAAGGCAGCAGTAGCAGAACGGGTAGAGCTTTTACTGACTGACCAAAATTGCTGTACGGCTAAAGTAGAGTAAGGAAAGTAGCCCAAAGTAAAACTCCCCCAAAGGCACGTAGTGTGAAAGATGTGTCATCAGCACCCTCTGTTTCATACTGTCCTGCTGAGCTGCACTACTAGCGGACAGAGGCATAGCCAAAAGGATTCCCATCATACGTCACCTTTAGTAATTGCTAGTGACTCACTAAATGTTTAGTGTCAGTCAGGCTAAAATGTAATGTTTAATGTAAATGGGACAGAAACCAAAAAATGGAATAGGTTCCAGGCAAAAATATTTAGAAGCAACCTTCTAGCTGTCAACACCAGAGAAGTGGCCAACTTCCAGCATTGGGAGGGAAAAAAACAACAAAAAATAAAAGCAAAACAAATGATTTTTCCATTTCAGAGGCAACTAATAAAAACTCAGCATTTTTTACAAAAGCTTTCTATTTGGCTTGTTTTGTTTTGCCTTTTTTTTTTTTTTATGTGAAAGAAGGGTGATTTGGTGTTTGTTATTTTTTTATAGTATTTCCAAACTTATGCTTCATGAACAAAGGTAAATAATTCTGTTTTCCTTGTTTCCCTTCCTTATTTTTGAAAGCAGGAAAAGGGGAGAGAAAGAAAGCAAAGCTCTGGTAATTTGTTGGAGTTCAAGTTCATATTCAAGGAATATTCCCAAGAAACAAAGGAACGTTCATTTAACTAAACTCTTTGTAGTTACATTTAAAATTAACAACCCGAGCTCAAAAAATGCTGCCTTTACATCAGCTCCAGTGAATTTTACAGATGGGGTTTATTATCACCTCATTTAATATTGTGTGTAATACATTTAAGTTTTAAAAACCAGCTGTAAATGAGTTTCAAAGAAAAATGGCAACATAACAGATTTGCAGGTCTTTTATCAAGAAAATAGGATGTCCTTGGTCACACGTGTGTGTGTGTGTGTGTGTGTGATGTACACGTGCTGTATATACAGGCATTGTAATAAAATCTAATGTCTCAGCCAAGAATTGCAGTAGACTTTGGTCTGTGAACAGCTGTGTTTTGAAGGTTAAAAATTAGAATTGGTGTATCAACCTATTTCTTAACCAAGCTGCATATATGCTACTATAACCATGGAGTTTCAAAGAATCAAGGAGACATTGATTTCTATGGAAACTTTGACCTGTACAGAATTCTGCTTTCACAATTTATTGCTTTTACAGTGCTTCAGTCTGGCAGGCTCTAAATACCTTTCTCTAGCTGTATTATGCAATGGGCCTGGGTTATGGAATATTATATTAAAGGCCCCTGGAATTCTTCAATCCCTGAAATCTTTGCAGGAAGATTAAATGAATTCTACAGCAGGTTCTTCTAAATTCTATAGTAATAATATCCAGGCTGTCTAGACTTTTGTTCTTTGGAGCCTATAGTTGTACTGTCACATAACTAATTAGAGAAAGTTGGCACATATACGCAGGTTAGGGTTTCTGCTGATTTACTGAAGAGTCCACTCTGCAATTCTTAGGCTTTAGCCATCGCATGAAGATGAAAGATATTGATGTTGTTCTCCTGAGTGGATATAGTGCCTAGCACTGGTTTTGTTATATTTTATCACCCTTTAGGTAGTCATCTTTAAAATCTAATTATCTTTATAAGCACATAAGAGGTACTCGTTTTATCCAGAATATGAATCAGAAGGATGGTATTTTGGTACTAGTAATGCTCCCACTCTAGTTGTGGGAAGTCTTTCTGAACCTCTAATATATAAATTAGACATTTAAGTAATTGCTGCATTATTTTTCATTATTTTTTTTTGTCAAGATGAAAAAGAGCAATAAGCTTTCTCCTAATAAAATAATTCTAGAAAATCTCATTATTTTACAATAAGAAACTACAACTTGAGTTCTCAACTCTGGTCCAGTCACATTGTTATGTAGCATCCTAGTTTTGCAACTGCCAAGATCACTTGTTCTTCGAAAAAATTTTTTTTAAATGTTTTGAATAATTTGTGAAGTTTGCTTCTGTGGAGAGGCTCCTGCAGAGCTTCTCAGGTAATGCTTACCTGCTCTCCCCTGGACAAAGGTCACTTTCGCCTGGCAGGGTTATTGTTTTATTAAGATTCTTGTGAAAGAGAGATCCCAAAAATCTCTCTCTACAGCTGAACTGATTGATGTTCTTGTAGACCTGGGGAACTAGACCATAAGATTTTAAATACTGGAAGAAACAGTAATTTCAGCACTGATTCCTTCATATAGTGCCCCTACAGCCTTGTAATAATCCATACTTTTGCCTTTTTAACAATGCTGGCAGGTGACAGTAGGGATGTCTTTTATTAGTGATAGAAACTTTTAGCTGATAAATAGACTGTAAATGGACTACTTTATGGTTGTCCTTCTCTAATACACCATATTTAGAAAGCATTAGTAAGATTACATAGTTAAAATGAAAAGAGAATGTTTCAAGAAGAGAGATAATATCTAAGACTTTTTATGAAGTCACAATTAAGTTAATAAGCAGCCGTTAACATTTATTGCTTATAATGATAAAATAATTCATTCCTTACTTTCCAGGCCCTCAATGATTTACATAATTGATAAAATCTGACACCATATCTAACTGGAGTTTTTCCTTATTCCGATTTCTGCTGTGGAATCTAAGAAAGGCTCTAAAAAGGTGGAATCAGATATAGTGACTACTACCATGAGGCTAACTAAAGTAATAACTCCATCAAGAGAAAGTCAGTAAAATTGGAAAGAGAACTTGGTAGTCTACTGCTTTCCTGCAAATTGGTCTCCATTTTCTTTCTTTGTTAGTTGACACTTTATTTTTTCAGTGTTCCGAACTGTTTTCCTATCAAGAGGCTGTGTTTTTAGTGCAGATACCCCACCTTGTGCGTTACTACTTAGTGAGGTGTGTTTTTCAACAAATCCTGGAAGTGTACGTACACATAAACTTTCTTATTCTAGAATGTCGCTGTGGAATGTCTGTGAGGTTTACAGAGGAATTTTCAATGACTGAATTCACCACACACTTCTCATGCTTAGCTGGGCTGTTCCTTGTTGTAGAACAGTTAATCTGAGTGGATGGCTGGGCAGCTGTTCCAGTAGGCAGGCATTCGACTGACTGGGGCATATTCTCCATGTAGCTGTGTAGCCTGGTTCTCCACATTTGCTGTGGCGTGCCACAAAGCAGCGAATGTTTCCTCAGATTTAATCAACTCCTTTTAATAGTCTTGGAGGATTCTGCAAAGTAGCTTATTTGGTAGAGCACCTTTTGTGACAGTGCTACAGAAGTAACCCTTCTGTACCATGTTTTCATGCTAAGCATAACTGGTGGGCAAGATATTTTATGATTCTCAGGAAGCTTTTTAAATATAACCATGAGGCTGATTCAGAAGCCTCTGATTTTAATTACAAGCACATTCCCAAAATAGGGAGAAATCAAAACGTTCATAGACTTTAACTATTTTTATTCCATGTTGAGATGAATTACTCAACTGTGCATTGACTTTGTGAGTTATGTGCTGGCTTTGACAACAGCTTAGTGTCTATTTCAATCAAGTATTTATAATCCAAAGCAAATATTAAGACTCCAAATTGATCCGTTTTTCTTACAAGCAGTACTTGTATGCTTAATATTAGGTACTCCTGAATATCTTGCTGGATGCTCCCCTTCACCTCTGGTCAACTAAGGCAGAGACCTAGCTCTCTGCTTTCTCATCCCTAATATGCAAGTAATATTAAATATCTCATAAACACTGTTTAAAATACATTGTATTAAGTGTTATCCAGGATAAAAAGTTGTTATAAGGCAGCAGAATTTTTTCTTAAGTGATAAATAGGCTTTGAGCCCTTTTGGGGCAAGTTAAGCATGCACATTACAAGTAATGAAAAAGTGGCTCTGTATATCTGTCTGATACCTCACCACAAGTTCTCTGCCTCTGCCTTCTGCATCATCCCACTTATCTCTGACATCAAATCATGGTGGAAGACTGGCTCAGCAGAGGCATCAAACATTTGACTTGTATAACACACTTTGTATCATCTGTCAACTTTGTGAAGTTGCCTGAGCAGTCTTTCCCAACAGAGGTGGTCACGACAATTTCACAGGGAAGGAAACAGAACTAATCTATGCAGACAGCTGCCTTTTGTACTGTTTTTTGTCTCTATGCCCTTTTCAGAGTGCTTCAAGGATGCTCAGGTGTATTTGTAAATTTTGCTCTGTTCTCCTGTCTCCTTCCCCACCTTTGCTCTCCCTCTCTTGCTTTCATAATTCTTTCCTTTGAGACTTCCCTTTTTCCTGCAGTTTTCATATAAGAATAATGTTATGCACATATGCATGTATGTTTAGATACCTCAGTGTCGTTTTAGAGACCAACTATTAGAATTGTTAATAACCCATGACTCCATTTATCCATATTTTCATTTAAAGTTCTTGGGTCTTGTGCAGGTAGTGCCTAATTTATGACTCTGGGTCATAAAGTATGGCCAGATTAAGTATTTGTAGTTTATTCACAAAGAACTTCATAAAACTCTATGTCAGCCTCACAAAGTCAAGCAGCTAAAATCAAAGAATGTGTTTGTGAAGGCTGAAGTCATTCTGTGAAAAATTCTCAAAGAGTGTAGATTTCTCCAACAAATACCTTAGAATGATAACTAAATTACAATAATGAAATCCACAATAATGCATGTGGAATTGCATGTGCTGAGGTGATTGAGCTGATCTGTAATGAAAGCTCTTCACCGATCAGTGAAACAGCACTGCCAGTACGTCACATACAGATACTCAAAGAAGCCATTTAATTAGCAAAGACAGAAAAATAAAAACAAAAAATAGAAAAAGGAAAACAATAATTTACTGGAAATATTTTTATAGCAGATGTTGAAGGAAAAAGAGGAAAATTAACATCTGAGATGCCAAATGTAAAATCAATCAGTTCCTGAATAAACTTCTCGCACATGAATAGCCGGTAGCAATTTATGGATACTGTGCAAGACTTCTGCGGGCCTCCCTCTGTGTGGACCCAAGACAGGCAGACAGGCGGGGCTGGGAAGTACAGTCAATGGACCAGGAACAGCTTTAACCAATTTGGGGACATCTAAGCCAAGTGGTAACAGCATGCTGAGTGCTTCTTGCAAACACACAATCTGACAAAACCCAATGCCAAAATTCCATGACATTCAAGATCAGCACAAAGCATGCTCCAGAATACTGGCTATATTCCCCCACCTGGGTTCTCTTAGCACATCACACTAAGCAGCAGGAGTTTCAGGAGCAGTTCTGGCATTGCTCCCACTAGCTGGCACGCTGTATACATGGTGAGCTGTATGGACGTCTCAGGAAGCCGTGTATGTTCCGGGACATATAGCAAGACAATAATCTGAGCTCAACAGGGTAAAGAGAGGGGTTGTACACCTCCATCTCTAATGGTTGCTCCAAAAGAGTTACCTCTTTTGTCTTTCACTTGCTAATTCTCTAACCTATTCCTCTGCTCCCCTTAGTTTTAATTTGGCTGGTAAAAGAGGAGGGGCAGAACACTTTGGAAACGCTTTGCTGGAGATGGGGGATGCATAGCCCAGGCTGGCAATGGCTGTACAAAACTTCTCAAAGCACTCAAACTCTTGAGGGAGTCATGTAAGGAATGAAAGGGGGAATTTCTCTGTATGCTGAGTAGGTTTTGTAGGAAGATGTCCAAATCAGGAAGCATTAGTGAGCTAAGGAAAATAAAAGAGACAGTCCAGAACCACTGGCAGGGGAACTTCCAGTATTTCTGGAAGCTGAAAAAAAATACATTCCAACTCCAAATTGATGTGAGACACACATGAGTCTATAAAGTAAAATGAGTTAAGAGTGTTGTAAAAAACAGATTTGCCATGTTTGGCCATTATGTGCTAAGTATTTTGTATTTTATATTAAATAAATTAGAAAAAAATATTGTAGAACTAGGAAAATTGCAGAAAGTTGCTTGATTTTTTTCAGTTTGAGGGTTTTTTGCTTCTTCCTGTGATTTTTCTTTTTGAAAGGAAGGAGCATTGCAAGTTATTCTTTACTATTTTAAAATATTCTCCAATTTTGTTAATCTGTTAAAGGCTACTGTTCTGAGAGATGTAAAGCAATTTTGGAAATACTGAGATAATTGTGAATTTTCCCAGCTGTACATTCCATTAATTATGATATTTTCTCTTTAAAGACAAAACATGCACAGCTATACTAACAAAGTTATTCCTTTGCCCCCATTTTTCATAAAAACAAAACAAAATTGCATTAGAAGTATATAAAAGCTTAAAAATCTCCCCTTCTGGGGAAATAGGGAGAGATTGAAGTTAATGGGTTTTGACCAAGAACATGTGCCAATTTTCAACAACGTTATTTTTATGACAGCATAAGAAGCTCCTGAATGAGGAAATTTATAGTGGAAACGTTGGCAGGAATTTACCTAACGCGGTTTAAATGGCACCACCATGTTAAGAAGTGCACTGGATACCAGGCAGCTTTCTGTGGAAAATGATAAACATACAAGGTCTCTGTAGGGGATCTCAGCAGAGCCTTTTTTATTACCCAGAATAGTGGGTCTCTTTACTGTGATGTTTTTACAGAAGATACATGGGAATAGAGGTGAAAATAACATTTGTTAGCTGCTCAAGTTTTTATTTCAACAAATTCTATAGTGCGTATTTACACGGTGCTTACTTAATTTTTTTTTGTTTCAATAACTGTGTCTCTGGTACAGCCTTTTTTATTTTATTTTACTTTCCCCCTTCTTTGAGAGTACAGATGTGATGCAAACTCTCAGAATTACACTGTTGATCACTTGCATGCTGAGCTGCATGCTGGTAATAGGAAGTGCCCTGAATTAAATCTCAGGAATTTAGACTGGTTCCCAGTGAAGAAGTAAACAAACAGCATGAGAATGACAGAGCAGGCGTTACACCTTCCCACCCTCTCCTTTCCAAACCAGACAGCATTTTTAAGCCAGAATTTTGCACCTAGCCTATTCGGTATTAATTTGCATTGTTTTGCCGTGTGAACAATCGTTAGGATGTTTTCCAGAATAGCAGCAGAAATTAAGTAGATATGTTATTTATAACCACAAATGTTAATACAATATCTAATATAAGTATTATGTGCCTAGTTTTGCTTTCTGAATGAAAACTCTGTACTTCGGGTGAACTGTAGGCAATCTTTATATTTAATCTGCATATGCTTTCCTGCAGGGTGAGATCCAGCAGCTGTTGATTATAGCTGACCCCAGAGCTGCATATGACTATTGTGAGCATTATAGCCCAGACTGTGATTCCCCAGTGCCCAATGCTGCTCAGGCTCAGGATCCTCAAGTTGATGAGGTGAGTAATCAGTCAGGTATTACTAGATTTACTGCATATTAGTGGTAGTGCTGGGCACAAGTTACCGAAGGAGCATTTACAGCTAAACGGCATACGTTGTTCTAGGTATGAGGGACGAAGGCTGCAGGAGTGCATTCATTTTTGCCATCCACTCATTTATGTCAAGCATTTGAAGGAACCTATCACACTGGTATTTGAATAACCAGCATGCTCAGTTAAGTTAGAGTGTAATTCCTTAAAAAATGATAGCAATATGAGTTTGTTTAGTTGCACCTATTTGTTCTTCCTGTGTACGTTTATGGTTTCACCGACGCTGAGTACCATCAAATGCCACATTTGAAAGATAGGGGAGCTATGAGTATCCTGCAATTGTAAACTTCTTCTGCTAAAAATGCCAGGTATTCTAATGAGCTGTGTCCAGTGTACAAATACATGTACACACAAAAGTATTTCAGCCAGCTCCACTCGTAGCCGGTAAATATCAACAGGGACAAAACAGAGTTGGAATTTTTCCGAGAAACACAAAAAATGTTTACAGAAACGATTTGTCACTGTAGACAGTTCTCACTGCCATAAACTGAGTAATTCACTGAGGGCAAGATACTTCCTCCGATTAGACCTCCGAGGGTCAGCAGTTGTATGTGGTGTTGCACACATTCGAAATACTTGCATCAAAACCTGTGGAAGTGGAAAGCTTTTACAAAACGTAACTAGTCTTAATTGAATTTGGCTCTGGACAGTTAGTACGCACTCAACTGTGTGTGTGATCTGACTGGTTATTGTTACTGATTGCTCAAGAGATCACCATTAAAAACTAGCTGAATTGTTCTCACATGCCTGCTTTGAGCCAATTTTGAGACAGAACTTTTCCTAAATATGTGATAATTTGATCTGTTGTTACTATTTATTCTTTCTGACTGAAAATTATGTCATCAAGTGACATAAAGGTCCATAGGGCCCAGAACTTAGTTCAAAGGGACTCGCACATCCATCGCATCAGAGGTATCGTTCCGGGTGCATCACATAGGCAGAGGCCTTTCTGCTACATTGTGTGGAGTCTGGTCTTTTCCTGAGGGCCCTGCAGGACCTTCTGTCTGTGTGCCTGGCTACGTGGATCTCCATGCTCTATATTCCAAAACAGAACAGGCTGAAAGCATGTTGTTGATATTTCCTGGGAAGAAAATAAAAGATAGCAAAATCAAATTAATTTTTTTCTCATTATTACATTTCAAAGAAATTTGAAATTTTGCTTGGGAGCTTTCCTGGGCTTTGCTGCTATACGACTTAGCCCTCTGATTCTTTTTCTATTGCCTGTGTGAAGATCTGGACAGTCTGAGTAGGCCAGTGCTTTTCTACTTCGAAATAAGACTGAAGAGTAGTCAATCTAATAAACTCATCCTTGTGGGAAAAGGTTGTTAAAATCATCCCTTGGTCTCTTTCTTGAAGAGGAATATATCTAAATACTTAAAATGCTTTAACTAAAGTTGGGACTACTGCCATCTCCAAACTCGCATCAACTTCTAAGCAGGAGGTAACACGGCTTAGAGAGATTGCAAACGTTTGTTTGCTCTGGCCACCACTGGTGGCACTGATAGCTCCTGGCCTTTAGTGTAATGCACGTGGACAAGGCTTGGAGTGCCCAGAAATTAGTAGGGATCAGGCTGTAGATTCAAAATCTATTTTAGATGAAGAAGAATGAATACTTGTGCTTGATTATTAGCAGTGACAACTGGTGAATTATTAGAGTGTAATTCAGTGTTTCTAAAGGATGTAGAATATGAATAAAATAGCCCAGGGATTACATTCTCTCCGTAATGGATGACTAGCTGAATCTCCTGCTGTCAAATATTATGTTTATACTATATCAAAGCTGTTTAACACCAGCGTCAGTTGAGAGCACTCATTAGTAGATCAAAAGAAAAAATAATTATAAAAAATATGTGCGCATACATAGTCATATCCTCGTCATACAGAATTCCCAGTTATATACTGCACATCAATTGAAAACAGTCTGTGAGCACCAAACAACGAAAGGGAACCATAAAATCAAACAATTGGCGCTGTTCTCCTTGAGCATCCTGAGTAGAGATCATCTATAGCCAAATGCAACTGCCACTGGAGTCAGCAAATATCGTTAAATTCAGCAGCCATTGCAAAAATGCTCTTGGGGTTGGTGGGTTTTTAATGTGTTTTTCTAAGGCCTATTTTTTTGCCCTGTGATAACACATATAGTTTGTGGGAGCACCTACAGAGAAAAAAGTAAAATCAAAGATCTTAGTTTGCAATGTAACATTTTAAAATGAATTTGAAGAAACTTGAAAAGAGCTAAAAGATTAAAAAAATGGAGAACTGCCATTTCTGTTTGCTTCCATCTATTGTTCTGAGTGATGACTGAATCATTTTGCTTTCTGAACTAAGACACAATTTCCTTGTTGCTATCCGTGAGCTTGTATGTGTAATTTCTTATGAATATTGCCAGTGAAGTCAATGGATCTCTTTAACATGTTGTTTAATAGGAATCTGAAATAATCACATCAGCAGTACTACCAGTGTGATGACCATGCAGTGGAATAATTGACTGACTGAATTGCCCAGAATATGGAATTGTCTGCTAAATGATAAAAAAGCAACTTGTTAAACCTTTTTATCTTTTGAGATGCAGCCTAGCAAATCACACAGATAATTCATTTTGAGGAAATAAATGAAAAAAGTCTTATTTATGTACTGGAAGAAGATGCAAAAGATAGCAATGCTGATTTTTTTGAACTATTGATTTTAAAATTAAATAAGGCGTTAAAAGGTAAAATATAATTACAGCCAGTCTATATGGAAAACAATGATTTCAAAATGCCTGACTGCATGTTTTGAGGAGATTACAAGTTTGATAGTGATATCTGATAGAATTCATAGACTTAGACCTTCGTAAAGCTTCTGATTTGTCAACATATGATATTTGAATGAAAAAAAAAGCATTGTATGGCAGAGATAAAGTACTTGACAAACAGATTCAAATCTGGCTATTTTATTTCAGAAATTACTATAAATCGAGAGCTATCACTGGATTAACTTTTCAGTAGAGTTTCTTAGGAATTGTGCTAGCATTATAGAAATGAGTGTAAAATGGATGCTATTAAAATTTGTCACAGACATGATATTGTAGAGCAGCAAACGATGATAACACAACTAAAGGCAAAGATACACACACACAAGGAAAAGAAAGAAATGCAGGGCGAACATAGAGAAGTGGGAAATACACGCTGCAATACAGCCTGCTTGCATGTGTTAACAAAAGAGCCTTTCATGTGCAGCAGACTGTCCCCATCTGTAGGCTTCATCTGCTGCTGTATCGGTGAAAGCAATTTTGGGGGTACATGATTTACCAGACTGGGATACTAATCAAGCTGAAAGCCAACACGGAAAGATTACTGTTTAGCTAGATTGATTTCCTGGTTTGATCTCTCATGTTTTCACACCAACTCTTATGGTAGAAAGAGGGAAGAGAGAACACTGGGTTAAAGGCTAGGCAGGATTGTGCCTTTCCGATCAGCTTTGGCTGAAGCCAGAAGAAGCTAAAAATATTTCTTGGACAGTAACCTCAAAATATTCTGGTTATTAAAGTAGGGAAACAGTTTGTACATGGGCACTCAAAGCAAAACTGGCAAAAAGAATGCAGTGCGTGTCTTGGTTTGTAAACAAAGGAATAAGGATACAGATGCGGTATTACTTCTCTGTGTGCTGTCGGTTGAAACGTGTACTGGAATGTCACATACTGTCTTGGTGTTCAGTCACTAAAACAAATATTGCAAAAATGGAAATGATTCAGATAAAAGCTACATAATTGTTGTAGCTTTGGGAACTGGAAAACTTAAGGTTTGACTTGTCCACAATAATGACAAAACCTTGAGATGTTGCTCAGTTCGTATATGCAAAGAACCTTCACGAAAATAAAATACTGGCTGCAGACAAATGGGTTGGGGGGAGAAAAGAAAGAAAGTTAGATGGTTTCAGATAGGAAAAGATCTACTAAAATTTTTAGGAATGAAAGAACAAATGACCAAAACGGTGTACCTCTAGATATCTCCAAGCCAAGGATAGACACTTTTCTAAAGGTTTTGGGAAATGTCATTTATACTTTAGTTGGCTCAGTTATAGGGTGACTGTAAGAAGTTTTGAAGTCTGGAAGTACACAGGAGTTAGTCAAGGTGAACTAAGAGTCCCTTCTGGCCTTACATCTCTGAGCCTTTGAATTACTGCAGACCAGAATAAGAAACTGATACTTGGCTTAGAGGAAGGAGAAAAACTGTGTGATTGCAGAGCCTATTAATGTGTGTTTCCAGCACTGACTACAAAACCCAAAGGAAGTGGTTGATTTTTGTCAGAGAAATAGTAAATTATGCTTGTGGAATTGCACCTGGGTAGCTGAATAGGATTTCTCTTGATATTGCACACCTTTGTAGTCTCCTGGCAAGTTCACAGCCTGGGAATGGAGTTATTCTAAAAGTTGGGTGATTTTTAGAACACTAAAGAAATATCTGGAGAGAAAGATTTGTCTAAGGTGATGTAGGTTTAAAGGCAAAAGTACTTTGTTTAACTCAGTGTAAACCTCATTGCCCTAGGCAGTGTTTCTTTCTGCAAAGGAGACCCAACATTGTAGGTTTTTTTGGTATTTCTTTCAATAGCAGTGCTGGCTTAGATGAGTCTTTTCCTCTTCTGGACTCATTTCCACCCTATGCTATCTTTCAGTTCAGCTGGTAGAATTGTTTATGCGTTTGTTGGGGGCAAGGTCTGAGACTTCATCTAGACTAAAAATAACTTACCAACCATAAAATGGGAAAAATGATGGAATATATTGTAGTGATCTTCCATTAAATGAGCTTGAGGATGCATGTCACATCATTGCAACATCAGGAGTGCAATATTTGCTTTTTAAAATGTTCGGGTTTGTGCCAAGACCTTAAGTCCTTGACTTTGCTGTCATATGTAGGTTTATTGGACACTGTTTTATAACTGAAGTGTCTTTACTTGATGATACCTTAAGTGCTGCACTGAGATTTTCTTTTTCTTGTTGCATTTTCTTTTTAGCTTGGCATCAGATTCAAATTGCAATTTGGGTGATGCAACAGAGAGGGTTTCAATGCCTACTTTTTACTTGCAGGGTCCCTTCATCCCTGAATTAAGTGCTGAGGTTACCCTAAATAAGGTTCAGGAAGAATCAAGCATCTCACAATGGGATTCACAAAAACAGCAAGCTGTGAATAAAGACATAGCACTAGCCAACCTATCAAGGGAGGACATATCTTAAATTCTACCCTTTTCTTACTTACTGAGCTTACTCAGCTGTGCTGTCTTGATCCCCATGCCATTCTTCTGCCTAACCATGGTCAACCTCCTGCATCCTCTTCCGTCACCTCTCCCTTCCTATAGGGGGTTGGGTAGGAGTGACCTAAGGACTTCAAGATACAAGCTTCAGAGCTGGATGCTGTATTTCCACTTCCATTTTAATTATATCAGTCCCTTTCTGGGTCCAAGTAACTGTGATAGATGTCTAAACAAGGTTTATTTAACTGGGTGATCTTTAACTACCTTCTGTGTACAGGCTCTGCAAAATCTGTTGAATTTGACTGTTTGCCAGAAATGTGGGGCTTTCTGTGGGCAGTTCAGGCTAAGCCGTTAGAATAGAGATGCATGTGAGTGACATTCCGGTACAGAATGTTTTTATTCCTCTGTGTTTTGTTCCAACTTCAGCAGACCTAAGTGTCATTCAGTCTGAAATTTGAAAATGAGAAAGCAATAGATTAATAGTGATATCCACACACTTTACTCTGTTGTTTATTATCGTTTATTTCCACCTTCACAACATGCTTTAATTGAAGTGCATCAGTTGTCCTTGTTCTTGCTTCTGAATAGCTAGGTATGAATCTCTGTAACTTGTCAAGTACAGAGCGATGACCGCAGCAGTTGTCACTACACCAAAAAGGTGTTGCCTACAAGTTGCTTAAAAAAATTGTGCTGAATGTGTAGTTGCTTCTGGTGGAAAAAGAAAGAGCATCTGGTTATAGAATATGTTCAAATTTGAACACAGTAAGGGAGAGAGAGTACTTCCCGAATGGACCAAACCAAATCGTTACTTGATGAGCACAACTCTCAGTTCTCAGAAATCCAAGCAAAGAAAAGGCATTGTGTTTGATTTACAACAAGAAGGAGGTTGCCAGATCTTTTAAGGAATGTATTGTATCCTGAAATATATTCATTAAGTGTTGCATGTTATTGTCTGATGTCAGAAGAGGGTTGCTAGAGAGTTCAGAATGTTTGGTGCAGTTAAGTAGCTTTTGGATAAAGAAAATCAAGTGGAGAGCAAACTGGCCAGGAAATTTAGAAAGTAACTAGAACACTGCACTAGCATGATTTCAAGTGTGGTGTCACAGGCATCTTACCATTCAAAATCTTCCTATGGCCTGCAAATTTTGGAGGGTTTTTATGTAGAGAAAGCAGACAAACTGAGGGGCAAAGAGCTGCAAACTGGTAGGAAGTAGGGACAGGAAATCAGTGAGAAATGTGAGTTCTCTGTACTAGATTGTTATCCTTCCATCGTAGAATTGCACAGAACAAAGTCTGATGGTTAACAGTATGGTATCTTCATGAACCCTGCAACATCTCGGAATGGCTAGCACCAGTGGCTCCAGGGTAACTCACTGAGTTAGAATTAAATGACAGGATGAATTACTCTGGAGCCACTGGTACTAGCCATTCTGAGACATTGCAGCGTTCATTAACACGGGGGCAAATTAGCCATTTGGCTGAATAGTGTCTTTGGGACAAAAGGGTCTTTTGTTTTGTGGACTTTGTTTAAGCTTTTTGCTCTATGCTGCTGGTTTCTTTCAGAGTTTTTTTGTATACTGAGCTTTAAGATTAATTCAGTAATCATTACATTTGTTTCATGCTGAATGTATAATTAGATTTTAAGACCAAATGTGAGGATGAAATTATATTTTAAAATTATCAGGATTACTTTTCCTGGGGAAGTTACGCACCTGTGCTTTTCTTATAAATACCTTGTGAATAGTCTGGCCTCTGTCTTGTTTTCAAAACCCTTTCTACTATAAATGGAAATATATTAAATTCAGTTCCAGTTCAATCACACATGCTTGGCCAGCTCACAGAAATTAGAGCAGGGAAAGACCTAGCCAGTCTTCATCTTCCTTGATGTTCGGCAGTATATTTTCTGGAGTGTCGTCAGGTCTAGTTTTCAATGGACCCAGCTATCAGGCTTTCAGATCTTCTCTTGGAAGATTCTTCTGCAACCCAATAAATCACGCTGTCTGACTTGTGCTGAAGAAATTGCTCCCCGAAGGAACTCTGCTACATTTATTTTGGACATATCCCAAACTAATGGATTACTTGAAGAAATGAAATGTTTGCCTTTAATGAAATGAACTTGGTAAAGAAAAGGTGCAAATGGCCCCCAAAATATGTCGACTTGGAGGCTTCACGTATCCTTTCAGATCATGTTATTTAGTGTCCTTTCAGGTGTTTGACTGATCAGAAAGACGAGCTTCCTGAAGAATACCGAAAGATAATTATTTTCATGTTTAATTTAATGTTTAATGTCATGTTTTAGAACTGCAGTTAGCTAACTTAGCAAGTGTTTAAAATAGTGATCTTCCTTGCACTCTTTTTCTTTGTATAGACTTATAGGCTTTTTCTTTAAGCAATTAACATAATAAAGAACCTTAAGTGTCTTGTTCTCCTTTGGACAGAGGCTATCTTCGGAAGTTGAAGATTTTGTTCTTATGTCCTTTTACCTCCCTGCTTTTATCACTTTTATGAAAAATACAAGGACTGTGTGGTAGAAGAGGCCATCTTTTAAATCTTTTAACTTTCCTTCTGTCCTAAGATTGACATCTACTACCATTTCTTTATTCATTGTGCTGCATCTGATTTTTAAAACCCTCGTTTTCCTTGGCATCCTTTATTTTATTGCACTTTGTGAAACGTTAGTGGGCCTAGAATGTTTCAAAGTCATCTTTGCCTCTTTAGCTAGCTAGATGATTTAGCATAATCCTTAGGCAATGGAAAAATTGAGTTTATGACAGTTCTTTGGTTTAGGATTTAGATTATTAGTTCCTTGTAATTTGGAAAGGTAAAGCAAAAATTGCTGAAATCTACATCTTGGAATGGGGGGTAAGTTTTTAGAGTACGGATAGCAGAAGGATTCATTTTCAAAGTAAGGCTGACTTCAGGATATTTAAGTCATTCCACAGTTGAAATAGGCCTTGCATGCTGCTGAGCTTCTGCTTCTAAAATTCATCTGATGAAGAAAACAGTTCATCTCTTTAATTGGAATTGCATGATGATCTGGTAGTGTAATATAATCAGTCTGGTAAAGAAAGCATGAGGTCATAGTGGAAAGATTTTGACCCATCAAGAAACAGCAGGTTTTATTCTTCCTTTCATTTGTAAGAAAACAGTCATATGCAATATTCATTACAAGGATGGCTGTTCTGTAACTATTGGTGGTCTTACAAGAGAAGAAAGAAAAACAACAGAAAATTGCATCACATTGGAAGTATGTGTTACCTGATGTCTCTTAGCTGAAATCCCTCACCAAGTTCCAGCTATTGTCCAAACTGAAGATATAATTTTGAGTCAATATTTTTGATATTTGTGTGAAATCACTGGGAAAGTTAATACAGTTGTACGTATTTTGCTATTACTATGAGCACTTGGTGAATCTCATCTCTGTTGTCTCAGATCTGTAACCACCCCAGTATCTGGCAGTATTAGGGTTTAGGTAAGCTTTCATAGACAGATCTCTTGAGCAGGATTGAAGTAATGCTGCACAGCTGTGGTAGGTGTATTTTGCGCTTGGCTAAGTCTGTACCCATAGAAGGATCATCAGAATGATCCACAAGCTAAATGCCCCTTTAAATCCTATTCCAGCTTCTTGATTCTCTGGCTGCATTCCTGGCCAGTAATATCTTCCTTTGCTCTATAGCTAACAAAACAAATGATGCTCTCTTCAACTACACTCTTCATCTCTGCCATACTTGCTTTCATTCTCTGCTTTGATTTCTTGCTAGAGTTAGTAGTCTTGACTAAATTCAGAAAGTGGCAGAAGATACTTTTCCATTTGCATAAATTAATTTTGAAATTCTAGATGCTTTCTCCTGTATTTTCAAGAGGCTACTTACTCTCTTTCCTTTGATTAGCAGTGCAACCGTGGCAGATTTCTGTGAACTCCCCAACTTCTGTGAAGTCAGGCAAGGCCTGAGATAGCATGGGTTTTGCACTCAGAAATGTTAGCATCCAAAATGTGAAGGCACTTTTCTCAAGGTTTGTTGAGGCCTCAAACTGAACCTCTGTATCTGGTCATCTGAGAAAGGTGACCTTGTAGTAGCTCCAGAAAACGAAGGGATATGTGCCACATATCCAATCTTGTCTGTTAATGGCAGGGTAAGTGTGAGTTGCCAACTTCACAGCAGGCAATTAAAGCTCCATTATTCACTCCGTTAAATCTGTTCCTGGTGTTTGTCAATTTAGTCCTCATTTAACTGGGCAGTCCTTCACCAGTCCTGTTGTCTCATCTTAAGAATGGGGAATAGCCTTTATCATGTTGAGTTGATAAAATCATGCTGTGGAGTAAATCATACTTCTAAAGTACATCTTTACACCAGTTAGGGGTGTAGAGGTGCATTCCTCCATCTGGACAGATTGTGCCTCAGGAAATACACGTGGAAGATTTTGCATCTATATTTCACTAGTTGCAACAGGACCTGTGCAGTGCAGTACAGTACAAAACATATTCTCTCTGTTTATCGGCTGGTGCGAAAGACTAGGGTTGCCGGTCTTTCCGAAAGAAGCGTCTGGAAAGGAAAGATTGCTAAGGATAAGGTCTTTCTATGTAGGAAGTTTAGGGCTACTGCATATTCCCACTTGGAATATGTACCAGGGGGACTACAAAGTACTGCCAATTAGAAACTACTTGAATAGGATTTCGGCATGGTGGCCACATGTCCTAGCTTGTAGGTTCAAGAATTTCCATAATACCCCTCTGATACTGTGCTGTTAAAAGGGAAGAAAAAAAGTCCATGGAGAAGATCTTCACTTGCTTGGCAGTAATCTGATTCCAGCATGGAAACTGGCATTCCCCACTTCTCATCCATCCCTGTTCTTTTTGTCTGTGTGCCTGCGTATCCTTGCAGCCCAAATGTACCACTGTGTTTGTGATAATATTTTGCATATGTCAAGAAAGTTTCATTTTCTTTAATAGAAACGAGTGAAGCACAATACCCAAAAGTACAGCATTTTCTCTGTCATTATGTATGATGCAATAGATCTCTCCACATACTCATGCTTTTTTGTTTGAGTGTTTTCTAGTTCTCATTCATAAATGTCTGGCTTTCCAAACTATGCCTCTGGCAGATCTTAGCATAAATATCAATTTATTCATCACTTTCTTTTATAATACTAACATACTTGGCACAGATATTTTTCCTTTCTTTTTTTTTTTTCCAGTCAACATTTCTGTTTAGTTTATGCCCTCTGAAGAACTTCTTGTAACCCACTATTGTAATTTTATTAGCTGCATAGTTGGCACAACTCAGCACAGCCATTCAGCTTACCTTGAGGGAAGCCATACTACTGAGATTTGAAAAACAGTTATAATACTGAGCAACACAGAGTTATATTTTAATTGTTAATTGGACAAAATGAATGCTGGAATGAATGCTTCCAGTTTCAGAATAGGTCTACAGTGCTTACTAAAAAGGACTCTACATGTCTGGAAGTTATTAAAACAAACTCCTAAAAGCATATTTAAATTTAAATCCAGCTAATGAAGCAGCGATTCTCTCCAAAATGTTCCTCTACTTATCCCTTAAGATATTGGATAATATTTAACATGGGTAGCCTCTGTTGTTTTGGTACCAGTAAAAATTGCATGGCAGAGTGTTTGATTCATGTCGTTTCGCTGAGGAGGCATTTAAAAATATGTAATGGGTTGTCACTGGTAGGGCAGAATGGTTGAATTTGAAGAGGTATATTCCACTAAAGGCTTTTGGTTTTAGCTTGTAGATCAACCTAGTTTACACAGACTTCTTGACAGAAGATAAGCAAATCAGATCTTATGTATTTGCACACATTTTTATAATTTCCAAAGAAATACAGCAATTTCAGTGCTATTCTGTAGCAGTTTCAAAACGGCTGTTGTTATCCATGTGGTTATTTCTTTTCTTTGCTTCCTTTATGTGGTCTCCTAGAATCTTGTCGCTGTGTTTTCTTTTCTGGATGTCAGCGGCATTCTTCATTAGAAACAAGTTGTATTGAGTTGCATTTCCAGAACTGCACAAGCCAGAAAACATGTTTTTATACGTTTACACATCTGTAAAAATGCCATCATCGCTGCCCATGAGGCCCTTGGACAATACTATTTACCAGTCAAAGATGTTTCATTGACTTCACTGGGATTAGGACTCAATCTTAATTTACTGACCAGGGAGAGAATAATCCCATATTACTTTCCGGGTTTAAGTCTAAAATGCTGCTGGTTTTGAAAAGTATAAATAGAATCAGCTTATTTCTGTGATGCCAATACCACTGATGGAATCAAAGCATTGCTTACTGTATATAACAGGCAGATATAAAGTGCCAATATACTTCACAGAGAGGATATCCTCCACCTGAGATGATAAATGTTTTCTGATTTAAGTGCAGTTTGACATCCTCTTATTAATGTGCAATATAATTTTGGACAATTACCAAAAGTATGTTACATTCTTTCTAGACGTTTATCAAATCTCATGACTAACCAAGTTATATGCGCATGGGTGTAGAAATAATCAAAAGGACAATCAAATAAAAACCATCTGACTTAAAAAAAAATCTGTATCTTCTTTTTAAGAAAAGCTGTTGCTCACAGTAGGACTCGGAGGAGTCACAGGAATGAAGTAACAGAAACCCATTAAAGGGATTTTTATGTGATTAAGGCCTTGCAGTGTTAGGCTCACACTTCCTGAGGAAATCAACTTCTCCATATTTTCTGCACACTAAAATCATAAGTACAAGAAATGTATGAAAAGGCTTTGCCAGGGAAAACAGTTAAACTAGTAATTTGGTCATGGTACAGTGTATTTTGGAATATGGAGATCTGTTTTAATCTCATTTATAATTTATGCTAAAATGTCAGTCTCTTTCTGATGCTGATGATATTTATGACTTCTATGAATCCTCACAGTCATTTGGAAGTGTCATGTACTACTCCTTTCAGCAATCTAATGAAACAAACAGATATCATCTTCATTTTACAGACAGTGATGCTGCCTTGTAACAGGAGAGGCGGTTTCAGAGGTGGCTAGCTCACATGAGGCACATTAGAATATTTCTTCCTAAGCAAGGGAAAGCAGACACTTGGCCAGATTCTGGCCACACTTCCACCTTCCTTTGGCTCCCCGGGGACGTAAGGGAGTTGGTAGCAGCCATGAGACTGCTGTAATTTACAGGACCAGCCAGTTCCTGTAGCTTCAAGTATGACAGGAGTGGGAAGACAGTTTAAAGCTGCCCTTTCTTCTCAGCCATGATGAGTAGTGCTTGGTGCACGGAATACCTAGAGCAGTATCTTCGTGGCACAGCCAAGATTACAGCTCAGGAGTTCCTGGCTCCCTAGGTCATGTTCACAACGTTACACAAGCCAATTCTAAACCCATTTTCTCTTGTAAATGTTTTGTGGGCCAAATCTTCATTTGATACTAGTTATTATAGATACAGAGCTATGGAGCAATTTACAGCAGCTGAGGATCTGACCTTTAAATGAAATTATACCAGTGAAGCATTTGCTTAGGCAATGCGTACCATGGAGCTGCCCTGGTTTTGAGAACTCTCCAGCAAACAAGAGGAGGATAGCCATGGTTATTTGTGAGTTGTGGCCTCTTTCCTGCATCTGAAATTATTTACCCTATTCATGTCAGCTATTGGCATCTCTCCGCTCTTCTGGTCACCTGAAAAAAACACAGGCAAAAGAGTATAGGTGAAACAAGGCATTATTTGCAATTTAAAGATTAAATAAATATATGATTTCACAAAGGTCAATTGGTGCTTCCAGAAATCCAAAGTATAGTTGGTTCTTCTGTGCAGTCCAATAAAAGAGAGTTTTTTCCTGGCACTACTACCTGCTTTTTTTATTACTTTTTTATTGTGCTTTGAAAGAAATAAGACATTGTATTTTTTCCTCCAAATGAATAACTGTATTGAATTGTTCATGCTACCTTAATTTTCTTAAGCTTTACTCCTAAGTAAAGGTTAAGATGCTTTCCAGTATTGCTAATCTAGTTTGATACCACTAACACGGGAATGCCTGATATTTTTCCATTTGCAATGTAGTACACACCAGAAGATTTTATCGAATATGACTATGAGTATGGGGATGCAGATTATAAAGAAACTGATTCAGTAACAGAGGGACCCCCACTGTTTGAAGAGACAGTAGCACAAACAGAGGTAACAGAATCTGATCTGTTTGTTGTGTGGTGTCCAGCTGTCCCCTACCACATGGTTTGTCAATTTGTGTCTTCTGTATATAAGCTTAATGTTTTCCTTTTGCTCATTTCTTTACTCTGTAGCTGTAACACTTGCTTTCAGTTAGAGATGGAAGGTCTCACGGCTGACAGCATTCATCTCACATTTGGTTACCCTTCTTTCATTCATGCTTTCTCAGTTTTCTTTTCATTTTATTTATGTTTTCCCATTCCATCTTTCATAACGTTTGCAGAAAAAGAAAGCCATGGTCAAAAAGAAGAAGAGGACAGTGGCCGCTAGCTCAAAGGACAAACCCCAAAAGGCCACAACAAAAAAATCTGAAAAATATGCATCCAAGAAGAAGAAAAGTTATCAAGCAGCAACAAAAGGCAAACTAGGGGTAAAGGTAGCCAAGAAATAATCAAGATCTTTCCCAGGCCAAGACTGGAAGATCTCTGATAATAAGAAAAAATATACCTAACCCCACTAGATGAATATGTCTGGCTAATAACATAACCTGAATAAAAGTGATACCGCTTGAATTTTTCCTGCAGGATTCTTTTTAATAATGTACCTTTTCTTTAATACTAGGCAAATGTTGTGGATGGATTTCAAGAGTATAGCATAGCTGAAAATGACTATGGGCCCCAGACAGAAGCTCCCTCCAGAACTACTGAAGCAAATGAGGTAATAAGGACTCAAAAATGACAGGCAAAAATACTCGCCTACCAGGTGTGACTGATCAAAAAAGCACAAACACATTTTAAAAGAATGAATGTCCATCTGTGTAAATATATGCATCTATATTTAACAGCAATTAATGCAATTTTATGCCTTCTCAGCCAATATCAGAACCTACTGTTTTCTTGGGCAGAACTCCCATTAATTCTGTAGAGATCTGCTGAATCTTTAGACTGCAGAGTTCATGATTCTGGAAATCATTCAGTGATTTCCTGCTGGGGAAATGCAGGGTTGTTGCATCCAGTGTGGATGTGACTGAGGCTATGTCTACTATAAACTAGGTTAAATACTAGACATAGTCCTCCTATCCTAATCTAAGAGGAAGTGAAGTCTCTAGTTTCTCCTGTAACTTTTAAGATGCGGCATAAAGTGAGCGTAACACGAGACAAAGAATGGCTGCAACCAGAGCAGCATATTGAACTTGAGCCAGAAGCCATCATTTCCTTTTAATAGTTCTTCAGCTAACAAAACCAAATCATTTGCTTTTCACTGAGGTTCTATGAAACATTGCATTTTGAACTGTTGAAAAAGGTAAAATGATAATTTTGACTTATGTTAGAAACCATGTTTTTAGAAAGCCACAATGACAAGACTAAACATTTTGTTAAGATTACTGCACCTAAAGCCAGTGTTGATTAATATGTCTGCATGTGAATTAATGCTAGTTTTAGAAAAATGATGGCTGATTATACAAAACATTGTTTTCATTTTTATTTTACATTTTCCTTTCAAAATGAAGATATGTTGCTTAAAAGATGTACAAAACTGACCCCCCCACCCTGAACATTTGAAAAGAGAAAAAAAGTCCCTGCTTGTTTTTTGGTTTTCCTCCTATGTGTCTTGGAAGGTGAAGGTGAATTAAGATATATTTTACTCATTCTGCTGTAAACTGTTCTCATGTTAAATCTCCTGTTTCCTTCTCACAAGTTGATCAACAGAGGCATATTTAAATTGTTCTGTTTCTTGGGCAACTGTAGGCCAACTGTACAACAGTACAGTTGTTACAAGGTAGATCCAAAGCACTAAATGCTTTCCTTAGTGAGAGCAGTTCCGCATAAAGGCAAAATTTGGCTTAGAATTGATTGAGATCCACATTTACTCTAGCTGTACGGCAAAAGTCATCGTCCTGTAGCTAATGGAATTAGGCAACTGTTAAATTAGAATCTGGCCTTCTATTTTAATTGCAGCATATTTCAATATCATGCTTAGAACAAGATATTTTTAATTACTCTGGATGTTGATTAACATTTTAATATATTTTTTAAGATCGTACTAGTTTGTCTTGTCTGACCATCTAGAATATGTCTCATATTAGCAATACCTGAGCTTTGATTTCTTTCAAAATTATCCTTTTAAGAGACCTCTGTAACAGAATAAAGCAGTCTTCTTTTTTTTTTTCCCAGAGGGTTTTGTACATCTCAGATATAGCATTCTTTTAAACTGCTTTGGTGCTTGTAAGTTGGTTGCTTGGTTTGACAGTTTACATGCTTAAAGATGAAAGCTTAGAATTCAGAAATGTTGAAATTGATCTGAGTTTTGCAGATGGAATTTGACTCAGCCAAAAAACATACAAATTGCCATGACAGGCATGAACCATGACTTTTTGAGAGATAAATAAACTGCAAAATCATTGACAAGAGAAAAGAAGTTGAAACACTTAGCTCAGCGTTGGTATTTATAGACACAAAATAATAAAGAAGGCTGGGCTTAACTAAAGTGATGCTTGCACTTCCTGTACATTGCCATTGTAAAAAGGTCTGAATTTATTCACTGCTCACTGTGGTGCATATGTTCATTCATGAACGCTTGTAAGTGTGAAACCAAGCAGGGAAATTTAGCTATATTTGGCATAAAGTAACGCTAAGCAAGCAGTGCACATAGCATACTGGTTATATTGAATTCAGTGGTTTTGGAAATTAAAAAAAAAAAGTATGAAAGCATTACTTTGTACTGCTTACACAAAGATCTTTTAATTACTCTGAAAGGCTGGACTTCCATTCCTTCAGACTCTAATTAAAAGACAATATGCTGTAGTTCTACTGTTCTTTCTTCTTTTGACAAGTCGTCATGGTGGATCAGCATATGCTTACATTGCTTTACTAACAATAACTCACATATTCCTCCTATTCCCAAATCTTTGCTACTGATATGAATAGCAAAATCCTGTTGAAGAAGTATTTGCTGAAGAATACATAACTGGAGAGGATTATGATAAAAAAACTGAGGAAACTGAATATGGAAGCAGAGGAGTAGACCTCAGTGAATCTGATCTGCTGGTAGATGGAGATTTAGGCGAATATGATTTTTATGAATATAAAGAATATGAAGAGAAACCAACTGATTCCACTAATGAGGAGTTTGGTCCAGGTGTTCCTGCAGAGACCGATATCACAGAAACGAGCGTAAGTTGATTGAAGGCATAATGCAGATTAATTTAATTTAGCGATTCTTTTCTAGTTGTACAGTCTCAGAACTGTACAGAGCCTGATCCAGAGCTCCTTGTACATCTTAGATATATTCTCACTTTTGATAGGCTTTGGATCAAGCCCATCCTCTTGTTTTAGTAATCCTGAACTTTTTGTTTTTATTAAATGCAGGGGTTTTGTCTCTTTTGGTGAAGGGAGTAAGGGCGGGTTGAAGATGGGAGGGAAAATAAAGAAGAGGTGGAATTCTGAAAATAAATGAAAAAATGAACAGTTTAAAAAATCTTTCTAAACTAGAGCTAAAGCTGGAAAGAACTTAAGTTCTAATGCAGGTGCAAGTACTGTAATTAAGATTTGTATATGATTACCCTAAGAAGTTGAAATGCATATAAGTGTCTAGAACCCTATGGCTTCTGCTGCTTTCCCAGGAGAAAGTTCCTGGGTGGGAAGGTGAAGGTCTGAACCCTTTCAAGAAAATCAGCTTAGTCAATGGTGACAGGTTTATGACCTTGCAGGAGTGATTTAACAGCTCAGTATATATAAAGGAAGATAGGATGACATGGTGGATCCTGTGAATCATGCTCTTTCTTGTGTGTTTTATAGCTCTCTCTTTCCCTCTGACTTAATCACAGGCTTAACAGCAAGGCTTTAATTTTCCTTTAGTTGTGCCAAGATCCTTGTTTACCAGTTTACCAGACTGTGGAAGCTGCAAAGAAAGTTAATATGACTAAGACTGGAAACAACATTAATTCCCATTTGGATTTTTAATTGGGAAGGCCCTGAATATAGTAGGAAAGGAGAATTTCATATTTGCTCAGCCTTATCTTTATTTTATCCTCACAAACTCCAAACTTCAGTTTACAAAGGATCCAAGAAATAACAGCAAGTGCTGTGAGGTTGCTTTTCTCTGCCAACCTTGAAACCCATACTTCTGTATTTCATTTATCACTCCTTTCTAAACCCTGTTGGGGTCATTGTATTTTTTAATGATCCTTATCTATGCAATGTGATACAAGCTTACTTTTTTCCTTCTAGCACAGATGGGGACACTGTGGCAGAATGACACAGAAAAGGTCAGATTATCTGCAAAGCAAAGAGCCCATAAGGCACCATTTGTGCCTGCATTAAGCAGATGACTGTGTAGACCCTATCCCCTGGTGTAAATTTCAACCTAAATTGCCTTGCTACAAAACTGAAGGAGTCAGGAAGCTTGAATTAGAACCCAGGCTCTGACCAGTGCCAGCTTCATTACAACTCTCGTCTGCTAACCAGATATATCATATCGTTTTCCTTTGACATATGAATATATTTGGAACAAGTGAAGTTCTACCTTTCATAACAAAGGCAAGATGAAAAGTACTCAGTACCTGGAAACTTTCAAAAAAGGGGCAATATTTCCAAAGACGGAGACCTGATGTAAATTTTTATAACCAATTTTCATTAGTATAATAAAACATATTTTCTCTGTACCTCTTGCTACTTGATTTTTATGAACTATTGCAACACTACTAGTGAGATCGGTGCCTTTATAAATCAATACAAAATGCGCAAGCCATGGATCTATATCTCTGTTTCTCCTTTCCAAAGTATTGCATATTGAAATACTGTAACAATATCCTTAACATTTTCAAATCCCCAGCTATTTTAGTATAAACGTGGAATTACTCTACTGAAATAAAAGAAAGCATTTCAAATTCTCATCTGATCATAGCTGAATTGAATTTCTAGTTTGCAGTGGATATGTTAGCAATCAAGAGAGGTACTTCTGAAGAAAAATATGTATCCCCTCGTCTGAAAAAAAAATTAGTTTCTTCTTTTTTTGTTTGAAACTTGAATCTGTCTGTGTTCTGCCATTAGCATGTGTTATTGACCTGTTGTTTTAGGTACTTTTGTTATCTTAATCCTGAACCCAAAACTTCCCATAGAGCTGATCCTAAAAGACTTTTGCAGTTGATGGTAATTCATGTAGTTAGGAGGCATAACTGGCTATCCATGAAATACTATTTAAATATTTACAACGCCACTTATGCCATGAAGTCACAGACTCTTCTTAGACTGATTTACATGTTGTGGATGTCTAATGAATAAAATCAGGAGCTTGAAGGGCACTGTCCATATGAGACCAAGACATCTTTCTTTCCAGCTTACTTTAGGCTTGCTTAACTCAGAAAGCCATGAAGAATCATTGTTAATTGCCAAGAATATGTCCATTCAAACAGGGAAAGAAACAGCTTTGTGACTTGCACACAGAAGTTTTAGATTCTTAGTCCAAAGTCCTAATGCAAACCATGGGATGCAAACTCTTGCATCTCATTGGAAAAACTACAAATGGACAATATCCAATAATTTGAAAGGTATGCATGCAGTTTTTGCATTTTCCGTTTCTCGTGTATTAAATATTTTTGATTGATATGGTTTGTGCCTGGGATGTGTTTTTCATAACACAGATCAATTCCAGCTTTAGCTTTCAGTTAGAGATTGCTGCAGTTCTTTATTGTACCAGGTCCTTAGACCTTCTACTTATTTTTGGTTTTGGGGCTGTTTTTACTGGCCAGGTGACTGGACATGGAGCTTATGGAGAAAAAGGCCAGAAGGGAGAACCAGCTGTGATTGAACCTGTAAGTACAGATGTGGGTGAGTTTTTCTTTAGCACTACATAACATATGTACACTGTTGATACATCATTATCAAACCATGTTGTTCATGATAGGATGACAGTAACCTTATCCTTGATCTCTGAAAAAATCACCTGCAGCATGGATGGTGTAGAAGTGAGATAACAGACAGTAGCCTGTTCAGTGTTCTCTTTCGGTTACACAAAGGACTAACCACATGTTCCTTAAAACAAGGAGAATCTTCTTGTGCAGAGGAAAACGAAGCATAGATCTGCTCTTCAGGCCATTTAGTAACTACAGCTCGAACAGACCTACAGAGATAGCTTCCAGCTTAGGCACAGGTAACACTGTAACTACAGGTTTCAACAAGGGCAAGGAAGTCCCTCTGAGAAGTTAAATAAATGCTTGTATGTTTAACCTGTGCTGGTGCAATCAAACTGCTGAAAGTTTAATTAAATACTTTCTTCAGAGGTTACACGTTGGTCATAAGCACAGTAATGGATCAGTAGCTTACAGAATTTTTCTCATCTCTAAATAGTAGTATAGTAACTAAGTGCTTTTACAGTAGGACAAAGTTATACTGTAGCATCATGCTTGATCGTTAGAGACGAAAAGGTAACTGAATTTAAAAGAAGACATAGATTATACAAAAGTAATCATTTTATAATATCTAGCAGGATTTGAATGCCAGTGTGTTTTATTCTTCTAGAATTTTCAAGGACTGCTTTCAAATATGGATTTGACCCAAATAGAAATTAAAGTTTAATCTGGTTTCTATTTCATAGAACATTAGGTACAGAAATATCAAGGGAAAAAATTACTGTAAGTTGAAGCCTGATAAGTGTCATGGTTTTAGCTGGGATAGTTGATTTTCTTCACTGTAGCTAGTATAGTGCTGTGTTTTAGACTTGGTATGTAAATAATGTTGATAACACCCTGGTGTTTTAGTTGTTGCCGGGTAGTGTTTACACTAGTCAAGGACTTTCTAGCTTCCCATGCTCTGCCAGGTGCACAAGAAGCCGGGAGGGGAGGGGATACAACCAGGAGAGCTGATTCGAATTGGCCAGAGGGTATTCCATATCATGTGATGTCATGCCCAGTATATTAACTGGAGGGAATTGGCCGGGGGAGGCAGCGATCGCGACTCGGGGACCGGCAGCGTCGGTCGGCGGGTGGTGAGCGGTTGCAGCACTTGTTGTTTAGGTTTTTTTTTCCCTCTTCTTCCAGTGTTTCATCTCTCTCTCGCTCATTATTTTCCTTTTCATTATATTAGTATTATTGCTGTTTTATTCTAATTATTAAACTGTTCTTATCTCAACCCACGAGTTTTCTTACTTTGGCCCTTCCGATTCTCTCCCCTATCCCACAAGGGTGGGGGAGTGAGTGAGCGGCTGTGTGGTGCTTAGTTGCTGACCGGGGCTAAACCACAACAATAAGATACTGCGATGTGTCATTGTTACCTAAATATCAAAGGTCTGGATTCTGTGATCCAAAAGCTCCCTTTTAATGATATATTCCTATCCCAGGGTTAGCATTTGGTTAAGTTGGTGATCACCAAAGTTAAAGGACTACAATAATGAACAAGTTACAAGTCAAGATTGTGTCCTCTCAGTCATGATCTGTGAAGAAGCTCGGAGTGTGTTAGCTCATAACATGAATGGCTATTTTAAACCATTGCAAGATACATTTTGTTTACATCCCTAATACTGAAGAGGTATCCACTGCCAATCTCCAGCGTTGCTGGAGTTCACTACAGCTAGCTTCAAGCTTGTTTGCCCAGTCCTCCTTCCTGTGGAAAGCCAAGTACAAGTGAGGATCACGTATTCATAGGTCTTTCCATGGACCTGGAATTTGGACTATTGTCTGCACTCAAAAAGAGGAGCTAGGAGGTGCTTTAAGACCCACAACATAGAAGTAGCCAGAGCTATTCACATCAAATTCTTTCACAGCATTAAAAAAAAAAAAATTATTTTGAATCAAGTACTATGAGATCCCTCCAGCCTAGAAGTCTTTCTCACTTTTAAAGCCACACAGCAATTCAGATTCCAGTTCTAGTAACTGTGTAGAGAAGATCCCCAGAAAAGTTTATCGAAGCACTAAGAAATATTAACTTCATAGTTCAGCTAAAAAGATGTTTCATATTTTTCTCCAAGACATGACCAATAGTATCTTTTTTCATCCCTCCCTAGGGTATGCTCATTGAAGGACCACCAGGACCAAGAGGACCTGCTGTAAGTAGATTAATCACAATTTCCTTTTATTGCCTTTGATTTATTCCCTGTGCTTTGGTATTCATGAGTAAACACACTTAATATTGGTCTTATCATAGTTCCCAAAAGGTATATTGGGCTTAGCGTTTTTAGAAAAAAGGGTCATTGCGGCGTTTTTGGTGACAGCATGCTGCAAGCTGAGTGCACGTGAAAATCAAAGTTTTGAATGTTGGCTATAAATCTTTGTAAGACAAAAAAGTATGCCGCCTTATAAATTATTTTATCCAAATATGCGTTCAACATAACTTTCCAGAGAAAAAATAGTTCAAAGATGCTGGAGGCCGTCATTCAGCATAATAATGTCATTCATTTTCCATAGGGTCTTACAGGTCCCCCAGGTCTACAAGGTCCTGTCGGTCCCCCAGGTGACCCTGGTGAAAGGGTAAGTCAACATACAGATTATCCTGGGTATTCATGGGATGTCTTGCACTGATTGCTACAAGAGTAAGCGGGTTAGGTCCTGATCTGAAATATACATATAGGTTCAGAAACTTCAGCGGAACTGAGGCTGATTTATTCAGCTGAGCAAATCAACTGGGAATCTGGACAAACATTTCCTTAGTGGTAGAAATATGTACTGTAAATACAGGAAAAAAGTTAAGTTCCTATTTGTCCATATTTCTCTGTTTTGATGTGAATTATTTTAAAACATAATAAAGCCATCGGTACAAACATTTCATATGGATTTGAATGAGTTTTAAAAAAATCAGTATGACCTCAGCTATAACATGTAGAGATACAGAGAAAAACAAGCTCTGCAGAATCAAAAGACACATGGAAATATTGAAAGTGATGGATAATATTTAGATGATTCAGGCAGAATTTATTGGCCGTATTAAATAACATACTGCATGAGAACCCAATCCAGTTATGAATATAACTGAAATTTAAGCTATTGTTTTAGTCTGACATGTTCTCACAGGCTTTTTCTTCCTGCCATAACTAACACAATTTTGAAACAGAGGAAAATATGCTACAAAAAACTTTCCTGAGTTTCATGAGTGATAGTTTACTGACGAGTCTAGCATGTTCGTGCTGTATTTGTGTATAGAAGGTGTGGAGAAGATGCTACTGCTTCACTGAATAATGAGGTAGTGTTAAAATCCCAACAATGCTTCACCTCGATAGTAAGTCAGCATCCATACTTCTTTCATATTTCTTTCTTGTAGATTAATTAAACAACATATTTTGGAATTGGAACTTATAAAATGGGAATTTTAACACATTGTAATGGAATAACTACTGATAATACCCAGTTTTTTAACTAACTGCTTACTGAATTAATCATAAAGAAATTCCTGACTAAAGACATCGTGTGCCTGTCATGGAACAGACTCCATGTTTTATATAAAAAAGGGCACATTACACAAATAAATAATTGTAGAAATGAGTTACCAAACTCATGAGAACAATACAGATTTCTGCAACAAGATTCTGCTGTCAGATCCCATCCTAATGAAGTAACATGTCTTACTTTAAATTTTAAACATATGTGGACAGGTTTGGGTTTTTACTTGAACAACAATCAGTGTATATGAATAAAGGCTCTAGCTCTTGCTGTAACTATTCTGACTACTTTTCATCTTAGGTAAAAAATCTGGAAAAGTAACATTCTGAGAAAATCACCACTCAAGAAAAGCACGGTGCCTAATTTTAAAAAGCTCACATTAATACCTAGAAGGATTGAGAATGTTGTTTAAGCATGGAACGACAGAACAGTTAGTTGAAATCCTCCACTTTTTGTAGTTGCCTATGGTGCTTCAGCTTTTGTACTAAATTATTGTATCATTCTAATCCTAATAATGGATGTAAGACAACTGAGAAATGAATGAACGTACCCTTCTGGAGAGGACCATAAGTGGTCCCACTTTTACTTCCCGTAGGGATGAATTTCACTCATATAAAATGGTGCCATGGAAGAAGAAAGTGAAAACTAATCTAATCTTCAGTTTCATCTTCAGTAATCTAATCTTCATCTTCTGACCTAATCTTTGAGTTCTAATCTTCACAAAGAATCATAATCATAAATGCATAAACTTGCTGCAGGTCAGGGTGAAGGTTCTCTAGGTGCTTTGCAAGTGCGTTTAATTATTTTTCAATTTTTTAACCTTAACTCAAAATTGCCTGGATATGTAATGGTTCTTTTTAACAATTACAACATTTTATTCAGTATTTTACATCTGAATTAGTAATAATTCTCAATTTAAGATTTATCTGTACTGTGTTATTAGTAGGGAATTATTTTTTGATGCTTCAGGCTTTTTTTGAAAAAGAGCTCAGACAGACTCAGTAACAGAACACTGATCTTAATTCCTGAAGAGGGGAAAAAACACCAGAATTTTTCGGATCAGCTTTCCCATTGTTATGTTCAACTCCTGAGCAGCAGAAGGAACCAGTTAAGACAGTCTGATGTTTGTTGGTCTGTCATTGCAGCCCTGCAGAGAGTTGTTCCGGTGAATGAGCACTTCGTTTGGCAGCCATGCAGCAGGCAAATGAGTGCTCCTGATGCAGGTCCTTCCTGCCCTTGACAGCTGCAGCTAGTAAAAATGCAGCATGCAAATTGCTGGGAGGAAAGGTGCAACTGTAAATCTAACTTGTCACAAAAGAAATATTTATCTTTGCAGCATGTTGGATCAATAATCATGAGCATCACGTACACACATTGGTAGATTTCTTCAACAAAAAGTTTAGCTCTTTTTAAACTGTAAGGGGGAATTAGGTTTCATAAAAAACAGATTTCAAGTCATAGCTGCAGGACTTATGTAGCCTTTGAAAAGCCTACTCAAAGGGTTTAAAGAGAATCAGCAGTGTTAGTTCCCTAGATCAAATAAAGCGAACACTGGAACACAATGCAGATCTCAGCTCTGCCCAACCTATGATATCATGAGCAGAGCCTCCGTAATTAGGTACTCTATACTCCATTTTTTAATATAATTTGTAAGTAAAATAATTAAAGAGAATAGCTTTCTTCCCTATTGCTGAATGTCTTCCCCAAACTCAGTTCTTTAATTACCTCACTAATAATGAATAACATTCCCAAACCATTTGCAAAGAGAATATGAAACCTCCAAGAGCGTCATCAGGAGAACGAGTGTAATTGTGTGTGAGTGACTCAAAAGGTTTATCTTACCGAACTATCTTTTTGTTCTCATCCCTTTTTTCTCTCATCCCTTTGTTCTCTTAGGGTCCACCTGGCCGCCCTGGTCTCCCTGGTGCTGATGGTTTAGCAGGTCCCCCAGGTACCATGTTAATGTTGCCGGTAAGTTGTGTTATGATTACAGGGTAGCCAACCTCCAGAAAGGGGAAGTGTGTTTCAAGAAATGTATAGGTGTTTTCTTTTTTCATCTGACTTTGGAATGAGAGATGATCCAGAGTTTCTTCTATGGTGTAAGCATTTGAAGATCATATGGTACCTTTTTCTCCTCAAACAAAACATATGCTTTAGCTCCTGCATGGCTGCCAGATTAGAACCTACACGAATGTATTACACTCACTGAAATCCTCCTTATATTTTCAACAGCAGCTATTATTCGCTACTATATGTCCTAAACAAGGAGTTTGCTGTTGCACAAAGGGCATGTACTCCCAGCAGGCATGTGTGTGTGCTTTCAAGTCTCCTTGACATGGAGAATTTTAAGCATTCCATGCTTAAAATTGGACCTCAGTGTCCTCTTTGAAGAGTCAGTGCATCCTTTGAATAGAAATATATGCACATAGCCAGCTCTGCTCCCACTGGAGTCAAAGCAAAACACCATCTGTTTTAGCAGGTGGAGGAACAAGCCCAAAGCTGTTAAAGTATCTTGCAGCTTTGTGGTATGAAAAGTACTATATGCATGGAATTCATTATTCCTAAGTGTATGTGTGTATGGGAAAGCTCCGATGAGTACTACCATCCCAGGGAACTGATAAACCCATGGTAAATGAAGGGGCAGTATTTTTGGTAAGTAAAGCAAGGTAAGTAAAAAGTCTTGGAGCTGCAGTTGCTGCCATTCTGATACAGGAGGCAGGACTCCATCAGTATCAATGAGGAAAGGATGATTTTGTAAAGTGTATTTTCTATTTATGAAACAATCAATGGAAGTTTATTAAAATAAGCTAACGTTTTTGACCCCATGCTTGCACCAAGTTCTGTTATCGCAGCTGGCTGTGTAACAGAAATATCTGTTTACTAATAATTAGTCAATGGAAAAATGCCACTACTCGTCAGAGGAAATACTCCCAAATCATTCTTCCGTCTGTAATTGCTGTGTCAGTTTGTTCCATTAAAGGTAGTAAGTGTGGACTAATAGTTAACCTGTCAGTCACTCTGGAGCTTTATTTTTAGATATTAATGAGTCTCACCACAAGCAATTTACCAAGTCAAACCAGAAATTTCTCAGGAGGGAAGAAATTGGCTTAAGGTCTCCCGAATTCCAGCCCAGTAGTTTAACCACCATCCAGAATTCTCTTCCACATTTATAAACCCCACTGAGAAGCCACTACCCTTTTATAGCAGATGACCTGCTCACTAGCTTGAGAGCCATCCTGGTAGAAAGGAGTAAACAGGTGAAATCGAATCTAGCGGTGGCAGACTGTCTTGTCACAGAGATACATTCAAAACACCAAGTAACGTGGGAGACACCTTTTGTGGAATGTGTGGCTCTTCATCATCATGTGTGGGGCTTGAATTCATCAAAATGGGTTCACCTTTTCAATGGATGCAAGACAACGAATTTAGGCACTTTTGCTTGGAAAAATATTTTGAAAATGCGTCTGATTCCACATTATGCAGATCCCAACAAAACACCTGCCCTCCTTTCAAATGATAGAAGGCTTGGTAGTTCTCATTTTAGAAAAAGTCAGGTGCTTATTTGTGGGGGCTTAAAGCAATAAGTTTTCCATCACTTTCCAAAAAAATCCTTACATTCTCATAATAATATGACTGCAGGAGAAAGACCTCAGTTACCGTGCCAACTCTGGGTGTAGGCAAACTGAGCAAACTTGCGGGCAGTGAAAGATTCATGGCCATCGTATCACAGAATCACAGAATCATTAAGGTTGGAAAAGACCTCTAGGATCATCAAGTCCAACCGCCAATCCAACACCCTCAGGCCTCCTGAACCATGCCCTGAAGTGCCACGTCTACGTGTTTTTTGAATCCCTCCAGGGATGGTGACTCCACCACCTCTCTGGGCAGCCTGTTCCTATGCCATACCTTTGGAAAGCCATGCTTCTTGTTGCACCTTAGTGTCTCTGCAACATTGCAAAACTTCTGCAAGCAGTTTTATAAGCAATAACAGTCCAGGAGTGCAGCAATGAGTACTTAAATTTTATTCTGTAATTTATTTTGAAATTGTCAGAAATGACACAAAACTGTTTCATTTTAGATACCAAACACTTTTTTTGAATTGAAGTCTGCCTTAAATTGAATTGCATTTTTCTGTGGGTAGCTACAAATGTAAAGAAATTTAATTAATTTTGATACTTTTTTTTAATGAGGTCTTGCAGATAATTAGAGTCTATTTTGGCCTCTGTTTGAAACAAACAAGCAAGCAAACAAAATGAAAACCAAAATCCTATGAAATCAAGAAAATGTTTGTTCATAAGGGATTAGATTTGCACTTTCAGTTCTAAACTATTACCAATGACTTAATATTCCTGCTGGATCCAGTGGCCTCAATGCAGCAGTCTTCTGAAGTGAGTGGAATGAACTAAGGACTGAGACTGTGTGTCTTTGAAGTGGTTTACACAGTTGCAGCAGCGAATAACAAGTATGGTTTTAATTTGATAAATTCTGAATCCTCTTCTTGTTTTGATACTTGCAGTTCCGCTTTGGTGGAGATGGTGAGAAGGGCCCAACAATCTCAGCTCAGGAAGCTCAAGCACAAGCTATTCTTCAGCAAGCTAGGGTGAGCACAAGGAGCCTGCAAACAAAGCTGCCACAAGGGTACAGCTCCAAAAAAATTTCCACTTTATATCATGCAGGATGTGAAGTAAAGAGCTCAAAGCATCATCTCACCACAGTAGTTACCCTTATTGACAACTGAGTCAATGATGGGGGCTATTTGCTAATGCATTGTGAAATTGTATTAATATAGAACTTGTGCGCTGGCTGGCAGCTTTTTCTTGATACCTGTTGTTTTGTACTGTTTGTTTTCTCAGATTGCTATGAGAGGTCCACCTGGCCCCATGGGACTCACTGGAAGACCAGGTCCTGTGGTATGTAAATAAAACAGGGGCACAGGTTTAAGAACACAATAACGCAAGTCCATGGATCTCATCCTGGCCTTGCCTGCACCTCTGTATTTGTTCTTATTTTATTTGGAAAGAAACTAATATAACTGAAGCCATAGTTTGTATTCTTATTCAAGGTCTGCAATGCAACCTGAATACTAAACCAGTTTTTATTGTAGATTTTGGGGTGTTTGGATAGAGCACACTGGTAGACTTACAAAACTAGCAAATAGTTTTACATAAATAACTGCATATGCCTCTACAGTCAGTCATCTGTAATAATATTTACAAAATTTCTTGTGGTAAATATGAAACTCTACAGAAGGAGATACCAAAGTAAGTGTGTGCAGAATGATCTTGGTTCAATATTTAAGGTGAATCTGGAAAGTTCTTAAGAGGCATTCCTATAAGCAATTAAAACCCATACAGATTTCTAAAATTGTGCTTTTTTACTTCAGTCCTGAATTTGGCTTGACTGCTAATACCGAATGATCTTGAAAATGGCCTTGTGGGTGTGAAAAAAGCTTAATATTTGTACAAAGTCTATACATGGAACACAACGTTTTTTCTGATGGCATGCAGAACAACTTTTTGGTCACGAATAGGTTTGCCTCTGTAATCCTTACAAACACTTTAAAAGGACAATACTCACAATGAAAGAATAAAACCAGGTAGGAAGCTCAGCAAGCCAAAATCACCTGAGCAGCCTTGCAGTTGTGACTTCCTCTTTTAGGAAATGGATAGTTTTCAGAATCAATAGTCCACTAAATGACATAAGTTAGCATTTACCATCTTTAAAAAGGCTATTATAAAGCATCTCTACCACGATATAAAATGACAAATGCTTCAGCCAAGATCACCAAGCTTTGTAGAAGACTACTCTTCTCTAAATTTCTCCCAGGTGGTTGTATTTATCCTCTGATGTAGAGTGAAATTCTCTTCTGTAATTAGTACAGCATCCATATTTGAAAGATCCACTTAATTTGGAAACTGTTATTTTGTCTAGTAGGTTGGCACAGCTAGGTTGGCAAATATTTGGCCTCTTAAATTTTGATCTATGTCTGCTGTACTTTTTATTTATATTGTCATTATGGTGATGGACCTGAAGAGTAATGTTAGCACTTTTCATTAGATCAGACAAGCATCTAGTTGTAAAACACAGACAAGAATACAGTTGTGCTATTGAGAAATGAAAACAAGTGATCGCTGGGTAACCAAGAGAAAAGAATAAAGCAAGTTCCTCATGGTTTATTGTGTGAAGAAAAAGTGACTGCAGAGATACGCCAGTCACAACTATAGCAGCGCACATAGAAGACAGCAACAGAAGTTGCTGGAGGCCACCTGGTTTTCTCCTTGCCTCAGAATGCAATAGCATTTTCCTCCTTCCACTCATCCTACTTATGGAGATTTGGTCATAACGTAGAAGTGGTGAGACTGTAGCATAAGAAATATGGTTCCTTTCCCTTCTTTTGCACTTCTTTCCTTCTTTAATGTCATGCTTCAGCAACAGCCCATCGCCGAGCAGTAACAATCAAGTCCTCCCCTTCCAACCCCCTCTTTTTCCCTCTCATCCTCACCCTCCTTAATGGTACAGCGTCTGTTAGTTTGAAAGGAGAGGCAGACAGACAAACATGAGTGTAGCATCCTATTACTACCAACAGAAATCACTGGCCAGGTTATTGTCCATCTCATTGTGTATAATTACAGCAGCATAATGCGACGAAAGGGTTGCCTCAGTGGCTCTCGCTGCCATTCCCTCCAGTGACCACTTTTATTGAGAGAGGGAACCTAGGGGACATAAGATAATTACATACTGTTGAAGGAATATTTTAGGGAGCATAAGGAATAATCTGGGTCGTGTTCTCCCCTCATACTAGCAACTTAACATTCTCTTCAGCAACTCTTGAAAGCTACATGATACCAAAACTGTTTTAAGTTGTATTCTCGGTTGGCTCGGTAGTGCTTTGCCTCACCTTCATATAGCATGAAAAAATCTGTTCCAGATTATGCTGCGCTCCAAATAGGCCAATCTCATGAACCCAGATGATTTATCTAGGTGAAGTATACTGTTTTCAGGTAAATTTTAGCTAAATACCCTACTAGAATCTCACTTAGACCCTGGAAACTGAAATCACTGGATTTTACTTATATTTTTAAGCAGACCTATACAAGAGCAATTCTTTTCTAGAGTAATTCTTCCAAAGTAAATAGTTGCTACCAAGCAGAGAATTTGGCTCACAGGCTCCTGATTATTCATGATTAGATATGCAATACTTACAAATAGTCAAACATGTTGGGTCTATTTAACAAACTAATACACTATTTCCAGCAGTGTATTTAAAACAAGAGACCTGCAGGGTAACATTCAGTCTATACAGACAAAATAACTATAGAACTGCTCTAAGCAAGGAATTCATTTGTAAAGACTGGTATGGTACTGACAGTGCGTTGTGTACCTTTAGCTGAGGTATAACCTGGCCTCATACTCATGCTTTCATGTTTTAAAAGCCTTCATGAATTTCTGTATGCAAAGTTCAACAAATGAGTGATATTAATAGTTGTTTTGCTTCTAAGCCACCAGGAGGCTCTAGAAATCCAACTCTTTGATCTGGCAACATTCTTGGCCTACAGTTCCAGAGCAATTACAGATTCTTGGTCTGTCAATTGTTTGTGTGCCCAGCTTATTTTAATAATGAAATAGTTGGAGCTTTTACTCTTAATATGAATTGTATTTTGTTAAATTATTAGTAGCCAATAAGATACATTTAGAAACATATCAGTTATTAAAAGTCTTAAACATAGCACTGTGAAAGCCCCAGGCTAGCTTCAACTGAGTCTGGAGTTCACATGCTTAATTAGCATAGAATACAAAATACATCTCTGCCTACAGATATTAAATGTAATCAATTGTATTAATTAAAAGCAGTGCTTACATCAGGGAAACCCAGTCACCACCTGCCGAAGCCACTTTTCTCTCTGCTGCCAGTACCAGCTCAGAATCAGATTTTCAATTTGCTTAGGACTTGATTCGACACCTGCAAGGTCAGTGGGTTCCACTCCAGGATGCTAGATCCAGCACTAAGCCGAGCCATGAGACCACCTCTTTCTTTGAGTGGTCACTATGGTGAATATAGGAGGATTATCGATTTTCCAATGTCTGCAAGATTCATCTCCTATTAAATACATACATTTGGCCACAACCTGTTCCAGACGTCAGAAATGCAAAAATTCTTTTGCCCATAATAGTAAACTTCAGTATGTTCCTTCTCTGAGCCTGTATTCTATGTGAGCACGTCAAGAGTTTTTGTTTTGTTTTGTCTATTTTTGTGAGACCACTATTAAGAAAACACAAACTTCCTTTGACTAGTTCTGCCCCAGATTCCATGTATCTTACCCTGGATGAAGATCTGTTTTAGGTCTATTTATGAGTAAAAGTTACTCTGAAAATCTGTATTGTCATTTAATGATAGTAAAGAGATGCAGTTATATAGATTTTCCACTTCTACAGGGCCGGATGCACAAAGACCTTGATTAAAACATCACTGAAGTTCATGACAAGGTTAGACAGGGTATTTTTCATTGATTATAGTGATCTTTGGATTGAACTCCAAGACTCTGTTGTTTTCTGTACAACACAGAAACAGATAAAGGTAAAAAGAGGCGGCTTTCATTTCTGTTGCCTTCCCTACAGCAGATGCACTTCTGTTTGCATGACTTATGTTCTTACTGTGCTCATACATAGCTCTCAAATATTAATATCGAACAAAGGGTTACATTTGATCCCATTCAGATCGGTGGGAGTTTTCTTTGGTAATAGAAGGATTTTGGGCCCAGTTAGGCCGAGTGTCTGGACAACGATTTATCAGTGTACATCTGCAGCTTCAAATGGTGAATTCACAGCTCCTGATAAAGAGGGGTTTGTTTGTTTTTTCTTCCTGTAATGAATGTATAGAAATAGATAGTAACATTCATTTAAAGAGCTTTCTGTATATTTAAACAATATGTTTTGCTTTTTTCATCAAGGGTGGACCTGGAGCAGCAGGTGCTAAGGGTGAAAGTGGTGAACCAGGTCCCCAGGTACAATAATATTGCCTCTTATGTTTGAGCTTGTTTATCTTTAGGAAGCTGCATTCATATCACTTAGAAGAGATCAAACAATGAGATGCTTTCCGCGTGCAATTGAAGAAAAATAGCTTTTACAACACTATCCTAATTAAATGCAATAGCTTGATTGTTCATTTTGAAATAGGAAAGGAACAATCCTTATATAACCAAGAGCACTTATCACAGGTAGATTGTCATTGCATGAAAACCTGTTTTAATACTGTCACTTGAGGCTCTTTTCTCTGTTAAATAATCATGTCAGTCTGCAACTGTATGACCTTGGGCTCTGATCTTATCAGCTCTCGTAAGGTGAGAGAGGTTGAATTTATTTGGTAATTAAACAGGATATTTTCAAGACAGATGTGACATAGCAAGAATGAGTCTTTAGGAATCAGTGCATGCTTTTCTTCTCAGCTGACTATTATGTCAGCTCCTGTGCAGTGATGTTAAAGAGCACTGAAACACATTGAAATCTTTCAGCTTAAACCTAAAAGTAATAGGGGGTTCTTAAAGAAATCATGACAGGAGTCCCTGGAACAACGATTTTGCCAGATCTCAAGTGGTGTCATGGAATTGCTACATTATTAAGTGTCTGTCTTAAAACTCCACATGGCTATTTGCAGAAGAAAAATAAAGCAATTAAACAAAAAAGCGCTCTGAACAGCTGGTCAGTCTTCCAGTTTGCTTACTTACATTTTTTGTATTTTTTCTCTTTCTGCTCGGTATTTTTGGATGGCTAGTCCTCTACCATTGCTATTTTCACCTGGAGAGGTGCATTTGGATGGGGGATGAGAGAGCTTCCACAGAAACATATGCCCACATAGTCATCAGTGAAAGTTACATGCGTTTGAAAAGTGGAATTAGCTTTTTCAGTCTGGGGTAATTTGGTCTCCCTGTAGTTAAAACTGTACTGTGTAAAGCTAAGACAGCATGAGAGCTGTTTGCTAGCACAACTCATGTTTGTGTATGAGTTAGGGATCTGAAATAAGCACTCTTTAGTTTTCATCAAATAATTATTATGTGACTAAAATAATTTTGGCATGAGAGGAAGAAGGGTTTTCAAACCACAGGACTGAGATCTTCAAAGCCATGAAAAGAATGTAAGGAGCTTTCATGTTAAAAGGACCAATTGTGCCATGTATAGTGCCATCTCATGAAAACCAGTGTTAAAATTGGTCATGCTAAGGCCCATTTGGATGCCCATGTTCTATTAAAACTAATGGGAATTTGGAAACCAGAATCCATCTCCTGGGAAAAAATGCAGCTTTGTGTATAAAAATATCTTATCTTGTTCTTCAGGTGAGATGTTTAACTAGCTTTTTGCTGACATGAATGTGATTCTAAGAATAACACTTTTTAAATTCAGGGTCCTCGTGGTATTCAAGGTGCCCCTGGTCCAAGTGGAAAAGCTGGCAAAAGGGTAGGTAGTGTATGGATCAATCCTGCTCTGGGTAAATAGTTTTATTTAAATATATTTAAATAATAACTGATTCCACTGCATTTTCGAATGTTTGCCCCTTTGGATTTTTGCAGGGACGTCCTGGAGCTGATGGTGCCAGAGGAATGCCAGGAGAGCCTGGTGCAAAGGTAAATAATAATGAGACCTGAGGCTTTATTTCAGTCTTGGAATGGGCTAGACAGATTTTATGCAGGTACCACAGTTTCTTCCAGGCCAACCCAAAATTCTTCTCTCAAGTGAAAATACTGAGGTTTCAGATAGCTGGGTCAGATGCAAGAGCTGAGAATGAATCATCCATTTAGAATATGGTAATTAATGGTAATGACTAGTAGTCTGACCTTGAAGTACCTTGATTCGTGGGGCAGGTTTCCTATCCCTCTGAGCCAGTTTCTAGTTACAGAGTATCAATAATAGTAAAGTCAGTTTTGCAACTGCAAAGTGCAGTTAGAACCAAGCTTTTCATTTCAATGTAGACTTCTTTTTATAAACAGCATAATTATAGCACGATGAGAAAGTTGGTGTGGCATCTTCTCTTGCTTTAATGCAGAGAAGCAAATGTTGTGAGCTTGATCTATGTGCTCCCCTCCGTGTGTTTCATTCAATAACAAAAGTGTACGTATAACCAAGGGTAGAAAGGAACTTTTAGAAGGAAGGCACAATTTATTCAGAGTAATACAAAACGTAATAGTCATTTATTGAAGCTGTGATTTCTTCTTTCCTAGGGTGACAGAGGATTTGATGGTCTTCCTGGCCTCCCTGGTGACAAAGGTAACAGGGTAAGAAAAACATATGTATTTATACAACAACATATTGATACCAGCACAGAAATAATGCACTATTCATTAAGAATAGCACTAAGGACTATGGAGAATGTTAAAACAGCACGTCAGCTTTTCACACTTCAGAGTAGTATCTGTATGGTCAGGTAATGTATTCATCATGAAACATTTTACTAGTATTAATCAATCAATCAATGTGTATATATATTAATGATTTAAATACATTTTCAGAATTCAGATCACATCTTCAGCTAGGTTTTGCTCTAGTTTTTCTTAGTTAAGGAATTTGCCTGTTGGATTTAAAGTGATTGTTAAAGGAAACAGTAATAGGAAAAGGAAATTAGCATGATGTTTCTCTATCAGAAGCATGACAAATTTTAACCTGCTGAGAAGCTTGCTCAAAAAATGCATTTGAATATTTGAATTGCAAACTGAATTGTTTAGTGTGGCTTATTCCAACAACTGCAGCTTAAAGAAAGATCAGTCAGGAAGACCAGATAAGTTAGGAAAACTTGAATTAATATTCGAAACAACTAATGTACTTGCTCTTTATGTCATACCAATCTGTGGGATGAGACTGCATCTTTCCCTACAAAGAGTAGAAATAATCACAGCAGGGGATTTCTGCTTTAAATTACACCCTTAATGTAGATGCTAGTAACAACATACTCTACTGAATGTACCTCCCTTGCTGTTGTCCTGGTAAGTGCAATGCACCATAAAAGAAAGTGAGTGGGAATCTCCGCAGAACCATTGCCATACGTGCTAAAGCTTGATGACCAAGGCATGATTAGAGCTCTCACCCTTCAATGGGTTAGAGCACAGTTGCTGCACTTCCCAGCAGATCTCAGCTGTGTTGACTACTGGCCCGTAATGTCATCCTTTGCAATAGCATCGAAGGATACTCATTTGAGTTCTGTTTGCAATGGGAAAAGAACTTCTAGTGTCATACCGAAATGCCTTGATCCTCTTTCATCATTCACCCTTTTACTTAGAGGGTGGAAAGCAAGCGGTGCACCACACAACTGAAGCCCAGCTTGCTCGGCAGTGACCAGCAGAGGGGGCTAGGCATTAAGCTCTTGCCACTGCTTCCCTCTTCGAGGGTTGAGCAGAAAGTGGTTCAGAGTCAGGGAATGTGTGTCTGCTTTCCAACATGGAATACTGGAATTGTCTGTCTGTGGGACCTTCCAAGTCATAAAGAATTTAATTTTATTTTTCAAATATTCTATTTCTTTCGTATTTCCTAAACAAATAAAAAACTAAAATAGAGGAATAAGTTTGGGTTGAAGTTTGCAAAAAATGAAAATAATGACTTCTTCTCATCATTTCTTTCATCCTACTATTTAAAAATCTCTGCATTCTCATGTTTCTATGGAAACCTTCTGTAAAAGTACAAACTATTATCTTTCTGAAAGCAGCTCAATTCAAAGCCAGATCAGATAGCTGTAGCTCTTTGGATTCATGTATACTGACAGCATATAATGCAAATATTCAGTTCTCTTCAGCTTGCAATAAAGAGCACAGAAAGAAAGACAAGAGAAACGCTTTTTCTGTTGTAGTAACGTTTCAACTGTAAGAGAACTGATGTTGAAAACCCATAACTTTAGAGTAGAAGTTTTAGGACTACTTTTAGAATTCGTCATATTTGAACTATGAGTTGCAAATTGGATGTCTCTCTGAGGTCATGCCTCTGTCAAACACAGGTTGTCAGGCAGGAGTTACTGGATGAGATTCTCTGACTTCCAATGTAGTGGAGGTCAGTCCACATGGTGTAATACTCCTTTTAGCCTCAATATCTATGACTTTGAACTTTTCTTATCTAGATTTACGAGATGCATAACGCTTCTCCAGTATAAAAGCAAGACACTATATACTGGAGGAAGGCCTAAGGAAAAAGAAATTCAGGCTTTAACAGAACATTTGAAGGAAAGAATTAGAGCACTGAAGAACTGATAATGACAGGAAGTTTTGTTCTTACTGCATGCCAATACCAGGACACTGAATGCAAGCTCCTAATCTAAGTGCCATGTGATTGCAAAACAAGAAAGGTAGCCCTTGAGGGGATGAACTATTTCAATATTTGAAAGCTTAAGTCAATCTTCACCTGGATATTAATTGGAAGCCAGAGCACAGATCATGTGTCTCATGTGTCATCTTTCAGGAGTGTCATTTAGCATGTAGAAAAACACATGCTCTACCAGCAGATCATGTTGAGTAGTTCCAAAACTTTGCAAATTATAGAAATTGCTGTATTAATTCATTTTGCAGGTATGAAAGTGCATTTCATAGTATTTCGTTCTCTCCCATGCATACTCCAACTTATAGAGGACAGAAAGGCAGTAGAATAAAATCCTGACATCCCTAATATTAGGTAGCTCTGGGGTAAGAGAGCAAGTTACCTAAAATTCCCTAGGAAAGTTTGAAAGAATAAAGAATGGAGCCCCTAAAGAGTGACTCCATATATCTCTGCTAGGATCCACAGCAGTGGCCAGGCTCCTTGGAGACACTGATAAAATTAAGGAAAACAGCATGAATACTTGGGTTTTGTCCAATGCCAGAAGGAAGTCACAGTCTAAAAACCCGCTGCCCAGAAAGAGGTCAGTCAGTGGTGTCTGAGCTATGCAGCACACTAGTTCTCTTTAGAAATGGGGAAAGAAAAATAAATCCTAAAAGCATGGTCCAGAATCTACTGAGGCTCTGCATATATAGACCTGAAAAGCCCCAGCCTCGGAGGGGAAGTGTGGAAGTCTGGCTGCCTTCCAAAGCCTCAGACAAATCAGTCCCAAGGCTCTCAGTGACTGGTGCCAGGGTGCGCGGTTCTGAAAGGTGGTCAGTGCACTTCACCGTGTACTTTCCAGGGCCCAGCAACTGGGTTATTAACTTCTGACCCACACACACATGCCTTATTTTACTGGCAGTAATGCATTGTGTAGGGGGAGGGGGAAGGTGCCGATGAGACAAAGACAGACGTGGGTAACGCTGCCTTTTGTAGCAGTAGTTTGTGTATGCTCTGGGGCCAAGAACAGTTACAGAGTGAAATTTTACAAACACAAATAGTTCATTGTTTCAATAACCATTTGTTTTTATACTAATGTAATAAAAGACTTTACTGAGTACTATAACCTACAGATTTGTATCATTGTGTCAAGACATGTTTTGACACATCTGACTTCAGCTAACACATTTGTTTTCGTTTCCCTTCCAATCCATTATTGTTTCCAGCAACAGATGTATTATTTTAATGACTTACCTTACTATACAGGGAGACCGTGGCCCACAGGGACCTCCTGGCTTACCTGGTGAAGATGGATCAAGAGTAAGTTGCTATTTACACAGTAAAATCTGCAGTGAATCCTCAAGTAATGGCAATATAGTCATGATACATGTTCTTGTTTTCTAAAACTTCTATTCCCTTTATACAAAAACAGGGAGAAGATGGGGAAGTTGGACCAAGAGGTCTCCCAGGTGAAGCTGTAAGCAATGCTTTCTTATTCTGTTTCTGTTACAAACAAAAGTCACTCTCAGATTTTTTTCCTTTATATTGAACTGTTCTGAATTCCAGGTATGAAAATTACTGCGTGTGTGTGTATAGAGAGAGTACTGATTCTGGCTGAAAAGCAAACAAATGAACAGTTTTGTTAAGGGTGAAACACTACTTACAGGGTTAGAATTAAGTCATGGATATATCCAGCCAAGTATACACAACTTCCAGAATCACAAAGGCTATTTCCTATCCTACTATGTAAAATCAGTCACTGCAGTCCCTGATACATGAGAATATAACGAAGCCCCTGTTGCTTTGAAAATGTTTTCCAAACATCTCTTTATTGGAAAATAAGGCCTGGCTTCTCCTCTTTTTTCACACTACTGTGCCTCATTGTGTATTTTTACACTTGTTTCATGGACAGAATTTCCACTGCTGTCAGCTGGAATTCTGCAGGTGCTGTCACTGCAGAGCAGAGTTCTGCATTGCAGGCAAGAAATCAAGCCTCAGAAAGGGGAATTTTACCCTAAATGTGTGATATACTGTTACCTACTCGCAAAGGAGGAAGAAGTCGCTGCAGAGTCAGAGTGTTAGTGATTTGTTAGTGTTTTATTTGATTCTATATCATACATGAGGAGACTGGAGACTCAGTCCTGCCTACTTTAGCAGTGTGACATGAATGATGACACAAATGATGAAAATTAATATTTGTTTACATAGTATAAAGTCAAAAGATTATGTTATAGACCAAATCTTGCTCACCTTACTTAGGAGAATAGCCCTTGGTCTTTTGTGGAATTTTTTAGGGGTTAGAAGAACAAATCTGATCTTGGTTTCCAGAATGCCTTGCATTTATTACAATAAAATTATTAGTAATTTGTAATTATTTATTGGATCTTTAATACAGATAAAAGCACTCTTTTACACTTAGATTAGTAGTATAGAGTATGACGGTCCATCATGTTTTCTAAAGATAGGAATACAAACATGTATGCTACTATTTGGGTCAGACCTTCAGGCCAAGACACAGCCGAAACTTTAGTGGAAGACACTGTGCCAATGTTCTACACCAGGAAATAGAAATAGTTATCTCCTACCGTTCTCTGAAATGACCATACAGCGGCTGAATAAAAGCTTGCCCTTCCACTGACATCCTGTTCAGACATATGGTGGCCTTCAGGAGAATCTGTTACCAGTGAATTTTTTCCTTTTTTCCTTTCTTTTTCTTTCTTTCTTTCTTTCTTTCTTTCTTTCTTTCTTTCTTTCTTTCTTTCTTTCTTTCTTTCTTTCTTTCTTTCTTTCTTTCTTTCTTTCTTTCTTTCTTTCTTTCTTTCTTTCTTTCTTTCTTTTTCTTTCTTTTCTTTTCTTTCTTTTCTTTTCTTTCTTTCTTTTCTCCCTCAACCCCCATGCTGCCTTCCCCTCATCCTTCCTACTCCTTATGACATTCCTTACCCAGTCCTTCTCTTGGGCCTCTCTTTGTTCAGAAAAAAACATGCAAGTATTAATAAGTGTTTCTTGTCTTACAGGGTCCACGGGGATTACTGGGCCCCAGGGGTACACCTGGTCCCCCAGGACAACCGGTACGTCTGAACTGTTTTGTATTTACAATTTCCAGAAGGAAGTCCACTGAAAGTTGCTCATGTTTGTACTGTTTGTTGTAGGGCATTGCAGGTGTTGATGGACCTTCAGGCCCAAAAGGAAACATGGTGAGTAAGTAAGCTGGGAATTAAAAAGGGAGTGGATTCTAAAAATCCTTCCCACATTCTCTTGTCCCTGCCACTATGCCATCCCTTCCATTTAATTAAACTTTTCTGTCAAAATATTGAGATTCATTATGATCTTACATAGAAAAGAGAAGCCTTCTATTACTTAGTTTTCAGCCAAAAGGCCTAACCATGCTTTCTCTCAAGCTCCTTTAGCACCATGGACTCCAGTGCTTAGGTCCCATGTGTGGGCTGTTATTCTCTGTTAAAGAAAAGGCTATGATATTCATTAGCATGAAAAAATATCATACTGGATAGAAGGTTGGTGGTAGACTTTAAAGAGGGAGGGACAAAGATGAGTTTGTATTCCTTTTAGTCCTGACAATGAAGATCTGTAGTGCAGAAATGCAAACCTAATGCCCTGCTATTTTTTTGCATGGTAGGGTCCTCAAGGGGAACCAGGACCTCCTGGTCAGCAAGGAATCCCAGGCCCACAAGTAAGTGTAAAATAACTCTCAAGAAATGCGATGTAATGTGCAGCAAATGTTTAATAAATGGAAATTACTAAAAGGTTAGCTTTTCATGTGCAAAACTGATAAAGCTTCAAGGATTTTATAAATAATGCTGCAAATGTGCCGAGGGCAGTGGGAGCAGAGTTTTCAAGTAAGCTTTCAGAGGGATTTTTCATTCAGGAGAAAAATGACTCATTCAGTGTTCCTGGAATGCAGCAGGAACGGCCACACCTGGAGGAGGGTTCTGAATAGGATCTTGTTTCAGACCTACTGCCAGAATAGTGGCTTGTGCAAAAGGCTCACACAAAACTCCTGATCTAACTCATAAGCAGGGAAAAAAAGCCACTTATATTTGCCAGTGTGTTTAACCAGATTAATGAGGGACCTTTAGTAGGGTGAATGTATGTATATTGTTCTCCCTGGTTTCTCACACTGGTTTCTTTTTATTAGGGGCTTCCTGGTCCACAAGGTCCTATTGGACCTCCTGGTGAAAAAGTAAGTTCCAGCATTATTCTGGTATTTCACAGTCAGTTCTGTGCAACAACCTTGCCTATGTGCTTAAAGGCTTTGCTAGGTTTTACAGAATAGTAACCTAAGGTCTAAAAATTAGCAGATCTTCCTGAAATCATCAAGTAAATGAATAACCAATGGAGCCCTGGCTTTTCTCTCACATACACTTTTTCACAAGCATAATTTCCTCCCTTTATTTTGGATCAGTTTTCCATTATTAGCTTCAGAAACCCATCTACAATATTAAACAGGGTATGTATATTAATGTATATTAATTGTATGTATATTAATTTCACAGCAAGCTGTGAAAATTATTTTTATTAGTCTCTTTTTTATAACAAAGTTTTACCTACTCAAGTCTGATTCTGTTCTCTTTTTTCAAGGATTATGTTTTGACATAACTCTGCAGGGTAATAGGCATACTGCAGTGTCACTTGGTGGTTTTTTCCTGATCTATCTGTTTGTACATGTTCTCGTGGTTTGAAACATGTCTTCTGTTAATTTCAAATATGTCACTATTGAATTTTATGCTAATTTTACTTTTCTCCCCTTTTCAGTGAATTCCTGCTCTCTATTGATTCTTCTTTGATTTTGCTCCCTTTCACAGTTTAGTATATACTTTATGTATATACTAATATACTTTATATACTTTAGTACATACTTTAGGAGAAATTGAAGGAGATTTTAGGAAACAGTATACATGCTTTTTACCTGCCTATGTGCCAAAGAAGTATTATTCTAGCAAAATGGGCTAGGTCCCCAATATAGGCATTCCAGAGGCTTTCACAAAGACGTACCATGCCTTTCAGCTATGAGCGCTGGGGTTCTGCGACCTGTATTCTTTGCCTTTGATCTTGTGGGTATCTTTCATACGGTGAATCCTTTTATTCCTGAAATTTTAAATAATAGCTTCTTTTTTTACACTGGAGAATTCTTCCCCACCTTGTGCTGTGTGTGTGTGCATTGTTCATAGGGCATTTCCTGAAGCCTGTTCTCAGGCAAGAACCTCATTGAAAAATATGGGTGATTTGTGTTGGCTAAAGACTGTAAGAACTGGCCTTGCACTTATATATTGTATGATAGTATCTTTCTGGGTTTGGTTTTGTTATAGTTTTGGTTTATCCCTGATATCCATATCAAGGGATTTAGGTATAACAGCATTTTATGTCCTTAGCTCTTAGACTTAAATGTATTGGATATGGGTGGGGTTTTTTTTCCTTTCTCCTTCCTGTTGTTGGTTTTTGTTTTTGGTTTTTTTTTTTTATTATTATTATTTTTGTTATAGCTACTCTATACCTGGGGTCGGTTCGCCAGTTGTTTTAACAGAGACTAAAATACTAAAAAGATTTAAGGTAGCTTACTGGTTTAGAATGTACCAGTCCTCAGCAAGGACGATCCTCCATCATCCTAGCAAATGATAGAATGTTCACTATCGCTCTGAAGATGTGTCTCTGTTACTGCATTTAGGGACCTCAAGGCAAGCCCGGTCTTCCTGGCCTTCCTGGTTCTGATGGGCCTCCTGTAAGTAACCAAATATTTAATCCGTTGAATCTTTAAATACTTCTACCAAGTAATAAATATTTCTGGATACCTGTGTTGCAAAAAGAAAATGGAGAGTAAAAGCACTGGTAGTCCTAGTTGACAACAGCATTATAAAATCCATCTAAAACCCCTGTATCATTTGAGCTGTTCAAACTAAGAGAATTACATTTTTGAAGCAGCTGGTAAAAATGGCTGTGGGCTTTTAAAATGTGGTCCCAGATGACAAAATGCATCTGAAACATCTGCAGGGATGTGTAAATAACCTAACTGACACACAAAGGGCCAGATACTGTTTCACTGTCATCCTACTATGTCAGTATGGCAAAGCAAGTCATCTGTAAAAATGCTCACCACTTGTTTTCTGAGGAAACATAGAGTAGACTAGATCTTTCTCCACTTCCTGACCTAAGGTGCATATTACATCTTTGGGCTTCTTCTTTCATTGTCTACGCTGGGACAGACCTAAGGCCAACTTCAGAATCTTGTGATCGCCAAGGAGTTCAGCTTAGCTCTGAGGATGCATTCACTCGCACGAACAGAGAGTGTAACCACCTGAGAAGCATTGCTTACAGTTTAGGCATTAGACTTAAATGGAATTATTGTTCATAATGACATTCATACACACTAGTTTTCTTGCATCAAAACTGTCATCTTCTTATACCACCAAGAGCCATTAGACAGTCAGTGACTTCTCAGACCATCTCTCTCCTCCCCATGCCATTTTCCCTTACAATTTTTCTTTTAGGTTAAATCTGTGTTTCTTAAACCTGACTTTCAGCAGGGTTTCGCTAGGATAAGAACAACAAAACTGACTGCAGGGGTTTCACTGCCTAGATGCTTATATTACAAATAAAGGGTTGTACGCCGAGGTCTCACAATGTCTCTTTTACCCCCCCAAAGTACCATTTTCATGGAGAATGTTAAATATCCAATGATAGTCCAGCTGGAGGTCTATATCTTGAATCATTGTCTAAACATTTGGACTTTCCCCCTTATCCTTTTCTGCATGGTGGGAACAATATTACTTTCCAAATATAAGCATTATTTTAAAATCTGCATCTTTTTAGACCTTGAAAGCAGGGGAAATGCTGCAAGAGATATTCAGGTGTTAGCACAGGTCTGTACATGATATACATCCCTGCTGTGGTGGGTTGACCCCAGTCAGCAACTAAGCACCCAGCCAGTCTTTCGCTCACTCCTCCCACAGCGGGATGAGGGAGAGAATCAGAAGATCCAGAGCAAGAAAACTCATGGGTTGAGGTAACAACAGTTTAACAAGTGGGGCAAAACTACACATGCAAGCAAAGCAAAACAAGGAATGCATTCACTCCTCCCAGTCTGCAGGCAGATGGCTAGCCACTTGCTGGAACATTGGGCTTCAGCACACGTAAGGGTAACTTGGGAAGACAAACACCATAACCATGAACATCCCCTCCTTCCTTCTCCTTTCCCTGACTTGTATTGCTAAGTGTGACGTCATACGGTACGGTATATCCCTCTGGTCAGTTGGGGTCAGCTGTCCCAGCCGTGTCCCCTCCTAGCTTCCCGCCCCCGCCGAGCTACTCGTTGAATGGGTTAGAATGGGACAAAGAGAAAACCTCCACGCTGTACAAGCAACTGTTCAGCAACAGCCAAAACAGTGGTGTGTCATCAACACAGTGTGGGTCACAAATCCAAAACACAGAACTGTATGGGCTGCTATGAAGAAAATTAACTCCATCCCACCCAAAATTATCATCTCCCTGATGCACAAGTAGGTTTGTTCAGAGGAAGAGCAGGAGAGGCAGGTTAAACTGAGTGTGTTCTAATTGACACGGCCTATTTACAACCATAGAATTACACCAGCAGCTGAAGGTGATGAGCAGTACCTTCCTGACTGCAATGAGCTTTGTAACTGCTCCGTGATATCTGTGTTAAGATCAGGTGAAAGCTCAAGAGCATTTTTTCAGGAGATCAGGAAGATTCTTTTTATGCTATTTAATTTCACTTCTATTTGAGGAAATGTCCTTCTATTTTGAAGGCGAGATGTTAAAAGCAGTATATTATACTGGAATTAATGGAAATCTAAAGGGACACAAATATGCCCTCTAATAGCAGCATTTTAAAAGTCATTTAATGTTATAGAGACCTCTGCTACTGGACGGAGATTTAAAATTTTGTACAGAAGAAAGCATATTCTAGGAGATTAGCATTAAACAACTGATGTATGTACATTTTAAAAAACAAATAACAAATATTCAGTGTTAGTAAGACAAACCCTTTAAAGGAAAATTAACAATCACTGGTAAGCCAGTATCAAATACTTTTTCTTTTAATAATTCTTTTCATAAAGAACATATCTTATACTGTTTTCCAAGGCCAGAAAATTGAATGTAAGCACCAGGTGTTTGTCATATAAGATTAACAGCCACATCAAAGTCATATCACATTTGACACACTGAAAACATTTTGGGATGTCAATGACACCAAAACATGAATGGTTTTAGTAACTGGCTACATGTTACGTGGGACCACATGCTTGGCAAAACTGGAGATTTACTGTGCTCCTCTAATAAGACTGATGAACATCAATAGAAAAAGGATTCCTGACTGATTCTCATAAACAGTAATCTTCTATTAACTTTTAGTTTCATTAAATTGCCTTTAAATTTTGCAGCATTTTAGTGTAAATTATGTAAGAAAGAAAAACAGTGGATCGGTTAATCTTTTCAGCGCTGCAGTATTGATGTCAGTGATATAGAACAAAGACTAAGACATAAACATATTTTGTTTTTAAAGCAAGTCACAGTTTAAAACAAAGACATAGGATGTTAAAACTAGATCAGCCTTCTATTGGCTTCTGCAATAAATTCCATAATCTTTTAAATAATTTTAGCAATATCTTCATGCTGTAATATTAATCACCCTGCTTGTTCCCAAATCAAATTTGAGTGTCTTGCATTAAAAACCTCTTACTGCTGAAACATTAACTGAACAGAAGGGGCGATCAGGGTATTCCTAAAAGCATTAGCATTGACATCACTATTGTCCAGCTTTTCCTTTGTTATGTAAATTAAGTTGGTATTGAAAGGAAAATCTTTCCTCAGAGTTTTGTGTGTGCGTGTTATAATACAGAGGAAGGGTGGTTAGTGACCTGAAATTCAAGTGTTTAAATAATGGTGGATTTATAATAAAATGTCACTACTGAAAAATGAGTATTTTCCAAACCAGATACTTTTCTCTTAAATCAGGGTCATCCTGGCAAAGAGGGTCAGTCTGGAGATAAAGGTGCATTGGTGAGTTTTAAAATTTTTCCATTTATTTACATAGCTTTCAAGAAATCCTTTGGCAGTTTTTCAGCTTTATGACACATTTGTTGCTCCAAGAACCATTTAGGAAGATAATAGAAAACCCATGACACATTCAAAGCAGCTGTGTGCAGATAAACATATTTATTACATTCTAAATATTATAGAGATTCTAAATAACATAGATATTACTCTTTTAAAGTAAAATTGATTGTGGAGTTGATGGAATGGCAATTGGTAAAAGTTGCATACATTTCACATAGAAAACTCACAAGTAGTCTGAGTTTACAATTCCATTGGACAGAGTACCCGCTAGGGTTCTTCAGAACCTTGTATTTTGAAGATTTACAAATGCATGCGTACACATTGTATTTTGAGGTCACCTTCAAGTCAGTGACAGTGAAAAGTAATTTCTTTCTTTCTTTCTGAAGCACTGAATGGTCTTGGGGCTCTTTAAAGTGTTCTACTTGCTCAATATTGACCCTTATTTATCCAGAATAGCACTCTTTATAGCACCTGAGATCAGTTTCAGTTGCAGTACTGATTTCCGTGGCAGTACTAAAAGGTTGTATCCAGGATAAATAGGGCATTTCAGAGAGCACAATTCCACTGACACCAGCATATTACTATTTGTCCAAAGTGGTGTTATCTGCTAGAGGCTTGTAGGTTTTATCCCGATTTCTTAAGAGAAAATACAGCTTACACAGAGCATTTATATTTTGAAAGTACAGGTCTGTGACCACCTGTCAGTGGTTCCTTATGCTGTTTTGATAGAAACTTGATAGAAAATTTTATTTGTCAGAAAGGTTTTGTGAAAAGACACAGTTGGAAGGGGGGAAAAAGACCTTACCAGTGGCCCGGTTAGGGAAAGACTTTGTTATCTGTCCATCTCAGACTTCGGAGAATCAACAACACAGCTCAGCCTCAGGCGCAGATGTGTATGTTTCCAGGCTTCCTTGCGTCCACTGTTCACAGAACTCGGTTTCTTTAGACACTGCCAGTGGATTGCGTAGTATTGAAGTTAAGCATCTTTAAAATGCTCAGCAAACAGCAAATAACAGCACCCTGACACCAGTCAGTATTGGTAGCACCAGGAGCCTTTTAGCTTTCAGGATTGGAATCTCTTTTTTTTAAAGACCATGATTTTTATTATTATCATTATTTTGATCTCTCCTTTTGACTTGTGTCATCATCATAATTAACATATAAATTTTCTCCAGTAAGACACCACTGGTTTCTAATTGGCATCTTTTTGTTTGTTTTTGTTTGTCTGTTACATTTTCCAATTACCATTGTTTCCAATAATTTATATTGTGGATAGATGTTTCCCAAATATACAAGTAGAACCAAGTTCATAACTTTATTAACAGTTTTATAGTGACATTGAAGGGTGCTTTGTGATGCCATGACTTTTCTTAGTGGCAGGCAGCCCAGTGTTATTTCGATGTCTCACACAAGACCGCTGCATTATAGTGAAAGAACAAGGATTAGACTCAGAAGAGAACTGCTTGCTAACCACGTACTGTACAAACAAAGGTTCTTTACTCCAATATATTTTAGGGGCCTCCAGGTCCTCAGGGTCCCATTGGCTATCCAGGTCCTCGTGGTGTAAAGGTAAGATTTAATTACTGGCTTCCCCGCCCCACCCCTTTCTGAATATATGCATGTGTGTAATTCTTTATATTCTTTCTCTAGGGAGCTGATGGTGTCCGTGGTCTCAAGGGATCCAAAGGTGAAAAGGTAAATCTGACTGCATTGAATTCCTTTCCCTTTTTCTGTGTTCCTTCTTTCACTGCAACATCTTCTGTCTCCTTCACTGCAGTGTGTTTCCTCTTGCAGCAGTGGGTTTATTTTTGCTTTACCCTAAGGACATACCAACTCCAATTCATAAATCAGCGACCTCCAGGGTTATTTACACTGGTACAAAGTGAATACAAAACCTTCAGTTATTGGAATGGTTTTGGATCCTCTTCACACCAGTTTAAGTAACTTCTTTCTAAGGTGCTCTTAAGTAGAGAATTAGACATCCCCTCTTTTGTTAACAGATACTATAGTGGATACTGAGAAGCTTGTGCATCAGAGAGATTTCTGGTGATAATAGTATTTTTTTAGCTGTTTTGATAGTGCTGTAGGCTAGATTTTGTATTTTTTGTGTACATCTTCCAATGGCTTTCTAGCTTCTGAGTATTTTTGTCTGAGATCTTTGGCTTTGCCAAAGTGATGGACAGCCCCAGTCAGATGCATATATATGAACATGAAGAAAGCTTTTACATCCCCCTGATACCATTAAATCTGTACGTAGAGCTCTTACTAGAGCAAACACCAACTACTGCGATCTCCTACTGACTTCTGATGGACTGCAGTGGCTGAAACTGTGGCCAGTATTGGTTTAAATTCCTACTTTCCTCAGCACTCAGAATGAGAGACAGATAACGAATACCATCAGTCATACCTCCTGACCACACAGGCAAATTCAGCCTTGTGGCTCTGGTGGCTTCTGTGTATGTATTTATAGCTATTTCTAAAGCAAAAGACTCACTCTTGCCAAAAAGCCTTGATTTCAGCACTCAAGATCTGTCTTTCAGGCTCAGATGCCAAGAGCTGTTGTACATTTTCAGGCTTTCCTAAACCACAGTTTGTCTAGTCTGCATACTCATTTTAGAGTTGCTCGTTAAACTGAAAAAGAGTGTGTTCAATACCTGTGGAGACTCAATGGTTCAAAAAAACAGATTTTCTTATGCCTTATTGAGTGATTAATATCCGGCTAGGACAAAATATAGGACTCACATATAAATAAGCTTAATATATGTGTGTACATATATGTGTGTATCAATGACTACTGATTAGCATCATCTCCACAATATTTCTGTGTTCCTAGGAATTGATCTCGCAGTTGCAGTAAGACACCAAACTCTAGTGAATACCTCAAAAGGTCACACAAAGATATTCCATAGGTTGTCCTCTCGGTGCTTTAAATGTCTGATACCAGGCCTTTTTTCTGAAATTATTCAGATGGCATTACGTGGGGGAAAGCACTGTAAGAGTCAGAAATAAATAAACTGAGCATTCAGGAAAGCCTCTGGAAGGGTCCCAGGGATATCAGAGGAGGTCCATCTCTGTACTGACCAGTAAATGTGACTAGAACCCTTTAGCTATTTTATTTTTTGTTAACAGCAAAAGAGGAAATAGAGCATTCAGCTCTCTCCTCCTACATGGAATAAAATCAACCTCTTGTAGATTCCCAAAGCTGGAACCTCACTGTGAAAGCTGAAGAGTTTCAGTTCATTTGGCAGCAGTTTGTCAGTAGTTGGCACATGGTCAGTCCTTTCTGATACATTACAAAGTGTCCTCATATAATTATTGCTGTCCATGGCCATGACTGAGCAACTTGTACAACTAAAGCTTTTTTCACGTATCCTGCGCTCTACCTTTTTCACCTCTCTCTAAATTTTAAGAAAGACCACCTTGAAATTTTAATTCATGCAATATAAGTTGACCATATGAAGCTTAGTTTCACCATCTAGAAAGTAGGGGAAACCTGCTTTTGGAATGGTTTTTAGTATATTTTTTTCAATGAATCACGATGGGTTACCTCGTTTTTTTTTACATGAACACATACTATTGAGAAACTATATTTGCTTCTTTGATTTTTTTTTTAATTTTAATGTCTCCTCACCTATTTTGAGCTGTTTACCACTAGCAAAGCTATTTCTATCACCCTTTCTAGGGTTATTTGTTGCATGCAGCATGACTACTTCTGAACAGGGTCAAAATGGCTTTAGCCTTGCAATCTGTCTCAGTTACTGATCAGGAAAAAGATAAACCTTTTGTGGGCCCAGGAATGCAAAATACAAGCTTCATTTTCAAAGTGAGGGTGAAACAGAAAGCCTTTCTTGTTTTTTCTCAGTAATGTGGAGCACAGTATCACTCTTTCCTGGCTTTATTGAAAGTCCAAATATTACTCAGATTCTAAGGCAGCAATATTCAGCATATAAAAAAGCTAACAGCATCATAGTAAAACATTTCCCTATGTGTTCATTCATCACAAAGACCTTTGCTCCCAGGATATAACTAAGCATCAGATAAAAATGTAGTCAATAATCTTTGTTGTCTGGATATTGGAACAGTAGTTGTGTGATGAGTTAGATTAAGAAAGAATGAACCAAAAGCTGATCAGTTATGCCAGAGCAAGTCATGAACTCCACTGAACAGCTCTGGAGGTTTCTGTTTGTATCTGAACTAACTCATACAGGTGTAAATGAAACTTGTCGGAGTACTGTCTGCTGGTACTTCAGCACGGAGACGTATTCAGATGCTTGGAGTAAATGCCCTGCCAGAATTTACTAGGCAGTAAATAAGTAGTTCTCACTAGGAATAACAATAATGGGCACCTGTTTTGCCACTGTATATGGATTCAGTCTTAATGGCCATTGGTTTTTCTGCTTTCTTTCAATCACGTCAGCCAATGAGAGTAGGCAGGGCTGAGTATTCCCAGACATCGAACTAGTACATAGAAATGACTACTTCTTCTTTTAGGTTACCAATGTTAATATTAATCTTTTTTTTTTTTTTAATTAAGATGTCACAACCAGCCAATGTTTTGATTCCTTTCATTATACTATTAAGACACTAATTTAAAAGAAAAATTAATTAAAAGGGAGGTTCTGCTATCAAAAAGAATAACACTGAATAATTTGCCACCAATTTTTTAGTTAATTGAATGGATGACCTTGTTAAAAAGAGCAATAATCAAAAAAGCTGAGGAGCTAACAAGGGACTTTACAAGATAATTCATAATAAAACAGAAGTATTATATTGTCTCTATCTTTAAACAGATTTTAAACAGCTTTAAACAGCTGTTATTAGGGACTTTAGAACTCAAAAGTCATTTTATGTAGTGCACTTCTCTAAAAGTAATAGCCATATTAGATTTTCTGGTGTCTGAAGTTCTCATTTTATCTATGTAAATTATTTTTATCTGTAGTGAATGTATTTTCTTATTCTGCCTGCAGAAAAAAAACAATCGTCTCTATTACTAAAAGTTGTTACACGTATTTCTGTATTTTTTAGGGTGAAGATGGTTTTCCAGGATTTAAAGGTGACATGGGCCTTAAAGGTGACAGGGTAAGCGTTTATTCATAGCTCATATATTCTTCAAAAGTTTAACTGTTTTTACTTTGAAAGGTTCACTGAAGTGAACAAATATATTTAAACCAAAAATAAAATAAAAGCTAGTAGCTTAAATTATTTCTGTTCTATAAATTATTCTATTCCCTGTGCATGCACAGATTTGAGCCAGAGATTTGGTTCTTGTGAATCAACAATGGTACAGTTACAAAGAGGAAGAGAACGTCAGTCTTGGATATCCTTTTCACTAAGCTTCTTCCTAGGGAATCTCCTTTTCCAGATTCCAAGATCTCCAGAATTTGCCTGAGGAAAATTAATCTATCCAGGATAAAGATGTTTCCATTCCAACCTGCATCTTGCAATCTCTGCCGAAATGTTGATTATTTAGCCCAATGGGCACTTACTCCCTTTCATAGGAAGTGTTGAGGAAGTTCTAAAAAAAGTTCTCACAAGAGGCTCCTGGTCTGTATCTGTTGTCTGTGTACATAAACAACTGTGAAGATGGTATCCACATAAGTAGTTAGATACAGTCATTTTTCTTTCTATGGACTGTCAGAGTGCCTTCACAAGAATTTAGGGAAGGAAAAATAATATGTGATTTCCAAATGCAGCTCTGTTCAGGCAAGGCAACTGGGCTTTTACACTTGTGAAAGTAATATTCAGTGCCTTGTGTTTATGTAATGAACGTAAGCAGTGGTATTTTCCTAACTGGAAATTGGACAGGGCTTTGAGCAACGTGATGTAGTTGAAGATGTCCCTGCATATTGCAGGGGGGTTGGACTAGATGGCCTTTAAAGGTCCCTTTCAACCCAAACTATTCTATGATTCTGTGATTCTAATCTCTATTTACATTTACTGCAAACGTATTTTCAAGTAATTGTAGGTAGTCTCTCTAATATATGCATAAAGGCAATTCTTCCATATTTATAAGGTGATGTATTTTAGGGAGAAGTTGGTCAGCCAGGTCCACGAGGAGAAGATGGTCCAGAAGGTCCAAAAGGTCGAGCAGGTCCATCTGGAGACCCAGGTTCTGCTGGTCCAGCTGGGGAAAAGGTCAGTAGCCAGATATCAACATAAACAAGTCATTGGCTCATAACATAGATGGAGCCCATGATCTTCATCACTAAAAAAACCAAGCCTCCAGATCTGCAAGATCTTTAGTTACCTGAGAGTAGCTTTTATGAGACACTACTACAGCAGACCACCAGAGTTCACATTTGAACAAGTATTGGGAATCATTATTTTGTAAGTATACAAAAAGGCATTATAATACTTCATTGGCACATAAGGCAGCTAAATTCTTATCCCAAATTACGTACAGTGCACACCAGCTAAGGAAAATATGATGCAAAGGAAATAGTTGGGCACAAAGGAGGGTAAAGGTGCTGCTGGAGAGTGAATTAATACTCGCCATCATATTATGACGAATTCTGACATGAAGATTGTTTTAAACAGAAAACGTATCCTGAATAAAAATCCAAAATAGGGTTGGCAAAAGTGAAAGGGGCTGTTAAAAGGGAGGGCTGAAAAAAGGATGGTAATGTGAACTACAGGAGAGAACAAGCACAAAGGTAAGAACAAATCTCTGTAGAATCCTGACCTCAACAAAAAACACTTGAGATTGATATAGAGGAGGAAAGGAGGCTGAGGAATGCGTGTGCAGGTACCATATTTCACTGGGTGAGAGCATCAGAAAAGAAAGGTGATTTCAGCAGTGGCATTTTGGAAAACTGGAAAAGAATGATAACATAAAATAAAACAAAAATGATGGTTCAGAAATGTGTATATGATATTTCACAAAAGTGAGAAGATGCTGGTGAAAGTGTTTCCTTTTAAATTTTTTAGTAACTGTGGCTTTAATGCTAGCTCTGTCTTGAAAAGAGTAGGACAGAAGGTGCATTTTACATTTCTTTCTCACTTTTGCTGTCTTTAAAATAGGAGCAGTTAGTATTTTCCAGCAACATCCCATCTGACATAATGATTAATTTTTCTAGCTGTCTTTTTATCTATATACAGCCTTTGAAAGTATACACTGAAATCTTAGTAAGTACGTGGTACTACTAAAAAGGTAACAAGGTTCACAGCTAAGAGTTTTGCCAGTAAGAAAAAAATGTATTCAGCAAACTTGGGAACAAACTCTTTTCATAAAAAAGTTGCTACTTTCTGCAAGTATGTCATTAGTAGAAGTTCAGAAAGATGTTAGGTTTATAATTTGAGCCTAATGTCATTCATAAACTCTTAGAAAAGTATATATCCAAACCCTCAGTTCACTTATTACAAAAAAGATTTGTTTTCAGGTTTACTTAACTGTTGGGAACTATTTATGAGTTAATGTTCACCACATTTTAGCAAGATATCTCACCAGCTATTAGGTCATTGAGTGGATTCATTAGGTCATGAATCAAAGAACAGATAAAAAAAGAAACTCAGAACTATTCTCCTACGTGAATGCAAGCTGAGTTCCCACCAGAAAGCTAGTGTACTCACTTTTAACTCGATCAGCAAAACAATCTGGTATAATAAAGGTCATATTATCTTCACCTACAATATATAAGCATTCTCCAGAAAGAACTGTGTGTTTCATAGCAATGGTTGTTTTCAGTATTGCTGACCTGACAAAAATGTAAGAATATTAGGACTCTTACAAAAATTTGTATTGTTGTCATGATATCTGCAGAATAATTAATTGACTAATGACATCTACAAAATAGTCAGTCTTTCTCAAGTCTTTATAACATCAGTAAAAAAACCAAAGTAAACCAAACCAAACCAAGCCAAAACAAAACAAATTTCATTTTATAGTTGTTACTTTTTAAATATGAATTTGAGTTATTTTTAATTCTTCGTATTCAAATGACTCAGTGTGAATATAGGTTCATGTTTTCAAGCATTTCTTCTTCACTATGGCATATATGGGACTGTCACAGTCTCACAAGCCCAGAATCTGAAACCCTAAATATCAGAAGATACTTGAAAAAATTATTGGTGTTGATAACACTGTTAGCTGGGCTTGGAATTGTAGACCCCAAATTTTCCCTTTTCTACAAATATTTATACCTTTTCTTGTCCATTGGAAGTCAAACATCTTCTCTGGATATTCTGTGGATACTTGGCCAGAACAGAGTGGGTCAGAGGAGAATTCTATTATATCAATCCTGTGATATTTATTTTAGCACAAAGACTAGAATAATCTTTGTGAACTCTTAGTTCTCCCCACAATATTAGGGAAGTGCCTGTAAGACCTGTTATCAATGTCCTATTCCCTTGTCATTCCTATGACTTAGTTAATGCAAAGGTACGACTCTTCCATAGTAATGAAAGTACGAGAGAAGTCCACTATTCTCTATGTTCAACTCATGCCGTGATAAGAAAGCTCTCTTTCCCAAGTAGGTCTAGGACTGGATTTGCTTAGTAAAGAAAATGCCAAAAAAATGAGGAACATATCAGAAAAGAGCTTATAATCAAAACCCCGTCCTTATCCACACTCAAAACCTAGGCAACTGGGCTTGCTTAATCATAAAATCCGGGACAAAACTTTCAGTGAATTTGTCAAGAGTTTGATGCATTGTCATACTGCAAAACATTTCAATCTTTATAATGTGTGCAGCTTATTTCGGTGTGGCACAGAACTGGCAGCATTATAATTATTTTCATAAATCGAAGAATTCTTCTTTAATCATTTCTCAGCCAGGCACATGCACTTACATAAATATGATAATACCCAGCATCTTCATTCATATGCTGCATTTTTTAAGAATACACATGTTTATTTTGGCAACTTTTCTTTCCCATACAGGTCTCTTTTCCTCTTTCTCATTACCTTTTTCATTCAAAGATGATGGAGAGTGGCTTAGCGACAGCATCTGCCCGCTCCCTCAGCACCCGTGGGTGCATCCCATCGGAGCCCATGGATTTGTGAGGATCTCTAACCCGATCCTCCTCAACCAAGGGTCTTCCTTTCTCCAGACTTTCTCTCTCACCTCTGGGGGCTGGGGTGCCTGAGGGCCAGCCTTAGCAGTGAAGACTGAAGCAAAGGCAGCATTCAGTAACTCTGCCTCTCTGCATCCTGCATCACCAGGGCACCCACCTCGGTCACCAGCGGGCCCACAGTCTCCCCAGTCTTTCTTTTACTGCTGATGTATTTGAAGAAGCCCTTCTTGTTATCCTTGACATCCCTCACCAGATTTAGTTCCAAGTGGGCCTTGGCCTTCCTCATTGCATCTCTGCATACCCTGACAACGTTCCTATATTCCTCCCAAGTGGCCAGTCCCTTTTTCCACATACTGTAAATCTCCTTCTTCCATTTGAGTTTCTCTAGAAGCTCTTTGCTTATCCATCCAGGGTCTCCTGGATCCTTTGATTGACTTCTTCCTCACAGGGATGCACCAATCTTGAGCTTGGAGGAAGTGGTACTTGAATACTGACCAGCTCTCTTGGACCACCCCCAACCTTCTGGAGCCCTAACCCATGGGACTCCTCCAAACAGGTCTTTGAAGAGGCCAAAGTTGGCTTTCCTGAAGTCCAGGGTTGTAATCCTACTTGTCGCCCTGCTTCTGCCACGCAGGTTCTGGAACTCTACCATCTCATGGGCGCTGCAGCCAAGGCTACCCCCAACCCTCACGTCCTCAACCAGACCTTCTCTGTTTGTTAGTATAAGGTCCAGCAGCACATCTCGCCTCATTGGCTCCTCCGCCACCTGTGTCAAAAAGTTATCCTCGATGCTCTGCAGGGACCTCCTGGATTGCGCACGCCTCGCCATGCGGCTTTTCCAGTGAATATCAGGGTGGTTGAAGTCCCCCACGAGAACCAGGGCCTGTGGTTGGGAGGCTACTTCCAGCTGTCTGTAGAAGGCCTTGTCAGCTTCCTCCTCCTGGTCAGGTGGCCTGTAGCACGCGCCCACAACAGTGCCACCCGTATTTGGCTGCCCTTTGATTTTTACCCATAAGCTCTCGACTTGTTCTTCCTCCACCCCTTGGCAGAGCCCGATGCATTCCAGTTGCTCCCTCACATAAAGAGCAACTCCCCCGCCTCGCCTTGCTGGCCTGTCTTTCCAAAAAGTATGTAGCCATCCATGACAGCATTCCAGTCATGCAAGCTATTCACTGGAGTGGGATTTTTATTTAAGTTTAGGGAACTAAGCCCACTGGTGATTAATAGCTAAAATGAGACATTTAATTATTGAATAATATATTCCATGAAGTATCATTATCTCAGTTGTGGAAAAAATATTTTCTATAGAAGTTTGCTGAACCACGAAGGAGGGTGAAATAAAACGTAACACTGCCTTCTTATTGCAGGGTAAGCTTGGTGTACCCGGATTGCCAGGATATCCAGGAAGACAAGGTCCAAAGGTGAGCTGTAAATGAGCCATATACCTTGTGCTTTGACATTAGTCAGATGGCAGTTATTTTATTTGTGTGTTTGGGGAAGCAGGGTGTGGACATCAAAACAAGGGCCATTTTTCACATTTTCTTTCTTGAAAATCGTGTTCTGAAGTAAAATCTTTAAAAATGTTGGATGCCTAAGGCAGGCTTTTTAAGGAGCACTAGCTTTCCTCTTCTTCATTCTACTGCCTTCAAACCTGTGCCGTCCTCTCATGAGTTGTGGTTTTGTGCAAGCATCAGACTGGCATGCAGTGAACAATTTGAGAATGAAGGAGCTGCTGATATGCTTGAAAGCACCCCATATTGACCGCTAAATGGATGCTGATAGTGATGGCAATTTTCCGTGTGGTACAAGGATTCCATTTGTGTCATTACTGTGTCTTCCATAGAATAAGCCATATTTCTCTGAAACAAACAGTTTATAATTTTCATCATGTTTTCCTTTTGCTTCTGTTAAGAAAAATGTGACAAAACCTAACCCTTAGTTGATTTACGTGCCTATGTCTATCCTTCAGCTATCTTTATGTTTTGATTGCAACAGAAAACCATACAGGTGGCTTCTGGTTTAAGTGAAGGCTTATATTTTTAAAACATTTTTATGAAACATATATTTAAAAAGGTCATCCTAACACAGCTTTAGTAAATGGGCATGCTAAATTAATTGCAAACTCTCTTTTCTGAGATTAGCAAGAAAGAAAAAATGGAATAAAAACATAATTCTACAGACATTTCCCAGGGTAGAGGAGGCGATTAGGGAGACATTGCATCTGCAGACTGTCTCAAAGATGACTTATCTAGGGAAATATTGCAAGTAAAAATCCTTTACCCCTTTTTACATAACTGAAACAATCAACCTGCAGTAAAATCCTGAACTTTGCTCTACTTTGGGATCTATTTTTATTTTCACATTTGAAATTATGATTTTTTGGAAGAAATACAATTTTCTGGCTGGCTAAGCAAAGTGTTTTTCTGACTCTGACCTATACTTTGGCCCTTTTCAGTCAAGTGAATGAACCATCTGAAGAATGCTTATTCTTTGAACCTTCTGAGTTAGTGAAGAATATTGAAACCATCTATGGAATGTATTCATGAGAACTATTCACCTTGAGAGACATGGGGTTTTGCTTCAGTTTCTTAACTTAAATGTCTGAGATTTCAGTCTCTCCTTTTGTTCTGTCTTTTGAAAAGTCTAGGATCAAAGAGGATTTACATTATTCAGTTCTAAGAACAAAAAATGATATAACACTTCAAATAAAACTTGATTGATTCTTTTTTCAGCAAAGACTTGATCAAGAATTTCATTACACTAAATTTTTATCACATTAAAATTGAAAATAGTTCTCAAGCTGTATTCACTGTTTGCTCTTCTAATGTGTCACTTAAACTTCCAAGGAAGAGTAATAGCTACAATACATAGCTACAACTCACTAGAGGCTTGTTTGAAACTTATTCACAGTCCAGTTCTAACTAACATAGGACAGAGAGAAAAAAAAGAAGCAGAAGAAAAAACATATTAGCTACATAAAGCAAATAAGAAATTTTGTCCCAGTATTGTCAAGAAGGTTCACACTCTTCTTTTTGTTGTCACTTACTTGCTTTTCATTATTTTTCTTGAGAATTGTTCCTAGAGTACTGCCATTATCTGATAATTTTCACTATATTTTTTCTCCTGTCCAGTCCCTCTTAATTAACGCAATCACAAAAAGTACTGTATATATAAGATATTTACAACCGAGTCATACCTATTAATGCCCGATCATTAGGGTTTGTTTTTTCGTCTGGCCTTTAAAATTATAAAGAACATTCTTGGGCTTCACAGAATAGAATTTTCACAGTTTTATTCACATTTTAAGTTATAACTGGTGAAGAACTAGAAAGAAAGAAGGAAAGGAAAGGAAAGGAAAGGAAAAGGAAAGGAAAGGAAAGGAAAGGAAAGGAAAGGAAAGGAAAGGAAAGGAAAGGAAAGGAAAGGAAAGGAAAAGGAAAGGAAAGGAAAGGAAAGGAAAGGAAAGGAAAGGAAAGGAAAGGAAAGGAAAGGAAAGGAAAGGAAAGGAAAGGAAGGAAAGGAAAAAAGGAAAGGAAAGGAAAAAAGAAAAGAAGAAAAAAGAAAAGAAGAAAAAAAGAAAAGAAAATCTCTTACTTTTCTCCCACTGGTGAATATCAGTCAGGTTTTCATTAGAATCAGTGTCAGTGAAATTGTACTGCCCGTAAGTCATTAATGGGTAATTGGAATGATTGTGTGAAACAAGATTCATTAAAAGGAAAACATAAGTACGACAAAGAGAAAAAGAAAAAAAATACTTACTGATGTTTCAGAGAGCACCAAGAAATTCTGTTTTAAGTTTTTGTAATATACATTTTATTTGCCACTAAAATGCTAATAGCAAGCTGCACAGATATAGATGCATTATCACAGCAGGGAGTCTAGCCAGTAGTTTTAGTGGCTGACCAAACCAAAGACTGCTTTGATTTTCATCTCCAGTCACTTAAAACTATATTTTATCAAGTCTATCACCTCTTTAACCGCAAGTCCCTTATGACAAATTAACACCTTGGCAGGTAACAAGTCTGCTGTCCCTCTGGACCTGTATACCAGAAATAAAGAAGAAAATAGTACTGTTCAGACTAGACTGGGCAGTTAGCAGGAGGAAAGGGGAGAAAAAAGGAGAAGCAGTAATAATGCCTCGAAGCAGTTTCTGTATATGGAATCAATCTCACCCATAAATTCAGCTTGTGAGATGAGCATATGAGAACATGTACAAATTGCATGTGTCAGTGAAATGAAACTGGCCAATGGTCAGCCTGCAGCGAATAAAGCACCTGAAGTAATTTACAGCTCAGTAAAGTGAATAGAGGACCACTGTTCAGATGTGGCAACACCTTGCAATTATTTTGAATGAAGTTATTTTGTGAAAGAATTATTATACTGTGAGGCAACAAGGCCTTGTTTGTTCCTCTTCATTATGTTACAGTTATTTCTAGTGGGCTGTTACTGATAATGTCTTTCCTACTCTTAAAAATGGTGCAGATTTAATGAATACTTTATTGTCCAATAAGATGACAAATAATGTCCATTCTATACATTGATTTTTTTAATGCATTCTGGACTTGAGGCATTATGGTAAGTTAATTTGCAGCTATTCATCAGAGCTGTCACACTTGCAAGTTTGACGTGTACAATGTACATGACTTTGGGGGTGTGCTTTACATAAAATTAAATGTTGGCTATACTGCTGTTTTGCTATTGATATCCTCTGATATTTGCATTGATTTCTTACGTAGGGCTCAACTGGTTTCCCAGGATTTCCAGGTGCCAATGGAGAGAAAGGTGCAAGGGTATGATAATTCATGCTTGCATGACACTTAATTAACTTTTGGAACTCAGTGCTATGGCAAGTCACTGAAACCTCAGGATACAAGCTACTGTCTAAAGAACTACAAAAACAGGCTTTTCACACTTAAGATGAACCTCTACAGTTATGCAAAAGAGTACATACTGAGGTGCTAGTTCTCATTCTTTAAGGTATTCATCTAAATATACAGGAACTCGGACACTTTCTCACTGTGCATGCTACCACAATTATATATTTGAAAAAGAGACAAGAAATCACCTTTGCTGAAGCATCTTTTCTGACAGTATGGCTGAGTGAGTTGGCAAGGCCTATTTTCCTGTATCCCATGAATTATCCTGCTACCGTGCAATTTACCCTCAAGGAAATTCAGCTTGTATTTCATAAGTATTCTGATTTGCCACAAGCTTTTTTATAGGCTGAGCTTTGAAAATGCAAAATATAACAGACAAGATGAAGAACACGGACTATTAGGTATATTAAAAAATAGATGTAAAATGACAGATTTTGTTGCTTTGTTTACTTGAAGCAGGTGACAAAATCTGTTATGCATATTTTTGAAGCTGTAAAAACGGAATATAGGTTAGAAAGAGGGTCACTGTGCTGTTGTCTGTAAAGATCAATTGAACATAGCAGAACACGTTGTTAGAAAGATGATGAAATTAAGAGGATGAGTCAGAATTCATAGGTGATAACAACTTAAAGTCAAACTGAAGTAATGTATATCATTGTTCTTAAGAATCCGTTTTTATTTGCAGCACAAAACCAAGCAGAAATTCATGTTTTTAAGATGTCGTGGTTTAGCCCCGGTCAGCAACTAAGCACCACACAGCCGCTCACTCACTCCCCCACCCTTGTGGGATGGGGGAGAGAATCGGAAGGGCCAAAGTAAGAAAACTTGTGGGTTGAGATAAGAACAGTTTACTAATTAAAATAAAACAGTAATAATAATAATTATAATGAAAAGGAACATAACAAGAGAGAGAGGTGAAACCTTGGGAGAAAGAAAAAGAAACCAAACAACAAGTGCTGCAACCGCTCACCACCCGCCGACCGACGCTGTCGGTCCCCGAGCCACGATCGCTGCTTCCCCCAGCCAACTCCCCCCAGTTAATATACTGGGCATGACGTCACATGATATGGAATACCCTTTGGCCAGTTTGGAGCAGCTATCTTGGATGCGCCCCCTCCCCTCCTGGCTTCTTGTGCACCTGGCAGAGCATGGGAAGCTGGAAAAGTCCTCGACTAGTGTAAGCACTACCCAGCAACAACTAAAACATTAGTGTGTTATCAACATTATTTTCATACTAAGTCCAAAAGGCTGCACTATACCAGCTACAGTGAAGGAAATTAACTATCCCAGCTAAAACCATGACAAATATATTAAATCCAATTGCATTTGCATTGCTTATGTATGGTTTAAATTGGTCTTGTATTATTTTAGCTAAGATAAAGTTATGTTGTTATGGACAGACACAAGCAATAAAACAATGTTCCGTCTATCCTTCTTGGGAAAAATGAGACATGACTGCTAATCAAGATATCAGTTTAAAAAAACAAGCAAAATAATAACATCAAAGAGCAGACTTAAAATTCTGAAAATCTAATTATATTGATCTGTTATCAGGCCTTCATAAAGCTTTCAGTTTAGCTAGGGTACTAACCATGTAATTAATACCATCGAACTGCATGCATACTTAAGTATTATGATGATCACCAATGAGACAATAACTGCTGGTTTTGTAATGTGAATCAGGTATTATTATTAATCTTGCCCAAAGGGATATAATTGTGTTTTATGCTACCATGCACACTGGTACTAGGAAAGGCAGTCATTGTCCCTGAGAAGTTCACAAGCTGTGTAGCACTTTCAGAACAACACATAATTTTTATTTTGATAAGTGAAATAAAATCAATTTAAAAAAAAAAAAAACTAACCCACAAGAAAACACACAGAAAAACAGGTGTGTGCATTTAGTTGGTTTCCAATAAAAGCAAGCTTTATGCTAAAACATCTCTGCTGATTTTCTGTTGCTGTTGTGTTTACCTCAGAGATTAGAAAGTGCCAGTCATCAGGTTCCTTTTTCTACCTGGAGAATACTCTATTGAATTTTAAGCTTTGCATTAGAATGCACAGCAATCCTAATGCCAAGCCTAAGGAAAAGAAATCTGTTGAGTGTGATTAAGAGATATACTGAAGTAAAAAATTAAGAGCTAGTATTCTGGCAAGCTCTGTACCTCTGTGCAAGTGTGCAGAATCCTGGTACGTATTACAGCCTCTATTCCTGTTATAAAAAGAGGGAGGCTTGCCCTTTCTTTGCTCTATTAACCTGTGTAGCTGTCCATGGGAACCTGGGGACTTTGCCTTCAAGGTTCTTATTACATTGGAAAGGATGCCAAGTCCTTTAGACTACTGCAGAGGGACTCTGCTTGTTGTGTGCCATCTTCACTACTATTTTAAAGTAGTTTAAAATGTTCTAATGCCTATGACAGAATCTGACTCTGACGCAAATTTAGTGCATTTACCTACAAGTCCCAGTGAACTCAGAAAGATAATAAATTTTGTCGAGGACCACGATTCTGTAAATTGAAATGCAAAGAAGATACTTAAAGATAACATTTAAATCTAAGGGAGTTGCACTTTGTCCCCCTCATCAGTTAAAAAAAAAAAACAAAACGAACAACAACTTTATCTCACAAATACAGTGTCTGCTAAGGTGATTTCTGTGAACTTTTCTCCACAGGGACTGCATGGCAAACCAGGCCCCAGAGGACAGCGAGGACCAACAGTATGTACTTTTGCTTTGCAGTTTAGAGGCTTTCGGATATTAATTGCCTCCACAATAGTGGGAAGAATTATTTTGATTTGATTATAGTATCCAATAATTATCCTCAAGTGCATCTGTGTTAAACTGACAGGGTCCAAGAGGCTCAAGAGGTCCCAGAGGTCCCACTGGCAAACCAGGTCCCAAGGTAATTGTCAAGCACGCTGTATAGATTGGCCACAGGCTGTTTCTTTTAAATAAAATAGAGGTCTGATCTTTGAACATACTGTCTTTCCTTTCTAGGGTACTGCAGGCAACGATGGTCCTCCTGGCCCACCAGGTGAAAGGGTATGTGAAAGCTATTTACGTACACGTTGTTTTTCCTGCTATGTAGGAGTGTGATTTCAGGGTGGGAGGCTTGTTTTATTTTCAGATCTCCCTCTCATGTCTTTGCCCTTCGACCAGAGTAACCAGAACTAACAAAACCTGAATTCCAGAGATGCTTTTCACAAAGTTATGAATGAGGTAGCTGAATTTTGCTGAAAGCTTCTTCCATCTGTAGCTCAGTTTTGTTCAAACAGGACACAGAGAATAAATACACACTTCGTATTATATCCATGCACTTTGTTTATATCCACGCAAATTACAGTTGTACTTACCAGCCTATGCCCTTAAGAATGCCCCACTTACTGCAGCATACTGCTTGTTTATGAGATTTACAAATCTCTCAAGCCATCTCCAGAAGCTTCTTTGTTGAAGCAGCTGATCTTTTTTTTGTTCAGATCAGCTATGAATTCCCTTCAACCTACTTTCTGCATGCTTGAGAAATCCTATTGTGCTTGCTAAAATAAAATTTTCTGCTTGCTATTCTATTACCAATCAATACACAAATCCAATATACAGTCAGCCCATTACACAGCAGTATATAGAAAAACAATATTAATAAATCATATTTGTAACAGCAGCACTTGAAAACCAACTCAAATAGTGGACATACTCTCTGCCAAAGTATTTTTGCAAAGCTTGGGAACAAACTTTTCTTTCATAGTCAAATTTCATTAAACTGCTAACCTTTTTCCTAAGTCCTTTCCCAGTGCCCACCCCCAAGTCCCAGTGATCTCCAGAAGTCCTGCTCCTCAGGCGGGAGTTCCTCGTGCATTTGTGCATTTTCCCCTGTTCCATAACGTCACTTTGTTACACTATGTCCTTGCTGAATACCTACACGCTTGGTGTAACAATAGTGGCAGAACAACAGCAGACTGTTTTTGCAAGAATGACTAAGCAAACTGAAAAAGGCAAAAGGCCATAGGATCCGACCACATGGTTTGATTGAGTTGATTCCTGGAGATAAGGACATCCGTAAAATGAATGATAACAAGAGCATGGCGTGAGTGTGTTCTAGAAATCTCAAATCTCCAGTTTGTGTGTCTGCAGAAAGCAATTAAGGTTAATTTTGTTTCATTTATCCTTAGCAGTTGCAAGTAGAGTATTAATGAACATCTGTCTGATATACATACATAAAGGAATGCACAAGCCTTCATATCTAATGTCACATTTTTCAGCTTAAGAAAAGGATTCCTTTCCTTTTGACTGAAAGCCATTAAAGCATATGCAAAAAAAAAAAAAAAATAATACCACATACACTAGAAACAAAAGTTGTAGTTTACTAAAAACTTGCATACTCATCATTTTAGCTTTTCCATTCCTGAAGCAGGATATTGCTTAACTGTCCAAGAGACTGGTCAGTGGAGCAGGACAGTGGTTCTTGCAGTAAGGAGGAGAAGTAGGGTAGAACAGAAGGAAAGTTGAGGACTGGAGGACTAGACTGTAGCCAGCACGTATGGAAAGCAACGCTCCAAGGCTGCAGTAAGAAGTTGAAAGTGCCTCCATATCAAGCAAAAGACAAGGTCCCAAGTGCAACATGGACAGCGAGAATAAGTGGAAAGTTTGGATGAAACAGGAATGATGTGGCAAGTAAGAGAGGGGGGCAGGTACCTGGGGTTCAAGAGAGGAATGAGTTAACTAGGGTGTTGGCTGTAGAGGACTAGGCAGAGTCCAAGAAAGGAACTGGAGGTTGTTTTACATGGCGGCGGGGGAACATCAGAGGCAGACTACCGGAGGGTGAATAGCAGAACCTTGTGAAGGAGGAGTTTGCCAACAGCTCCAAGAGGTTGTGAGGAAGAGAAGCTGTGGGGGGGACTGAAAACAATGAGCAGATCAATCCAAGATGAAAGCATCCCTGGAGAGAAATTGATTAGAGCAAAGAGATGAAGAATCGCAGAGCACGACATCTCATAGCACTTGTGTAATATAAGTGTGAGGTATCTATTTGCTTCCCAATAGGGGTGAATTTCAGCCAAAAAATAAAACTGTCATTTCTACTCCACTGAGACTATTTCAGGTACCAGACATGTAAACAGTAAATAATCTGTCCTGTGTAGCTACTGTTAAAATGAAATTTAATGACAAAAAAGGAAATGTAATTTTGATAGCATGCTGTTAGTATTCTAGTGCTTTTTCTCACATAATCCATCAGTCCAGTGGCTTGAAATCTGCAAGCCATATTGTGAATAAAAAAAATGCAAATCTTCTTTCTTTAAAAAGCCTCAAGATGTGAGGATCAAAGTACAATGGGAATTTATGAGAAAGAAGGTGCAACGAACAGTAAAACTTTGAGTTGCGCTCTTATAACCCAATTCCTGAGAGAGACCAATTTCTTTCATATATTTTGTACAGTAGCTGAGTCAATTTTAGTAGTTTTCCTCTATAAAACTCCTCCATTTTTTTGGAAACTTTATGCATTATGTTATACCCAGAAGCAAACGAGGAAAGGTCATTTGTTCACAGAGATGGCAGAATGAAAAAACCCCAGACCCTCATATAGAACATATTTGTGTGTTATGGAGGTTTCAGAAACAACCTTACACTTGTTTTGGAAGAGAAAATAAAAAAGACGGATAGTGCAGTAAGATCATAAAGATTTCTGCCTTTACCTAGCACTTCTTAGTTGACTCAGATTTACTATTACAGTATAATCAAGGTCTACCCTGGAATAAGATTCACTGAAGGACAAATTCTCTTAGGCTGGGCACAAGGGATCCTCTCCCACAGCTACATTCGCACGCAGCTTCGCCTGCGGCAGGAGGCAGCCATGCTCTGGAAGTGAGCCTGGGGTCAAGGAATGAGGCTTATGGAACTCAGAAACAGTTGGCGCTTTGTCAGAGGAGCAAAAGGGTAGCGTAATTTGGGAGATGCGGCCTCCTACTTCGAGTCTTTTGCATCAAACTTCAAACCAGCATTTCTAACATTTTGACAGCCAATGTGTTAGCAAAACCAGATGTCATATACCAAGTACAATAGGATAAAGTCTTGCATGATATGACCTGGGTACATGGCCCTGCTGCGGGACCATGTAGAATAAATAAGGTTTTTCAGGTTGCTACTCTTTGACTTAGCACACTAAAAACTAAACTGGAAAAATTCTTTTAACAAGCTGACATAGTCCCTTTCAGCGTATCAGCAATAAATTTTAAAAGCTGGCCTCTGTTTTGTTTGGTGACAACTTTAGAAACAGTCATGTAGGCTAGTACTTTGTGTAAATATCTCTGTGTATGTGGACATACACGTGTGTACACATGTATATGTATATACTTGTACGTATACATACACAGTGCACTAGCTCACATGATCATCTTTAACTAAACCTGTAAAACCATGCTGCATGAAAATTTTCTCTCTCCATATATATGTGTATATGCAAAACTATATAAATAAAATGTTCATGCCTCGTGGGGTTTTTTCAGCTATCTCAACTGTTTTTCGTGATAGGAAGAATGTTGTATTTAGACGTGGTAACTCTGGAAAGCTTACTCTGGAAGTTTGTACTGTTGTACTGGCTTGAAATATTGCCAGTGTAAGAACTGCCAAAGATGAATGTTGGACTCAAAGTTAAAAAGACCACCAGACTATTATTAATTCCCACATTTTACAGACAACACAGAAAACAATGTTTCTTACTCACAGTTGATTCCTACTTTATTATGCACAGTTCCAGGGGTCAGACGCAGACATACTTTATATAAGTAGGTTTTATTTTTTTCTTTCTGCATTCCTACAGAGGCAGTATTGGTTTCAGGAAATCCCCTCCGACATCTATCTGTGTGAATTGTTGCTACCAATTTTTATGGCAGCAGAGCTGAGGCTTTATACTTACAACCAGACATTATCTGCAGAGTTCATATATTTTGTAATTGAAGTTCATATATTTTATAATTGAAGCAAACTTCTCAATCCAGTGTCATGGCAGCTAGAATAAAACCTGACATGTTTGGTTGCCTTTGTTCTAGGGACCACAAGGGCCTCAGGGACCTGTTGGATTCCCTGGACCAAAGGGACCCCCAGTAAGTATCTTTTTAATTAAGTATATGCAACAACAGGCATGTTATTTTTCATACAACGTTTCTGAAGTTAGTATTTGCAGATTTACTTAAGGGATGGTTTCTGTATAGAGTACAAATACGCTTATTGAACTTTAAGGCTAAGACAAGAACTCACATATTCAAAATGAACATTGGTGCAGCTCATATGACATTCAGCATAATATACTAAACTGCAAATCTAATATGTTGGTGCCAATGTCCAGGTGACAGACTGAGTTTAGGCTAAATGTTACTTTGCTGGTGTATGTTTTCTTTTAACAGTTGATTCGCTGAGGAAAAAATGAAGAGAAAGGAAACATTCATTAGTAGCAGAAATGTATAAAAGTAATAGCACATTTGAGCTGCACTCTGAACTAGTTATACTGCCCTTCTAGTGCATTTCTGCTCATGTGGAGTAAGTAAAAGAGCATCAAACCACCTGTGATTTTTTTCACCCATGCATTTGTTATTTTTATTTCCAATGCCAAAATCTGAAATTCCATCAAATACTCCTGTAATGCTTAGTTTTGCGTTAACTGAGTCATTAAGCAAAGAAAAATGGAAGGGAAGTATGTGGACTTCCCATGATTTCTGAATTTACAGAAATCCATTCTGAACATGCATGCATTTGACAACCGAACAGTAACTCTCCAAGCAATTGCTAGCACACATCAGGGAGGACACAAGGAAAATGTATTATTAAAATTATAATTACCTGATATAGGAGCAGTTAAGCTGTACTGAAGCCTAGTCTAGAAAAAACAAAGAGATTAGACATTCTTACAGTTAATTGCACACTTTCTGTCAGAATTAAGGGTGGCTAAGAAATACTTTGATTTATGTATTTTACAATTTCAGGGGCCACCTGGAAAAGACGGCTTGCCTGGACACCCAGGACAGCGGGGTGAGACTGTAAGTAAATGTATTCTACTGTACGTGTTGTAAACCTCCAAAGGCCAGGACTGTGTGATCAAAACTAAAGAAACAGAGACAACAGAGAAAAGGGGAAGAGAGGGGACTAAGGGGTCATATAACTGTAGTTTTCTTATGGTTGGTAGGTTAGGCATAAGAAAGCTTTATTTTGTTTCCATGCTACAAGAGTGAAGTTATTCTTTGCTATGCCCAGTTAGTAACATCACAATGAGCTTAAATAGTCAATAGAAGTAAAAGAAATTAATACTCAGATCTCAATTTTAATAAGATTTGTCAGGCAATTACTGTATGGTTCTTTTCTTGCTGAATGCCATGTAACAGAAATAATAACATAGTAAAAAGTCTTATTAATGGTAAGCAGCTAGGACTCTCAAGAGCCAACGCCTTTGGAAAGTAGGATCTGGAATGATTCCACCTGTGAAAAAAAATCTTAAATTTTGAAACTATACCCTAAGAATCACAACGAGTAAATTCTGGCAGCAAAATGAAAAAAATTAACATGTAACAGTTTTAATGGAATTATTTAAAAAAACCTCTCTACTTCTGTAGTGCCAAGACCTTACTCATATCCCACGGAAATAAAATAAAATTCTTACTCGGATTTTTCAGAGCTAGAGAAAGCCATAAATGAATTTAGAGAGAAATTTTCTCAGCAAGTAGAATGTGTTTTGGGTTCCAGCTTCACTGGAAATATGTTAGTGGCTGCTGAGTCACTTCCACTGCTGGAAGGGAGAGCTTGGAGTAACACATCATTCTGACAAACTGTGTTTTCTTGTGCTAGTGCTGCAGCATTGTAACTAGTGGCTTTTTTGTGTGTGTGAGAAACATGATTGACTACTTCTTTTTCTTTGCAGTGATGCAAAGACTAGGCTTGTGTACCATAAGAATGAATCTGAATCATTGTTTGGAATGCAGGAAGCTCAAAATTGTTCTTTAGTCTGATAAGAAAAAGCACAGTAACTATTTTCCCTTTATTCTTATTTATTTGAACATGAGCCAGTAATGTGCCATTGTGGCAAAGAATGCTAATAGTATCCTGGGCTGCAGGAGGGTGATGTTTCCCTTCTGTGCAGCCCTGCTGAGGCCAGGAGTATTGTGTCCAGTTCTGGGCTCCTCAGTACGAGAGAGAGAGTGCTACTGGGGAGAGGCCAGCAAAGGGCCACTAAGACATTTAAGGGACCGGAGCATCTCTCCTTTGAGTAAAGACTGATAGAGCTGGGACTGTTGAGCCTAGAGAAGAGAAGTCCCTGGTCGAATCTTACCAAAGTGTATAAATACCTGAAGGGAGAGCGTAAAGAAGATGGAGCCAGGCTCTTGTCAGTGGTGCCCAGTGACAGGACCAGAGGCAATGGGCACAAACTGAAACACAGGAGGTTCTGTCTGAACATCAGGAAACACTTTTTCACTGTGAGGGTGACCAAGCACTGGAACAGATTACCGAGAGAGGCTGCAGTCTCCATCGTTGGAGCTATTCAAAAGCCGTCTGGACATATTCCTGGGCACATCTCTCAGTGGCCCTGCTTGAGCAGGGCAGTTGTACCAGATGACCTCCAGAGGTCCCCTCCAACCTCAACCATGCTGTGATTCTGTGATTTCTTGATTTCATTCATGACTAGAAATGAAAGATGCAAAATGCAGTGAAACTATGGACTCTGCTACCAAGTGATGTTTGGACCAGGTCGCTCTGGGTTCAGTGAATACTGTGGTTCCCTAATTTCATATCTCCTTTGGGATTAGTGAGGTTAGACCAATATACAACTTGAGTAACTTAGGAGCAAATGCAGCTTTTCATTAGCATTGTTTTCTGCCCTGTGTATATGTATACTTGGGCCAGAATTATTTTAAAAATATTTTTCCCCAATTGGTTCTCATGTATATGTTTTTGTGGAAAAACAGATTTTTTTTAAAAAAAACAAAAAGTAGACTTGTTGACTTTTATCTTCAATGAACATTTCCATTTCAGATTTTTAAAAAATGTATAAATCAGAAAACTTCCCTTGCACTCACTGGTAAATCAGGGTCTTAAGAATTCTGTTTCTTATTTGGGCGTCTGTCTCATTAAAGTTCAGTGGTGCATGTGGGCATTACAACAATTAGGGGATTACGCTAAGAGACATACTCAAGCTTAACAAATTAGAGAGCCAGATGCCCAGATTGCACTCTGCAGCCTGGTTGTGGAATAATAAGCATATGTTGACAGCAACTGAGGTAAGTATTAGTGGAGAAAAGGCTACAGCTTCTTTCCCCATTAAGCCACGTTCACTTTGAAGAACTGCCATTTGCTGAAATTTTATACATAGGAACAGTAATATCATGACAAATAATTTGGAATAGAAATGTAGGAGTAAACTATATACTGAAAACCAACATTAAGCTAGTTCCTCCTTAGAAGTGATTATCAATTTCAGTGATATCAATCTCAGATTGGCAGGAGGCATCAGCTACAGAGATTGTTAGATTTTCTGGTGTTATGCAAGAATTTAGTGTTTCATGCCTGTGAAAGGATAAAATAGAAATATACTGGCTGTTTCATCTATTAGAATTAATCAAGGACCTTCTTCTTACTACAATAAACTCAGTTTTATTAAATTGTCTTTCACAGGAAATAACAAAAAAAAAATAAAAAAAGGAGGCTAATTAGGCACTTACAAACACAGGCCTGAGACATTAGTGTACATTTTTTAACACTAAGTCTTTTAGATGAACCCATAGGATGTTCAGGTCATCTTGAGTATTTGCTGCTGATATCTCCTTTGCTTATTACTTCTTTTACAAATCTGAATCTGTAGAAATAGATAAGCTGGTGACATAAGAGAGAAAGCAGAGTAGTAAAAGCATCGTTAGCATCAAGAATCATTGGATATACTGCAAAGTATCAATGCATTCTGCAAACCTGGGACTAGCAGGTCTTCTCAAGGTACTTCCAGGAAATGGGTAATATTCAACATTCCTTTGTCTTTCCTTACAATAGGCTTCCAAGGAAGCTTTGACTGTGCAAAGGAAGGGACACGTGAATGATTCCATCTTTGGCAGTTCTGATTTTCAGTCATTAGAGCAAAGGGGTACTTCTGTATTTGTTTTTAATCTGGATCATTTCAGAGGTCTGAGAGAGAGTGCCTAAACAGTTATGGGCCAAACTGAACCGTGGTAACGTCTGGCTGGCAGCAAGAAGAGAATCAGATTGAGGAAGGTAAAAAAAGCTTAAGCTGGATCGGATGGAATGGGGCAGCTGTCAGTGAGACTGTGCCCAGATGAATGCTGAGCAGGGCCCAACATTTGTAAGAAATATGGGCCAGATGACACCTTTGTTTTTACACAGGTGAGCAGAGTAGGAGGCAGATATAGGCTGTTAGGCAGGGATACTGTGTGGAACCCTAGATGTGATACAGCAGTGAATGCACTCTCCCAGCTTTATGCAGCAACACACTTCCAATATTTGAAAGAAATAATTTAGCATGTTTCAAAGATACATTAAACAGTGCTACTATAAAGTGAGGCCGTCATTCAGCTTATTGACTAATTTTGGACAGAAGTCTGGGGACACTGATTAGAAAATTCTGTAAAATTTGCCAGTGTTCTGAAAAACTGTCCCCAAAACATTTCCTTTCTATTCTCTGCTTCCCAGTTTTTGTCATCATATCCATTTCTCATTAACTTCATTCTTTTTGTGGCACTCATGCTGCCTTCTTTACCATCTTTATACAACTTTCATCCTCCCTGGATCTCTATTTCTTTTCATTTTCTTTCTGTCTAACCTCCTTTTTATCTTTAATGCCCCTCCAACTTAATCCACCATCTATGTCTTTCTTTAAAAAGCATTTGTATGTCTGGCTTTATGATTCATAATGTATATATGTAAAAATGTATTTTCAGCCGTGTTTTAGCTGCATCACTTATGCATTCAGTCTCACCTAATCAAGTTCACCTAGAGAGATCTGTTAAATTGACTGGAATTTTTACTGCTGTACCACCTGAGAGAGATTGGAACTGATAGAGATAAGAAAGATTAATCAGTATTTCACTTCTAAGTATACACAGGAAAAAAGAATTTCTCATTTTTATTTCCTAAAGAGAAGGAATGTGTGACACGGAATTTCTCTTTCTCCTCTTCAGCACAGATATGAGTTTTGCTTTTCTCTATCTTGTCCCAGGTAACATAGTATTCTGTAATTGTTTCACAGGGTTTTCAAGGAAAAACTGGCCCTCCTGGTCCTGGTGGTGTTGTTGGCCCTCAGGTACATCATTTGCTTTCATAGTTAACTTCACAAGACCAATGTTTAATGGTTATATTATGGCTAAGGCAGTTGCTTTTGTTGTATTAAAAGGACCATATTGATGGTTATATTAACTTTTGTAACAAATTATGGATAACAATTTTAGAAAGGTGTACTTTAGTAATCATTAGTGATTCCACAAAATATGCGAAAGTTCTGGTTACTTTTCCACTTCCTGTTTTGTGTTTTCTTCCTGTGATTATGAAGTCGGTGGTTTACAGAAGTCAAGAAGGCAGAGTTCTCTACCATGAAATAGTTCAGAAAGAACAATACAACATGTGACTTTCTTGCCAGAGGCCAAACTTCGGTCATTTATAGATTGTGGAGAGATTCACTCTCACAACTTCATTTGATCTAATCTTACTTCTTTGCAACAGAATCGAGCATTTGGATTGCATGAGCTTTTTTAGGTAATTCCCTCAGTGAAAATTTTCTGCCAGGGAATCTGAAGAGATATCTTTCAACTCTCCAACCTTCCAATTCATATTCTTCAGAAAAACAACACTACAGAAGGTGTTTCGAGACAAGCATAGTACACGGATTTCCCTCCTGTGCCCTTTGTGTAACCTCGTCCCATATGTGGGTACGCAGTGTTTTAAAGGTTCATTGCTTAAGGAGCAAGGTCAGGATTTCACTCTTCGGAAGCTGTACAGACGTGTCTGCAGGCAGAATGCAATGCAAGATTTATTTTATAGGACAAAGATATTTTGTAAGTCAGCTTTGCCTGGAGGGAAGGTGAGGAAAGTATGCTAACAAATGGTAATATTGTTTTGTAAAAGATACTCATAACAGCTGGATATTAAGAATCTGCTTCCCCTCTCCCCACCCCCCCACGCCAAGACGTTTAATACCTTGAGGTGACGGAAGTTTTACTTCTGTGCTTAGGGTCCTACTGGTGAGACTGGCCCAATTGGTGAAAGAGGTCATCCAGGTCCTCCTGGCCCACCAGGTGAACAAGGCCTCCCAGGTGCTGCAGGAAAAGAAGGTGCTAAGGTATGATGTGGCTTTGGGGAACAAATTGGAAGGCACAGATAAATTGCTGACATTCTCACATTTCAAATCATCATGCAGTACATGCAGAGTAAAATCAGAACATACAATATAAAATGACAATTAGCACGGTCCAGCCAGAAGGATTTTGAAGACTGGAAGATTCCAATTTTAGAGCTGTGTCTGCTTCCATTGAAATAATGAGAATTCTCTTGAGCCAATAATTAGTATCTTTGTAATAAAAATTTAAAAACTACTTTACATATGCCACATGTTCACTGTGGAAAGACATAATAATGACACGTTCACACCAAGGTGGAAAATTGTACATTGGCATTTAAAGGAGGATGTGTAGTACTGGCTACAAGGCAGAATTTCACTGACCAAATTTAGCTCTTTGCTTACTTTTTGGCCACCATTGGGGCACAAGAAAAACGTTGCTTATCTAGTTACTGTATAATTCTATTCATTCTTCCATTTGGCATTGTAAATTTTTAGTGAATATATCTTTAAACATATTTTTATGGCTTGCTGTGTTTTTCACTATTTATATTCTATAAGTAATACTGAATTTTGTCAAAACTTATTATAAATTTAACCATATTGATAGACTATCGTACTGAAAGTCTTAAAAGAATTAGTGGGTGACTAGGTGGGGACATAATCTTTTTTGTAATTACTATAACTAGGCTCTAGTATTTCATTTTCATCACTCATTTAATGACTAACATAAGCATTTAAACTTTTTTTTTTTTTAATCAAAATGTAATGTGTTTCCAAGGGTGACCCAGGCCCTCAAGGCATTCCTGGGAAAGATGGACCAGCAGGTCTTCGTGGTTTCCCTGGAGAGAGAGGCCTTCCAGGTGCTCAGGTATGACATAAGCACTGGAACAATTGACATGATGTTTCTAAATACAAGAAGCAATGGATTAACTCTTCCGTTTCATGGAACCTTCTACTGTGCTTAAAAATGAACGCAATAGGAGAACAGACATCAAGCATCCAACATTGTTAAATATCGTTGGCTATATAAGCAAAAAAGAATTTATTCAGGTTTTTGTCTTTGGATTTTTACTTTCTTCCTACTACATCTGTTGCAAAAATAACTTCAACTTTGCAGTGTAAGAGATAAGCTTTTTTTTTTTTTTTTCGTTTTTTAGGGTCCAGCTGGTCTGAAAGGAGGGGAAGGCCCACAAGGCCCACCTGGCCCAGCTGTAAGTAAACATAATAATTTTTTAAAATATAAACAGTATTACATAGTAACATTTTTTTCTTCTTTACATGCTGTGATGTTTTCATCAACGCAGTCTGTAAAACACCAGACTGATGTATGCCATTCAAAGTGATCAATGATCAGTTTCTACTAATTATCCATACTATTGAACATTCAAGAAATGTGAAGGTTGTGAATATCTGAACCCTTCTGCTGTCAGTGGGTATGAGATTTACTTGTTGCTCAATATTTGCCACTTACACAAGTTATTGTTGAGATGAAAGAGGTTTGCCATAGGGGAAAATCTACGGGTAGTGGATAGTGGACTCATGCTGTTGTGGTGGGTTGACCCTGGCTGGACACCAGGTGCCCACCAAGCTGCTCTATCACTCCCCTCCTCAGCTGGGCAGGGGGAGAAAAATACAATGAAAGGCTCATGGGTCGAGATGCAGGCAGGGAGAGATCACTCACCAATTACCATCACAGGCAAAACAGACTTAGCTTGGGGAAATTAGTTTAATTTATTACCAATCAAATCAGAGTAGGATACTAAGAAATAAAAAACAAGTTTTAAAACACCTTCCCCCCACCCCTCCCTTCTTCCTGGGCTCAAATTCTCTCCCGAATTCTCTACCTCCTCCCCACCAGTGCCGCAAGAGGATGGGGAATGGGGGTTGCGGTCAGTCCATCACACGTTGTCTTTGCCGCTCCTTCCTCCGCAGGGGGAGGACTCCTCACGCTCTTCCCCTGCTCCAGCATGGGGTCCCTCCCATGGGAGACAGACCTCCATGAACTTCTCCAACGAGGGTCCTTCCCACGGGCTGCAGTTCCTCACGAACTGCTCCAGCGTGGGTCCCTTCCATGGCGTGCAGCCCTTTGGGAACAGACTGCTCCAGCGTGGGTCTCCCACAGGGTCACAAGTCCTGCCAGCAAACCTGCCTCAGCGTGGGCTCCTCTCTCCATGGGGCCACAGGTCCTGCCAGGAGCCTGCTCCAGTGCGGGCTTCCCACGGGGTCACAGCCTCCTTTGGGCATCCACCTGCTCCGGCATGGGGTCCTCGACAGGCTGCAGGTGGATATCTGCTCCACCATTAGCCTCCGTGGGCTGCAGGGGAATATCTGCTCTGGTGCCTGGAGCACCTCCTCTCTCTCCACCTTCACTGACCTTGGTGTCTGCAGAGTTTTTTCTCACACATATTCCCACTCCTTTCTTCTGACTGCTGTTGCGCAGCTATTTTTTCCGCTTCTTAAATATGCTTTCCCAGAGGTGCTGCCACCGTCGCTGATGGGCTCAGCCTTGGCCGGCAGCGGGTCCACCTTGGAGCCGTCTGGGACTGGCTCTACTGGACATGGGGGAAGCTTCTCGCAGCTTCTCACAGAAGCCATCCCTGCAGCCCCCCGCTACCAAAACCTTGCCACGCAAACGCAATATAGCTGTGTTCCCTTTGTACAACTGCAGTTCACTTGTACAGTTGACCCACATAACATTTAAAATACTGCTGGTGTTCTGCATAGCCTAAGCTAGCTTTTAAATATGTGGCATCACTACTTTTGTGCCCTTTTTACTGCATCTAATATTTTTGAACCATATATGAGCCTGTGTGTAAGTTTTGATTCATTTTAACTCATTGTGAAACAGATTCTTTTTGTTTAGATTGAGATAGCAGAATGTTTCATAAGGAATAAAACCGATAAATATTCCGCTCATCTTCAGTAATTTCTGTATAGTTGGGAAATGTCACATAGCCTATTTCTTTCCACCACTATTTTACAATTTTTTTATTTATTTGCTATCTTAAAAAAAGAAAAAAGTTTCAAGGCAGTCCTCAGGATCGATTGAGGTTTTTCACTCGGTGTTTAGAGACCTCAGCTTACTTAAAGAAGGAAACACATCTTAATCCTGTTTTGAAGTGCTTTGAAATTGGTACAGAGAATGATACAGCAGCAGGCATACTATACCATTATTTTTGCCACAGTATCTACATTGAAAAAAAATATTTTTCAATGAAACTTTAGGTTCTGTAGGAACAGGGAAAAATTGTAGAGTAAGCTTAAGAACTTCGAGAAAGTATGATGAGCATTGTAAAAAAAGAATCTTATTTTGGAAAATAGTAACATGCAAGTTGAAATCTCCCACTGAATTCCATGGAAAAAATAGATCATGCCAGAATATAAGAATGGCTTATTAACAATACCATTGTATGAATATGTAAAGAAATGATGCATTATACAATCACTTAAGAATTTTAGATGATAAGATGACCAAAAATCATCCGCTGCTTTGAAGACTTTACCTTTACTGTACTTCATGTGTGGACGATGCCTATAGACAGGATCAATGAGACTGTTCCAAATTATGTTTGCTTGGCTAATAACAGCTATGTAAAATCATAGGTAAAATCAGCGGTAATATTCCTTCTCAACATTTTAAGCTCAACATAGGCATAAAAATGTATTTACCAGCTTTTTGTGTTGTTGTAGTTGTTTTTCTTTATGATTACGATACAGAGAAAAGCAGTGATATGTACTCATTCCTCAAAAACAGTAAATTATTCTCCCTTGAGTGGTGTGACTAGGCTTTGTCTAGATGGTCCTGTGCTCATCAATTGTTTACATTTAGATTTTTGTTTCATGTTTGGACTTCTACCATTTATACCTCTGCTACCTCTTTCACTTCAGTTTCTGGTAGCTATCTACTGAAAGGTATTTGAAGTAGGATATGCTTAAAGTTACCTATTCTCTGTTGTCATTTTTTTATGTGAGGAAGTTCTACAAGGATGCACTGGTACTCAAAACATGGTAGAGTTATTCCCAAATGTGAATTGTGTAGATTTGATAGTCATCTTGTCAACTGATTTCTTCAGTGCAACTCAAGTAAAAAAAAAAAAAAAAAAAAAAGAAAAAAAATCAGCACAGCTATTCTTGTTAGACAAAAAACTTATGGCGGAGCTGAAATTCTATGTATTTCAACGATAAAGCTCTCTTATGTCCCTGCAATTCATATTGAGATTAGAATGCATTAAACAGGGAGGAAAAAACCCAACATAGTATAAAGGTTCTTGCTTTTGGATTATTTCTACGTTATTGGAAAAGATCTGCTGTAGCACACTTTTAAGCTTTACTTCTTGATTTCTTAATACTTGGTACTTGAATTCTTAATTATTGAATTCTTAATACCATTAAGCTTCTATTCTTTAAATCAAGAACTTGCATCTGTGAGTTACAGTTCTTCTGGACACCACGCAGTACGTGTACATTCCCAAAAGGTGCCAAAACAAGGTAGCTGGGAATGGAATGGAACAGAATGGAATGGAATGGAGGCTAGTAGGGAGAGTCAAAAGGGATGCCATCCCACCCCGTCTGAAGAACCTGAACTGTTAGAAGAAAAGTTGAATCAAAATGAAGAAAGCATAGACCAGAATAGTCTCTTCAATCTAAAGGTCATGTCTTCGTTTTTTGTTAAAGGAGGCCCTAAGGCTGGACTAACTGCTCAAGCAGATAGTTAGTGCAGGAGCAATGAACCAGAACTCTCCTGAGCATGCACAAAGCAGACAGCACAAGCATACCTGACATCTCACACACCCCACTTGCCCAGGCAGGATGCCCACATGCAGTAGCTGTGCCACTACTATCATAGTTTCTCATAAATATGCATCGTTTAAGGTTGTAAGGCAAAAACATATCTCTTGTGTAGTGGTGGTTGTCCATATTCTGAAATACATGTTTGAATTTAAATTCAGATGATCCATGGTTTTCTAATTCTTATGGGGTGTGTATACGTTAGTGGTTTAGTTCAAAGCACCAGAGCCTTTTTGAGGTGCATGTCTCAATCATCCCCATTTACCATCCTTTGATTCAAATCCTGTTGCTCTCTTGGAGCTCATGAATGGTATTCCTTTCCTGTGAAACTAAATTGGAAGAGAAATTCCAGGAGCGCTTCTAATACACGCCAGCTAATGGGAGTTCAGTGCCAGACTAGAAGTATCGTGAAGCATACTCCAGAAATACAAGGTGTGGGTGCCAGGAGCACAATACCAACTGCTTCGTCACTTTATAAATCCATTCCTGTTGGGACCACACTTCCTGCTAAGGTAAACATAGTCATGGAAGGAATCACTTAGGAAGCTCAGAATTTTTTCCATATTGTTTTTCTGTTCTTTGAGAAATAGATGTAGTGGTAGCAGGAGCTGTGGGTAGAGTGGAAAGAGAGTTTGAAGGATAAACTTTTTGGTTTTTAAATATACTTTGAGTTCACTGTAGTGCAAGCAGGCCACTTGAGGCACAAACAGCGCCAAACTGACCTGAGAGTATTCCAGAAGACCTCAGTGGGATTTTTTTTTTTTTTTTCTGTTTCATCTTTACTTACTAACTTGTTATCTTGAAAGTGTTTTTCAGTGAAAAAAGTTGTATAGGTGCCCTTGATACTGGGTTTCTGTGCATCTGCAAGGGCCACTATTAAACCACAATAGCTTGCTTTTTTTCACAGCAGCTCATAGCAGACCATGAGCATCAAATAGTCCTAAAATATTTTCCCATCTATTTTTAGCCAACAGAGGGAACACACAGAAGTGTAATTATAATGGAGTCTTCATTTGCCATTTATAATAGGAAGAGAATTCATGCCACTGGATGATTTTCCTCCAACTCCCTGCCAATACCAATTGCTTCTAACTAGCATATATAGTCAATTATAAGCTTTATTTGGCCAGCACATACATCTGCAAGCATACCAAACAAATGACTGCTCCAAGCACTGTGCATGCCAATTACTGTGCTTAGAGGGATTTGGACAAAAGAAAGAGATGCATGAATGCACTCCAGAGCAAGGGGTTTTTTCTGATTTGTTTTTTTGTTGTTGTTGTAGGGTTTTGTTTGGGGTTTTTTTATCAGTTCTCTTTTATCTGCTATCTTTGTCTGCTGTTTGTTTTCTTCCCTTCACATACTACTGTGTGGAATGCTGAATGCTGATGAGAGAAACCTCTTTGGAATGTCAATCAGTCATTTTTCATTAGCACATTTAGGAATAGGATGCCCAAATTGGACTCAGAATAAGCCAGCTGGAGGCTACCCAATTATCAGTACTGAGCTATCTAGAGCTGTCTTCCTCTATCTGATTACATTTTTCAGTCATGAGGATCTTCACTTGTTGAGCATTTTCTTAACCATCAGTAGAAACTATTGCTGCTACTATGTAATATATACGATCGCTATAATTACAGATCTCTTCACAGAAAGAGAGATAAAAACAAGGTTACTGATGAGTCGATAGTCTGTATAAGAGAAGTAAGTACAAGACAAAGCATGACAATTTCATTCTGTAGAAACGTTTTTTAAAACCCCCACAAATTAATAAAAGGATTCCAGGATGTGAGTACAACTGCAAGACCAGAGGTTAACAAGGAGTTTGGTAATATAAGGGGATTGTTTCATAGTAGGACAGAGTGACAAAAAAGATAACAAACATAGAAAGAGAGAACAGAGTTACGCCTAAAATGCTTTACTAAATTGTGAGTATAATTTAATGGGTTCTGCTTTGATCAGAGGCCATTCTCCCAGAGAAATGAGAGGATCCTTGAAAACAGAAAGTGTACTTCCTGTTCATAACTCATGAAATTTAAGTATTGCAAATAAAAATTATGCAAAGATATATGTTAAAAGTTGGTTGATTAAAAAGAGCTGCTAGAAATTATGGCCACTGTTAGTGTCTGCTGTCTGATATAGGAAAGATCTATGACTTATTTGGATTTTTTTCTCTCTGTTCTTGCATCCTACTGATGAGGTGACCTAAAATTGTTTAGCTTATGAGAGCTGACAAGATCAGAGACCATGGTAGTATGGCTGCAGGGTAGCGAATTTTTCCTGTTGAATTCACTGAAGTCTTAGGAAGTAAAATAACAGAAATAGGACTGAAACTTAGGCATCCACCCAGACTTAAAAAAAAAACCTCACCAGCACCTGGAAGGATAAAGCCATCTATGATTCCTGCACAAATACCTTTTTTTTGAACACCCATGCAAAAATCCGATCTTACTGAGATAATTTGCAAAAATATGTGGAGCGACCATTCAGCATTCTCTTCTGCCACAGTTATCTGGAGGGAAAAACACCTTATTATGGAATTAGTACCAGTTAGGCTAATGAGGTCAGTCCAGGAGAAGTACGCCATGAAAAAACGCAAAAAAAATTGGGCTTTCATAGGTGAAAGCAGCTTAAAATTCCAATGTTCCAGGAGCCAGCAAATTTGATCTTGCTTAAACATGTCAAAAACCCTGGCTATTCAGAGCCTCAGGCTACACCACCTATTCCTTACCCAGGCCATGATGTATCACCCCACTTCCAGTATATTAGTTGGAAAAGTGAAATTATCAATAACTTTACAGTAACTTTACAACAAACTATCTTGTAGGTGTCAAGCTGAAAAGCTGGGGAAATATTACTATACAGCAAACAAACCTTTAACAGTGCTCTATTGATGCAAAAATTGTAAATTATTTAAAAGACAGAAACAAAGATGCTGTAAAAGTGTGAAAATATAGACATTTAGAGGGAGAGGACAGCTCTCTCTGCTTCTCAGTTTCCAGTGAGTCCACAAATTTCAAGGTTAACTGTGTTGCTCTTAGTGAAATAGTTTTTCCCATTAGACCTGTAAGCAGAAGACTAGCTCGTATGTAGAATATAATGGAACAGAATACTCCGTTGCCTTTGTTCCTATGCTGCCCTTACTACGGGACACAGGAAGGATATACAGCATCTGGAATCCTCAGGAAGTATCAGGACTGGCAAAGCTGGATTTCATGTCAGAGTTCTCAGCGAGTGATGGTGCAAAGAAGCACAACGAAGCTCCCCCATTCTCCACGCTCTGCCTGTACCCAGGAGAGCATCACGCTTCTGTCTCCCTGCACGTGCTGACTCTTGGGGCAAGACAGGAGGAAGCAGGCTAGATGGCAGGTAACCTCTGTATCAAGACGCAGGAAGTTTTTCCCCTGTGCTATCATAAATCCATTTCACAAATACAGAAGAACACTTGGTCAAAATCTGCCTGTGTGATCAAGGAGATATTAGGAATTCGAGTGTAAATGTCTTTTGCTCCCTGTCATTTCTTGCTGTGATGTGATTCCAAACAGGTGACTGTTTCTTTGCTTGTGAGTTACAGAGAACTTTGGTTATAGATCACTGTTTGGGAATTAACCCAGCTTGCAAAAAGGATTTAAAATCAGTACTCCACATTGTGGCTTTTGACTGAGTGATAAACACATATGGACAGACCAAAATATAACATTTTCGTTTTGAAATTCCATTTATTTGAGTAGAAGTTCTAATCTACACTGTTATCTGTTCTCTTGTATCCTTTTAGGAAGGTTTTTAGTTCCAGAACACCTTGTTTCCTTTCCGTTTTCCCCTTCAGCACTACCTAAAAGTATACGCCATCTCTATTCTTAGGAAGTGCGATAAATAAGACAGGAAAAAATTAGTCCACCCTAGGTACCTCTTTGTTTTTAGAGCAGTGCAGACCTTTACTTACCCAGTCATTCTCTCCATTTTGTCTAGTTAGCTCAATCCAGCGGAAACCATAAAGGCACAGCTTAAATTATGAAAGGTTATGGAGCTTGGCTCTGTGGCAGGTTGACATATTTAAAAGAAAGGTTGACTTTTTATGAACAGCCATAAGCCCTACACTGCTTCAAAAGAAAGAACTGAGAGGGAATTTTCACTTATGGATGCTTTGGTAGTGTCAGATAGAAAAAAAAAAAGCCTTATGTAGACAATTAAAGGAATACAGTAATGACAATTATATGACTCATTTAAAAGGGAGGCTTAATGATATTAGAGTAAAAATTATTCCTCTCTGCTATTGTTATCTGTAAAAATATATTCTAGAATACACAATTCCAGTGGTTTTTCCACATACAGCACCTGTATTTTCCCCTTTAATTTGCAATTAGATTTTTAACTTTTTCTGTGCTTATCTAAAGATACCTGTACAACCAAGCCTCCTCTGCATGACACATCAAATTAGTCATTGTACTTCAATAGATTTTTACACGGGTGAATTGAAATGCAGAAACGTACTGATTAATGTGGCGATGTACAGCACAAAACTTGACCAAAAATTTGGGTTGTGGTGTGGGTCAGTTCTGTATTTTAATATGGTTGATACTCTTTCATCGAAGTGGTATGTTAATATACTTTGGAAACACAGAGGGGGAAAAAAGTTCTTGAAAACAAGCTGAAGAACACTCCTATTTTGATGAACAAATACAGGAAGGGGTGGTTATGAAAAAAAAGTTCAAATTAGTATTGCATACAAACTATTGAGTGTGAACTCCAGGTTAGTCCTCTCAGGCATTTTCTTTACTTGTACACATGGTGAATGTGTACCCTTCTACCAGCTGGAATCTCACTGAATAACAGGTATTTTCTCTGTTGACCTGGGTCCTGAAAACCACCGATGGTTACCAGGGCTCTATCAGACTTCTCATATAATTTTTTATTTCTTTCCAGGGTTCACCAGGGGAACGTGGAGCAGCAGGCACTGCTGGCCCCATTGGTCTACCAGGTCGTCCTGGACCTCAGGGTCCTCCAGGCCCCGCAGGGGAGAAGGGTGCACCCGTAAGTAATCCCAGAGTCACATAAAACTGTCACAGCACAGAGTTTTCATTCCAGAACATTACTTTTTCCCACTCTGGTATTTGCCTATTAAACACGTCCTCAGAATACCTGACCTAGTCCTTTTATATTTACAATTAAGTAAATAGTAAAACATTCATTGTCATACCCTCTAACTCCCAAGACGGGCTAAGCCCATTATTATCACAGCAGGGAGTGAATATAATAAAAAAGTTTGTCAAATCACTCTTTCATTAAAACTTAGTACCCAGCCACTGTGCGTTAGAGTACAAGTGTATTTGTCATCGGCTTCCATTATTATTTAGTATAATTTTCTGATATATTCGCTTCCCTTTATAATTTCCTTTCTGTTGTTTTTTTTTTGTTTGGTTTGTTTTGTTTTGTTTTTTAATTTTGTATTGTGATGTGACTCCCTGTACTGAAATCTTCATTAGTCTCCTGTGATAATGTGGATCACTTCGTTTTCTTCAAAACCAGGGTGAAAAAGGTCCTCAAGGTCCAGCTGGACGTGACGGAGTACAGGGTCCTGTAGGACTTCCTGGTCCTGCTGGTCCTAGTGGTTCTCCCGGAGAAGATGGTGACAAGGTGAATCATTGTAATTGGTATTAGTGCATCTGTGAGAAGGTCTGTCAGTACAGTTCTCTGGCTGTAGCTTTCCTCACAACAAATATGGTGACGAAGCAATGCTTGGCCCTGCCTCCCCCAAACTCCCTCCACCCACTGCAAAAAAACCTAGAAGACCCTTCTGTAATCAGATGTCTGAGGATTTGTGTTCAAGAACTAGTAGACTAACATTTATCCTGGCAAAGGAACAAGGATGAAAGTGTGCCAAAGTAAATCAAGGCAGATGATGTCAAAATTGATTTTTGCCTATTTTTGGAACTTGGTTTGCTGAATGAGTAAGATAAAATGTTCTCAGTAATGTATAGTGATTTGGAACCACTGTTGGTAGGTTGAGGGTGTCAAAATAATATGTTTGCAGCAGAGAGATTCTGTTGACTTCTGGCAGAATTTAGGACATGGCATCTTTCAGGATCATCTTGCATGTTTGCTTGATCCAGCACCGTTCTGTTACTTAGCATAGGGTAAAGGTAAAGAGACTCTGAGGTTCGTTTTTATGATGCATGAGTGTTATTTATCCCACAGAGAGTATTTGCTGTAATTTAATTTAATTGTCTTTTATTATTGTATAAAGAAAACATTTTTATTCTGACACGGTTTCCTGGTGATTTGAATAATTTTGAAGTTTTGAAATATTGTACACTACAGTGAGAAGCAGTTGTTCAATCACATACAGTTAGATGAGTCTGTAAATCAGGGTACTTTCATTATAAGTTCATATCGAAGCTGACATGAGGAACACAATTTCCTTTATTTAGAGCTCAGTTGCACTATACTTCAAAGCCAGGTCTTGTTGCCCTTTGCAGTATAGCAATCAATATCTGAATTAATATGACATACTACTGATCGATGCAGAATTGCCCCCTTCAGGCCTTCACACTTGAAGCAGCAGCATAAAACACAAAATAATCATATCAAAGGGAGCATTTAAAAATACTGTGATATTGACTTCAGCTAAGTGTGAAGGAGACCATTCTAAACAAGAAGTTTAACTTTTAACTTTCAATTACAGGGTGAAATTGGTGAACCGGGCCAGAAAGGTAGTAAAGGTGACAAGGGAGAAAACGTGAGTAGCAAATTCTTTTGTCCATTACATTCTTCATAAATGAAAAGTATTCATGCATGAAGTATGCAGGTAGCCTTGCTACATCAATGAACAGAAACAAAGACACACTTCAAAAATGTTTCCTCAAAATAATGTTGAGTTTTAACACAACACTAGAGGTTTGTACTTACAGAGCCATGCATATGTTTAGTATTTCTCATATTTCTTGAGCTTACAGAATCATTAAAAAATAGATGGGTAAACTACATTCCTAAGCACCCTTCCTATATCATTGTAATTCATCCATTCTACATTTGAACTGGGAGAGACCAAGAATATACATACGTTCTCTTATTGTCTTTAACTTCACTGGCTGGCTTGTGTGAACATACCCAGCTTTAGCTTCTTGGCCGTAATGATGAAGAATATGAAGACTCAGTAGAGAAATCTACTAATACAGTTTTAAAATATTTAAAGAATAGCTAATTCTTGGAGAGACCACTTAACTGATTGCACTTAACACTTAACTGATCGGAACATTTCAGAACAGCGAAGACCTCAGATGAAATGGCTTATACGACTTTTCAAATATTTTCACTAGGCCTGTTAGTGCACTTAGCTCTAATCAGGCTTCTACTGATCTCATATGACATGTTTTTGTCTCCAAAGTTATTTCTGAAGTTCAAGCACTTCCTCTTTTTGAGGCCAGAAATATAAAAATAAGCTTTTTCCACTGTAAAATTTGAAGCTAGAAAGAATAAAACTACCATTTTTTTTTTTTCTGTTTGATTTTGGTTTCTCTCCCAAAAATTCAGAAAAGGTTTGTTTTCACTTCGGTTCAATTTCAGGAAAAACTGGCGTTTTATTTGAATAATTTTCCTTAAGAAATAAATGGAGAAGTAATTGCAGAAAGTTTTTTATTTACTATTGCATTTCATCAGTATTCACAGTTAGCAAAGTTCAGAACTCAACATAGGGGTATTCATAACTAAGCATATTTACTATCTTGAAAACACTGTGTGCTTATTATGATTATCAACTTAGGAAGCATCATAAAAGTAGATTGCTTCTAAAAATTGTGACCAATTTATGGCTTACACGTAACCAGATGATGTTTTATAGGAGGATACATACAAATTCAAGCAAATCACAGTTTTATGATAGTTTCATAGAAAAAAATGTGGAGACAAAATGTGCAAAAAAATGACAAGGGTTGTTTTTTTTTTGTTTTTAAGGATAAGCTTGTCCTTTTCAGTTATTTTGTGAGAAAGATTTCTGCAGTTTCCAGTGCAGAAAACACATTCTTTTCACAATCCTATTTCAATAGATCAAATCACATGTGCTATAATAAACTATTTGTAAAGCCCTCTTAACACAAGGAAAGTATTATTATACGTATGGATGAGAGAGTACTTCAATTCTAAACCCCAGCTTTCCAAGAAACATACATGTAACCAAGCTGTAAACAAATTCTGCTTCAGACTAAAATTACTCTGGTGTAATCTGAGCTGAATGCTTTGGTTAACTTGGTAAAATTAATTTTTGAAATTAAAACTTTTTTAAAAGTCATTTTTAAAACTACGGACTTGTTCCCAGTTAACTAAAAATCAATCTTAATCTATTTGCTGTTGTAGTAGCAAACCAGCTGTGGGATACATAGAGGTATTTGCAGCCCCTCTTTGTCTACCTGAAGAGGTTCATTACAGTACAGGCCCTGCACACACAGAAAAAAACCTGGCATTTAAAGGAAAGGGCAGAGGAAGCATATGAAGCAGGTCATGGTCCAGTTCCACTTTGGGCTTTGCATGTGATCACACGCATATCCTTCTGGTTTCCCCTTTGACATGCCTCATCATTAGAGATGCTTCTGCATCAGAGAAATTCCAAAAAAAAACACATGCTGCACATTTCTATTTCAGACCATTTTAGCATAGCTAGTTATGCTGAGCATTAGACTGTGACCACAGTTCCCACAGTGAGTACTAATATATTTGGGCATGTTCCAGCAGACCTGCTTTACAAATAAAGTGTCTGCAGCATAATCATTTGAGAATGTATCCTGTACTCTCAGTCTCAAGGTTTAAGGCATTTTGAAATCTAATACGTTTGCCTTGAAACACAGGATTCAGTGTTCAGGCCTGCTCAGGTGAAGTGAACATTACCCCATTTGAAGTCGTGTATTGAATCCTATTTGTGCCTAGTTGCAGTCATTCAACCCTGACAATTTCAGAATGTGTTTATTTCAAACCTGTTTTCCTTTCAACATGCTGACAGATGTATATTGGGGCTAGGGAGGAAAGGCCTTGTTGGTCACCTCCAAAAGATGCTGAACAGGAAGTAAATACCTAGTTCTGAAATCACGGGACATGAATAACAGATATTCACAATACGCAGACACCCGCAAAAGCCGTGGCGGGCATAGAGAGCCTAATCACAGCAAGGACCCTGAGCAAAGAAGAATTGATCCCTCTTTCCTGTTTAAGAAGAGCTGGAAACATCTTCAATTCCCAGTTGAAACTAACCAGGATTTATGTTTGGGAGTTTAACTATACTGTGCCCAACAAAAAAATACTGGGTTGCCATATCCCAGCTAGGGACAGCACAATTTTGTTGCCGATGTTCATCCTCTCCTGAGCTTCAAAGCCTCCGCTGCTGCCACAGGTGCCTTTATTAACTGAAGATTCCCTCCTGATGATTCTGATCAGTCTCTCTCTCCATTTGCCCTCCAGAGCAATGGAACAGAGAGTCTGGCCATGTGTCCAAATAACTTCTCGTTAATCAATTGCAAAGTACCTTCCAACAATACTTTATATCAAAATGGGTATTTAAATGAGATTAAAAATAGGTAGATCTCATTCTGGACCCTATAAAATGAAGGAGCAGGTAGAAACATCTTGCAGAGGGTAGAAGCAATCCATCCAATATGATTTTTTTTTTTAAATTCATGCATACTAATTCCCTTTCTCATGGTAACCCTCCCAGTCAACAGGAGCATTCCTAGGAGTCCTTTCTTTCATGTAGGTTTGTCACCATAGAGGCTAAAAAGCTTTGCTTCACCTATTGCCATCAGCTATGGGATGAAAAGAAACTTATAAAAGAGAAGTACATAGCTTGACATTTCAAGATCCCTAGAAAATAAGATAGTCTAAAATATACATAGAACCCAAAGAAAGAAGTAGACTACAAGACTTAAGTAGTCCCGTTTCCTAATCTCCCTGTAAAGGGCAGAATAGTCTAATTTTAGCCCTAGCAAGGTCTTTAAACCCAAGCATTATTCTGCACTAAATTATAATTCCCAGCCTAGAAACTGCAGACAACTTCTTTGTCATCTGAAATAGCAGACTGGAAGTCGGCTGTTGCCAGGTGTAAGGTTTTATGCTTTCTTAGCTCCACTCTTTATCAGCCTAATCTCTCTAGCTGGTGCAAAAATCAGAATCAACCTAGCACCTAATTTTAATCCCATCATAAAATAGTGTCTTGCATTCCCATCCTCTCAGTGTTAGATGTCTTCATTACATCACATCTGCATAACTGACTTCTAAATGATGCACAATATAACTTAGAAAGTTATTGTTCTGTAAGGAGACTGAAAAAAGTAAGACGTTCCTCTGAGAGACATATTTTTTGCCATTCTGTTGAAAAAAGACTTAATATCAAAGAGAATGTGACTCCCAGTGCTCAACAAGAACTTGGACTTTTTCATGTCTTCTGGAGGTCAAAATAAGCTTTGTGTTGTTGCCAAAATGATTTGCAATTTCATAGAATCATAGAATGTCCTGAGTTGGAAGGGACCCGCAAGGACCATCGAGTCCAACTCCTGTCCCTGCATAGAACAACCCCAATAAAAACTAATCCAAATAATAAGCATTCCATTTAAAGATAGTTATATGATGCTTCAAAGGTTGACTTTTTCTGCACAAAGGTCTGATATTTTTAATTGTGAAAAAAATATTTTTCATTTTGATTCATGCTTGCATGGGAACATATTTCAAATATTCTGAAACATTACAAATGTGCTTTCAGTAAATGCCAGTGTTAAGTCTATTAGAGATGTGCAAATCTGAGTCCTTGAGAGATAAACAAATAATGATTTGTTTGTACTGAATGGAAAAGACTTGTGAATAAAGCTGCATTCTCTATGGAGACATGTAGAAAAGCTTAATAGGCCTTGATTGTGCAAATAGGGTTGTCTCTATATTTGCTTTTAATCTCATTCCAGATGCCACAATCACTAACATTTCCTTTTGGATGTTTGTTTGTTGCAGGGTCCTCCGGGTCCACCAGGTCTCCAGGGTCCTGTTGGTGCCCCTGGTATAGCTGTAAGTAGCTTATCCAGAGCAAAGCCCGATCTTCCCATAACTCATCTGATACTCAGAAGTTCTTTGAACTGCATGCTCCTTACTCGGGAATATATTTCAAATCACTATTAACAGTTCTATCATTGTCCTCTTACATGTGGCTGTTTTTTGCAAACGAGACTGCACAGGTGTTATTTTATTTCAGATTTACAGCAGGGCAATAATTTGAAGGAGTTATTAAAAACGAAATGGTGTAAATAGCGGATGGGGCCCGTCCTTTTAGTTAACTTGTTTAACGGTTTGTATGACAGTCAGTGGTAAAATCAGCTTAGTACTTAAAAGAGAGTATTCCCTTTCAAAATCCACCTGACACCAGGTGAATTGATTTTTATTTTTATTTAGAAGGCTTTGAATTCTGCTACCATGAAGATTGGTAGAACTATATGCTACTTATATTTACTAATATGTAGGTATTCAGCAGCTAGAATGTTTATGCAGATGTGAAAGAGAAGAGGTATTCAGGTACGCAGTATTATTTGACCTACGATAAACCAGGGCATATGCTGGTATTCTATTTGTATAACGATTTCATTCAATCAGGCAGTGTACGTGCATTTGTAAAGATGTTTGGAGGGATTCTGAGCCCTCTTGTAGTTGTTTTCCAGTGATTTCAGTGGAGCTTTTTCTGTTATTATCAGACTTGTGATATTTTTACTTTTTGCTGTTTCCAAATAGGGAGGTGATGGGGAGCCAGGCCCAAGAGGTCAGCAAGGGATGTTTGGGCAAAAAGGTGATGAAGGTCCTCGAGGCTTCCCTGGCCCTCCAGGGCCTATTGGCTTACAGGTAAAATCCTTTATTTTTTTACCCTCCACCTGTAAGAACCCTGATTTCTGTGTCAGAAACTGAATAAGTATTGTCTTCGATAAAATAAATGATAGCACCAGTTAATAAGAACTGAAAGGTCCCATATTTATAAAGTTTGTGCATAAAGAGCAGATTTAATGCTGAAGGAGATCAGTAAGATGTTCTGAAACTGAACTCCTGGCTACCATAGGCTTTAGACTGTCATTCAGTAACTCATTCATTTATACAGTCCGACAATTTCTGTTCTAACAAGAGCACTTCTCTTTACTGGAGATACACATTTTAAATAAAAGATGCAACCCGGAGGAGTCTTTAACACATCCAAGTCATTTACTGTATTTTCACAATAGGTTTTGGCAACATAGTGTGTTTCTCAGTGGTATCATCACAGACACTACTTGTGTTCTGAAAGATTAGCAGAACTCCATGACGCTTATACACTACTGGCATCGCTGGTAGTTTCATGTTTCTTCCCCTTAAAATTGTTATTTTATGAGTCAAAAAGGACAAAGGAAGCATACAGTAAAGTGTAGGCTTCTCACTGCAGCATTCAGAGAATTAGAGTTGAAAAACCCTGCTTTTTCAAAAATTTAATTTGCTAAAATATAGCAAAACAAAGACCAAGACTTTTAGGGCCTTCAATTCTTTTCCATGTAATTAACATTAGAGGACAGAGCACTTTGAAACTACTTCTAATCCACGCATTAAGCTGTAATATGAATCATATATACTCTCTTTTAAAAAATGGAAAATTATAGCAATCGTGTTTGAATATATTAAACAGTATGTCTCCTTTCTATCCACCACGCATGAACTGACTCAGGTCTTTTGCCGAGCCGAGCCTTAACCTGTACCTGTCATTTTTAAAATTCTATTACATAATGCAGTTCACAAAACTTAGAATGAAGTTTATAAAATATTGCAAACCTCCGTGGAAGATAAACAGTTCATTACTGCACCAACACATATGTCTTGTGTAGGTTCATACTGTCTTTGAAATTGAAAACATCTTTATTTTCAGAAATAATAACTCAGAAAAAAAATGATTCCTAAATTTTATTATGAATTGTTACATGTTTTTACTATTTTAAAGAGAGTGAAATAAAAATTATCATTCTCATTTTTCTCAGATCTAGCATACTGTTTCAACTGATGTTCTTCAGTAAAGTCCACCTTCACATCTTAAATTTAATGAGCACAATTTTTTCTGTTTTATATATAATATTCTATCGTAACTATATCATACTTACACCAGTTAAATTCTACTGATATTACTTACATTGGACATTAAGTAAAAAGTATTTTTGTTCATAAAAGGGAACATTGGTAATTTTGAATAATTATTACCTTAATTGTGCATTTCCTTGTTATTTAATTTTGATAGTATTTTTAAAAATAAGCAAGTTCCTAACAAAAGGAGTTGAAAGTAAAGAAAATCTGAAAAACTTCAGGGGCCTAACTAGGTTATCTTGCAGTCAATTTATGGCAATTTTACTTAAATGTTGAACTATTAAATGACAAACACCTCAATTACTTCTTGCCAAAAGGAACTGAAAGGACTCCCAAAATACCATGTCCGATAATGCATGAAATACTGATTCAGTGAAATCAGTTGGAGTATTTCAATGTTGAAATAGGAGTTCACCGAATGGCTTTGGAAAGTCTTTTCAAAGACAGAAATACAAGTAAATGTTTCATGGCCTCTGAAGTTCCACAAATAGCTCCTCTGCAAGCAGGTGAATGAGCTGTTCAGATTTATCGTGACCATCAATCACAATGGCTAAGGCTTTCAACTTTTGAAGCTAAATGTCTTTTTATGTTCACGGGGTAGAACTTAGTGGACTGCTGGCAGCTGGAAGATCTAGTTTATTTGAGGTGGGATTCACCTCTCTGAAGACTAGTCATCTAGTCCAAGTCTAGGCTTCTGCTCTAACCACTCTTCAGAACAATTAGCTACAAAATTGTTACTTAAAAGTCCTCACAGTGAAGGAAAAAGTCAATTCAGATTTCATTTGTTGGACTATTACGAGGTTACAAAAAGTAAACATGAAGAAAGTTAGAAAGTAATAAAACTACCTGTTATCATAACCCTGGCTTTACTACTCGGCATGTACTGTAGTCAGTACATGTCACGGAAGATAGTATTATCAGCTCTGGGCTTCCATTTTAATAAAATACAGTCTAGTATTTTTTTAAAATAAGCAAGGTGTATATAGAAAAACCACTGTGTCACCACACGAACTAAAGCTGGCTTTCTTCATGCTGATTGTCTAATAGTAAACAGGCTTTCACAACAACCACAATGCACTGACAGGTCAGCCAGGTTTTCACAGTAGTAGACAACAGGGACATACATCATTTTTAGAAAAGGCATATCTCTGCATTTTGACAAGTCTTTCTACTGTTCAGATTGCATCAAAGTAGGAGGGCAGCTGAGGAATGGATATAAGGTTGGCTAAGTTTATACTTCATATTTTTTTATACAGCTTTGTAGCAAAGATGGCAAATTGTCCTTTCCCATCTGGTTAGCTGTGGTTTGATACATACTTTGAAAGTAGCAGAACCCAGGAGGTGAAACTTAGAAGCAGATCTTAATGTAATGTAAATCAATATAATGCTATTGACTCCAGATCCAGGGGATCTGCTTTTTACAGAAGCCAAGCTCTGATCCTACATGTAGGAATGCCCAGCTTAGTGGTGATAGTGCCTCTCGGCGGGGTAACTTTACAGCAGATATCAGTATTAGCATCAGCTACAGGTTCCTTCGCTTGGTGTTTGTTACTAGTCAGACTTGGTCACTTTGCTTCTAAGGCTATGTTTGCATAACGCAATGCAATGCCTCTCAGCAGGATTTATTACCTCCACTGGCCACCTTATTAAAGCAGTTATACAGCTTCCAATACTCAGGTAGCTTAGATGTTTTTGCATACCACTTCACCGTGCTGCGCTGATCATGTTTTCTTATATATATGTATCATAGCATAAATCAAATTATCCAAATGCCCACCTGGGGTATGAATAATGATGGCAGTGTTTTTAAAGTCAACCACCCTAGCACTTTTGGGTATCTTTTTTTTTTCAAAAATTTTCTACCGCACCTGGTTTAAACATCCTAGAATTACCTATACATTTGCTGTACTATAAAAAAAAAAACACAAACCTTTTTTTTTTTTTTTTGTTTTGTTTTAATGCACATAGGTTTTCTTGATCCACCCCCCCTCGCCATGTTTCAAGTTTCACATGTAGATCTGATTTATATTCTTTCATATCGATTTATAACTCAGCATTCCGGGTACCCTACTAATAGTTGTCTTTACTCTTCCATGTGTTTTAGGGTCTGCCTGGCCCACCAGGTGAAAAGGGTGAAAATGGTGATGTGGGCCCAATGGTAAGACTTCTTCCCTGTTGGTCACTCTGGGGCCATAAATATCATCCATGTATTACTGTCTTTTCTCTGTAGCTCACAATTGGATAAGCTACTCCTGAATTTGGTGCCCGAGTGTGAAACATTTTGTGTAACATAAACTTTTTCTGGGCTTTACTTTGCTTTCCCACGTCTATCTCTTCATCCATGTAATTTAAGAAAACACTCTGAAGAGTAGGTAGCAAAGCAGATGCTATGTGTGTCTGAGAGAGGACAGCGGCAAGTAGGTTCAGGAAAGAAAGAGAAAAAGGAGAGGACACTGCACCAGAGAGTCTGGAGCTGCTCTTCTGAAATTCAGGGCATTGTACCTTGGCTTCAGGTGATTGCAGGCCAGAAGATGGCAAACACTACTTGGCTATATTTACTCTGTTTCTCTCCGTAACCTTGAGACTACATTTTCCAACTTTTTATACTGTTGACAGACTGCCTTCTGGGCTGGTCCTGTCTGAAATGCAAGCTATCTATGGCATACGTTTGCCTCCAACACCCTATGCCAAGCCTGGATGCTTCATTCTTGCCTGTCTGTAGGCACCATGGTGCAGTACTGTCACATGGCTGTTACCAGCCAGATAAGCTACTCCAGGGTCTTTGCACAGTGGAAGGGGTATGCGGGAAACCAGTCCTCGGGAGTCCTAAGCATCAGATCATTTCCAGCTCAGGTGCTGTATAACATAGCCCGGATCCCTGGCACCTAGTGAGCTCATGCAATGGGCAGCAATCTGGCCCTGCTGTTTCTGCAGCACTGCGAAGATTAAAAAGTCCTCTACAGATTGAGTGTATTATTTTTCATTGGCCAAAAAAGCCCCACTGGACTTCTTCCTTATGACTGTAACTATATCAAATTGTCTCTTTGATACAGGGTCCCCCTGGCCCTCCAGGTCCAAGAGGTCCACAGGGTCCTAATGGAGCTGATGTAAGAATTTTTTTTCTCTCAGTAATTCTGTAATGAGCACTATATTTGGGGTAACTATATTTGGGATAACTAACATCTTTTATTATTGTAGGGTCCTCAAGGCCCCCCAGGCTCAATCGGCTCTGTTGGAGGTGTTGGTGAAAAGGTGAGTGTTGATAATCTCCTAGAAAGAGAAAACATTGCAATAGGAGTATGAAGATATATTCTGATTCTTCTTCGGAGCTATATAGATATAGTACAGTTCCCAAATATCCTTCATTGACCTTGTAAGTGTTAATAGCGATCTAGCTATACTCCTAATGGCTGACTTACCATGGTTGGTCTTTTTATTTCACATTTTACATCACAAAAATATTTAACAATCAGAGGAAAGAGCTTTGGAGCAGAAGAGGTGGTTTTTAGGTGAAGGATTAGAGTAAGGTTATGGTGATTTCCTTAACTACATACATGGATGCCTAGAGTAACATTATTGGCTTCAAGTGTTTTTAATTTTATACTGGTCTAGCTTAGAATCTCATATAGCCCTCTATCTGGAATGTTAAGAATGTAAGCTATTATCTAATGTATCAGTGGTTAAACACATCTGTGAGGTGAAGCAGACCTGAAGCGTCAATATGTATCTGTTCCTCATACAGATAGATACGGTTCCAATAAAGTCAAAGGTTTGAGGATGATTTGTGCTGGTTGAAAACCTGACTCAAGACTGATGCTATATGACATTCAGTCATCAAAATGATTTTCATTGCTGTTTTCAGTTCTCTATTCAGAAAATTTCCTAGCCGTATATGGGGTGGGTTGTTTTGGTTTTTTTTTAAATTTCATATCTTACCCAAAGAACATGTCAGAGAATATCTTCCTTTTTCTTAAAGGAAAAATATTGTATGCAATAGATGTAATGGCTTTTTTGTGTGTGATTTATTTGAATCACCAGTGTAAACTATTATAAAATGCTAAGTAAACACAAAATTCAAGAGAGTCTCTTGAAATTCCTATTTATGTTTATTTTAACAAGTTAGATGACCTCAGCCATATCATGCGTGTAAGCCTAAAAGCATTTTGCTGTAATGTACAGATTCAATATGAATTTTTTTCTTTCACTTTGGATTTGGAAAGATTTTGAAAGAAGCATAAGGTGAAGGAAACAGAATAGAAATACATTCCAGGCCACTGTATAACTGACTTACTGAGAAACCATTTTGATTGCTCTTGAGTATTTAAATATTTGCCACAGAATATCATATGTGTTCAATGAAACACTGATGTCAGTGAATCCTAGAAAAAAGCATCCCTAGGAATGTCAGTACCGGTAGTTTTTCAGAAAGCTCACAGTGTTGATTTTCAGAATGTGAAGCAAGTTTTCCCTTTTTCTTCCTGTCCCATCAGGTAATTAAATGCACAGGTACCTTTTCCCTCATCTTCCTCATATACCATTACTGAGCTTCAGCACTTCAGAAGTCTTAATTTCTGCTCCCTTTCATATACCCACATATTCTCTTTGACACAGTGTACCAGTATTGTACCTTTAGGTACAAATCCATCAGATCTATGAATTTACAAATAATGACTCAAGTACTGGGTCAATCAAAATCACTTATATTTGTCACGATCCTCTTCTTGATCACTGTCCAAAAGCATGTCACTTCACAGAGCATTTAGCATGCTTCACAGAGCTTTTAGGTATTCTTTCTTTTCACAAGATAAGGAAGTTGCCATTGTTTTCCCAGGATCATTTGTATGAATAATAATAATAAAAAAAAATTTAAACCTGCAATTCATCCTACAGTATCTCACAAACTTCTTGTTCCTCTGTGATAACAGATCTTTCTTACGATGCTCGTCAATGTTGTTGACATCTACCATAAAATTTAGGTTATGTGTCTGTTTTTTTCACTAAAATGTCTTTTCTTTAAATAAGCCTTCACTTATATTAGGGCCATGTCAAAAGGAATAATCAACTTCTTCTCAGCATGACTGAACTAGTCTTTTAATAGCATCTTCAGATGTTTCATGATTTTTTCTACATGCTCATCAAATAATCACTTACCAGTGCTCTGGGATGTCGTGAAGAGAGTACTAGATTGATGGAAAAATACCTTATTTTGTCTCCCTTCTTTGTCTTTTGAGATCAAAGGGTACTGAGCCCAAGCAGATGAAAATAACAACTTTATACTGAGTTTTGTCGTGTCTTAAGCTGACAGCACTTCATTGCATTCCCTGTTTCTTAGGCTGTGGCTCTGAGCATCAACACACCTCTTGGTAGCAGTGGTATTCTTGTGTCTTCAATCTTTTTTATCCATAATTGCATAAGACATACAAAACATGATGCCCTCCTGCTTGACAGCATTATTAACAGGGATACTGCCTGTAATCTCCCAATTTTGCGACATTGTTCCTCCAGCCTGTCTTAAAAGAGAGCTTGGCCTCGTGAAGAGCTGCAGGATTTTTTTCTTTCAGGGAAGAGTACCAAAAATGGATCAGACTGTAAGAGTTGGTAGAGGTGGCAAAAAAAGTTTTTGGAAAAAGAGAGTCTGTACGTCAGTGGAATACAGAAAAAAATGGGCACTGTGGGAAGAAAAATTCTTCCTGCGACCACTAGGGTACTGAGAAAAATGTTTGTTATGAGAACACTACATCCAGGGTAGCACCCATTATATTCACTCCTTAAAAAAAAAAAAAATCCACCTTGTATAATATTGTGGCCTGTTGAAGTCAATAGGAATTTTGCCATTGGTTTCAATCACCTCTTCAATTTGTACTGTTCCATGATCAAATTATATTCCACTCATTTGGTAAAAACATTGACTTATATTGAACTCCTTACTCCTTTGTTTCTCCCTGTGACTCTTCTATGTGATTTAGAATCCCTATTTGTGATAATCAGCCCACCAAATTTAATTTGAGAACATGAAATTCAGACTGTTTATCACTGGTTGTCATTTTTATTTCCTCTTGCTTATTTCCCATATTCTCTGCATTCACACAGAGAAGCTTATAAGTATATCATTTTGGAAGTTTTTATTTCTTCTAATTACTTTTCTCCTCCTTTTCTTCCCACATACTTTTTTCCCCAATGTTTTCCTTATTACATCAGCATGCTTTGGCCTCTGCATTCCTTTCAGGAAAGACATATCATACTACGGATAATGCAATGCAGTGCGGATTGTAAAGTGTGGAAGAACATTTTGCTGTCATCCCTGTCTCTGTTGGGGAGTGAAATAGATTTGCTCACTTTCATATTTGAATGGTTAGAGTAGGAGATATTTTGTCATCAGTACTGGGGTTTCAAAGCCCCCTTATTTTCTGGCAAATTATAAACAACTTTTGTCACAGTGCCATGCATTTTTGACTAGCTTGTTGTTTCCTCTGCTGTACACACAAAGGCCTAAATGTTCAAAGACATCTGCAGTACAAATGGGCATGTAGCCTTGCATTATTAATGCGTGTAGCCTCCATGGAGCGGTCTAGAAGTCTTGAGACTTACACTGAAGCAGAAGCACTTAAATCCAGCTTCTACCCAGAGATTATTCTCTTTGTTGTGTTTATAATTAAGAAAAAGCGGAAAAGCAAAATGTGCCAACACATGCTTATCTCTAACTCAATATCAAAGCCCTAACATGCAGACATTCTAAATCCCAGTAAGTCAAAACTGGGCCTTGGATGTTTTGACATCTAAGAATTTACAACACAGAGAGGAAACAGAACAAGTAACATTAACCTCACACTTCTTTTCCACAAAGCCTAATAAAATAAATTTGCCTTTCTAATTCAGGCTAATCTGTGATAAGTGCACTGAGTACTGTGCCATTCTTCCACCCTTTCTCCCTTCCACAGCATGTGTTGAAATGGCAGAGTCGATGAGTAATGCAAAGTGAATGTCTGCAGAACCTAAGCATTCTTTCTGTACCCTCTCAGAATTTAAGTCTGGTTTACTATATCAAAAAGTCTGATGTTAGAAAACCACTGCACTCATCTGGGTTTATACTCCTTCCTGTTATATAGTTTATCAATAGTTTATCAATATTATAAATCAAAATTATTATCACTCATTTCACATTATTGATAATTATAAAATCATTATCAATAAAATCAATATTATTATGAACATTATAGTTATCAGTAGTTCACATGCTTAATCAGTCATGGTCTATACTGCAGATGGAAGTGAGAGGAGAAAATCAATTGAGCATTCTGGCTCTAAGTTGAAAAACACATCTGATAAGTTTGCACAGGCATCTTTATGTGTGCGTATCATTTTTCCACACAGCTGTGTGCAGACAATTGCTAAGGTACTTAATCAAGATGAGTCTGTGACAGTTTATGCTACCTGAATATCTGCCCTGAGAAATTACTTTTAATAACCTTACATGACTCACTGTGATCTCTTCTCATCCTTCTCCATCTCTCCAGCATGCTTGTAAACATAAGCCCTCCCAGAAAATATAGCACAGCTTTAGAATTTGTCTCTTAAATTTATCTTTCCACAGAGCCGTAATATATATAACACAGTCACATATGCATACCTATGTGAAAAGGGATTGTCTTCTAGAGTTAACCATCTTTTGCTTTTCTTCTCTTTTGTGAGGATGGCAAAAAGGAGCAAAAGTGCAACTGAATCCTTTTCACAACCCAGTTAGCTGCAAAGATGCCTCTCATTCTTACAAAATAAATCACCATGTCCCAGAATTTAACCAAAAGGTGGCAGCCTTCCATCCACTATCTCTGTCTCTGTGCTTGCATGGACAGTTGTCTAGAACTGGTCATAATAAGGAAGACAAAGGACTTTTAAACTACTGTCCTTAGCCTGATACAAATCATTCCGCTTGCTTAATCCAAGAAGGTTTTCAGAATTAAACATGTCCATGAAATGACATGACTCTTTGTGGTTTAGACTTTCTGTCTTTGCTTGTTGAAATTCTGTCAGAGAAAGGCTTTGCCTAAGAAGGACCACGCTAACTTTTAAAAGATCTGACCTGACAACAAAAGAGGAAAAAAATTCCAGAGGTAGAATAAATCTATTATTAGTTATCATAAAATCTATTTCCCAAAAGAACATGAGATACTTCCCATGGAGAAGGTGCGCCGGGTTCTGAATTAATTAATAACATCCCTACCAAAAATGCAAAGAAAGACAAGGGCAAACAATAACCTACAGATTGCACAGTTTTTAGTAGCTATAAAGATGCACTTTAATATATAAATATATTTAATATATAAATATATCTGTAAATATATATCAGCTACAATCTTCTCTATCAAAACACTGTTTGACTCCCTTAAGAGTTGTCTAAAACAAGTACAACCTGCCAGAGTACCTAATATTTGGAATATAAAATCAGTGTCAGAAAAAACAAGAACTGCATACAGGGAAGGGTCACATTTTTTAATAGAGCATTGATTTGGAAGTATTAATGTGAGATTAACCGGTCTCATCTTTCACAGATGCCCTTTAAGGGGAACATCTTGACATTTTCTAGCCCTTCCAATTTTGCTGTCTTCCACGGTGCTGCTTATTGGGGAGTTACTGTGCACAGAGCTCATATAGGCTGCCTGCATCTGCCAGTTTCAACATGCGTGCTATAGCAGGGACCCCTGAGATCCCGGGAGCGCAGTGGTCCCCCGTTGCCCCCAAGTATAGGTCAATATGTCAGAGAAAGCCCATCTTTTTTCTTCTTTCATGATATCATAAAATGAAGATGTGTTTGTCAACGGGAAGGGTAAAGAGTGGATTACAAATCAAATGTGAATCATCATAAATTACAATATCATTTGGCAGAAAGGCAGGAAGAAGAACTTACTCTGAGAGAGGCTTAGAGGGGGATTATACAGGCACAGGTGCTTGTCAGGCAAGACCTGGCACAATTGGTGTTCTTCCGTCACTCATTCCGTTAGTCCTAAAATGGGGGCACCTGTTGAAGGGGCCTATAGTTAGATATAATACAGGTACTAAGTTGAGCACCATCAGTTTGTTTACTAGTTCCAGACCTCATTCTCTGTTGCTACATACATCTAATTTGACTGAGAGTAGGCATGGGCAAAAAAACAATACAAATGATGCTGCAGATTCAGTAAGCCCTGTGCAGAGGATAAGGAAATGAAGATTATGAATTTTCCTAGAAAACTTACTTAATGCTTATTGACCAGAAGTATCCACTAGACTTTTTTTAAAAAATAATTAATGCTGTATCACAGAAGCAAATGAATATTAAGTACTGAGGGATCATTCATTTTTAAGATTACTGCAAATTTAAGTATGTCTAGTAAAACATAGCACAGTTTCTAAAGGTAAATTCACCCTTTAGAAGGGCCCTTTCTAAAGGACATTTTAATATTGCTCCTAAAATTGTGGTCATCCATTAATTATCCTATTCTGGAATTCAGTTGGGTACTCAGATCTTCTTCCGCTCATCTCATGTAATATTTACATTGGGCCAGATTCTGGACCCGGTGAGGTCATCATGCTGCCATTAGCTTCTATGAAAAAAAGGTCAGCATCTACACCATGAGATTTTTTGAAAATTCATATTTTATGATTTCTACTTTTATACTGTCTGCATGGAAATGCCAGACGTGCATGTTGTATTAATTGAATTGTCATAGAACGAAGAGGGGCATGCAGGTCACACAGAATATGAAAGATACACAAACTTCTTCCAAATCTGTGTTTGAGTTCAGTAGAGGGGATTGGGTGAAATGCATTTTCAGCACTGAAGTACTCTTGTTTATAGGCATAATTATTGGCAAGGTTCATTTGGTTTGGAAAAAGAATATATAGGGGGGAAAAATCCCCCTATTAGCAGTTACATTGAGAAATCCTTTGGAATAAAACTATATAGTTCTTATCTCAGCACTCCATGACAATCACAAAGCAGATTCTGTTATCCTTTCACAGACTTCTGTGTCTGTGAAGCTAATAGCTAAATATTCTATGAACAGAGTAGCTTTCTATTAAGGTTTCTTTATCAGACCACTGAGCTAGAAAATAATCAGTCACACTAAACTCTAAAATGAACGATTGCAAAGACAGTCTTTGAGCCAGTACTGTATATTAGCTGAAAAAGAGACTGAATTAACTTAAATATTCACTTAACACTGTATAATCTTTGACTTGCACAGATTTTTGTTCATGTGGTGTCGTCCTCAAAGCCATCTGCTTTACTAAACAATTTCCATCACCAGTAAATACATAGCATACACCTTTGTGGCCTTTGGTGAGAATATTACTAACAGCTATGCTATTATTTTATCCTTATGTTTTTCTTCATATAATTTTTTTATTCTAACAGTAGCTATAGCAATATAGCTATAGCTGTATCTTCACTCCACTGATATTTATTTCCAATTAGTATTCTCTTATTTGTCGAAGCTTACTTCTAGGCAAAATGAATCTTCTAGAGAAAAAAAAAACCATACACAGTCAACATACTTCTTTGGCTTTTCTGTGACCAGAAAGAAAGGTGACAAATGGGAAATTTGCAATATATGGGATAATAGAGGGGAAGATCTTCCGAAGTCCAAAGGGAAGTTTAGTCTCCCTGGCTCACTAAAAGCTTAGGTTGATGTATTCGCTCTAAAATTTCAGGTTCCAGTTCTGCAAAACCATATGTACCTCAACCCCCTTTAGGTAGACCAAATAAGACAGTTCCTTTAAGCTGTTCACATGAATGAGCATGATAAGAAATGAGAATAATATGTAATAACAGAATTAAATTCATAGAAATATTCTCCCTAATGACTCATCAATTTATCCTCACACATTTACAGGGTGAACCTGGAGAAGCTGGTAACCCTGGACCTCCCGGAGAATCTGGAACATCTGTGAGTATTTTGGTTTTGTCTTATTATTAACCTTTATTACAGTGAAGCAAGGTACCTGGTAGTGCTTACTTTAGAAAGCATTTAATCAGATTGCTTGAGTACTTCTGTACATTTTCTTTAAATTTTCAGTGAAGAACTTCTACCTTTAAAATGCAATTTTTTTCCTTATAATTGTAGCTGCATCTTGTACTAACAGCTAGAGGACAAAGCTGAAGACTTCCTAGGAGAGTACCTGTTTTTTCTTCCAAAAGTATTGACTTTGACATGCATGTTTTTCTCTCTGAAGACAGTTCAAATTGGGTGCAGATGTTGGCACTTGACCTGTGATTCACAGGTTCTCCAGTCTGAGGCTGAGGTCCTAGTTTCCCATTCACATGCCAGCATTTATTGATGAGTAACATTGCCCAGGCCTGAAAAACAGTTTTGCCGTTCTAATCTTTTTTTAGCCATTCAATTTCCAGATGACATTCTTGTGTTCATATGTTTTCTACAGGGCCCAAAAGGTGAAAGGGGAGAAAAAGGTGAGGCTGGTCCACCTGGAGCAGCCGGACCACCAGGTGCTAAAGGACCTCCAGGTGATGATGGGCCTAAGGGTAACCCAGTAAGTGAGCTTACTGATTTTAACACAAAGCTCTGTGAAGTACTGCTGAAGTTGTGCTACATAGAGAATGTCTATAATTTTCTACATTTGAACTAAATTCATTATATGCTTTGTAAAATATTTGTGATGATTGCTACCTGCTTGTAGCTGCTGTAGATGACACTTGCCTTGGTTTTTTCCCTGATTTATCTAGGGCCCAGTTGGTTTTCCTGGAGATCCTGGTCCCCCTGGGGAACCTGGTCCAGCTGTAAGTATCCTTAAAAAACAGTTTTAGGTCCTAGTCTTGGTCTGCACTAAATTTTAGTTTACCTTGCCTCTTCCTTGTCTGGGAATGAGGTCTTGCCTCTCAGATCTGTTGCTTTTCTGGTCATATATTTCTTAAGGCTTAAAAAGGTTTAGAAATCTTTTTTCTAAACCTTTTTTTCCTAAAAAAAAAAAGTTTTGAAAACTACTGTCCTAGGAAAATGCTCTGCAGAAAAATAGTGCTCTTATATTTGTATATGAAACTAAGTTACTTAATTTAGCTGAATTTTGTATTTTGTTTATTTTCCTGTGAATTCTATAGGGTCAGGATGGTGTTGGTGGAGAGAAGGGTGAAGATGGTGATCCTGGTCAACCTGTGAGTTGTTTCTGTCATTTTATTTCAGCTGCATGTTCTCTCCTATGCTAAGAAAGTATCTTTTTCTGAATCAGTGGTTTCTATACATTTGTACTCTTAAAAATATTTTCTAAATGGATGTTTTTTCTATTATACTGAAAAATATCTATTTCCTTGTAGAGTTAGAACTGCCGATATTATAGCTGCAATCAGAAGCAAGAGCTCAATTTCTTTTAGAAGTAGAAACAAATGATGTGTTAAGGATTTGTGCTGGAGCTGCTTAGGAGCACTAAAAATAGAGGGACACTGAGCATAAGAAAGGAATGCTGCAGCCAAATAGTCTTCATTAGCTGACCTGATGAAATGAAGCAAAACCTTGATGTTTCTGCTTTAAGAAAGTTAAGAAGTATTTGAGCAATACCCATATGAAGCATCAGAGTTCTTATATTTCTGTAATTCCCATATTAAAACATCCTTAATTTAGTTTTTCTATTGCAAAAAGGTAGGGTTTCCATTTTGGAAAGTCTCTTTCTAGCTCTGGAAGTTCTGATTATCAGGGAATTATCCTATACAGTACGGTTTGAAAATGCTAGTACATCAAACATATGGTTGGAAATAAGTTATAAACTGGGGTTTATCTGCAAACTTCAGGAAATTAGTATCTGTACGTCTCACTTAAAAGTAAGTACTTTCAGAGTGTTGTGTTTCTGAAGAAAAGCTTAGCAAACTGTTCAGCAACGCTGACATATTTAAGAATATCACAGCTTACCAAGATGGAATAGCCAAATGGCTGTCAGTGCACAGAAGATTTTTCAAGAGAAAGCTACCCACGGGGCAGCTAGCTCTCAGATGTGAGTGAAAAATTTTAGCAGAAGTAACAACTTCAGCACCTGAGAAAGCAAGAAACTTCTTAATGGAGTTAGGCAGTAGGCTAAGACCATATGTTACTTCTGTGCAGCCACCTTCTGGTCTGAAATGTTTTGTTGCAAACAGGAAGAGACAAAAAGAATGATTGCATTTTGTACAGTAACAAAAGCTGTTAAAAATTTCAAAAGACCACCCAAAGAAAGGACTTGCTGAATAAGCAGGTATACTTCTCTGTGTGCATTTATGGTACTTACTGTCTGCCCATTGAAAGGGGCTAACATATTGCAGATGTTTGTTGCATTTAATAAAGATAAGAACTGTACCCTTCACTACCGCTGAGCTTATCATTTTCCCTTGCAGGGTCCACCAGGCCCTTCAGGTGAAGCTGGCCCACCAGGTCCACCTGGAAAAAGAGTGAGTAATTCCTCATTTTCTCTGTATACTTCTCTTTCTGAGACATAATGTTCTAGAGAATTTCAGCTATTTGTTTTCCATGTTGTGCCACTCATATGTGATGTTTGAAGCGTCTTTTAAGTAATGTAATGGGAGAAGTGAAAAACATGAAACAGCAGAGTGAACCCTTTAACATAGGTTACATGGAACATGGAAACAAAAAAGCGTAGGAGAGAATATGTTCCTTGTCTAGAAATGTGCTTTTTCATTTCACCCAAGTGAATTCATTGCCTGCTAGGGTAAGAATTCAGCGTCTGCTGAATTAGTCTGCTAAGAGGAATGAGTGATGATGGGAGTAATATAAGACATCATCCTTAGGCACATGACTGCTGGCAGGGAGCAGGAAGAATGTGTCTGCTTTGGTGTCTTTAGCCTCTGAAATAAAATAATTTCAATGCAGTTTTTGTGCAAACCTATGTCATCCTCTCTGCATACAAAATTAACAAGCAGACATTTCTGTAACTTATGAAGCCATTTCATTATTTCTAAAGTCTTTGAAGCTTCACAGGCTTTACAAATATAGCTAATCAAAACCAGTAAATAATGTTACACTTACAGAACTAGTAGATGCATCAACTTTTAGGTCTGCCTCAGAGAGCAATTAGATGCAGTTTTTACTCTGCAAGGGAGGGGGCATTTTTAAATGTAATTTGAGAGCTATTTAAAAAAATGTGTTAAATTGCTCTGTTTAATAGACTTGAGTGAACTGACATGCCCAATTGATTAGTTTTATCTATTTTACACAATAATCCATTTGCTCCACCAACTTGCAAAACATTTACAACACTGTAAATGATTATGGTAGCACTCATAACCTTATCACTAGAACTGAAATACGGCTCGATGGAATATTAGCAATTAGTATGTTTGTTCAACATCAGATTAGAACTTCCTACTTCATTGTACAGAAAGGCAGTACCTCATTTCTAACAGATCGGATATATTGCACCTGATTGTACCTAGACACTTTAGAAACACAAATATCACATCACCTATGGTTTGACACGTTTACAATTTAGGGAAAATGTACGGCGAAAAATTGCCAAGTAATCCCATTCCTGAATTCTGAAGAAAACATTGTGCAGAATCAGATTCTACATTACTCAAGTACCCAAATGTTTCAGGCTTGTAGAAAGTCTGTATTGTATTGATACTATACCAGAGAGAAGCAGTGAAGGATTGAAAGCTTCACACTTTGCTGGCAGAATGAACATACAACTGATGAAAACTAATGAAGAGCATTTTTTATGGTAGAATCAATTTTAACAAAAGGCCCTGACAAGTGTCCTTTCATCCAGATTGAGAAGAACATACCATTTCAGTAGTAATACCGCTGTCTGTGGAGGTGCAGCTCTGGCTTATACTACTAGAAAGCAACATTCCACCCCATATATTGTTTTTCTGTCTCTGAAACAACAAGCTGGCAGAGCTCAGGATTCATATGTTTAAATCTAGTCCCTTGAACTCCTTATTTATTCTGTTATTCATTTTCATTCCTCTCTTCCCCTGTATTTTGGAACTGACCCGAACTCAGTTTTGCTGCCCAGTCTTATGAAATTATGCTTATTGCCAGATTTGAGTTTTGAGCAATCTGTGTCTAGTATTGCCGGTGACAAAGAGGTTCCCCCAGCTTTCCCTGGGAAGCAAATTCTAGTGAAAGACATGGACATAGAGTTTTCCCATTGTATCTAAGAGACTTCAGCTACAGATACACACTTACAGTGACATTCAACTCTCAAGTGAAGGCCAAGAATAAACTGTTTTTCCTAGTTACTGACAGGTAACAGAAAGAGGATTACTATTAGCTGGTGAGAGAAGCAAATACCGAAACTGTTTTACTGTGGTGCTCTAAAGGCTTTGATAATATGTACCAGAGCCTTGCAGGCTGAGCAAGGGCCTCATGGACAAGCGGTATGGTGGATTTCTTTTAAGAAATACCACTTAGGAATTACATGTCAGAGCAATAAGCCTGTTCCAGATTCCCACTCTGAAGAGGTAAAATTGACTAGCATGCTAATGACCACTTAGCTCAAGTCTAAATCAAAATAAAAGGTTAAATCTATGGATGAAACAAAAATGGATCATCAGAGCATCCACAATGTGTGCCCTAATTAATATATTACTTTTCAGACCTAATAATTGCTCTTCCAAAAAATATTTCCACCACTGCCTTTCAGAAAGTCCTAATACCACAGATACACTGCTCTCTCCCTTATAAAACTGAAAGTATCTTCAGAACAAAGCCCTATATTCAGATGAATGATGAGATGAAATAAGCATATTTACAGGCCAAACCCATAATCTAAAAAGGGCAAACCTTGTGACATAGTAATTGATAAAGTCTCTCAAAGTGATGACATATATTTTTGATTTTTTTAATTTTCATTAAATCATAATTAATATTTTAATGATTCTGACTTCTGAAAAGATCTGTGCATGTACCAGATCAGATAAATACATGCTCAGAAGGCTTTATATGTAGTCTACGCGTAGTCTGTATGCCTATGTAGTTACGGTGCAAGTGATCATAGTAATTGTGCATGCAGATCTAGCACGGATTTCTGCACATACTGTTCAGAAAATTACAGCTATGAAATCTATCACAGGAAACAGAGCCGAAGTGATTTTATCATTAACAAATGGAAGCCCAGATTCTCTAGTTTGATGCAAGAGAGGATCAAGGCCCAAAACACCAACTGATTTAAAAATACGTATTTATTGGATCAGCCTTTCAGGAACTAGTTTAGTATTGACTAAACTCTGGTTTTTGAATTCAATGATAAAATACCCTGTAATGAATTAAAAAAATAGTAATTCTTTTAAGGAATATCTTGTCAATGAAGTAAAAGACTGTGCTCAATATTTCCTATATACAAGAATATATATATATATATACACACACCTTGCTTTACTTGATAGTCAATACAGGTTTTTATTCTGTATAAATACTATGTTGGTTTATAACTTTTAATAAGAGAAGATAATAAAAATACAGGAGTAAATGTTGGAAGTGTTTGGGGAAAACATATTTCCCTTGGTTTAAAAAAGTTTTCTTATACTTGATAACCCCGAAAAAGGATGTAGTTCTAAAATAAAAGGAATGTACTCAGAAGCATTTGCTACTCTTTCTTAGGCAGAAAGAGTCAGCTAATGGAAGAGTGATTGCAGAATGTGAATGAGAGTAGTGTGGAAGTAAAAGCGTGTCATAATTGTTATTGAAGTCAAACAGAAAGCAAAGTTATCAATTGCATAATACACATTTTTTAAATATTTCTATGTTCTTTCATAACTATAGATGGGAAAATTTGAGCAATTAAACCACAGTATTTTAGTGCTAAACTCAGCTTTCTAGCTGGCCAATGCTAACAGTTTTGTATCATCTTTCTGAAGAATGCTCAGCAGCAGTTAAGTATAGTGTTTCCAAAAATTACATTTTTACGTTAAACCATCAAAGCCTTATGATGCAAATGAAAGAACTTTTAAAGTAAACTTATACTAACCAAAGCAAGCTACTTGAAAAATTGATCAGCTTTCCTAGTATTCCTGATTCAACGTAGCATAGAAGCTTGCTAGGAAGCATGCATTTGTTTCAGTTTGCAGATTTCAGTGCCCATTTAAGCATCTTGGCAAATCAAGACCTCAGAGGCTAGACACAGTGGCTACTACTTCATCGGCTGTCATATTTACTTTACATTTATAAAAATATCCAGCACAATAGGCTTTTTGGTAGAGGTAGCCCACAGCAGATTGCTGACTTGACTTCTTAGCTATCCAGGACCCAACTCTAGCCTTACCAGTTCTGTCTGGTTTGAGACTGGCTGCTCTTCATCAGGACATCTTCCTCTCACTGTGGGCTTTCCATCACCAAATCCCTTGGCAAGTTCTCAACTGATGGAAATCAGCCTAGATTCTGTAGAAACCTTGAGGCATTACATGTATGTATACTACATTCCAAGCTGAACAGACAAATAATCTAGTACAGCTTTGGGACTAGGAACCCCTTTTCTAATCCTTTTCCCTTTATATGCGCGTTAAACATTTGTAATATTGCCGTCTGAATTTCTCTATCTGCAAAAAGAGAAGAATGAAAGTTGCCAACCTCACAGAAGGATGCGGCTTCTGAAGCGTTCTTACACATTCTGAAGACAAAAACTGCGTTATAAAGTTAACTTCATTGTTGGAGCGATCTGAGGCAATCAGGGAGTTCACAAATTGCTATGGGCTTGTCAGTGAGAGCTCTCAGCTGTGCAGCTTTCCTGTTGCTCATAACAACATCAGCGTTGACCAACAGCATACTGTGTGAAGACTGCGTTTCTGAAGAGGTGTAATGTCTTCCAGCTTCTCCTTCCAGTGTAAGAGATGAGTGGATTGTGATCAGTGAGAAGTGGAACATCTCAAAAGGCCTCCTGACCCAATGCCTGCTTGTCTAGAAATGTACATGCAAAGACCGAATCACTCTGCAGTTATGTTGTTACTGTTTTTTTCTGAAATCTAATTCTTTGCACATATTTTTGGGACTCCTTTTTTTGTTGTTTTGCCAAAGAACACTGGCTAATATCTCTAGTTTGAATTAACTGATTTCTATCTGACAAATGTTAAAAATAGTAGGAGGAAGAGACACCATCAAACAACATTCATTCTTAAAACAAATAACACCTACAATCAATAAAAATCAACACAGGTAGTACTTCTTGCTTATGTTCCTCTCAGCCTTTCAGTGTGCTAGGCCCTTCAGCTGTGTTTTCTGCTGTTTGGCTCTTTTCTTTATTAGCATCAATTAGATGTCTAGATCACATACGCATAAGGCTCCATATATCAATCTCAAAATGTTAGCACTTAAAGTGCAAAACTAAGATACGTTTTTATTCTAAACTGGAGGGCATACTGTCTGCTTTCAATAAAAGAACAGGTGTCAATACTCTGTATGAGTTCTTTTGTCTTCTCAGTTCTGCAAAAAATGTCAGGTGATATCTCCAAGCTTGAAGTGTAATGATCATAAAAATCACCATGGTAGCTGGGGTGGTAAGGGTGGGGAGCCATGCGTTAATTTAAAATTATTGTTATTGAGATCTTTTCTGTCAGTTGAAATTTACCAGACACTCCAACAACTCAAGTGTAGGAAGGTAAGATAAATAATAATTAGCAGTCTTTCTCTGCAGAAGCACCATCTGTGCCATGCCAGCAATCACAGCTTGTTAGAAAGAGCAGTTCATTTAGTCGCTTTGCGCTCGGTGCAGCGTTGGCACTGTTTGATAATGAATGCACCCCCTTTGTTTAGCAGTCATGAGTCATTGTATTTGTAATTTAGCAATCATGTGGTTTTAGCCCTGCTAATTCACATTGCAGCTGCATTTCTAGATTATGCAGAGACCATATTTCTCAAATATGAACTACCACACTCAACCCTTCTCGGTTTCTTAGGTAGGGTAGATTGTCATCCATAAGGGAACTTGCGTAAAAGGAATTTTCAAGCAGTAAAGACGATGGGCTTGTAAATTAACTCATGTAAGAAAAAAATGTTCTGTTTCTAAAATGTTCCTGAGTTTGTTTATATACCTGCTAATTGTTTTTCTTGTTATCGCTGCGAACTGCGATCCACCCAACCAATTACAACCTATACAAAGGGGTATATGCATCAGAGATTATAATTGGAAGAGTAGTGATTTGAAATCTTCTTCCTGTTTTAAAGAGTCAGCAATTGGACCACACTGTCCAGGGCTTTTTAGCTTCTCTGTATTTTGAAGAGGTAAAACTATAGTCCTTTACCACTTAGAGCACTTAAAAATACCAAAGAGAACAACCTGTGGTACCCACAACAATTGATCAAAGTCCACGGTGGGTAATTTAATTCATGTTGCATTACCTCTCATGGAAAGCCTGAACTATCTCTGTTGGCCAAAAGGTTCATACAGTACTGCAGATGTTCAGTTTCACCCTGGACAAAGCTTAATTTCAGAAGCAAATGAATGATCTTAATATATTTCTACATAAATAGTTATAAAATGAATGTAAATTTCCAGGAATTAAATTAAAACTGGTGGACTTGCTCAAGGTATGTGCCAATAGTAGTGGATGGTAAAATATATCAGGCTATAAAAAGTTTGGGCTAAATTCAGCTCTAGTATAAAAAATTGCTATTAGGTCAGACTCTAGTCTAAAGCCCTGAGCTCACAAAGCATGCAGGTGGGTGCTTGACTGGAAGAACAGTCCTTGTCTGTAAAATTAAGAACGTGCTTTGCTTTTGGGGGCCTGCATTTTTTTTTTTTTTGTCTGTTGTTATGAAGTAAAAAGCAGTAAGGAAATGGAAGCGATTGAATTTTCCTTGTTGCTGGTCCTTAGAAGATGGGTTTTTTTCATTTCTATGTAACAAACTGCTTGTTGCATTAATGACCAGGTGAGTCTTAGGGAGTAAGTTTTAAAGATTCAGAAAATCACCTTGTATTTGATCATAGTCACTTTTCTTTCCTTTTGCTTTAAGCTGCTCATTGCTTGGCAAGAAATAGCTACTTGAAATAAAGACACTTCCCAGGCTAAAAATTAACCTTGTAGGAAAACAGTTGGTCCATTATCCTGAGTGCCTCTTTGCTAAACTAAGTGTATATACGAGAGAACCATTTTCAAAGAGTACATTAGATTCTAGATACTGCTTCTGTTCATAACTAGAAGCTATGAATATTAATTCCCTGACCTGAAAATCAGCCCTTAATGTTGTGGAGGAGAAAAATGTCTTTTTATTTTTCACTGAAACCTTAAGAAAATGAAAGATGGGTGACATCAGCAACAGGTAGTCGCAGTGCTGGCCTTCACCTGAACCGTATCCCATCTCTACATCCTCCCGCAGTACTGAGTTCTATCTTAGTCAAACAGAGCTTTTGTAGAGCAGCAGCAGGAAACCTGATACCAAGAGCTAATTGCAGTCAGTGTCCTCATTTCATTCCTTACAACCTCTAGTCATGTGATTTCCCCCCCACCCCTTTCATATTTACTGGATAATATTAAGGCATGAATCGATTTTTGGCTGTCCAAATGTAATCGAAAGGCTTACTGAGCCCGTCGCTGACACAGAGAATAAAGAAGTATGTGCCATTCTGTGCTCTGTAGAATGACAGGCCCTTTTGGAATCAGTGGATAACTACAGTGAATAGAAAGAAGTCCATGCAAAGCAAGTTTAAAACTGTTACTGTATTTGTAAATTAGTATTGTTCTTTTCCTGTTCCTTTTATATCCTCTTTTAATTTTTTCCAAGCTATTTATTTGGTTTTAACCTCACCATATCAGAGGTATTAGGTGATATATATTGTTTTAGATATTTTAAATTCCCAGAAAATTTTATAAAGGGAAAAAGAGCTGATATGACAGGTAGGGTTTTTTATCCTGTGAATAAAATATCAAGAAAGAAATTTCATGTTCTTTTGTTAGCACTTACTACTTATTAATACAGTGGATATTGCACTCTCAGAATTTTTTCACTGGTAATATTTTAGAAAACTAAGATTATGAGCTCAGTCTTCATCTTTCACAGGGACCTCCTGGAGCAACTGGTGCTGAAGGCAGACAAGGTGAAAAAGGTGCAAAGGTAATACATTCAAGATTTTTTTTCAGGAGCATGGAAACGTAAACTATCTATAAATGAAAAATACATTGCTTATCATGTACTGAGTGTGAAACTTATCAAAGTAATAATTGGTAAACTATAAAATCCAAATTAAGACCCAGAATCAGTAGCAATACATAATGGAGCACATGGTGGACTCTCACCAGCGCAGACCCAACTTAGCTCACCCCTGCGGAAGAGCAAGATGAGCCTGCTTTGCTGACACCACATCTTCATATGAAGATCAAAATTTCATTCAGAAAACCACCCTGTGCAGAAGGCTGTTTCAGAGCAGCTTTTAAAAGATGGAGTGAGGAAACTTTTCTCTCACTTTGCGGCTTGTATATCCCTACGCTGCCAAGCTTAGTCAGCTCTTCCTCTCTGACCTCTTGCTTATGTTCTTTCTAGGGTGAACCTGGTGCAGAAGGGGCCCCTGGAAAAACAGGTCCAGTTGGTCCACAGGGACCTGCAGGAAAACCTGGCCCAGAGGGTCTGCGGGGCATTCCTGGCCCTGTGGTAAGTAAGTGGAGCATATAATAGTATTTCAAATGTGGCATTTCTTGTATATCCTCTGGTAAAGCAACTTTATGTTTTTTCTAGGGGGAACAAGGTCTACCTGGAGCGCCAGGGCAGGATGGCCCTCCCGGACCTCTGGTGAGTACCCTTCCTTTCAGTGCCAAATAAGACAAAGCACCCTTTAACGTGTCTGTGCATTTACAGAAAAATGAATGTACAAGTCAGTTCTTAGCACAAAGTCACTATTTTTCTGTGCTGGTAAAATCTGATACACAACTGCCTTCAATTTACTGCTCTGCTTTAGGAGGCAGCTGTGCTGAATGCTGCTGAGTTATACCACGTAAAAAGTGGAATAAGGCAGTGTAAAACCAAATTCTTGAAACCCCCTGAAGAGAATTAAAAATAAAAATAAAATGAATTATGCTTACAATCAAAAAATCTACTTCTGTCCCCACATCAGCAAACCTTAATACCTTAAATCATTTTGTTTCCTTAGCAGTGGTAAATTTTGTACATCCGTTGATTTTAACGACTGCTAGTTTAGGAAAACATTATTCACAGGGTAAAAGTTTAGATCATATCCATTCCTTAGCGAAACAAAAACTGAAATGAGAAGTAGGGCCAAAAAGGGACTTCTATCAAAGAAGAAAACACGCTAGTTTTATAAAAATGAACGGCAGCATCATGTCTGTTGTTCACTGTGGCAGTCGCAGGAAATATAATCCATGACCAAAGTGTTTAAAAGGGTCTGAAAGAACCAAGCTCCCAGTTTCTAGGGCATCTAGGGCATACCACAGTTCTGCTCTGTGTTAATAATATGATTAAAGCAAGGGAAGTTTATAGATGACATATTACCAAATTGTATCATTGCTTCTATTTTCACTTGCTCTTTTAGTGCATTTTTTTCTAACAAGCTGAAAAAAACAACGCTGCGAGCGCAAATTGCACAACATTGGTGTTCTTGTTCAGCATTACATGCAGAAATGCAAATCTAAACTATATGCCCAGCAGATTAATTCTTCCCATGTCAAGCAAAGGTGATCCAATTTAGTGGAAAGAGCTCATATCCCTTGCTCTCCAAACTCACCAAAGTAGAGTTCACCTCTATTATCACAGTTGAGTGACACATTGGGAATAAAAAGCTTTGAAACAAAAGATGGACTGTTACAGTTTGGTGGAAAAAAAAAATATAAACAAGTGTTACACTCTCAAGGCATTTTACAGTTTGCAAGCAGTGTTATCATATCCTAAGTAAAATCCACTGTGTTATTTTGGCCAGAAGGTTAACTATGCCAACATATACAATCGGATTACCTTAGGAGAATAGGGCAATAAGGAGCTATCCTCTACTTCAGAAATTATGTGGTTCTTAAAGGGGAAAAAGAAGGCTGTGAGTAGGAAGTGTGACGGAAATCCTCTGTTCCTCTTCCTATATGGATTTAGAGGGTACAAAGGATACAGGTCCTTGGGTACCCTTAATACTGAAAGTTTTTGCACTTAAGCTATAAACGTGAACCGAAAAATCTTTCCAAAGAGCATTCCTGCCTCCCCAGTGAGAACTCAGGGTCTGAACACCAGCTATAATATTTCCATATCATATTTTTCCAGTATATAAAAATGAAAGGGGAAAAAGTGGGGAATTCAAACTGAAATGCTGCATACATTAAGACTTTTTCCCTAAACCAATCTTTCGTGTTCATGTGCATATGTGAACATGAGCAATTGCCTTTTCTTTCATTATCTGAAACACTTTAATGGGTGAAAGTATTTGGGTAACTATTTACATTTCCAAAAATGTTCCAAACACGCAACTTCTTAACCTATAAGCAAAGAGTTTCAGAACATATATTTTTATGCCCCACACACTAGGAAGATTTCTTTTGCAATGAACTGTGATCTGGTGCCTCGGTGTATCTATCGATCTCTTCTGTGTATATAATTATAGATGGTATTACAATGGCATCTACATATAATTTCTTTTTTCTCTGTCCCTTAGAAGACAATTATGAGCAAATAATGTGCTGAGGAACACTTGCACTATAGCTCTTTGTTGCCCTTCATTGTAACATTCTAATTTTGTCTAAAGTCTCGTGGATAACATATTGCTTCTAAGTCAGAGGTTGGGAACAATGAATGAGAAGCTGCAAGGAAAAGGACTCGTCTGTGCTAAGCCCGTAATAAAAACCTCTTCTCTTCAAAGAGGTTATGATGGGACCGCCACCGTAGCTTTTAAGTGATGTGCCCAATTCACAAATAAAATGCAGGGGGGACAAATCAGGGAACTGAAAACTGATCCCCTCAGTTACAATTCTGTGCCGAAATCTAAAAGCCAGTGAGCAATTATTCAGCAGTAGTAAGCATCCCTTTCCCACGTCAGTCACCAGAAGCCTCCAAATACATCATCAAAAGATCTCTCTTCCAACATTTGAGAGCTTAAATATTCAATTCAAATCTGAAGCTGAGTGTGTTAACGAACTATATACTCCCAAATGTACAGGCTTCCTGTCAGCTCAACAAGAACTTTTTTGAGATGCCTTGTTGCAACTTAAACTTTATTCTGAATTTTAAGAAAGTAAAGTTTATAGGTAAAAGTTGCCAAGGTTAGGTGTCCCTCCTTCCCCTCCTTCCCTCCGCAGTAGATTGCTATCAGGAGAAGAATATGAAAGCAGATTTGCAGTAGAGCACAACAACACACTGCAGGTGAAAATGTCTGATTCTGTATTCCAAAAGCTTAAAAATTTTCACTTTTTGCTCATGAATTATGTATTTGCGTAGGCTTTTGCATCTAATGATATCCTGAAGTAGAGATGGAAAGGATACGCACAGAATAATATTTTGTACATGAAGTGTTATGGCACTTTCAAATCTGTGCCAGGTCGAAAAGGTCACTTATTACTGCTGTCCGTATCATAACTTCACAGATGTCCACTGCCAGCAGGAGACTAGTAGTGATGGGATACTGACTTAGGCTAGCAGAAATGAACGCCTTTTCTGTGCTTGCACAGGCACTGTGTGGCCTGAATTTTTCACCTCATTCTGTACAAATTACACAAAACCAGCACTGCTGTTCTTATGAACCTCAGAAGATTTCTCAAATCCCTCAAAATTCTTCTAAAATTATAAATAAGGATTAATATAGTTAAAAAAAAAGCTGGAGAAAAAACAAACCAAGGAGATTTTAACAAGCTTCATATATAATCTTCTTCCGCACCATCTATCCAGCTATATATTTGACTGTTGGATTGCTCTTATGACCCCTGTAAAGGTAAAAAAAAAAACGCTGTGAAGGAAAAGCAGCCTGTGTCAAGTTATAACAAGATTATTCAGTGCTTTTTGCAAGGGACGTGCAGAAAGTAAGACCTGTCCATGTGAATGTGTTTATCTTTCGCAGTAGTTTCCCAGGTAGCAAGGCTGCAATGGAGTTTTCCAGCAGATTCTCTAAGCGTCAGCTTACATTGGAACCACCTGAAAAAAATGGATGTTTTGGGGTGTCCCCTCCCCACACCCAACCCAGAAGTATGGAAGGGCTTGCAGAATGGTTCTGGGGACCCTCTGGTGGTTGTTCACTGCTCTGTCTCCTGCCCCAGCATATTTCTGTCTACCGAAATCTAGCGGCATGGAGTAATGTTTAGGGACAACTGCAAATAAAGCTTAGAATAAAGACCATTTCTTACTCAGTTTCATAAAGGAGCATATGTCTTTAGTGTGCTGTAGAAAGGATGGCCTGGAAATACAGATTAAAAATTGTAAGCTGCTTATATGATGTGAGCCATGTAAGTACCTGAAAAGGTATCAGTTTATCACCTCTGTAAGGTAGGGCTGTTATCCCTATCCAAGAGACGAGGAGTGGAGGCCCAAAGAGACTAAGGCAGCTCCTAAAAGCATTTAGGATTGCCCAGACCAGTATTGCAAAACCTAAGTAATTCGTGTAACTAATCACATTTACCAAAGTGACAAAGGGCCATAAGCTTGTACAACATGTCAGTGCAGCTAGCACACCTACATCACATTAAGTATGCTTGCGATGTTGAGTAGAAAAGGCTTGAATATTTAGAAAATATAGATATAAATGCATTATTCATGGTTATACAGGAATTTCATCTGGCAAGTCAAGGAAACCATAATCCCAAGACAAGATCCCGAGTGCTGAAATACAATATGAGGTAGTTCTCCAACAAAACAATATTGAGGAGAGGAGCAGTTATTATAAGCAACCTCATTTATATTCTGCAAAAATCTTACTGAGCTCTAGTAAACTGGGAGGAAACAAATTAAGAGGATACTTTCCACTGTCTGATGAAAGATAGGGCTAAAATAAGCCACTAAAATAAGGTACAGCAATTAAGGTGGAAGAAGTAATTGAAAGCATGTAATGTAACCACAAGCAAAATTAGATGAATCAACAAAAACTTATTTCAATATTTTTTTAAATATCACTTGTTTCAGTGGATGCTTTCACTGCTCTTTAAGAATTTAGTTGACCTTCTGCTTCATAGATTTCTAATCATACAATCCCTTATAGATTTCTAATTATAAAGTAAGTTAAATGCTACAGTAGCATCATTATGCCTTTTTAAACATACATTTCAACTTTATCTTGGGCCTTAAATCACATGCCATCAATCACAACCGTCAACCACTGAATGGCTCTGTACTTTGACTTACACTGTCTTTAATAATATTTCAAGAAAACATGATCTGTGCAGTATGTTAAACCTTATTTTAACATTACTTCCCTTGATTCATTTAGGGTCCACCTGGCTTGCCTGGCCTGAAAGGAGACCCAGGTTCCAAAGGAGAGAAGGTATACTTTAGTCATTCTTTGTGCCTTTGTAATTTTGATCCCACCTAAAACTCTGTATAACATTAGCAAAAAGAAACGCTAGGGTTTTTGTATCAGAAAGCAAGACAATTTACCACGTCTATCAATCAGCTTCCCATAGCCTTTATACTAATTGTGACATTTTAAGCCACATCTGATATCCTGGCGATAGATAGAAAGAAAAAGATTACTGCCTGTGTGGCAATCTATTGACCACCTGAGTCTTCCTTGCAATGAAAATCCCAAAGACACTGATGTAAAGAGAACTGCTGGTTTTATAAAACCAAAGCAAGTAGAAATAAGAAGTATTTGAGATTTTTTTATTTTCAAACAACAAAATGTAAATATTTAACAGCTATAGTACTTTTTAAATAATGGACTGAGACATCTGGGATAGCATGTTCTAATGGAGCCCCAACAATTTATCGATTGCTTGTGTATCAGAGAAAAACTGTACCGAGAGAGGGATGCAAATATGATTGGATCTTGTGAATTTCCGGGTTTGTCTCTGTGCTTGGATCAGCTGCTTATACAGCTGTATTACAGGTGGGAAAAAATATGCAACTCTATAATACGCTTATAGCATCTAAATGTGAAAGTTGGTATGAAATTTGTAGCCATAGGTATCGTTCCTTCTATATCGGTTTCAGTAAGGACTATGTTGCACTTAGATCTCTTTCACTGAATAAGCGGTCACAGCTTGCAAATAATCTCCAGGTCTAAAGGCCAACTAACAACAATGAATATGCTTTCAGAATAATTTGCTTTCAGGTTAATTGTTGTCTAGCAACAGTGATGACATTTGAAAGCTCTAATCTGTGTGTTTGCAAAGCACGTTTACTTTATATATATTGAGTTTTAACTGTATTTTTTTCTGTCTTGTTTAGGGACATCCTGGTTTGATTGGCCTGATCGGACCTCCGGGAGAACAGGGTGAAAAGGGTGACAGGGGTCTTCCTGGCCCACAGGGATCTCCTGGAGCCAAGGGTGATGCAGTGAGTGAAACATACTTTTGCTTTCATTCAAGTTCCGTGCAAGCAAAGAGTACGTACTTCAGTCTTTCTTTCGAGAGACAGAAAGTTGCTATACACAGGGAACACCCAGAGCCTCCTGCTAGAGGTTAAAACTTTCCCAGGCATCATACAAACACGGTGAAGTTAAACAGCAAAAAACAAAAACACAGAGTGTTTCAGAAGGTGAAGGAAACACAAACACCTGAGTTAGGGACGAGGTAAAACTAGCAGCACCAATCTCGTCATGTTTATTAACTGCACCACCCAAAGTAGCTTCCTTCCTCCTCGTTATTAAGCCCTGTTTTAAGGCACTGTGTTAGGAGTGAGGTTTCTGAGCCATTCTGAAGGGGAACGCAGTCATGACTGCAAGTTCTGCAGCGTAAGAACAACTACAAGCAACTCAAACTGTCAGAGGATATTTTAAACTTAAAAACTACTTTAGACCCTAGCCAATGGCCTAAATCAAAACTCGTCAGGGTTGGACACTTAGTAGGACTACCTTATTCATAGATATGCATTTTTTAATCCAGTCCAGTATGCAGAATACCTCATTTCTGTACTTATTCTCTTCTTATTTCTTAGGGAATTTCTGGTCCTGCTGGTCCACTCGGGCCCCCTGGTCCTCCTGGTTTACCTGTAAGTAATTTCATCCAGTCCTTCTGTTCAAAACACTCCCATGTTGTGTAGAATATACTCCAACTGTAGTTGTATGTTCTTGCCCATAGGGTCCCCAAGGTCCAAAAGGTTCCAAAGGCTCCAGCGTGAGTAATTCACCTCCATAGTTTTTGTTCTTTTACTTAACTTTTGTGTGTGTTATTTTTTAACATTGTGTAGCGTGGTCAACACGGCATTTCTTTCATTGCCTTCTAGGGTCCTGCTGGTCAAAAGGGTGACAGTGGGTTGCCTGGTCCACCCGGTCCTCCAGTAAGTAAGAACTCTTATTTGACATTCATGCACGTTACACTGACATGATGACCCTGTTTTGACAACGGTAGAAAACACCATTTGTGAACTTGCAGATAAGGAAAATATTAATGATTGTTTGAAAATTCATTTTCCAGGAAACACAGATCCACCAGACACAGAAATACATTGTCTGCACTGAAGAAGCCATTAGAAACTTTAAAAAAAAACACCCAACACAAAAACCCCCACAAACAAACAAAAAAAACCCCTTGCAATAGCTATTTAATGTGTTATACTGAAGCACAGGAAACGGGATGATTTTCGTTTCCCCCTGTTAATACTCTTCTGTTTCTACTATTTCTTTTTCATATCATAACAATCTAAAATTAAACCAGTCCAAATCTGAATGAAGTGTTTCAATTTCTTGAAACGAAATACTGCTTTATAGACCCCAAGTGGAATTTTAAAGGTTTATCATAGGAAACATCCACAGTTTTCATTTGTCATAGGTTATGCCTGTGCTTGAGGGAATTGCCAGGGATAAAGAGACAATCGCAAGTCAGTTCTGCGCACGAGTGTGAGGGCAGCATACCCTCCCACCGGTAGCAATGGAGTGGGAAGAGTTTAGAGCACAACGATGGTTTGGCCTTCTGCAGTCATCTCTTTTCTGCAAGTAAATCAAAGCACATAGGCATAAATCTGAAGGAAATAAGTGAAATAAAGAAATAAAGGATTTGAAGAAAGCCTATTCAGAGCATCTCCAAGCCACATTCTGTGGTCTTCCTCTGTGTATTTATGCAGCTGAAAAACAAACAGAAAAGGCAACCAGATATGTTGTTTTCCACGCAGGGTCCTCCGGGTGAGGTGATCCAGCCGCTGCCAATCCAGTCACCCAAAAAGACAAGAAGATCTCCTGATTACATGTTATCTGATGCGGGTGATAATATTCTGGATTATTCCGATGGCATGGAAGAGATCTTCGGCTCACTGAATTCACTGAAGCAAGACATCGAGCATATGAAGTATCCAATGGGCACTCAGAATAACCCAGCCCGAACTTGCAAAGACTTGCAACTCTGCCACCCAGACTTCCCAGATGGTACGTTAATGTCGCATGACGAAGGCAGACAAGGCTGAAGTTATGATCTGCTAAGATACTTTGGCTGAATAATTAATTATTGGTAGATGGTTAATATAGCTGCTCAATAAATACAGTCTCATTAAATCCATTTTTGCAGGTATAAAAAGTTTCTAAAGTGTAAGTAAGAGATGCTGTCTCGGTAAAAGCCAAAATTCTTTAAATATATAACCTGATCTGGATTTAGATTTAAAACTTTAAAAAGTGCTAAATAAAAAAACAGTTATTGTTTTGAAAGGTGGACCTTGCATTTCCAGAGCTATCCAAACAGGAGAGGATGAAAGATTGATGCTAAATAGGTCAATGGAAAGTAAAAATCACAAATGTCAGCGTGCTGGGATAGCTAATAGCTCCTTTTAAGAGAAATGAGAATTATTTTAGTAGCTGTATACTTTAGCTTAGCATAATAATAAAAAATAGCATTGCTATTATAAGAAATTTGTTATTATGACTCTCAAAAAATTTACTGTTCTTTTACACTTAAGAACAATAATTGGTTCTACTGCACGACCACTGTTTGTTCTATATCATTCAGCAAATAGACATGCACGTTTCTCTGATACTGTTTAACACTACTAAGTAGTGGCTTAAGAAAATGCAGAGTAGTATAAAAAAGACACTGTGTTCTGAAGAATTATCTTGATTTAATTATTCATTGTTGTGTTCTTCTTTTTCTTCTAACTGAGCTTACCCCTCTGGTAAGGTTTAAATGAAAGCCAACCTTCACAGAGTTTTCATCCTTTCATATTTTTTTTGATTGCAATGGATATTCTTCCCAATTCAAAGCAATATTTTTCTGGTTTTAAATGGGAGGAAAAATAGATTTTGACAGTTAATAATATTTCATTGCTTTCACTTTAGATAAAAACAGATGGTTGCCTTAAGGAGTAGTTAAGCAGTGTGAGTGCTATATGAAAAGTACATATTTTGCAGTTCAGTACCTCCTTAATAATGAATGTTTTTATAGAACACATTCACCTTCTTCATTTACCAGTATTTGCTTATTAATTGCAGCTTTCTTCATATCAAAGTAATATTATTTTGTTAAAATAAAAGTAAATGCCTTCATTAAAATACAGAATTCTCCAGGGACAAGACTTATGCATAAGAAAGACTGTTTTCAATAAATATAGTCTGAATCAATAGAATTCTAAAATACCATAAGTGCTTTGTCTATGCCCTGTATTCAGAAGACAGAACTGGTGAAAGGATTTGTCATGCCTCTTTGAAACCTCCACTATTTGCCTGAAACCGGATTAGGGTAGTAGTGTCAGAAAATCATTTGCTGTCCTGCTGTGAAACTGGCTGGAGATGAGGCCCCACATCACAGAAATCACCATTGTAATTAGAATGGTAGATTTCCAAAGGCGCTGATTTTCAACGGGCCTTGGACTGACTGGGGCGCTCTCGTCCCCAGCCTGCAGAAACCCTGGCATTGTAGGGCCTGCATTCTCAGCCGTGCCGGTCTGGTAGGACTGCTGAAATTATGGGAAGCCTCGTGCAATTTTTAACTGTCTTTCCCACTACATCACCTAACCAAGCACTAGTTAAGGTGTTTTTATCAGCTAAAGCAGCCTGAAGTTTCCCTAGTGTTGCAGCTTCATAACCCAGTAGAAAAAAACATCTTTGCTTGAGGTGTATCTCTCTCAATGGAAGCTTTAGGTACTCGTGCCAGCTACAGCCTCACCAAGCCCTGTGCGACCACCTTTTTATGTAGACAGGTATGCAAATGACTCCAGATTTTGCTCTCTGACCTAAGCCATAACTCATTTCTGCCTAAGGCTGCCTCTGCTCTGTTTGGGAGAGCGCTATCACCACGGGCACGATTATCCTTCTAGCTGAAATACCGAAATGGCCAAATTGTTGAGACCTGCAATGTATGTTTTACATATAATGACCTTCCTCCTCTAGCCCGAGGTCTCCGCAGTTCCTCCAGAATCTCAGCAGTATGCTGCAATAGAGTCATGGTTTCAAGTCAAATTAGACAAAAACAAAAGGACACAGATAAAAATAGATTTTGATCCTGGTGTTATCTTTCATAAGCAACAGCAGCAGCAACAAATCACAAGGCGGAAAAGAAAGGGTTGCTTTCTCATCGTTCAGCTAGAATAACTTTGCTACAAACTTTGCAGGACCATTAGGGAGCTGTAAAACCTGGATCTTCCAAATACCATTTCTACTATATAAGGCAAATATTTTCCCATTTGTTTTAGGGGAATATTGGATTGATCCTAACCAGGGCTGTTCTGGAGACTCCTTCAAAGTATACTGCAATTTCACAGCAGGTGGGGAAACTTGCATCTACCCAGACAAGAAATCTGAAGGAGTAAGTACCAGTCTGTGTTCTCAGTTGGCTATCGACAGATCCTGCTATGCTCTTGCAATGTTGAACTGAACAGGATAAGTACACAGTCACGTTTTTGTATCTGTCTTTCTGATTACACTGAACTTTGCATAAATCTGAATGAAGTGGTAAGATGGAACACAGAGTTAACAAACAGCATTTGCACTCTTTTGCTTAGACGGGGCATCTATGCACCTGCTTGCTCATCTTTCCCTGCGTTTCTGAAGGCAGCGTAGCTGAGCAGCCAGTTAAAGTGCATCATCTGGCGTTTGACACCTAAAAGCTAAACTTCTACTGTGTTTCTCTTGCGGGGTCATTTATATCTATTCAAATGCCTATGCAAAGTAGACGTAAAACACTATGCATTAACAGTGTCCTCACTCATTGTTATAAATTACCTCTGATGGGGCACATGTAGAGGAAGGCTTTCTAAAAGCTTGCCTAAATGAGAGAGATCTATCAGCATCAGCACCAGTGCAAACTCTTAGACGCTCTGCACAGGAAAAATTTATACCAGCAGTTTACCTGAATCTTAACAGATGACAACAGTCTCCCTGAAATAGAACTAGCTCTCTTTATGAGCTATGGCCTTGGATTCCATTTATAGTCACTAATTTGAAGGCATTCTGTACAAGAAAAACACCCTGGTTTAGAGCTTTAAAGAGGCTGAGATCTCAGAAAGAAGAACCATTTTTAACTATCAGATGTGAAATTTGTCCCAGGTAATGTAAAACCTTCCTGTCTGTTAACATATGTTTTAAACACTTCTATCTCTGCTGTTCTACCACACAGGTCAGAATTTCGTCATGGCCAAAGGAGAATCCAGGATCTTGGTTTAGTGAATTTAAGCGAGGCAAACTTGTAAGTTGACGCTGCAGCATAACAGTTTTTCACAAATCAAGCACGCGTTATCAGTGATTCACAGATCCCACAGAATTTTATAAATATTTAGGTAATGAAAAGACTTTTCAGCCCCCGCCTTTTTGCCCTAAATCTCAGAGCAGCTATATGGCCTCTTGCCACTGGACAGCAGGGGCCCGCTCGGTATTGTCCCACAATGGTCCCAGCGGTCACCTGCAGAGCTGATGGTGAGGATCTGGCTTCTGGCAGACCACACATCACCGCTGAACCTTAGTAAAGCAGCTGGAGCACAGACCCCTGCCCCATTCTAGGTAACTGGAAATATACTGAGAATGCAAAGGTGAGACTGCAGGCTGACATAACTTTATAATTAACTAAAAACAGATTCCCAAAGAGATTCTGCATGGTAGGAGTAGTTCTCTGCCTTTCCCATTAGAATGAAGCTAAAATCTGTAGCTCTTCATCCTAAATGTACAGCTACAACCTGAAAAATCTGTTCACAGAGTCATAGCTTTATCGAACTTTGAAACTCCATAAAATGTTATATGTTGGTTGATTTTTTTGTCAAGGAGAGTTATGTGGTTCTTTTGTCAACAATAATTTTCTTTGGCATTTTAACGAAGGGAATAGTCATGTAACTTCTGCTCTTTTCCAGCTTTCCTATTTGGATGTTGAAGGCAATTCCATTAATATGGTCCAAATGACATTCCTTAAACTATTGAGTGCCTCTGCCAGACAAAATTTCACTTACAACTGTCATCAGTCCGTAGCTTGGCATGATGCGTCATCTGACAGCTATGACAAAGCGCTAAGGTTCTTGGGATCGAATGATGAAGAAATGTCTTACGACAACAATCCTTACATCAAAGCTCTCCACGACGGCTGTGCAGTAAGTAGAGGTTCAGAAGAGTCTTTACAAAACCACTCTGTCAGTTAAAGTAGAAATCAAACAAATTCCTTTTTTCACAGCTTTCTTCTGAGAAAAGCTTTCTGAACACCTTATTTTTAATAGACTGCCTTTTAGTAGATTTTTAACTACACTACACTAGTCCTTTATTTAATTTTCATATTATGTACCAAAAAAAAAAAACAAACCACCAAAACCCAACCCATAATCCAAGCAACAGAAATGGAAGAAACCTGGCACGGATACAGGCTGTCAGCACCAATGTGCTGAAACTAGGCTAGCTGCTAGTATGAGCAGAGAATAAGAGAAGAACAGAAGCGGAAAAGCATAATCAGGGGAGGCAACCCATCAGCAGAATATATTTCTACTCAAACCCAAGGCATACACAGACAGAATATTTAGTGAACACAGTAAAACCACGTATGAACTAAGCCTTACGTAGGTACCCAAACATAGTGAATAACTGCGTAGTTTGATATGTGACTTTGTATTTCCTTTTCTCATTTTTTGGTGGTCAAAGCCAGGCGAAGTTTGTGGATTGTACCTCTCAGAATCCTCTCTCGGCTCGGCTACAATCCCTGGAGCTGTTCAAACATGCGTCAGCTCTCTGGCCACCTCTGCAGCAGGGTCTGTGTAGGCACAGCAAATGCTACCTCTTCTCAGAAACAGAAGGGTTGGTACTGAGCAGTTTGAAACAAAGATGTCAAGGAGCGAGTGACAGTTGAAGCCTCATTAATTATTTTGGGTTTTGATATGGGAGCATTCTGAAGGCAGTTCCTGAGAAGTCAGTGATAGAGAACCAGAGGCCTGAAAGTGCCAGGACACGTACCTGGCTCTGGGACAGATGCAGCTCAGGTAGATGCAGAGTCTCCTCCCCTCAGTAATGCGATTCTAACACACAACTGCTTCATGTCAGCCTTCCTGTACGTCCTGCATATTTATTTTGCTTTTGTTATCCACAGCGGGCGAGCGTAGAGCTCCAGAGAGAGCTGGAAGTGATTTAGGGTGTAAGTCTGTCACTAAACTGAGAACACTCAGACCTACCAACTTGGATGCTCATCTACTCTGCAAGACCCTGGCGTAGCTGAAAGGGGTCTCAGCAAGATGTAAGAGACCATCCGAACAAAGTGCAGTCCTGGCAACTAACATGGGGACGTGCCTGGATGACACTTAGAGGCAGAGAGCCTTTGTTAGGAAGTAAGGGTGTGCCTTCAAACCTGGTTCCTAAGTGCATCGGTTGGCAGTCCTCTCAGAGTCCTGCTCTCTTTCATGTCCAAACAGCTGCTGTAGTATTTTGTGAGATGGTTACAGTCGTTCTTCCTGGAAGTGGATCTTTCTTCTGTCTTTCAGAACTAATTAGTGGTTTCTTCACAAGGAAGACACATGCACTGCTATGAGAATATTATTATTTATTAAATAGTATAGATGTGAACTCAGAATTCTCCGAGAAACATTAAATGTCCCATATAATTTTTCATTTGCAGGCCTGTTTCAGTAAGTCAAAAAGCTAGGGGCCCATCTCCTTCTGAAATGAAAAACACTCCATGTCACATTTTTTAAAGTAAAAGCCTAAGAAAACAGTAACCTTAGAGTTTGTAATATCTGGTGCATGAGGGCGCAATAATTTATAAATTCTACACTTCAGAGAGAACCTGTGAAGATCTACAGCACGTGCTTACTGCTCCGATGTATAACCATGTTCGCTTTTTTTTTTTCACAGTCAAGAAAGGGCTATGCAAAGACGGTGATCGAAATCAACACACCCAAAATAGACCAAGTGCCTATAGTTGATGTGATGATCAATGACTTTGGTGATCAGAACCAGAAGTTTGGATTTGAGGTCGGTCCTGTCTGCTTCCTTGGTTAAGCTTAAGACAAAAATCAGATCAACAAAAAAATGTTGCACTTTGGTGCTACCAACCCACTTCATGCCACATGCAAGTTTTGAATAAGGATGGCATAGAAAAGATGTCTTGCTGTGTATGTATGTCTTATCTAGAAAGTAATTGTTGCCCTTGTAGGGCCAGAATCACATGACTTAAACTTATTTTGCAAAGATGCTGTGGCACAGAGAGACAACGTAGGGCTCACTTTAGGAACACCCCCTTTGGATTCCTTTGGTGCTGTAAAAAAAAACCCGACCGACACGGTGCTCCTTCCGTTACAACAAAGAGGTGTTAAGAAAGTGTTTGATAACTGTAATTATTCTCTGTACAGTGCTATACTGTTATTTCTCTGTCCATTTCCAAAACTTGCATGTGTCTCTGAATTGCATCTGGCTCTTATTTTATAATTACAAAATGACATTGTCAATACTGTGTATGTATTCTGAAAAAATAAAGTTGTAATTGCCAGTGAAGCCAATTCCATTTCTGATTAATAATAAAATCCCTTTGTATATATTGTTGTTGAAGAGCTTTGTTATTTGAAGTCGCCAACAAAACTTAAGGTGGCAAAACTGGAAGATCTTGAGCAGCACACTCAAACAACTCTTCTCTGCTGATATCACTCTGTGATGACGATTTTCAGTAATGAAAGTGCCTTCAAAGGTGCTGTGTTCCATGGTGCTATACCTCAGACTTTTTATTTTCTTTTCTAATTCCAGAATTTCATAAGATACATGTATATACCTAAAATAAACAAGTTTATATTTTTGGGTGGGGAAAATATGTAAGAAAAAAAAAACAACTTCTGTGTAAGAGAGCTGTTAAAAAATCTGTGTGAAATAAATTAGTCATATAGCTTTTCTTTTTTAATCTCATCTGAATTTGTTTCCATTGTGCTTATTTGGGCTGCATAAATATTAAAACTGGATTCTAAACAGTTATTTATGGATTTTTGCAGTGTGTACGTAGATTTTTATCTGAGCAATGATGGATGTTTGCTTCCTGAACTGGGTACTAAAAGTTCCACAGAATGGTCCTACGCGCTATTTGCCCATCCCATTAATGAGTTATTTTTTTCCCGTTACGTCACCTGAAGGCCAGGGATGCAATACGTCTAGGTCATGTGATTCTACATAGTTGCTAAGCAACACAGGAGGGGACCGCTTCCTACAGAGCTGTCTTTGACCCAAACTCTTCAATTTGCTGTTCACATCTCACAAAAATAAGTTGGTTTGGCCTTCCCTCTGAACATTTTATTCAGGTAGTTGGAAGTAGAAATTACATTTTAGCTTTACAACACAAATCCTTTTGTAATTATTTTTCATAATATATGTAAGACTTGAAAAGAAATGTTTGTTTCTATTTCTTATAAATTGTTAAATTAAATAGTACTAGTTTCTGCTGGCTCATTTCCAACTGGTATTTTCTTATGCACGTTTATACATGTAAAAGTGAGATTTCAAACGTCAACTTCTTGCTGTTCATATTTCCTTTTATTTTTTGAACCAAAGTTTGTAACTGTCACCTCAAAGAGGAAAATACAAATTTTATTAATAAAATCAAGTCTTGTCTACCTGGACTGGTCATTCTCTTTTTTTCCAATGTCCAGAACTCAGCCGCTGTTATTACTGTGCCTTCACTCTGCTTCCAGACCATCCAGACTCAGAAAAAAAAGGTAATCTTACTGCATGTCCTGGCAAGCACTGGGCAACCGCACTGGGAAGAGATGCATTAACAGAAAAGATGCAGCTCTGGCCGTTGGCAGCGTGCAGCGAGGCTGGTAATTTCACATTTAGTCTGTACGGCTTTGTAGCTGCAGCTGTCCACACAGTGCTGTCCAACACAAGCCAGGAAGCCGATGTTCTTCCCCCAGCCAGTCTCTTACACCCTGCAGCGTCTGAGCGCTTCACAGTCTCGTTCTTATCCTTGTAGGATCCCATAAGGTCGGCAAATGACCCTGTTTATGGACGGGGAACGGAAGAACTAGACCAAGACCTAGAAACTATGGGAACACAAAATTTCCAGTACCTTGTTTTAGATTGTGGAACAAGAACTGGTGACGGGTCCAAGGTAGAGACATGACATACGTCACCTGGGGCCTTGTCCAAAATGGTTTATATCGTATTAATCTGCTAGCTGTTCTTGACGCACTCTGGTTATGTCCATGAAAGCAGCTCCAATAAGCTTGGCAGAGGAGCAGCTACTTTCTGCTGCTCAAGTGGGCTGGGTTAAGTTCGGTGCTGAGCTGTTCAACCCTACCTAAAAAAAAAAAAAAAAAAAAAGAAAAACAACAACAAAAAAAAAAACCACCACTTCTGGGTCAGGTGCTTTAGGGTGATTTGGGTAAAAAAAAAAAAATAAAGGTGGTTGTGATTTGGCACAGTCAGGATTAGGCTGCAGGAAAACGGTGTTTCTAAGAGCGCAGTGGTGTAGGCAAGAAGCCAAACCACTGCAGGTCTTTTCCAGAATTAAAGTATCTCGCCAAGGTTCATGCTGACAGCATCCCAGGGGAGGAAATGAACTCGAGTCTTCTACACCTGTCAGGCAAGGACTCGTCAGGTTTATTCCTTAGCCCTTCTTAGGGCCTTAGCCATGTACCTTACTGTTGATCCTTCTCATGAAAGCAACTCACCACTGCTAGTTTTTCTAACTCCTCTTTGTCCATTCTCTGTTTCAATGTGCTCTTCTTGTCCCCTCAAAGTTTCTGATTAAAGGGGAAAAAGTGCCATTATGTATTCTTGCCTTTAAGCAAAAATTATGCTTTTTCCCTTAACTGATGCCTCATATTAGCAGTGCTTAAAGAAAAAAAAAGCGCAAACAAAAAGAGCACTCTTCAGAACAAAGAAATTTCACATCAAAACTCACACATTAGTCGATCTATGAAATAAACTTCAGATTCTGTAGTCCAATCCTAGTAGCCATAAAAACATAAAAACCTCAAATTCATCACATGCTATTATTAAAAAAAAAAAATAAAAATTACCCACACCAAAACAATGCAAGCTAAATGCCTTACTCAACTAAGTCCATAAGAAAACAACAATCAATATTTTTCCACACCAGAAATTAAAAAAAAAAATAAACAACTGTGTAATCCCCAAAAGATTGGCATTGCTCTAGGACATCTGGATTTTCCCTCTAGGGACTGACAAATGAGACCTTGGATGGTCCGTCAGCTTGAGCGTCACCCTCCCTCAGAGCAGAGTGGGCAGCTCTTGAACGTCTCCTTCGCCCTTCTCTCCAAACAGAGACGGGCCGTACCGGCGATGGTGTACGGGTTCTTCACTGCAAACACAGCTGTTGCTGCCATGGCGCGTGGACGCGGAGTGAGGAGGCACGCAGCAAACACAAGTCAACAAATATTACAGATTGAGACGATGTTCCGTCCAGAATAACACGGACACACGACAGAGATTTAACGACAAGCTGTGACTACAGAGGTATAAACCGCCCTCTGCGTATAGGTGTGGAGTTTCTTCTCCTCTTTCTCTCTCCTCTCCTCTTTCTAATCCAGGATCGGGCAATATCAATTCATCATGCCTGGCACATCGCTTGGAAAATTTCATAAAAATGTAATGAAGATTTTTGTTTTTCAGCCTAAGTGGACAGTTATTGCGGCTAACATCAACAGTCACCTGGTGACACAAAAAGCTACCTCCTGTTTCAAAAAATAAGCACAGTTATTTGCTTAAGATTCTTCCCCTTGGGAACAGCTTTGTTAATTGTAAAATGAAGCTTCACATGCTAATGACTGGTAGGAGACGTCTTAGTAGCAATTGATTTTCTATTACAAGCACCCTCATTTTTTTTCTGTGAATGAACATCTTGCATTGTACATGCACCAAAAATAACCTGGGAATGACAAAGACAGGATATTACATGTCATGTTGATTATATTTACCTGGAAAGGTGTCTTATTTGTGTTCCTTTTCTAGGCATATAAATTATCAGAGGCTCATTGTTAACTTGGTAAAAAGCAATGCCAAGATTATTGCAACGGAGTACACTGCTCTAAAGCTATTTATTCATTTTGTTTTCAATAAGGACATTGAAGATTATTACAGTGAAGAAGGCTGCAAGCATACAGATATTCAGACATGCTGCTCCAGCCAAAACTGGCCTTGTTCTATTCCCAGCTATGTGAATGAAGGCTCTGCTCTACTGAGGGAGGATGGAGCCACAGCCCACGATGCCACCGTGGACATGTTTTGTCTAGGTTCTCACAGGAGCTTTGCCAGACCATGACTTTGTTTCCCATTTCTCAAGGGCAGAGAAGTGATCTCCATCAAAACACATCTAACTTCAATAAGGCAGACAGGATTTGTTAAGAATTCAGCAGCGGGACTGGGATCTAAGTGTCTGCTCCCTAGTATGATCTAAGAAATTATTTTTTTAACATCAAAAAGACATTGTAGCTAAATCTTGCTGAAGCATAAAAGAACTCCACCTTGTCCAGTTATTACAATGTGGATGAAAATTAAAATCAGTCCATTCAGTATGCTGCCATTAAATTATACACTACTAAAATGTAATTTATATAAATAGGAGACGACCAAGGGCCCAGTCAGTGGGTTATGATAAAATCCACGAATAAGAAGTCAATGCATCTGTTTTCTCTTCTCTTTCTTGATGGTGCCAGTTGTTCTGTCCAAGTCCAGACTTTACTCTCCAGGAAAAACCTTGAGTCTGCTATCTGATTTCCTTTCATCATCATTTGGCAATTTGCATTTTGGTGGATGACACTGACTACTTGATTGCCCTTCAATGTCTAGTATACATTTCATGAGCTATTACAAACTCATAGTAGCAGTAGTTTTCAATTTCCTGATTGTCAGCCATTCTACACCCAAGTGACTAACGTTATTGCTTTTTCTCATACTCAGCTGGTATTTTCTGAGCAACAAAAGGCTCAGCAAGGATAATCACTCAACCTCCTCCATGATTTTAAAACAAAAAACATCTGCCACAAACAGTGTCAATAAGCCTCCAACAGATAACAAAAAAATAGGAAATTAATCACTTTCCAAGCGATACAGTAAGCAGAATGGCTGATGGAACATTTATCATCATTTTTTCTTCTATGTACATTAAAGAAGATTGGATGTAAGTACCTGTCAGAATTCTTTAACAGCTCGTAAAGAAACCGTCTTCTAATTTCATGCTCTGCCCTTCGCTTTATGCCTTAAACGGTGGTCAGTAAAATTATTTGCAAGAAGAAAATGAAATTAATTCTTCTCTAGCCCCAGAAGTTCTCTAAACTGGATCTTCTACCGTGTTTTCACTATAGTAAGGATGTAATGGGTAATTAGAAGAACCTTTCCGAGTGCACAGGGCTGGGATAACAAGGCTGCCCGGGGTCCCAAGGTCATCCTAATGACCTTGAACAAACACAGAAGCCTCCCGCTCAGCTCCCATCTCACCCTGAAATGTCTCATAGCCAGAGATCTTGGAAACAGCCACAGCACACACCATGTGCTGCCGCAACGCCAGGCCATCATGTCAGGTGGCCTGCGGACGCCCAGCCTGCCAGCTCCCTACTGCCCTAGCACAAGGTAGAAGTCGATGGAGCTAGAGCAGAGCCATAGACCTGTGGTTTTAAATGGAAAATATGAGCTAAACGTTAAAATTGTGAACTGAACCCAGGATCTGGCTAACAAATAATAACATTCCACTACGATTAGTGTTTCTGAAGTGGAGATACTAATTTGTTACTTGTTAGTTTACTCAGAATCTTACATGGAAAGCCCAGCGAAGTCAGCTAGGGTATCATCACCGACGTGAGCGACTTCTAGAGCAGGCACTGTTCATTACAGCACGTAAAGCATGTTAAGTGGATGAAAAGTGGAGACATTTAGAATGTTATTGACATAAAGGCTTCTTTCTGTCAAATATTAACAAAAAACTAGGTAAGGTTTTATATTCTAGTCACTCAGTCTCTCGAGACTATGCCTTTTTTTATTAGAATATCATCTCCACGGCAGCTCAGGTGAGAAGGTAGCTCTGCTTTGTGTTCCTGTTGCCCAAATTGGCTCACAAGGTAACACAGCACAACGTGAAGGCGAAGGCTCTGGAGAATGCGTAAATACATAATCTTCATGACATTCACTGTTCAGTAACTTCCTGATTCGGAGGTATCAGGATCACTTATCCCTTTGTTATTCCTCAAAAGGATTTTAGAAATATCCACTTTGCTGTAGGCCTGCAGACTTCCTCAGTGCACAGATATTAAGATCAAAGCTGATTACTGTCAGGAAGGGCCAAAAATGGAAATGCAGTTTGTAAAAAATTTCCACAGTACTCCGGTTTCCGAACGGAACAAGTAGATTTCACCTCCCAGCTTCTCCCCCTTTTTTTTAATTGTGATGTTTCCATTTGAAATTATAAGGTGTTTTTCTTCAAAGTGACTGAAAACATTTGACTGGTAGGGGGAAGTCCACTGGTACCCACACTGCGATTGCTTCCCCCTGTGCTGGGGGACAGGAGATGAATACAGTACTGACAGTTGAATAAAGGCATCTCTACAGAGGAAAGGCACAACAAAACCGAACAGAACTAGTTCTCAGCATACAACAGAAAGGAGGAAAAATGTAGGGGACAAAAGGAAATAAAGACGCCGTGGGGAAATACATGGGAAAAAGATGATGGGAGCAGAACTTGGCTCCCTCCTCTCCTCAACCCAGGGCAGGAGGGTGAGGAATCGTTACGGCCCGGCCTGGGAGCATCCCAGGTGATTGCTGCCATATGGCAGAGGTCAGGGTTTGTTTCTCACGGTCATTGCAAAGGGCAGGGGTGGGGGGGGTGCACCACCACCCCACCCCCCCCCAGTTAGAAGGCAGCAGCAAAACTGGTTTATAAAAACGGCACCTAAAAAGAGTAGCAAACACTGCGGGCCTCTGCGGGGAACACGGTGGGTGCCACTAACACCTGCAGCGCTGGCTGCAGCCACCTCCCTGTCCCTTGCTCTCCCTCCCCACCCTTCCCAAGCACGCCGCTCTCTTAAACAGACATTCCTGAAGTTGCTTCCTCCGCAGGAGCTCTATTCTCGTGGAGCAGCCACATTTTATTGTGGCACTGAAAAGTACAGGCAATCTGAAAAGGGGGACAAGAGGCTTAACTTTTAAGGTCGGGCACTTGAAGGAGGGTGAGCAGGGTGGGAAATCAATACACAGTCACACGAACCTGCTGCCCAATGCAAAAATCAGAAAGCCTGTCTGGGCCGTCCGGACATCGGGATTAGGACTAGGCAATGACAAGGGCTGCTCAACTGCTGTGTCTTTTTCCTATCACTGAGAAGCACGTGGGCCCGGCAGCACTGTCGTCCTCCTGAGGACAGTCCCTACACCGAAAGTCAGATGAAAACAATAGGGAGATCAGTTCACGGTGATGACTGTGTGAAACCTCCCTCTGCACATTAAAGTTGGTCTACTTCATTTCCTAAACATGTTAACCTCAAAACAAAGCCATAATATCTTGAGGAACCATTTGAACTAGCGTCACATCTTTCCATGGCAATTGTCCTGGAGAAAGCAATTAAAAAAAAAACTTAAAAAAGGACAGTACACGTAAACTGATGATACCTGAAAAATTTCCTAATTAACTGATTCTTGCCTATTTCAAGGCATTATGCAGCTTTGCATGTGTGCATTCATTTCTCACGTTTTGCATAATCTTCCTGATGACTGTATGCACAAGTGTACCATGTAGAAACAGCAGCTAGCCAGTGTGATTACTCATTAAATTTAATGAGTAGGTTAGAATTATCTACTATAAAATGAAGATGAAAGCGAAATCACAAATTTGAAAGCCAACTAAGGGCTGAAACATATGCAAGCACAGTTAGTTAATAACCGCTTAATATGCACAACGATAAATACTTCATATAGATACACAGCAAATTTGGATGCACGTTACCCAGGTGGAGCTCGGCTGTGACGGTGGATGCAATGATACATTTAACCCTAATGAGACGCATAACTCAGAGGAAGCAAAACCACCGAAGTACTTTAGGGCTCTCTTGCTCTTGCAACACTGGAATATTTTCATTACAGAAGCAGTGATAGCCAGACGGCATTCAGCCCTTTTCTGTTTGAACACAACGAGGGAATACTGAGCTTGATGCACGCTTTCAAATCTCTCCCAGGCTGGAGCTCGGCACCGCTAAGGGCGCGCAGAGCCGTCTGACGAGCCCCAGGCTGGGAGAACAGCAAGCCCGAAGTGCCTGGGGTGAAACGCCTGCAGAACCGAGCCCAAGCACCGCTCGTGCCCGAGCACCGAGCACCGCTCATGCCCACCCGGCAGGCAGACGCCCGCAGGCAGCCGAGGCGAGCGCGGTTTCAGAGCGACCGCGGCGCCCGTCCGCCAGCGACGGGGCCTGTGGGCCCGTCGTGTTCCCCGCCGTTCACGGGACGGGGCTCAGCTCAGCTCAGCTCAGGGGCGACTGCTTTAAAGCAGATAAGGTAACTTCTGAACCCGCACGTGTGTGTGTAAAAGAGATGTACCTCCACTTACCTCTAGCCAAAAAATCCTGCTAGGTTTTGTCAGGTTTTTTTCTCCCCTCAATTCTTATTTCTCCTAAAAATGTCCCATTAAGAACATACACAGAGCCTCAGATTTTTGTATCTCTGCCTGTGGAAGAGGTGGATTAAAGTTTAGTTATTGCCTCTGCAGAGGCATAAGCAAAGTAAAAAAACCAAAACACAAACCTTGCTTTCTCCTCCTTCAGACACACAAACCCATCGCACGTCCTCTGACCCCCGCCCACGGCGCAGAGAGTTCGGTGCCACCTCCCATGGCACTTGTGTTTTCTCCCGTCATGCCATGCAAACGTTTCCCATGAGTTAGCACCGATCTGAGGATTATTCTCTGAAGAGCTGGATGCATGCAACCTAAGGCGAAAGACCTTTTTAAACAGTAAAGGGAAGAAAAGGGGTTATTTGTTTCCCTTACCTAGGTGTTTCTGTGGTAGAAAGGGCTGCACAGCTCTGCAAAACCTGAGTAGCTGTGGGACTTCTGACAGCAGGTATGCAAACACTAACAATATTTAAACAACTTTATAAACTAACTAGGGATTTGTGTCATTAGTTTAAAGAGGTTTTACACTGAAAACTCTCCCACTGAGACATGAGTCACATTAAGCAGCTTTGTGGTGGATGTGGTAGCTCCTCTTTCATATAATCTCTTCCTCTGAAAGCTTTGATTGAAAACTAAGCCACATTCAGGGTTTTGTGGTTGAGCCCGGGAGCTTCCTTCAGTGAAGTCATTCCTGAATTAATTGCTGCTGGAGCTCATCACCCATAATGATGTTTCTAGAATCTTTCCCCTATTATCTTCATCTGTCAGGCTAAATTCATCTTTTTGGCATGACACCCATTAAACAGTGTAAAAGCGAAGCACCAGCTTCATTACTCAAAGGGAGAAGCAGCACACAGTGTGGTTACTGTCCACAGGTCTGCTTTTGCACTTGCTGAAATCAAATGACATTTCATCTCAACTTTTAGGGTAAACAGCTGAAAACAAGGAATCCTCTTGTCCACGGTCCATCACCTTTAAGGACCATGGCAAGGATTCTTCTACGTTCACAGCTTTACAACATTTCTATGTAACATGTACAACAAAGAGACCTGCACCCGTCCTACACACAGACAAGCCGCAAATTAACAGTTGTGGTCTAGCCTGGGCTCTCTTCCCCTCAGTTCTCCTTAGCTATGGGCTGAGTCTTGGGCTGAGGGTGTCCTAGGCAAAGAAATGGAATGATAATTCTTGCTTAAAGTATTTGGCTGCCAGACAGGCAGGCGAGGATTGTAAGTGTAAATATTCCTAAGCAGGGGAGAACTCCAGACAATGGCAGTTCTTAAATTAACACAGCTGCAAACCATGCATTCTCCTTGTTACCACTGCTCCTATCTGGATTGCAAAAAAATAAAAGGTCTTACCCTTAATGAGTTAGGATCCAGTTATGCAGGAAATGCAAGGACACATCTGAAACACCTAGGGATGAAAGGAGAAAAAGGTTAAGATAGTCTTGAGCTGTATCCCTCCTGAAAATAAATGCAAATTCTCCATCTCTTAGATGCTTCCGGAACATCTGAAAAAAAAAAAAAAAAAAACACAAAAAGAAAAAAAAAAAACAAAACCTTAATTTTCTGTGTATGCTTTCATGAAAACACCATTGCTTGTGCAGTAAATACAAAGCTTGATGTCTCTTACAGGTCTCCAAAAGTTTTAAAGTAAATCCAAAGAAACTGTTTCAGTAGGCTTAGGTTTCTTGCACACAGGTGAAATACATTTCATTTTTCAGCATATTAAAAGCTTCTGGTTGATGCTTGGAAAACATATCCCTTCAGTCAATAACTCGTCATAAACAGACGCCAGTACAGAACATATAAAAAGTACTTTTATAGAATTGACTCACATTAATATAAATTCATATAACGATAAAAATGCATTCACTCTTCACTGCGGTGATATCGACCACTTATAAAGACTTTTGGTCTAATCTCACATCATTTCCATGTTTTGTGATGGTACCAAACCAAGACTGCAGAGATCTACTGAAGGCTGGTGCCAGGGTAAGGGAAAGGGGAGTCAGAGCCGTGCTGCTGATTCTGATGGCTATTACAGGAACGCGATCGGTACCTTGACAGATGCTAAGAAGGATCGTTTTGCTGATTGACTTTTCTTCAAACCTAAGGCTGTGGGCAATCAAAGAAAATGTAAACATCTGGCTGAGCTTTCGATTGCCATGCTCACTGATATAGTGCACCCAAACAGGCAACAATTAGTCAGTACAGCTTGTGTCAAAAGACCCATCAAGTTAATTCAAATTAAATCAGGATAAATTGAATCCAATTGGCATTCATGCATATTTGTATGCATAGTTTAAATAAGCTTCTTCTGCACTACATTATCCTTTATTTACAAGCAAAATGCATGCAAAGTTCTGTGTTTTAAGTAAATATTTTCAAAAACTTTTTGACTTCTTAAAGCCAAACTTCTGTGAAAAAAAATCTGTGTTCTTCGGAAGGGCATTTCCAGACTCATAAAGATAAAAACTTCTTGGCTTTCTCAAGTTCGTATTTCTCACTTGCTAATCAATTTCACAAATTTGGAGAAGCTATTCATAAGCATTTGGTCAGTAACAATTACAATAATACCTGACTAGTATTTGGGTAAACTTAATAGCTAAGAAGGTGGTCAAGGTAACTACCAGACTGTAGTAAGAAAGGAAATTCCTAAAACTGAAGACAAATTTCCTCATGTTTTCACTTGATTCTGAGTGTAGACCCCTGGGAATATGTTTTTGCTTTCCAAAAAAAAACTAGTATTCTTGTTTGGATTCTATTTATTGCAACAGGAAGTTAGGTCGCATGAGAACCTGAGATTAAAACTATTCAAAGACAAAAGACAAAATTGAAGTTGATTGCTTGATTTTTTTAAAAGGAGAAATTTAGAAAGTCAATTTGATTTTTTAAATTCTAGCCCCTTGCAGTAAATAAATTTTAGTCTTTGTTTGGCAGATATAGATACCATTGTTTCCAGGTTAACCTCTTAAAATTTCATCTGTAACTTAGGGGTGGATATCTGTTCTTGCAAGCAAAATAGTGACAGGCTCTCTGGTTGAGGTGCTACCAGAGCTCAACTAACTAGAAGTGAAGTTTACTGTAACCTCACCTAAATCTCAGTTAACTCAATCTGACCTGATTCTAAAATGTTACTACAAAATCCCAGGAATTGTTCTGCAACACAGTCAGATGTGTCCACCTAAAGCCTAATGCCAAAGAGTGTTTCTCACATACGTGATGGGGAAGGGCCAACATCACGGCCCCAGCTCAGCATTGCTTGGCAAGGGGAACACCTCACTCTGCCCGTGGCCCGGCGTTGCCAGTGCCGTCAGAGCCAGGGAGCTTCAGAGCTGTGCTGGGAATATTTAAAATGCAGATACAACAGAGAAAGGGCCATGTCAGAGGAGAAGCTTGGGTGAGTCAGTCTGTGAGCAAGGGACTCGACATTCTGCATTATCAGCTGTCACAGGTACAATGAGTGTGGCCAAGCAGCTGTTACGTTCATTTTTCTGAAAAGTCCACTTTGGTTTAGAGCCAAGAAACAGGTTTTTGCTATTCATTGACTCCTGTGAATATTAGGAATCCAACACCTTTGAGAACAGTCAGATTAATTAATTAGAAAACTGTTATTGTGCTGCCTTCATAAACCAGAGGATTAGCTTGTGATCCATAACTTCAAACAGCTTTTTAGCAGCTGTTTTCTTGAGGTTCTTTCCTTTAAAATACTAACCCCTCTTACACATCCATCTTCTGATTCAGAGGTTAAGAGTTTCTTTCTTAGCGTGTCGTAGTTTAGCCGCTCGCTCACTCCCCCGCGGTGGGATGGGGGAGAGAATCAGAAGGGTAAAAGTGAGAAAATTCACAGGTTGAGACAAAGACAGTTTAATAGGGAAAGCAAAAGCCGTGGGCACAAGCAAAACAAAACAAGGAATTCATTCACCCCTTCCCACGGGCAGGCAGGTGCTCAGCCATCCCCAGGAAAGCAGGGCTCCATCACGCATAACGGTGACTTGGGAAGACAAACGCCATCGCTCCCAACGTCCCCCCCTTCCTCCTCCTCCCCCCAGCTCTATGTGCTGAGCATGAGCCATACGGTGTGGGACATCCCTGGGGCCAGGGGGGGTCACTGTCCCGGCCGTGTCCCCTCCCAACCCCTTGTGCACCCAGCAGAGCATGGGGAGCTGAAAAGCCCTTGACTAGTGTAAGCATTGCTCAGCAACAACTAAAACATCGCTGCATTATCAACACTGTTTCCAGCACAAATCCAAAACACAGCCCCATACTAGCTACCATGAAGGAAATTAACTGTAACCCAGCCAAAACCAGGACATAGCATTACCTTTAGAAATATATTCGATGAAAAATCCCTTAGATAGTCTAATGATACGGTTCAGTTGCCGTCGGGTGCACAGACCCTTTACAAATGCTACTGAAAAATCAATACCAATCCTTCAGTGCCTTCAAAGGATGTGCAGTCAGGGCCATAATAATAGTGATTGTCTCCAGCAAATGACTGTTCAGTGATCATTCTGCAGTGGCCTGGAAGTCCAAATCCCCCTCTATAACTTTCAAAATTGACACATGCTGGGAAAGGTAAAATCATCCCTAGCAAACAGGCCAATAGCTGCACTTTCTGGCTAGTCGAGTACCTATTTACTCCATTACTTGCTCATTATTGGGCTAAGATTTTGGAGAAGAAAATCTGCTAAAAAAAGTAAGTTCCAAAACAGTAGGTTAGCATTTCAGATGTGTTCGGCACACAAAGGAATACTATGCACCACAGGAGAATCCGCTGGCAGCTCCTCGCTTTGCCTGTTTTATTTAGGGATTTGAAAGTAGACGAAGGAGAATAAATTTTCAAAGACTGGTCGTAGGGAAAAAAAATAATTCCAAATCATAAACAACAAAGCAGCATTCGTAGTTACGGTCTCTGATATTTATTCTCTGGATAAAGCAGCCTGTTTGCTTGGAATCAGTAGCAGGAACAGGGGAATATTTAGCAAAGCTTGAAGTAATGTGGCAATTACTTTATCGATGAGACTCTGTAACATGTTACGTGGACCATTTTTTTAATGCATTTGCAACAGCATGTGATGAATAAATACAAGAAAAATATCCAAAAGTCCTTGAAATGTCTCTTTTTTAAAGCTCACTCTTATTTTTACTGTGACACAAACCAGTACTGATTGTGCAAATGAGAATTTCAACTCAGCTACATCAGTAAGAAAAATAATCTTAGCCATGAAATATAGCAGTTTATTACTTCTGATTAAAAGCAACAAGAATTTCCTATGAAAATTTCCTAATTCGTGGCTGAAACCTTTCTACTAGATTTATGTAAATAAGGGTCAATAAAAATTAGAACACAACTCTATGGAAATGATGAACGCATTTTTCAAAAATTGTTGCTACAATAAATTAGTTTACGATACAAGTTATCATCTGTCAGAGAATCAAACTTTTAAAGGTTTCCAGAGATTCTGATTTTCTGATTAGCATTGTGATTGATTTTACAGCCAAAAAATGCACATTTTATTATCCTTTCTAAGGAAATTTCATCTATGTGAGCTTACTTTTCTCATTTTTATGGAGAACTTGGAAAGGAGAGTAGGTGATACCTCAAAATTCATGGGGAAAACAAAGTCTGAATAAATTAGCTATAAGAAGGTCAGAAATAAAGCTGGATGAAGTCCAAAATCTCAGGTCTGACGAGGCTGCTGGGACTCCGCTTTGGGCCACAGCAGTGCTGGCTTTACAGAGATTTCTGTCTCCTTTAGCAGGTCCACTTTGGCATGCAGGGGCCTTTCTCCTCTCTCCCTCTGCCCACACATTCCGTCTGTTCTCCTGCCTGGTAGCGAAGGGGACTTATGAGGGTGTGAGCAAAGGGTGTTAATGGGGATATGGTTGAGAGGGAAGGCAGAGGTTCTCTAAATACTTTCTTAACAGCAATCTGCAGGGTAGGAATTTATGCCATTGTATTGCAGGCCTGTGCTGAGAATGGACGGAGAATTGCCTGCTTGCCTGCGTCTCTGCCTGTAAGCAGAGCTTTTCCTGCTCATCCTAGGGCAGGGGCTGACACGCTGCCAGCATCAGTGCCCACGCAGCGTGTGCTACAGCCCTGGAAGCCTTGTGGGGCTGGGGACACAAGTCCTTTTCCTACCGCCTCTGTGAAGTTTGTTGTCCATGTTGTGCAGCACAGTGGCAATCACCTCGGTGGCCTAGAGCTTGTCATGCTTATTTGTTACTCACAGTCTGACCCAAGTGTTCACTCCTTAGTACCGGCTGTGTCTGTGGTCACTGTTCTGTCAACGTGTCAGATCCAGCTGCTTTCTACTAGGATTACACTGCATATATATTTTTCTCTCTCTGCAATGGAAGCTAACAAAATATTTTCATTTAGCAAGTCAGTCTTTTTTTTAAAGCTTTGCTTGGACAAATCTGTCTAATCTTTGGCAGGAAGAACAGAGAACAGAGCAATTAAAAGGCACTCTCAGGGCTAGAATTTTTAATCTCTGTGTCTGTTGTACATGCACGTGCAGGTTTTCTCTGTGATGCTGATTGCATATTGGCATTATTATAATTTGCAGCAAGTTCCCCATTTTCAAAAATACTTGTGTCTATTAGCTAGCGATGCTCTCTTTTCTCTGAGGTTTGAATGTCCACTAATTTCAAAGATGATATTTCTTTCAGCCTCAGTGGATGCTATCCAAACACAGCAAGTATGGCTTAAACTTGGTATTATCTTATGCAATATCCAGAGATTTCATATCCCTAAAACAATTTGAAGCCAACTGAAATCACTTCAGCATTTCCTCATAGGAAGTGTTCCTAATCTTGTTACAGTTCTCATTGATCTCTTCTGGATTGTCTTTAGTCCACATCTCTTTTTTAAAAATAATGTGGTGCCAGAATTAGCTAGCTGAGACCTCACCTGTACTGAACAGAGAGGAAAAATTACTTCCTAGGCTTTATATACGACAGACACTTTCTTGCAACAGCCTCACACTCTAACCCCGTATTCAGCCTGTGACTCATTATAAGCTCCAATACTTTCCTACCTTGCTGATGCAGGGATGGTGAGACCATCCGTATTGCACCTTTAATTCCTTTTTCCACAAATGGGACTTTCACACTTATCGCTGAGTTCTGTCTTACAGCCTTCAGACCAAATCCACCCCTCTGTCTAGATGATTTTGAACTCCAGATGCTTTCTGTCTTCCTTCTTACTTCTCCCGACTCAGTGCCACACACAGAGTAAGTCTGGCTTTAAGCAGTATTTTCTTTAACAATGTAGGAGACGGCACTAGACTTTGCCTACAAAATCTAAGGCCCATCTAGCCTTCACGTCAGTGTCTTTCCCCTTGGAGAATGAACCACGGAAAGCTGTTTCAAAGAAGACCTTTCAGCCACTGTGCACCCACTTAAGGCATTTTCCTGGAGTTCACGTTTCCATGGTTTGCATATGGGAAAGTCAGAGTGGACAGTATCAAAAGCCTCAGCACAGTCAAGATGTAAGAGCCATTGCTTTGACTCTCCACTGAGGTAGCTGCACTGTTGAAGTAAAAGATTGGCTAGACTTGTCAAGAGCAAGTCATGTAAAGCCAGTGTTCCTGTTCCTTACTGTCTTATTTCCTTCCACGTGTTGATAAAGTATCAAAAACAAACAAAAAAAATGGTTCTTTCCACTTCTGGAAAGAACTGGTCTGCTTTTCTCTTGTTAAATAAAATGAATCACGACTCTGTCAGAATTAACTTTTATGAAGAATTATATAAAATGCATCAAATGCATGAGCCTACTCCCTGTTATCCGGTATCCTCTCTTTATCCATTCAGCATCAGATTGATATTTTCTGTTTTCCTCTTTCTTTTTGAATGGAGTTACTAAAAAAAAAAACACAACCTCATTGTCCTTCAGTTCTAAATTAATCAGGTGAAGTTTATCTTGTGACTTAGTATTTCCAGGGTCTGTTGCCACATGCATATGCCATTCCTCTCTGATCCTTCTCAGTGTGCTTCTACTTTTTATACAATGTCTTGGTTTTCAGACCAGGCAAGAGTTCTTTGTTTGGTACTATTGATCCATTATGGCACTTCTCTCTTAATAATATGCTGTATCTTTGCATAAAACATAGCACATACAAACTGCTTTGGACCAATAGGGTCTTAAGACTGCTAGTCATAGGTAACATGAATTCTAGCAGTGTGTATCCACCTCATTGGGCTTCACTACTATAGCAATCCTAGAAGATAACATCTGTGACTGGGTGAAAAAGGAGTTCATGTTACATCTTCTATGCCATTTGTTTTAAATGATTGACATTCTCAGGATCTGAATAATGTTCCATGTTCACTGCCAAACTGCCAGAAAGTTCCAGTTGTGGTTACAAGGGTGTTATCTCTTCTAATACTTGCACTTCATACACAATACAAGAAGCCATTTAAAAGGAATAGCAAGTACAATGTGCCACAGAAAATGGTCCAGCGTACTTCCTAGAGACTTGTTGCCTTGAATTATTTGCCCATCCTCAAGGATACACAAAGGAGTGGTTTTCAGTATCTCTTACGTTTGCTAAAAGATCAGGCTTTTCTTAAAGTCTGCTCTTTGGTTGAATCAATGCTTGCCCAACACATGCAATTCACTGTCAAAAATGAAAGTCACAAAATAGTCCTGTCTCTCCATGGAATTCTTGGAAAATGGGTGTCCCAACTTTCATAAGAAAGTTCTTGGGCTACAGAATAGACATCCTTGCTACATTTATGCTTCACCTTATCCAGACTTCTGAGTAAAAATATTGGAAAAAATTGTCCATATACATACATAGACCTACTCCCAGTGATGTCACTTACTAGAAGACACAACAAAGTAATGATATAATAAGAAAAATATCTTTGGAAGTATAAAGTCAGTGATAGTTTTGTATGTTAGCAGTAGAAGTACAAAATAAAGATTGGCGAAGTCCCAACTGTTTTTTTTAATGCTGCCTTGGATTTAAAGTATTTTTATTTCAACCATCTCTCAAGTATTACAGGTTATTTCCTACTGGTATTTCTTCCAAATTAACTGTCTTAGCAAGGTTAAAAAAACCAAAAAACCTTTGTGTGGACATGCTGTACCACCATGTTGAACTCTACTGCTCCATTAACCATGATAAAAATTATTATTATTGTTTTTCCTTTGTGCATAATATAGCATTTGTATGAATGCTTGTTGCACCTGGAAGTATATTGTGCCACCAAGCAACTGACAGTTTAAGTTATGCAATGCATAAAGGTTAGACTAGAGAAAAATCTTATTGTGATTTCAGAGCCAGTTTCTTTGAAAACAATTGTCTGGACTGGCCACTCTCTTTGTGACATCTGTTCTTATAGGACATTCTGGTAGCTTTGGGTTTTTTTAGTTCGAAGTACTTAAGGAACAAATGTTATGCCCAAATATATTCTCTGCAATAAGCATATGTTAGTGAAATAAATTAGACTAAGTACCTACCCAGGAGTAAAATTAGGTTTTACAGGCATGAGTGCTACCAGAGCTATCAGACTCAGGGAACCCTTTACCACGTAGATCTTAGTGCTATGGTAATAATATGGTACCTTAAGCAAGCTGTTGGCCGAATCAGTCAAGTCCATCTCAACTGTATGTTAGTGAAGATCATTTTATCCTCATAAGCTGATTTCAGGCCATTAAGACAGCCTTTTTGCTTCGCAATGTGTATAGTCATTACATTTCCCTCCATTCATTTGTCTTCAATTCAAAGCAGCACTCAACCACCTTGGTGCTTATTACTGTTAACAAGAATGTGGTCTACCTTAATACAGTGTCAAATGGAATCAGAGTCATGTGGATGATAGCAAGAGAATCTGCATCAGCGTGCACGATGTTATCATGTAGATGAGAAATATAAATGAGGGATGAAATGCAATTTAAGCGAACACTCAGATGGAAAACAAATGTGCCACTGCAGACAAACAATTTCTGAAGCAGCTGTAGAGGAATCCTCCTTCACTTGTAAATCTTGTTATGGGATTGAAAATCAGAAGAAATCAGAATTGTTAAGCAATCAGGAAATAGCAGATATTTTCACTAAAAGTAATTGTACTATAATGAAATCCTTATCTTTCACTGAGAAGACAAGCATTATAAAACATACTGGGTTAACTGCATGAGCATCCTAAAAGCTTGCGTAATAAAGCTGCTCATTTGGCAGAGATACTAATAGGCCTAAAAGCTTTCTAGCTCATTTTAACACCTTCTGTTTTTCTCATTAATGCTGGCACTGATGTTCAGTTATTATTGTAGGAGCTGATCATATTTACAAAACCTTGCTACTTTTCCTCTTTAGAGACCACATCTGAATCACTTTTGAATATCTAGCAGATGTTCAAGATATTCAGTTCTTGGAAAGATGCGACAGAGCCTTTAAACACAAGGCCATTTGAAGCACCTCTGCAATCTCGAGCTACTGTGCCTAAAAAGGAACACTTTTCTTGAAGATACTGTCTCATACAAGTACCAGCTGCTGGCTTGATCCTCTGAATCAGCTTGTGCTGTTCATTGAGGAGTTAGGATCCTAGACTAGACTAATCCCATACAGCATTATGAAGTCTGTATGTTAAATTCGACCCCAGTAATTATCATGCTCAACATTTCCAGTGCTGCTTTTGACATTACAGTCTTTGCCACCAGTCCTTGGCTTCCAACCTTTGGTAATAGAAGAAATGTAACTACTGAGGCCTAAGAGTATGAATGGGAGAGGCTAGTTTTGCCTTTTACAGCACTGAGCATGATACATTTAAAAATGCACTCTCAAGGAAATATGTAAATTTGACTGAATATTCCTCACTTCACTAAAGAATCAACATATATCAGCATCTCAGGTTTGCTCCTCAGCTCCCGTATACAATGAATTCATGGGGTCTGTGCATAGATAACAAGGTTAATGTTCTTTTGGAAGCAAAGTGGTTTGTCACCATGCAGCAGCAGATGGGCTTGAGGAACCAAAGGACCTGCTGAGATCAGATCAGATGCAGGTGCGTTTTAGAAACACTTGTCATTTTCATTTTCTCTGAAATACATTTAAGAGTAAAAATGTCTGCAGGGTAAGAAACATCTTCATTAAGGATGGATGCCTATATGCACTCCTTTCCTTTCTGTATGCCTTCCTCTCCGTCCGCATTAGCCACAGGGGAGTTAATAAGATGCTCAAAGTGAACTTCATAAGAACATGCATAAGCAGCAGGTAGGCTAGAAGAAATGACTCATGTCTCACCGGCAGAGCAGTCACATATCTGTACATGGAGATGATCACAGATACAGAGCTGAGAGTAACAAGAGTGATGCTACTCAAATTCAGAATGCCTCAATCCATCATCTGGGTCAAAATCACAACTAGTTCCCAACCAGCAAGAGAGACTAGTCCCGGCCTCAACAACCACAAATTGTGATTTTGTGAGCAAGCTACATTGGTCAGTAGATGATATATCTGTGTTCTTGTATGGTAACTAAGCTCTTACAGTCTATGTTTCTGATGCTAACAGACCTCTTTCCTAACTTTTTTGATATGGCCAGCTTTGGAACCAGCTGTCTCTTTGAAGAGCTTCTCAACTCTCTTCCCTGCCTGCCCCTCCACACCCCTTTTCCAGAAATATATTCCCAAGTATTCATATTTGCTGTTTTGAGCCCAAGCTGGGACTACATATATCAAATCGAATCTGCTAAACTGCTAACTGCTGAACTAATCTGTTTTTTTTCTATGTATGTCTATATGTACCTGCCTTTTTAGATTCCCTGACCAATGGATGTTAACAATGGCTCACCCCAGTATTGGCACTGGAGCTACATCTCTTGAGCATCTTGGTCTATTCTGCTCTCTGAGGAGAGAGGAAAAGCATCAACCCGACATCCCACTACCCTTGGAATCTCACCAAATCAGGAACAAGTTCATGCAGGACAGCATGCTCTGATTCTGTCAGCATTTACACTTACGGCAAAAATGGGGCTGCCTCTGATGACTAATGGTACAAGGACACTAATGCATAAAACTTTTTTTCAATTAAAAAAAAACTCCCCACATTTATTTTAAAACCTCACAGAATTATAGTCAGAAATCTGAAACCGCTTTTTGTGCTTCCCAAATCAGATTACACACATATCATTATGGTCATCATTTTATAGATACGTGGAAAAAGGACATATGACTGACCTTCAGATCAGTCCTCAGCTTGGCAGACTAGATGGTTGTATTATTCAGGCCTGCATTTCTCATTCTGTTTCAACAGTCAGAATTTGCTTGTTATGATAAATAAAAACTCTCCAATAATGACAGAAAATAAGATACATGCAGCCAGCTTACAATGTACCTGTTCTCAAATTCTCTTTGTTTTTTTTTTAAAGAACTGCAGGTTTCCAAGCTGCTTACATGAATAATATCTTCATTTCTCAAAGGCAAATACTAGAGTATTCATAATAAAATAACACTTATTATTAGATGGGGAGTTGATTTGTTTTAATATATGTCATTCAATCATGTAAATAGTTATCAGGATTTTACAGCCTTCACATACCAAAATCAACTGTTTACAGTGTTTCCTGGACAGTAGTTATAGATTAATGACCATTGTGTTCTCTGTGTGGGAAGATCATAGGACATTTTGGCTCATAGGAGGTCTCAGCCTCAACAAAAATGTAAACCAGAGACAGAAACTTCAGGACACTGACTCTACAACTGAACTGCAAAAAAAAAACCCAAACAAGCACCCAAGTGGTTTGCCACCACTTGGTAAAGCCCATTTTGTTTCAAATGACATGTTAAAAAAGAGTCTTGACTGGAAGTTTCTCCTAATTTGTCTTTATGGATATAGAATGATTGAGAAATTGTAAAAAAAAAAGATCTCTTAAACTACCTGCTCAGAGGGTCAGGATTCTAATAAATGGAATTATTTTAAACCCAGAGCACCTTTCAAAGACATAAATGTCATTGAGATTACCTTGTGAAGACAGGTAAAGTTTGCGTTTCTGAAGTTATTTGTATGCCTTCATAGGCTTGCATTCATTGTCATGAAATAAGTCAGCCAGATACACTCACTTGTTGAAGTATGTAAGTTAAGTTTCAGGAAAGAACACATGCTGTGAGGAGGTGTCCTTAGGCCACCAGTAATTAGTTCCCGTAAGAATACTGGACCCACGAGATGCAGTTAGGATTAGTTAATGTACTGCACTTTGAAGATGTAAAAAGATTTCAAAGAGCTAATTGGTACTAGATTATCCACTACGCTGGGATTTCTATATTACCGTTTTCAGCAATCTTACTCTAACCATAAAGTGATAAATAGATATTCAGACCAATTTGTAAATTATTTTTGGCAACTATTTAGCTATTGCATCTATTACTTGAAAACAGAAAATATAAGTTTTCACTATGAATGTCCCTTGCATGTAAGGGAATAAAAGTTTGGTTTCCATTTAGAAAGGAGCTGGCAAATCTGTTCGTTTTCCTTTTTCTGCTTGTTTCCTCCCTAAAAAGGTTTGTGATCTGTATAAAAGAACAGAATTCTTAGAAATAACTCATTTTTTCTTCCCTGATTTTACTGCAAGATTCACTGAAAGAAAAGAAACAATACACAACAGGATTTTGTCAGCTTTTTGGTAACAGGGCAACAGAATTGAAATGTAAGCAGCAAGAGGCTTTTTTTCCCCTCCAAAAGCTCAAGATTAATATCAAATTGATAATAGAAAAACAAGCTGAAGGAAAGTCACACAGACATCAGAAAAAAAGCTTTTTCTCAAGGAAGGCAATGTCACACAGGGACAGGTTGCTCAGCAAGAACACCTTGCAGGTGTTCAAGACTCAGCAAAACAAGGCCAGGGCTGGCTAGACCAAGTTCTAGTAATAGTAACACCTCAAGCAGGGGCCTGGAGGCGATGACTCCCAGAAGTCCCTTCCAAGCAATAGTTCTGTGATTGGTGACCTCCTACTGCAGTTATTGAAATTACCTGAGAATCATCCAAGAAAAGAGATTATAGGGTCTTAGTAAAAGAGTCAAATATGGTAAAACCCCCAAAGATAGAAACAAACCCAAATACTGAAATGTTAATGAAAAAAAAAAAAAAAAAAAAGAGAGAAGATTCAAATAGGGAAACATATGCAATCCTCAAAGCTACATTATAATTTCAGTATTTCCATGGAATACATGTACATACTAAATGAAAGCAAAAAAGGGACCCACACCTTTTTTCCTTGCAAGTCACCTTAACAGAAACCAGATACATTCACTTTATCACAGCAGAAGTCTGTGCACAGATTAAGTATTTCATAAAAGGTACCCACATCAACTGTCATCTGCATTTTGAAAATAATAATGTAATTTCATGCACTAGGATTCCTTTAAGGATAAGTATTATCACTTTAACATACTTTTCTCCATTTGAGATCTTCCTCCCCAAAATTCCATCTGCAAGTCTTTAAGCTATAACAAGACATTTTCTTTTATTTCCCCTATTCCAGCACCCTTTATATTAAGACATTCAACTCAACTCTTTAGGCTGACAGGGTTTGTAACTGGTTGGATAGGCTGCCTGTTCAGCAGGTAAAATTTTAAAATATATTAAATTTTTCTCTAATACTTGGGTCAGTGTCTCCCAACAGGCCAAGAAACTGATACTTTTCTCTGTCAGCCTGAGAGTACACCTTAATATAGACAAGCTAAAGAGAGAACCCAGCACGAAACCCAGTTTTCCTCCCTCACAAACACACGTGCAACCAGCTTATAAGAATGTTCTACTTCCTTAATGAATAAATAGATCATGAGTCCACTACAGTTTCAGCTACAGCAATTCCAAGGGACTTAGTTTCAGTGTAGGAAGAAGAATTGGCTCAGGCTGCAACTGTTCATATTTTTAAAGTCTGGAGATTTATGGTTCAACTTGTGTACTGGCCAATATCGAAGGCATCACATATGTAGCAACAATCTTGTTCTTGTACGGGGATTTTCCCATGTTTTTGGACTGGATCCTCAAAGAGAATGATGTCTGAATCATGGTCATTTCACTATGAAACAAGAAAGTGGGAGCTATATTAACCAGACTCAGAACTCAGTGACTACATCAATTCCCTACATGAAACAAGTGACCATCTGCTCCACTTGTCCACAAGCAATACTAACATCTTCTTCCCATGCCTCCCTATTTTCTCCCCTTTCACTTTAAATCCTTCTCCTTCATATATCACCATCCACGTATTTTTAATTTATGTCTTCCAAATTACTGCTTGGCTGCTCATCTCATCAACATATGGTAGCTCTGCTGGCAGGTGGCACAGACCTTGTATCTGGGGACCGATTATGTACCATCTTGTAGCTGGCACAGTTATTTACATGTCTTAAAGGCAATTACAAAATATCTCCGCCTCAGAATATCCTCATCAATGAAAAAGTTTTATCCAGGTCTATTTAAAGCACTTGATCTTCAATTTTTTTTTTTTCACTCTGTAGTGGGTCATAATTTCAAAAGTTAAAATAAAGCTCGATGCTAAGTCTGGCATGATCATTCTAATCCTCCCGTTCTGATCTTGGATCTTCCATCTGATCTGGAAATTTCTCTTATATTCAAAAGTAGGGATTTGTGAGGTAGAAAAACCTATTAAATACTTATATTTCTTCCCTCCAAAAAGAAGAGGAAAGGCACATTTCTACTCGTATTGTATTTGGAATATTAGATTCCCTTTCAGATGCCCAGTGAGAAAAGTGCACAGAATGAGCATTTTCCTCCTGAGAACAAAATCTAAGGATGTTTCTGAGCTTGGAGGATCTTTCTTGCCAAAGTTTGAGTCTCTAGCGATGATCTCACAGCTGTTCAATAATGATGCTGGTTTTTGTATAAATGTGTAAAGTCCTTCATATACATAAGCCAAGAAACAATGCAGAGCTGCTCATCTGAGCTCTTCTAATTGTTCTTATACCAGCAGCTTACATTCTTGCAGATGGGTTTGTCATAATACTTTGTTGGCATTTTTTATAACAATTGCCTCTTCAAGCTAAGCAAACCCTGGAGAAAAATAAAGCTGCAGTGAATACAGATGCAATGTTAATTAACAGACACTCTAAATGTGAATGCTTTAGTAAGAATTAAAAAAAAAAAATTAGTAGTGTATTGTCATGTCAAGCAGCCAGGAAATATTTTGAAAATCAAGTTTTATTTCCCTGAAATTTGACTCTCTGCATTAGAAAATATTGAGCTGAAATGCAAGGCAGCAAGTCAAAGGCAAGGGCTTTGTGTGTGTGCCCATGCATTATTGCTCCGGTGATGATGTTTACCTCAGCTGCCCTCTGGGCAGACTGCGGAATTTGGACAACTTTATAATCTTACTAGTAATTTCCAGGCTCTAAAATACTACAATACAAAGTATTAGCAGCAGTCTTCTGGGAGAGATTTCCTAATTAGGCAGCCCAAGTTAATCATTAAAGACGTAGTAGTTTTTACGCTGCCGTCTGTCTCATGTCTGTAAGCAAAACAAAGGAAACAACATCAGCAATGGATATACTTTGCTATGTCCTACTACTTTGAAGAATGCCAAACCATCTGTATATGAGAACTGGTTAGAGAAACTCACGTGAGCTCCTCTGCAGAAAAAAAACAGTTAATAAAATCAAAGGATAAATGAAAACAACTGGTTCCCCTACAGTATTGTCTCCGGACACCTCTGATATTGTTGTCCTCAAGTAACTAGGAGTGCTAATATGTAATGTTTGAAATAATCCTGTCTCAGAGGTGAGGTATGGAGGTAGATACAGAGATTTTATTAATCCTCCACTAGAATCGATTTTACTATGCTAATATTAGTTCTTTTTCTCCATCTTGTGCTGTCCTTAGGGTCAGGCTGTACAAAAAACAAATATCACCTAAAACGGAAGCAATAATAGAGACGATTGGTTTCGTTTGTCTTCATCTAGTTAATTACTTCAGCCTGCACTTGCTTTCCCCTTTCCTTTTTCAATTTCCTGGACCAAGAGAACGAATTGTTATTGCCAAAGGAAAAGGAGAAAGAGAAAGGGAGGGGTGGAGGGAGAGAGAGGAGGGAGAGTCTTCATTTGCCTGCATTTCTCTCTTTATCTCTTACCTTATGCTTTGCACTCGGATAGTTTTGGTGCTAAAAAGTCCTCATTAATAAATAAAAGCAACCTTCTAACTCTGTATTGTCTTTGGTCCCAAAGAAAATCAAAAGATCATGCAAACGTAAAATAAAATGCAATTAATTATCAGGCTCTGGGGATCATTTCACTAAAGCAATTGATTTCACTTCACCACTGCAGCCACCTATCATTGGAAACATATCAGCTGTTTAACAGCACACTCATAAAACAAGATAACAAATTACCTCAACATTTCCTAGGGAATAACTTTTCAGTCTTTCACTAGAAGTCAGGTCAAAAATTACCTTTTTTCTTTTTTCTTTTTTATTTTTTTTAAATTCAGCTCATATGATCTCTAGTATACCTACAAGAAATGTATTATAAAAAGAAGGGAATCCAGCTGAAGACTTCATACACTAGAATGTACAGCTTAAGTTTCAGTAAATATATAATTCCAATGACCGCCGACAACAAGGATTTGGAGTTGTCACATCAAACGGCATTTCTACTTAACAGCATGCTAGGAAATAGATTTCAGTAAGATACAGGACTTGATTCACAGGTGCAGTGCTTCCATCAGTGAAGATATTCTATCCAAGTGTGATCCCAGCAGAAGTATCTGCAGGACTTTGAGGACCCTGACAATTTCTCTCGACATAATAAAGAGTTCTGGCCTTGACAAGGGGCACTCCTTACCTAAGAAGGGAAGGGGACACTGTCTAAAAGATCTTATCTAAAAGAACGAGTTCATTTTCTAGTCTTGCACACATTTTTCGTTCTGTCTTTAACAAAGCTTTGAGTTTCTCTTTGCTCCATTGCTCCGTGCGTTGAACAGGAAGGTGATGCCTTTTCTTTGTCCCTCCCCTCTCTCAGGCTAAGGCCACATCTTACTTTCACTATGTACCCAAAGAGACAAAATTCTCTGTTGATGTTGATGCCCTTCAGACACTTCCCATATGAGTAATTAGCAAATAATTTTAGCTTTTTTCCAAAAGTGCTGAAAAATCTGGAATTGCCGTTACCACTCAGCGAGCGACTCAGCAATGTTTTCCCACTGTGTCACTGGTTTTGGAGACTTATATAATACCATACAGAAATGGAATAATTAACCTTTAATTTTAACCACTTATTCACCCTTTTTAGCATGATTCAGTATGTGGGTCATCTGTCTTGTATTCCCACAATCAGATATTCAACCTTAGCTTTAAAACTTAACTTTTACGAGAAACAATAATGCCAGGGACTAGAATCCTTGTCATGACATGCGGGTTCTGGCAGAGAAGCAAGATTAATTCATTCAAGGAAACATAGTACATAGAGGAGCATAAAAAAGCATAATATACCCAGCTGGACAATACGGGAGCCCCAAGTGCTGAGTAGCAGCTGCCATTCTGATTGAAGCGCTCATTAAAAGCTGCCAGCTTTCATGTAATAAGCCAGAAATGCCTGACTCTAGGAACATATTAGGCCAGAAATTGCCAAGTGTTAAGGACACAAAGTGCAGCCCGCTGCCAGTGCTTTAAAGCTCCTGTAATTCACGCAGGTCTGTTCTGAATGGTATTCCACTTGAAGCCTGTTAGCCCATGGGCCCACCTGCCCTCCCTTGCTGCTTCTGTGGAGACACCTCCAATAGCACACAGGTGTGAAACACAGAATTTCCCCTACTTGTAACCCACCAGTCAGGATGAAAAAAGGGTTACAAATATTGAAATAGATTCCCAATCCCAACGTCTAAGGACAGGTAGGTACCTGACGGCGCATAAGTCTGTCTTGTAGAAGCGCACAAGGGTGACAGCACTTCTCTGAATAGCGATTGCCACTGGCCTTGGCAACAATGGGGCTTATATTTCACCCCTCAAATCAGAACTGCTCTCAAATCAGAACTGTTCTAAAGAGTACAATTTAAAAATGTCATTAATTTTTTATCTGATATGTATTAGCACGTGTAAACAAAGAAATGCCTTTCATAAGGAAAAGGTGCCTAGCACAGCCAGTGCAACCTGAGATAAGGTTTGAAAGTGTGAGCACCTTTAAGGAAGTCCCACCTTTTCTTTTGGTTACTGTGATTCAGCTGTGTTTCAAAGACAGGGCAATTTTTGAAGAATAATACACCAGTGGTATTCAATTATCTTCAGAGATGAAAAATTTTTCATCCTCATTCTTGAAAAATCAAAAAATTATACTGATGTGTAGGCTAGATGCTTCATGCTTTAAAGAAGAAATTTAGCATTCATGACTGGTATTTTTTACTTTTCTGATGACACCACATTTTCATATAGCGGCTGCTGCCTTATAAATATATAGGACATACCCAAGCACTTGAAAAATGAAAATAACGTGGTCTACTATAAGTAGGAATCTTAATCTATTAAAACGTATGACAAACGAGTGACAGAGAGTCACTGAAAGACATTTGGCAGCTTTGGTTAGATCTGAAAATCATTTCAGCTACCATCTTATTTTAGACAGTCACAGGAGTCCAACTGACTTTGATCTAAGAAGCTGTCATCAAAGAGATCTGAAAGCTTGATAAAATACAGAGAAATCAATTTTTGAAACCTGGCCAAACTTCAGCTTGAATACTTGGGACACACAGCAGAATAATCGATTGGCAAAAAGGAACTAGAAAAGCTAAATTATCTTAATTCCTCTAGATATGATTGGATTTTTCTATTTGTCCTGTTACCCAGTTTGCACGCATGAATATTTTGCTCACTGTACTGTTATTCACTTCTTTCCAGTTAACAGCTAAAATGGGCTCAGCACCTCCACCTTTGGAGCATCACTTTCCCTCATTTACTGACACTGTATTTACAAAAGAATTGCTTCATTATGATGCTGTACCTTCTCATTATTCCTCACTTCATGCATTATTTTCCCCATGTAAGAAGTTGCCTGGAACTCTGTTTGTATTTGAGATACAGATTATAAGAAAATATTCAAAAGCACTGAAGTATCCTTAAGTCCAAGTTGCTTTCAAAAATATAATACGATCTTTGCAAGGAAAAAGGAGCAATTAGGTGCCACCTTTCAGAAGAAAATTAAATGTTGCTAAATTTCTATTTTTGCTGTTAAACATCTCCACCTCCCGGTACCATTTATACTTTAATGTATTCAAGTGTCTAAGTTCCGCTGAAAGTCAATAAAAAAATTACATCTATTTTATGGAAAATACCTCTGAATATACAGTTCAAAAGGCTTAAATCACTTCTGGGGCTGAGAGACGATATGGTTGTCTCATGTTTTCTCTACGGCTGTTTCTTAATTATTGAAGTTGTGGTGCCAATGTCTCTAAGTCATTTACAGAGCTTTGAAAAATGTAACCTGAGATCTCCTATCCGTTGCTCAGCTGCAAAGAATTCTCTATCTTCTCTTGTAACATTTTCTTTATTCTATGACCTTCAATTTAACTACTATTAAACAAGTTTAAAAAGCATACAGTTGCTTTGAAATTACTGGATTTCTCATTTTGCTTCATGCCCCCTCAAAGAATGTTTTAAAGGGTGTACTTATGTATAACATTTTGCAATTTCTTAGGAACGTTGGGTTTTAAAAGCGATCAGATTTCAATACCCAGTAATAGTCTTGCAGGACCTCAATAATCACCACAATGCTCACAGGGTGTTTACTAAATCTTTGGTGGTTTTTCCTCTTATTTAAAAGATTTATTCCTTTTTCAAAAAAAAAAAAAATCTTGCTAGATTATTTTAAGAGGACATTTATGCCTAAAGCTACTTATTGATGATAAGAAAGAGTAGTACTGCTTGCTCATGTTATCTTTTCATATTTGCAGCTATTTAATATTCTGATCTACCCTTGTATGTACTAAATACTTTGCAGCTTTTAGATGCTTCATTTTATCATTTTTAACGGTTCTTATATTCCTTTCTAGCCACATCAGATTTAATTTTTACCTCTATTTTTATTTAAATCTGTGTGTGATTTTTTTCTCCCTGTATCATAATCACCTCTGACATCTCACAGTAAACAGCAGGTGGTTCTAATCAACCTCTTTCCATCCATTACTTCTTCCTTCAAAATCTGTCTTTTAAAAGTTCAATATTTTTGCTGCTATATATTTTATAGTACCCTCACGTAATTTTCATATCTGATGATACCATTATCACAAGATACCAGATGTTCAGTACTTCTCTCTTAATTATCATACTTAAGGCTTATGTCTTAGAACTAATTGAGATAATCTTTGAGATAATCTTTGATCTGGGTATTTGCTTCCAACACTGGGAGGACACAATACTACATTACCTCAAGATACATTCATGCAATATTTAGCAATTGCTCATAGGAACACCAATTTGAATGTTTGAGCCCCAAGAAGAAGTCTGCAAGAGCTGCTTTTCCCATGCATTCCTCAACCTCCTGTAGTTCATGGGACTACTGAAGTGCTTAATGCTATGCGTGTTGAAGAACTACTTTCTTAAACTGGGAGAAACAAGTTTTCGTCAGGTAGGAAAAATATACATACAAGAAAATATATTACTTAACAGTCCTGAATGATATCTTCTTTTAAATATTGATTTTTCTCTCTTAGCACCTCACAGCTGTTAGCAGAAATTACAGTTTGTGAACTGAAATTCCAGTGATGGAATTGCCTGTTGTACAAAAAAATACTTCTTTAAAAAAAAAATATATTTTTTAAAAATTTAAAATTTAATTTTTCTTCCAAGAAGTATTTCTCAAAACAGTGGACATTTGTAGCCAGCATGTTGCTTATAGCCTGATTTGCTAAGCCCATGTTGCCCTTATCACACTACAGAAAACCCTCTTTCCAGAAGGTATTGATATCTATCTCAATAGCCTGGGAAAGAGATGCTTAACAAGACCCCAATGGATTCTACAGCTCACAGGTCATTAAAACCAGTGTCTCTCACAATGATCTCTTTCTCTTCCAAGAGTTGCAGTTAATTTTGAGGATAGCACTCCCCAGCCGTGTTAATGTTATGGATTAAAAAAAGTTACAGTTTGAAGGAAATTTAAGGAGTTAAAAGAAGATTATACATTATACATAAAGCTAATTTTACATTGCCAAGTAAACATAAAACTGTTTTATCTTCTGAGGAAAAGCAGTAGAGAGAAGAGCTTATCTTCAACAGAAGAGACAACGTCTGTCTCCAGAGACATTGCTGCTTCATCTAAAGCCATCCAGAAAACAGTGTGTGCCAATCAGTTCAGTTCCACTAAGTGCTAAAAAGATGAATAAGCAGGTTTGTATTACAAACTGGTTCTGAACCTGGGAGCTTGGAAGCCTGGCTTCCCTTCCTTGCCAAGCTCTTTCTAACCTCAGTTAGCTGTGAGCTGATTTACTAGTCCTTAGGTTTTGTCTTACCTTCTCTTATTGTTTTGAATGGCATGAATACAGGAGCACACACAGTGGAAGCTTCCAAGAAAACTTTTGAAATATTTAATCAGTAAAAATAATAAAGATTTCATTGTTTGCTTTAACATTTGACCCAGTGCAAACAACATGCCTTTGTGTATCTGCAGGAATGTTATGTCAACTATGAACTCAGTTCTCTGTGACATAGGGACTTACCCTAGGGTTTACTTTTGTGATTATATTTTCTATGCAACTTTTTTTAATAGCACATTTAAATTATAGTTAGAAAAGTTGAAGGGACTGTATTTGACCGATACAAAAAAGGGCGGGATGGAGACCATTTTAAGACACCAAACTTAAATTTTCAAAGCAGTTTCAAAGGAAGTAAGATGAGGAGGAGAGACCATGTGACCAAGACACAAGAGAAAGCAGCTGCCTAGGTAACAGTACTGCAGAAAATACGGGAGACAGTGAATCACAAGCCAAAAGTGAGTCAACAATGACAACCTCCTAAAAAAGGTGTGGAGGAATCAATATTTAAAAGGTGTGGGGAAGGAAGGAAGTTAGCTATCTTACAGGCAGTAATATAATTATTCCTGTGTGCTTACTGCTGTGGTAAGGTCTCAGCTAGCACACTGTATCCTTACTAAGAAAGACATGAACAAGAGTAGGCAAGAGCACGGCTCCCAGAGCACAGCAAGCTAACAGAGTCACAGCAATCAGCTGTGCAACAGCAGCACAAAAAAAGCCCAGAGTTTGTTCTATACAGTGATGATAGTGATGTGGCATATTGCATGGTGTCCAATACAGGCAAGACAGGTGATCAACAGGGTCTGTGCAGTGACCCTACAGAGCCAAGACTCCAAACCCTGAATTGCAAGGAAGGAGGGAAATCTAGAGACCACCCTCAAAAGAGCAGCGGATGGAAAATGTATGCAAGATGATGATCGGTTATTGGTTTCCATTGGAGCAGCCAAGAAAAAAAAAATCAATTTAGTTTCAGTAGACAAGATATAAGTGATATATTAGAAACAACTTTGCAATTTGAAAATAAGCACTAAAAAAAAACAAAAAAACTGACAGAGTAAGCTATGGAATTCCTTCACTAATAGGTTCTAAGGATAGGAGTTCTTGTTCCAGGCTCAGTCCAGGAGATGAAGCAGGTGATCTCAGGAGGTCACTTCCAATCAGACAGATCTACGATTCTGTGAACTATTTATATTATAAAAGAAGCCTGTGTTAGATGCTTGCTGTTACTGTGAATTCAGTGATTGAAGAAACTTTGTCAAAAAGCTGTACTCTCAAACAACTGGCAGCCGGGTCTTAAAGGCCAGACGTTCTGAAGTTCCCACTCAGAAGTCAGAAATATGTTTCTCTGCAAGAATTCAGGTGAATAGCAAAAGATTACCCAGAAGTAAAAGTTTTAGAATAACTACCATAGAAAAAATCTTTAATATGTTTTCTCCCAAAAATCACCTATTCAAATAGCATTTCTTTTAGTATAAATAAAATAGTCTTGGCCATGAGCCACTCTATTTTTGTTAGATTACTATATAAATCAAGCCTCAGCCAATTACTGAGAAAGATTTATCTGTTCCTTAATTTTGGTTCTATATGTAAACAAGGTGCAATGATACATTCCTGAGGAAAATTAATTCTGTCTAAAAGCATAAACAGCTCCAGTAGAATTTAGCTGAAATCAAAGATGTTAACACACCTCCCTTCTCATTCCTTTCTTACAGGCTACTGTTCGGACCATTCATCTTAATAACATTAGATATGGCTATAGTTCTCATGTATCTATGTTTCTAGAGTTGTCAAGATGATTGTCTTTATTTTTTTAGACTGGCACTAGTTTAAAAGGGGCAATTTCTTTGGTCTGAAAAGAAATTTGTTTCACTTAGAGCCCATCTTTTGGCTGTAAAAGATGAACATAGGCTCGAATTCAGTGATCTTCATATGCTATAGCTCCTTTAAAAAAATTAGTAGGTAGCACATTTCCAAAATAAAGTATCAATGACTAGATTTCTTCCAAGATTTCAGGTTTGTGCATTTCTAACACTATGCGAAATATTAAGTTCTCTGGTGTAGATTTATTGCTGGTGTCTGAGAGAGTATCAGCAATCACTTAGAAATGTATTTCGTAAGATACTATGATAGCTGTCTGAATTCTTTCAGGCATTGTTCTTGAAGATGTCTGTTGCTACATGCTTAAAAAAATAATCATTATTTTCTTTTCTCAGGTATTTGATATGAGACTGTTTCTCAAGTGCTAAGCATCTGTCCTGATGACACTATACTTGTAATCTATTGCTGGTGTTTCCAAATAGCTTAGCTTCTATTCAACATTCTTAAAGCCAGTTTGTCAGGTGGTATAAATTGACATGGCTTCGCTGAAATCAGTATGTTTAGCAAGTCTACAAGCTGAAGATCATAGAATTATAGAGTCATTTAGGTTGGCAAAGACCTTTAAGATCGAGTCCAACCGTTAACCTAACACTGCTAAGTCCACCACTAAGGCAATGTCCCTGAGCACCACGTCTGCACGTTTTTTGAAGCCCTCCAGGGATGGTGACTCCACCACCTCTCCAGGCAGCCTGTTCCAGGGTTTCATAACTGTTTCAGTGAAGAAATTTTTCCTAATATCCAATCCAAACCTCCCCTGGCACAACTTGAGGCCATTTCCGCACGTCCTATCGCTTGTTACTTGGGAGAAGAGACCGACCCCCACCTCACCACAACCTCCTTTCAGGCAGTTGCAGAGAGCGATAAGGTCTCCCCTCAGCCTCCTCTTCTCCAGGCTAAACCCCCCCAGCTCCCTCAGCCGCTCCCCATCACACTTGTGCTCCAGACCCTTCCCCAGCTCCGTTGCCCTTCTCTGGACACGCTCCAGCACCTCCATGTCCTTCTTGTCCCGAGGGGCCCAAAACTGAACACAGCATTCGAGGGGCGGCCTCACCAGGGCCGAGCACAGGGGCACCATCCCTGCCCTGCTCCTGCTGGCCACACCATTGCTGATACAAGCCAGGATGCTGTTGGCCTCCTTGGCCACCTGGGCACACTGCTGGCTCGTGTCCAGCCGCTGTCAGCCAGCACCCCCAGGGCCTTCTCCGCCGGGCAGCTTTCCAGCCACTCTGTCCCAAGCCTGCAGCGTTGCATGGGGTTGTTGTGACCCAAGGGCAGGACCCAGCACTTGGACTTGTTAAACCTCGTACAGTTGGCCTCAGCCCATGGATCCAGCCTGTCCAGATCCCTCTGCAGAGCCTTCCTACCCTTGAGCAGATCAACACCCCGCACAACTTGGTGTCATCTGCAAACTTACTGAGGGTGCACTCGACCCCCTCATCCAGATCATTAATAAATATATTAAACAAGCCTGGCCCCAATACTGAGCCCTGGGGAACACCGCTCGTGACCGGCTGCCAGCTGGATTTAACTCTGTTCACCACAACTCTTTGGGCCCGGCCATTCAGCCAGTTTTTTACCCAGCGAAGAATACACCCATCCAAGCCATGAGCAGCCAGTTTCTCCAGGAGAACGCTGTGGGAAACAGTGTCAAAGGCTTTACTAAAAGTGCAATCCTTCATTATCTGACTTCTTAGTACAATTTTACATCTGTTGTATGGTTCTGAATCATTATTTTCCATGTATTCAGTCAGAGATTCTCACAATTCAATGGCTTACGGAGATTCTAATAGCTCTAATTTCATGACAGTTCTTCAAAATTTGATCCCAAATTACTTAAACATACACAAACCTGTCATTTGTGTTTACTTTTAGAATCTGCCCACTAAGTTCCAGCCTGATTTATATACTTCTTAACTTTAGCGCAGATACCTGAGACCTAAGTCTGCTGTAGTTTGTATGATATGTAATATGTATGATCTCACCAGATCATTCATGTACAGATTCTTCAACAGCTTAAATAGGCACTGTCATGGTTTCTAGTCTTGCAACATGAACCGTTCTGCTATCCTCATCTTTACACTACACAGTTATAATTTTAAGTATTTATACCTTATGGGACGGATTATTCAGAATCAATTCTTCTTTGTAGTAACAATGGGTCAGTACCATTCAATGACACAGACAGTCTATCCTGTATATCTGAAGCCATCAATACTGTTCTGGGGTGAGGTTTTTGTTCATCACTTTCAGCTAAGTAAAATGATTGGTTTGGCTGATAAGTACCGATAAGTCACAAGTGGGCTTCTAAAGAGTGCCTCACAAACCCTGCATAAAGGGACATGCCTGAGACAAGCCTGAAAATGGGACAGGTTTTTCAAAAACAGGACTGTAGCAGGTAGAACTGCAGACAACTGGGCAGTGCTGCTGGCCTGTAGGCAGAGACAGATTGCACTAATTTAGATAGCTCCTTGGGGCTTTCCAAATTATGCCATGGGCCACTCCATGGGTGTGAGATACAAGCTGCAGCTCTTTGAAGAACAGCATTAAATTTCACCCCGATGTATAGGCTCTGCAGCCTAACATATATCATGTTGACGGAGTCACTTCTTTCACATCAGAGCTCTGTTGTTCAAGTCAGTGAGTTCAGAGATTTTTCAGGTTAGTATCCAGGGCTAGTCCCTAATTTTCTGAATTCAGTAGGCATATCTAATATACTTCAGTTCAAGCTCTTATTCAGATTTCTATCAGTTTACATCTTACACCTTCTTCTTATGTTTTTAGGTTTCAACCACATGGTAAATTACCTATCTTAAAGAAAAATCCTACTGATGGATTTATTACTTAGCTTGCACAAATGACACTCGATTCTAGCAGGTGAATATTCAGGACTAGACAGTGAACAAGCCTCAGCAGGGAGGAAAAAAACGATGAGGAAGAAGTCTTCTTTCCCTGACATGTTATACCAGCCTCCTTCTGCATGTTTTAGCTTTTCATTTCTTTCTCCTTCAAGGTTTTGTTTTTTTTTTTTTTTATTCTCTCACATTTTTTTTCTCCTTTCTTGTACATTGATCAAACACTTACAGTTTGTCTTTCATACAGAACAATATTGTGGTCACATTTTCCATCAAACCATTGCCATCGGTGATTTCTGTTACTAGAGCATGTTACAGCTCATATCAGAAAACATTAAATAACGAGCTCAAGGAACAAACAAGTTACCATCAGATTAGATTTCTGTATTAAACATTGTCTTCTGGGCCAAAATATTCCTTCAGATTGTATTTGAGGTGTCTAATGATTTCTCTAGGTGACCTTCAAGTCATTAAAAAAAACCCAACCAAATATTTCTTCTACTCACCACCTTTCATTAAGGATAGAATACATTATAGTTGGATACAAATGTGGTAGTCAAAGAACTGAGGAGAGAGACTGCAAGGCATTCTGGACAGCAGTAGTCGCAACTCCATAATTTCTTACTAATTATGAACTTGGCACCAAGACCTCCCCAAAGGAAAAAACAGAGGGGCTGCATCCTTGTCTAGGTTGGCCTTCAGAGTGAGAAGTCATAAGAGGAAGATAAGAGTCTCAAAGGCACTTAGCAGTTTGGCTAATTCTTCACGGGAGTCAGTAGAAGAGAGGCTACACAGAGCACTTTGCCACTTCCCAACCACCTTCCAAAAGACCTTCCAGGAAAAGTGTGGAAGTGAATGTTTTTGCACAGACATCACCAATATTTTGCAGAAATTTTCATGTCCTGTACCTTACTCTAATTCCCTAACAAATTTGGATCTGCAACTATCCACTCCCAGATCACTACTGCAAAAAAAGCCTACATTTGCATTCCTGGTGTTAAGCAGCCTAAACACTTTGTGTATCCAGGAGGCCAAAAACCAAGACTTGGACTGCGCAGAGAGATCCTTTGCACCTTTCACCATTGCCAGACAGCCACACCTAGCAAAAAGATGAAGTCTAATTTATCATGGTTCTTCAAAGAGGTTTCTTCCCCCTCCCAATTTTTCAAGTTTCACAGGGCTTTCAAAAAGAAAAGCCATACTCTGAGTTTCCATGACCGCCACAGAAATTGAAAACTAGGCCCGAAACACTACACCAGACACTTAATATCCCAGGATATTGGTTTGTGGAATGAATTGTAAGCCAGATGCACTATTTCTCAATATCTTTTCTTACCTTTTGCTTCATTTCACATGATACTTCACTAGGCTTTAAGTCAGCATTTTTCCCCTTTCTTCTTTTGCATTTTGGGAAACGGGGATAAAGTTAATTAAGAACACATTCCGCTACCAGGACTGATTTTATTAAGGTTTATGTAGACAATTTGCTACTACTGCTATTGTTATGAATTATTTCTTCTGCTTTACCTCTTACTGAAGTAATTACTTTGGTGTACAAATCAGCTACTAGATTAATATACACCAGCCTAAGACTACACCAACTATCACAAAATTAATAATTTGTAGACTTGGTTTAGTATTATTTATTATCTGGTTACTATGGAATTTTGTTAGCTGTTATATTTTTGCTACCAAGACCATAGTCTGATAAATGTCCCATCCCCCATCCCTCCCCAAGAAATGAGTTTATGTTCCGGTTAATGTAACTGGTTCTTACCAGCACAAAAAAAGCTTTCCAAAAAGAATGATCATTCATTGAAACTAAAAGTTTACTAATACCTGCAAAAGTCCATCCTTTCTAAGTTCAAAATAGTAAAAATAGAGTTCAGTAAGCAAAGTCTATTCTAACACACATTTTCCCAGAAAACTTCTCTTTTATTCCTTCCATTTCTCCAACTGCTGTATATAACAACTAAAATTTGAGGTAGGACTAGAGCAAAACCACTTTGACTGTACTTTAATTCTCCGCAAAGAAATTTTGTCGGACAAAACTCATTATTCAGTTTCCTTTTCTCTCCTTCCAAATCAATAATAGAGTTGGCGGTATTCAAAGCACAGGATTGGAAATTGGCTTTCTTGGCAAAAATATGCTTCTGAATCAGCCCTCAACATCTCTTTTCAAGACAATGCTCTTTTGCTTCAAGTACTGTATTCTGCCACTTCCAGAGCAGAGGCTTCCTGCTCAGTCCATCTCCTGCCATAGCATGTATTCAACTCCTACGTCTTCATTTGAAAAAGATTTCTGTTTATTCATGTTATGAAATTACTAATTTCCTTCTTCTGGATTTAGAAATACCTTTTGTGACAATTACTAATTTGTAGACTACATGCTGAGCCTAATGATTTTGATTGCTTCATTTTTATTTTAGAGTCTGATTGTCAATTTCTGGAATAAACTGTCTGCGTAAACCTTATTGAAGAAACTCAGAAAAGGCAAGCAAGCTGAGGTGAACCCTTCACACTTCAGTCATCACTAGTTCAGCCTAGGAAGCTGCTAAATAGCTGATGAACTGTGTTATTTATCCAAATAACTAGAAATTATAATCTTTAGTTTAGACATAAATGAATCTTTGCATTTCTAATTTATAATTCCTTCAGCCTTCAAAGACATTTGTCATCGATTTTGAAGTTCATCAAACTTCTGCTTATAAGGTCTTCCTTTGGCAATTATCCCTTTATTACTTAATTGGTTTGAATCTACTAGCCTGTTGTTCTGCTGCAGCAAGCAAATGTAACAGTGTTTTGCACTCTAATCCTGACAAAATCTGCTATTACTTCTTTTCCCTGTTAGTTAGAAATACATGACAATAGCTCTCGCCAATTTTTTCCTGCATTACTAGATTAAATACCCTATTTCTTCTGTCAGAAAGGGTGATTTTTAATGTTTGCTCTCAATCAGCTGTCGAGAAATACTTTTCTCTCTCACCTGAAGAGTCTTTATCTCATTCTTTTTTCATTCCTCTCCTCTCTGTAGCTATCCCTAGGCTTTATTAATCTGTTTGGTTAGTGGGATTTCAAAGATTTCAACTTTGAGGGGAAAAAAGGAACTTATATTCTTGTTCCCTCATCCATTTTTCTTTCCATACAAGTTAAAAATAGGCCTTTAAAATTAACTGAAATTATGGCAGAAAAAATAGCACTTCCAGAAGAAATAATAGAATACATTAAAAGTAGATCTATGAAGAGTCCAAAGTGAAGAAACACATGAAATTACATGCCCACCCCACAAATAATCTTGCTGTCCATCCCTCTAAATTGTCAAGTTTGTCTGCAGCATTTTGTTGCCCTACTTATGGGGTATGCCCCGTAGCGTTCTGACTGCAAAACAAGATCCAAAACTACATAAACACAATTCCTTCACAAGAAAAGAAAAGGCATTGGAAATGCTGTTCTTCTCTCTTGCTCTCTACAAACTACTAGCAGTACGGGATGGTGTTTAGACAGAAAAGAAGAGTTTAAAATGCAGAGAAGGGGTGTGCATAATCAAACAAGAATTGCTCTACCCCACTTCTACAAAAAAAACTACTCTCACACAAAAATAAATAACTAAATAAATACTCTCTAGCACTTCACTCCTTTACTGAGCTGGGGATATTAATTAATTCTCCACAGCTGACCTAACCCTGCTAGCCTGAAAATCGGTGCCCCAAGAGCAGACAGCTGTGTGTACTGCTTCTTCTCACAAAGAAGTAGTTAACCCCTCTTGTGCCAACTTCCAAAGACAACTGGTACACCTGTAATGTGAAAGGCAAAAGTATAGTTAAAGCAGAGATGCATCTTTGATTATATTACTCTAACTGGGTCAAACTAAGCTCATAGAAATCTCATCCTTTATCCTGAGCAAAGGGAAAAGTTTACCTTTAAGTCATACTTTTCAGAAAGAAACCCTTAGGACATGCTTCCTCCCTCCTTCTCCTTTTTCTTTTCCTTTTCAGTTCCTTTCCACTTTTCCTGACCCAGGTTAAGCAGCCTAATTCTTTCCCATATATGCTGAGACTTAAGCAGGTAACTGAAAGAAGCGTATTTCCGACATAGTGGATTCCCCCTGTTTCTTCCCCTTGTCTTGAATGTGCTCCTAGATATAATCTTCTATTTCTCATCCATTCTCCTTCCCCCTCCAACCTCAGAAAGGTGTGGTGATGCTGTAGAGGGAACTCAGCAGAGAATTGCAGGACGTGGCCTGGCACTGATCAGGTACACCACTAGGTACACAAGCCCTCGCCAGGCTTGTCAGGCCACTGTGAAAGCTCTGTGCACCTTTGCAAGACACAAGTCATTTCTGACTTGCACTTCTAAGCAAGTCTGTTGCTTAGGTTAAAAATACTACCTTCCTTTCCTTTGCAAGGTCACAGTATTTTAAGCAGCTGTGATTTAGGTCTAGCAGCTATAATAATTTCTTCTTGCTGAGAGTCCAGAGACACACAGGCAGTTAATTTGGGTGACAAATTCAGATAGTGCAGATTTCAGATTCTATACATCTTGTCCGCAGTCTTTCTTGTTCTGGTTCAATAGTAGTTCACATGTGATTTTGGGCTTGTTACAATCTGTGTCTCACTGCATTTCTCCTATGGATCCTGCAAGCTCTGCTAACCCCAAGAATTTCTATTAATGAGACAGACAATACATCTGCCATCCCATCCTCCTCAGTCCTTTAGCTTCTTAGCTGCAAAAAAAAAAAGAAAATTATTCCTAACCGTTCTGCTTGACAGAAAGTGGGTTTTTTTGAGAAAGAACATACCAAGGGTTTTTTAGGAAACAATAAGCAATTCCATCTAACATTATGCTGGATTTTCTCTTCTCTCTCCCCCGCCCCCCACAAAAGGGACAGGATTTCCAAAGAACCTAATGAGTAATGATGATTTTTTGCTGAATCCTTGTGGCCTCAAAGAAAGACAAGTCTTCAGATATAGTTTTAATTGCTATCCTTCTTCACAACTTGTTAAACAGAAAAAAACCAAGGACTTAATTTTCTGCGTACTTGAAAGGAACTACTAAATTCCCATTAGTGTCAATGGCAGAGGATCAGGATTCGAGGCCTTGCACTCAACACTTATAAATTCAGCTGTCTAGTGGAATCCACGTCTAATACACAGAGAGGTGCTAAGCTTTCAGGGTTCCTTTCTGAGAAAGGAACAGCATTGCTAAACTAGAGACACACCTTATCTTGCAGCTGCATGTTAAACACCGGGGAAAGCACAGGGAGTACCGTAGCTTGCAGCTAGGTGCCCATATCCCGGTCTCTGCCGTAAAAAAAATGAGAGAGCATGCCACCAAAGTTTGATAACAGCCTGACCATCAGGTGGGCCCTTATGTTCAATCATTGGAATACTTAATTCAAAACAGAGTCTTCTGCCCAGCCCACTATGAACTTAATTTCCCAGAAAGGAAATCTAGGCATCCCTGGGTTTAGAAACAGGTTAAGTGGTGGTTTTTCCAGCGGTTGCACCAAAATACCAGTTTTGCTGCACGCATAGGCACTCGAGTAACTGTATGATCCAGGCCTTGATGGTTCTGGGGATAACAGTTTTGATGCACTAAATCAGTTGCCTGTTGCCCACCTTGACTTTTAACAAGCCCAAACGTCCCACTTTTTTGAGCTGCATGTGCCAGCTTGAGTGAGATTGAGCCTTTTCTTTCCACTTTAGTCTCCCTGCCCAGACACAGGTTTTTCAGTGGTAAAGTAAATCTCTCTTATAATAAACCTACAGATTTACATGAATAATTACTCATTCTGACATACCTCTAATCAGTAGATATTCATTTTTTCATTAACTAACATTGCTAAAAATTATGTACAGAATACACACCATCAACAAGGAGGAAAAGCCTCCCCTTCATGTCATTTTGGAAGCACATCAGCTGGTTACAAAACATTGTTTTTTCCCATTCAACCTTGACCAGAGTTAGAACTTGTTAGTTGTCATGGCAATAAAAGCATTCAGGTGGTTAGAAAGAGAAATTAGCAGGTTCCATTTGAAACTATGCTGTTAGGGTATGTTCCTAGGAAGATTTATATACCAGGCAAAGATTGATAGTACTTAGTTTTGGTATAGTTGAATGTTTTGAAAAATCAGTCAGTATGATAAATGTGAGTTTCTTATTATCTGATATCATTTTATCTAGCTGTCTCTTTGCCAGAATACACTAGTGATTGATTGATGAAATGTCTTTTTTAAAGTTACTCTAGTAAAATAAATATGAAGGAAGCTAAATATGATTTTTTTTTTTTCCCAAAGGCATTGTAAAAAATATACCAACAGGAAAATAGTAATCTATGGCTACTTTTGCAGGAGGCTCTTTTGCATTGCTCTGTATGTATCAGATATATGTATATATATGTATGATATATGTATGTGTATTTTGCCTTTAAAAGCAAAACAGAACAATACTGTTACTTCAGAAAGTCCTTGAAGCTGTGAATAAAGCGAGCTTTAAGCTTTAAAAGTTGGCATAGCTTGTATCACTAGGTATGTAACTGTCTTGCCTTTATTATCAGTGCATTTACTTTCAAAGAATTCACATGTGATCAGACACCAGTAGCCATTTTCTGGCTTAGAACATATTGATGAAGTTCTATGGTAGAAATTTCCCTGTTTAGGTTTTCATTTTCAATAATCTAAAACAACTAAAAGCAAGTGGCGGGGGCCGGGGGGCGCTGTGTGAGAACAGGCAGACAAGAAACATGTAGCTCTTTCCAGCATAGACTTCCCCGGCAGATCTGATCCCGCAGCTCCTTGCAAAGCAAGCCACAGTAACAGAGACGTTCCAGAAAAAATCCTCATGGCAAGATCAACTACACCTAAACAATTCTTGACAGATAGTTCCCTAGTGTACTTTTAACTATTGCTGCTGATGGAGATTATACAGCCTTCCTAGGAAATCCACTGCCATGCTTAACAATCCTTACAGTTGGGAAAGGAATTATTTTCTTAACATCTAACCTACACTCTTCATGCTGTAGCTGATGCCCTTTCCTTTTTCTCTTATACACAATGAATATGGAGATTAATGTATTCTCTTCCTCTTTGCAGTAATCTTTAACACGTGAAAACTGTTACTAAGTCTCTTCTCAAAGTGCACCCACTGAAAAAAATAGTAAATTTATCCCAGGTCGTGTGTTTACCCCACCACCAACGCACCTTGGATAACTCCCCTGTTCTTTGCCCACCACAGCTGTGAAGGTAAGTACACAAAACCAGTTTAAGCCAAGGTCAGGGCCTTTTGCAAGTGGGGCAGGATAAGAGCAATCCCATGGCTTTCGTGAGTCAGCTGACAGGAAACTTCTGCTGGTTTCAGTAGAGCAGCTATAAATTAAATTGTCTAAACAAAACAAGCTAAGGTTTGCCTGGAGAAGAGAAGGCTGCGGGGAGACTTTATTGCGCCCTTTCAGTGCTTAAAGGGGGACTGTAGGAAGGGTGGGGGCAATCTCTTTAGCAAGGCCTGTTGTGACAGGACAAGAGGGAATGGTTTTAAACTAAAGGAAGGGAGACTTAGACTGGATATAAGGAAAAAATTTTTTACAATAAGGGTGGTGAAACACTGGCCCAGGTTGCCCAGAGAGGTGGGAGATGTCCCATCCCTGGAAGCATTCAAGACCAGGTTGGACGGGGCTCTGAGCAACCTGATATAGTTGAAGATGTCCCTGCTCACTGCAGGGGGGTTCGACTAGATGGCCTCTAAAGGTCCCTTCCAGCCCAAAGCATTCTATGATTCTATAATTTCTCAAAGATCTTGTTTTCTAACCTACTCATTCCTATTTCCCTTCTCCAAAGTAAAAATTTCATCTCTATGTTGCAGTCTGGTACCCACACCTGAAGATAATACCAAAACTTCTCTTAAGCTTATATTAAAAAGAGTATAAACCCTACTATACCCATTACAGTTTGCAACTTTTCTTCTTCCTCTTTACAAGAGAATGACAGATTCAATGAAATTACTGCTGAGCCAGGCATACACCATCTTCTACTTTGCAGTTGATTATTCCTATCATGAAAAGCATGATACTTTGCACTTGTCTTCACAGAATTGCCTTCAATTTTTTTCCTACTTGTCCAGATCATTTTCAGTTCTACTTGTCTTCTAATTTGCTTGCAGCCCCTCCCAGTCTGGAGTCAAGCAGTGAATGCTCTATAGAGCACTCAGCAATTACACTTCCCACGCACTGCTCAATTCTGCATATTTGGCACAACAAGGTTTGCAGACTCATCTTGCTGCTATTGGATATAGTCCTAATTATATTATGGAGCAGGTAGAATGAAAAGCCAAAGAATTTAATAATCATGAAAATAACACTGTCTTCTAATTCCAAAGGGAGGTAGCATGGTCACACTTGAAAATAGGCTGCTCATATGGAAATATAGTGTGCATTTTTGCCTTGAAATCTCTGACCTTCACAAGCAAGACCAGCAACAGCATGCCATGACTTTTGTCTCTCTGTTTTAAAGTACTTGCTCTTATTTCCAGTGTCATTGCAATACTTAGACAACAAAAGTATTACACAGTGTCTTTGCCAGTTTTCAAGTTATGAGATTAATTCGTTTCTGCCAAAAGAGAGATCTCACCTAAATGTAAGAGAGACAAAAAATATGTTTCAAGATACGAGTGAATAAAAGACTAACTGGTGTTATGCCTAGAAGCAGCGTGCACCATAGTATTTGTGTTCATTGATACAATGTCAGGAGAATTTTTCAAAATATATTGAAGAAAAAGTTTCAGAAACTGACAGTGATATTTAGTGCAAGAAGAACTGAAAATAGAAGCAGTAGCTTTTAGGAGATCATTTTTTTTCTTCCATAGTCCCTTACGTAGGCAGAAAGAGGCAGGGTCCCCACGGCTGCTGAATGTACCTGCACTACCCCTCAAATGTTACTACTCCTTCAGGCAATATTACCTTCCACTAGTATTTTGTCTACATTTTTATGTCATTTTAATGAGTGGCCTGGTATTAGCTTAGAAATGGTTACTGTTGTATTTGCATCATTGGAAATGTATTTTGGATCTAAGAATTTTGTATCGGACTTTTGGAATAGTGTGTAGGGGCAAGGGGTACCACACACAAAGCATACCACCCACGTGAGAGGGGTACCGCACACATTACAAAAATTGTAATGTTTTCTGGGACATGCAAAAAAGAGGAAAAGCCACAGGAAAGAGCAACAAGACAAGTGTTGAAAGTGATAAAAATGTTCATCGCTACTAAGTCACCCTTCTCCTTCATGATTTACAGAAAAAATCATGACTACTGGTGAATATTTCTGTACATTTTGAACCCAGTGGTTTTGAAGCAGCAGAGATAAATAATGAGAGGTGACTCCTCGGTTCCCTGTCTGTGATGGCTCAAGGGCAAAACAGAAGTTCTATATTAAGGCTGAAATAAAGGCATTGAAATTGACATTAAAGTGCAGATACAGGAATATCCTCATGAATTTTACTACACTTCACTCAAATTGTGTCTGCCTTTCCCTCCGAGGATACAATTCAGACACTGTAAAACTCTACAGCCATAGGAAACTCAAGAAAATTGCCCTGTTTCGTTTGGCTGGTATCCTATTATTTTAGCTCAGAGAGAGGCAGGCTGAAACTCTGGGACCATCTTCAGAGTTGAACCATTTTAAAGAAATGCATAGTTTTACAATTAGGGAAATGAAATTCTCTTCCCCTTCAGTTTATATTGAGTCATAGTTTTCAGGGATATGAAAAAAAAAACCCAACCAAACAAACAACAGAAGAACTAAGTCACCTTTGTGATATGTTTCCAATGACAGTAATATGTTCTAAACTTACGATCCCATACGAATTATAAATCATAAGGGTTGTACGGGTATTAGTTAACCATTACCACTTTACATACTTTGATCCGTGAATGGGAAGGACAAAACCAATCTTCTTCTTTTCTTTATTTGTCATATGCATTTTCACTTCCTTTCTTGATGATTCTTCCTGTGGCTCCTGCTTATCACCACTCATTGGATAATTTTAGCTGCTTTGCTTAACTATTAGCAGTAATGAATATACCTCCTAGGTATACCTGCTTAGTGTTATGGAGAACACTTAAAACTCTATTTGTATTTGAATGTTTATTTTCATTTCTCTCGTGATTAACACTGAAAATATATTGCTTTTTAACAACAACATTGTGGTCCTGGAATGCAGAGGAATATGGAACCAGGTCTTGAAACTCCAGTTCCTCTCTACATTCATTTGTATTTCCTTAACATAAGTTCATTTTTTCATTTCACTTTTTTTACAACGTAAGTTCTCAACACAGGCAAGCTCATTTCTCTCACTGCAGGAACATGTTAATGAGTAGTTATACTTCATTTGGCTTAAAAGATAATAACTAACACTCACTCTAAGCATTTTTAGTCAGCTTACGCTGTCTACTGCAATGGCTTTTTCCTAAGGGCTCACTAGATTTTGGAGAATAATGGTTAATTGCTGAATATAACATATTTTTCCCAACACTGAAAACTGTATCGGTTTGTGTACTCATGTTAAGCACGTAATCCACGACTATTTCACTTGAAGCATCCACTATCCTCATTTACTATTTCAGGGATCTAATCTACATGCATTTCCTTGCCTGTGGCTGACCTGTTAATAGTAAGATCAGTAAGGCTACAAGATTTATTGTTGGCCTATTCTAGAACAGCCTCATTTAGAGATGAATCCACAAGAGTGACTGAAGAATTCATTAGAATGATTGTGCAACTTATCTAACATTCTTCAAGACAGTTAGGACAAAATATTCTGAAGACATTACTTATTTTTCAAAATTAATGCAGCTAGAACACGATCACTAATGACATCCTCTTGACTAGATGCTATAATGTTCTCAGACGGTAGTCATGCATTCAACAAACACATTTGGTGCACAAGATAAGTAAAGTCTGCCAAGTGCCTGAAGTCGTGTCCATGTGTCAGAATACGCATCTCATTGATTGGAATTGCTTGCAGAAGTGGCCAAGCAACTATAAGCATTATATACAGATGCACGTGTACACACACACATACATCACTTCTTTCTGCAGTACTATCATCATGCTGTCACATACCACTGTCTCTAGGATCACATCTGTTCCTAGTTATAGGATATGAATTTACATCTTTGTCTTATTTTAGCCTATAATGATCTTATTTCATTTTGCAAATGCAAACTTGTCTTTTGACTCTTCTTTTTTTCAGTTGTCCTTTTCCAGCTGCACTTAATGCAAATAGAAAACTTGTAATAATTTAACAAATTCATTTGCTTTGCTATTATTTTAAAGTTTTTTACCAAAGTTGTCCTTCAGCATGGAGTTGATCAGATATTGAATGTTTATATGACATGCTATTGTGGCCTTAGTGACCTAAGGCTATATAAAAGACAGAGCCTACAGGGAGAGGCGTACATTTGACCATAGCAACTAACATAGCTGGAAATAACACATGAGCTTTCAGACCCACCACTGGAAAACGTGAAGGATGCTCATGTGCTGAAAGTTTGTTATTCAAAACAAACCCTTCAGATGCTTCACCTATTCAGCGATACTGTGAGTCCTTACAAACCTTGCCTAAAAATTCTTTATGGCACAAGATAGAACTGCCTTTTTCACTGCCTATACCTGCTGGAATATCTGCGTGGGGGTTAGCCATATCAGAGAGCAAAGCAGAGGGCTTTTAAGGTGGAAGGTACAGTAAGACTTGAAAAACAGGTGAATTGGAGAACTCTAATTTCAGCTACTTACATAATAGAATTTCCATTATTGTGCTTCTCCTCTTCCTCTTTCTGAGATACCTACCAGTATAATACATATATTTGTATAATTTAGCCTTATGAGGAGACAGTGGATGGTCTCTCAAAGACCAGTAGGCTTGTCACTCTTGTACTTATCGAAAAGAATTGCCATTCTTTACCTTACTTTCTTCTTACCTTAATAACAAAGAAATTACCTCTGCATTTCTGTTGCTGATGGTCCCCATATTTCTTACCCCATTTTGTCCTCCTCTTTGTCTCAACAGGAATACATCCATAAAGTTCTACATTCTGCATTAAGTTATTCACTTGGAGTCCCCAATGTTATAATTAATTTTTCCACAAAAAACTCCCATTATTGCCAGAAATTTAGGATGATACTTTGAAATGTAAAGGAAATGTGGACAGAATATTCAATCCAGGAGGCAGGGCTTTGCAATAAAGAGACAAAGGTTTACTGAGAGGGCAACAATCTAGGTCAGCTTCCTCTTCTGAAAGAGATGAGGGGTGTCTTGAATCAAACTAAGGTGACAAATTCTGCCTCAGTCAAACTATTTACTATTCAGAGCCCTACATCATACAAGAAAAATGGTGGTTTTCTTATTTTCCGTTCTCTTCCTGCTTCTCAAAATCTCTTCATAAGTCTAGTTATATCGTACTTAATTGCTCTGAGATCTAAAGCACTTAGCCTCTGGCTTGTGAACCAAATATTGTTCTTACAGGCTTGCCTTGCTTTATACTCTGAATGTTATCTGTAGAGTAGTCATCTGCGAAAATATGCGCTTTGAAGTAAGTAGCATGAGAAAAGTGTACAGTCTCGTCCACAATTAGGGAAACACAAAAGGATTGGGGTTTTTTTTGTTTTGTTTGGTTTGGGTTTTTTTCAAAAAATTACTAGAATCTATTTTCTTGCCATTGCAGTGGCCACAAGTCTTGTTCATATTCCAGTGTTCTCACAAAGGGAAGCCTGCCACCTTGTTCTCTTTCACTGCCTGATGACTTCTACCACATCTGTGCAAAGTGCTATTATTCTGGTTTATTTTCTCCTCAGTCCTTAAATTCTTCATCTGTTTTACAGCACTGCCCCACTTCTTGCAGATGTATCTGTCTACAGTTTTCATTCAATAATGTTGGCTTAAAGAACAAAAATCTTAGGAGACTTTTGTTTACATCAACCCTGTACTTGCTGACATGAGAACTGTGTAAAATAAGGAGATAAATATGCTTTTGTTTTGTGCTTTTGACATGGCACTTGCAGTTTTTATGGACTTTTTAGTTCTAGTAGGAAGTAATTCTGTTTGACTGGTATGAACATGTTTCTTTACTTATTGCAACCAGACAAGGACAGTGTATAAGAGAAGATTTTCACTAGCATGAATGTCAGCCCAAGGCCCAGTTCCTATTGAATGTCAAAGGAAGATGGATGTCCAAATGCCATTTTGTGCTACTGAAGATATCTCCATTTTTTAATACTCTTATTTTGCGTGGAAAATCTCTTTCTGCCTAGACCTGTGTGCCTGTATGCATGTAAGCATAATTATATAGATGTTAAACTCAGGGTCTTAATATGTTAAACTAGACACAGAAAGTGATTTGTGAGTAACATGAGTTAAGTCCCTCTGGCCACTGGGTGTCAATGTTGATGCATATTACATCAAGAAAGAAGAATTTTATAGGCAACAGAAAACAAATGTTTCTAAGTAGATAATATAAATAGATTATCTAGATTCCCCCCCTACAGTATTGTTCCCTTATAGTAATTGCCTAATAAATACATACATACATACTGATTTTTCCTGTACTCATTCAATATGTTTGTGACATGGTTCCCTTATGGAAGTTGTTTCTTATCCCATTTCATTGTGTTTAAGCTGTGTCAAAAACTGCATTGAATTCACAGTAGATTGATTACAAGGACAACAGCACTTTTTTAAAAAGCAAAATCTAGCAACTGTTTAGAAGAAGTATCTGAAGACTTTGAAAAATATACATATTTTATTGATATTCCTCTACAGATTTTGCTAAGTTCTTTAGCATTCATGTTCCTAGTTTCTTCAAAAAGTGATATCTAGGCCTACTGATTTCTAGGACAACAAGGAATCTGCTTGCTGTGGTGCACCTTGCGATGCTGGATTTAATGTATCTGTGTACACATACTTCTGCAGTCATCAAAATGGTAGTTTTACTTTGAAATTGCTTAAGTAAAAATGGTAACTATATTGCTAGAGTCTTCAGAAATACGTTTACAAGAACTAAATCAATACATTTCTAAATAATTCCTCAAGTCCTCTTTTAACACTGAAATGACAGAGATGTTCACTGTTGTCTTTAAATATTGAACCATTGCCTTTACAACAAATTTTAAAACTCTTGAGTGCCAAAATTCACAAAGAGGATTATATTTTTACTCTCCCACCACTTTTGGGAAACATTTGTAACAACCTCTGTCCCCACCCAAAATTCACAGCAAATTACATTCTTGCTGTTAAACAAGCACTTATGATTAAAAGGATCTGCTGATAAAGCACAATAGCCTTTTGATAAAATTACACTTTTGAAGTGCTGAAGGTCCAGATGACAAATCAGCAGACAGAAACAGTTGTAAACTTTTGTCTTCCTCCCCTTTTTCTCTCTTTTTTCTTTATTGCTATAGTTGCCCACTTTAGCAACTGTATTTAAACCCAGTCAGGGTCACATCCATGCAGATTCATGGCTCTTATCACATAATCACATTGTTCCTGACAGGAACGTATAATTTAATTAAACTGAGCACTCTCTTTTCAGCTTGGTATACAAATAGACACCCCACATGCCAATTATAAGTACCCACCTGGAGATCATCAAGAATGAGAAGGATCTGATAAGTACAGCACTTTTTGGCTCCCATCAAGAAATAACTTTCCTCTTCCATTAACAAAAACCTCACAGTAGAAACTTTAGAGTGGATACGTGATGACCAAAAGCAATGGTCCATCCCTAGTTTCAAAGATTCGGAGCAGTTAAGCATTCTCATCCTCCTCCCCATCAATATCCAGTCTATACTGGGAAACTGACAATTCAACCAACTGACAGAATCACGGCGTCATAGGTGTATGTTAATTTGAGAGACTGCTAAGCTCATTTTTGTGTATGCGTTTATACCACCCGAGCACATGGAAAAACAGAACACTGTATCTTTTGGGCCTCTGGTATATTCATCATAAATTTAAGAAAAGGAAAATTAATTTATGGTATTGCAGTGCTGGTGCTCTGGGGGAGGGAGCCAATATATCCCACGTTACAATCTACTTTTCCCAAATAGGTCTTCAAAAGCAGCAAAGTGAAGTTTCCCACAGCTTACATGCAAGAGAAGGCTCTCAGAACTGCACCTTCTACAAGTGCCTCCAGCAATAGTGGATTTCAGAGCCACATACAAGTCCCCATTGGAGAAGAATAGCTGCACTGGGAAACTTTTGTCTAGATGTATGGAGCTGACATAGCAGAGTGAAAGAGACAGCAAAGAATAGAAAGAGACAACATAGTTGAGAGAGGAATATAGAGATTTCATCTGGCTGTGGGCTAGTTGGGAAACAGGAACTCTAGACAAGACAGAGCAGATCAAATTCCCATCCCATCATGGCTGCACCATTACTGATCTCAAGCGGAGGTCAACAGTTCTGTCTCATTGCATTTTGACAATCTGGTTTATGCTATATGAGAACTGCTCAACAAAACTTCCGTACGGCGTCACTGAATTTGTCCATCACTAGGTCAGGCAAACACCTCACAGGAATTGTTAACTACTGCTGGTCCTGCCTGAGGGCAGTGGGGTGGATTAGGTGATATCTCAGGACTCCTTTCCACCCTGTTCTTTTATTCTGAGAAGACTAGGTGATACCCCAGTAATGCAGTGTGACTTGTCCTGTCCCGAGGGTCATACCGAGGTGGTTAGCTCTGTCACTCAGAGTTCGATTACATCAGTGTTTTCCCCACTAAGGACGATATTACATAACACAGCCCGTTGAATTCAGTAGCACTAGGGAACTAATAATGCTAAATCTGTGAAGCACACATTATGACATAAGATATTTGGCCTGCAGAAACTAACAGTAATGTTTCTCAGTTTCACAGTTACAATTTCATTCTATTTTGATGGAACAGTTTTCAGATGGGAAATGCAAATGTCTACATCCAGTGAAAGGCATAAGCACCCACAAACTGTCAGTGTTTTGATCCAAATGGCAGCCGCAGCCCTAAGTTAGGCATCCAAGCTACCTTTACAGTGCATTGGGAAAGCTGATGAGGTGCTGCAGCGCAGCAATCCTTCCCCCAAACGCTTTAAATTAAACTTCAACAGAAGTCACCTTTTCTGGCTTTGCATCGCAGTGTAGAAGACCTGATGCTACTTCGTTAGTTCATCTGGCACAAGCAGAGAACCGTCTCCCAACAACCTCCTACTGGGACTTGGCCCATGATGGCCTGACCTCAATACTCTTTTCATTACAATTAAAAGTTGATCTTGTTATTATGCTTGGGAACTACTCTAATTATTTTTATTTACAAATACAAAGGAGGAAGTGAATACAAAATGTCATAATATCATTGAACAATTCTGTTTTAACTCAGGAAATTAAGATTTTTTTTTCCCAAAATGAATTTAAATCCATTAAGTAACTGCTTGTTTAAGGCATCTGTTTAGTCTGGGATCTTCTTAGATCTCTAAAGGCTATAGGCACCTAATCATCACTACAAGTCAGTGGGATATTAGTCGTCAAGCCTTCTAATGTCTTTGAAATAACAGATCTAAATAGGTCTCATTTATGTTGTTTAACAAGGTATTGTTAAGGCTTTGTGCAACTCTGGCAATGTTAAGAACTTATTCTTACATCAGTAGTCAGATTGATCTCAATGGGAGTATGTGTATGGGTAAGTGCTAATCAGAAAGTAATGGAGTTGTTTAATTTGCCCTTAATTAAAGTAATTGGGGGGGGGGGGGGAACCAGTATAGATAAGGCAAAATTGCTGTGCAATCTGTAATTTTGGAATTTGCCAATTCTAGCTGTTCATTTTTCTCATTCTTTTGCATCTAATTAAGCTGTACCACTATTTTATTTAAAACCAAAGTAGCTTAATATCTTCTTTGCAAGTTCTTGAAAAATAATTTATTCAAGTTTACCTGATCTTTAAGAGTTACACAAGAAACCTATCTGAGAAAAGCACATTCCAAGTAAGGTATCATTACTGGAGTTCCTGCCTTGAATCAAAATGTCTCCTGTCAAATAATTCTTAAGCACCATTTACTATACTGAAGGGTATTTTCCAGAGGTTTATGGTGAGTTATATAAAAAAATAATTTAAGTGAAGATTTAGCATGTTTAGTATTCCATTCCACAACAGAAAAATAAAGTAATAAAGTACAAAGAAGCTAATTTAGGTGTTAGGAGACTAGTTCATAAAATAATACTAAAGTTGGCTACAGATCGGGGGGGGGGTGGGGGTGGGGGGGGTGGCGTTTTTATCCAGACAGCATGTCTTTTCTAAAAGAAAAAGAGAGGGAAAAAAACCTAACTGAAAACACAGGCTGCAAACTCCATAGGGTCTTCTTCCAAACATTCTGCCTTTATTATTGCTTTTCAATATACAATCTCTTACTTGTTTAAAGCTGCTCATCTCATTGCAGTAAAGATGATTATTTTCAGCTCTGTCACCTTATCTCTCTTACTTATTCCTCATACTGTTCTGGCATAATTTAGTTAAGGCCTCTTCTTATGTGAATTAATTTAGGTCAGACTCCTCCAATGCTGCCTCTAAATAACTTGCACAGCAGTTGGGTAATCCTATAATAGAAGGATAAACTGGCAGATATCGATCTCTACTTCTTTCAGTAATTAAAATTAATTAGGTTTTCAATTTAAGACACATATAGTAGTTGGGACTGTATGTATGAGGAAAGAACCAGAAATAAAACAATACCTAGTGCCATGCTGTGTCCTTTTCATCCTCTGGCTACTCACTATAACAGGAGTCCTTTGGGAAGGTCTTTATGGCTCCAAAATTAATGGAACCCTGGGATGGACATTTTGATAAAGTTAGCGTCAAAAGATGTGCCTCATGATGCAGACCTGTCCTTGGTAAGTCAGTGAAGGAGCCTCCAGTTAAAAATGGCACCTGGGAAACTTGTTTCTCTAATAACAATCCGTCTATGTACGTCCTCTGAAATTCCTACATTGCCATTAGAAATCTGGGTAGCAATGACGGGCCGCGCTCAGCCGGCGGTTCAAAGAGTGGTTCAGGGTCAGGTATCCTGTGAGTCAGGGAGTTTTCAAGGCAGTCATACTGTAGTTGTTTATTTGAGTGAAAACTGAATGATAGAGTTAGTTTGAGACTCCAATCTCAGTGCATGTTAAATGTTTGCTCATTACAAAAAACACTGTATTATGTGCCATAGGTGTAGGATTTTGTACAAAAGACATTCAAGGCTGTAAATATCCACTGACTACACTGATACTCACAAGAACTAGCCAACAGGACATGGGCTCGGGACATGATCCAAAAGGTAATGAAGTGAATGGAAACAGAAAAATTGAACAGTGAAACCTTACATAAGTCTCGTAAAGAGGAAACAGACCTAAAAATGCATTTGTACAAGTATTTTCAAACATGCATTTCTTCAAAATTAGGCATGTCTGTGAGTAGATGCCTAATCAGCCAGTCTGATTTGGAATCACAATCAGCTCCTGATGAACCTACTGAAACTGATGTCAGACTTGTGGATGCACAGCACCTCTCAAAATCAGGTCACCCAGGTGAGAAGCTAAAATACAGATCTGAGTTGCTAAAATTGGACTCCCATATTTGCAAATGTTGAGTTAAGCTATTTGCATAGGTGTCTTTTATACCATGCTTTCAGACTGCAGCTTTTGTGTAGCAATCAACAAAAGAGAAGAAGAGTTGTAGCACAATTCTGTTCTTCTCCTTTGGATAAAATGAGTCACCACAGGGCACCAAGTGTGAATGTTTGATGCTCGCCTGCAGCCTTCTGCAGTGTTCGTTGCTGACTGTTCAAACGTGCTTGAAACACCAGGAGAGTTCTGTGACTGCTTCATATTTCTAAGCCTTTCCTGTATGTAGCTCTCTTCTAAGGCTGCTTGAGGCTTGAAAACCATTCTGCTAGGAAATGTAGGACTGTCTCTTCTCAACATCCTTTACCATCCTAGTTACATGTGCTGTAAATGTCCAATGGAAATATTTACATGATTTGCCAGTTCTGTTACTCCTAATAGTTGATACTAACAAAGACGTAGATACAGCTGAATTGCCACAAAGGTAGAATACTATCTGGTTTCTTGATAACAGTTTCTTCCTAGCTATCCATGGTTACAGCTAACCTCAGCAACTCTGAGGCAGAATGCTGGCCACACTCTGGCTCCCTGCCAAGCTCAGACACAGCTACAGAACAACCCCTCTCTTCCACATGCACCTTGGACTGCAGAAAAGGAAGGAGACCGGCTACACTGACAAAACGAAATCCGCTGCACCTGCTGAACATTTCCGCCACCTAGAAAACCGGGCAGCAGGACCCTGAGATGTAGCATAGAAAGTACCTTCAGTTCAGCTCATGAGAAGTAACTTACGTTGATCTGTTTCCAGAGTCTTAAACATTAATTAAAACAAGCCTGCTGAGAACATGCACTAAGTCACACAGCCAAATATTGGTCACTCTGACTTTTCTGATATTCAGAATAGTTGTAACATCATAATTTCAAATCACAAATCTTCTTTGCTTCATTTATATACCATGACTTTGACAGGTCTTTCTATTTTTGAAGGCTTAGAGGGTTATAGGTATTGCTGATACTGCTTTTATTCTTTCTGCACTATGGAAAAATTGCCTATGTCTGTCAGGTTGTACAACTAAACTATTCAGGTAGTAAATTCCTAGAAAATAAAATTTATCTTTCAAAATTCATTAACATTTAAAAACAACCAAGAAAATACCAATCTATTAATTACCCCAACATGGCCAGCGATGTAACTGCCCCAGTTGCTCCAACGATGCTATTAAATGTATTTCAGTTCAATGTAAGTTCCCCTTTAAACACACATTCTGAAGAGTATTGTATTACTAGTGTAATAAGGAGTCATTTCTCTTGATCTGACATAATCAAATAATTATCAAAACAATAAATGTATAGTGTTGTAGGAACGCTTATATTAAAACAAAACCTCAAGTGAAAATGTAATAGGGCAAAGAGAAATGCTCAGCAAATTACTGCTTTCTTAGGCTTTGCTAGATTTCCAAGTCAAATTACGTATTTTATGGAGAGCAGAGAAATGCTTTGTGCAAATTCCTGATATCATTCAGGTCTCTCTTTTTCAGGAGCAAAATTATAACTGTGTCATTATGACTCAGTGGAAATTCATTTTCTGTAACATTGCCTTCAGTCCCTTGAAATAAATACTTGGGAAAATTTCCAAGGACAATGTTTCTGTAATGCGAAAGTTCATCAGTTCTTGGTTTTCTTCTTTTATAACCCTGTGGAGCTAATGTCTAAAAGATTCTGCACGATCTCGAATACACACTATTAAGCTGTTCATCCATACACAGATATACAGCTCAACACTTTCATTCAGATTTCCCTAAGTGATTAAATCCGTAAAAATAACGAAGGCAAATAATTTAGTGATTTTATTTTTCTACACTTTTCTATAGTCCTTTTTCTTCATAGTATCTGGATATTCTTGCTGGCTGTGGGTAGTCTCAGATACCTCCCCTTGTGCAGTACCTAGTTAGTCAAAATGCCTATAATGCCTCAGTAGGAGTTCTTGCCGAAAAGACACCAGGTCTAGACTTCAAGAAGTCTTTTTTTAAGCAAGAGCATGGTCACTGTAATTGAGATTGTCCACTGACTCTCATGAAAGACAATAATAGATATGAAAAGTTAACTGCTCTGTCCCTATCTCATGTTGTGCAGCTCAGGCAGTTTATTCAAGGATTTACATGAGTGGGCAAGAGGTAGCAAGATTTGAGAGACTGCTCATAATATGGGCTCCAAGGATGAGATTCAGCTCACCGAACTGCATTTCAGCAACAGAGGAGTCTAGGCTCCTGTCAGTGGAGTTTAGAAGGTGATTCATCATCCCCTGAAAATAAGCCTGTACCTCTGATTTGTTTGGAAACTGTCTTAACTCCACTGAGTGAACTGATTCAATTTTTACTGACTGTTACAGGAATCTAGACATGTAAATCAGATAAAAACTTCTACATTTTAGGCACCAAAATTTAGGAAAGGTCAATCCCTTTAATACAGAGTGAGCTGAATCCTATCCCAGATGCCAAAACCCAGCATTTACACCACATTCCTAGCTGTGCTGCTTTGTTTTGCTTAGTAGTCTATGGATCCTCATCACAATTACCCACAGATGGATATGCAAAATATGGCACGCAACAGTTTCGGTTATGATATCTTTGGTGTTCAGGTATACTGCAAACCTTGGTGTGAAATTCATTGTCCACCCACTGCAGTATGTCCTGTACGCCGCTGCTCTTACATGCCATGCTTCCGCTCTGGAGGAGCTTAGCGTAGTAAGAGTGGCAAAGATAGCTACATTTTCCTTCTGTCCCAATTCCTATGCATTAACTCACATTTAAGCTGCAGTATAATCCCCTGGATGGGTGACTGCCTTATTAAGTTAATCCAGGCAAAACCTTTTAGGTGCAGTCCTCCCTACTCCATTACTTCTTATGGCTCCATAGACCGTAAAGTTTGTGTTGTAATGCCCTGCACAACAAGCAGAGCAATGGGTCCTCTTCTAATACAAAGATTCATGTACTATAATAATAAAGTATTAATTTGCTCCTTTCAAAGTGCAGAAGCCTGTGGATCTTTGGAGATTTTCTCTTAAGTCTCAGATATTCTGCTGCATTAAACAACAAGTAACTGGTAAACAATTTCAATTGCATCTCACACTTTTCTTTTAGATTAAACATTCTTTTCTTGATTGTACTTTCTTTAATCCAAATGCTTCAAATATATTGAAACGCAAGAGGGAGATTATTGTAATACGCCACAAACCCCAGTGCTACTTTATTTCATACTATTAAGAGAACTTCCTTATCATAAAACTGGCTCTTCCCATATGTAAAGAGGCTACTTCAGAATATACCAGTTAGAATATTGAAACTTACTGAAAAAGATTAAAACCCAGGTAGTCAAGTCAGCAGCAATAAAGATGTATGATCCTACTTTATTGGGAACCGATTTTCTAATCGTCTTTTCTCTTCAAATAAGAACACTAGTCTAGTAATTGTTCTACAGGTTCACAATAAAGCCTGTGCATTTTGAAAAAAGTCTACCTTTCTTTCCAGTGTGTTACATTAAAATTATTTTCTGCTTTAGAGACACATAATGAGGGATAGCCTTTAGGTCTGAATGCATTTTGGACCAGCAATTCATCTGGATCTTTGACTAAGCACCCCATTTTACATCATTTTAATAGAGCTTTTACACCTTAGAAATTGAGGCTAGAGCTTGCAAAGATAAGAACCTTAAAACTATGTTCCTACAATCTCTATTTGTCACAGAAATGAGTGAATAGAGAGTCCTGCAACTACTATTAACTATAGTGGGGCTGAGATGAGAATTTCAATTAAGAAATGTATTCATGCCAGATGGCATTATTGGCATTCTGTTAATAGTGGGAAGTACCCATCTATTAAAACCTGAGTGACCACCCACATAGCTTTACAAAAGGGTAAAGGCAATTTTAAATGAGTTTATGTTACATAGTCATCTACAGCATTAAACAGAAAGAGCAATGCAGATACCTGTCTGCCTTGCTGTCTTTCCTGTGCAATAAAAACAGCAGCTGAATGTTCCAATAAACACTGAACAGTAATTTTTAAACTCATCCCAAGCTCCATAGCTTCATGCAGCCCATTCAGCACCAAGATCTCACAGGCTACTACAACACACACGTACACCTATGACTGATGAACCAAAGAGAAAAATATAATTCAGAGGAATATGAGGAAGTACTTGCTATGACAATGGGAACAATATAAGTGACTTATCAAAACAGAGACCATGACAAAAATCAGAACACTTTTTACTCTTCTTAGAATAGACTGGTTTCCTCATAAGCAGTACGGGAAACTCAGATGACTGCTGCAAAATATTTAGATAAGGAAGAATACAGGCAGGTGTATTAAAGGGAGGCATCCTATGTTGGCATGGTGGTGCACAAGATGAACACATGGTCTTTCTTATCTCCATAATTCTCTGACCTCTTAATTTTTGTAAGAGTATTTTTTATATTATTTTTATACTATAATATGACCAAAGAGTGCTAACAAAGAAGTCCCACAACGTCACCATAACACTGTGCTTGTAGGATATCCGTAGTCACCACTTGTCATCTGTGTAATAACTTACATGTTCTTTTCCATTTGGATGTGGTACTGTTTGACAGATTTCTCCCCAAAACATGCTGCCAGTTGTTTTCTCCAGTTCCCTTCTCGTCTTTCTCCAGAGCTCTGGTTAGTTAGTTTTCAGAGTACCATTTCTAAGGAGCAGGTGATACACAGACATAAGAAGAACATCTATTTGATGTTCAAGTGCAGCAGTAGCCTGGGTTAATGCTGGCCAGAATAGAATGGCTGGAATATAAAGATATTTTCTTGACCAATTTCTCTCAGTCTTTCTCTATCTGTTCACACACATGGAGAACAGCCCTGATACTTCTGGTGGGAGATTTAAGAAAATGCCTTGTTCGTATTGATTTTCTAGTCCACCTCTGATATGGTATTCTATCTACACAGCATCTGAAGTATCAAGTTCAAACACCACTATGGATAATAAAATTCTTTGCACAATTTATTTACTTGAGCCACTGCCTAAATAAATTCTTGTTTTTCTTCCTGCAACAGCTGTTCTTTAAGCATACCTATCATTTTGTTGTACTATTCTGGAGACAGTACCTGCCCACCATCTAAACACCAGAAAGCCTGTTCTGGACACCTACTGGAAATTTTAAAATGTTGTATCCGGTATTTTTCATTTCTTTCAAATAGTTGTCAATAAGCATTTTCCTTCAAGGAGACTGAACAGTATTATGAGCCTTTTCACACAGAGGGAAAATGAATTCAAGGAAAATTGTTCACTGCAGTCAACCCTGAATACTAAATAATGTCAGTTAAAAAAAATTTAGTGACTAAACAGAATCAGATTCTGAAGTGGAAGGAAATTATCATGGAAATGGTTAGAGTTAGTATGATTTCTTTTAATTCTTCCAGATAGCATGTATGTTAAGACTGAAAATTATTTTTGTTAAGACTGAAAATGATTTTTGTGAAAGCCCACATTTTTTAAAATTATTATCTGAAAATATGAAAATTATTAGAAAAGGTATCTCGCACCAGTTGTCCATTACCTTAAAAGTCTTGCTCATTCACTATCACTACCAAAATTATATTTTTATTTTGGAATTCTGAAACTGTGTTGAAAATGTTCTTTTGCCAAAAAAACCAAAGGCATTTTAGTCACAAGTGTTTTAGTTAATACATTTTATGGGCTTTTACTACAACTTTGCAATTAAAAATTTACCACTTGATACCAACTTTCATCTCTCCGGGGAAAATTTGTCATATTTTCAAGATATCTTTAATTTTTTAGCCAGAAAAATAGAGCCAATAATATACTTCTGACTAACAGTATGACTCTAAAACTTTCAAGCATTCTTTATATTTTTTCCAACAAAGAAAGGTTCAAAAAAAAGACATCGTGACTTCATTATTAGTAGTATCATTGTTAGTGATAAGTATGCAGGTTGATTTTCTAGAAAGAAAAAGACGGCCAAACTATCCCCAAGCTAGCTGATAAGAACAGGATTGAGAGTACAGACATTCAGCAGCAACCAGGAGCCCTAGTGACAGAGCAGAACTGTGTTATGTACCTTGCTGTAAGAAGAGAATAAGACTTCTACTGTAGAGAGTTAGTAGGAAACAGAAAGGAAGAATGCAGATCTTTTTGCAGAGTGCTTCATAAGCTAAGGTTTTCAGCTTTAGTCAGGTCAAAAAGAGAAGTCAAGCACAAAAGAATCAAGCAAAATGATGATATTTAAGAAATGACGCAGCTAGAACCAGTGACAAGACATGATCAGACTGTTTTATGTAACCATAGAATATAAACAAGTCTAAAGAGTAGATTTCTCTCCTTAGAAATAGGATGGTAAATTAAGTGCATCCCCTTAACACATTTGTAAAATGACAGCTTCATGCTAGTGACCGTAAGAAGTAATAGGAACACTCACGTTTGTGCTGAAGGACCCACCCTCAGAAAAGATACACAAAGACATGCATTCCCCCTCCATCAAACATCGAAAGCACAAGGATAATTTAGCCCTAATAGGCTGTGCCACGTTTTAGTATTTCTTCACACCGTAAGGTTTATTAGGATTTCAGCAGTAAGTATCTTTTCTTTCCTAATGGAACATAAAATTATACTACTTACGTATCTCTTTCATGAAATATTTACAGGGCACCATTTGGTTTGTGATTCATTTTCAAGAGTTCCTTTAAAATCAAGTACTTTGATTTTTTTCTGGAACTGGCTCCTGTAGTTCCCAGCGCAGGTCTGCAGGTCAAGAAGTGTCTGGTGCCAGCTGGCTTTGTCCTAGGTCTTTGCATAGCTTGGCGCTTGCATTTGTATTGGAAATGAAGGTTAATGCTCTAACCTTCTGACTTGGGCTCAGAAGTAGGTACTGCTCTTTCCTTTCTGATCTTGTGGGAATTTCAGGCAACGCAGCCCTTTTGAAAAAAAAAAGATAAAGTAGATTTTTTTGTATGATGATGTCAGCATAAACTTTGCCTTATTTTGGTGTGATTGAGTTATATGATTGGAGACCAAGCCATGTCGGCCATTCAGTTTGTTCAACGTTTGTTAAAAGCTAAGATAAAAACTACACAAACAAGTTCTTTCAGCAAACAAAACTTCACTAAGAAACCACTGCTTCTGCTCTCTAGGTTTAACATCCAGCATGGAAAGACTAAAGGTCAAAAACGCTGGAAACATCAAGCTTTGATTACTTTTCCAGCAAGGTCCAAGGATATTCTTCTGCCATAAATCCCTGTCACACGTTACATTTTTTCATCTGCAGGCTGACATTATTTGTGGCCAGGTTATAGCCATTTGTTCTTCTGTCAATGTTATCCTCAAGCTCTTCACGTTTAATGTTGAGCTTTTATAAAAAGCATCCACATTGCTGGAAATACCTTAACCCTACCCATTCTTGTATCATATTTGCCTTTATCATAGCTATCTTTGTGACTAATTATTCCCCTAAAACTTACTATTCTACAACTTCTAACAGGAAAGGTTGAAGTTATTTCTTGTCTCATTAGAGCCACATAGGGGAAGGACAGGCATGAGCAACAAGAACACATGAAAAAAGTAAGAAAACACTGCAATTTGCATCATATTTGTTATGAAGGTGTAACAACTTACATGTTCTTCTGTATTTGGATGTGACAGATTTCTCCAGTAGGATCATATATTTTTATTGCTGCTAACTTGACTACATGGGGTTTAATCTTTTTGAGTAAGATTCAATATTCTTAACTGGTATATTCTGAAGTAGTCTCTATGTATGGGGAGAGCCAGTTTTCTGATAAGAAAGTTCTCTTTTCACAATTCATAGGTGTATGTGTGTGTTGTAATAGCCTGTGAGATCTTGGTGCTGAATGGGCTGCATGAAGCTATGAGACTTGGGATGAATTTTTAAAAAAATCACTGTTAACACTGACATTATCAGTTTAACTTAAGGTGTGTTTCTTTCCCCATTTTCTGAGACCTAAGAGCATGGGTACGGACAGCTTCCACAGCTGAAGTGTTGAGGTAGATTAGTCTGACCATTTGTCTGTGCCTCGAGATGTTAGGTAATAATTTGGAAACATGGCTTCCAATCAAATTCTTGGGTTTGTTTAAAAGTACACGGAATGTTATCTTCCTCTTCTATATAAAAGTTTGAAAATTGGTTGTATTCATCTGGTGCCTTGACTAGCATGCTCTGATTATAATGCAATATTAACATTAACTCACTGCTATATGGATATACTCCTACTTTTCTTTGATTTGGTAACTGTATAGTTTAATCTCATTTTGGCAAGAAGCACCAAAAGTAGTTTCCTTTTATACTATGCTTGCTTTAGCTTATTTTTATTTATTTGGCTTCAATAAAATCTATAAAAGGGTACCCTGAGTTACAAACAGCAATAAAGGCCAGAGCCCTTAGTGAACTTCAGCACGTTTAATTAGGAACCTATTTGATCTCCTCTAAAATTAGTCTTATGGTTCTCACAAAATCTTACACTGCAGCTGACCATATTGTACCTGTTCCTGTGAAAAATCCAGAGCTTTTACTCTCCAGCAATTTGAAGGGATTTGAATGATAAGGGAAAAATATTTAACAGGAGAAAGTATTTGTTTGGTTTCCCAGGGAAAACCCTGGAGGAAATACTTCCTTTCAGGGGGAAAGGAAGTATTAATGACTTGTGTGATGCACCTTTCCAGGAAGTGACCAACTCATTTCCTTGGACTTGATGAAAACTAGAAGCCCACCTGAGTCTTGCAGTAGCCCTTGGGAAAAAAAAATTTTACTAGCAAATACCTCAATTACTGTTCTGAGGCACTGTTCTACAGATGCCTTTCTATTCCTTTAACACATGTAAACTTGGTTTCCATGCATAGTGCATCGGCATTTAGCATCTTTAGTATTTTCATAACTATCAGCAACGATATCAAATTCCCAAGAATAAACTGAATAAACACAAAAGACCTAAGTGAGGGAACTGAAAAAATTATTATGAGACCTGAACTTTGACATTCTTGTTTTCCTTCTCTGATGATGTTTCTAAGCCTTATTTGCTAAATTATGTTGCCTAGATTAAAAAAAATGTAATCATGTACATGATTTATGAATGATTTTTCATTGCTGGAGCATATTTCAGGGAAATGTTATGGAACTTACTGTATCTTTTAAAGAAGCATTGTCATGGAGTGTAGTTTTGGAAGATTCTGTGCTAAGAATGTGTTGGTCTGGATGCTGTTTGACCTAGTGAAAGCTGGTTTGCATTTATCAATTTCAAGACCTGTAATCCTAAACATATTGTTGCTTTATCTAAAAAGTAAAAGCAATGTGCAAATGCTTGTTTTCATATTTTGTGATTATTTGTTCTCTGATTTCATTAGTTTTTTTCTGCTGCAGATACATTTGCACTGCTTTCAAATTTTCTCCAATCCTTTTTCTTTCCATACTTCAGTACAAGGAGGAGAAAGTATTTTGAAATTTTCATCAGACTATCAGTTTTGGTTCAAGGTTTTAATTTCTTTTTGCAATTAAATATAAGTTTGGACTCAGAAAATAAGTTTCTAAAAATAAATACATAAATTCCACTTAAATCCATATTAAGGTTCAGCTCCTATACTTGTCCACAAACCTTTTCATTCCACGTGAGAGTATGTTAATTGCCAGCATTTTATATCTTTATAGGGAAAAGTCCCACTATTTTCATAATGAACATCAGGGGAGCAGATTTGCATTCTGTGTCTACTGAAGTCTACAGCAGCAACAATGCACCTCATTTCAGAGAAAAGGTGAGTCTCCAGGAAAATAGAGACTGAAAGACTCCTCTCAAGAGTGCTCTCATTTTTTTTCCAGTGGAGAGGTCCTCCCTCTCACGTTCCTGCTGTCTATCCTTGCTATCTACCCAGCTTCAAGCCATTAATCGTTCATTCCATTCTGCTGGGTGCAAAACCTGCAGGCAGCACACCTATTGCATTTGTCTTCAATTTTTGTGCCTTTTTTTCTCAGCACTCTCCCCAAACACACCTCATCCTACATTTCAGATGGGCTTAGTTTCCCTGATGTTAGATCTTGCTTTGTTTCTTAGTTATAATGCCACTCGTCCAAGTTGGGCAATTACCTTAAATATGCAGCATTGCTATGGACAGAGCAGCTATTCCAGCTTTGCTTATGTTCCTGCTTCTTGCTGCCATTGACTTTTTTATATAGGCCTTCCCAATGTATTCTCTTTTGGCAGTAGAAGATCAATCATCCTTTCGTGCACAGGTATCAGACACTGCAGTCCTTCTGAGCCTGCATTTGCTTAGCTTTATAGCCTGTTCTTTTGTTACAACATGCTGAAGGTCAGACTCTGATTTAGCTCTTTCCCACAGATCACTGGAATATTTTTCCTTAATATTTACTCATAATATTACTAACTATCCTAAGAAACAAAATCAAACTGAGGCTAAGCTTTGTTCTTCATTGTTTGACAAGGGATGCTATAATCTGGGAAAAAATATTGCACCCTAAAATGTTTTGAGCATACTAGACCCACGCAAAAGATTCAGCAGAACCATGCAAAGGCCAGGGCAAGCAGGGCATCTTCTCTGAGTGTCCACTTAAGAAACACGGGCTACAGAAAAAAAAACCCTCGGGATTTTACAGCTGGTTCCTGCCGCCACCCAGCAATAAAAGATTCAGGCCCGCAGTGACGCAGGAGAAAGGCAGCATGGGCGTGAGGGACCCCTTGCCAACTGACTGGAACCCTGAGGAGGGAGATGTGCTCACAGGGAAGAAAGGGTGCCCTGGTATCAATTTAGCATACAGGGGCTCTAGCTGTGCTTTTGTAATACAGGTTGTACAAACTGCTATCATCCAACAGCTCTCATCTTGGAATTCATTCTGTAGAGTCATAAATCTATTTTCATAGGATAATGTCTTTGCAGCATATAGTCTTTCAAATATATAGCCTATCTAAAGTGCAAGATTGCCTGTACTCCATGAAATGCAGCTGTGCTGAACCAATAATACAAAAATTCAGCTAAGTGGAAGGACAACAGAATTAGTGGTTACATAAAATACACAAAAATGAAGAATAGAAATGGCAGCTATTCTGGACAGTAACTGTGGTTGATATCCTATGTTACATCATCTTGTTGGCAGATAAATAATTACTCTGACAACAGCAGTGCAGAATTCATCCTACAATCATAACTTTAGCCATCTACTTTAGATCATAATACATCATAATTTACAAATACAGAACCGCTAGAACAAATGATCTTGTTCAAATGTCACCATCCTACTCAGCTCTTCCACTCCGCTTTGTATTCCAAGTTTACTTTACTTGAATGGCAAAACAATACATTTTTTAATTGCATTAGCCTTAAAAGCCCATGAGAAAGTGAGCTAAATTTTCTGTTCTCTCAACAAGTATTGGCAGGCTTATGAACTGTGCGGCAGGTACTAAGAATAAATAAGAACAGCTCCACTGAAATTGGTAATGTCTGGTGACTTATACCCGCTGAGGACCTGAACAGGATTACAAATCGCAGAGTCATTTCTGTCCTTAACTACAGATACGCCACCTCACCACAGAATGAATTCCTGCAGGCAGAGTTTAGGGTCTAACTGAGCTTACAGAATATTTATGGATGGTGATGATGCACCAAGGAAAGGATTTTGCTTGGTTTTCACTTCCATCTGAACTTTCATTTAGAATATGAATGCTTGTTTTCTAACTTGAACTCTGGTAGTAGAATTTTTAGGAATCTTCCACTGAAACAATGAACTTCAATGCTGGAAACCTCACCTTGCATGTGTTTAAGATGCAGCTGCACCTTCCACTTGTTTCCAAATATATTGGTAAGCAAGTATCTCAAAACAGTCTTAAGAAACTCCAATTACTTTACACTTCTGTAGACAAACATTCCAACAAGGAGGTGCCTGACTAGTAAACTAGTAAAGACCGAAAAGATGTTTTCTAGCTGGAATTGCACAGAACCAGAATTGTCAGGGAAAGCAAACATACCTGCAACATCTTGAGTAAGTGCAGTGATTAAATGTACTACCACTATCATGTTCATCCATGTTCAATTTGAATTTATACTGAAACAAGTGAAGTGGAAGGCTGCTGGCATTATCAGAAATAAGGTCTGCATTATAGGTGAAGAGGACAGAGAGCTTGCGCAAAGGAAGAACAAAAGAATCCTGGGTGTCTGCGGGAAGGCTCAACATGTAGGAGGAAGACAGCTATGTGAGCTCAAAAAAATATGTGGGAATAATAACAAATGTTTATTAACTAGAATAAATTTAGCCTGGAAAACTGGGAGGCGCTTTAACACAGAAGTTCTAGAAGTGCATTCTCATAGGATTAGTTAAGGAGAAAAAGCTTTGCTCCCTTTAAAATTTATAACAGGATTATACGATGCGGTGTCTGTGGAAATAGAGGATTTCCTTAGATACACAGAAAACCCCATTAGCCTAATACTTCTAATACATTAAAATTCTAAAGGTTTCTGAATTTTTGAAGTGAAGTAAGTGGAGAATAAATGGCAGAGGTATCAAGTCCAAGAGGCAGTGTGTTTTTTTTTTTTTTTTTTGCATTATGTGGACTGCAGATAGAATAAAAATTGTACTTTTTTTTTTGTACTGTTTAAGAAGATTCAGTGAGACTATATTTGTGCTTACAAATAATGACAGAAATATCTACTGATTTAAAATTAATACTTCATTACAGAACTCCAGAAAATAATCTAATCTAAATGTATAATGACTCGACCTCTCTGTGATATAGGACTCTAGAAACCTAGGAGGAAAATACCTTGTGGTAATTCCAGTATGTCTTTTCACAACACATTCTTCATGGATGCCACTGAAACAATTATCCTTCTAACAGGAAAGGTTAATGTTATTTCTTTTCTCATTATAGCCACACAGGGGAAGGACAGATGTGAGCAACAAAAGCACATGGAAAAAGGTATGAAGATACCGCAATTTGCATCATATTTGGTATGAAATTTTGGCTTCCTCTTTTATCAACTGGACTCTTATTCATTATTCATTCCTTTTATGGACCTAATCATAATGGGTTTAACCAGAGAGAAAATAGCACAATCTATTGACGTAGTGTCTCAGTTTTAAGTCAGAAAACCAGAAAGTTTCTCCTGGCTGAGCTGTGTGATGCTGAGAAAATTACTTTGTCCTTTTATTCTCCAAAATACCCAACTGCAAGATGGAGACGAGAGCATTTAGATACAAACTGTGGTATCAACAGATAAAGAGCACTTCCTGAGAGCAAAATATTTTGCTTATGTTCATAACTTGAACATATACTTGCTCAGTACTCAATACTTGCTTATGTTCATGGAGCTTTTCTGTGGCATTTGGAGCTACCATAGTACTTTGGGGCCAACCAGACTTAGCCTTTGCTGTTAGAATAGACTCATCAGTAACAAACTCTTTGGGAAGATGATGGCTTAATATCCCACTTTGAAACACTGAAAATGCACCTGGACTAAGGAGGAATGTATAGTAGCCCAACTACTATAGAGCCACTGGCAATTAGCAGCAGGACGCTTCACCCAACAGTAAAGGCTTTTAGCATACAGCACTACAGTTGCAATGACTTTAATGGAGCAAACTTCCGAGTGATGACTTCAATGTTCCCCTGCCATCCCTGACCCAGAAGGGCATCTCTGCCTTCCCTGTCTTTCTAGCCAATGTTTTTCTAGCACGTGAGATGATTCTTTTGAAGAGTCAGTTGGTTAAGACCTGCATTCTTCATTCAAGTATTTCTTTCTGCTTAATTCTTAGGCAGAATGTTTTCTGCACACACTTCTGCTTGTGCTTCTTTTTCTTGTTTATTTTGCAGTATTACTGTGCTTTACTTCTGCTGCCCTGAGTCTCGGTTTGTAAGCCAACAGCTGAAATCACTTTCACATTGTCTGGCATAGCTCTGACCAGGAACACTTTGGCCTTTAGTTTGGTAAGGGAGATGCCCTAAGAACTAGACAGCAGAAACACTGCAGCAACACAAAACTCACAGAGAAAGCTTGTATCAAAAAACTACCTAAAACACCATTGACTGCCCCAATTTTACATGGTTCAAATACTGAAATATACTTTGGAGTCCTTTTACAAGCAAGTATGTTGGCCTGTTTGATTAATGGTTGGATAAGTGTTTGAAAACAAACCTTATGTTTTGAAAACATGAACTTAATTTGAGTTAAAATTTTCTGCTCATAATTAATTTGCACATATATACAGCATATAACACTTGAAAAACAGATTGTCTGCATTGTGATTCAAATTCCATTCCTGTTCCTTCCTGAAATGCTCTGATGCAGCAAAGTCAATTTTTAATTTGCTTTAGCAAAATAAAAAAATTAAAGGGCTTTACCAGGGGGCAATGGACTGGAACGGAATGTTAGAAAACAATTTTTTTAAAAAATTTCCTAAATTTTTGTTGAATACTTTAAAGAAAACCTATTTTACATTTAAAGAAAACCTATTTTACAGCCAACTACCGTTTAAGTAGAACGTACAGCAAAGCAAACTTGCTAGGGTATTTGCCCTGCAATATTAAAACTTTGAACTCTTTGCACATACACTTCCCACTGATAATAACTGGGATAAATGAGGCAACAATAATGATTTCTGCACATTAGCTAAATCTCAAACAACATGTCAAGGGTGAAAGCTTTGTACCACTAAAGATAATGACAAAACTCTTCATGGCTTCAAAATGCATGATATTTTACTGTCCAGAACATATATGCTATGATACATGGATACAATCAAAATGGACAACAATTTTTGTTTCATCCAGTCTTCCTTAGTATAGGTATTTGAATACCAGTCCTTTAAGAAAGAAAGAAACTGAGATTAATACAGTACAGCTAATCATAAAAAGCAGTTCCTAGGCACTGTAAAATAAGTATCTGCTAAGAGGTCCAGGTTAGATAAAAAGAAAAAAGAAGTCAAACTTATCAGCAAATTCCAGAGTTTTGTGGGAGTTTTACGAAGGAATATCTTTTAAATGGGCTATGCCATTTTGACAAAAGGAAAACGTTTGGCAGGATATGTTAACTTCAGCAATGCTCCATTTTCTAATAAGGATCTGGGGAAGAAGCATGGGAAAATCCTTGCTCTAAAGCTCTAAGCCACCTAGGCTAACTTCTGCAACATGGAAAAAGTAATTTTCAGTATAAATATTAAACCAAGTTTAATAATATATTGAAAATAAATATATTTATAAATATGAATATCATATTGAATATAAAAACAATATAATTGGAAAATCAAAAAAGCACCAAAAAAAGGAGAATCCTTTTTTTGTACTGAGCTGAAATATTTTGAGCAATTCTGGGGTTTATTTCATTCTGTAAAATGCGTTGTTGTTATTCAGTTTTGGAAAACTGCAGAAAACACAGATTTTTCTTCCAAAACATAAAATTCCATTCTACACCAGCTCTAGTAATTAGCAATAATTATGTCCATATTAATTTGTGCATCCTGCCTTCAAAATGTGCTGCCCAAATGTTTATTTTTGATTCATATCTGATCAGCTAAAACATCCATATGGTTTGCTTTGGAAAGAACCACCAAACTTGTTTTTGAAAATAATATGGGCCAGTAAATATTCACTCAGTCAATTTTCAGAAAGCTTTATGAATCAGAAACACTGGCATTTCTTAAATTACTGGGTGCCTGACTTAGCACAATCTGTCATTGGTTAAAAAACAGAAAAGTGATGAAATCCCCTTGGTGTTCTTTGGAACAGGGGCAGATGGCTCCCATCTCCCTGAAGAAGCTTTATTTTGTTTTCCTCCTCTTCTCTCAAAACAGAAACTTGGTAACACTGTGACAGAAACATACTACACAGAATAACAAGTTCAGGCACTTTATGAGAAATGGACATAATGTTTTAAAGCAGAATAGTACTTTCGTGGGAACTGAAGTCTTTATAGGATTCTAAAATGCCTGGATGACACCAGGATATATATCTCCAAAATACTTACAAGCAAAATTGCTTTCAGACTTGGCGGAGGGGCAGGGAGAACCCTAAACAGAACTTCCATTATGTGGCCTGATCTAAGTGACTGATGTAGGTAATAAGCAGTGATGAAATCTTTGAATCCCTCACAGTTTTCTTCAACTATGGAATGATCTCTCATACTTTCACTAACATAGATGAAAACCAGAGTTACACAGGACAACCATTGGCCTTCCCAGCAATTTGCTAACAAGCAGAGACATGGAGAAATCTGAGAATCTTTGGCTCTGTTCTGGGCTTAGGAAAATCAGATTTTATGGCAGGCATAGGCCCAGTTTTACTTCTTTATAAAAAACTGCTTTGTATCACCGCTTTTCTGTTCCTGTTCTTTGTCTTTGTGTTTCTGCATAGTTTCAAACTTCCTTAGCCACCCAGCTCACCACCTCCTCACCAGTTACTTACAGCTGGGCTTTCCTCTCATCATGGTTTAACCCCAGCCGGCAACCAAGCCCCACACAACTGCTTGCTCGCTGCCCCCGGTGGGATGGGGGAGAGAATGGGAAGAGTAGAAGTCAGTAAACTCATGGGTTGAGATAAGAACAGTTTAATAACTGAAATAAAATAATAAAATAGTAGTAGTAATAATAAAAAATAAATTGTAATGAAAAGAGAAACAACAAAAAGAGACAGGGGAACAAAAGCCAGGAAAAACAAGTGCTGCAACCGCTCACCACCTGCCGACCAATGACCAGCCCGTCCCCGAGCAGCAATCGCTGCCCCCCAGCCAACTCCCCCCAGTTTATATACTGGGCATGACGCCATATGATATGGAATACCCCTTTGGCCAGTTGGGGTCAGCTGTCCCGGCTGTGCCCCCTCCCAGCTTCTTGTGCACCCGGCAGAGCACAGGGAGCTGAAAAAATTCTCAACTAGTGTAAGCACTGCTCAGCAATGACTAAGACATCAGTGTGTTATCAACGTTACTCTCATCCTAAATCCAACACACAGCACTACACCAGCTGCTAGGAGGAAAATTAACTCTATCCCAGCCAAACCAGGACACCTCTCTACTGACACCTAATCTCTTTCCTCCAAATGTCCCCATCGAAACTCTTTCTCTTTGTGCCCCCAGCAGGTTCTGCTCATCTTCCTTCTGTGTAAAGTCAGGGAAGATCTTCTGCATGGCACAACTGAGAGCAGAGGAAAGCTAGCATCTCCATTTCAGTATCAAATGCACTCTGCAGTTACTGCAGACAGGTAACAAAAATAATAGTCCCACTTAGGGCGGGTTGGACAGGAGAGTGCCCAGTAAGAGAAGTCCTGATTTTCAACTAGATTTTAAGGGGAAAAGATTTCCTTTCCATGGAAGGTGTATGTTTGTGAATCATTTTGGCATGAAAAGAGCAGGAACATATAGAGGTGTGTCTGTTCTTCAGATCACAACATGGATTTCCTAGAGTAGAACTGACTGTAAGAAGGAACTAGTATCAATGTGCATAATGTCAGTCCTGCAACTATATTAGCAACAGCTAAACTAATGTTATATTAGGACCTAGGTTTAAGCATTTCCTCCTTAAATTGTGGTTAATTTTAGCTTGGCATGCATCTAACCAACACTGAAGTTAATAACCAGGACTCAAGGCTAGTCATGCATAAGGGTACACTAGTAGTTTAGTAGCTTTAGATGATAAAACTCATTTGTTTAGCTGGTAATAACTTTTCTCAAGCACAGCCATTTGAACTGTGATTGATAATCTGGGGTCTATGGATAATCTGAGTCATTATTGCACAATGAAGCCTCTCAGACAACATGAATTATCCAATACAGGACATTATTGTACTATTCATGAACAAGTTGGGAGGGGGGAGAGAGAGAAAGAACACAAATTTTCAAAGTCATTTCCAAAAAAATAGCTGTGAACATATATTTGAGGAATTTGGGGTAAGACCATAAAATAATCGTAAATGGATTTCACAGAGTTATATAAAATGTAAAATTTAAAAAAAAAAAAAAAAAAACAAAAACAAGGAGAAAATTACATTGGAATTTTCAGCAGGCATTTCAAAAGAATTTAAAATTCCTTAAGAGATGACCACTGAACTACATTTTGTGCATGAAGGTGACTCACTTAACAACTGAGGACCTGTCATTTGTACACAGTGCTGACCAATCTTTACAAGTATTTTTCCAAACCCCTTCTTTTTCCCATTTTTGCTGTCCAAATTTCTCAGCAGAAAGCACAGCTGAAGCTATGCTCTTCCTTCTGCAGTGACAGCACTCCCTCAGAACACACATGCAGTTAAGAACGTAAAATCTCACCTTACAGGATTTTTCACCAAAGCTCCAGCTAATTTTTTCAGTGTATACTTAGAGCTTGATTATAACACTTCACCTTTTGTCCTCTACACAAGTTATTAGCTGTTGGGGGTTCCTTTTGAAGGTTTTTGTTTGGGTTCCCCTCCCCGCTTCCACAGAAGCTTCCAGAATTGTTTGCCTTTCAGACTGTTAGAGCCCATCTTCAAGGAGAACTTCAAAAACCTGATCATAGCTGCAGCTGAAGTGATGCAGAAATCCCCTCGAGCTATCTGCAGGGTTCTTCTGTCAGCAACCTGAGTGTCAGTCCTCTCCAGCAAGACTTGTAACAAAGCTTTAGTCAACTCCCACAGGTTGAAAGGGAAAAGCTCTCTGCATGGGATGATGTTTATTTAGGGAATAAATACTCCTTTGTCACACTGGAACCCAAAATTTCAGAATCAGATATATTCCATTATGAGAGTTTTGTTCTGCTATAATTTTTTCTGAACGTACACAGCACAACAGTTCTCCATTTCCAAGTAGATGAATTACATAGAGGCCACTATATATATATTTAAAAAACCAAACCAAACCAAACCAAAAACCAACTACATGCTGTTGAAATATTATATGATTTAATCTGTTTATTTAACCATGATTCACTGAGATATTTAAGGGATCGGGTATTTGCAAACTATGAGGAACAAGCTCAATCATTTGTGCCTAATGAGTAACCTCAGTCTGGAGAAGAGGAGGCTGCGGGGAGACCTTATCGCTCTCTACAACTCCCTGAAAGGAGGCTGTAGTGAGGTGGGGGTTGGTCTCTCCTCCCAAGTTACTAGTGATAGGATGAGAGGAAATGGCTTCAAGTTGCATCAGGGGAGGTTTCGATTGGATATTAGGAAAAATTTCATCACCAAACGAGTGGTCAGGCACTGGAACAGGCTGCCCAGAGAGGTGGTGGAGTCATCATCCCTGGAGGGCTTCAAAAAACGAGCAGATGTGGTGCTCAGGGACATGGCTTAGTGGTGGGCTTGGCAGTGTTAGGTTTACGGTTGGACTTGATGATCTTAAGGTCTTTTCCAACCTAAACAATTCTATGATAATACGCTACAGAACATTACAGGTCACAGTATCAATATCTGAATCAAAGCCACTTTAACAACAACTTACAGAGAACAAAGATTGCTCCTTAAGCTAATAAATACCATAGAAGACTAAAAGATCTCAGAAAAGAATGATAAAGCTTTATGAATAGGCAGAGGAACAGGCAGAACAAATGAAATTTAACAGAGAGAGATGTGGACAAGCAAAAAAACAACAACTAAGAAGACAAGAGGAAACATGGATTCCCTCTGGTCAGATGCAGGAGAAAGATTGGGGTACATATAAAATTGGGACAAAACTAATACTGAATATACAATAACACTTCAGTAAAAAGATTTCTAGAAATAGAAATATCTAAAAATAGAGAACAGACAATAGAAATAAAAAAATAGAAAAGTACTTTAGAAAAATCTATCTATATTGGCCTAGATCCTCAATAAACACATGTATATTCATCCATCTGCAATGAGCAGGAATTTTAATATAAAGTAAGAAGTGTCAATAACACCTTCAATAGTTTCCACTCAAAGCCTAATACGTTTTATTCACATGTTGAAATAAGTACACTTTATTAGTTTAATATTCTGAACACAGTAGCTTAAAGATGTAATATTCTATTTTCTAATAAGAGTTCTAAGGGTGATATATTGGATAAAGAACATGAATGATGCTGACAATAGTCGTTGTCAGACTCAGACTTGCTGTTAAGGTCAGCGATTAGCTTAACAGTTCAATGCCCTGAAAAAATCTGTATTGGCTAACTGTGGAGAAGTTCTGGCCAAGTCCTTCGATAGCCGGCCAGGAACTGAAGAGAACCTGGCCTCAGAAAAGACTGTGAACAGCTGAGATTTCTGGTAAAAAAGCCTGAATGATTTGGAAGATAATTTCAATATAATTATACGGAAACAGATCAAGGAGTGACATGGATTATTACAACAAAAATAGTTAAAAGAAGCAGGTGAAGTAATAGGCATAAATTCAGTTCCTCCTGCTGCGTTACCATCTATGCACAGTTCATAAACTACTTATTATTTTATAATAATGCTTATGTGTTACATGGAAAACACATGCACTAATCTTTTATCAACTGATTTTGTGTCTCTGAAACATAATAAAAATGTCTTAAAACTATCTATCTGAATGTATTTGACCTCAAGCTAGGAAGGTGGATTTCACTGATGCAATTCTGTCCAAAAGAAATACACCTCTTAAAAATATATCCAATATTTGGAGAGGGATTCAAGAACCATTCAGAAGTTAGATGTCTGGTAAAGGCTAGTCATCTTGGCTCCCTCTGTAATCAACTGAGTAAGATATGCTGTTCGAGACGGTGATTCTTGTATCCTACGTTTGCCTTGTACGAACAAGGGCTCCTTTCCCAGGAGCACTGCGCTGGCTAACTGACTTAGACTAGCTACCTGCTTTTTAGGCAAATAAAGATCAGGGACGTGAACTCCAGCCCTATGGCAAAGAATGTTCTGTTCATATTTGTAGATGTCTTTCCTCATGTAGGAGGCTAACTAACCAAACCCAGGAATACCTATTTTGAATCACATTTTTTTGCTTGTTTGATTTTGGTAGATCTTACTTCAAAAAATGCCTCTTCTCAAAAGTTGAACTGAAAAGTATTCCAAAAAATTCCTGCAACTGCACACGCACATTTCAAACCTGATTCAATCTGGTAGTCAGAAAGTCAGAGTTTGCTGTTTATTATCCAAGCTTGTTGGATAATCTTCAAAGCATTCTATATTTACTTGATATCCAGAGAGTATATATGCCTTTATTAGAAACATATTGTTTTCTGTGCAGGGAGCCTGCAAAACATACCAATTGGTAAAGACTATTGTCTCATCAATTTAATGATGCAAAACAAGTAAATTATTTTACTGTTGTTTCCATACAATAACACTTTAGTACCTGTGCTCTCACTGATAATCAATGCCTTTATAATGGAACTCAAGCAGGTTTTTGTTTTGCTTCAACAAATTTTTCTGTTCCTCCCCAAACTGAGTCAAATACTTACACATGGTAAATCACCCTCCAATGTTCAGTCTGGATTTGTCTGCTGATAGTCCCCCAAAAGGCTATAGGAAACAGTAATTCACCTCCTCTTCAGCATTGGGAAGTTAATGCCCCTGGAATAGACATACACCCTTTTCCTCAGCTAAGGCTAAGCTTAGGAGTGTAAGGGCCCGAGCCACACCCACGCACACACCCAAGGGAATGTCCATGGGGCAAGAGCAACAACAAAAAAACACCAAGATCAAAATTTACAGATTTTGAAATGTCACTGTTAAAGCTTCATAGCTTTTTTCCCCTCTTTTGGTTATTTGCATTTTTCTTCTCCAAAATTTAGAAAATAAAGAAAAGCCCCATGCACAGAAAAATTAAAATGGAAAGGACTGGTTAGCAGTGCTTACTGTTAGAAGCAGAAAAAAAACAGAATGAAAAAAGTAATAATATTTTCCATTTTCAATGTGATTTTATTTAAACTCAAGCTCTATATAGGTATTTATTTATCTACAGTATTTGGAAGAACTAACAATCATTCTGATTTAAATCCTAGAAAATAGAAATAAATTTAATTTTTGAACATTTTTTTTCCACTTGAATTGTTGAAATAAATTATGATAAAAAATTGGAAGAATTTAAACGAAAAGAAAAATGCCAATGCAATTTCCTGGTGCTGTGAGCATGAGCGGAGAACATTTCAACCCCTATATGTTTTTGACAAGAATTATTGCATTTTTATTTTCAAATATTAAAAGTTCATCTACAGGAGGTTGCAATTCTTATGAACAATGCTGCCATATTGCTTCCAGAAATATTGCTTCTGTATAAATTAAATAACTTTGAAAGTCAGGTTTTATCACAACTCCAAGAAGTAGTAACACAGAAAAGATATTTTATAAACCTGCAATACCTGTATTTCTATTTCTAATTAAAACATGACTTGTATTTAATACTGCGCTTTACAGACTGGTTTTGAATTGCTATAATTACACATCTGAATATGTATATAATGGAAATGGGGCAATCAGAGGCAAGTAGTTTTCCAAAATTTTATAAATAGCAAGTTTAAAATATATCAACAGATGTGCTGAGGGGTTTTCTTGATAAAATTATGCTGATAATTAAAAAGAAGAATTAATGTATGATTCGCAGAGTCCTTATAGTTAATTACATTGGCATTGGTTCATTATAATGGCTGTTTTAAATGATTGACTAGATTTAGAAGTGTTAACGTCCCCAGATTAACTCAGGCTCTCCAGAACTGTCTTTTATTTCTAGTGTGTAACAAACGACGTGGAATTGTTGTGGGGATTTTTGTTTGTTTTAATTTTGTGGCAATGAAAGATCTAAAATCATTGCATTTCTGCAGCTGGAACAGTCCTTATGCTTACAGAGGCTTGTCCTTAATGAAACAGTAGCTGGCATTGCACCATCCATTCAAGATGCTTGAATGAATGCTTTCTTGACTGCGGCACCCTAACACCGCTTTGGACATGGGACGGAGCCCTGTATTGCTTACTTGAGTTCTGTGGCCAAGACCTAACACGAAGGAGCCCTTGAGTCTATCTCATCAGACACGTTTAACTTACGATACTTTGTCTTCTACTAAAACGACTGCTGTATTGCTTATATGGGAAACCAATTTTTCATTATTTCCTTAACAGATGTGACCTACAGAATAGACGCAGAAAGAGACAGTGTGAATTGCCTTGGTGCTATATTCGCCAGGCCATAAACTGAAATAGAATGAATTTTCAGATTCATTGTATTTAAAAAAAAAAAAAAATAAAATATCTGTTTTCCTTCATATTTAGGATATTTTATTCTATTCACAAAACCACTACATATTTTCCCAACTTATAATCTTGTCCATTAGGTACAAATGTTTACATCATAAAACTTGAGTCATATGATAAAAATCTGTAACAGTGCTTTTATAGCAGCTATTATAACAGCCTTGGAATTAACGCTGAACTCAAGGCTAGAGAACAGCAATTATTCATCTGGATTTATTTGGAAGGAGCAAAACTTCCCTTACAATTGGTTTTGTAAAACAATTACTAGACAACAGAGAACATTAGAAAGAAGAAGGTAGCCCCAACAGGAATCGTGGTTTTAAAAGTGCCTTACAGAAAAATCGGTATATTTATCTTATCAAAAGCTTGAGAAGGGACTTGACCAGTGTGTGTAAGTACCACGGTGAGAAGAAAATACAGGATCTCTAAGGAAGCAGAGAAAAGCTTCATATGAGCCATTTGAATAGATATTTGAAACAATTCTATATCTGAAGGGTAAATTGATAGACTAAATCATCTGATGTGTTCAGGCCCTCTCTCCAGCTAACCTGTCCTAGCAGAGGGAGGCATCCATCTTCCCCCAAGATAACCTAAAATTAGGGGCTTGTCTACCACCACAAAGATTATGTCCTTCTTCCTATGAAAAAATCAGATCACCCAGATCTTAGGTCCAATATCAAGATCAATAAAGTTTTATAAGGATAAATGATCTCATGAATTTTTATAAACGTAGCTCTTTTTTAATTGTCTGAAGTAGAATAGAAAACACAGCAATAGATAAATTCAGTGGAAAAAGCACCAGTATGTTAAGTGTACACATATGCATAGCTGTATGTTCACTTCACTAGAAATCAGTGGCAATTAGTACACTGTACTAATTATGTATTAGTACATACATTAGTAGGCATACATTATTGCAACGCATTATTGCATCCTGGTCAAATTATTTACTTGGTCTTTATAACGCCAGTGCAGAGCACAAATGCTACTTCACTTACAGTTTTAATTTGCGCTACCTTGCTTGGTTCTCTGCATTGAACGGTCCCTGTTAGAACTCCTGTCCTAAAAGCAAGCGAATACGCAATGCATTTGATAGTAACAGCTCCAAGTATCATTAAACTGCTTTTCCTGGCATACATAGGGTGCTTAAGCATTCCGTAAAGAAAACACTGTGAATGCAGTATGAGAGAGTGAATTCTGATTTGGAAAGTCACCTTATGCAAACGTTAATTACTCTTTGGTTATGTTGATTTGGGGGGTTTCATAATGAAAGCAGTACATTTCTTGCTTGAAGTGTCACACTTCTAAAGGACTGCAGTAAGACAATGCAATCAAAACAGCAGATTTCATTTACTCAGTCAGGAGATAGAAGCACAACTGTTTCTCATTTCAAAACTTGCCACAGGGAGTAAGTGAATCAGATTAAAGACAGTGTGCTGTGAACAGCATTGCAAACGATCTGCTATAACATCAAGGCACCCTCACTCAATAGGCTGACATTCACGACTGAGGTTACTGAAACATAAGTAAGAGAATTTTAACTGCATCAATATTTCAAAGCAAGCCAAGTCAAATACTAGTTTGAGTTCAGTGATACCAATAATTATGAAGTTATATCACGATACAATTTATAGAACATCCAAAGTCTTGTAGAACAACGATGTTGCACTTTTAAAAATCCAAGCATTTATTTCATCATGTTATAGATTTTCTTAAGTACTTACACTCCTTAGAAGCATGAATCTTATTGATTTCAAGTGGGGGTTTTGCTTCTAAATCACTACGTGCTTCTAAAAATCTCATTTTCTGGCATAAGTTTCTTAAATATGCTGCTCATCTTTTGCATAATTATTTCACCTAAAGAGCTCCTGAAGATTTTTTAACCTCACTTTCATAAAATCTGCCAGTGCAGTTGGTTTTGCGTGTGCAAAATAACATGATTTACATTACATTTTACTCTTTGAAATCTAAACATACTGGATATCTAAACAGTGACAAAGCCTAAGATGTCATCTCAAGGGTTTTGTTTTACTGAAAGAAACCTGGAAAAAAGTGTTACACACAGCAAAACTAAAATCAGACATTCTGTATTTGATAAAACTATAATAATCCATTAAATTTCTTTTTTCTTTAGATGAGCATGTTCAATTCAATACTCAGTCAGGCAGAAGTTAAGAATCTGATTATTAAACATTTGGCAGATTTTATAACAAGCTCCCAAAACTTAATTTCCACTGGCATGTTTAACAGTCCTGTTAAACCCTAACAGAAAATTAATTCCCTTAAGAGCTCATTTGTATAGCTCCAAGTAACTGTCGTAAATAGACACTCTAACTGAAATTTCTAAAAGTTTCAATACAATCCCACTTCACTGGACCATTACATTGTTGAAAATTACACTTGCACAAGAAGTTACCTGAATTCTATTGATCCTGCAGGAAAAAATTTAAGAGAGGTAAGTCCCACCTCCCCCTAAATAAACCAACGCCCTCCCCAAAAATATACTTGGGCAGGGAATATACCAATGCATACAATTACTTAATTAGGAATATCCCTTAATTTGGGTCTGTTTTTTACCTAAACAAGCTTTACAGCTTTGTTATTAATCATGTCTTAATGTAAACACTTCAAAGCTGTTGCTACTCAGTCACGTTCATCACAAACAGTCCCTGTGGGAATCACCACCTTATTTCATTAAAACTCCTGCCTGCTGTTAATTGCTCTTAGGAAAACATGAACAAATTAACTGTGTTTTAAGAGACAGCGGTGTAAATCTATATGCTTGTGTGTTTGATTGCTGGGGACTAACGATGTTCCTGATAATCCTCTGCTGTTGCACTGCACTACGTGATAGTTGGCAGCGCTAGCCTGTTTTAATCAAACAATTGATGTTACAAAGGTTAAAAAAAGAAACTATGGTTTGCAAACCAGGGTGTTTATCATGCCAGTGGAGATCATTCTGGGTCATGGGCAATTAATTTTTAAGTTTGGAATCTTTGGTGTGAAAGAAATTATGCTCTTTAGGAGGGATAATTGCTGTATATTAACTGAGCAAATTAAAAATCCAGGATATTTTAACTATGACAGTGGCATGAATGGAATATGTGGCACCTTGCTGTTGAAATCAAGGGGTTTCCATAATTCAAACAGGCATGTGACTTTGTATAAACTGTCATAACATTCAGTTAAAATAGTGTAATAAAGTAAAGAACATTTAATTTAAATGTTCTCATTCAAAACGTTAGTAAAAATGCTCTATGTAGTAGAAACAGCCTTCAGTGCAATTTGCCCAGGAATTTTTAAGCAAAAACAAAATTCTCTTTTTTAAGAGGAGAATTAAGTCATGCTTCCAACAAATATGTGTTAAAAAACAAAGTTATCTATTACCTTCCTTAGAAAAACCTATACCATGACATGACGTTCCTGCTACTTAACTGGGCTTCATCATAGATGACTAAATAAAGACCCTTGGAAAATATGTGGCTGCAATCCAAAAACCAAAAGGAATTGGGTAACGAGTAATCTGGGAATATATTTATGTGCCATTAAAGAAATCATTATTCTCTCCCTTGTTAGCACAACGGATCCCGAGCATCTAATTTGTGTGTTCAGTAATTCAAACCCTTTGACTTTTTGGGGAACCCGCATTTCAAATTCAGATAGATATCTAAAAATTGGCAATGTGATTGTCATTAAACTTAATATTAGTCACTTGATCTCAAAAAAAAAAAAAAAAAAGAGAAGCAACATAATGGGTAACCAAGGAGTGGGATACTAAAAATGCGGGGACTGTTTATTTTGAAAAAGATAAATCACAAAGGAGACACTAAGAACTATAAACAATGATGGGAGATTAAAGTTCTGTTCTCTTCATTCACAAGGTGAGAAGACAACGACGCTCAAAACTGGAAGGAACCTATTGCAGACTGATCAAAGGTAACACCACGCCACAGAAACAGACTTTAAGGAGCATTGCCGTTAAACACAGCACTATTCAAATATTCAAAAAGGATTAGAATTTGTATGGATTAGAGGAGTGTTCAGTTATGGTAGTGTGGACAAAGAAAAGAAGATATAGGGCGGATGTGAAAACTGGATGTAAACACTGGTTCCTTTGAGGCTAAAGACAATTGTGACTTATTAGGCATTAGGGGAAAACAAGCAGATTGCCCTAATTATTATGTTGAATGCTCTACTAAATCATCTGTGGCTGGCATCTCCTGGGAACTGGGTACTGCACTTGATGGTCTCCAGATCTCATCCAGCGTGGCCATTCTCTCAATCCTAGCTCAACTGGGGGGCGGGGAAAAAGCCTATACATGTAGTATCAGCTAAATTCTGCATCTTAGATATGAAAATTATGTTGGAGCTGCCTTAGATCAGATTATTCATGTTTCAACTACTGCTTGTAATATTGATCTTAAAACGTTTTCCTCATTTAATAAGTAGCCCTACAGACTTCACTTAAACCAAAAATGTATGACTGGCAAAGGCGTGCGTGCAGCAGCAAGGAGCGGGCTGAAAACAAACACGCTGTTTACATTCATGCTTAACTACATTAGTACACATATTGTGCTATGGAAACCGAAAATATTTCAGACCGTGCTGTGTCTAAAGCATCATTCAGTCCGTTTTAAAAATATTTAACTAATGAAGTATAAATTAATTACTTTTGTAAAGCACTTTGTAATACTGGAAGAGAATACTAAGCATTCACTTTCTATTCTTAAATCAATAAGAACTAGCTTATAATGGTAACAGAATAAAAAGACTCTAGAACTTCATAGACGTGCTTGTATTAATTGACACACTTTATAGATTGTGCAAAGGGAACTTGACTGAGCCATACTACTTCTAGGTTGATCTAACTGCTATAACAAAAGTTTACAAAACTAGAGTCCAACATATACCAGAAAGAGCTGGAAAAGTGCAGCAGGTACTCCAGCGTAAACCATTACTGAAACACGAGTGAAAATTTCTTTTACCCTGCAACATAATCTCTTTTTCATTGTTGTACTGCTCAGACTTTTCTTTCACCACCCCAGCAGTAACTGGAAACATGGGGAAAAGGGAGTAAGAGAATGTGCAGCATAGTGCTGACATACGCTGTAGGACCCCGATGTATCTATTAAACCAGAGCTAAACAAAAAGCACCCACAAACCAGTCAGAAATGCCATCGCTCTAAATTAGAATCCAAGAGCTCTACTCTATGCTCTTACCTGCTGCAGTCACTTCCGATCACACCATACAGACTGTTTTCCCCTTTTACTTGCTTTAGCAAGAGGGAATGACCACTTGCAAACGTGACTTGGAATGCCCTTGCTAGTCGTGGATTTCCTGACTCCCAAAAGTTGATGTAACATAGCACCTCCTTCCGTCTGAGATACATGGAATGAACAAATTGCCTCTCTCACACTTCGCAATAACTTATGTAGTTGATTATGTGGCACTAAATAGGAAAATGCGAAATAAACCCTATAGGGTTGATAATGCTTAATTGAATTACTCATTAACATATGCATATTTCAAATAAGAAGGCTATACATAGCTGCTTTTACCTGTTCTTTTGTCTGTGTTAAATTCAATGTTCCAGAATGTACAGTAAACAATATCATGTAACTGAAAGCTATTTTGGCTGAGAGGCTATGCTTATAAAAGATCTGTGCAGTGATACTAGGTTACACTGTGATCAATTAACAGCCTGAGCTATTAGAAGAAAGATGCAAATTAAACAGAATCTGTTGCAAAAGAGAGTGAATAAAGACTCCCTTGGAAATTTTGCCTTGTTCCAGATGCTATATTTTGCTATATTTTTATCTTTAGAAATATTCCTAAAACCCTTTGAGGAAAATGTATTCCGTTTTCCAGTTAGGTTATTTATTATTGTTATAGAAAAAGCATACAATGCTTAGGAAGGAATTTAACTGTAACTATTTTCTCTTGAACTTGCTGAGCACAGTGAGGTTCTGAGATCACTAGGAGAGAGGGCTGGGAAGCTGTCATTCTTGAAAGTTACCATTCTTAGACTAAATCATCTAAACACAGCAACGTTAGTATTTTAAAGAATGATATGATTTCCAGGCCCTGGATTTTCAACACATATAAGCCTATGATTAAATCTAACCATAATCAGAAGAACATTTTAATAATACATGCTTAAATTAAAATTTTTCCTTAAGTCCTACTGAAATTTCCTTTTTCACCCATTTTTAGTAATTTTCAATCAGCTCTATTATTTTTGCTGAGCAAACTAAAATTTCAGCCCCACTCTGGGCAATCCTGATCATTGTTAGCACATAGAGAGATGACCAATATGGTCAAGGCCCAGTAGTTGCAATTGAGGGCTTTGGAATTTTTAAATCAGAATTAGTCCCTCAAAAAGATAATTTAATTGATGATTAAATGGCTTGTTCTGTGTATCAACAACCTTATCATACTTCTGTTAATCTGTTCAATCATAAGAATCTCTGACCTTCTTCTCCCTTAAGCTACAAGTGAATGTTTTCCTATTCCAATATTTATCAGAACTTCATAAACTACCACGAAAAGCAAAGGGCTTAGACAGAAAAGTTAACAGTTGTTTAAATAATTCTCTGACTTTCTTTGTGTAAAGGGCTCTAATCTTGAATTACGTGACAGGATCATGTTAAATACACCCCTGCATGCATGAAGATTTTTACAAAGGTGCACCTGTTAATTTGCAAACCCTAGTGTCTTTGAGACACTCAGACCTCTGCTTGCTGAGTTAAGAAAAATGAACCTCAGGCTTTTTTGGACTAGAAGGAGGAAAAAGCAGACCAAAAACACCCAAAAAAAGTTAATTCTTGGTTATACAGTTGGTTTGCAGAAGAAAAGCTTTTTTGTCTTTTAACAAATGGAGAAACCAGAAGTAACTTGACTTGTGGCAGTCAGTAGTGTCTTGCAGGGAGTAGGAAAATGAAAGAAGAACAATTTTGGGTGATAATTTATTTTTTAAAAGAGTTTTTTGTTTATTTGCTTATTCATACTTTCCTTATTACCCCTGAAAATATAGGTTTCCAGTGGCTAGCGGTACAGCTTTAATAATTCATGTGAGGCATAAATTTGACATTTTATGTCTCCACCAGAGAGCGTAGCTTCTTCACAAATTATTTCAAACCAGTGAACATCCACTTCTGCATCATACAAACTCAGCAATTCAAGAGTGGTCTCCCACATTTACAGTGTGTGTAAGCCAGCTGTAAAGATCAAACAGCAGTTCTAATGCAGAGATGTCGCAAAAGTATTGCAAAGTCTTGGTGAACTTGGCAGTGCTGGGTTAACGGATGGACTCAATGATCTTAAGGGTCTTTTCCAACCTAAATGGTTCTATGAAAGTCATAAAAAGTGGGGCTACAACTCCAGCCCATCAGTAAGTGGCTCAGATTGCAAAGCGCAAAAATCTGTAATCCAGCCTCTCTGAAAACCTGTCCTCAAATATTAGGCTACCCAAACCAACACCACCATTGTACTATCTGTTAGAAAAATGTTAGATGGCAGTTTTATGTAATAGAATGGAGATTAATAAAGACATAGCAGGTGTACATCTACTGTGCAGTCTTACGTATCCTACAAAGAACGAAGAAAACACTTGCTGACACTGCAGAAATTCTACACAGTCACCTGTCCCCAAAGTCAGTGGTGCCTGCAGAGGACTTCTCCTTTTACAGATGGAAAGAGGAAGTGAATCAATTCCTGAATATAAGCAAAAAATCATAATGGACTTGACTTGGCAATGGTTAAAATGATGCAGGGAAATTGGTTTCTATGTGCTACACAGATGGAAGCAACACAACCTGACAAGGAAATGCAATTTTCTGGCACGTTCACTGAACGAGCAAGTTTAGTGCATTTTTCACAGTTGCAACAAAATTCGATAATCTGTAGAAGAAACAAGCTGGGATCAGCCAGAAAGGACATCAAGGACAATATTCATAGTGCATTCCCACTTTAAGAAACGATCTGAAAATGCCAATGGTTTTTGTGTCAAAGAGAAACTACAAGAAATTTGAGCACACACGTGGCATTTCCAGGTCAGTGAAAAATCAAAAGCTCTGGAAAAATACCAGAGTACATTTTAGATTCATCAGCATGTTTGGGCTAATATGGAGCCCAAGGAGATTGCTAGGATGATTCTATAACTGTCTAATTTGGAAGGTAATTTTATTGTTTGGATCGCCAGAAGGAGCAAAATGGAATAATAAGTCTCCCATGGAGCTTGATGTTTGGAAGCTGGGTTATCAGAGAACAGCTCCAGAAAGTGAGACTGCAAGAGTAATACAAAGTGTATGGAGTATAGTCAGAAAATCTTTGTTCCCTTACATGACTTCATCGTGGAGGTGACACAGTATTGTAAACCTCTGCACTGGGAAGCAGCAGTGACATGTGTTAACCTAGCGGAGAAGGATTCAGTTGGACTGGCAAATCACCATGTGTCTGGAGGCTTACCGCCTTTGTTAACTTCTTTCCAAAACAAAAAAATAGGAGGATTATTTTAGGACATCGCTGATTCACAGCATCGATGTAACAGTTACAGCACCTACTATTAAAATGCATTTTCAAATCGTTTGAAAGATTCTTGAAAGTTTTTTTTTTTAATGTAATATTGTAGAACATAAGGAAAAATATTTAATTTTCCCAAGATCCCAAGCTTATTGGAATAATATGTTATTATTAGTACTGGATCTCACATAAATCTTAAGAAAAAATGTGGTCACCATTCGTTTGGATACTTGCAGTAAGTTCCAACATACTATAGTTAATAGTTCAACACACACGTGGTTTTTGCTCATTCTAATTCACGTTCGTTCTAGTAACAGTAGTATTCTGTGCGAGCTCAACTAGACCAGAACCATCAGTAAGTGTTAAAACTGTTGTTACAGGTTCCTGAACAGATTACAGGTAACAATGGAACTCAGTTCACATTTCAGGTTTTAACTATTTGTCATAATAAACAGTGTTAGAAATCTCACATCAGCTTCCTCCTGGATTCCCAGAAATAGATTAATAGAAAAATTTGATCAGACACACAAACATAAATTATTGTATTATAACCCCATTACATTTTTTTACATTATTTATAGAATTGCATCCCACGCTGTTATAAATCTGACACTAGCAATACTGTTTACAGAATACTTGGCCTTCTTTGTTAGAGCCTGAGTGACCAAAAAATTCCCCCAAAAAACAAAGACAAAGGTTTTTTTCAGTTTATATTCAATAGGAAGATTACCTGCAAGTTGATGTTCTTCATTTTAAAAGGGGAATAATGACAAATCAGCATGAGTAGCCATCCTGGACTGTGCAGACACCTAGGAAAAAAAAACAAAACAACAAAAAAATTTTAGGGTACAGTTTCATATTACTGCTAATCTACGATAATTGAGGTTTGCTTCCAAAAAAAGAAATTTCAGCTTACTTATCCCTGGCCTCACTCTCCCACTGTTTTTCTTGCACTGGATCAATTAATGATCATGCAGCCAACAAGGTGAGTTGGTTCAGCTCACAGACCTGACAGAAATCCACAGATAAAATTAATAGTTTTCTAACAAACCTACAAACCAAACAGATTCGCCTCAAAGGCATGTGATCAGTAGACTCAGTGCAAAGGGAAGGAATCTGCGACTGAAGCATGATAACGTCTGCTCAATATTATGCTCAATTAAGAGTAATGTTAAACCACATTTTTAATTTGAGACTATGGAAACATTATAATGAAATTCTGTATTGATTATGCCTAGTCATATGCCTTGCAGAGATTGCACTGAAGTAGCACACAAAAATATGTGAACCAGCTTTCATGCGCTAATTCTGGAAGAGGTTCTATAATCAGGATGTCTGACGAAAAAGCCAGCAATCCAGCCACAGAGGGAAACTTGTGACAGACCCCCACGAGTCTCTATTCACATTTTGAGGGAGATACAGCTAATCCTGCTGTTCCTGAAAAAAATACGCTATTAGTGACAAAATGTCACAATAGTGACAAAATCCAAAAGGGCTTTTTCGCCGCATTGATAAAGCAGTATCACATGGCACAATGAAACAAATATACACTTTATCTCAGCCTAGCCTCTCTCAAATCCTCCTGTTTGCAGCAAAGTCTGTCTGCACAGGGATGTCTCAAAGAAAGGGTCCAAAGCAGAAATTAGATAGTAAATGAATATTATATTACCCAGTACTCTGATGATGTCAGCTTTAAAACTGTTTATGTCAGAATCAAATTTGATGTAACCTTCCCATTTTATCTGGCAATGAGTTGAAAAGATTTTAAAATCATAGTGGTTGCATATGGAAGTTTTGATTTAAAAAACACCAATGTTTTTCTCAACCAGACACAGGCAATTCTATGTATTTGAGAAGAGCAGAATTAATCTGGCCTCGAGTTTTATAATTTAAAAAGAAAACATACTGTAACTTTTATGCTTGTAATTTCTGTCCCTCTTGATTTTGTCAAAGAATATCAGGCATGGAGAAACTAATTTTAAGTCAAGTTTCCAAAGACAGTCTGTGAAAGGCACCTGCAGATGCTGCTCCATTTGCCACATGGACTTAGTTTGGTCAGGTGAAAAATCCAAATCCATGAATGGTTTTGGCAGTCACAGACTTTCCAGAATAGAAGCCAACATTTAGTTTCTGCAGAAAAGTGTTCTGAGGGGGAATGTGTCTTTTTATTTCTGAAGTAATCCACTTGTACTGAAATTTATTGAATGAACTACAGTCATAGAGAGGGTACCTAACTAGTAAATTACTAGGAAAAGACAAATATGCTAAATGCCCTTAATTAAAACCAAAATCAATCAATTTTTTAATTGATAGACTAATTAGTTGAATGTATAAAGCCAGATACAATGGTTTGACCATGCTTCTTTAAGGTAGTCATTTTAACTATTTCATTAACATTCAATGACTGTAGCCCCAAACCCAGAATCTTCTCTACTAAGAAGACCATGAGACCTCTTTTTAAGCAGAACTTTTCACCGGTCTAAATGTTCCAGAATAGACAGAACAAAGTAAACCCAGTATGTTTAAGAAACTCGAAATCCTGCCACTATTTCTGAAGGAACTTGGGACTTAGAATTCCTGTATTTCCCGCTAGCTTTAATTGTAACTGAAATGGCAAGCAAGCAAGCCCATAGTTCAGGACTGAATAATCTGTTTATAGTGATCTAGAGCTACTGCTGCATTCTATAGGAGAAGTAGCAAGAGACACATCAATTTTGCTGATTCCTGAGGAAAGCAGAGATCAATTTATCAATTATTCTTTCAGTTCAAGTTTCTTTCTCTATTAGTTCTTTAAAAATAAACCTCAAACCATACTCTGAGAATACAGCTAATTTCCAAAACACAGTAACATAAAGTGCTTTTTTTCATATATTTCTCTCACAGTTTACTCCAGTTACTCTTCCCACACTTCGCCCAGGAATCACTGGTTACAACACTATTCCACCAGAGAAAACCCACACTTCTATCATTCCCAGAACAGCTCTGTGCCAATGTGACATAAGGCATCACATCCAGACTGACTGGCAGATGCTGGTCAAGTGAGTGGTCAGGTTCTGCTCTTCAATTCGTTATGGAGACCTGGCAAGAGCATGCACGACATCCTTCCAGTCCAGACATCAGTATTTCCTACCCACAGCATATACTCCGTGGCTGTCGGATACATAGATTTTCTCGTGAAAAAAAGAGAATAGAACGGAGAACTGCAACGCAAAGACGCTGTCCTGAATTTTCCTTGATTGCATCTCACTTGTGCGCTGTTTTTTACTCAGCAATGATTCTGATTTTTTACCCTCTGCTATTGCAGCCCTTAGCTGAACTACACGCACAGAGAAGCAACCCTTACTCAAAGACACCATGCATTGATCAAAAAAGCCATGACATCCAGATCTCAGTAAAAAGCAGGGTAATATCAGAGTAATTTCATTTAGTCACATGGGCATATCTGTGATTAGACTTATGTAAACAAGATCAGACTCTGATGTACGGACATTCATAGCAACTTCTCATTTTCTGCTCCCTGTAACTCACTGAAGCATAGGATGTGCCTTATGATTTCAGTTACAGAATCAATTGTTCTTCCCGATGCATGTCACGCATTTGTCCTCATAAAGCATTAGTAAGTATCACGGGAAGTGAAATGCCTCCCAGACAACCAGTGAAACCTAGGAGGAGCTGAAAGCAGCATTAACCAAAACACTGAGACACACTTTAATGGGACAGCTTAAACTCTGGTGTGCCTCATTTCAAAAAATTGCTGTAGCCGTTAGTTTTACCCTGAAGCTTGTCACCAGTGATTAAAAATGTTTTAGTGATATCATAAAGTCTGCAATATTCTCTAGGCCACCTGTAGTCAGAAATGTAGAATTAATGTTAACATCCTCAGTGATATGAAGATGCCTGATTTCTATTAAAGCCAATGGGTTTGGGAGGCTGTGCCTATACATCTAGCAAAGACAATAGAAACATGTTATAAATACTCCTATTTCAGCTGACCTTTATGCTTTTTAACATCCTAGTTCGCATTCAGAAACACTTCACATCTATGATAGTACAATAAATAAATGGGATTACTACTTTCTTGTCAGGTACTCAAGACTTTCTCGGTTCTGCACATCTCACCATTTCTTCCTCTTGGAACCTTCACTCTGGGAAATATGTTAAACTGGCATGTAAAATCTGCTGCCAATGTAGCCACTCTCTGTGAAGGATTTTTAAAAAAAAAAAAAAAAAAGTCTTGCATAAGCTACCACAGGCTAGCAGCTTGTCAAAATATCAGTTGAAACAGCAGGTTCCAAGTCATTAAATCTCAGTTTATGTTATACTCCAGAGATTCCTGAAGTAGCAGAATGGTGTGCAATACTGCGTAGGCAAAATAAGAAAGACAGATGTTGTACTGACCTCTTCTCATTGGAATCTAGCCCACTATACTAACAGTTGCACTAAAGATGTCTCTAAAGTTATACTGTGGAATCCACACTAATAAAAATGGAAGGTGAATTCATGAAGATAATATCGCCTGAATCACATTGCAAAAAGACTGTAAATTGCATTAAGGTCACACATTTCTTGGTGGGAAAATGTTCTTGGGGGACAATTAATATTGACCAAAATCACCCTCTAGCATCGCCAAATTATTCCTGACCAATCCTGAAGAAGAAGAAGAAGAAGAAGAAGAAAAGACGAAAAGAAGAAGAAAAGAAAAAGAGAAGAAGAAGAAGGAAAAGATGAAGAAGAAGAAGAGGAAGAAGAAGAAAAGACATTGATATTGTAATCCATCGTTTCTTAAATTATCTGGGAAAGCTTAAGTGAGGGAGCTTCAATATTGAGAGAATTCAAGCAACATCAGAAAAATGTGCAGCTCTGCTGCAATTAGCACAAGCATAATTAATATAATTTGAAACTCCTAGTGTCTGCAGGAAATAGAAGAGCCAAAAAAGAAAAGGAGCTTAATTTTTAATGGTTAACATATTATGTTATGCTTTTAGGGTTGACTGGGCGTGCCTTTAATGCTGACATAAAACAAATTAAAACTTAAGGAAGAAGAGGGACAGTCACTTCCAAATGAAATGGGAAGAAGAAAATGATGGGTAAACAGGCCACATTAACAAATACTGGAGGAATTTACAGAGCTATGGTCTCGAGAATTTCAGATGTTGAAAGCTGATGCACAACTCGGCAAACGCCAAAGACCCTGCTCAGGTGAAGTGTTCACCTCTGCAGCAAAGCTACTCAATGACATGTAATAAAAAGACATGGCTGCAAATCACCCAGAACACAGTAGTAAAGTCTGTTTGGATATGAACATCCACATCACTTCAACTCACTTTCCTCATTCCCTTCAAGACTTCTAATGTAGAACTGTTGCAGAAGTGGTTAAACATATATCTACTCACTCCTTCCATCTTTATCGTTGCTTACAAATTTTTGAAAGCTGATAGTGACTTAGTTACAATGAGAATTAACTGTATTATCCTAAACTTAAGGGGAAAAAAAGATTATTTTCAAGAATTCTGTATCTTTCCAGCTTTCTCTTCTTTTTGTGGAATCTATTTGTTTCAATTTTGCACCGAGGACCACAGCTGTGGCGTTATATTTAAGCAACCTGATGAAACAGTTGGTTTTGGCAATATTGATCAGAACGTCCAAGGACAATTAAGCATTTCGTTTTACCACTTAAGGTAATTATTACTTTGTAGAGTCTAATGATTTAGTGGTGCTTTTTGTGAGCCTTACTATCTTGACTTCACCTGCGCATAGCCCTATTACTTCATGTAGTCTAGCACAAGACACTTAAATGTTGGAAAGGTTTCCCTGGTGGTTAAACAATCAAAGGTCCTAAATTACTGAGGCAATTGGACCTGTGTGTAATTTTAATGTACTGAAGCCAGTAAGGGTACTTATATATTTGAAGTTGTATACCTTCTGACTTTATCATATAGGAGATTTCAATCCTGTAAGAAATATGAGGAAACTTAATTGGCTTTTACAAGTTCTCTGATAAGATTCAAACCGAGATACACTTATACACATAGCACGGGAGTATTTGCTCAGGACCATTCTGTCATTCTAACACTGCCACTGATGTTTCACCCATCTTTCTGAACGGGGTATCTTTAAGACACCTCTCATCAGGGGTATACCACCTGGTGTATATCATCTGGGGTACCTGGTCTGCAATGTTGATGATCATTACCTTAATTAAACATGTTTTATCTACCTCACAGGGATGTCAGCAGTAATGGATTGTAGTGGTAATGTAGATCACTTGTACGTACAATGTACACACACTCCCTCATGGGATTTACAAGGCATCTGGAGAGCTTCTAAAATATAGGTGATGAGTTAGAAAATAGTATTAGGGTCTCCACAGCACCCTTTTCTTCCAATTGCCCTGATCTTAGCTTTCCTTTTTCTATCACTTTCCCTGCATCTCGCGATTTTTCTATAGCAATAATTTACAAATCCCACTAGGAGTTTGTATATATTGCATATTCAAGCACACTGCAGCACTTCTGTAATGACTCTGCACAGTATTCGCTGCAAAAAATTGCAACCCATTGGCAAAATTTCAGCCAATACTGAAAAAGAAATACATGTCACGGCCCTCAAACACAGAGTAACCGGAAAGTATTAACTATTTAAAAACGGGCTACTTACAGATTAAATGGAAAGGGAGATTACATATTAAAAAAGGATAAAACAACATCTTCTGAATTGTTTATAGAGTCCTTGAAAGATTTCTTACAAACCAAACTGGAAGTGACAAAAGCATATAATTGTAATTAGGATAGGATTTAATAAATTCACTTGAACAGATTATGTATTACCTGTTTTAGAATATTTAGGACAACCAAGATCCTTTGTGTAGTGACAAACCTGAAGGAAAAAACCCTAGTACATGGAAAGCAATCCACCTGAGAGGAAAAGATATGTACACATATACAGGGGCGCTAATGAAAAGATTAAAAGCCACTAGAAATCATTCCTAGCATAAAAACAAGGCAGAACTAAGAAAACATCCGCATCTCAGTTCTGTCTCCCAGCAGTTATCAGTGAAGCAGAGATCTGGATGCTTACATAGATTACTGCAAAGCAGAAACCCTCTGGTACAGCAAGAAATGCACGTGCTGCGTGCTTGTGGTTTGAGATAAAGAGGTGCTGAAGGAAGGACTTGCATACTGAAATGGTGCACACTGCTAAGATTATAAGAACTAAGTGATTCCAAGTAAGATACCAACCAAGTCATCACTGTTAGGAGGGTTGGGATAGTAGTATAAAAAAACTGTTAAATAACCAGGAAGGGCAATCAAGGTATTATATGTCATACCACCAGATAAGAAGGGCAAGAGATAAGATACATCTCTGCTGGTACATAAAACTGGTTATGGACTTTTCTTTGGCCTATCCTTAACATTAAATTGTCTTATAGTTCAAAGCAGAATATCCATATAAAACCAGCACAAAAATATCTACCAGAAATATCTAGCAGAAAGGAAGAAAAGAAACCAATACAAGTCTGTCTGTCTGGACTTGGGATCAGCTGTCTGCAATACCTTATTTTAAAAACAGAGAATTAAAAACCAGTCATCCTGTTGATTATTTCTGATCATCAATTATGGTCCAAAATCAATATTGATTATTATGATGCTCAAACACAAATATAAGCAGAGCATTTCTTTCCAACCTACTGTTGTTTTTCTTGTTGCAAAAGTAGAAAAAAAAAATATTAAAAGAATTTGTTTTTCAAATCCTCTGGTTTTCTTTCTCTGAATTATTGTTTTCTTCTTCTTAGCATGCCTTGTTTTCTGATTGGAACACAATACACAATGACCCACCAAACCGTGTTCAGAGGAGGAATCTTAGGTGGGAGGAAAGAAATAAAAAAGCTACACTGAACAGAGGGGAAAAAAGAATCTGCAGCAATGATAATGATGTGAATATCCATAAATCATTGCTGAAGATGTCTCTGTTAGCACTGTACAAATTCCACTGGCATCTCATTTAATAATACTTCAAGGTTTAAGCATTTCTGCATTTTGTATTTTTATTCTCCCCAGAATTTTTTTCCAAGCATTGAGTTTGCAGTATGTATGTTTGTAGGTTAGAAGTACAACATACCTGCTGAAAACATAGCACTCAATTACTTTGTCTAAAACAAAAAAAAATCTTAAAACATGATCATTCAAACAAACTCTGAGGAAACACTTAACGCCCATCCAAAACTGATGGAAGACAATGCACGCACGCAAACAATCCTGGCTGAAGTTTAATCTGTGTTTGTGAACAAGCAAAGGTTTGGTTGAATTTTCTCAAAGCTGGATGTGAAAGTTTTTGCCCTGGCTAAATATTTGCAAGCACTTTCTGCCTGGCTCTTTGCTATTGCCATTTCAATTTCAGAGCTGGAAAAGGTCATGTGATTTCCAATGTAAAGACTGTCTGAAAAACCCATGCTAACTTGTGCCAAAAAAACCCAAACCAACAACAAAAGATCCACAAAAACCCCCAACTTCAGTCTCACCTGTGGGTTCACAGTAAGTTTAATGATGGGAAAACAGATTCACTAAATCCCTTAAACTGCAGGGACTGCTATGAACGCTATGGCCAGCTGCCTAAAATATTCACAAGTCTTCACTGAACCAAAATATGGACATTTGAGCACACAAGCACAGGTACATACTCCGACTATTTTCATTGATTTCTTCTGTATATTTTTTTCAGTTGGTCAAACTTCTCCAAACTAAAATTCACTTAATGCTCTGACAGTGCAGAAACAGCAAATGAAAACTAATGATGTGGAATTCAGAAAGCCATGTGCATGTAGGAAAGTTGTTGTTTTAAGAACTAAACTGGTGAAAGCAAGAGTACAGCACTCAGTACAAAATAACCATTAGCTGGAGTGAGGAAATTGCACCATTTTTTGTAATGTGAACACATTTAAAGTATGACTTAATATTTATATATTAAATATGTCTATACATTACACCATCCACTGTGTACACAAACACACACAGAGAGCCACTGTTATGAGAAAAATATGCAACTTTCCCCAATAATCCAGGAAAGCGAGGTGCAGTTAGTTTTCTGGAATACAGTCATCTTTATTGTCATAGAAACACTGCTAATTTATTTTGTTGTATGCATCATACCACCAGTGGAACAGAAGAATTAGAAAAAGAGAAATTCTAGGTCATCCTTCAGGCTGCTCTCTGTTCACGAGCTTTTCTGCTGCTCCCCTCACCTAATTCTCCTTTCCAGGGATCACTTTTAGGCAGAAGACTACCAGTAGCTTACTTAGCTAAACCTCTCAACCTAAACTTCTCCAACCAACAGCCTCCCCTGGAGGCCCTAGAGCTCTTTCTGAAGCCCTGCTATTTTTGATAAACTGCCTCTTGCAGCCAGCAGAAGGGCCAAACTGACCAAAATACCCATATTTTGCCAAGATACCAATCTGTACTTAATGACTGCACACAGATTTCACTGAGGAACATGGAGCCACAGGCTAAGGCTCTTTTCTAAATTACTACGATGAAAGTAATCTCAAGAAATTTTGCCTGTTTTAATGTATGGCTCAGCTTTTGAACTTGCATTTTTAGTTTTTAACTTTGAGCTAAGCACACTACTTTCATTAAAGAACAATCAACCCATTTTAATTTGTCCCTCTAATTTCTCAGTTTGTTCACTGTGATCTGAATAAACCTGAAGTGTCTAATCAGATGATGTGAGGAGTTAGCACAATTTCCATAATATTCACTTGGTGTTTAAAATGCTTGCAATATCCTGGGATCAACTCTTAAGCGTTCCTGCCTTTTCCTTCTGATCTTGTCCTTTTCTATTTCGCCAAAATAGAGGTTTTCCTTCTTTTAACTGGAGTTGAAATTGGTGTGACTCTTTCTGGCTCCCCAAATCAAAAACTTTTCACCTCACATACAGCAATGTAACATGTCAAAGCCCTGGTGAACACATAAGCTTCATCAACTGATGTTACCAAAGTTCTCAGAATAATATTCTTTAGCTGGCTCTTAATGCCAAGCCAACAAAAATAGCATAGATTATTTTTATTTATCTCAGTCTATACCTTTAATATTCGATGTACTGATTGAACAATATAAGCAATAAAGTCTGGCAGGGGCAGGGGCGGGAGGGCAGTACAGGAGATCCAGAGAAAATGAAAAGACAGGCAGAGAAATGAGAAAGCCGTGATGAATAGCACTATTATCTGATGATTTCTTATTTATATTGCACACATAAAGGCGTAGGCATAGTCCAAAGCCCCCACACCAGACTTATCAGTGGGACTAAATAACCTTTTGGTCTCCACGTAGTTAGAGTTGCAGCCAACCCTGCAGGATCCCCCTCTGCCACCTACAAAAATAAGCAGTTAGCTCCCCATCAAAGACTTTGCATGTGAAGTCAAGTTCTGTCAACAGCTGGATCACACTTATTACCCACAAAGACACCCATTATTTTGATGTATTTACCCCAAGCTTTCAAAAACAGATGAATACTACCCCGAAAGAAAGTTGCAGGATAATTCCCTGGTAACTTCAGTACCAACAGTATTAACCCAATGCTGAGCAGCTTGGAAAGGCAGGCCTCTCTATTGCTGTCCCCCAGCATTTGTACTGAGCATTAGCTGCCACCCCGTGAGACAGAGAAGTGTCTGCTAAACACTAGGGGCGAGGAAGAAACTCTTCCCTCCCCTCCACTTGGAATACTCTTGACCAGCATGGGTCTCCCTGCTCTTAAAGTAGGAGTGCTGATACAACTCTCCACAACCCTCCCCATATCCAAAGCAATAGTCTGTACTCTTTCAGAGCACTCACCAAAGTACATACATTTACACAATTCATCACAGAAGTAAGATTTTGAGAAAAAGCAGAAATATAGGGAAAATTATTTCATAATGAGAAGAGTTTTATTGAGTATTTATTTTTTTAAATGATACCAAAGGCATGCAGATAAGCTTCTGACAAAACCCTTGCTATTATTCTATGCACCTATGGAAAAAAAAAAAAAAAAAAAAAAAAGAAGTTTTTTGGCGGGATGCTCCTTACCACTTGAACCAGCCACAGAGACAGCCAGCTTGTATTAATTGTTTGGCTTTGTTATTTCAGATGGAGAGGAAGCATCAATCCTAACGTGTTTCTTTAAACCATTGTCACGATACAGAATAGAAATAGCTATGCTATTCAGAACTGTATCAGGAAATGTTTGTTACATATGACAGACTCATAGTGCTGTTATAACAACATAAGAGGGAGTTTCCCTACCAAATTAGAGTGCCTTTTAATGCTAAAATTACTACTAACCATTTATAAAAAAAGCTGTACGCTTATTTCCATTTTCAAAAAGTAGTAGCTCTATAGCAATTTGTCAGTTGGAGTTTAATAGAGATTGATATTAATTTTGCCTTTATTTCCATTAAAAAAAACCCAACCAAACAAAAAAACCCAAAAACAAAAAACTTGTACCTAATGACACTGTTTTAGTGGAATTAATTATCTGCAGAGAAGCATATTAGAATTATTTATTTTTCGAAATTTCATTTTAACAAAAATAAGCATCGTTAGTTGTTCAGAATGACCTGCAAAACAGAAAGCTCACTCTATTAAGTGAGGATGGAGTTATGTATGTACCATGTGATTGGACATGAATAATTACTATTAGTATAATGAAAACTGCAGTTACTAGTAATCACATAGTTATAGTATCTCGCTCCATCTTTACTTCCATTTGTTTCAGTTTTTTTTAGTTACACTTGAGAATGAACATTAGAAAAGACAAGCCAGAAAGAGAAGGAAATGAACGTAAGGTAAACAAGAATGATTTATTTCAAGAACAGAAAACTGGTTATTGACACAAAGGAGGATATATTGCTTTGCTTTATCTTGTTACAGAAGATCAGTGCAAAGAGAGAAGATTTCTGAAGAGGGAACAACCTACATCGTCATAGACTTCTGCTTAAACCATGGAAATGTCTTTGGTTTATGGCTTGCAACTGTGAATAAATTAGAACCATTAGGGCTTAGATTTGAAAAGGAAGCACGACATGTTTATATGATGTCTTCTTGCAAACACTCTGAACAAAAAAAAAAAAAACAAACAGGATGTGCAGAGGTGAATATACAGAAAAGTAAAATGGATGGATTTTGCACTCAGTCATTTAAAAGAATGTTCATAAAGTCTTTTTATAGAACAAAACAGTAGTGACATGGTAGCAAATGAAGAAAACCGTTTAAATGCTGTGGCTTGCTGCAAAATGACTAAAGAAATGGAATGCCTTCTAAAGTCTGTCCTACTCCTCTCGAAAGAGAAATTCCAGCAGTTCTGCTGCTCAGTCAGTGTTTTCTAATTAGGTTTTGGCACAGTCATTCACAGTCAGGATGCGCAGTATCTACCCCGTTACAGAAGGTACGATGAAAGTTTCATACTTTTGAGCATTCTTAACAATGCCAGTATTGAGAAGTGTTGATCAGAATCAAAATACAAGTTAACACCACTGCAAGATGGGCTGGTTATCTCAATTTTTCTTGCATCATAGTCAGCCAGAAAACCACTATTTAACAACTCTCTAGTGACAGCTTGTTTCTCTACCAAATAAAGTAGTGTAGCATGCACTTGTTTCATTTTCACTAAAAATACAAAGAATATACTTATATTAAATAATTGCACTTCTGTAAATGGGCTGCAAAAAAACTTTTAAAATTAAACTTTATATTTTAGAGGACAAAGTATTCCAGTTCCATGCATGCTGTATACTTAGAGACAGACGTGAAGTATGGATCAATAAAATATAGTAACTGTCCATCAAAAGTATGAAGATAAACCTAAAAGCTGTGCAGTGAAGCATGGAAAGACCTATCTTTTGTTCTTGAATGTCACAGAACACTTGAAAATAGTAGAACAAATGGTTGATGTTATGCAAGAGACTGACAATACCAAAATTGAATTGCCTCGTTTATACTACTAGGAGGAGATATGAAGATTCATTTAGCATCAGCCTATCACATATTAGCAGGTGGTGGATCAACAAAGATTAAGGTAGGTAAGAAAAAAGCATGCTGGCTTCAAAACATGCCCACACTGATACGTTATATAGTACCACTGCAGTAACACTTCAAACAGTTCAATTTCAAATGGATCGTGGGAGGGATTAGTAAAGAAAAAGCTTGGTTTTGAGCCTGTATGTTTCTTAAGAGTTGTTTAAGAAAAACCAAAAAAAAAAAAAACCCACAAAAAACCAACACCAAACCTTGTCAAATAAAGTAATCTGTTTATCAGCAAGAAAGCACTTACCACTTCTCTACTGAAGTGTACTAGGCTAAAGATGAGGGGCATAAGCCATGGATCAGCACTTTTTTTGTTAGTAAAACAGAATAAAAAGATGGCTTACGTCCTCAAAGCTTACAGCTGGGAGGGAAGAAAGAGCTGAGTTTCTGCTAAATTCAGTTGCTACTGAAATGCCCTACGTTCCCAAAACCTAAACAATTAATATAAAGTCCCACTCAACCAACTTCCCATTTCTGAACATATCCAACCTACAGATAAGACTATAACCATAACTTCCAACTCAGTGCATTTTCTCTTATTAGCAGTAACAGGCATTACATGCTATAAGGTACATTCAGCACTCAATGCTGCAAAACAGAGCTGATTGACCCTCTTCGCTTTCCTGAGGTCTGCTGGGCCACTTGTTATCAAAACGGTGTCAATGCCAGAGAAGAGCTGTGCTCTCTTGCTCTGCAACATTTGAAGTTCTCTTTCCCCTAGTTGTTTTTTTCCCTCTGGCTTTAATCTGTGATGATAAAAATACAACAGAGCTCTGCAGCACTAATTGCTTTTAAAAGCAGTGTGGCTTTTAAACCCTTCAGAGATGGGTATATTTTTAGCTGTTGAGGTAGCAGCCACATTACCTGCTGAAAGGCATGGCCCTTCAGCAATTTGGAGATGCGGGGCAAGAGATACCCTGGTGGGAAAACGATGTCTGAGATAAATCCCTCAGATTCTTCAGAATCACATACTATGCCCTCTAAGCAACACAAACTCCATTTTTTCTGTTATCATAACAGAACTAAAAATTTGAGGATTTTGACTAAATGCTTCTGGTGTCCTAATGTCTGTCTAATGTTTAGCTAAAGCATAACTTCAGGGCAATGAAAGCAGCAACAGAAGGGAGGGGAAAAGTAACAAGTAGGAAACAGCTGGTCTTTACTGCCTAACTTCTCTGAGAAAAGTGCCCTTGAACTTCTCTTTACATTCTATGCTGAGGAGCCAAGCTATTTCTTCCTTCCTCTCCCTCTAAAAAAGAGTCCTGGAGAGGACTGGATTTTTAGTTTAAAATTAAAGTGTTAGCAATATGTGGAAACACTTGTAAAGGACAGTCTAGTTCCTTCCAGTGACAAAACCCTAGATCTTTACTCTTACTGGCATTATCAAAAAATACTAATCCAATATATACGTGAATTCTGCCATACTCCTGAGAAATTAATGTTTTCCTTAGAGGATAGCTCATGCACAGAACCTGCATGTTGAAGAGTCAATCAAATACCAAGGAAAGTAGCTGGGTTTTTTTCCCCTCAACTAGCAATCCTCTACTCTCACACATACAGTAAGAGCTGTTCGGTTTTCCTTTGCACTGTATAAGCAGACAAGAGCATATGGCTCAGTCTCCAATCTTCTGGTGAATGTTATTTCTGAGTTTGAAAATAATTCCCAAGAAAAGCAAATAAAGTTCTGCTGAATGATTTAATTTTAAATGTTTGGGGTTTGCAGGTCCTTGTGTGAGATACTGTGAAAATAAAAAAGAGCTGTCTAGAATCATGCAATTAAAAAATCTCTTTGATATGAAAGGATCCTCCACTATTTTACAGTTAAAAGGAATGAAAATATAGTAGCTTTGCTTCTGTGGAGTATATTGATGAGTTGCTTTCAAGACCACCAGGTTGACAATAAATACCTAATTAGACGGGTAGTCTGACACTTTCATTTGTACTCACAAACTCTGAGTGATGTGAAGACAATCAGTTTGGTTGTGGAATAAACTGTCTGAAATTTATTACTGAATTCAGAAACTGATATGAGAGGACCATCATGTTGAAAAAATATGCTGCCCCTTAACTTTAATTTCCATGTTACTCCACTGCGTATTGAAACTCCAGAAAGAGGTTGTGCAAGGATAAAAATCCATGATCAACAGTCTAACAACAATAAACATACGTAACAGGATATACAAGCAGTTCCAACACCAAACCTTAAGCAAACATTCCAACTTACTATAATATGAGGTGCTGTTAAGTGGGTTGTGAAACTGAAGAATAACATAAGTAATTACGACATTTCTGGTAAGTTACCATTCATGAAAAAGAGATCAGCTAAAAGAGGCTTTCCCAGGGAAAAAGATTTTGCCAGATTTTCTTTACTATGCAAGGTTCAAATTCGTGTCTGTTCTAGATAGGTTTGAGCTGATTTGCACAAGGCTCGATCAAAGTCCTTAAGGAACGAAAAAAGTATAATACTGAGTAAAGGTGTTAGTAGGTTCATTTTTACATCTGACACTACAATTACAGCTATATCACTGCAAACCTTAGTTAAAAATTTGTCAGTGAAAAGCATCCTGCAGAAAACTATTTCTAGGATTGCAAGAGTTATGAAATTTCTGATCAACAGCTCCTGACGCACTATGCCAAATGGAGCATAAAAGCAATGATGTACCAAGGCACAGCTAATATAGCTCATATTCTTGCTGTAGAATTCGTGTTAAGCAAATGCAAACAGTTCAGGTAGTTCATGTTACTGCAAGACTGTAACCTTGCTGATAATTCAATAGGCTGTTTTAATTGCTACAGCTTAGCATAGCGTTTCTCTCAGTTCAAGGTCCCTTTAGCCCTCAACCACCTAACCTGATACTTTTCCACTGAGCTATCGAGTAATGAAGGGCAGGAGAGAGGGTTGGGTTTTGTCGATGATGATGATCTTAAAAGCGAGGTTACTTACAGATGGTGCTCCACTTCAACTCATTATGCATTGACAGATTGGAAACATCAATCAAAATAATTTGGTAAATCAAAGTCAGCTCTGATAGGAACAGAAGTAGTTCTGCTGAGATCAGCTGCTGGTGGACCATCTTATCTTAGGGCAATATGATTGAGCACTGTGTTATGAAACAGGATTCAGACAGAAAATGATGACTAACATTCTCATCTGAAATGGGAATTTCCTTGTTTTGGTTTTTTCCCCTGAGTTTAAATGAAGAAAGTATGTACAGTATTTTTTTCAGAATAAAAAGGTTTGAAACAGCTCAGGCAAGGGGCATTGCCATTTCAGAAATCAATAACAATCACATGCAGAAATTATAAAATGCATCACTTCTAACAATTGACCTTCTCTCATCCCATCATGGCATAAAAGAAGGAACTTTTACGGAAAGTGTAATACTGTGCTAGGTTGCTTTAGCTGGCTTTAAACAGCTGCACTAAAGGAGTACCAGAGACATGAAAGAGTGTCAAGCATTGACCTTCCTGTAGGCCTTCCTGTCTTAAACAAACTTAAGAGACCAGACAATATGCACAACACAGTGAGAGAAGATGCATCTTTCCAGAAGTGGCATTTTTGGTAAAATCCTTCTGTCAAGAAAATATATCCAGAATATGATATTGGAATATTTTTCCCTTCATGTGAGGTTAATAACAGTACTTGTAATTTCAGACTCTCACAAAGTAATATGTAAAGAATACAAAAAATTAAGTTTCCTGTTAGTATCTGTTCTGACTAAAGTAGCCTCATACAAACAGGATCTGTAATCAGAACTTCAAAATAGATGGGGGGGGGGAATTTTAAAAACCTGTGGTTTAGAACTTTTACATGATGTTTATTTGTACAGTGTCTATAACAGTCAAGCTGTAGTAATTAGGCAGTGCTTCATTAAAAAATAATTAGTAGGGATAGTTATTCTTTAAAAATTGTATTAAGGAACAACACAGTTGTAAGAGGCACAGCTGGATGTTCCTGAAAGACTACTAATGATGGCCAGGCTTCCTTTGTCACCCCAACCCACATGAACCCATTACGATGGTTTTTAATAACATGATGTAACTTATGTGAATGTATATGCCATGCTACACTTTGGGTAATGCATTAGCTTAAAAATTAACAGAATAGCTACACAAACACATACATAAAGGTCCTACAAAGTTGTTACAAAATTTCAAAATATCCCCAAGACAACAATGAGCCATGCATCTCCAGCGGGGGTGTCATGGGGAAGAGTGGCTGGGAAGCTGCCCGGTGGAGAAGGCCCTGGGGGTGCTGGCTGACAGCCGGCTGGACACGAGCCAGCAGTGTGCCCAGGTGGCCAAGGAGGCCAACAGCATCCTGGCTTGTATCAGCAATAGTGTGGCCAGCAGGAGCAGGGCAGGGATGGTGCCCTGTGCTCGGCTCTGGTGAGGCCGCACCTCGAATGCTGTGTTCAGTTTTGGGCCCCTCGGGACAAGAAGGACATGGAGGTGCTGGAGCGTGTCCAGAGAAGGGCAACAGAGCTGGGGAAGGGTCTGGAGCACAAGTGTGATGGGGAGCGGCTGAGGGAGCTGGGGGGGTGTTGTGGTTTAACCTCAGTCAGCAACGAAGCACCACGCAGCCACTCGCTCACTCCCCCCCTGGTGGGATGGGGGAGAGAATTGGAAGAGTAAAAGTGAGGAAACTCCTGGGTTGAGATAAAGACCATTTAATAGGCAAAGCAAAAGCCGTGCACACAAGCAAAGCCAAACAAGGAATTAATTCCCTCCTTCCCATGGGCAGGCAGGTGTTCAGCCATCCCCAGGAAAGCAGGGCTCCATCACGCATAACGGTTACTTGGGAAGACAAACGCCATCGCTCCCAACGTCCCCCGCTTCCTTCTTCTTCCCCCAGCTTTATATACTGAGCATGATGTCATATGGTATGGAATATCCCTTTGGTCACTTGGGGTCAGCTGTCCCAGCTGCGTCCCCTCCCAGCTTCTTGTGCACCCAGCTGAGCATGGGAAGCAGAAGAAGTCCTTGACTACTGTAAGCACTACTTAGCAACAACTAAAACATCTCCACATTATCAGCACTATTTTCAGCATAGATCCAAAACATAGTCCCACACTAGCTATTACGAAAAAAAAATTAACTCTATCCCAGCTGAAACCAGGACAGGGGGTTTAGTCTGGAGAAGAGGAGGCTGAGGGGAGACCTTATCGCTCTCTGCAACTGCCTGAAAGGAGGTTGTGGTGAGGTAGGGGTTGGTCTCTTCTCCCAAGTAACAAGCGATAGGACACAAGGAAATGGCTTAAAGCTGCGCCAGGGGAGGTTTAGATTGGGTATGAGGGAAAATGTCTTCACTGCAAGAGTGGTCAGGCACTGGAACAGGCTGCCCAGAGAGGTGGTGGAGTCACCATCCCTGGAGGGGTTCAAAAAACGTGTAGACGTGGCACTTGGGGACATGGTTCAGGAGGCCTGGGGGTGTTGGTTTGGCGGTTGGACCTGATGATCCTAGAGGTTTTTTCCAACCTTAATGAGTCTATGATTCTATTCTATGATTCAGCAGACAAAAGTTTTCCCTGCTAGAGAATCCTAACCCTTGCTTGCATTAGAAATCATTCTCCTAAGACACTGAAAACTGTCAGGTTATAGGACATCCTGGACAGATAGGTAAATGAGCTTGATTTTGTATTTAAAAAAAAAACAACAACAAAACAACAAACAAAAAACCACCACATACCTAGGACTCCAGAGAAGCCTTAGAAGAACTAAAAAGCTGTCTGACAACAGTGCACTGTCAGTAGCTCAGCAGGGCTGGTCTCCTTGAACACAGGAGAGGCCCGGTTGTTAAATAAAGGGAAACAAAGCAGAAAACTTTGAAGTAATGCTTTAGTGTACATTTTTTACAAGATTAATTTCAAATACAGTATACTATGTATTTGCAAAAACACCATTAGCCTGACCATTTTATACTAATAGTAACTGCTATTCTTTATCATGATTTTAGATAGGCATAAAAGAACAGCGAGGAACTCAATGAAAAGAGACAACAAAAAGCTGAAAAATATTAAAAATTGCATCTTTCCATAAAGTATGTTTACCTAATACAGTGACTTTTGCTCCCCTACTGGGTATTTAAACGATGGTATTTGAAGAGCCAGTTAGTGTAAGCCATGAATCATAAGTCAGAAAACAATTATCTCTGACCCAGACATCTGCTTTCTTGTGAGGGGTTACAGAGCAATGGAGAAAGTCTACTGTCCTTTGGGTGAATCAATAGCTAGAGATGTAACAGGTTTAGAAAGATACACCAGAAAAATAGCATGCAAGCTGTTTCTTTTAATACAAGATAGCTCTGCCTTTTTTCTACTATGTCCTTTTTAGAGATCCACTTGATAACATTCTTGGTTTGATATTTTTTGCTAGTCTGTATATGAAATCTAACAGAATAGTTAAATGATACCTTCTGAGAAAGAACCACCAAGAGAATAATTAAAAAAAAATAAAAATCACCCTACTTAAACGACTTTACTTCACTGAGAATTGTTTGTAATGGAAAGGTAGTCTAAAAGGTCTCTCTCAGCCCCAAATGGTCTTCCAGTCAAACGCTTTATATCTCCTAAAAAAAAATCTGCCTTTAGAAAACAGAACAATTTTAACTGAAAAAGGAAACAATGATGAAAATAGTTGCTTAAAGAAAGTAAAAAATACTTCAAAAACACAGTAAGATGGTTTCCATGGTATTTTTGTTGGTGATGGCATTGAAATGCAACCTGTGTGTCTTGATTTTTATATCGAGTTGATCTCTTTTCTGTGTTTACTTTCCATGAACATTCTTGCTCTTTTAATGAATATTCATAAAGTGTGTGGAACTGCAGTTGTAATGAAGCCAACGGGTGTTTACCATTTACTTTTAGAAGGCAATATCAGTACGAACTACAGATACATGCAGCCTAGCATTTTGTTTTTAACAATGGGCAGATGAGGAAGGTAGGTACCTTTAGGCAGGAGTATAAGACAGGGATACACTGACGACTGAGTTCTTGTATGACCTTTCTATATTTTGGTAGCCACTCAGCCTGCAGACAAGAACAGCAGCCAATAAATTTTAAATTAAAGTTAGAAATTATTTGCAAAGTTTTTTTTAAATTACTTTACCTCAGGATTCCCCTTCTCTCCCCTAAGTGGTGGATAAATGCCGTGGAAAAGAAAGTGGCTATGGCAAAGAGGTGACAATATTTTTGTGAGCATTCATATTATAAATCTGGTCCTAGCATTTTTGCATCCCCGCAGAGAATCATTCCATTTCAACTAACTAGACAATCAACCACACGCAACTTCAACAAATTGCTCACAAGCAAGCAATGACAGCCAGAGTAATATCTGCATACATTGCAAACTTTCAAACAGCTGAGAGGTCCAGATTTTCACAGATAGATGGTCTTAACTGGCTAGTAGATGACTTCATACACCATGGATAGCAGTTTCATCTCTTAGGTTTCAGAGCTATGGTGAGATATGAAATATTCAAGAGAATGGAAATAACTGAAATTGCCCCCGTATACTTTATTTATTATAATATATATCTATTTAAATATGAAATGGGGAGAGAGAAAGACCTAATGCAAGCAAAGATTTTTGTCTTATTTTATGCTATCCTGTGTAACTTTACCAAATTCCTTCCCCCTTTTTTTAAAAAAAAAAACAATCTTCTTTAAGTTTTCTGTACTGCACATGCAGCAACAAATTCATGGACCTAAACAATATACGAATAAGAACTACCAGTAACTAGATATAAATCCAGTAAGTATTCCAACCCTTTTCTAAACTGCTCATTTTATTCTGTCCTAAAAAATTTAAAAGTTGATTTCTTTTCTTTTCCGTCCTGGACAGGCTTTGGCTGTTTGATCACCGTAATTTAGGGGAGATTGAAAGAGACATCCTAATGAGGAATTCTGCAATGGCGGCTTGCCAAGAAATCAATCAAGTGATGTCTCTCAAAGTCTATCACTAACCTCATTAAACTAGTGAGAAATGAAGCTGTGACTTTCTCAACCTCGTTCCCTACAGGCTTCTGACACACTGAAGGGCTAATAGTGAGGAACACTAACTGTGTCGCCCAGACTGATGCACTGACAGGTCACTGGCTAGGGTCAGAGATACTACAGATCTAATAAGGTCACAGAGACAAAAACGACTCTAGGGGTAACACCCCTTTAAAGACTTACATTATCTGCATGTAGTTTGCTATGTAAAAAATCAAGCGAACTCAAGAAAATGTCAGCTTCACCTTTCAGGCTCCCAGCCTTTATGTGGCTGCCAGTTACTACCACTATGATTCACCCTAATAAGTAGTAAACAATTGTTAGTAGGTGCCCTGAATCAGCACAGCAAGAGCCAAACAGACTGGCAGAACCTTTGTTTAAAGCACAGGCACTCTAGAAGATAAGAAAGCCCAAAGGAAGTGATGAGACAGAATGCTATGTATCTGGCGCATTATAATTGTGTTCTAGGCTGCTGCAAGCAGGCATGTATAAAGCTTGCTGCAGCCTCTCTCATATTGGGCATACCATTGTCTGTTCACCTCCTGTTCTCTCCCACGTGATCACAAGGATATGACTTCTCTTTAAAATGTCACACATGGTGCCACACTCCCAAGAGAAATAACAGAATTTATCTTCTAATAACAGCATTAAACTTACAAACTACAGAAGAAGTTGTCAAACAATTGGTATATACCAACAAAATCTCAAAGACTGACTTTTCTGAACTGTATAGCACCAAATGCCTGCTATAATTATTGCAGCACTCCGAACTAAAAGATTTTTCGATATATATGTTATAAAGTATTTGTTAATCCACCAACTCTTAATCTTCTGGAAAAGTTCCCTGACCTCCAGAGCCATAGTAGTTTTTCTTATAGATGAAGTCATAATAAATTTAGAGTTAGGGATTTGAGTAAAGACTTTCTAAGATGAAAAAGGTTCTTTTTTTCATTATTATAATGTTCATTCAATGTGACGTCCACTCACATGCTGAGGGTCCAGCACAAGACCTATGTTTAAGAAATACTTAATCCCACAGGGCTCTCCTTGCATAAATCAGCTTGCTCTCCACATCTTGCAGCACTAAATCATGAGTGAACAATGTTATCAAGAGTTAGAATTATACATCAATTCATTTAAGCATCTAAACATCAGTCAGAGAAATATTACCATATTACCAACCTATGACATATATGAAATACTGTGAATCATACTGGAGATTCAAAGGTTTCAAGTATATACTCCCTGAGCCACAAACTCTTGACAGGCTTCCGAACATTTTCAATATAGATAGTCAAGATAATAAGAATCTGCACACTTAACTGTGCTGTTATCCTGAGAAGAATATGCTAAATTCGATATGTTTCGGAGAAGCTCTCTTAAAAAGTAGTAAAATAGTCTGATCTTTCAATAGGAGTATTTGCTACTTAGGAGAATTATTTTTTTTTTAATTGGACTAGAACATGCAGGCATTCCCTTAACATACATATAGAAAAATCACATCTTACTATCAATAAGAAACACTATACAAGAGATTAATCGACGTTAATCCCACACAACGAAATGACACAAGTTAAAGAAAAGTATAATGTAACAGATATCTATTTTGCTGTTTAGTTGGTTTAACTAAACTTAACCCGGCCATCACATTTTGACCAGCCCAGCTGTGATATAATATTTCACAAGAGAAGGATGTAGGCACGAATGGGTCCCAAAACTTTTTTCCATACTGATAAAGAGAGAAGCTCTTAGAAGGAGGTGAGAATTTCATTTTCTCAGCACATGTACATCCAGGAAACCTTCACAAGAAACCTAAAATTTAAGGCTAAATCTTAAGCATTAAAAATATGTGCAGATGTGTGCGTTAAATTCTCCTTTTTATCAATTATTCAATAATAATCAGCATACTTTGTTTTCTGTTTCAAAACCAAGCTGGTGGGACAACTCTATTTGCATTATTTTTAATTATCTTAGTAGTAAAATTTTAAAAATATCTCTCTCTCCCTCTTTCAAACAAAGAAGCAGTAACCCAGAAACAACACGAAAATGATCCACACGTAACTACAGCTGCAGGAATTATTGGGATTCAGATATCTTTACCATAGCTGAGGTAGGGTGTCATAGGCTGTGTTTTTCCTCCCAATGAAGCTAAAACCAGAACTCTCTTTGATGTCACAGTATTATGAATAAAACTGAAGTGAAAATTGCTCAACAATACTATCCAGAACAGCGTCGATCCCAGCGTCCTTACTGGCACTGCTGGTGCCATAATTATTTTTTTATTATTATTTTGTTTGGAGTAGTCTCCAGAACTTCAGTCACAGGAAGTTACACAAGTGCATAATATACTGTATGAGAAGAAAATACTTGAAAAAAACTTAGGCAAGGCTCAAGAAAAGCATCTGCAGAAATATTTAGGTGAAAACTGGGAGCCCAGCTCCCAAATTATCCTGGAATCTCTGCTGAAGTTTCATTTAACACTGAAGGCACTCATATTAGAAAGAAACATCAGGTTTTCACTGTGCAGGTCTCCAAAGATTTGAATACCCAAATGTAACTCAGTTTCAGTAGCATTACTCAGCAGCTTTTCACATATATGCCTAGCTTGAATTAATTTTCATAAGCTGTTCCTAGTTTGAATTCATTTTCATAATGCTGTTCCAAGGGATGTGAAAGGATTATATATGCTTAGAAGCATTTCTAAAAATGTTAATTTCCCAGGTTAAAAAGGGTTTTTTTCCCCCTTTACTGAAAATTGGGCCTTCACTTTTTTGTTGCACCACTACTAGGCATGTACCACTATTTGGGGAATAATTTCAACAGCATGGGAGATTCCTCACCCTCTCCCTTGCTCCTTTCTCTCTATCCCATCACGATGGCTAGGGCATCCTCAAGAACCACATGCCAGGAAGATGAACATCTTTGGTCAAAACTGAAAAATTAACCCAGGCCTCTCATATCACAATTAATTACTGTAGTACCATTGTGACCATTTCAAGGAAGGAAAGCCCTGCTTGTTTCCTTGGGACAAAGTTCAGGTTATCTATCAATCCCAAGAGGATGAAAGGTGAGATTTAACCCCTACCAACAAAGACCTGAACATTTAGAAAGTGACCTGCAGATGCACACCGAGGGGCTCCTCCTGGTGCGAGGGCACCATGACTTCCATCTGGCCTTGATATATGGACTTATTTTCTCTGGAAACCAGCACACAGGTATAAGAGGAGAGGAGAGGGAGACCAGTGAACATGTGAGGATCTAGTGTTATAGGTTGCCTTAGCACCTTGGGTGCTGTAAAGAGTTCAGGGCCTCCGAAGCCGTGAAGCACTGCGAAGTTTCCCAGTATAAGTAGCGTCTCCCAACAGCTCTCAGACAGAAGTCTTCTACAGGTGATTTCGTACCCCGCTTTAAGGCATTAGCTCACCTATGGTCTGTTCAAGGAGCTGATGTGCCTCTCACTCTACCTAAAAGTGAGGTGTTACAACACCCCATATTCCAGTGACTCTTTTTTAGGAATGAGTCTCAAAACAAACAAGAAGGGCTGAGGGAAACAGATGCAGGAACAACCGAAAGTGGTGAGATAATACTAGAGAGCACGCTAAGCAGTGATCTCTCCTGCTGAACTGCTACTGCTGCCAAGCTTTTGGTAAGCCCTACAGCAGAGGAAATCTGTAATACAGGGCAGACCTTCCACTGATGGTAGCTGGAAGCGCAGGCAGGACCAGAAGGAAAGATACAGCCTTTGCTGAAAAAAGTACGTAGTAATAATTAAAGTAATAGTATATAAAAGTAGTTAGTAAGCCACAGAAAATGGACACTCCAATGTAAAAGTCCTGTCCAATATAAATATTACACTTCTTGTCCTGTTGTACTTGTGTTTTTTTCAAACTAGTTAATTTGTCTTTGTCCTAAATGCTTACAGATACTGAGGATATTTCATAAGATTTCAGATTACTTCCTGTCCACCACAAGCTTTATTTCCTAAAATAAGCACAACTAGACAGACAGGTGGTTTAGGAAACAAATCAGAGCCAGTGCAATTACAGCAAGACTTGGCTTGCCTTCAGGATGTAGCCTGGCTATCTGCAAAACAGATTCTGATTTAAATCCTAGTGGGAAACTAAGAATTAGAAATGGTTATCACCAACATGCTGCTCCTGTGTGTTATTTCATTTGGATTTGGACATGCAGCATTAGGATATAACTGGGTGAGAGAATATAAATATATTAGCACCATACCTACCTGTATTTTACTTTTGCACTTTCTTGCACATCCTTTACTCATATAAATACACTGAAATCAAAGGGACTATTACAGTTACTAAAGTTAAGCAGATGCTAATGTGATTCATAAAACTGGAGCCTTAAAAAGCAAACAGTTTCAAATCAAAAGGAGTAAACCCAATTGTCCTGGTTTCAGCTGGGATAGAGTTAATTTTCCTCCTAGCAGCTGGTGTAGTGCTGTGTGTTGGATTTAGGATGAGAATAACATTGATAACACACTGATGTTTTAGTTGTTGCTGAGCAGTGCTTACACTAGTCAAGGGCTTTTCAGCTCCCTGTGCTCTGCCGGGTGCACAAGAAGGCGGGAGGGGGCACAGCCAGGACAGTGACCCCAACTGGCCAAAGGGATATTCCATATCATATGGCATCATGCTCAGCACATAGAGCTGGGGGAAAGCTGGCCAGGTGTCGCTGCTTGGGCACAGGCTGGGCATTGGTCTGTTGGTGGTGAGCAATTGTTTTTTGTTTGCATGACTTGTCTTTCTTGGGTTTTATTTTCTCTCTTTTTGTTATTTTCCTTTTCATTACAATTTAATAATAATAATAATTTCAATTATTAAACTGTTCTTATCTCAGCCCACGAGTTTTCTCACTTTTACTCTTCTGATTCTCTCCCCATCTCACGGTGGGTGGGGGGAGTAAGCGAGCAGCTGTGTGGGACTTCGTTGCCAGCTGGGGTTAACTCATGACACCAGTCAACTCTGCTTTTTCTCTCCTTCCCTCATTTCTTTAAATTTTCTTAAATTTCACAATCTGCTTTTGGAGCAGCACCCATGGCATATACACCGCATGCCAAAGAGACAACCTTGCATGTTATTTTCTTTTTGCAAACCTACTGATTAAAATAAGGGCTGAACTTAATATTACATGTAGTAAAACACAGCTGAACATGGTTAACTTCTGTAACAGTGGAAACAGCTGTTATGCATGGATAAGGGTGTGTGTCTTACCAGTCATATCTTCATTTAGCAAAGAATATACAACCCTGTGCAAGACACTTATTCATCACCTTTATGAATGACTGCAAAAAGAAGCAAAATATATTGTGGCCCACTTTGTGTCCTACACCTGTGTCGTGGTTTTGCCCCAGCTGGCAACTCAGCCCCACTTAGCCGCTTGCTCACTCCCCCAACAGTGGGATGGGGGAGAGAATCAGAAGGGTAAAAGTGAGAAACCTCGTGGGTTGAGATAAAGACAGTTTAATGGGGAAAGCAAAACAGTAATAGTAGTAGTAATGATAACAATAATAATATAATGAAAAGGAGAAGCAAAAGCCATGCGTGCAAGCAAATCAAAACAAGGAATTCATTCCCTCCTTCCCATGGGCAGGCAGGTGTTCAGCCATCCCCAGGAAAGCAGGGCTCCATCACACGTAATGGCGACTTGGGAAGACAAACACCGTCACTCCCAACGTCCCCCCCTTCCTTCTTCCCCCAGCTCTATATACGGAGCATGACATCATATGGTATGGAATATCCCTTTGGCCAGTTTGGATCAGCTGCCTTGGCTGTGCCCCCTCCCCTCCCAGCTTCTTGTGCCCCTGGCAGAGCATGGGAGGCTAGAAAAGTCCTTGACTAGTGTAAGCACTACTTAGGGACTTAGCCGCTACTTAACAACAACTAGAACCTCAATGTGCCATCAGCGCTGTTCTCATACCAAATCCAAAACACACTATACCAGCTACAGGGACAAAATTAACTCTATCCCAGCCAAAACCAGCACAACCTGTAGCATACCTCATCAGTAGTCTGTAGCTAGGGCACTACCAGCTTCAATGATCAAGCCAGGCAAGCAGCCCATTCTGAACATGCCATCCTTGGCCCCATACAAGCCCCCAGACCCACCAGAAGCCAGTGACCCCTCATCATCAATACCAAGCATAGGCAAGCCATTTGAATATGAACTTTCCTCTAACTTGATGACCCTGCTATCTGAACCTTAACACCAACCCCAACTCTAATCCCTTATCCTTAGTTTAGTGGTATTTTCTCACCCCAGACCTAAAAGGTTGTTGTCAAGTGGCACATGCCAGCCTCAGGTCTTCCATTAGTGTAACAGCTGCTTTCCCAATTCACACTTTATTCTAGCTCATTTGTATCTGCAATGTTCAAATCTTAAATCTACTCCAGACACTCTTTCTAGTAACAAAACTTGGCCTTTACCAGCACTTTTGGAACTGTACCTCACTCTCCATTAGCCCAAATCTCTTCCTCCCCTTACCGTAGCCTAGCCAGCCGCTGAAGTCACAGACCTAAGTGCTGGCAGGTAGCTGTCAGCATCAGTCCTTAGCTTAGCCTGGCCACACCTTTTGAATTTATGGCTTGCTCTTAATTATATCCATATCCCATGCCCTGCCCTGCACTGCTTTACACCAGCACTTCCTTACTTCACTTCATCTGTGACCACCTTGCTTTGAATTAAAAGATGCATCTGAGCATTTTAATCTCTGCTGATGCAGCCTCAACCTTGCCGCTAGAATTAGCGCTTTTTGATCCTCCGCCTAAAAGTAGCAGGGTAGCTCATCCAAGAAGCTTCAAAAATCAAACTTATCCAAATGATTTTCTAACAAGTGTTGTGTTTTATTATGGGGAGGTGGGGGAAATCAAGTTCTCTTTTAGTTTCATTTGAGATACAGAATCCTACAAAACACTGACATATTGCTCTGCTACTTCCAAACAGGAACACCACTTCAACCTGCCCTGTTCTGCTGCTTTTCTTGAACTCAGATAAAATTATTTCAGTAAGAGAGGAAGTATATGCTGTCACATTACATCTGAAAATAGTGTGTGCATTGGCCAGCACTGAAAAGAGTTACAGCTGAAATGCAGTAGGGGTGTTTTGCTGCAAAAACTCATTCAGAAGGCGTTTGCCAAGGAACCAGTCTGAAAGCCTTTCCTTGAATTCCTGAAAGATACCCACAACTACAACAGCAGGCATACCTCTCCTGAAGTCTGCAGCCACAGGTGTTCCTGACTTTTAGAGCTACCCAATACCTAGTCCCAGTTCTGAGTGCAAGCACCTCTGCTAATTCATTGTAGTCAGCCCTGGACATACACAGGCTGAATTTTCTTCCCAGTAATTCCCCTCCCCTTAGGGTATAGATACACTGATATGTATCGTCACTGATATATAGGTACACTGATATGTATCGTCATTAATTCCTCAGCTGGAGGGTGACCCTGCTGTCCCCAGACCATATTCTAATTCTCTGTGTATTTGAAGAAGAGGGACAGGCTGGGCCTCTAGTACCCAAAACATGATTGGTAATTATGTGGTTTCATTACGGTTCAAGTCTAATATAAAAGATATGCTAGATTTGGACTTACTTTATCGAATAGGCAAGAGCCTTACAAATTTGGATGGCTACATGGACATTGGTGAAGTTTTGCTACTACGCCATCTTAGAATCTGTCACTTTGGATGGCTATAAAATCATATATTATGTTTTTTTTTTTTAAAATGCTGAGTATGCATTGTCATCCAGAATATAATTCAATTATCGTATCTGGTGTGAAGATATCTAGGTAGCTTCAGAATAAACAAAGCATAATATGAAACCTAAATTAAAGCAAAACTCTCTCATGGGGTAATATATGTCTTTTCTTATTAATATAATGGGGGAAAAAAAGGATTTTGACATGCTGGTGTTTTAAAATTAGAAATACTGACACTGCATTATATATGATCCTCTCTCTCTCTTTTTACTTTATATTCATGTAGTCTTAAGGATTTGTGATTTTTCATCTCCAGGCATCCTTAAGTATCCTTGAGAACTAGAATAAATGCAAACTCAGAAGCCTTCTTGAACCTTAAGGCCAAGGTCACTAAGAATTCCCTAGGAAATTCCATTAAATTCCTCACGCACATTCTCTACTGTCATTTCAGCCCATTTATGATAAGAATGCACAACTGCCTGCTTTGAATGACGCTACTTGCCATCTATTGGCTTGCTTGTCTCTATTAATAGCACACCAGATTTCAGAGGATAATAGAGTCTGAAATGAAACTATCTCAGGATTAAAAAAAAACAATTCTCAGACATTAATTTTAAATATGAAGTAGAACTCTGGTTTTAGCTTAGAAGTGATTAATGGGATTGGATTTAATGTGCTAATTTAACACATCACAGTGATTTTATAAGCTGTAAATTTTCTTTCCAGAACACCTTGCTTCTACTTCTGGAAGAAAACATTCCCTCTTTCATTTATCTGTGATGTGAACACTATGTGAAGATAAATTACACACCACAAGTTTCCACATACTGTCGCACCCCCCACCTTCTGATACAGCAAGCTCTCTTAGAACCAAATTAACAGAAAGAGCATAACGTGTTAATAAAAAAGGGCAGAAACTTGGTTTTATGGGATTATGCTGAGCAGGTATCATGAACCAGAGGATCCCAAGTATTTCATCACGTATTTTGTATTCAATCAGAGAGCCAAACAAGCATTTTCAAAAAAGGAAGTCTACTGTTCATTTCTGAGGGTAAATATTTTAAAGCACTTGCCTGATTTAGGATCACAAAACCCTAATGAAAATCAGTAACGTTTAACATGAGTTATTTAGTGCCTTGTTTTCAAAGGTAATTACGAACTAAGAGATACAGATAAGCATCTAGTGGGATCTTCTAAATACCTGTCACTGTTTTCTACACATAAATATTTTCTCTCCATGTAGGGCAGAAAAGGATGGAAGAAGAACAGCAGGTCAGTTATATCCCCAAAATGTCACCTTGTCTCAGCATAATTAAATTAGCTACAAGAAACAGAATACAACTTGAAACACAGCAATATATGCGGCATTAAAATACAAAAGTAAATTAATCCCTGCAGTGACTTCCACAACTATCTAGATGCATGAAAAGGATCAGGAAATATGACAACACACTGATAGCATATAATACACAATGTGGTCTAAGAAGCCAGCACAGGCATTAGTCCTTCGACCTTACTCCCTAAGATGCATTTTTTTCAGGGCAAATTAAACATATACCTTGAAGACACAGAAATATAACAGCTCAAGGTTATGCAAGTAACACTCAAACTATACACTCTGAATTACAGTTTAAAATTTAAAATAACTCAGCCAACCTGATTAGATTATGTTCTATCATGTGCATAAACCCAGAGCACCTAACATATATTTTTGAATTAAACATGCTGTCTCTAACCATTTGATACCAATGTTTCATAAGGCTTCTTGGTTGCCAACAATCACATCCATCTGTTATGCTGGCAGCACGCTCAAATCACAAGGTGCTTGGATCTCTTCATTTTAGGCATCATTGCCAGAGAAACACAAAAACTTTGAACTGACAGGGTGAATGCATTCAGAAAGTACCAGTTAAAAGTTATCTGGATGGGACAACACAGCATCAGGGAGAAAATAAAGAACAGAGGAAAGAATTTAATAACTCTAACAAATGTCACGCCTTTGCTTGAAGAAGTGAGCAAACATTGAGAAGGGTAATTACTAGTCAACAATGATGCTTAACGATACTTCCCAAGGGACACATGTTGGAAATAATAGCACTACCGTATATTTCTTCCACAGAGCTTAAAAACCATCTTCTGACCCCTCTCTCACACATGTGCATATATATCTGTATAACTATACACACACGTAATATAAATACATATGCATGTACTAAGTATGTATAGCATACGTATATATTATACACACACCTATAATAACAAGACGTGTACAAATATATATGTATGTTACTGACAAGCCCTCTGTGGTCCACTACCACAACTACTGAGAAGCAAAACCCACTATGCTATAAAGTCCTTTTTTTTTTTTTTTTGCGCACAGGGGGCGGGGGAGTTGCTCAATGCTTCTGCATAACAAAACACATTTTCCTGCACAGTTACAAGGGAAAAAAGCCACACAAAATAGTATGGCTCTTACCAAGAGCAAAGCCATTAAGACAAAGTCTATATGTTCTAGAAAACCATTACAGCTCCAACCTTGAGTCCTTCTGCAAGGAGAATTAGGAAAAGGTCTTCACCTGGGCAACAGTTTTTCCAGCCATCATTACCCACAGCTTGAAAATGCTTACCAGCAAATGGAAATGGGCCTTCCTCTTAAGGGGATTATCCTGTGTGGTATTTATAGCTTGCCCTAGATATCTCCTCCTTTGTGCTCTTTATTGACAGAGCATCCTCATTTGTGCTTCAGGTATATTCATCTGGGGCAATGTGGGCCTAATTTTATGCATAGCAATGTGGACACAGGTAATGTTTTACTAAGGTGCTCAGGGATCTCACTGAAGACCTAAAATTAAGCCACACAGGGAGAGTAAACTATTTTATCAGATCTGAATCCCATAAAAACCAGGGAATCCTATGGCCAAACAAATAGTATGTATTGGCATTAAACAGAAAGGAAAATCATTCCAGTCAGTAAGGACATTTGTTCTCCTGTTTTGGGTTTTTATTCTTATATTTTTAATTTTCTCTGATGTGACAAACCTATTCCTTATAAATACTATAAGGGAATTAGTCTTAATCATTACTTCTCCTCAACCCATGTTTCAATAATATCTCTTGGGAGTTAACTAGCATATATTGGACTAGTCTGAAAGTGTTACATAGGCATATCACAATATTGGTTTATTTCTCTTGCTACACAAAAGTATATTATTTCAGAATTATTTAAGCAGGGAAATCTCAGTGGATTTTGTGTTCTTTCTGTGCAAGTATCAAGAATTCCTTAAAATATTTTATCAGCTATAAAATTTGTCATCAGACACGCCAAATAATTTTCAGATGAATGCATTTTTCCCTTTATTCCACCAAACAAACTCAGCCTAGTTACCTCCTGAATTTTAGCCTGCACAGAATTCTGATCCAGGGTGATTTTTCACCAGTCTATAGCAATATGTTTAACTGCATGGAATTGTTTAGGTGGAACAGCAGCCCAGCTGCCCAATGCCCTGCTTCAGCATCCTACAGACATGGTCTACAAAATCATGGTTCTCATGAGCGGGGAGGTACGGACAGAAAAGGACAGAGGTGGAACCTATCTCTGCAGAGGGGCACATCAGTAGGGAGCCCCTGGGAAGAAAGGAAGGAAGAATGGCAGGACTAGGCTTGGAGGTGAAGTTGGAAGCAGTGGTAAGAAGGCAATGGCCAAGTGAATGACCACAGCACACTCAACAGGAGACCATCCCCAGCTTTGGCAGGAAACACCTGCCCAGCTCTCAGGGATTGCCATGACAAGGAAACAATGGCGAAGGAGTGGACAGCAGCTGGGCAGCTCCCTACCGCAGATCCCTGCCCTGTCTGACCAGAATCTGCTCGCTGCTGCGCCATCCCCCCTCAGCCAGGCCTGCCCCCACTGCTTCTTCCTGGCGGTGCTCCCAGCAGATAATCCAAAGCAGCAGCATCCTGCCTCAGGATACGTACCCTGCTACTCAGGGCACACTTCTAAATTTTAGAGCTGTCATTGGAAAGCACGTCAGTGGAAAAGCTGTATTTTTTTCCTACGAGAATCAAAATACAGATATAAAAGATGAAGTGTAATTGATTGGATTTCCTTAATGAACTGTCAGCCACCCGTGAGCAGATATAGAGGTAGCAAAATGGTCTGTTCACAGTGTTTTCTTTGTGTTGTTAAGTAAAAGCAGAAAATTATTTCGCTAGCACTGATTCTGAAAATATTTTTCTATTTCTTACAAATGGCATAATATGGCAGAAGTTTGCCACCATTAAAACCAGTTATAATAAAATAACTTTAAACAAAATATGTGACCGAGTAGCTTCTCCAGGTCTCATAGTTTTACGAGCTATATCAAAGCAGACTTGTACATGGAAGTGACCAGTAATTTTTGCTATACTGTGCAGTCATTGAATCAAAGATAAAAACACCTGGGCATACAATATTTACTCATATACAGCATGCATTAAACGTCTGAGTTTACCCGTACTTATTTATCCCTTCCCTAGTGATATCGTTCTGAAGTTTCCCTCCATCCATTCCCTAGGTTTTTTATTTCATTTACATATTTAAATTTCTGTACAAAAGGAAGATCTTATGGACATCATGCTCTATCCTATGAGGTGGTTATTCCTCTTTATAGATATATCTAACAATCTTTCCTACTAGTTTTATTCAACCTGTTTTCAAGTTAAGGCACATATGCTTCAGAGCTCTCTTCCAATGGCAATGATAATCTTAGATTATACATTTGCCTCTAATGTAATCTACCTCTAGGTAATACCTTTCTTTACTATACACCTAAAAGGTTAAATCTATGGGAAAGTTCCACAGAGTGTTAGGATCCAAATGTATTTTACCGGAATTCCAGACGTGTCCTAAAGTTCACTATTTGAGAAGTTTTACACCTGACGGGGTACACTTGATGTAACTCACAAGACGGCTAGCTAAAAATCTGAGCCTCAGTGATTCAGTCTTCCAGTAGTATTTTCAGTGCTCCTGAAGCCACGATAGCCACAAAAGACCTTCTTTAAAAGTTTGTCAATGTTTCTTAACCATATTAGTAGGACTAAAAAAATTTTTAAAAAAAGTTACCTATTCATACAGTTCCAATCTTACTGAATGTACATTTCTCCAAATATACATCTCAATAAGCTGAAGAGATTTACAGCACTTTTTTTCAGCTAGTAAGTTTTCCTTGTATTCCATAAAACCTGTTCCCAAAACCTATTTATTTTTGTTTGTTTTCCACTAAAATTTCCTTGCTTTCAAATAATTGTAGGATCACAATTTTGGAAAGTAGAGAAGGCAGGAGTTTTCAAGATGCATCTGCAAGATATATTACCTTATTCCATGACACAGTGGAGAAATTGCAATACTTACAGTCAGCTGAATGTCTTCCATGTCAGGTGAAAGTTCCCCTTTTCCTTGAATACAGGCTGAATCATGCCTCTAAAAATCAGTTTCATTCTTAGAGCTCCAGGTTATCTAATTGTGCTGAGTGGACACAGGCACAAGGCCCCAGTAAAGCAGTCTACGACAGACAATTTTGCAAAAAAGTTCCTAAGTATTAGTTTCCTTTTTAATTCTTCCTCTGCACAGCCTGCCCGAAAAAGACTAAATTCATAGGAACAAAGCTCAGCATTTTCACATTCACTAATAGATGCTCAGGTTTTGCTCTTCTAGAAAAGTCCTAGTGAATACGCGTATCAGAAGAGCAAAGGAGCAGTGTTTAGAACCCCAACGTTCAGTTTAGGAAGCACCTTGCATTACCAGCTGTCACTGAGAGACTGAGCCCTGTGGGAAGAATTCTGTTCTGTCTGCAGCAATTCTCTCAGCTGTTTGGCCATGGGCTGCATCGAGGAGCATCCTCACTGCCAGCCACATTACAGTCTCCAGTGAGAACTGATCTAATTTCAGCAAGAATGGGCTGTATCTCTTTGCTGAATGTGACTAGAATAGATTAAGACAGTCAAGTCCCTACACAGGCAATGCCTAAAGTGCCACTCAATAGTATATAATTGCAAATACAGCAGCAATGGAATTTTCAGATACAAGCTTGTTGAGGAATAAGAGATTTGTTAGCAAGCAAAAGTGCTTCACGGATTCAGCTACAGATATTGTTTGATGATACAACTACAATATACAGTATTAGATGTCACAAAGTAACAGTAAAGTGTAAGAATGTTGATCAAATCAGAAAAAAAATGGTCTGCGCTAGAATGGAATACTTTAGCTAAAGTAGTGAAACAGTAGTAAATATTTCATTTTTAATACCATTTCTGTAAGATTAATTCTTTGAGGTTTCATTCAATTACCGCAACTTTGTAATTTCCACTTATTTGAAGGAATGTGTCCCAGAATCTTCACTTCACATAAGCAGCGCAATGTACGAAAGCCTCAGTTTACTCACCACAGAACAGTTCTTAATCTATAATTCAGCTGGAGGAAGATAAAACAATTCACCTTTTCTAAATACATGCATGAATTTTGAACACAAAAATATGTATACAGCCTGCGATTACTTTAAGAAAGCATACAGTCATCAAAATTAAATTCAGAACGTGACTCCATCACTTTGGCTACTGAAGCAGTATTTTCCAGCAACAAGATTGTTTTACAAATGCTGCACATTAATGCCAGTGTGAAATGATGTCAGTGTACGGCTATACAGTAAGACTCTGTAATTCAGAAGACTTAAGTATGTCCTTCTGCAGTGTGACAGTGAGCAATCAGCATTGATAGTAACTGAGAGCGACACCTAATTTCAGCAGATTTTAGATCTTTCACCTGTCACGTGCAGGAACACCGAATTGTTTTTCTTCTGTAAATATAAAAGACAAGTCCTCCACAAAACATTTGTATAAATTTCAATTATCAAGTTTAATTCACTGATCAGAATTTTTATAATAATGAACAATGATAATTACTAGACAGATCCATAGAAAAGATTATAATAATTTGTAAACTGAGATTTCTTTATTTTTTAAAGCTGCCTTAGCTTGCAGAAGATGAGCCTATATATGAATCACAGATAGAAGCAATTGGGACCTACCTGCAGAGAATTTGATGTGGAAAAACTGAGAGAACTGATCGACTCCCAGTTTCAAGTTAAAGGAAGATACTGCGTTTGGCATCAGATCTTAGATTAGGCAACATTATGGTACAGGTTAAAGGTACCATAAGATGTGCACTACCAGATTTTCAAGGCTTTCATCACAGAGATGGGAAAGAAAGCAGTCTTGTAAGCAAGTCAGTGCATTACATCCCACAATTAATTATTTACATGTGTAAAATTTTAGTCTAAATTAGCTGGACAGAGTAAAAGCATGGATACTTTTATGACCTCCTGGGGGTCTTCTACTGATGACGCAAATTCTTGTCTTTTAACAGTTATGAAGTCAGCATTTACCATACAGGACAGCCTTGTAAATACACTTATACTCAGACAAAAGATTAAATAACCTAAGGGCTTAGTTCTCTTCTGCACTATATCTGCTTGGTTCTATTGATAATTCATTAATTTACACTGACAGATGAGGCTCAAGGTTTTTTAAAGCCTAAAGTGACTCAAGAAGAAGTTTAGACAGCTGAAAAACTTCAAGTTACTGTAAATACAGCAACTCGGCCAAAGAGTTTTTAAAAAGCTAAGTTTTCTGAGAGTCTGTTACCTCAGATGAAACACTGTCTATAGTAAACAAGAATAAACATCTTTATTCATCCACTTTTAAAACCTTTAATTAGATGGAGAACATAGCAAGTGGATAACAGTAAGGATAGCTTGCTGTTTCTCATGACCAGCTTCCAACTGTCTGTCTGCTTTTGTTTTCTCAGACCACTGCTAATGTCCCGGACATGGTTCTCATGTACAACACCTAGTCATGGTTTCACTCAGTTGGCCTTTTCTTCCATTCCATAGAAAATTATTTTTGATTTTATAGAATTGTCTTCTCTGACATTAGGTCTGTTATTTTTTGCGTGAAATGCAGTGAAATGCTGTTTGAAGGTGTAAGGGAAAACAGAATAAAAGAAACAAGGGAATTATAATATTTGATAAAAATCAAATTCTTGATACTTTATAGTCACGACTGACAGCAAACTACTGATGAATACTGAATGCCAGAGAACACAGAGCAAGACTAAAGAAATAATGCTGAGAAAGAAGTGTTGTTTATATCCCTATGCAGTTGAAGAGTACCTTATGCAGAATTAAGAACCAGCAGTTTCCCTCGGTCATAATTTCTAATTTGGCGCACACAATAAGAAACAAACCAACCATACCATTTAATCCATGGCTGTCTGGTTCTATGTGTGTAATGAATTAATACTCTTTAGTCCAGTTATGAAAAGTGTTTTCACATCTCAAATATGTTGCTCCTAGCTGTCATATCTGTCCTAGTCATTAATAAAGAATCCATACCTGTCCAACAGCCATAGTGAATGGAGATCTTTTGGAATCAGAGAGCCTCCACAGGATTATATAGGGGAGGGAACACAGTATTTTCTTTGCTACCATATCCCTGCTGTGGGCACAGCCCCAGGGCTGCCAATGTTCAGGCTGGAAACTGGCACATCGTGCTCACCTTATTTGGAGATTTTAAATAGCAAAACACTCTAATATTAACCAAATACTGGAGAGGAGAGAATTTTTGCAAAGATATGCTTTTGCAGTATTTCATCTAATAAGCTGTTGTTTTCCAAACCAAAACAGAATATTATGAATTTAAGTTCCACTTTAGCTGAATTTTCCAAAGCCCAGTGTATCTGTGTGGAGTGTTTGAATATGACCACTTTGATACAAAGCAGTAAGAGATCAAAGGCAGCATCAACGGCCGCATTTCCGTTATTAATTTGCATTAAAATTATGTCACTCATTTTACAGCACTTATATTAATAATGACATACTTTAAACAAACTAGATCTTTCTATAAGAAAGCCTGCCTACCGTTCCCAAAATAAGCTACAGGTAACAGAAATTTCTAAGTATACTATTGACTGACACCTTTGTAACTCTCCCTGACTGTTCAGTCTCATCTGGATTTGATCTTACCTATGCCTTACCTTTTGTTTGTAAGCTGTGTATTCACAAGTGCACAGATGGACAGACCACACAGGAATCAGAAGCATGACATAGCTTATACCAGACAAATATAACTACCAAAGCTTGGTATTTTTTAAGGCTCTCAGGAGTTCCTCCTGATGACAATGATAATGAAATATATCTAGTTCTTCTGAAGGGTCCAGATTTCTGCAACACCTGTGCTAACTCCAAGCCTCTGTACTCTTCTAGTCCCAAGCACGTGCATTACGTCTAATGTCGTCCATCATTCTGGCAAGCTAGTACAAGGTACGCCGGAGCAAAGACAGGCCAGAGCAGAAATAATAGCTTCTTTGTTATTACACAAACACTTCACTGAGAAGTAAAAATCTCTCTCCCTCCCCATATCCAGTTTTTCCTTCCAGTAAATCTTTCAAGAGTTACCTGTAACATTATCAAACACATCAAGTCACATCCATCTCTAGTGATACTTGTGGAGCTCCTGATAGAGTTCTGGTTCTGATAGAATGGCATTATTTTCTACCCAATTAAATGAGCAGCGTATTTCTCCCAGTGCTTTTCATACTATTCTTGCTGTATCTCAGGCAAATTACATTCTTTGCAAAAGTAACTCATAGAATAATTTTCCCAGAAAGCAGTCAAAAAAAGTCTCCCCTCGTGCACTTCCATCTCTCTCTGCTTTCCTGAGAAATAAAGCCACCGGCCGTGCTGGCACCTTTGATAGATGACTTAGTGAATTTTTTTGGACATATTCCCTCTCTCTTAAGCATATAAGTTGCAAAACCATTTTTCTGTAGACCCTGTATGTCATTGAGGTAGGTTCAACCATGCAGTAATCCTGGAAACACACCAGCTGACTTCAGTCCTGGAATGAAAGCAAACCAGCCCAGCTGGAAACCTAAAAATGCATGACAAAAGTCACACTGACTGTTCAGAAAGAGAAACAAAATTCAAAGTTGAGCAGAATTGAGGGAATTGAGCAGATAATAAAAACTGCCTTATTGCTGCCCAAGTACAGATACAACAACATATATTTTTTCTTACTTAATTTACTAATTATATTAGGTATTTTTAAAAATATTCTATATTCCATCAAATTATAAACCTAAGAATTATTTTAAAATAAGGCGCAGTTATATATACAATAATTTCCTCAGCAGTATATCTAACTATATAATTCATCTATCTCTAATCACACGCAGTGATGAAGACTTGTGATGAATAGTATTTTATCACTGGTATGGTTAATGTACATTTCTGTTCTAAAGCAAGTATATATTTAAATTTTCTCCTACTCCTTAGCATAAAATGGCAATGATCTTAATTTAACTTAGAAGTAAAACAAGAGCTAATTTAGCTACAAGAAAAGCGAGTCTGGTTATGTAAGCCTTGGGATGAAATTTCACTGCAAATGAAACATTTGAAATGAAAATCAGCCAGTTATACTTGCCTTTTTCCTGGGCCTAGAAGCAATACATTTTCAGCTCATCTACTCAATCACTTCTGATTTCCAGAGTCTTTTTTCCAGAGGGGTGTTTAAATGAGATATCCAAATGTATTTTATGCCAAGCAGTCCATGCACATGCATCACAGAACTGACTTTGGGTCTTATACTTAAGAATAATTACAGAAATAATTTTATCTGTCATGTGAAGGACCCAGAATAAAATGAGCTGTCACAAAGCATTGTGTCGTGTCACCATACATGTGCACACACACGCATTTTATACAAGGAACAGTGCAGTTGTTCACTTTCTCTCCTGTAGGGACGCAGTCTAAGGTGGCAGCTTTCCTCAGGGAATGTGTTATCATTAGATTTCCCATTAGGGCCTTTTCCATGGAGAGGATTTTCCTGTATCACAGACAAAGTTCTGTTCTTCCTGAAGCCATGCTAGGTTCAAACTAGAGGTGGTCTCAACTGACTTTTAGAAGCGGAAGAGAGGAAAGAGAGGTATGGTGGATGGTGTGACAGGAAGAGGCAACGTAACGTACATTTTCAAAATCTTGCTTGCATAATCTGTATTTCAGAAACCCTTGAGCCTTGCATTGCTCTATTTACCTCATGGAAAATTTCAGCTCTACTAATTCCCACTCACACAACCACTGTCAGACTTTCAGTGCCAGCACTAGATTTCTGTGTCATAAGCAGGACTACAGCTCCTTATTGAACTTATGTAGCTTAGTCTCGTTGTTTCCTGGCATTAATCCAAAAGTATAAATACCAAATACCTGTTATACCTTTGGGTCTGATAGACAGTCATTTCTCCTAAGAGAACGTAGAGCTGCTTCAGCAAAAAGCATAAATAACACAAATAATAATAAAATCTCTCTGACAATAGGAAGAATCATCTTAATAGTCCCACTTCGCTCATGGGAAAATGAAAAGACACCAGTCAGAAGACTGTATCTGAACAAAGACTTGGGAACTTCATGCAAGAGAAGACAAAAGTGGTTTTAGGAAGTGTCCATTTCTGAGGTTGTGAAGCAGTCAGGGAAGCTGTCATCGTTGGGAAGATGCAGAGTGAGATACTCCTGCTCATCATGGAGAGGTTACTGGTACATTCCTAGGAAAGCAAGTTGGCGGGAAAGCAAAAAAAAGAGGGGTTCTCTCTGAAAGTCTGTGAGATTCCTATATTTTACTGTTTCAGACAGGATGGCTATACTCACACAAAGCATACAAAATTCAGTCCTGTTAAGGTATTTCTGAATAGTTTTAAATTACCTTTTTTCAACCGAACTTAAATACACACATGTATGTGTGTTTGTTTCTGTGTAGGTATACATCCAGAACATATATTAGCTCTCATCTTGCTGTTTGAGAAACTACCATGTAAAATATTTTCATCAGAAAATTACAGGCTAGCTATTATGCAACCATCCATTGTTGTGTAGCTACTGCAGTTTTATGCGAGCCAAAAAAATTCAAAAACCACCTTTTTAATTCCTCAGGAAAAAAATGCATAGCAGCTTATTTCTTCTTTTGCTTTTAAAAAAATTCAAACTTAAACTAGAAACAGGAAAAATGACAAATAAAAAAAAAAAAAAAAAAAAAAAGAGTTTTAAATGAATCTCCTACCCACTAAAGCACAAAATGTACCACCTCCCACATAATACAGCAATCCAAGATGGGTAAAGGTTCTTTCTCAAGCATCCAAATATATCTAACCATTAACCTCTCTCTTTACCTCTCCAAAACAATTCCCAAACAATAAAGTTTTCTTTTTCAATTTTTTGAAAAGCCGTTCTTCCCTTCCCTTTGGAAAGCTGGAAAATTCATATTACGTAACTATTACCACTAGCAAGCATGCCTTGCTTTACAGCTGGGATCATAAAAGTTATAATATTTCCCTGTTATCTGTTAGTTCAACATCCCTACAGCTGTGAAAATATTTCACAAACTCTACAAATGCCTTTCTTTTTCTTTTTCTATTCTGGGAAATACTCAGGATTTTAAGGTTGACAAAAACATTTAAGGCTGACTTTACTGATACCTTTTTAATCCCTTTAAGAGAGGAAAAAATTTTCACAATAACGCAGTCTTCCCTGAAAAAAAAAAAAAAAAGAAAAAAAAAAAAGAAACAAAACAAAAAACCCACAAAAACCACCCAGTTCTGAAACAGGACATGTTTTAGGAGATTTTTTTTTTTCTTTTTAAATGCCATGGCTTAAAAGAGAAAAGACCTAATGTGCATTGGCCCAAAACATTATCTAATCTGGTGGTGGGCAAGATAAGAAAAAAATAAGTTACAAAATTATACGGAAAAACATAGATGGAGACCAAAAGGGCCAGCAAGTAGATTACATCACAGCTTCATTTAAATTGATCCCTTTATGCAAAACTTTCAATTTCAATAAACTTCAACTTTATAATAAAATACTTTGCACTACAAAGAATAAATTAGTGGTACTGCAAATTCTAGGGAGACTTCCAATCTTGTAAACTACATTTCAAATAACTTAGAAATCAGTAGCTTTTTCTTTTTTTTTTTTTTTATGTTCCCCCTATAAAGTAGAGACACACGTAGCCTTCTACTACATTACATAGAGAAGTGCAAAACCGTGACAACTACGTTGGGTGGGAGGAATCGCCATGCACTGATTTTCAAGACATGATCCTATGACTACAATGGGAATACTGATTACCATGTCAGGACAGATAACTGGTCCCAATAAAGAAATCCCCAAGGAATTTCTGGAATTTCCAAGTCCACCAGTAAAATAAATAAGGCATATGTATATACCTAAAGTGAAGTGTCTACTTAAGTGGCTGCTGAATAGCACCTTCAGGTATAAAGAGCAGTTATAAACAACAGTTTGACTAAAGACTTCACTTCAGCTCCACAGGTAAAATTATCGTCATCTAACACTAGCCCCCGAGCAACCAGGCAGCTGGTCCTCCCCGGCTCTGAAGGTTCCCATTACAGTCAGTGGTGAGAACTACCTCTAGGCAAGGATACTTTCTTCCTGTGACAGGCACCTCAGGTTGGTGGAGTACCACCTGAAACGACTCATAACCGCAGAGGTTCTCCTAGGCACTCGGTTCTGACTAGGCGCCCAGCTGGTAGGAAGGGGAAGTTAGGTGATAAAACTCTTATATTAAATTAATGTGATATCCCTGGGTTAATGATAATAAAAGGAGTATTAGCAAAGCAATTAAATTCCCTCCTCTTCTATCACTTGTTATTTCAGACTGAAAAGGAGAACAAGAACATCTGAGGATTTTTGCACTTCTATCTCACAGTTCTGTATCAGTTATTCTCTTCTTTCATGACCAGCGGTATAGGAACCCACATGAAGAGAGCAGCAAGGGCAAACGTGACTGTTATCAAGCAGAGAAGCAATGAGGCATTTCAGTGTAGAATATTTGAGAATTTTAAGAACTGCACAGTTTCCCTCCGTGAGTCTCTCGCCTGCCAGTATATACAGTTCATTTTCCCACACATACGATGACGACTAACACGAGACACCAAAGTAGCACTTTTACTCTAGTTGAATAATAACAATTTGGAAGACAGATTGCAAATTCCACTATAAAGCCAAACTGTTCAAAATCACATCCAGACTCTCCTCTTCCATCAGCAAATAGCGACTAACTTCTGTAGCATTACTACAAGTGTTCACTGCCACCAATTTAAACAAATTCAGCACCCTTAATATTGAAAATGGCTTAAGATACCAACTTCTGTATAACAGTAGCAGAATGTTGCCACAGCAACTCCTGTTACAAATACCAGAGAGGGAATAGCAGCCCCTGTTCTGTATCTATGCCTCATGTACATTTAATATCAATTTGCATGAAAATCTTATATATCCTGGCATCAAGAGGTTAAACTGTATTGTCATTACCCATGTAAATTCAGCACAATGTCCTGTAAACCTAGCATACATAGGAAAATCAATTCTTCATGTACTTCATACATGAAAAAGATACAGCTGCTCTTAGCAGTGACCTTTGACTCTTCCTTGGTGAGATATTCTTTTCCCTGATGCACACTGAATTACTGTACTTTATGCACTTCACATCTGTTATGTTCTTTAAACATCAAGAGAACTTTTAAGTTTATTTTATGGTTCACACAGAATCCAGTGGAAGAATTTTGAGCCTTGTAGCTCTTGCAAGTTTTTTGTGCTTTTTCAGTCATAGATACCTTGTCTCTTTTGAAAGAGCTCGGTGACCTCTTTCATGTCATTTAATTACACAGGGGAATATCAAGGAAATTGGTGAATATTTCCTTCCGTATTAATTCTTTTGGCATCTGTAGTTCTACTGATCCAGCCATTTGCATTTGTTTAATCAGAACCCAGAACAATTATATTAGTGACCTTTCATTCTAATGAATGGACCTTTATTTTTAATTAATAATGTACCACACATGTGAAATTTAACATGAGCCTCCTTAATTTAGAGACTGAGATAAAAGGCTATTGCTACTGTTCTGGTAAAAACATTGCCCAATTCTTTTGGACAATGCTGGGAGAATTTAAAGACAAAAAAATAAACCAATGAATATAGCTTTAAATACATAAGTTGTTGCTCTTTTAAATAAGCAAGGTAGAATATATGCAGCGTCCAGTATAGCACATCACATATGGACCAAAAAGGCCAATTTACAAAGGCATTTGGGCGCTTAGAGTTTCGAGGGTGATTTAAGTCACCAAAGTTCTTTTGAAATTCCCATTAGCTGCCAGTCACATCTATGGAAACTTAAAGATTGTCTGGCCTGAAGTCCCTACTTTGTAACCCTGTACTTACTCCTCACTGTGTGTACTGTGACCCCTCACGCAAATAGTTACAGTGATTTTCTTGGGGGAGTGCTCACATGAACAAGGCACACAAGGTTATGCCTGCACCATTGACTCTACCCTCCATGGAGCTGCACACACTGTTGCAAATTCTGCAGGTGAAACTCTTCAAGCGTTCAAGAGTAAACCAGAAAGATTATACATAGATTCCAGTATCAGGTATATTTAGGCTACAGAGGAAGTTTAAAGAGCCAGTATTTCAAAATAAGCAGTTAGACTATATTCTGGGAGGTACTAAAAGACGATCTATGTCCAAGTGATCTGCCTACAAAGTCTAAAATTGATATGACAAGAAATCGTCCAGGCTTGGCCACCTTTATGTCTGGGAACTGGCAAGTTCCTCTGACAGCCAAGAAGAGGAAATTGTTCGTATTCTGGTACATCATGATTTTTGGATTTACCTTAGCCAAACTCTGGCTTGGTATGAAAGTTCTTACACCTTCTCTACCTTCTTTACTGTTTATTTCAATGGAAGCCCTACAGGAGACAGCAGACTGTTACCTTTGCCACAAGGTACTTTCCAAAGAATTAATAAAATAGTAGTTAAAGCTTTGTTTCTCTTCATACACCAGAGAGTCACCAGTTTCACAAAATAGTCCTGATTTGAGTGTGGCTCATCTCTAATCCTGTCCTCTTTGCATTATAAAGTCATGTCAGTTACACCGCTATAGGTGGATCCGCCAAAGGGCCACTTCAACACTCAGTGTCAGAGATCCTGTTTGTGATTTTCAGCAGAGGCCTCACCAAACAACAGGGCTGGCACAGCTATAAGAGTGCTTCAACGTCATAGGCATATGAAGCCCTTATTAAAATCCTTAGTCCAGTTTTATAGACAGTTTGCAAGATGAGAATACGCCCTATAGAAACCAAGGGTCTGCCTTAAGGTATTTCATTTTCTTATTGTAAAGTTTTGCAGTTTGTCCTAATTTGGATGCAACACAAAATACTCAGCCTTAGTCTTCCTAAGCATGGTCATGGTTCAGTGCCCTCACCTTTGCCTACACTTGCTCTTGCCTGTACTAGAAGAAGGAGCAGCTGGGCATCCGATTCATCTCAACTAACTTCAGTCATTTAAAAGTCCAAGCATCTCTTATAGGCCACTTGTCTAGGTTCTGTCTACAGGCTAAGGAGAGAGATAGGAAGGGATAAGAATTCTGGAAGTCTGTATTTCTCCCCTTTAACTACAGAAGGAAAGCAGACAAGCAGCTTATACCAGACACTTCCTATCGCTTAACTGTCCACTAACTTTTCTGAACTGTTTATTACCATATCGTTTATACAGAAGCCTCTGAAATTCCTGAGTTTCTTGATATTTGCAGTTTCAAACCTCCCCCAAGAACCAGCACACAGTCTGTGACCTCCTCCTGGTTTCCCCAAACCTCTCCTGTGCCCAAAGGATTTGAAGCACAGAAGAAACCTCTTTATTTCTCATCCTCCCGTGCACTTCTTATGAAACTTTTATCTAAAATACACATAATACCAACTGCTTTAAAGGAATGTACTGTGGCTTAATTGCAACCTGCTCTGAAATCTCTAAAAGATGCTGCAGGAAAGGAAAGGATTATTGTTCTGCAATCTGTATACAGCAATATATTTTGAAAAATTACAACAAAGATGCATGTTGATATATCCTAGGAAAATAGTTCCAAATCCCTTAGACTTTTCTTCTCCAGCAAATCTTTGTCATTTAGAAGAATGATAAACAAATGAAAAATTAAACTACAAGCAAAGCTGAGATATATAAACAGCTACCTCCTTTTGAATCTCTCGATGTAGAGACCACATCAGTGTGCAAACCTAAGGAGTCGATTTTTCATTTCTAATCTTAATAAGAAAACCAAAGAGGTTAATTTTGTTGAAGTTTCAGGATTTACTGTAGCTGCTTGCTACTATATTACAAGGAATAAGAAAAGTATAACCCTTAATTTCAAAAGTCAACAACTTTTCCGACTTTCCATTCTGGAAGTAGGGTTTTTGTTTCTCTCCTGTAATACTTATAATCACGTGGCATAAACTGGGTTAATTATGCTACTTGAAAGGATTACAAAAAAGAAGCTTAGTGGAATACTCTAAGCCACACATACAGATGAATTGGAATAATAATAATGAGATAACTTTTTTATTTGCTAATTTGGAATTGACTCTCCTTTCAGAAGATATTCCTACAAAAGTTATCACTATCACATAGGAACTGCAATCAACCCAAATTCTAAGAATGCTACATGAATAATTTTAATTACCACTACTGTGGACTAGTTTTCAGAGACCTAATAAATCAACAGAATAATTTTGTCAGCTAATATTTCTAGGCAACTGGGGAGGGGAAAAATAGAAAGGGAAAAAGGTAGAGTCCTGAGAAAATAGAAAATAGCAAAAAACAAAGCAAACTCTTTTGCCTGAAATTGGTCTTATTCAGACTGAAGAAGAGAGTTTCAGGGGGAACCAACTAGCAACCTTTCAATACCCACTGGGAGACTACTGAAAAGAGAGAGTCAGGCTCTTCCAAGCGGTGTATGGCGTTGTGGTGTGAGGACAAGAGACAACAGCGATAACTTGGAAGAATAAAAGTTCAGCCTGGATCTAAGGAGAAGCTTTAACCACGAGGTCAGGCAGGCAGTGGAGCAGGTTGCCCAGGGAGGTTGTGCAATCTCCACCCTTGGAAGTTTTCAAGATGCAACCATATAAAGTCCTGAGCAATCTGGTCTGAAGTCATAGCTCACTCTGCTTTAAACACAAGGCTGTGCAAGAGACCTCCTGAGGTTGCTTCCAACCTAAATTATCCCATGAACCTACACTTGCAACATACTGAATAGCTATAACACAGAAGAATCTAAAATGTTATTTCTGACTTCAGGACAAAAGTTGGAACAAGCAATGACAATTATACATCTCAAGCCCAACTTGTTATACCATCATAAAAAGAATGACGTTAGGCATGTGCTGAGGTCATCATGTAAACTTCAGCTTATTTAGATCTTGTTTAAACCGTTTTTTTATGATTTTGCATGTGAATCAATCCTCATTTATTTGAGAAATAAAAATATCTTTCTATAATTAGATTTTACTACCTGTTGTAAGGCTTCTGGATGAAGAATATCTTATCAATGATTTTTGGAAGATTTTCCTGTCCTTGGATCTGTCATTCATAAGTACAAGTGATACTTTGTTTTCATAAACATATATTTCTTAAAAAAAAAGAAAAAACAAAAAAAGATAAGAGTTGTTCATTATTCGTAATTGTTGCTTCCATCTAGCCATAAAAAAATCATCAGCTTCCTCCATTGCTTGCTTAATTTGCATAAAGGACATTTTACAATACAGGTTTTAATCAACTTTTTCTCATGCTTAAAATGGATAATGTTGTTATGAAAACAGTCAAAAATTTTTCTTCTCTATATCCTTTTGTTTCCTTATTTAATCCTCAATAAATAAATAAAGACATGTCAGATTTTTTTAAATACTTGATTTTCAGTTTTGATATTAATATGGCAAGTCAATTGAACTGGCTTGAGCTGTAAAAGGCCTTTAATTGTAAAGTAGTGGGTTTTAGTTGAAAAGGGTAAAGCTTTCATTTTCATTGTTAGACGCCAGGAGAGCAGAAATAAACTGAAAATTACTAAAATTTTTTTCAGTCATTCTGATATAAAAGTAAAAATTTAATTACCAGAAATACGTTATCAAATGAAGTATTATTGTGGTTTCACTTAATTGGGTTATGAATACTGATGAACAATTTAAAAAATAAAATATGCAAGCTATTGTAACTTATGAAAATGGATATGAAAACTATGACAATCACTGACATCTGAGCTGCATGAAGGTGTGTCAGCTAAGGATCTTCATACTGATCTGCTACACTGAAAAGCAATCATACACACAGGTTTTCATGTTTAGCTTTTGCATCTTAGTTCTGCGATAAGAACTACTACACATACTATTTTTCTTCCTGTTACCATTCTTATTGTATTTAATCTGTTTGAATTTAATATGGCACAATCTATTTAATGATATATTTCATACTACCTGTGTCTGCATTTTCACTTTTACCATGCAACAAACTGCATTTTACACAATGCATACATTTACTAAGTTGCTATAAAACAGATCCCATTTTATTGAGTCCTAATATATTTGTATTCAATAGAAATAGCAAGTGCATACCACAGTGATGTTAATATAACAGGGCATTAATCAGGAAATGACATTTTGAAAACCACTGTATTTTTTAAATTGCATTCATGCAAAGAAAAAAAGTCAACTAAAACCACCTCCCTGCTTAATTGGCTAGTTTAATCTATAGGCCTGTCACATAAAGAACGCAACTGCCAGAAACACTCAGTGTTCACATTGCTACTAAGATTAAAATCAAAGAGAATGTCACCATTCCTTTTAAAAGGGAAAGACTCAAGGTAGGAAGGTAGGGTTTTTACTGTAACAAAATACCATGAAATACATATGCAACATGAAAATAGAGAGTAATTATTTCTGGTTTTTTCCTCCTTGTGTTTCTCAAAGCAGTTTTCCTACAACAACCAAAAAAAGAAAAAAAACCCTAAAGAAAAAAATCCTAGAAAAGAAAAAACTTTTCCTAGAAATGGTGATGGTTCATTACCCATTTCTTGACAGGAAAACACACCCTCTTTCATTCAAGGCCAAGGAACACCTGTTTAGTTTTAGGCCAAGATTTTCACAACAGAGGTGCTTTAGTTCCCAATCACCAGTAGGGAAGATAAAAAAACCAGAAAATATCTAAAATTCAGTTTATGTTTATTTTACATAGATTTAGAAGTTAATAAAAATAAAAACCAGAAAAATCCTTATTAGGAATTTTTAGAATTCTGGTTGTTCTGAGTGGGAATGAAAATCCAAAACCTGACTGATAATTTCAGACAAAATGATGTGGACCAGTCTTAGCTCCTGCAGTCCTTGAGTATACAAAAGTCAGGTTATCTCAGAAATATTTTATTATTTTCACTTTTAAATGGAAAATCATTTATACATCATTGTTGAGGGTAGGAAGTCTAAAATATTTCTGTATGTATATTAGATTGCCATGCTTTTCAGTAAATTTCAATTGCAAAGATGTAATTAACAGAAATAGCTTTTTCCCCCCCAGGTAGATCATTACTTGAAAACCACATTTCTGCCAGGCTTCATTCACTGCTATTTTGCAGCAGATGATCACATATTAACTGTGGTAGGACTTGCACAGGAAAATGTGTAACAGTTGTCATTAAATTTTAATCTTACTTTCCCTAGTGTATTTTCATTGACTTTTGTCAATGAAAATTTTGCCCCACATATAACTGTAGTTATACTAAAATTCTACCTCAAAAAGAAAGCTATGTAACATCTAAAACCGATTATTTATTTATAAATATCAGTCTAAAAGCACAAAACCATAGCTCAAAATCAGCTCTAAGTTATCCTGAGATAAATCCTGAGTAATCAATAGGCCTCAGCAGTCATGCCAGCTTTCTTTTTGTGTGAAGTATTTGTGAGAGTAAAATTTTTTCCATATATCCACATTCCTCAGCTAAGCTGTTACTACAGTAGGTCATATAGAAGCTTTCACAGCTAAAAATGTCATGAAAGGGTCACAAACAAACTATTTGTGATGGATGAGCTCTCCCTGTATGGCAAACAACCAGGAATAAGATACCGTTCTGTCAAAGGAGCTGAGTTCCCAGACATAACAGCGCTTATTGCTCAGTGCTGAAGACGAGTTATTTAATGACTAAGTCACCGTATTATAACGTAAGTTAAATAGGAAAAATCTTTGCTCTTTCAAGAAGTCTCCTTAGTTTAGTCCAAGTGGCAGAGATATTGCTACTTATTTTAAACTCAACCAAAACAACGATATTCTGCTTCCTATACATTTTAATTTTCCAATATGCTGCAAGATTCTGTATTCAAACCACATCGTTGCCTTATAGAATCAATTACAAGAAAGCACAGGTTTGTAAAGAGCTGATTAACAGACATTCAGTTAAGGTTCTTTTTTACCCTTACCCCCTAAAAATTTCCTTTTTAATTCCCAGCTATTAAAATCAATACTGCATTTAATCTGGAGTTTGGAGGCATTTACATTTAACACAGTTGAGGTGTTAACAAACAGAAGGTGAGAGTGAAGAACCAACAAGGGAAATGGAAGGATAAGAACTACTCGGATTTTTCAGGTATAGTCCCATGTAGCTAAGGGGTTCCAACTGCCCCTTTTACCATCATCTTAGTACTTTTCAGATGAAGCAACTAGGAAGGATTGGACTTGATTTTTTTTTCTACAGAAGAAAACTGATGATCATCCACTGATGAGCTCACAGATATTGTCTCAATGCCACGTTCAATAATTTTAGTTGCCTGCAGCAGCTAATTTGGCAAAAGACTTTTCTAATTTTGGCCAGAAAAGTTGCAGTATAAAACTCCTGAGAAGTACTAGGCCTCTCTCCTTAAATATTCATTTTGTATACCATAGTAGTCTCACAAATCATAGCAAAAAACTAACTTTCTGCACATTTATTTTCCGCTGTCCAGACTTTGAGCAAAAGAAAAAAAAATACATTAATGCTCACTGTGCAATAGCAACCAAAAGAGTTGACACACCACTCAGTACTAGTCTGTAAAGTGAACTAACAAGACACTGAAAAGCTTAAATATTGATTTTTGCAAAAACAGGAGGCAACTGTATTTTGTTGTAGTTACAGCTTACTCCAGATGGTCAAAGTTGGTACAGTTGACAAAACACTTCTGTTCCTCAGAATTCTTCAACATTGAGACATATTACTCCAGATTCTTTCGAATATTTTTTTTTATTCCTCAGAAAATTCAAATTTTCATTAAAGAAAAAGCATTTAAACTTCCTACTTCAGACACTTTTTGCTTCTTTCAAAAAGCTACTTGCAGATGCTAAATTGGAGGACTAAAAAGGAGTGTCATGGTTTAGACCCAGCTGGCAACTAAGCCCCACACAGCTGCCCACTCATTCCCCACAGTGGGATGGGGGAGAGAATGGGAAGGGTAAAAGTGAGAAACCTCGTGGGTTGAGACAAAGACAGTTTAACAGGGAAAGCAAAAGCCGTGCACACAAGCAAAGCAAACCAAGGAATTCAATCCCTCCTTCCCACGGGCAGGCAGGTGCTCAGCCATCCCCAGGAAAGCAGGGCTCCATCACACGTAACGGTGACTTGGGAAGACAAATGCCATCGCTCCCAACGTCCCCCCCTTCCTCCTCCTCCCCCCAGCTCTATGTGCTGAGCATGACGCCATATGATACGGAATATCCCTTTGGCCAGTTGGGGTCACTGTCCTGGCTGTGCCCCCTCCCGCCTTCTTGTGCACCCGGCAGAGCACAGGGAGCTGAAAGGTTCTTGACTAGTGTAAGCACTGCTCAGCAACAACTAAAACATCAGTGTGTTATCAACGTTATTCTCATCCTAAATCCAACACACAGCACTACACCAGCTGCTAGGAGGAAAATTAACTCTATCCCAGCTGAAACCAGGACAAGAAGAAAAAAAAAAAAAAAAAAAACAATAGACCGGTAAAATACAAGGTTTGTTTCAAACTTTCTTAGAAATTACTTTCTGGCAGTCCTGAGCAGAGCTATTAATTGTCAGTACAGTATTGCATCTGATTTACTTAGACCAGAGATTAGCAATAGAACTGAATGAAGCAAGGCACAGGGGAAGATATGCACAACATAAGCTTCCCAGACTTTTATGTTTAGATCAAAGGGTATTGATTTACAATTATGAGGATGAAGACAGTGGTGAAGAAATCAGGAAGGCTTTAAGTGCCGAGATCAGTGACAGATCTGATTTTAGCTATGAGTTCCACCGAATAAAAACAAGACCAATGTCCTTGTCTTAAACAAACATGCCTTCCTTTTCCCAACCTACTTGTAGCAGTAGCTACTATGTTAATGTAAAAAAAAAAAATGTTAAAAAAGTAAAATAAGGGCACGTAGAGAAAAAAAAAAAAAACACCCTTTTATGTCCCAGCACAATGACAGAATGAATATAAGTGAAGAGCTGGAGGAGTGTGGGAAATATAGCGGTAAAAATGGGTGAAAGAACAGTAAGGTCTCTGTTGTATAGCATAGTGGGCTCTTATTCAGATCTAAACACAAAACCATTGCTGCCTCAGCAGTGAGGGGAACAGACATCCTTTCTTTTAAAGATGCAGTCCATAGGCAGGGGGACATTGAGTAGTAAAAGCTGTGTGGACTGCATCTATGCTTGTTTTTGTTTGACGGCATGTAGCTATTTTTTCAGTCTCCTAACCATTTTTAGTGTTAGCATTCCTAAGTGTCATTTTACCAATAGATAGAAAAAGCTTTCTGAAGTGTGGTTTGTTTTTTTTTTTTTACAGTGACAGTATCACTTTTAATATCATTCATACAGGTGCAAAATCCTCCTTTCTCTTAGTCAGCTGCTTTTCTGATTTTCTTCTTTAAAACTCATTAGGACAGCAACCAAGTCAATAATGCTAAATGAAGTAATACTAAACAAGAAGAAAGCACTTGATAGCACAAGATTTACAGGGAGCTTCCATGTGTTCAACCAACATCACAAAAGGAATGAAACAAGCTTGAGGTTTATGAATCCTGACTGAAAATACCAGGAGGAAATTAAGCACATCTTTCATGAAATCTATTGACATTTCTCCTTCAAAACAGAGAGAAAAAGCAGAAGAAAGAACACAGTTCAGAAGCTACCATCTCCTAGTAGTAATGTAATTCATCACATATAGCTTCCCTGCTATGCCTTATACTGCTCTTGGCAGCATCAGTCCCAGTAGTCCTCATAGCAAGGATTGTATCTGTCCCATCATACTGGACAGGCTCTGCATCCATCTGCTTCTTCCCCGGTCCACACAGCTCCGACTTACACCTGTTTGGATCTCCGTAAGACCAAAAGGGATTTGTTAGCAACACAACAAATGGATCAATACCATAGAAATTCTGGGTCCTTTTCACTGGGGCCTGGACAGATGTTTGGAGCAGACAACTGATTATTAAGAGAACTGGGCCCACTTTATAGGGATTAATTATAGGGATTAATTAGGGATACTTAATTAATCTATAGGGATTAATGTCATAAATGCAGCTCTGAACTGGAGCTTCATCTCAGGTGACACAGTACAAACGTTCAAGTTTTTAGTCAACCCAGAAGTTGTTTTGAGTTCTTTATTAGAAAGAAGGAACCGGTATTATCAACTTTTACTCCCTTTCACAGTTGCGACCTTCTTTGTAAGAGTTCCCCAAAAGCTATCAGATACCAAAAAGTCTGATGTAAAATACACAGAATTCCTTTTCAACTTTTCCTTCAAAAATAATTTTTAAAAATTTACTTTGCTAAATTCTTATTTTGTTCAAGACAATACACACCCATTAAAATCAAACAAAAATGGTTACAGAAATTATTCTAATTGTTATTCTTCTTGTAATTTTGTAAAAAGAAAAAAGTTATAATAAGTAAAGGAAATTTTAAAAAAGACAATGGGATATTTTATGTCGGTGTAAGCAGCATTTTACTCTTAAAGCCCAATTCTGACTTAAACCTGAAGGCAAAGTATTGGGAGTTTTGTTTCGGTTTGGTTTTTTTTCAAAATAAAAGAGTAAACATGCCCATGAGAATCTCTGCAAGGCTTGCAAGTTTCCTGAGAAATATTTAATCTACTTATAAAACAATCTGTAGCAAAAAAACCCAAATGAAGTGAACAATGCAGCAGCTGTTAGTTTGCACTGGAAGGTGGCAGAACAAGGCGGATAGTGTAATACAGAACAGCAGGGGAGAAAAAGTGGTTGTTTGCTAGCACTGCTGTAAAGCTTTTTTTCCAGAAATGGTATTAAGACAATAAATAGAAATTAATTTAAATCTCCCCTAGTGCAGTCCCCAAACCTAGGTGTCAAATTCTGCTCAAGAAAAGCTCCAGGGAAACAAGAAACACTTCAGCAGAATAGTGCATTTCTTCCCAAATCTAATACTAAATGAATATAGGAAGTACATATGACTAAACTTCAGAGTTCTTAGATGATGGTATTTCAGTTGGATGCTCACATAGTATTACAGTTTTTCCTATTCCTCCTAACCGCAAAAAACCAAAGCATTTTTTTCTTGTCATCACTGTCTCTGAAAAACAGCACTTTTTTAATCAGGAAGTGAGTATGCTGCCTTTGCTACAATGAAAATCAAGCCAAAAAAAGAGCAGGTTTTCATCCATAGGAATATTTTTTTGTAGCCCATAAAATGTTCGTAAAAAGTTTTTTCTAAAGCGACCCAAGTAACAAAGGGATTAATTTCTTTGCTTATATACAATTCATACAACCACATTTTCACTCCTTGTCCTCAGTAGTCATTTATTTGTCATTCGGGCTTTCTGAAGAACCAATTTATTTTTAATAATAAATACAGCCTGACCAAGAGCAGCCAGTAACACAGACATCACCAGCTTTTGTACCTTCTTATAAAAGGTTCTTTTTTCTCAGTGGCATGGTTTCTGCAGCTTAAAAGAAAGTAGCAGCCATGCAGATAGTATCCTGGGCAAACCTTTTTTCACGTACTTCACTGAACCTAATAGAAATAATAATGCATAATTTCTCAAGCAACAATGCCTGTCACCAGTTTAAACCTCAAAGTACATGAAAGCATCTAGATAGCTATCTAACGGTGAAATACACTACTGCCATACAGAGACCAAGAAACTGCTCTGCGGAGATAACATGCCCAGAGGCAGGGTATCTGAATCACTCATTAAAAGCCAGGGCAACAGCGCTGCTTTAGTCGTTTAGATGAATGGCAGAGTCATGGGACCACATCTGAGGACCCCGTACGGTCTCCCCAGCCAGCTCCGACCACACTACATTTTTTCCTATCTATAAGGCAATCTTCCTCATCGAGCCATAGTGACTCTTGCCCCGTCTACATCCAGCAAACACACAGACTTTTTACCAACCTTCTATCTCAAGGCAAATTCACTCTGTACACAAACCCTGGGCTAGGAGATAAAGAAATACAGAGGGCAATCTTAAGAAATAGAATATCACAGAAAAGTTATTAAATGTATTGTAAGATCTAGGTGTTTAAAATTATTTTGTTCCCTACCCTATCTGAAACATTTTAGGAAATTAAAGTGTGATAGGTCATGGGTAGGGCTCAGGAGCCTTCAATTCCAACCCCTCCCCTGTCACTTAATTTCCCTCAGCTTCTTTTTGGCCTCCGACTGAATGCATAAGCTTAAACTGGGACTGTTTACACATAACACTAGCAAAAGAGGAAGGCGGGAAAAATAAGAGCAATGTACAGAGGAAGGGGACATCGATAAACAAATTTTGCAGTAATAAACACAATATTGCAGTGACAGCAAATATCCAACAATATTTAGCGTGTTTCTTTGTAAAAATGAATTACTACACTGCGAATTGTTAAAATACTTCATTTAATCATTTAGGCTTATCTGAACATCACTCTGCAGGATGGACCTCACAGTAAAGTAGAGCCTAGTCTGATCCACGTGTAGAAATGGGGAATAGAATGAATCCCCCTTTGTGGGGCAGGAGGGAGCGGACAGCAAAAGAAAACGGTGCTTTCAATAGAAAAAAGGACCTTTTGTGTTACAAACACAATACCTTAGGTAAACGTTAAGTAATTTTTTTCATTTATATGTTATTTTTCCTAACAAGAAAGATAATGGTCTTGGGTTAGAAAAAGAAAATGGTGTTAAAGAATTCAAAATACTTGGAAGATTTTTTTTCCCCCGATCTGTTTATGTAAAACCTCGGATCCTACTGTGATAATCCATATGGTAGATGTTGAGCATAGAGGAACTAAGTTTTCATTTTGTCAAAACACAAGGCAAATAGTTTAATGCAAATCATCCAAAAAGAAATTCTCTCAGCCAGGCAATGCAACTCCAAATATTACTGTAAGCACCACACTGTACTTTAATTATTAATTCTATTTTTAATAGAAAGTCAACAGATAGAAAGTCAAAATTTTCTGTGGAAAGTAGACACAATGTGAAAATTCTATTTTGTGTGAAAACAAAAAGGATCTAATTAAGGAAAGAGTTTGATCGACTTCAGAATTTGGTATCCATCACTGATGGGGAAGAAAAGTAGTCACTAAGAGAAAGATTTAATTGTTGCTTCCCAACAGACCAAAACTACACGGTAGGGTTCTTTTAGAGAATTACCACCAGCAGCTGTTTGGTAGAGCAGCAATTATTTCCTCAAATCTCTATTTTAATATTCTTTTGGGTAAGCACATTTAGTGAGTAATTTCTTTAATAAAAGATTTACATAACATACTCCTTTTTGATCTAAATTTTACCAATTATGTGGTATTCAATCAAGAAGGCTATAAAGCCCTAATGACTGGAAACATTGTGGTAGCCTCTTTTCCCCATCAATAAAATCATTAAATAAGCCTTTCAGAGGTTAAAGATTTCCTAAATGCAATTTCTCTTATGGAGAATACGGTGTGCTTTTTAAAATCAGACACTGAAGCTTATTGATTGAAGTGGATAGTCCTGTTTATAAAGTAAGCCTCAAACTTGTGATTTACTTCAGTTCTTTGAAATATTCCGTATTTACAGAAGTAAAAACAGCCTTTTTGGAAAATAATTTACGTAATAACTGCAGGATTAAAACAGAATAATCAAAGAACTCAAGAGCAGTATTTTCAGTTACAAGAATTTTTAATTACCATTTATGGCCTTTTAGCATCACAAGCCTTGGCAACAATACTTATTTGGTTTCTACTGAAGTCACGAGAAAGACTCACTTTGATTTCAGTGGGAACTGGATTAAGCTCTAATAAGGGTTGGCTATAGGTAGTTTTATGTATTCAGAAATGAAGCAACACTTGGTTCCTTTTGTCTTATGTCAATACCAACATCTGCTGCCGTGTCACAGTTGCAATGGTCCAAGAAAATTACATTCCGCCCTGAATATTTTGACTGTTCTTTTTCAGGAATAGAATCTTTGAAGATTTCCTTTTTCTAGTTATTTTGATCTCTTCTGTTTTGCTTAAATTAAACGAGGCACGGCATTTATTAGAATAGTGATGCTGTGCGTCTGTGAGAAATAAAACTTAGAATCTGATGGCTGCAAATTTTCTTTTTAATTTCTTTTTTTTTAAAGAATAAAAAAATTGTAATTTTACAAAAAAGAACATAAATGCAGCACAGGAGCTAGAACATGATCTAGCCTAAAACTCACATTACAGTGAAGTAAATCAGTATCCATTAATTTTTAATAAAAATAAAGACAGTTTATTATTATAAAGCTGAAATGATTCCTACCACCAACAATGGCAATTTTTCTTGTAATGAAAGTTACATATTTTCCTCCTTAAGATCATTGTATTAAAGTGTGATAACCCAGAAGGAGGCATGTTTCTGCTTATTTACAATCATATCAACAGAAACCTAATTCTCCTAGCTTTTTTTATGGAGTATCAGATAAACATAGAAAGCAATTTTGCTTACCACTTTATTTTTTTACACTAAAATCCTGTGATCTGCATTGTAACATATATGTATTCGATGCCTGCCTTATTAAAGGGACACCATTTTAATTGTGAAGCTTTTTCACATTTAAAAAAAAGTCTGTGTTTGTTGCAATTAGATTAGGATTGCAGTTAAAATGTGTTTTGTGTGCAAAATTTTAACCTATGGAAATGAAATTCCTTGTGACTTTTAGAATTTTTATCTAATATCCAAACTGATTTCAGAATGTGATGGTGACCCTATACTTAATTTATTTGTATTTCCTACTTGGTGGTTTATGACATAAGTCAAATTTTCATTTAATTTCTCTTTAAACTTAGTACGATAGCACATATTCAAATAAAATTCACAGTCGTACTGGCCATGGGCTTTGACTCCTGTATCATTTCATACAGGCAAAACCCTTTTCTAAGAAACAAAGCACAACAGAAAGTTAATATATGCTCTGTAAGTCCTGTTACAGGCCTGCCCTGTTAACATGGCTTCTGATATAAAGAAAAATGCAACTATTACTCTTACACATGTATAATGTTCCTGCAGCACCAACACCTGTTGTGGATGGTACATGCTGGCAATGATAGTGAGGTAAGCACACACTCATGTCAATACAACCAAATAGAATTATTATTTTTTTTTTTCTGAAAAGTGTAGAAAGTGCAAAAGTGATCTAAAAAAGGATTTAGTTTTATCTTTGGCTAATCCATCTACTGCCATGAATTTCACAGTCATTTGTGTAGATACAGTTACACTGACTGATGTTTTCACGGCACATCTCCCCTCGAGAAAAATCAGAAATAAGAAATGTGAGGGGTTTCAGTGAATTCCCATAACTGTCCACAGCACTAGGAGTGACAAGTGGGATTAATCAATATTCTTAATCAGAAGCTGTCATAGTGCATTGTTGTACCTGTTCCAACAAGTGTTAGGCAACAATGTTATTAAAACAGGCCTTGTTGCAATTTTATCACGGCAACGTTATAGATTAAAGATAATTCTTTTTGAAAATATTAGACACATAAAATGTCACTTCTGATATCAAACAAAATCTATTTCACCTTGAAAAAAATCCACTGTCCAGAAAGGGACAATTTAAGAGAAACTTGCTTTAAGTACGGAGGGGTGACCGAAGCTAAGAGAGGTGTACAGTAAAATGTTACCATCTCCACAAAAACTGAAGACTTGACCAACTACTATCTTACATTTTCATAAGGAACTCTCAATTAGAAACTCTTTCTCTTCATTGGACTTTCAGCTAGGATTTTGGGGTTTGCTGCTAAAAGAAAAGTGAATTTACTTTATATATCGCAATTGTATTTCAAGAATATCCTAATTCTTAAATGTACCTATTTATTTCACCTACTTAGGTCAATGACATAGGAAGTTTAAGCTCAGCGTGATTAACAAGAAAAAAATAAATTGAGAACAAAGGACAATCACAATAAACATTGTCTTACAGCCACTGTAACTAAATTTATAGCTATTTTGTAAATTAGAATTATACAAAGAAACACCAAAGACTGTAAGATGCTGCAGAAAACACTTTTTGAAAGACATACTGAATACTGATCATTTCATGGCAGGATAATAATAGCACCCATAAAATATTTAAATATACTAGTATGTATTGTGGAAAAGAGAAAAACATCCATAAATAGGATTGTCATTAAAGTAACAAAGGCAAATATAAAGCAAAGTAATTCATGCAAAGAATCTGAAATACTGTATTTGCCTAAAACATGCTTTTTTTTTTTTTTGAACTGTATTGACACATGCAGAGGGAGAAAAAAGTAACTCAAGAACAGGACCAAATTAGACACAGTGTGGAGACGATTCCATCACAGGTATTATTTTAATAACAATTTATCCAGTGTCTAGCAGAAACATTAGTCATTACATGTGAAACTGTTTGAAAAATATAGCTTCCTGAGTAAAGTAGAATGCAAGGCATTTCTGCAGTGGCCTTCTGAAACAGCTCACTGAAGTCATCCAAATAAGAACAGCCTGCTGTGACGTTACAGACGAAAATATTACAGTTTGCAACTATATTTCATCAATAATCGTTTAAAAGACTAAAAGCTATGTTCATAGTATTTGGTTATGCCATAGGTCCCAGTTTCTACGGCAACCCAAACTCACTGAAATAGAGGCCAAAATACTAGCAAATTAATCGGACCATGCAGTCTTCAAAAACCTTTGTAGATGTCAATCACCAGTATGCGTTTGTAAAAACAGCTTGTAGGAAAGCTCCCACGAAGACTGCTACACTATGCAGATCACATTAAATAGTTTCTTGTTTAAGCTACAAATCTAATGCTTAAATTACCTATAAACCGTTAGCCTGAATAATCTCAGGGGAATGGTAATTACAGATATAAAGTCTTCCATCTCAATTAGACTGAATATAAAAACAGTAAGCAGTGAATAACTTTCCATAAACAAAAATCTGCTACCATTAAAGAGATCAAGATTTGTTATTGTTACTCACACACTGGGGCAAAGAAATAATTACAAATGAAGATTCATCTAATCAGGATTCAGCAGCACTCAAAAGTTTGAATGTTTAACTTGAAATGGGTCTGCAGGGCAACCACAGTGATGGAATCAGAAATGGATCTGAATGTCTCCATAAATCATAAGCTGGTCTAGATTTCGCTGAAGAAAATTTAAGTAGTTAAGAAATCAGCACGTACTTTGAGAAGAGGAACCAGCTGTCATCTGGCTTCAGGGCTGCACACACATACAATCGCTTTCTCATCACACAGCCCTCATCCTTACTGATAAACCCACTCCTCATTTTAACCACAAAACTTCTCACTAGAGCTGTAAAGGAATATTGAGTCACCTTCATTGCACAGATAATGAAACTAACCATTTCCCAGAAAAATCTCATATGTGTTGCAATGTGAGGCTAAAATAAAAATCATAGGATCATTCCCCTGTTAATGGCAAATTAATCAAGTTCTCTGAGCAAATATTTTAGTACAAGTGGTGCCTAACTCACTTAGAAAGAGATCAGAAACACTGAGGTGAATGTGCATTTCATAGGGGGGCTCAGTTAAACTTGGAAACAAAGAATTACCATTGCCTTGAAAAAAACATTTAACATGAGCTACTCTTCCTATTATTACAGTAGAAAGCCAAGAGTCTTCATCTGCAGATGCTGCAATGTTTTATTTGCATTAACATGCTCCCCGTGAAGTAGAAAAATTTCTAACCAATAATAAACAAGAGAGTTTCTAATGGATGAATGACGTTCATTAAACACAGTATGAAGGTGCTGAGACCTAGTTACAAGGAAGGAAAATGGTAATCAAAATCGTTTCCCTCCATTTCCACTTTTCTGTTTGAAAATAACCTCCCCATTTGCAAAGCCGCTCTTCTGCTTTATGGTTATGACACTCTTCCTTCAGCAGCTTGTTGTGCTTAAAATTCAGTAGAAGACAAAAAGCATTTGTCATTCAGCAGTTTGTAATGAAGGAGCCTCTGCAATACAGGTTTCCCTCAATTATAGCTACAGAAAGACATATAAGAAGAAGTTGTCTATGAAATACATAAAAAGAAATTTTCTCTCCTAATCCCAGAATGATTTCCAACCTTTCTGTAACCTCACATGCAGTCTGACTTGATAGACAGTAATGACTCATGATAAAACAATGAAGCCCCAATGATGGATTTTTCAAAAGAAATAATAAATCTCTTCCCACTCCTTAACTGTGAAGTACAAGCAGAACAAGGTATTTCATCACTGTGTCCTGTTAGCAAAGGTATTTTCCAAGTAGCCACAGTTCACATTTCTCCTGTGAGGAAAATAACCTAATAGCTCATTACTGAATTCTCATTTTTATTTTTAAATACCCCACTTTCCTATTTGAGGAACTTATCCACAAGCTGCAAGGTGTGTTGGCATTCTTCTTTCGTTTTTCTTAATAACAGTTGAGAGAATTCTCAAATAGGTCTTTTTCCAGCTAATCAATAAAGTTACTAATCATGAGTACAGCTCAGATCTGAGTTTGCACCACAGTGTGTATATATACCTCCTGCTGATGTGAGCAGAAGATCGCATGTGTAAGGGTTCCTGGAACTCCTAGAATACGCACTCTTCGCAAAGTACTGAAGAGTCCTTCTTTGCATGCTGTATGACAGAAATCATCTCTCTTACTTGTGCTATCACTCAGATTATAAGGAAGTGTATGCGCGCGGGGCAAGTTAAGGGTGCATGGGGAAGTGCAGACAATAGAAAAAAAATTAAAGTCTCACAAACAAAATTATTTATGCTGTTAAACAAAGCCAAGTTTACAGACAAGGTCTTTGCACCAGATATAAAGACATAGATAAAACATGGATCTGCTTAACAGTACAACACAACTGCCAGACACGTGCTGTCAGGAAAATGGATGGGAAGGCACCTATGAACATACTGAAAACATGAAGTTTCATAACTGCACTGCACCAAATGCTAATCGTAGCAAACAGTGGCCTAAAGGCCCCATCATCAACGGAAGTTTGTTATTTAGAAAAAATAGCAGTGTATGCACATAAGACAGGGGCCGTGTTTTTATGCTTCTGTTTTATCAAAGAGCTCCTTCTTAATATTTGCACTATTGTACATTCCTGGATTTAGTTTCCATTCTTATTTTTTAAGTATTGATCCTTTTGCTTTTCATTGAAAGGGATGCCACTGGATTCTATATTCTCAAGGGCCTATCTAGGTGTGACAACCTTTTAGCATCTAATTGAACTGGTTCATACAGCTTACCTAGAGAAGTTGTAAAAACTTTGATCTAGTTTTTTCTAGATTTTCTAGAAATTTCTTCATTCCCAGGACAATTTTCTTTAAGCAAAATTATGGTGTAAATGTGACCCGGTTTTAACTTTGTTAAACTTCCAAGTAGATCTACTTGGTATACTTGCAAAGTGGCTATTTTTCACTATTATTCAAGTTATAGTTTTACTTGCCAACATTCTAGCATCAAATACACGTAAAAGGAAGTTTGATATTGGTACTTTGAGGATAAAGAACAGGAAATACTAAGTGTTTTGGTTTGATTGAAACACAACTGCAATTACTAAATACTTTGCTACAATTCAGTGTTTCCTTTCCATCTGCCAGTACTCCACTCTCCAGTACAATTTCATTCCAGCTATCTAGGGTACGGACCATAAGAACATATCTGTTATTTTGAAGCACTTAAGGCCTATTAGAAAAATGATACTTAAAAGGGGACTCGCAATAAACATTTTATGAAAAACACAATGCCAAGAGACAACCTGGGAAACTACTTCAGTTGCTTTGCAAATGACGGTGCATGTCCTCTTGGAACACATTTCAGAGAACTTCAAGGGAAAGCTCATTGGGAAGAGTCAGGATAGATTTACCCAGGATGAGGCCCCACTGTGTCAGGTTCAAGCACCCTTTGATTAACTGGAGCAAGTTTTACTCGGACTACAGCACTTCCTGAAGTACTTCCCAACATGAATTTTCCTATCATTCTATCAATTTAACAACTGCAATCTCAAGGCATAAAGATTTTACAGCTACAGTAACACACCCCTGGCTTTCTATATTCTATTGCTTGTATAAATACATATGAAGAAAGCAAAACCACTCTTTCTCTACCCTATGTTGCACCAAATTCAGTTAGAAAACATGTTCCATGTGAATTTGAGTAATTTGGAACTTTCTTCGCATTCTAAATGCCAAAGAAAATAATATACTGAAAACTCCCTAAAATTCAGATTATAGTTTAAAATTCTTGGACAATTTAATTTCATTGCAACAAATTTTTTTTTAAAAATAATTTATAATCACATACTTGACATAAGAGTTTTCAGATATACAAGTTTAAGTGAAATCACTTTTGCCAATGGAGAACAGTTCCCTCAACTCTTTTGATCATCTCTAGTTATGCTCACTCAGTGAAGCCACAGAGGCCACGATTCCAGAAAAGTACTGAAGTATGTTTTAATACATTTCTGAATCAAGGCTTTATACCATACACAATCACTCTGACTTCAGAGTGACTCACATCAGAATTTTACCACTTTTAGTTACAATTAACACTTTGAAAGTGCAACTGAGCCTAAAGTTTTTCCTCATTCCTCCAGCATCATCTTAAGATCTCCCTAATTATTTTCCACACAACAAAGGGATTCTGGACGGTAAATAATGGTTTTGCTTACCAGGTACCCAGTACTAAAGTTTCCCAAACATCTTCCCTTCAGAGATGGCCAAAATGTTTTCTCCAGTAGCTGTTGTCTTACATGAGTTATCTTTCATAACTCAGAGTGACACACAAACTATGAATGCTTTCTGAATTACAAGCAGCATTTGGATATACTTAACTGGCGTTACCCAGAAGTGTCTTCCTATTTCAGGAAATGGCTCTGATGTTTGAAAGGAAATTCAGTGAAACCCTAGAACTTGACAAAAATAAATTCAATTCCATTCACACGTATATTCTCTTTCAGTAAGTTCAGCAACATATTCTATAACTTATATTTAATTAACTTATCATCAGTGCCCTTACTGAGTGCTCTCCATCCTTAAAGTTTTTCTTTTTGCCTGCATTTTAATGCAGCATTTTTTCCTCCCCATAACTATGACTCCAGTCTCTAGCCTGCAGTTAGTCAGGTAATATTTTCTCTTTCATGCCCTTTTTTTTTTTTTTTTAAAAAAAAAAAAAGCAAACCTCTTTCTAATGTCTGTGCATTATTACCCTCAGATAAGAGTATTGTCAAGTTGACATATAAGATTTCCTTGAGTGTCTTTCAAGAGCTTTGCATGTTTTTCTCCTACTACAGCCTTAAATCATGGTTTTGTTGAAAAAATGTTATTAGTTCAAACAATTAATATCTCTATTACCATTTGCTTCTAGTAATCATTTATATTTGATTCATTAAAGATATCATTTTGGTACTAAATAGAAAGATGTAATGATTTTATTTTTAATATATGCTGTACATATTTCTACTCTATTGCAGATTTAAAAATTATTAACAAATATAACTTGATGAGACGCAAGGCATGGGGATACAAAACTAACACAAGTATTGCTGCAATGTCACATTCATTTTCCATTCTGTAGTGAGTGAGCTTTAAATAATCCTCAATTTGTTTCACTCAGAAAAGATTAGAGGAAAATTACTCTCTATGAAATGTTTGAGCTTGAATTTGAAGAAAAATGTATATCAATGGTAGCATTATTTTTTCCAAAACTAAGCTTCTAGCAATCAAAACTGAAGCTTTTTAAGTACCACTGTAAAGTACGATACTGCACGTACAAGGGGTATTCCTATAGATTTCCGTGTCTTTAGGACACAGTCACCTTCTGATGTCACATAACAGCCTGGATTTGAATAATCTTCGCAGTTTTGTCACTCCCAAAGGGAGCTGGTGACTGCTTCAATTCCTTGAGGCTGAGTTTCACTGCCAGAGGAATTTATAACACAGAGTCCAGGAATGTGAGTTAGGTTCTCAAGCTAAAAGGATGACCCTCCTTGGTACCTACACTTTCTCAACAGGAAAAATTATCTCCCTCAAAAGACAGTGAGCAGGAGCCTCATTTAAAATGTTCTGACACATACTCTGCTGAAGTCAATTTGTCTCAATCAGTTCTCATGAAAAGCACCTTATGGGTTGTCCTGATTGCGTTTAGGGGCTTAAAGACTACTACCTAAAGTTTTGTGGTATAATAAATACTTTGTTACACCACAAAATAAAGGTGTAATAATAAAGGTGCAATAATCCCTGCACCACTTTTACAGAACAACATGGCAGAGTTTGCACAGCTTTCTTGTACAGATTTCTTCACTTAAAAAAAAAAAAAAAAAAAAAAAAAAAACAAAAAACAAGAAATATGTGAAATTCCTAGACTTTTAGTCTTAGTCAAAATCTCCAACTGACCAAAAATTTTAGAAAAGAAAAATCTAAGTAGAAAAATATAAATTTTGACAGATCACCATAAAGAAACTGTATAAATAATTTCACATTACATAAAACTCTTATTCTCCAATTTATACCCCTAAGTGTTCCCATCTCTTCAGAGACCTGGCTTCTCTCATCACTCTCTTGAAAAGGTAATCAATAGAAATAAGAAGATACTATTCAGGCTGGTCTTGTCTTAGGTTGGATTAACTTGACTCAGGAAAAGTCAGTTTATTAGCATCCTGTGGCATCTTCCAAGCAAATGCTCTCTTAAAGGCAACCAAAGTACCCCAAACTTTCCTCTTCTCAGTCACTTCGAGTTACAAGTTTCCTTTCGAATTTCCTAAGGGCAGGAGGCTGACCAAGAAGCTCACTGATGCTGATGGTTGCCCATACATGCAGTCATTTTTTATGGCTTTTACCATGAGATCTGGGACACACAGAATATGAAAACTTAGTAAATAAATGGAATCAAAGAAGGAAGGTATTGAAGAACTAGCTGCACAAGCTAAAGCTACAATAAAAGCTTCTAGCAGGAAAAATTGATTACTCAGTAAGTCTCAGTGGGCCTATTCTAGGATAATTTCAGTAGGATAACTTTACATAATCATGAATTCAAAAAAACTGCAGTCTGCCAGAAAGAGACTGGAAAAATTGAATCACCTTTCGTTATCGGTGTCTCACAGTCAGTTATATATAAGCCTGATGAAATCTATGCTGCAGTGTGTGCCTGCGCTACAGAGTGAATTGCAGGTGTGAAAAAAGTTGTTTCAAATACACAGTGATTTTACAGGTTGTTTTTTTAAGCAGAAGACACCAAGAGACATAAAATGTATGCCAGATCAGCAACCATGTCTTTTTTAAAAATTTAATTTCCATAAGGCTCCATTAAGTAACTTCTCCCAATTTTGTTCACTTCTTCCCAAAACTCCAAACCAATAATTTTAAGATTTTGGTAAACAGCAAGACATTAATAACTATGTAACACAAGAACGATTGAGAACATAGTAGTCAATAACATGAAAGACTCTTTGCAAAAAGCCCCATTTCAATTTCTGACACTTAAAGAATCATGACAATCTAACAAGAGAGCACCACATAGTAAAAAATGAGTCATTACAAAAGCAAATAATATTCTACTTTTTAAAGTATCATAAGAGAAAGCAGTATGAATGGCCTAAATTACAGCTAAGTAAATAATATAGAAAGAAAAATTAATCTTACCTAGTTTTCAGCTTTTAAAAAAATCTCAGTGAACCGATTGCTGACTGATTTTACTATTCTTAAAGATGATTATCCTTCAAAATATTTAGAAAACTTTTTGTAATTGTTGTAATTCTGAATTGTTTAGAAGCAATAAAAAAATCCATGATGCATTACTTAGTCTGAATCAGTCAGAGAAACTACAGAGAATTCCATAAATGAATTAATGTGAAAATACATCTATTAATAATATGTACAAAGTTCCATTTAATTGTTTAAAAATAATTGTGCTTATTTCTCTGGAATTCAGTTTCCATTACTATTTGTGCAAGCTAACCTCATCTGTTCAAAGTTTCATACAACCTCCCTCATCATATTGCTAATGCTATATGCATTCCAGTACTGACTGATAACAACCCCTTCTACTACATCCTTGTTCTCCATACAGCAGATTGTCAATGAAGAGCATTAGAATAAAGTAGGTACAATCATTTTTTTATCGTCGATGATAGGCTGGGATTTAAACAAGCAATTATACAGGTTTACAGTTGTAATTCCAATGACTCCACTGGTGTTTGGGAAAAGAGAATTAATCCTTTGCTGATACGTTTAGAGCTTTATGCTGTGGGTCAAAATGTGATTTTACGAAAATTATAACTTCCTTTTTACTTTTCTTTTCTAGATGCAGATAAGTATATAACTAGCTTTGCCGAAGTCCATATTAATCTTGAGCCCTCCGTTAAGAGGAAAAATTCTTTTCTTTCCTTCTCTCCTAAGAGCTCTAAGTCTATTGAATCAAGGAACTACATTTTATGACAGAAGCAATCAACTCACTAACTTTAATATTTTTTCCCCACAAAACAAATCCCAGCACACAGAACCATAGACAGCTTATACCCTGCCATATTCCACTGTGAAAACAAACACTCAGGATTAAAAACAGAGATTAATTGAGCATCCAAATGTTGTGTAAATTTCCTGATAAGGTTTCCCCACTCTATTCAAATTATTTATACTGATGAGTTACAAGGCCAGCTAAAATCATATCCAGTCACACCAACCATCTATAAAAACAAAGATTTAGGAAAACATGCACAGGGTACAGAGACAGAGTCAACACAAGTGCACGTTTGTGTAAACTGGAGAGAAAAGAGGAAAGAAAAAGTCTCACACATTCCTGATGCTAATATTTAGGAAAGCTACCACATCCTACAGCCTCCAGAGAAAAGTATCTTCTCAGCCTCTCAGGCATATAGCCACATACACACGGCGTGAAAATTCCTCTGACTTACAAGGAAATCTCAGCTAAATAAAAGGCAACAACAGCATTCCTTCAGAAAGATTCATACACATTTACAATAGGAAGGCAGAGCACTTTTGAGAAATACATTTTCCTATCTACAAACCTTAAAAATTTTTTTTTTACCTGTGTAAAATATTCAGAACAAGACTCTAAAATGTTTAAATATCATTATATTGGAGAATTAATATCACTATACATTACTGAATTGCTATAGACTTCACAAATTAAAACTCCCTTTGAACTTGATTAGCAGATACGAGTATTATAATCTGTCATTTTTTTACATGTTTTGATTTACACATTTAATCTTGTTATGATATTTCTATTAAAACACCACATGAAATGTGAAGAAAGTAAATGCCATGTAAGCTCAGAAAACACCCATGGTTAAGGCAGATTCACACCACATTCTTTGAAAGTTTTCTTAATAGTTACAGATTTAGTGGATATGCCAGATTCATTCATTTGGACTTTTCAGGTTACATTAGGCAGTCCTCAGCATTGTCCCGCTCCTTCAAAATGTTTAAAATGTTGCCTTTGACAAGTTATAAACATTTACTATGGCTGTAAAAGCAGATGGTATGTGTGCCAGTCCAGATAAACCCTTCTGGATTCATCTTTGGATGCTTTCCACACTTCGGTAAAAATTAGCACCCACATTTCAACACTTGCTTGGCATTTAACCTAAGCTTGCCTGAAAGAATGATCTAAAATCCACAGTTTAAAAATTAATAACTTACCCATAAACTGGAAAGAACCAGAGAAAGATTATATGACTGAAAACACCTGTTATCTATCTGGTATTAGCAATTTTACAGTATAGATTGCTGGGGTTCCATCAGTTTATCTTAGGAAAGGTAAAAAGTTACTTCATCACGCCCTACTCTTAAATGCCTACAAAGGGAATGTAAATAAAACAATGCTATCAGACAGAGGTAGATCAAGAAAAATTTGGGGAAAAATCAATCTAAAAATTAAATAAAAGGTTTTAATAGAGAAAAAAAATCAACTGTAAAGAAAAGCAGTTAAAAAATGGGTTCCTTAGCACTTCATCTTTAATAAGAAGTTGTATCATTGAAAAAACCCCACATTGTTCTTCAGAAAGACATATTACCATTACTATGTAGATCAGACAGAAACCCAGAAAGAGCACTCATACTGTAAGAGAACAGTCTTAGTCTACAAGAAATCATTTATTTGCCTGTCCCAAGAAAACATGCAGATCTGAATCCTGCGCATTAACGCCTTTCAGAAAGGTAGAATTCATATTTCCTTATACTTTCATACGAACTTGGTTTCTATACTTTATCACATATCAATCACTGAAAGATTAAAGTCAATTTGTCACTATTGCATCAGCTATAAATTATTAAACAATTAAAAGCCCATCAGAGGTAACACAAGAGAAGCCCTTTTTAATTTACTATGGGTTCCCTTGTAAAACACTTATATTCTCAGAATTCATTTTAATGAGAAGTTCTTTGAAATAATAATTCAAAAAGCATTTTTTTATTAATGACTACTGTACATTAAAAAGAAGATCTAGGAAATTAAAGACAGAAACTATAAAAGGTTCAGACTTTAAAGGAAAACTCCTCCTTACAATATTCTGATGCCCTAAATGGCAAGAACTTCACAGAGAGTTTCTAGTTGAATTCGTTCCATAACTAACTTGCAGGTCAGCCTACCTATTTCCCAAGCTCACTTTCAACACCCAAAACCCCACAGCAAGAAGGCATGAACCACAACCCTTTGTCATCTGGTGAACCAACTAGCTGTAGCTAATTAAATTTCAGCTGACTACATTGGACTTGGAAGGCTCTCCAGGTATTTAAAAACCAGTCCTAGCAGCCCTTCTGTGTAACACAGTATTTTCCTAAGAGCAGAGGAGGGGTGGGTAGAAGAGGAGGGAAGTATAATTCCAGTTTTGAGTGTACTTCTCTAGTTATTGGAGCTCTTAGTTAAGAGCTGCTTATACGTGTGTCTGTGTGTGTGTATATATATATATAAAATATAATATACATATATCACTAAAGCAGCATGGTTTATGGGGTATTTTTCTTAAGGGTACATTCCAGTGACTTGCATTTCCTAATATACTACTATTTTTTACTACTTAGCAAAGGTGGTGACTGTATATTCCGAAATGTAGAAAGATGTAGAACATAAACTTCCTTATATGTTACAATTCTTGCTATAGCAGTTAATCCTAGGACCTATTTCTTCTCTCTTCCCAGTTCTCAAAAAAATGCAATCAAGAACAGTATGATCAAATGACATGCAATATTTCTGTTACCGCTAATTCCTATGAACCAATGCAGAGAGATGTCAGGGGAATAGTAGGCAAGTAGCAAAACCAAAGGTATTTCATGGGTTCCCATCAGACTCAAAAGCACCAGGCTTTATATTGGAAAGCCTTTTCAAAGAGGAACAGGAACTATGGCCCAAATCTATGGCATGCAATTTTTTCACTCTAACATTCCATATCAAATCTTAAGTAATTTCTCTCATCCATCCTTTTTTAATTCACCTTTTACAAACATTTAGGTCATCAAGTTTTTCTCCTATAGACATCCACAGAATAGCAATTTCAAAGAAATGTATGTCAATAAAGAGATATTCAATGCAAACTCCCCTCTGCATGAAAAATGCTAACATGCTCAAACAGTTCGGGAACATAAGCAAAAACATGAAGGGTTTTATTTTTTTAATTTCTTAATTTCATTCTAGCTGCTGTAACTGAACAAGAGTAAACTATGTTAGTAGAATATAGACGAATATCTTCTAATTAACCCAGATAATTGGAATTATATTAAAATAAATTTAATTTGATACTTTTAAAATAATTGTATTTAAAAAGCAACGATCCAATCCTTATCCAAATATTCAAATAAGAATAAGCTCAAGGGAGGTGGAATATAATTATTATTTCATTTATCTGAAATCACATTAAATAATCTTAATTCAATAATTTTGTTTGCTTTTTTGCTCTATAACAATCCTAAGAAAATGCACAGACCAGACCCTTCTATGAAGCCAGCAGGAAAACTCCCAGCGAATGAAGAGGAGGGAAGATCAGACCCCTGTCAAAGTAAATGTACAGAGAAAGGAAAAAAAATAATTTAAAGATTAAATTTACTCAACAGACAGAGCTGGTCTAAGAGGCAAGGAGCATTTTATATGTGGTTTCACCTCTGTGAATGAGTTGCAGAAGAAAACCATGGTGACACTGAAAAGTAGCTTTCCAGCTCTGGATTCAAAGATATTCATCAAGGTGCGGATGACAGAAAACTGTCTTGGACATGTAACAGAACAGGTGCAATACAAGTAGCAAGAAGACACTGTAACTGTGCTATTCTGAACTGTGACTAGCTTTCAATAAAATAAAAGTTATAGCATTCAAATCTTATTGACGGAAGCATCATCAGGACCCTTGCAGGCATACTTGACATAAGCAGCAGGGAAGAATTCATTTGAAGATGTAGTTTCTAAACACTGGGCGCTACTCCTCATATAGCTATTGTCACTGACCAGTAGCAGCCTAAGAGGACTCAGAGAAATGAAACTGGTATCAAGTTTTGTTTAATTTGAATTTAAACACAAAGAATCCCACAAACTCCAGGAGATCGCTTCTGCTGTCCCATAATTGTACTTCTAAAGAACAGGCTTTAGAAAGGCATCAGATGACAACAAACAGGAGATTCATTCAAAATATCTTTCTCTGGCAAGGACTGTATGATAAAGCTTACTGGAACTGTGTCCATCTTTTGCTGTTCAGCAAAAAATTTAAAAGGAGGCTTAGTTCCAAAACTATGATTAACTTCCATTGAAACCAAACTAAAGATATTAAATATCTCTTCTAAACATTGCTTGACTGCAAAACAGAAATTTTAATGCTTCTTAGTCAAGACCTGCTAAACCAGCCAAATAAAAAGAAAAAAAAAGTTTCCAATTTACACCATGGGCCAAATTAATTCCTAGTGCTTTTTTTTTTTTCCTCAAAGACCATGGGATAACCGTAGATATTCATTTGGTCCATCTGACTGGCATATAAAACCTACAGTGAAATTTTAGACAAACTTGTAGCAATGAAAATGTTGTACATTAAGCCATGGTTTTAATCTCCTACAGACCGGTGATATGCCCCTTTAAAGAGCAAGAGGACTACGGATGGGAATTTGAAGTCACTTACACGCTGAAAACAGGAAAGAATTGTTTTCCATGAGGAACTGCTGAAGGTCCAGTTAGGAAGCATCAGAAGGTTCTTGTGATTGATAACATACAAAACACCAGATTAAGGATAAAGGACAATGGACAAGTTTATCCCCTGGGACCTTCCATCATGGCCAGAGAAGAATTTCTCATTCAAGATTTTTATATGAATGACAGACCAAGAACTTAAGCCAGCAACCTGGAACAGATCTGAATATGGGAGTTAGTCCTTCTTGGACTGGGAAAACAGTTTTAACAGTTCTACAACTCTCCTTTCTCTTAGCAGAATGACTTGACAGACTTAAAGGAATTTAATGTTTTTTTAAATTGCAAAGCATTACAGCAGTGGTGCCCTAGTATTTTGTTCTTCCACTAACCTTGACATAGACCCTCTGAGTTCAAAGCTTGAGTAGAGAAACAGATTGAAGAGATGTATATTGTATGTCTGCCATAGAAGGAGCTCCATTTGGACTTTTTTGGCAGTAATACATATTGAAAAGGGCATATGTTTAATGTGAAATACTGTATTGACATGTCCTAGAAATACCTACAGAACACGTCGATATAGCACTTGCAAAAATAAGTATGGATTTTTTTTCTACTGAATAATGAAGAAGTCAGTAAAGCACTCATAAATTGCTGAATATAAATCACTGCTGCCTGAGGCTACAATAGCTTAAATCTCTTCCTTTCAAAGAGGGTTTTTTTCCCCTCCCTCTTCTCTCCCCCTCTTCGAGCATATATATCACAGGAAACATCTTGAAATGATATTTTTTGTCAGTGGTACTGCATAAGGATGAGATGTACTACCTGTAGTAAATGTAATGATCCTTGCTCACCTAATTTAAGCTGATGAGAGGAGTCTTAATCACACAAGTACTGCAGCAAAGACGGGCAGTGAGTAAGGTCCACAAGCGGAGCATATGACCTTAGTATCCCCTAAAATTTGTTAGCTATATTTGTTATCGCCCATGCTGGTTTGTTCTTCACCAGTCTCTGAACGTGTAAGTTAGACACATAGTAGTGGTCTGACAATGCAACATTCATAGGAAAAGAAAAAACAGTTGCATAGTCTTGAAAGATTTTTCCTGTATTCAGGAAAGAAGCATTCAAATCGAATAAAAATGTGAGATGTAAACATCTGAGGTTTTTCTCGCAGAAGTCATTGTCAGTGATCAAAGAGAGACAGGTTGTAGTCATATGGAACAGAATGGTATCAAAAGCAAGAAATGGAAACCACAGAACCAAATTTGAAAGAATACATTGGCCTTCTCTAATCTGTTTGTCTGCATGTAGAACCCATCACACCTGGCGGGATGGTGGAACCCATGCTCAACTAAGCACACAGATAACAAGCCAGAAAAAAGGGTGATCTCTCAAAGTCTGCATTTCAGTAACAACAACAGGCAAGAAAGGAGAATACCAGAAATCCTGGTAATGTTTTTTTTTGGCAAAATGGACAACTAATTGTACAGGAAACTGGAAGGTTTTGTGTTCTTTGGATAGGCATGCCATTGAGAAGTGAGTGTCTCATAGAAACACTGTATCCTTTTAGGCTGTAAATCTGAAGCAAATCACCAAAATATAAGCTTTGGCAGTATTCACAGTGTGTCATATCTTATCCTCAGAACTAAGACAAAACAAAATACCTCATGAGAGAAAGGAATAAAGGTGACTAACCTGTGAGGCACAAATGTCCTCAGGCCATCACCCCTTGCTTAAGAATGAGGGGAAAAATAGTGAGATGAAATTTATTGCCAGCATCCAGTCTGTTGGGGATAAACCCAGAGGGAATTTGGAGCAGTCTGACCAAAATGCTACTTGAATTCAGGTCACATTGCATCAAAGAAACACTACCATGGCCCATTCTCTGAGCTTCCAGCCTTCTGCAGAAAGACAAACTAGTAATGATGTTTGACAGGATTACAGAAGCAGCCCCACAATTCTTCAGTTCAACATTAGAAAGTAGTCTCAAATAACAGAGGGAAACTTGCAAAAAGATGCTTCAATCTACATAACTGACCAATGCATTGAGGCTTCTGTTTTGTTTTTCCCTGAATATGCTTACCGTTGCTGCCAGTGTAGCTGCACCCACCCACAACGTTCCTGCTCGACACTGTCGTGAACACCTGCATCCCTACATAAAGGGGAAACTTTGATCTCATTCTCACCAAGCACATCAAAGCTGTGCTCTTGCTCCCTAGCTGCATCAGAAGGGAACATTAGGAAAGCCCTGAGAGAAACTCAGCAGTGGATACTGCCACATTTGTCTAAGGTTCAGCTGACAGAACGAGCCACGGGCAGTATGGAGAACTCGGTGAATTTGTGCTGACCATTTCACTCCAGTGCTGATATATGAAAATTGCAGTAGGCTAAGATTTGTGATGTTTATTTCCAATAACTGGGTAGGTGAAAAAACCCTATTTATAAAAAGTTACTCTACAACCCTGTTGGTGTTATTTTTTCCCCCACCATGACACCGAATTTTAAAAGTCCTTGGTCTCTGAGCAGCTTTGGACTACAAACCTCAAGCACAACAAAATGTATCTTTTTTCTTGATAGTTCTTGGGCATTAATAGTCACAGTATTAAAAGAATCTTATTATGTATAAAAGCTATCCATGTTTCATGCTTGGGAAAATAAGGAAGTCTAGTCACTTTTTGGAGCAGATACCACTGATGAGGCCGATAGTAAAAGAAAGTACGCTTATAAAAACTTACATGCCTGGAAAAAAACAAAAGGTGGACACCTGAAAGAATCTAATAATAATAAAATGGACATGCCTTTAGCTAGACATTGTATTCACAACTTTCATCTAGGGATCAACTTATCACTGAAACAAAGCAACAATGCTTCCCAAAACACTCTTGCAAGAATTAAATAAGTAAAGACTAATATTCAGTAATTACTGGAGAATAATGCCATGGAAAAATCAACAGGGTAGTAATATGTCCATGAATATTTGTGTGTCTACATGTATATGTAAACCCATGCCAATATCTTTCCAAATACACAGAAGTAAAAGTTACGTTTCTGTGGGTAATTTCTTTTTCTGGGGAATGATGATACTGATGGAAAAAACCCCACAAATTTTCTTGCAATTTATGAAGGAAAAAGAAAAATTGGAAAAAAAAATATTTCAGACTGAACAAAATATCTTAATTTATTCAAAGTAAGTGACTTTGTTCAGAAAGTGACTTTTGAGAAAAAATAAAACCTTTTTTTTTATTTTCCTTTGTCACTCAAGCTTTATTTTAGCCAAAGCTTTTCAGTCAATTTTATGCAAAAATGATAATCATGTGTGTATTTTTTAGGATAGAAAGGTTTTAACTCAAAATTTTATCTGCCCGTATTGAAAATTCAGTAGGATTTGAGTGGCAAAGTGATTTTTTAATTGTTCACTGTCATCCAAGATAATTAAGATACTCACCCTCCAAAACTGCATGGACAGCTGGCAAGAGTCTGGGTCGCTCCTGTGTGCAATAAAGACCATAGCAAGGAGACCGCACTGTATTTCTTGCAGAGTGATACTTATGTCCAGCAATGTCAAAGTGCTGCATAAACTTCCATACATTAAGCCTCACTAGGTCACTGTAGTCAGAATTCCAATGTTTTCCCATTTGTAAAGTGAGGCATCAAATAGCCCTATTCCCTTGATGTCACTGAGATTTCTGTTGCACAGAGAACCACAACACGAGTCCTGTCTCCTCACTTACAAAAATTAATGGAATTGATCTAGCAAGTAGTTGCAAAACGACAAAGGACATGTAAGAAAACTTGGGTGTGGAAAATTGTGCCTAGCATTCAGCAGTGCAGGTAAACTTACATGCCTGATCTGCACAGAGGCAGTAGTTGTGCCGCAGGGCAGAGACAAGGCAGGGTAAAGTCGTGCTGGTTTAGGTACAATCCAGTGAATACACATGAATTTGAGAGTCCCCATGTCATCTTACTCCTTCTGCCTCCTGGAGTATTGCTTTGTCCAAGTATTTGGAGAGCTGACCTTAACAAAAAGTGTGAGCTGAGGCTGTCACATGGATTAGCCATAGAGACAGAAATCCTTTTCTGGCAGTTCTGAAAAAGGCTCACGCTGCTCCTGCACAAAATGTCATAATGAATGCAGGGCACAGCCCTCCTACCAGACCACCAGTCTATTCTTCCTGCTTCCTTTGACCTCTTTATCAAATACCCTGCTTGTACTTCAGCATACTTTCTCCCACACATGCACCTTCCATCGCAAAATCAAGTTCAATGACTGTCAGGGTGTCTGTTTCTTCTTACCCACCCATCCCTCTGATCCTGAAGTGATGTCATGCTTAAAATCAAGTTGATGACATTCTAATCACACTGATAGCAAGAAAGGAGGAAGTTAAAGTCAATGTCAAATTTCTTTTAATTAAAGGAACAACAATGAACTACTTTTGCAAATCCAAAGTTTTTCCGTCTACAAAGGAAAATACAAAGCACGGTGGTACATTTCCATTTGCACATTTTCGTACTACCAAATAAGCCCCAGTTTGAAGTCCCCCAACTTTCCATCCCTTCCCCCATACACAATCAAACCAATTTCTGTAATATTGTAAATTAATTTATTCTCAGGTGGCAAGACTATGAATTAAGAATCAGACTAAGGCACATTTTTAATAGCAGAAAAGTAGCCTCCAGAAAATAGGGCATTTACAACAGACAGATTCTCAGGTACAACAGCATAAAAGGTGATGCTATAGTAATTTCAGAAATAATTCTTTCTATGAATTGGGTCTTAAAATTTCAAATTAAAACAAGATGTATGAGTCACATATACACTTGCTCACAATATCGAGACATTTGTTATCTGTCATCCTGAATGCCTGATTCTGACAAATTGCAGAGAAAGAAAATATTAAGACTTTCTTTAATCAGATTTAAATTATATAAAAGTAACCCCATGTTACCTGGCTCCTTCATTCTATTAATGTGGTTTATATTGTCCTTCCATATTCTCAGGAGAACTGAACTTTCTATGAAGATTAATGCTACACTCACTTCACTGCACATTAATGTAGAAGACATTATTACTTTGAGCTCCAGGAATTCCTGCTGGCAAATGATAATAAATCCATGCATTGTCTCTCCAGCTATCCTGATATGTTGGCTTTAGAACTTCTGCAAATTCAGCCATGGCCGATGGTAGAACATCACGCCAGAATTTTGATTGAATTATGTGACCAATTTAAAAAATATATATATCTTGGAAGAAAGTACATACCGGTACAAAACTGCACTCGCGGCTTCCTATGCCACCACAAAGGTTTCTATGGGAACGCTAGAGAAGTTACCAAGTTTTACTTTGAAATAGCAGTATTTTTTTTAGAATTACAAAACCTTCATATCTTGACATATTAATTATATTGTCTAATGCAATGTATTCATCTGTAAAGGTGTGTTTTTCAGAGCACTAACATTCTTATATTCTTAGAAATTTACCTCTGCTTTTTTAAGGGACTTGAAACTGCTCTAAGCAGAATTTATGGGATAAGAAAAACATATTGATTATATATTCCCTATGTCTTCTAGCCCAAATAAGTAAAGAAACATGGAGAAATCTCCATATTCTGTGGTATTCTTGGTCTTCAGAAATAAGTAAATATAGTCCATGCAGAGACTTAACAGGTCCTTTCCCACTGCAGACTTACTTCAATACTTATCAAACTTAACTTCCCTTTCAACCCCTACAAAACTTTGGTTTAGAAAAGAAAAATACGTACAAGTTGTTACGCTCTGAAAACTGTACAGAAGCTTTCCTTCTTGGGTGCATCCCTAACTGATATACACAGATTGAAATGATATGTGTCAACTTTTGTGCAGGGGTTAAGAGAATGCTAGAGAAAGAAGCGTGCTCCTGAAGACTGCCCAGAAATCTTTAAAATCCTTGGAAAATAGGACCTTATTCAGAAGTCCATCACCCGGCAAAACGCCTGGCATGAAATCTATCTTGAGTTGAAGGTACACTGATGGTATTAAATCCCACAGCTCTGCATATTCCCAGCTTAACACCTGAAGTAGCAAAGCTGGCAATTACAAAACAGGCCGAACAGAATTTTCTCCCTTTTTTGGCCAATCCATACAAGTTAGCATCTCTGTGGTGCAAATCCCAAAATGGGATTCTCAAAGAGCTATCGGATTCCAATCCAGAACAGATTTTCAGTTGCACCAGACTTTTCCTGCAAGATTTGCAGTGGCAATACAATATTATTAAGCAGTGACTAAGTTCTGAAGAGCGCTCTTTCCAAGAGTCTACATCAAATAACAGCATAAGCATACAATCAGTCTATTCTGAAGACCTTATCAAGTACTTTACTTTGTAGACAGAGATACCTGAGACAACCCTACTTTGCCAGCTAATTTCAAAAAGCCAAAGCCTAAATCTTTTGGAAACCAACTGGTCGTCACACAAAGACTTGAAAGTAGCACAAAAGACTTGGGTGGTAATTTGAAGCTCTTGAAAACACTAGCTTTAAATTACCTTTTCCCTTACAGGGTATTAACTGGCACTGAAGTTGCCTGCCACCTGTGTCTGAGTCCCAGGTAACTGTAACGTGTTATTATATTATTTCTCTTACTGTTCCTCTTCCTCTATTTCCTGCTAGTACTGTGAAACACAACATGAGCTGTTATATCTTCAGTTTTATTTCAATGGCATCAGCATACGGTCATGTTCATACTTACACAGAAATCCTCCCCGTTCAGTGATTTCCGACTGAAATCCTCCCAATTCAGCAACTCTCCTGAAGCCTGATACCAGAGCACTCGATCCAACCACCACTGAAGTCAACAGAAGCTTTCCACTTATCCCAAACCTTACACTGTGATCTCTGCAGGGTGTTGAGCAGCCCCAGCTCCTGCTGATTTTGATCAATGAAAATGCAGAGGCTCAGTCATTCAGAGGACGTGCATTCAGAGCAATCCAAATCAGATATCATGAAGAATTAGAACTCTTCAGTTAAGCACACAAACTACCAGCAGAATCCTTTTCACTCGTGTTTCGTGAACATTACTATTCAGACTGGAATCTCAGTTCGTGTTTCCTGGGAATCAGAGCTCACCAAGTCCCCAGATTTTCTAGTGCTTCCAAACAACATGTGTCCTGACTAACCTGCATATATTCAAAGCGAGGAGCAGATATGGTAAGAGAAATTGTATTTATATTTCATTTGTAACTTAGAAAGTTTTAAAACTTGTTTTATGGCATATATGTTAGATAGTCATTCTTCACCCTGATAAACTGCATGTGTATTTTTTGCTCTCTTGTCTTGCCTTAACTTCCTAACATTGTTGTGTAGCTAAGCAAAACATAAATATAAACCTCTACAAAATACATTCTTATATTTTGCTACAGTAATGAATTTATTCAGTGATAAAATACCACTCTTTTGTAGAAGTGTCACACACAAATGTTAAAGCAGTTGCAGTTTCTTGTTCAGCCATAAATGCAACAAACTATATATACAGTAACTGTTTAAAATCTTTTTTTTTTTATTTTCTTGGGAAAACCACTTAGAGAGGCTTTCAAAAACTGGCAAGTATGCTTTGGCCCTGGAACAGCAAGGCCACTTACAGAGGGAAGGTTTGCTGTATCTAGATGAAAGTTTGAACAGAACTGGTAACTAAAAAGTTTTCCAGCACTGGATACCAGACCCTATACCCATTAAATTTACTCATTCCGTTGTTTAAAGTTTGCACAGATGTTATAAAGGGAACAACTCCCTTATGCTTTCCTAGTACTCCATTAACTTCTTTCCCCTTATTATTACTGTCTCCTTCTGCATGTTGTAAAGGCAGACTCTACTCTTTTATCAAATTAAACTGATTTCTAATACACAGAATAGAATCATAGTATCCTTAAGGTTGGAAAAGACCTCTAAGATCATCAAGTCCAACCGTCAACCCAACACCCCCAGGCCTCCACAACCATGCCCCAAAGTGCCACGTCTACACGTTTTTTGAACACAACATCAATACATCGGGACTGAGCCAGGAAGGAAAAGTTAAAGGAAAAAAACCTGGAATCTAAAGGGTCTCTTTAACCTTACATTTACTATTTGGAGTCAGAAGCAAGACTTGGGGTATTTACCATTTCTGTATAGCTTTAATAGGGGTAGCAACAATTTAATGGTAGTAATTTTCTGTTCCCACATCAGATATTTGATTTAAAGTCATAGAGTCAAGGTTCCTTTCCTGAAGATTCCCAAGGGAACAGAGGCAGGTGGCACACAAACACAGGAAAGGGAATGAGGCTAAACAAAGCGATGCAACTGAGCGCTGGCACCTACCACACATATTAGGAGCAATAGCACTTTTGTTTGGATTTTAAATTATTGGAAATAAATACCATGAGGGCTTTACTTACCACATCCTTCCTCTTCAATAACATGCTTTTATCACACTACTTATATGGTGAAACTCTCTGTTACAGAACAGTAGAACCCTGAAGAGCTCTATGCAGGTAAAGCAGTTGCATACACCATCTTAAGCCCACCTGCCAAACAGGAAAGCAGCCCTTTGGGAGGCTTTGGGAGGAGCCCTTTGTCCTGGCAGTCACATCCTTGTCATAATCATGCCCTCCCTCCTGAAAAGACCTACTTGTTCCAAGTCATGCCAGTTTCAAGCTGCCTGTTTGATGGATGCGCTCAACTTGGAATAAAGAAGTCTGATTTGTAAAAGCTGGTTTTGGATCCTAAAGGCTTCTCCCAAGTGTTTAGTATTCTAGACTAAATGCCAAATGAGAAGTGTGGCCTATTTTAGTTCACTTTCACATTTTTAGTCAATACAAATGTCATACAAAATAGCACTATGGAACAAGCAGCTCCTTTTTTATTCTTGCTTCTCACAACAACTTAGACTTTTCACCCAAAACACAACAGAAGACCTCACATGATTTCCCTTGAAAAAATTTTTTAAAATTCTGTTTGACATCCGAGAGGATGAACTGGAACTTATATACTTCACGTCATACCTCTGCACCATGAAAAAACATGGCTTTCATTTATAACCTTCTTCCTTTCTCCACTAACTCAAAAGACTAATAATGCCAACATTTCCACAAAGCATTCAGCAGCAAAACATGGCTAGATTCACAGCTGTTTCTGTTTCTCTATATATCTGTATGTGATCCGTATATAAAAGCAGCTACCTAGTGAACATGAGCAGCCTAGATCCTGTACACACATGCTGGGTGTATTAATAGTAATGTATGTGAAAATGGCACATATAGGCAGTTTTACACTTAGAAGCCTACAGCATCTGAAACTGAAATTGCACTTTGGTGTTCTGAGAAATCATTGTTCCATGATTAGACCCTAATTCAGAAAGATACTGAGTGATGAAGGTATTTCTTCACATGTGAAAAACTCGTTTTCAATGAATTGGCTTTTCAAGTTACTAGGCAAGATTGCATTCCTTAAAATGAGGCAATCGAACTATTACTTGTATGTCCACCTGTCAGTATGACCCTGATTTGGCTTTCTGTAACCATGAAACGTTTACTGCCTATTACTACCTCAGCAGTAGCAAACCAAAACAAATATGAATACATATTTTCAAAAGGACAGCAGCATCTTCTAAGTACTTTAAAGCTACATATTTGATTTTAAATATCATTACTAGATTCATATTTGCATCATTTTGCACATTTCATGTCTCTTGTGCAAGACTTTTCAGAAAGTGCTGGTATAAAAAACATACCACGTCTCCTTCTGTTATTTGTAAAGGAAAGCTTAGCCACTGTAAATCCACTTGGAGAACCAGGTTCGATAGATTCTAACACAGTACTCTCATACTCTCCCCCTTGCTGATCTTTTTGCACATTTGTTTTTTTTGGGTTTTTAAGTGGAAAGAAAAAATCAAATGTGTAAGATCTAATTGAACTAGTCTGCAGTTTACTAACTTTGACCCCTTTGGGAGTCACAGGCAGTAACTCACTCAACACAGCTATGATGCTTTGCTTTGGTGACTTCTTTCACCTCAGGGAAGAAATCACGAAACTGTCTCCCTCTCTTCAAACCCTCATGGACCTAGGTGCTCATCATGTCTGGAGGAAAGGACTGGAAATATTACGTCTCTTTGCTGCATTTTTCATTCTTATCCAACTTCTAAATACTTTTTATGCTGTCCTGATTGCAGTTTATCAGAGAACTGGACTTCTTGTGAAACAAACACTTACACTGGCTAACTTGTTTCAGGGATAGCACTGCTGTTTCCTCCAAATTCTGCCATTTCCCAGAAAGCTAATTGCACCCTATGGCCAAAATATAGCTATTCCCTTGTCTTTCTTGAATGACTTGCGTATCAGAACCAATACTTTGTGAGTAACGGCTTACATGCCTGGACAACTCCCAGTGCTCAGCTAATGCTAATTGCATCTGCAACTGACTAAGAGCATGCCTCGCGGCAGTTCTTTCAGATCAACCGACAGTCCTAACCCGTCACTCCAAAGCAACTTGTTTGTGTGACTGTGCTCTAATTACTGATCTTTTCTGTTCAGATGACCACATGACTTTATGATTTATTAATCTATGGAGCACAGCCAGATCCCAGACACTACATCTTCTACAGCATTTAAGATCAATTTACAATATGTCAAAAGAAATATTCTGCCAATTCCTCCTGTGGCCACTAAAAGTGCAAAAGAGGCATCAGCGGGCTCCAGAAGATACATTCTTAACATGTATATTCTTACAGAAGAGGCTAGCATGAATCTTCAGAGAAGCTGCCTGGTCTAAAGCTCTACCTGTTAAGAGGAGGATTCCTGACAAGAACAACTTGCAGAACAACAAGCTAAATTAGTCTTAGAGAATTTCTACAAAACGAGCCCTTTTTAATAAGCCAAGACTATCCCTATTCTCTGGATAAATAAACCATACCTCTTCACTACACTCAGTCCACAAAGGTTCTCCCTGGCTTTTATTCCTCTTTCTACCAGCTTCCTGTTGCACAGCTGAACTTTGTGAGTTTTCCTTAAAACCACCCCAACATGGCTATTGATGTAACACTGTATACCTCTCCTTGAACTAACAGTATTTCCTTTCAGGACAAAAGGAAGTGGTCCTTTCATTCTGTTGTTTTGTAGTGAAGGAGCAGGCACAGACTTTTAGTGGTCTGATGAAAGCATACCTACTGATTAAATTAAAATGAAAACAAAAATGTCAGGTCTAGATATTGGTACTGCAGGAAAGTAAATGCCAGCTTATATGCATAGCCTCTTTACGTCTCAAAAATAGCTTTCTCCTCCATAAGCAGTGCCATTGATTGATGCTATTCAGGCAAATGTCTAAGAACATTTTGTTCAGTAATTATTGTGGGCTTGAGCACACAGACTATACAAGAAAAATCTATTTTAAACTCAAAACCCAGTGCGCCCTTCACTGCAGGCACGGCTGTGACTAACAGAGATGTCATGCTTATTATCTTTACCAGATGCAGAAGCTCAAAATGAACTATTGAGCTCATTAGAACACACAAAGCAAGGGATAGCATCCAACAGTCATAGCAACAAATTACTGGGATCCAGGCAAACTAGCTAACTACAAATTGAAGCGGGGAAAAAAGAGTAAGCGTAAGACCTATAGTAATCACTCACAGCAAACCCAGAAGTCAAACAAACAGCCTGATTGTTGACGGTCTTCGAACTCTCAAGAAGGAATATACCAAAATGCTAGCACGGCTCAGTGACTAACAGATGAAAAAAAGATTGTTATTAAAAATTACGAAAATACACGCAATAGGCAAGTACTGCAGCCAGGGATCTGATTAAAATTCTTGCCAAGGAAAAACTTCATATAGCCAGCAAACATATTTCTATAACAACACTTCCATGTCAGTGATGCTATGTACCTCCTCCCCTCAAGCATGCCTACTGCACTTCTGTGACTTTAGCAGAGTTCTAACTCTTCTGGCCAAAGAGGATTAAATAAAATTTTTCTACAGTTTCCCTAGACCCACATAATTTCTTAGAGTGCAATCACTGGTTAAGTAGAAAGCAAGATTTGCTCTTCATTTTCATTTGCACAAAACTGTCCTTTTACCATTTTGCTGTCCGCATCTCAGTAGATCTTGTGTTCTTTTATTTAAACTGTAAATCGATGTTCAGTGGAATTATACAACATGTACATTAGAATAATAGAATGAACTGGGCTCAGGATTTGGGCACAGAGTTTTCCATCTGTTTTGCCTTACTTATAAATCCATTTGTGTTTGTTTCTGCTATTCGTATTTCTCTTTTTGAGCCTTGCATCTCACAAGGGATTCTTTTGGATTTACTGATACAATGCCCTACTCTCACAATCCTATGGCATTCTGAAGAAGAAGCAGACCTACATTTTGAATGAGGTTGGATTTCCGTCTCTACATTTCTCTCAAAATCCAAAAGTGATAGGTAGGAGTTACAAGTGTTATAATCCACCAGTCTTGGGCTTTTGGTTATTCTTGAAAAACAAGCATTTGCTTCATGTAATGTAATTTTTATGTATTCTAATAAAAAATAACTTCACTGAGAGGGTGGTCGGTCACTGGAACAGGCTCCCCAGGGAAGTGGTCACAGCACCAAGCCTGTCAGAGTTCAAGGAGCATCTGATGATGCTCTTAGTCATATGGTTTAGTTTTAGGTAGTAGGGAGTTGGACTTGATGGTCCTTATGGGTCCCTTCCAACTCAAGATATTCTATGATCCTGTTGTTTCCTGTTGAGGTCTCTTGATCACAAAGGGGGCACCTACCTTATCACTGAGATCAACGGCTTCATTCAAAAGTAACCTAGTGTCAAAACTCACTGGATACAACCCAGCACCTGCCTTGGAAGATTTGGATAATCCTTCAAAGGATCAGTGGAGAAAGCTGGAGTTCAAAGGGGCATTTACTGTGGTCTTAAATCCCTGCTTAATTGCAATGAGAAAAGGCCAAGCAAAGTAAGGTCATGAATAACCAACATCTTCCACCTTGACACAGCCAAAGACATCATGAGAGGCTGTCAGGAGTATGAATATGTTTCAGTGAATCAATGGATAAACTGGAAGCTTTACTTCACCATCTTTATCGGACTATGAGACTGTTACCAGTTGTGGCTGGAACTCAAGAACACCTCAAGAAACTGAACAAAAGTCTGCTTACATTTTATGGGAATTTTCTCTTCAGAAGAGTTCTAAGCAGACTGGAAAGCCTATTAGCATTGTCGCTATTCTTGAACAAACATATCATCACACTAGTTAAAGCCTTGATCCATTTTAGCCGAACAGAAATACTGCAGTCTCTCACTCTGCACATGCCGTATTTTTCATCTCCTCTGTTAGACTGCTATAATTAATTGTTACAAATGATGAATGAAAGCAACACCTCTGAATCTAATTGGAAAACCAGAATACAGTCAATCCAATTTTTAACAAATAAATATGACTGAGGGGATCACACCGGTATTCCATAAGAGCCTACTTTGTCTTTGGACACATTTTCAGTGCCCATTCATTATCTTTAAAAACATCAGCTTCTTTCATCCATGAAGATGAAATAACTGTGCTCATCAAAGTACTAAATTTCACATAGATTTCTTGTGAAACTTTAAGCTACTAAAGAAATAGAATCTTCAGTAGGGAAAAGCCTTCAGGTTAAGAGGTCTGCCAACAGATATGAAGGGTCATCTTCAATGTACAATCCAGTATCTGTTTTTGCAGAAGTTGTCAAATAATAGAGGCCTCATAAAGAAAAAAATGTCATTAAAAAATCCCAGTTAGGTCTAAGTACAAAGAAAATGTTTCTTTCATCTGAGATTTTAAACCTTGGAGTTAGCTTCCTGAACACACCAAGATTAAAGAAAGAACATTTTACAGGTAGATATTCAGAATCTCCAAAAGAAGAGGATAAAGACTAAAATCAATTCTTCATGGAACAGTTTTATTTTAAAGTATCCTACAGTAATATAAAAGATGTATTGAGTATGTCTCATTTTTCATGAAAGTGTCTTAACAATAAAGCAGAGAAGCTCTTTGTGAATTATCTCCCTTTGAAAAGACTTGAAAGACCAGCCTGCAAATTGTTGACATGAAGATGCCAGATGAAAAGAAAAATATCCAATCCATTTTATTGCACATTGGATATATTTTCATTGGGCTACGCTATGCACCCTCATGAGTCACAATTCTAAGATGCCAGGATAAATAATTGGACATTTTAAAGTCTTATTTAAGGGACATTACTAACTGTTGACCACTACATCACTTAAAGAATAGGGCATAATTTTAAAATTCCTAAGTGAAAGTTATAAAATTAGATATTCATTAAATTATTATCATTTACATTTTGACAGTCCATAATAGTTTTAAGATTGCTATGAAGACCTTTTGCATTCCTTTTTAGTCTGTGATGGCTAAATCCCTGTGGAATTATCAGGATTTGACAGCTCTACATAAAGTTGAAATAATGGGGTTTGGCATCTAAGAGCTCCTTAATCCTCTTCCATCAATACTGCTGCAATAATTGAAAATGTCAGGCTAAAATGACTGTAAGCCTCAGACATCTGTCACTTATAATTATACAAAAAGGGGGTATGATTATTGCACTGTATGTTCCATCACAGAACCACGATACTGAAAGCATAATTACTTTACCATGTTCAATTTGTTTCAATACAAAGCAAAAAAATAAAAAATAAATCACGCACTCAGGGCTTTCAAGGAAGCCCTACTCAACCACCAGAAGAAAATTACCCTCTTCTGCAGGACAGGAAAAACTGTGGTTTCTAATTCATCAGTGTCTTTGAAGAATGACATTGATACTGTCACTGAAAACAACAGTTGCATCAGATATATGTTAAGTAACAGAAACAAACAATAACTGTTCAAATATACATGTGCAGTCTCACATGCAGCCTCTTCAGAGCAGTGTGATATGTGTGTGTATATATATATATATGTAGTTGCTATGCATAACTGCAGGTAATTTTTGATGTTTGTAATTTCAATTAAGAATTTTTTTCTCATTCCCTTCTTTGAGATAATCTAGCATTACTGAATATTCTATAGTAATTTCTAAAGAAAAAAGATATTCAAATAAATTATAAATGATTGCTTGTCATTGGTATCATTGGTTACTTTTAATTACTGCTGTTATTGCGAAGGTGAAAATTGTGAAAATTGTTGCCAGAATGTGAGGTCAGCATTATATAATGTTAAACAGCTACAACTATTTCTGTTAATTATGGGTTCTGAGAGTGGGCATTCGATCATTTAATACAGAGTAGGTAATCAGCATTTGATTTTTGCTCTCTTCCACTCTCTAAAACTTAAGGTGAGTTGAGTTCCAGTAGTGTCAACACTAAAAATAATCATAATAATAAAAAACACAACCACTTTACAGTCTGTGAACTGTAGAAGTAATAAATCTCCTTTCTGAGAAAGCATGTTCTTTTAAATTTCTTCTAAATTTCCTTGGTTCCCACATTTTGAGCTCAGACCTTGCAATATTACATCCCAGGAATTCAATGTAAATATAATAAAAGACTAACTTGTAATTTTTTCATGATGGCTAATTTGTTATCTAATGAATTTTACTGATTAAGCAAAACCAAGCAAACTATAAATTGGATAATTGGTATAAATGATAATTCTCAGCTGCTTTGTCTAGTCCACTGTGCTGTGCTTTTATTGAAATGACCCTCAAATACCTAGATACAGACCGCATCTTGGCTAGATACTAAAATAAGCAGCAGACCAATAATCCCAGCAGTTAGGACCCAATGAAATGGCTGAATGAATGCACAGAATCACAGAATGGTTGAGGTTGGAAGGGACGTCTGGCGGTCACCTGATCCACCCTTCCTGTTCAAGCAGAGCCACCCAGAGCCAGTTGCCCAGGACCAAGTCTAGATGACTAGTGAGTATCTCCCAGGATAGAGACTCCACTACCTCTCTGGGCAACCTGTTCCAGTGTTCAGTCACATGCATCCAAAGATCCTGGAATCGCACCTGTTGGCAACATTCCAGTTAAATTTTCACTAAAAAAATTAATCTTATCAGGGAAGAGGCTCTTAGAAAAGGGCAGTTCAGAGGTCAGAGCAATTCTCAGGACATACAAGAAACTCAGGCTTAAATGCCACTCCTCCAGCCTACAAAATTGTAACGTGGACACGTGGACCATCATTCCAAAAATGCCCTCAGGATTTCTTTTCTTGTATATAAATATATGCATCACTAGGTCAAATATTTGGGGATGATAAAAAAATTTTTGAGAGGTTGTTGGTTTTTTTTAACAGTATTCCAGCAGAGGAATTAAACTTGAAAAAATTGTTTAATTTGTATAAAGTTTCTATGTTTAGATTTTTTAAGTGGATACATTCAATCCTTGGTTCAAAATGTAGGTAAACAGAAAACAGAATCAAACCTCTTTGTTTCTTACCGGAGAAAAAGACAGATTTCATATATGAATTATTAATCATCCTCTTTAAATTATACCTAACCATAGATCTTCATTATAGTCATTTAGGCTATGTCTGAATTGCATGAATTAGGGGCATTTAAATTCATGGCAAGACCTGGATACTTACAAGAGCCTCTCCCCTTCCATATCTTGGTTTACAGGCTGGAAAACATGATACACACTTGGCAAGTTCCACAGTTGGATAACTGAAGTACCAGGACTGCAGAACACACCTCTGAGAACATCTGATCCATAAGTATGCTTACTTCAAAGTCAGAGCAACTCAAAACTCACTTTCTTAAATAAAAATGGAAGATATCAGGTACTTATTTCTCTGAAATAAATTAATTAGCTTTGTCCTGGAAATCAAGTGACAGTTTTATATAATGTGAAATAATACCACATATATCTCTGTAAAACTATTTTCGAGAGTCCTTGGGCACCTGAGCTCCCAAGCAGTACTGAAGCAGTGCTTAATGACTGTTTTGGCTTTGATTCTCCTTTAACTATTTTACAGAGCTGTAACCACCATTGCCACTGGACTCAAACCAAAAAAAACCCGGTAAGACATATGAAACAACCAGACCCAAAGTTTCTAGAGTAACAGGTCATGCTAGTGCTGCCTATCAAAATGATTGTTGCAAATGCATCTGGTCCATCATCCGTCATGCCACATATTCAGGCTTTCCAATAAAAACTTGTGATTTTCATCTGGGATTTAGTCCAAGTCCTATTGTTCTAGGTGAAATGATCTTGCAGAACCTTACAGCTGTTGTTAGAAAGAACATACTATTCTTTGATTCTGATACGATTCACAACTGAGGGCCCTTCATACAAACTTTGCTAAGTGATTAACTGGCAACATTTTTTTCCAGCTCAAAAAGTACGTATTTAATGATGTGATCCCTGAAAAGGCCGACTTTTTCAGAATCTCTAATAGCAGAGTCACCAGGGAAGTCCTGATGCAAGACATATTCGTCTTCTTCCGGTCAGCTGAGGCCACAGGCTCTAGATTCCCAAGTCTGGTGGTGTTATTTATCAAGAAATGCATGACTGAAAGATATCATGTTATAGACAGACAGTGGGCGAAGGAGAGCAAGGATTTATTTTTGCCAGCACTTTCTAAAATTTTCAGAATGGGAAGATGAGACATTGAGGAGGAGAAATGTTGTTCATACAGGACAGCTTTTCCCATTTAAGAAATGTGCTATAATCTTCTGATAAATTTTAAATGTAGTCATTATATAACTTAATGGAAAAATAAATAAACACATTAAGCAGTAGCATTTCTCAGCTTTAGAACAGCCCAAGGAAGATTTTTGGCAGCAATATGGCTTTTTGTCATTTGTCTTTTGGGGTCCTTCCACAAACAGCTGGTTAGCCTAAGAGCTTAATGAATTTTAGATTCACTTATAAAAATCATTGCAAATAACTGACTGAATGTGATGTTTTTCTTCTCACACCATATTACTCACTGTTTCCTAGTCTGCTTAGAAAACAAACAGTTCATATATTTATGAAGTGTTATAATTTTTAGGTTTGGATTATGTATTTGAGATATATATCCATAGTTAAGTGTTAATCATTATATGTTACTCACAATCATTACTTAGACATTGCTATGATTTGAAAAAGCCATTTAATACCCACTAATATGCAAAGAAAATGTGCAGCCTGTGGGACAGCACCAACTTGTGATAATTTGGTAGTGTATCCACTCCAAAAACGTTCTCATAGAAATGACAGTGTTTGAGCCCTGTTTCAAAGGCTGAAGCACAAAAACGCTGACTCGAGTATCTCTGCATAAAACTGCACTGTATCATTTGCCTACACTCAAAATAATTGCAGGGTCATGTACCGTTTCAGCAAAGACAACCTGAAGAAAGAATAAGCTACTATCTTTTAGTCATTGATCTTCCATTCTCTCAAAACTCTCAAAATTGGGATTGTGTTGGTTAAAATTAATCTGCCTTTTCTAAAACTTGGTACTCTTGTATACTATCTCTGGCAGTTCATTTGCACTGAAACACAAACACTGTGTTAACTTTTTTAATGTCTCCAAACTGATTACCATTACCAACAGAACATGAAAACATCTGTGTTTTCAGGGCACATAGATGTTGTTTTATGCTGAAGGGAGAAAAATCCAGTCTTTATATCTGTGTTGGCTTCTATTTCTCTGTGATGGTGACTACACTCAACTTCCATCCTCTTCACTCTCAGGAGTGAAATTTGCTGTTTCATGACTTCAAACCGCTTCTTTTTATCTTCTCTTTTCCTTTCTCACCAGACTTCAAGTCCTTCTTTTCCTCTTTTCCACATTCCTCCAGACCACCCCTTCCTTATTACATCACTCCCCACTGCAGTTTTCCCAAATTCTACCGTCTCCCTCATCTTCTGTCCCTGAGGCTTCTCTGAGCTTTGCTGCAAACAAAACATCCACTTCAACCCATGAGATCAAGGTTACAAAAAACACATCATCACAGTAACAGTGATGTCATTAACACTACTACAATACTACTTCAAAACATCACCAATGGCCTTCTCATAATGTATTACACATCAAAGACAGTACCAAAAAAATCAATTTTATAAGAAAGGAAATAATCTTACACATTTTTCACTGTTGATTTTTCCAAAAAATCTTTATGCTTGGGTTTTCGCTTGTTTAAATGGTTCATCACTTCTATTCCATTCCAGTGCAAGTCTTTATCTTAACCTGCTTGTTATAACAAGGTATAACTACAGAACATTTTCAAATTAATTAAAGCTGTACTGTCTTGAGGCTTAAAAAGCCAGTGCAGCTTTTGATGTGTATATGAGGGAACAACAAGATGGAGGAGGGAGGTTACGTTACTACAGGTTACTTGGCTATAAGTTATTATTAGGATTATTTGGCAGTAAAAATGAGAAGTAAAAATAAGAATGGATTGTGAAATTATTCCCTTGCCCATCCCCACACAATATTTCATATAAACAGTAACTGCTTCTCTTAGAGGAAGAAATGATGACTCATGCAGCCATGTTCTGGTAGTAATGAGCTAGCTGAGTTACCAAAAAGAAATTTTATATGCAGCAACCTGAATCAGGCACTCCGTTCTAATAAATTCAATTTTAATGATAAAGAGAATCGGACTTTATATATGAAAGATGTTGACTCTTCTCAAGATGACACTTATTGCTATGACTATTGCCTACCATTAAAAAAGAAAATGTTATAAACAATATTGGAGGGGGAAGTCAGGAAAGCATTAGATTAATCTTTCAGAATCAAGCATATGCGACAGGATAGAGCTGCCAGTGACTTTAATTACAGAATACACAGCAGGCAGCATTAATTGAAATCAACACGTGTTTTTCACTGACTTCAATGACACCAGAACGCAACCTTCTCAAAACTCATTGTCAGGATTCTGGCCCTGATAACCTAACTAATCTGATCTAACCAATAGTAAAGTCTCATATTTAATAAGTACCCTAACATTTGTACTTTATTCGTTTGAGTGTGGTGTTGCTGAATCATCGATCCATTCAGACAGAGGAAAGCACTGGTAACTTGTCTGTTCAGCTGAGTTCTGCTACAGACTGTTTGCACAAGATTCATTCAACTCAAGCAGACACTTCCCTGCCCCAGATGATCTTACCATTCTTACCACTTCATCTTAAATTTCACATTGAACTTTTCCTCCTACCCAAGACGTCTCAGTCTATCTTGACCTGTTGGACTGTCAAGCCATCTCTGTCTACTGATGAAATTTCTGTTCTTTGCAACCGACTCTCCTCAGCATTTGTGTTGTTCCCTTCCTTCCAGTTTATGGTGTTGAAGGATTATGTCTATCTAGTTTGGTCTGGTCACATTATGATAGAAAAACTGCTTAACGTAGAGCACATAAGTACTTCAGCTTTGCTGAATCAGGATGATTTTAGTTAGTTCTTTTAATCTTGTTGCTTTATATTGTTTTCATAATCTTCCTTCCTCAGAGCTAAAAGCTTATGTTATTTTAGGTTATTTGGTAAATAAATGTGGTTTTATTATCCTTTTTTGTTTGTTCTACAGTACAAATGTGAGGGGTTTGCAGAAACTAGCCATATCTTCCAATTTCTGTTCGGAATTAGTGCTGTTCTTAAACAATTACAGTTGTAATAGAAACATTAAAAAATCTTTGTATCTGACAAAAAAAAAATAAAAATCCTTTCATTAGTCGTCTCTGTATTCTTCCTATGCATTTGGATATGAAGGCTGAGGTGTTGGCAGTCTACCAGACTTCTCAATGGATAATTGCCTCTAAATGATGAACTAGAGCTATTTTTACTTCTGTATTTTTGTATGCTCCACTAGCTTCCTTTTTGTTATTGGTATGAGGAAGTCAATTATTGCATTGTTATGGGATAGTCAGCTGCTTCTCTTTCTCCCTCTCTCTCTTTATATATGTCCTCTCCCTCTATATATATATATCTGTTTACTCATTAAAGAAATTCACCAAACTCCTCTTGATATGAAAACTAGGAAACTCCCAATACACCATTCTTTGCTCATGAAATTTGAAGTTAAATATTTGAAGTGAAATTAAGGGTGTTCTAACACTGAGCCTTTAGTGTTGTCAGTCAAAATAAGAAGGGAATAACAATAACAGTCTTTGGGATTTTCCTCAGTAATTCCAGAGCATCTAAGTTAACACTTCCATCCACTAACTTTTGTCCTACCTTTGTCCTAAAGCTAGAGCAAAATACTAATAAAGCAGGCTACATCTCACCCTCAGTCACAAGTGAAATCTTATGCCCTAAAATTGTTTAACAAGCTACTTTGTCTGTTTATCTTCCATACAAGCAACCCCAGCTTTTCTTCTATATTCCTCCTCATGTTTGCAAGGATTTTCCTATAAATACTGTAAAGATACTTATAGTCCCCCTTTAAATCCTCCATGAAAACCCTGCCTTTCTGGGAAGTCTACAAAACCCTTGATGCTGATATGCCAGGAAGTAATCTACCTTTCCAACCAGCATTATTTATTGGGTTTCGTTACTCTTCTATTTGTCATACCTATCCACCGTCTTATGTCTTGGACTTAATTCCTAAGCACCTTGGGCATGGATCATTTATTAACTCTGTTTGTACAACATGAAGTGCAACAGGGTTATGATTTATGCCTGAGCTGACAAATTAAATAAATAGCCTGTCTTTCCCCTGAGAGTCTCAAACACTGGTTTTCAGAACATTTGTAAAACAAGTACGGGAACTGAATAAAGTGCATTGAATGGTGAGTACAAAAAATACATTCTATGGACATTTCTCCCAAACTTGGGATTGCATGCTTTTCAACTTTGCCAATTCTCTTAAATATTTTTGTTTCAAGAAATCTTTCAACATCTTTTTTTCCCCAAACACAAAACCCTGCATGAAGTGAACATGAGTTTAGGTGCAGAAATAGAATACTAGAAATTATGGATTTATAGAGACAGGTATCTATCAATTATAAGACACACAAGCAATGTGTGTTCATTACTCTCTGGTTCTCTGGCAAGCACTTGATCAAATCTTAAAGATTCCCTTTAATCAGAAATTAAGAAAACACATCTGAAAGCCACACACATGCACACAGATTGGGGTTTTTACATTCATAAATATCCAAAAAGGGGGTTATCTATCTAAGGGTTCACATAAAGTATCTGTTTTATAAGGAGGTACATGATTGCGTGCATGCAAAGCAGGTATACTTGGGCATTCCAACTTTCTGAATGTGTATTATTCCTTCTGACTCTTGAGAACAATATAAAAGAGACTTTTTAGAAATGGTTTTGATGAAACTGATGAAAATCTGTTGTACTTTGTTCACTGATACGAGTCAAGCAGATGCAGCCAGAAGCATTAGCTTTCTATTCTGTCACTAGAAGGCTTTGAAATCAACCCACTTAACATCTAAAAGTTTCAGATTGCTTGATTTGGAAAATATATATATAAGCCCTTGCCACTATTTCATGACAGGTGACAGAGAAAAGATGATGTCTTTTTAATCTTTTGCTCCAATCCAGCTTAACTTGAAGAATTACGAGTGATGGTTTTAAAAGAAAGGGGGAATAAAACAGGGAAAAAGAGAAAAGAAAAATGGACTGTCATAGCAATTGAGAGATTAATTCAATCTGGCCCACCCTAATTATCCTAAGTATCCTAATTATCACACTAGGGATTTTGAGTGACTTAGTGCAGAAGATAGGTCAAACTGGACTTGAAAAACTATCATATTACCATTAATCTATCATAGACCTCACAGTGAATTGGCATATGGTCCCACATATCCTGTCACTTAGTAACAGAATTCAAAGGCTTCATTTTCTTCATTCTGAAAGACAGTTTTTCAGGGTGAAAGTTTTTTTCAACTTGGTGACCAATATAAGCTTTTTATTCGTGCAAGTAGACCTGCCGGTCAAAGTGTTCATAAAAGGGGAAAAAAACAAGTCATCAATTACATACTTCAAAGCACGTGTAACTTGAAAAATATACTTGATATTTACCACAATACTTCACGGAACAGAACATGCTCATTTCAGAAAAGTGGTAAAGTGGCACTGATAGCTAAGGGTCACAGCTCTCACGTACGCTAAGAGAAAACTTTTCAAAGATTCAAAGTTTCCCAAAAGGTTTATCTTCAGTAAATATGGAAACAGACTGCATGCTCCTAAAATTCAAGCCTCCACAGTGTATTGGCAAAAAATCACCTGCAGTTGCAAAAGGATGCAAAAGAAAGGATTTTCAACACCATGTATATGACAAGTTGTTATTATTTCAGTACGGATGCAGTTAGTCTGATCTGTAATCACATTTTAATTGTATGTGCAAATTCTGACCTCAGTCAAACTACAGAAGGAATGAAGAAATAAGCAATCTGTTCCTATAAACTGTTGAATTTTCTGAAAATCTGACCCCAGAGAGATAGATTTCCTTGGTTAGCCTTTACAAAACTGAAACTATGTCCAGCCGTATTATTTTTCATCATTCAATCAAATATAAATAAATACAGTTTTCCCCTCTCAGACTGACCATACTTGTGCCCTTGGGCTAGTGAAACTGAAGAGCATATTATTAACAAAGGACAAATCAAATGCAGAACACTAAGACTGTAATATTACATTTCCTCAGGAAGATGGAATTGTGGAAGATGGGGAATGGCAGAAAGAACAATCGAATCCCTTAGAAACAGGATTCCTTTCCTAACTGGCTAGAAATCCAGCTGATACCAATTGGATGGAAATAGATTATTACAATCTACATTTTAATGTTCTAGTTAAATTTTATTTAAGGCCATTTTCAGAACAAGTGTTCTGCACAGGTAGACACACCAAGGAAAAAAAAGAGAATGAATTCCAACATGCATTAAAAACATGGTTTAAACTATGTGTCAGCAGAAAAGCATTGTTACATGGAAGAAGGAAAAGTACAAAGAAAGGATTTTTCATATCAAAGGCAGTGCTTGACAAGAGAAGGGGCACCACCTTCCTGAAAGAGAGAACTCTTCTCAGTGCAGTCTGACATGAATGCCCTGGGAGAGAAAAAGAACCAAGTCAAAAGTACTGACATGACAATGGCTGACGTTCGTTAACCTTTGTTACCTGTGTTCCCTACAACTTGGAGGCAGAGCTTTGCACAAAAGAAAAAATCTGGGGATTTAAGAATAAATCTGTCCTACTCTGCTCTTCTTTAAAATGGCAGGCCTTATTCAACCTATGCTTATTTTTCTGTTTTTACTTCTGGAATAGCAACTAAAGATTCATCCTGAAAGATACAAAAGATTGCTGAGGGGGAAGGTCCTGCTGACCTATGGCAAATGAAAATGATTACAGAGAGATCTAGACTGCAAGATGTCACAGCAGTTGGCATACACAGTAGCAGAGAGGAGGCCCACTGGCTCTGAAACACCAGATATACCATGGAATATTATACGAGTACCACGTTATAAGCATATGTTGTGCTTCTCAGGCAAATTACCCATAATCATATCTCACAGATATCTATGTATATAATTTATTCTCATACGCTTGTCATTCAACTAAAGCAGTTGCTCTCCTGTCTAGCCATGTGAATCATTGTCATAGTCATAGTGGGTAGTCAAATTACCATCATTGGCCAGAGTTACTTTACTGTAGGATCACAACTATTACATGATGAAATAGCAATGGCTTTTTGCAATCACTTTGTGTTGATTTCTCACTCGCTGCTCATCTCTGTGCAGTCAGATGACTTAAGTCATTTTGTAATCATAGGCTATCCAACCACTTTAAAATGTTATCACAGTCACAAGAAATTATGTGCTATTACAGCCAATGAATATCAATACAGCACAGCTGTGATAGCTAATGGAACAGGCTTTTTCTAAAGGTAAGGTCTTTGGAATTTTCTAGTGCTGTGATCAATCAGTAATTTAGAGAATATCAATTAATTAATGCTTAGTTAATTTGCACAGATTAATGCTAGAAACCATGTACAGTATCAAAGTATGTCCAGCTATTAGACCAAACCAGGTTTCTCAGGGCTTTATCCTATCTGGACTTGAAAACCTCCAGGGACGAAGACTGTTCAACTTCTCTGGGTAAACTGCTCCATTGCTTGACTATCCTCATGGTGAAGAAGATTTCCCTAAATCCACTCTAAACCTCTGTTCCTTCAACTTATCCCCATTGTCTCTTGTCATTCCACCACACACCCCTGTGAAAAGCCTGGCTCCACCTTCCTGACCACTTCATCATATGTATTGGAATGCAGCTATTATGTTCTCCTGAAGCTTTCTCTCCTCCAGGCTGAACAGCCCCTGTTCCCTCAGCCTCTCCTCACAGGCACATGCTGCAGCTTCCAACCATCTTGCTGGTCCTCTGCTGAACTCACTCCTATTGACTGATGTCCTTCTGTATTGGGAGGCCCAAAACTGGATGCTGTATGCTAGATTTGGTCTCATAATGAGTGCTGAGTAGAGGGGGGTAATCACTTCCCTAGGTGTACCGGCTGCAGTCCTGTTCATACAGCCCAGGATGCTATTGGCCTTCTTTGCTACTAGGTCATACTGTTAGTTCACGTTCAGCCGCTTGTCTGTCAAGGCCCCAAGTCTCACACCGTAAAAATTTTCAGCAGGAAAAAAAAAAAAGTTATATATTAATTTTACTTCACAGTTTTATTCTACCTAACATGTTTTAATGGTCCATTAACTTGACATTAGAGATCTGACCAACATCCACTGAAACCTATCAACTCTTGCTGCTTTCAACAGGCTTTGAATGTGGTCCTAACTACTGGTTATCATGAAGAAACCCAAAATCTGTCTGTGTACTGTGTTTTCTTTTCTTCACTCTTCTGGGGTACAGATAAGCCTCTCTAGAGTGTATGCACATATGAGTACCTTGAAGAGCTCTAGTTCTACAATGGCCATCTACTAGGGACAGGAAAATAAAACTGCGATATCTGCTTGGTGGATGGCACTGGAATTTCCATTTTACTCTGAATAGAATTTTGAGCAGAGAGCAAATGAAGAACAAGGACTGCTAAAAGCAATGAAGATTGGAAGTGCTAAGAATGGTCCTGGTTGCAGATCTTACTCAAGCAAATGCTCCCCCACTGAAGAAATAATGCATGGTTAAGCTCCAGATAAATATTATAAACACTAAAAGATTCCATTAACAGTTTATATTTAACGGAGGACTAAGCATGAAACCTAAATTATCAGAGTGACTCTCTAAAAGCAGAAGGGAAGCACTGGAAGATAGAGAAATATAACATCCACAAAATCTGCACTACAGTTTACTGAAATACACAGGAATTTATATTTTTGATCAAGCCCGTATCCCAGCAATGAAGGCTATGTATGAATATATACTACAGTGCAGTAATAGAATAAGGATCAGTTAAGGAAAAGAGATATCCAGGGAACAGCAACAGAAATGGAAATGGGTCAATGTATTCAAATCAAAGATTGATGTGTGTCATTATCATCTGGCCTTCTAGTGCTTGTTTTCCTAGGGAGTTTAATACTGTACGTGACACAGCTATACCCCATTATGCATTACAGACACTGTGGGTTATGCTGCTAATCTTGGTTCCCTTCCATTATTATTAAATCACTTATTTGCTTTTGTTCTTTAGATTTATGTCATGCAGACTGAACCGTGCAAAATGACACCCTTGCAGTGAACCAGTAATAAGCACTGCTTTCTTTCATTGTCCAAACACAAGAAAGGACACTTGTCCGAAGAACTGCATTTGCATTTAAATACTACTACCTTATAAAAAACACCTTCTAGAAGTATTAATTAGGCTACAGTATTAAAATACTGTTGAGAATGTGCTTAGTTTAATAACAGCATGTCATAAGAACTCATTTAATGCAAAACCAGTACAATTACAGAATTATGATTGTTTTATATTCCTGAACACCATTCAGGTTTATATCTCATCTTTCTAAAATTTCTTTTACACAAGTGTATCACAGAAGTTCTATGTGGAGAACTAGTTACACATGGCTTTTATAAATGGCATATGCTGCTCACGTTATCAGTTTGATATCAGTTCATCTGACTGCCAGGAGTTAAACCAAGCAAGGCTGCTAAGGTGAAAATCAATAGCAAAGAGCACAATGAAGGTAATAAGGTATTTATAGCAGACAGCTTTGAAGTAGTTAAAATAACACTGGCTTGAGCTATTTACCAGGTGGGAGCTAGTGGTCTGGCACCACCCAGGCTGCTGATGAGGTTTATTCTTTTCCAGCTGATAGCCTATAGCAGAAGGAAATCCCAAACCTTAAAATGTTGGCCAAGGAAAGTAGGAAACCTGAATAACTATCAGGAGCTTCCAGCTTAAAACCACGTGAAAGAAACAGCTGTATAGTTAGGGAGGTACTAAATGTATAAGACAGAGGTAAAAAGATTACACTTCAGTATGAAAAAGAAGGGATTTAATATGCAATTCTTTGTTTCACCATTTTTGTACAAGATCTAATCCATTTAGCAGTTAGGGTTTTTGTTTGTTGTGATGAAAATGCTGCGCTTGAGCTATTTTATTCAAGTACTGGGAAAGTACCAAAAGTGCCTAAAGTAAAAGAGCTTACTCACTCCAAATACAGTCGCAGATGTTGGATTGAAACGTTCCTTACCAGGAACACTGCAGATACAAAATCCAGGATATATAGAATAGGACCACCATAGATCATGATGTACCATGCAGAATGAGATGGTACTTCAAACTTGCCAGGCTACTATGTACCCTAGAGGGACTTTCAATGCACACAGGCCCTGTTTGCCCAATTCCACTATTCTGCAGGAATGTTATTTACTCTGGCCATTTTTTAAAATATTTTGTATATATTAATTTCTTCATTTATTTTATTAACATACCACCATAAAGTTTGTCGAATTCACTGTGGTGATAAAACCCAGCCAAAGGCTCTAACGTTCCTATTCTGTACAAAGGAAGGCATTCCTGTACAAAGGAAAGCATTCTACAGAAAGACACAGTGTGAGGTCAAAGAGGTGAAGTTAGACTGAATGAGGAAACTGGCTAGAAGTAACTAGCTTCCAGAACAAAATATAGAGTTTACTTACAATGTGTAAACAGCAGCTCACAAACATGGAAGTTTTATCTTTAGAGTGGGAGAAGTTTTGATGTTAAAGCTGGCGTTGATCTTAAGCCTTCAGAATTGTAGCTGAAAACCTCTGGCTATTTGGCCAACGCAGGCACTATGTTTAAAGAGAAAAAAGTACTCTCCAATAAAGCAACCTACAAGAAGGAGCATCAAGTGATATAATCAAGTCATACAATAAAAGTATCCAATTAAAAATTTTACAGTCAATATTGTATATTCTGCTGGACCTAAATAACAAGCTGAATTATATTCTTTGCAAAGAGGTGATTAAGAAAAAATTTCAATCACTGAAAAATGATGTTATGAGTTTCTAGCCAGGCTATCAGTTTTGCATGTACTGATATAACAGGGACTGATCCAGCATTACAAGATGCTTTCCATTTCAACTCAGATCAGATTCAAAGTGGACAGTGCATGATCCAAGTGCAAAATAGCAGACAACATTTTATTCTTCTCCTTATCTGATTGACTATGGATGATTGTCCCCTGAAAACCCTTCCCTGGTATTAACAGGTCTCTCCAAAGAGTTCAACTTCCTCCTTCAACTTCATTGCTTGAACTATCCTCCCATCTGACAGGGAGTAATCTGCTGAAACTGAATGACAGAAGCCTGGTTTCAACATTTCAGTCAGGGCTGCTTCCCTTTGAATTCGTCTCTTTAAGAGTGAAAGATCTTACACTTTTATTTTAAACAATGAATAACTGAGCACCGTAAATTCTTTCCATACCAGCTGACGGAGGATCTAAATCACATGTAAGTGGAACTGGTCAAAAAATTAAATTAAAATGTTGTGAAAACATACACTATTTTTTTTTCAACTCATGACACTAATGGAATACAGAACTAAATAAGAATTTCTTGGAATCTGTCAACTGTATGCTCATTAGTGGTAGGCTCTATATCATAAGAAATCAGTATTTCATTATACTGTGATCTACTGTTGTTTTGCAAAGCTGTCTGAAGTAACTAAGTGTCTTTCACAATATACTTCTTTCTTTTATTTCAAGTTTCAGTTGCCTCCCATTTGTACATTGTCTCATGCGATCTAACAGCATCTTCAATATTTCTAGAAGATAAAAAACTATAGCAAGATATTTTGCTGTTGTAAATCCAAAGCGATTCTGTGAAGTTCATAGAATTACACTGATTCACCCCAGCTGAAAACATCTTTCCATCATTAGACACCACTTCTTCTTCTGCTCTTTTGGCCACTTTATTCATTTGCGGGGAGGGGTTAACTACTGATGCTTATCTCCACTTCTACCCTATTTTAGACTGGATTTTTTTCCTCTTTTCTCCCCTCAGATTCTTCCTGCGCACTTATTTTGAAGAGAAACATTAATTCAATTCCATTGTATTAGGCAACATGAAAACAGCAAAACAAGATCTCCCATTCCCACTATGAAGTCTGTCTTTGTGATCAGATCTGGCCAAGACTGTCTTAATGGCATATATAAAGTCAACTGAAGTCTCAGTCAACTAGTGTATACATTAAACAAGAATTTAAAAAAAAAAATCAAATGCAACTAGATCTTACTGTCTACATGTTATTGATCTCAGCAGAAAAGTCCGGGACTGACGGAGCAAGTAGCGTGAATTATCTCTCATTTCTAGAAGTCTGTTTTGCATACTAGGTAGCTAGACTCGAAGTCAATAGTTTCCAGAGTTAACCATTCAGGCACTTTAAAATGCAGACATTCTTTGTAAAATACAATCCTGCCTTTCAATTGCCTAAAGTCATCTTATGTTCCTGATGTTCCTCCTAGCTCTGCTGCTACGCATTACCTTTTCACTGTCAGAATTCTCATCCTCCTTTAATGTGAGAAGGCTGACCCACCCACTTTCTTTCTTCCTTTCTCTCAAAGCAAACAGAGCTTGTGCTTCCTTCAAACACAGTATAGTTCAAAGAAATTCTTCCAGATGGGTTTTGAAGACAACCCTGTCATGTTCATGCCATTAACATCCCTACACAATGCTATTTGGGAACCTACTAACAAACTTTTCATTATAAACATTTAAAGTTTTCTCCTCCAATGTACAGTACAGGTTCAGAATTTTAACAGATATTTCAGTATCTTCTTACACTTCCATGCTCCTTCCATTTTATTTTTCCTAGTATCACCCAGTACCCTTTCCATTTCCTTAGTACAGAAACATAGAAACATCATATTCCAGGTCTATTTTTTTTATGCAACTGCAGCAAAACTTCTTACACAGGATGAGTGTTCACTATAAAATATGCAAATTCCATTAAGAAAGCTAAGAAGGATGGACTACATCTTCCCATTACCCAAACAGTAGAAAACGTAGAATTAAATTAATACAAAACTCAAAAGACAAAATTGGGCAAAATTCGAGTGTTGCTGCATTCCGGTTTAAGAGAAAACAACATTCAAAAGACGGGGGGTGAATGGCCTCGAGGAGGGGGTGGTCTGTGGAAGTATGAGGAACAAGTGAATGAAATACTTGAAAATTCTACAGAAGTACCAAGTTATTCCAAAGATGCTCAGTGCGAAGTCTTTTAAGCAGACTAATTTACAGTTTCAAAAATAGCTTCTTCAATTGAAATCAGCCTTATGGATTCCACATTTTGGAATCACAATACCACATCTGCTTCTCTCACGTCTCACCAGAGAAAGCATTGCACGTTCAGTAAAAAGACGCATGGGACCATGTATGACCTGGCAGTGACAGCAGAGCAACCATTTTGTATCGTTTCTATTATAACAGACAGATATCATTGAGGTTGTAAAGTTCCATTGTGATGTTGAACACATGGAATACAAATAAGCATTACTTTTGAAAGCTTTCTTTTTCTTAAAAAAGAAAAAAAAAACAACAACAACAAAAAAAACCCCAACCGTGCTTCCTCTGTCCCATTAAAATGTTTATCATGTATTGAATGAAATATCTATTCACTATTTCACAATTTCATTTCATATCAAATGTCCCTTTAATAATTGACCAGACAAGGGGTGTTGTATAGTTGAGGGGGGGAAAGTGGTTTGAAAAAAAGCTTTACCATCTCTTTAATGATTAAGCTTGAAGATTAGATACAACAATTAGTACTTAAAGCTCTACATATTACAGCACTAACTTAGTAATACATTAGGAATTAAGAAAAGGTTTACATACCATTTCGTTGCAATGAAATGCTCTGTAACCTACAGTAGCATGTGCTTACCAAGGAGCCAATGTCCATTTGGAGAGGAAGCAAAAATTCGACTCCAGGATAAATTACTAGATAGTAGATTGTTAGTCTCTGGGCGGTTTCATGCCTGTCTAGTATATTTGTAATGTGAAAGTTTCCTAATGATAAATTCCTGTTCCTTACATATATGAAACACAGAGAGTGCAAAACTGAGTACAGCTAATCTTTCCCACTGAGCTCTGTAAATAATGACATTGTCCTTGTGCTACCAGTGAAGCTAATGGAGCAGAAAAGAGGCTGATTCTTTGCTTCCAAAACTGAGTACATCATCTGGGCAATGAAGGTTGACTCATCGGATATTCCTGTTACCTTCTGAAATACCCAGTGGCTAATATGAAAAGGGCAAAGAATGGGTTTATGTAGGACAAAAATGAAATTACTTACCTTGACTTGCTAGACAGTCCAGACAGTGGTTCACAATATGCTGCACATCTGCCACCTCTAATTCATGCACAGGCCTCAGTATATCATCTCCTTTGCTATTCCCATGCCTTTCAGAAGTAGGAAAGAAGTTGGGTAAATAACAACATAAAGATGATAAAATGCCTGTCCTCCTATCTTGGTCTGAGGCCTGTCTGGCAGTAGTTCTGCACCTGTGCCAGACTACGCTGACTACGCTCACTGTGTCCTGTCCACATCTCAACCCTATCCGGTTGAAGGATATACTCATCTTTTACTGAGCTTTCATAATGGGAAGGTTCAGTGTACTTTCCTCATCTATCTGATGAACCATTTCACAGTTGCCTCTTGTGAACTGGTACTTTTTCTCTGAAGCTGATCATGAATTTATCCAAAATATGAACAGTTCAGATAATGGCATGTATTCTGCTTGCCACCTGAACATTACAATTATTATCCTCATGCAAAATTTTCCATTACTATGTGCTGCACTCAATAGGTTCACTGCCTCTTAGAAAGTAAAAATAAAATTACCATTGTGTCTGGTGCCCATGAAATTATTCAGTGCTGTTTTATTGAATTCCAGACTGTGGCAGTTAAAATGAGAGATAAATCGATAAAAGATGGTTCACTGTTTTGCACATTCTGCCATTTTCCCCCATGAAAATCCTGAGCGTCACATCACATCACATCACTTTCTGGCATCTCATTTGGAGGCCCATCCTGCAGTAATTTTATCCATACTGTATCTACTAGCACAAACACAGGAGTTTGTTTGTGTATCCCCAAACAGCAATACAAAGCATTACTCTTAGGAACTGATGGGGCTAAGCTTTGTTTAGAAAATTTCGTCCGGATACTGTCAGATGTACATGTAGAAAAAAGGAAGAAGGCAAGCTGAAGTCAGCAACATTTATACTGGTATAATGGAGAGTAAAATTTTAGATGATAACATATCATGAATCCAATTTGTAGTGTGAAGTCTGAGTAGCAAACAGCTGAAGGAGCAAGGAAAATCCTTCATCTACTTCAGGGACACTAGAATCTCCTGCTGTACACGGTTTTGGGGAAGCAGTGGTAAGACTGGTAAAGAAATACTGTGAAAACAGGTGCAGAAAGAGCCTAGCAACAACAGCAGACTGTCTGAGAGCCTCCAGGAGTATGCCACCGTTCTCTCTCCCCATGTTTTGTAACTGGCTGTTCCAAGCTTCTTTTCTCTGTCCCTTTCTCCACAGTATGTTCACTTCATTGCCACTCTACCACTTGATTCCATTCTTCTCCTTTTACTTTGTCATTAATTCATTTGCTTCATCCCAGCAGCCACTTTGCTTGTCAGTAACGCTCCTCATACTGGTCCATCACACCAGTTTGGGTTGCGAGCCAAGGCAAACACCACACACTTCTGTATTTGCCCACTGCACGGTGCGGCAGTGCCTCCTCTCTGTCGGTCATTAGGCACGACCGTATTCTACCTGACTAATAATAACTGTAACATACTGGGCAACTACACACAGCAGAATGTCTCCTGGGCACACGTTTTAATATAAGAACCGTGACAATTAACTTCTTCACTAGTGGTATGTAAAAAGTGAGTAAGCGGTGGTAGGAGGCTGCTGAGGGGTTAATTACATGCCTTGTGGATGCTGAAAGCTCTCAGGCTCCTTGGTACTCACTATTTAATCTAAACAGTATTGGCGAACATTAACCATTATGGCTAAGTTCTGTCAGCATTCATTTACAAGCAAACAGAAGTAATGTGGATTGCAGCACAAACAGAGCCATGGCCCATTTCCTTTCAAATAAAAACTGCAAATTATTTCTACTGGGAATGATTTAGAAAGAGAAGTTCAGCTGACGGTGCTTTGTGTCAAATACCAGAAATATACAGATCTACTTCTACTAGGCAATTACCCTTTTTTTCTCTTATGGACTATGTTCACCTACAACAATAATAAGGGAGTGGGATTTTTAAGATCTTGCCTGAACATGTCTGTCCATTACACTTTTGTCAAAAGCTGACATACAGTCACTTATTCATCCACTGATAATGTCGGATGCTTTCAACCAGTGTAGAGAAACTATCATGTTTTATACTTACAGAAAAAAACAAGTATCAAATCCTTAACTTTTTTTCAGCTCCTAAATAGTCCAGTTCTACACACTGCTTTCAACTACTGTCAATTCTGATGTTTCTGAAGTTGTAAAGGACAGAATTCAACTTAATGCGGGAATTTGAGATTACCGATGCCATAAAATGTCTCCAGACCTTTCCAGAAATAGATAACAAGGACATCTTTAATGAAGACACTGGGCCATATTCTCAAGTAATTTCAAGTGAAATCCAAGTCACAGATTTGCAAAGCACAAAAACCAAAAAATAACAGTAAATTGAACAATTCACTGTTTTGATTTGAACAGAATGCTGATCAATTCTAAATTAAATTATTAATAAATTAAACTAAATAAGAAACACTCTGAAACCATGAAAAAGATGAACTTATAGTCATTTTTATATTATTTACCAGTTTGACTCTTCCAGGCAATTCTTAAAGCTAGTATCCACAGAGACTAGAAAATATTTTCCACAGACTCTTATTAACTTCAATTATTTACTTTTATATGCACCTAATAAAGGCTAACCATTCTATTAAAATTACTTCTCAGAATAAGACTTTCTTTTCCCTTGTGCAACATACGACTCACTAAGATTTATGGTACATTTTTCAAGATGCTGTCTTCATATTGCCTCTCTCATAGTTCAGGTAGTCAGAAGAGTCTTCAAACTTCATCTTATACTAATTAATCTTATGAAGATCTCAGGAAACAACTCTGGGACATTTTACATACATGGGACTCGGATTATGGTAAGAAAGCTTTTTTCTTTTAGTGTGATGAAACATGGAAAACACCCATGAAGCTTCAAGTATTTTTCCAATCGGGATCTATGTTTTGTGCTGGTGTTGATGCTTCTCAACTGTTCTGTATACTAAAATATCATTTTAATTTTTCAGTTCTTATATTCAACTTCTATTCTAATTTTCAAGCATTACTCAGACTAAGAGTAAAAATCTCTCATGTGAGGATTACCGGTAAGCTAATAAATAGCCAATACAGCCTCAAAGGCCACAATAATCAATGCCCAGAAGTTACATTTAGCTTTCTTATGTGTATTGTAATCCAAGGGTTATATATACAATCACACACAGCCTATACTCCCCTGCCTCTTTTACATAAATAAGCTTTCTATTTTATATTCTCCTTTTCTTCAATTGCTCCGTAACTTACAAAAGTATGTAGTTTAGGTGGCTTATTAAAGTACCAAGTTTAAGCTCCAAAAATATTCCCATGTACACTAGAGACACATCCAAAGGTCTTTACCCTGTTCTTCATACTATTAGCTCTCAACACGTTTTTCAAATACATCCTCTGATCCTCTAGCACTTGCTCTGTCATCCAAGCACAGCACATACTCACCTGAACCTGCTGTCTTCTTTTTTTCTACAGTGGTTTTCTGTCCGCTTTTCTCCTCTCAGTCTTGCCTCTGTTTTCTACTGCACTATCCTTCAGTGAAGCAGACAGAAATAAATAACTGATTCTTGGGTATGGAATCTACAGGTACATCTCTACTGTCACATTAGCTCACACATAACCCCAAATTCCGCAGTTGCCCATACTGCCTAGTGCTTCGCTCACCCTCACTAGGGCCTGGCAGCGAAACTCAGACATATACAGGGACCATCCTGAACTCCAGTTCTGCCTCTACAGAGTACGGATGGTATAAATTCGAGCATCACAGCATGCCAAATTTGAATCCATATGAGATACAGCTAACAAAGATCCTACAGACAGCATCTGAACTTTGTATTCCATGATATGCTTTGGGAATAGCCCACACCAAATTGTGAAACTTCAGTTAAACAGCTTGAGACTGCTGGATCTATTCTGTTCTTCCTTAATTCAAAAGGCAAAGGGAGTTTCTCCCCTTACTGGATGCCACTTGTGAGAGTGCTGCATGCATGCTGAAGCTTTCAGTTTATACTGGAGGCTGTGGTGTGCATTTATCTACTCCTAATGAAATGCACCATTTAACGCCTATACTAAGTTGCTGGAGAAGGAATAAATAAATGAGAATCCAAAATATTGTCAACAGCCAGAGGAGAGTAAATACTAATTAAAGAAAAAAAAAATCACACAGGAAAGTTTCAAACAGCCATGGTAGTTATAAGTTATTGTGTGTATAATCCACAGAAGTGCATCAAAAGATTCAAAATCCTTTGTATTCCTGACTAAGCTTAAACAATGCTGATGGCTTTAAAAGGCATTATGGTGTTGAACGAATGGTCGGATAATATCACTTTCTCCAGCAATTAAATAAAATAGCTGGAGATGTAATGACTCTCAGAAAACACCATTTTCTATAATTGTCCAGTATATTACAGTAGGAAAGTTTGAATTTTAAGAACTTTCCACATGATTTAGGAATCCAAGTCACGTCTTTCAAAGTGACTTTGACATGGACAAGCTCATCTTTAAATGAAAGGCAGGGGGAGTTAAGCTTTTAAGTGATTTTTGAATATTTTAGCCATAGTAATTTATGGCTAGATCTTCACATGGCATAAAGAAGCATAGTTCCACAGATGTCGTAAAGGTATGTGGTTTTATAGCAACTGAGAAGCTGACCTCATAACACTAAAAGTAAAGTTCCTGATGTACAACAAAAATGCAAAAGGTTTTGGATCAGTAGCTAAGTATGTTTATAAAGGTCTGATAAACATCGGTAACTAATCTCAAAGTTTACTATACATAAACTTGGAGAATTTTCACTTTAAAATACCGCAAAACCTTTAATGCCAGCAGGCCACTCCTGAGTGATCCATGGCCTGTTTCCAAAGAAACTAGAATACTTTATAGTTTCAGCTGTAAACCAGAAGAAGAAAATATTTTCACATTGCTTTGCCATGGCACAAGATGAGATTATAACGATGCATCTGACTATTTTTCCAGCAATTCAAAAATCAAAAATACACTATGTGAGATATGTCTGTCTGAGGGAGCAATATGACAATGAATCCTAGCAGAGTGAAACAATATGCTGTAAAGAGCACTTGTTTCTTTTTCTTTTTCTTTTTTTTTTTTTTTGTTCAGGAAGATTTTACACTGCAGTCTCAAAAAAAAACACATGTATGAATGTGCCCTTGTCACTACAGCCTTTCAGTCTACAATAATTGCAACCCACTCTTTGGTGCAGTTATATTGGGGTCTAACAAACCTCGAGTATAACTGATCATGACACAGCTGAACACAAGAAAGTATTTAGGTTCAGGCATTTATTGAATTTTGAGTATGTGTAGTAAGATCTTGAAAGAATCTGAGTACCTGCAAGCACTGTTTCAACTTAATCAGTCCTGTTAGCCTCATAATTGCTTCTTCCAATCTTACGGGGTTGTTTTTTTTTTGCATTACTGGATGCACCTCACCGCAGGTGCTTCCCAGCAAAAATAAGTATTCCTCATTGTTTATTTGATATAAAACAATTGTTTGACTAGGATGAATTTCTGCTCTTAAAAGGTAGTCTTAAGGAACAGAACATTTTTCAGACTTTTAACTGAATATTACAGTGTCTCTATTTCCACTTTGAGAATACTTCAGAGAAACCCTGAAGTGAGAATTTTTCATATCAGAGTTGTCGAAGCAAGCATGAGGAAGTGCTAGAACTTTCATTAAGCTATAATACTGACATCCCACAGGAACTGGTGGGGTGGGGGTGGGGGGGTGAGGAACCACACCACCGGTTCCACAAAGCAAAGAAATTCAGAAAGCAGAGAAACAATAACTTCTGAAATTCAGAATTACTCATATCCCATCATCAAACAACTTTATTGTTTAATTGAATAAGGGAACTCTGGAAATCATTAGCAATAAAATATCACTATCACAAATTACTTCCTTATATATCTTACAGGATCAAGATCACAACTGTTAGGTCTATCCTTTAATTCCTGTAGTAGAATGTCATCATTTAAACCCTGAAATTCAGTACTGTTCAAATTCTAAACGTCCCATATTTAATATATGCATGGAAAATAGTGAGTACCTAGCAGATACAAATTAGCACAATATGAACTGATATTAAGAAACTGCATCTATGATTTTATTCGAAAGCACATTTAAATGAATTAAATGCATACCATTTGTTTTAAAGCTGCTATTTACATAGAAAAATATCCAATTGTAATAGCTTTTTCATTTATTTAAGAAGCAAACAAACTATATACCATGCTTTTATTCTGGGAATTCTAATTTACACTAACAAAGGAAAAGGAGTTATTGACTCTGTCCACTGGAATTATTTTACAGGCAGTTATCTTTTGAGAGTAGGAATACTGAGAAATAATTTCTTAAGATTGATTTTTCTGGAGAAAATCACATCTAATTCTTTGCTCATATCAGGAAAGGGTGAAAGTTATTAAGGAGCAGTCTTATTTCTAGTCAAAAGGATATTCGCTTGAAACAATGGTTGGAATTAATCTTCTACAACTTTAGCATGCAAAAGTCAAGCATTCAATTTAAGCTAGCTTTTTCTAGGATGCTTCTATAATAAGCAGAGAGACTGCCAGTCACCTTCATGCTGCAGTTGAGCTTATTCCGTGATTGGAAGACCTAAATGCATAACCTTCTCCAACGACTGCAGAGGAAGCCTGGGTGAGCAGCTCAGGTCTAACACCTAAACTTTAGATAACTAAACTGAGACAAATCTCAGCCAAAGAGAGAGACAAGGAATTGATCGCCTCCTGCCAGCCACCACCACAACCTGTGTCAGCCACTGACAGGCAATGGCCGGGAACCTAACACATACATAAATTGGTTATGGTAATCATTGTCTGTTTGAGAAAAGAGAAACGGGAGTTTTGAACTAACATCAGGACTTCAGAGTCTCCGCAGAGGTATTTCGAACCATTAGACTGATTACATCTCTGTGGCACTAATAACTCTTTAGAATTATGTATATGAGGCACACACAATAGGAACAAGTACCAGGTAATATTTAGGATGCAAAAACGGGCCATCACTCCAAATAAAGATGATCCCAGGAGTACTGATAATTCATTTGAATATTTGTCAATGGGATAGATACTGTACAACAGAAAGGAAGCAAGTTTCATATTCTGTAGGCAATAGATCCCATGTAAATGAAAACAAACTTTCTTCACCTGAAAATGCTCCCTGCATAAATTTGGCTGTGCTCCAGCACCACCCTGGATCACATACATCAATTTAAGCTGATGATTAGTCCTACTAAAATCAATGCTTTTGCAAGAACTTGGCATTACAGCAGAAAATTTAAAGCGCCACATACTGAACTTTTTAAAACACTCCCTTGGAACACAAGTTTTACGAAGAATCTAGTGATTATCTAGAAAGATTTTGGTAAAAATATAGCAGCTCTCTAGCCAAAGTCTAGGTACCACTAGAGTGAAAAATCCCAAGACAGATTGGCTGCTATTATTTACTGCTGAATCCCAAAGTCCCACAATATACCTAGTAAGAGCTAGATTACTTTGACTGTGTGCTACCGTCTCCACAGTTAGGCAGAAATATGGTACTCACCAGTTCCGAGTACAAATAGTACTTTCTGCTCTCTCTGTTGTCTGAGTCAGATTGCACAACCAGTTTACCTGAAAAATGTTTTCTTAAATTAAAATTTCTCACCTACACTCCAACTCCTGCCTCATTTTTGCCCCCTCCCTGTCTTAGACCAAATTTGGCCACTTTTTCTAGATCAAGAGTTCTGCTTCCCCTTCCCACCATGTGTGTTTGCATTTGCTATACCAAATGCTTTGTCTGCATTTACCGTTCTGAATACTTCATCTACATCTGACTTCTTCCATGCCTATGAAAAACAAACACTGTAAAAATTAACACACATATGGTGTACTTAAAATCTCACCTAAACAAAGTTTACAAATATAAAAAAAAAATTACATTAGCAAAATACTACTTTGTATCTCTGAATAAAAGCAATCAATATTTACCCCTGACTTTATTTCTTTATGATTCTGTAACTTCTTGTCTATAGATGAACAACATTGTCACTGGTCATTGTGTTGGCTTTCATCAGCACATTTTCTAAGCAATCAGTATACCAGTTAACCATCTCCGAGCAACCTGGGTATATAAGCAGTGCCCAACTGTTCAGTCAAAGCAAACCTTTTGGTAGCATAACCTGACACCACCACAGCTGGCATGTCCACCAGCCTGGAAGCAAGGACAATATCCACTTCAGCTCTACTGGTAGAACAGCAAGGTGAGCTATCAGTTGGCATAAGATTAAAACTAAATTTTAAAAAGTGGGGAGATTAACGCATAATGTCTTACACACACAAAACAACAATTGATTGTTTCTGCCATCATTCTGTTCTGTTAATAAAGTTCTGTATTCTGCACAGTGTTTTCAGTTGTACTGCTAGTGTTCTGAAACTGGTATTTTTCATCCAGCTTTCTTTCTAAATATTCTAGCATGAATCTGCTTGTCCCAGATGGATTTACTGAAATAAATAAGAAAGTAAATTATTTATAGATCTACTATTCTTCTACTAACTTGCTCCATTTATCCCTTATAAAACTTTAATACTGAAATACAAAATCTTGACAAGTGCCTCTGCAAGCAATTAACCTGAGTTGATACCATTCTATATATTTTGTGCTAAATTCATGGTAAGTTACATATAAAGGCAATAAAGTAAAGATTGTCCAGTATTTTCAATGTTTCAATGATACTGGGCTACAATTTCAGTTTCCTTTCAAAACACTTACCGGCTGTCAATATAAAATATAGACAATATTACACTGGTGAAGTCCATTAAATAATTTGTTGATGGAGAAATAAAGTCTTAGATGTTTGAATCAGAAAATAGAGCAGATATGTGAATGCAATATTTGTAATCATACAGAATTGCTAAATTATACAATGCATTGTTAAACTTTACGAAAGTAGTGTCTCAATGTAAGCTAAGGAGACAAAATCATTGCATTTGCCTAAAGCATAGAGCATGAAAGCAGTACAGACTTCTATTCAAATCTTCAAATGCACATCACCTTGGTCTGCACATGAGCTGCTTTCCAAGTCTGGATCTTTCTCTCTTGAGGATTACACCAGTCATGCCAAATAATGTGCTGATTCTTCAAATAAAACAAGAATTTCAGAGCTCAGGTCTTCCAAGTTGAAATTTTTAATGCACTAAAAATACTGCCTATGTCCAGGCAATGCTTGGGAACCTTTTTTTGCACCCACACCTCTACTCTGCTTCCAGTGTGGTTTTTTAGTTATTATTTTTCTATTTTGATTAGCTAGAAAAGCATATTTTTATATCCCTAGGAAATATTCCCAGTAAAAAGGGCAATATATAGAATTCCTTTTTTTTTTTTTTTTTTTTTAAGAAAATGAGATGCTAAAACCAGGGTTACTTTGACAACAACCTTGTCATGCTAATCAGCCCAGTGATTTAGAAAGCAAATTGCTTAGAAACCAGCTCACATCACCTGGAATTTAAGATATTCCACTCAGTGACTGCACAAATAAACAGCATACAAAAGGTACTTTGTTTAAATGTGAGCAATAAAGATTCTCAGTTCTGTGTGGTACTTAGGAATCTGGATTATGGTTGTACCTAGTCATCTAGGAGCTATATTCTGCCTGAGGAGCACTTGGCTGGCTTGTCACCATTGCTCCACCATCACTCTAGAATAGCAGGTAATATACATGTAGAAATGTAATTTAACATGTCCTAGGTAACATGCATCTCATGACAGACCCAACTCCTTTTTCTCTTGCTAAAACATTTCCATACTCTCCTCCCCCTAGTTTCCACCGACTCAGCTTAACATATTGTGGCAACAATTACAGGGACCCTCAAACTCAGCATGTGGCGGCATGGGGACTAGACACATATGCTCCAACCTCTGCCAAGAGGCTACTCAACAATTTCCTCCTGGCAAAAGCAACTGAACAGACCTGATATACAGAGGTAGCACTGGAGTCCAGCTGAAGCAAGGCTGGCTTCTGTTCCGCTAGGTGTCACAAGTATTATTCCACATGCTTTCCTGTCCTTGGGCTGGATAAGAGACTGTGCAAGCAAATCATCCTATGCCAGAACTCTGCCCATATGTGCTTGCTAGAACGTTTTCTACTTCCAGTCTCAATATTTCAGTGGGGAGGGAGATGCCAACCTAAATGGAATTTGTGCCCCTTAATTCCAAATTTGTCAAAATGCTAAACAAATGAATCTTCAACAAAAGGAAAACTGACAAGGATTTCTGCTTAATCAATGAAACCTAACAGAGCACTTGAATTATATACTATTGCATATATATTCCTATGCTGATTCAGGAAGCCATAACCAAAAATAACTTCCTCTTTCATTGCAATTATCCTGGGCTGATGGAGAATCAAATTTTCCTCATTTCTTCCAAGTATTGAATATTTCTGTGTAGAAAACCATCAAATACTCAAGAAGTGAGATACCTAATGTTCTTGCATAAGCAAGTCCTGAAATTTAAAATTCTGCTTTCATACAAACAGGATCTCGGAGAGAAAAGCACCTAAGCACATGCTTTAGTATAAACTATGAAGCAGATCACTGGTTTCATGGGAAACAAAATAAAGTTCAGACTCTTTTTTAAACTTAATTCAGAGCGCCTGCCACTTTCAAGTCCCTGGAAAGATTCCTGTGTATGAAGCTGGTAATGGCCAGTGGATGCTTTAGTGCCTTGTAAACGTCTGCTACTAATACCAGGGGCATGGATACTTTATAGATATTCTCCTTACTTGGCAAGTCTTTCCTTCCTCTCTTTATAACTGCAGCACACCTATTCATCTCATACCATAGCCAAGTGCTAAAGCCCGGTATGACACTTCCTACATGCACTACAGCTGCTGTCTCAAAGAAAAACACATGGAATAATTCAACAGTACAGGTTATTTTTGTCTGTGTGCTGTAGTGACTGACCCAGCTAAAAAAGCAGGTATCAATGACGAGGTGCTATTCATGGAACATTTACCACAGACATAACATACTTACACTACTATACAAATATTAACTAAAAAGTCATTTTAAAACTCCATCTGATGACTGAATCATGTGGCGGCAATCAACCTATGCTGTTATAGAAAGCAAAAGGGGAACTGTCTACTTGCTAGACATAACTGAAAGAACTGAAAGGTCAGTAGTTATTAGCTGGCCTCTGCAAGCAAACATTAATCCCATTAGGCCCTCAGATCAAAGATAATTTAGTACAGATGGCTAAGAGATTCCCTTAATCCAAGTAATTCAAGAGCAGGGTATCTAAAAGCACGTTTTCCTAGAACTTGGTACTACTTTATTCCAAGTGCAACTGCAGCCTATTAACTTCTAGTCAACCTAGCTCCCAGTTTCCAGTGACTGGAACAAAATCTTAAGCACTCAAAAGTTGGTCTGTTTTTCCAACACTATTACTAGGGCCAAAAAGGCATTTTTCTTTTTGTATTTCACTGCATACAACTTTTACCTTACACATAGACTGTCATGGCTACTGCGCCCATGACTGAAGAAAGTGGAAGCCTTAGTATACTAGCAGAAATCATATTCTTAGTTCAGAATTACACTGGGGTAATCTGAGCAAGATAAACTTAATTGGGGGAAATGCACTTCTTACCACACTGCACTGTGATCTGATATCAGAAAGGAAGGGATGAAACCATTCATAATTGACTCCATCACTTCAGGTTAGTTTGTTAGCTCCATTTCATGGACAGCAATGGTAAAGCTATATGCAATTAATAATCAAAGAATACCAGCAAATCCTTCATTAATTGCCCTGAGTAACATGTGAACATCAGTTTTCATGTAACAGTTCAGTGTTAAACCTGAATACACATGGACATAATTCCTAGACCTAGGAGAAAAACAGTTTACCCTCACACATTTAAAACAAAAATAAAGACACCACACACAATTCTGTCTGATTTTTTAAAGCTGATTTTTGGAATCTGAATGGCTTTGGCCAATTTGGAGTCTGAGAATTTAACAGCAGTTGTATATTTGATTTTTGGTGCCAGTTTGGGCTGGACCACAACTTTTTAATTTAAACATACAAACAAGATAGAAAATTGCGTGGTCACCTTCCCTTCCTGCCTTTTCCATTTCCTCCTCCAATCCTCTTCCCTTCTTAGGCAGAGACAAATGCATATTGAGAGACATGAAAGGACTCTCCAGTTACAAAGGTACCTGTTTCACCAAGTACACAGTTGAGATCACATAGAACACAACTGAACACACGCGTTTAGGAAAACACTAAAATTTAATACACAACATATCTTGGAGATGTACTGTCATGGCAACCATCTATTCTGCAGATCTGTCAAGACTGAGCATTTCTGGGAAGAGAAAATTGAATCTACGTAGCATTAGGATTTACTCTTCTATACAACCCAGACCTATTTATCCTAGGAAAACTTCAGTGGTAACTGTGGTGATGAAAGATGGCTGCTGAGGGGTGTGATGATAGCCAAAAAGCTAATGCTACAAAGACATTGTTCTTCTTGCATACATGAAGTGATCTGGCAGCTCTGGAAAGCATACCTGTTCAACTGCCGAAGACACGTAACACAAGACAATCTCATGATTAATATGGTCAAGTCTGTGTCCGTTCACTGTTCAGTGAAATATTTTCTTTAATCATCCTAAATCATATGATGAGCCTAACTTACATCAAAGAACCTCTTCTTTCCTATACGTTAACAAAATCTGAGAAACTGAAGAGGGAAAATTATTCTTCTCTAGAGGTTAAGTTGGGAAAAAGTACTGACTCCTTTCCACCCTCTCTACAAAAGGGAAGTTCTATTGGCTTAAGACAACAATGTGAAATATTGCTGTTAGGAGTTTGTGTAGTAGTTAAAAATACGTTCAAAGTATCCTCTCTGGACTCTTCTAGATTCCTGTAACTAGCATCTCAGTTCAAAATTCTCCCTTACCGAACCTCTAGTACGCTCTAAGGAATGCAAAAACATCACTCAAAACAATATCTGTCCTGAGAAAAGTTCTCTTACACCCAAAGTGTCCAGTAAAATCTTGGGTGAAGTACAAAACCCAGTACTAATAAGATAATAATAAGATAATAATACTAATCTTTCATAACAAGAAAGTATCACAAACAAACAAACAAACAGAAACCCAACGGACAGAATAAGCAAGCAGATGGATGGAAAAGTAACAGAGAAACAAAGGCAGTTGTATCGTTAAGAAAAATTGCACATAAATAATGTAGAGATGCATAAAGTTATTCTTAATTTGGACACTACTTATCCCTTTCTCACGTACACCAACAAGTGAGTTTATCAGCTTTTTTTTGTTTGTTTTTAAATACTACGGAGCCCTACTGCACAAGTTGCAACCCACAGCTGGCCAAAGATATGTAAACTTGAAAACTTTGTGGCCATGCTGTCAAGCAAATGATCTGTCCACGGACCTGCAGTTGGGACCAGCTAGATAGTAGAGAGCTAAATGCCTCTTCAATTCTTTTGCAACTTGATTTATGCAGACAGCTTCTACTCCACTCTCCAATGATTCAGTCATATAGCACTCCCAGCAAACTGTATTGCAATAGCTTTAACTCCTTCCCTCCGGTAAATACTATGTAATCTGGTAGAACTTAGTATTTTCCCCGTATTTTGTTGCACATTTTTTCATTCCCTGACAGTTCTGACCATGTTATTTGCCTTGGTTCCACACAGCTATATGATCGATAGGACATCTTTCTCAGGCACAGCATGGAATGATCAGTCCAACAGCTTGCCAGGAGAAACCAGACTTTCGGCTCCAAGCAGCTTCTTCGTCCTGTCCAGAACATCAGTCACAACTCAGGAGTCCGGGAATCACTGATTAATGGTTACCATTCTCCCCTTATTTTGGGCCAAGCTGCATTGTACAGTCACTTTCTACAAAAGAAGGCAACCTCAGCAACTAGCAATTAACATTTATGCCAGCGTTTGCGTACCTCTCATGCATACACATGTTGCCTTTTAAAACATCAGTGCTACTGCTGACTTGTACCAACGCCTCCCATTGCCAGTACCATTCTCAACATTTTTTCTCTCTCCTAAAACATTGGTTGGAATTTCTTGCATTGTCTCTCCGTAAGCCATATCTTGGCAATGTACGTAGCTCTTACACAATTTTCAAGGATATATTAAATGCAACTTAACATATTTCTGCTTCCCCATGAATTATTTTCAATTAATCTTCATATTCTTCCTTCACTGCTGCCCAAAACAGAAGGTTATTCCAGATGCAGTTTTGCTGTACTACACAGAAAGGGATTGTGACCTCACTGGTCCATAAGTTTTATTTCCATTCCTTATTTGTATACTTGAAAAAGTCAGTAAAACATTTCTTTTGAACACACAAAAAATAATGCCACTGGTGCAACTTCTGCACATGTGATTGATTGATTAGATGGCAAACCATCAGCCACTGACCTCCTTGTACACTGGCACTGAAGAAAACCTCAAAAGTCTTATGCTTGGTTTCATTTGTTACATTCCTAAGCTTACAGGAAGGCTTTCTGTTTGATTGGTTGTCAATAAGCATGCTGAATTGCTAGCATCAAAACAAAAAACTATTACAAAAATCAGATTTTGCTCCAACATATTAAATGGAGAATTGCTGTTTGTATTAATTAGGCACAGAAATACAAGTAACTGCATGAAGATAAATACAAACCATGTCACTGCATGAACAATAGTTTCCCTCCTCACACTGATGAGAAGCCTGAGCTACATAGTAAATGCTAGAGTAGCCTACAATAAGCACAACTGAGATCAGAAACTGCCTCAGTAAATTTAACCTAAAAATTAATTATTCGAATTATGAACAGATAGTTTTTCTGATATAATTTTTGCCTGGCTTAAAGCCAACTCCATTGCACTTAGACCAGTTGTATTTATATGGCTGGATTTTTCAGCGGGATTTACATTGCAGCTACCAATACAAAATAAATCAAGACTGTATGAAGCAAGAGAGAAACACTTAAGATAGTATTGAAGTAGTTAAAAGAATCATCTGCAAATCACAGAGCAGCTTACTCAATGTCCCACAGCATAGAATATGAGAGGAGATCATGAAGAGTGCTGAGCTTTTACACCAAGCAATATAAAAGGTACTTATGTGTTCTAACATCTGTTGCATAAACACTTTTGAAGGATAGCCTGCAGGCTTCTTCCTGAATATTAAAGAAAATTTCATAATTTAAATGAATCATGTTAATAACCTAAAGAACTTAATTGAACAAGTGGTCTATTGGATTGTGTGCCAGAGGCGACTTAACAGACTCGGGTTCTTGTCTCCATTCTGCTGATGAGTCAGATAAAGAAAACCATAGTTTTTTTTCACATACAAAGTGAGAAAATTACAATGTTTACCTCCTTTCTCACCTACTAATAAAAAGTGCAATATAAAAACTAAGCACGATGTTATTTATAAACTGACACCTTAACAGAAAAAAATCCAATAAGGTTATTGAAGAACATAGTAATTTTGATATTTTGTGTCTAAAGCTCACTTACAAACATTAAAACTCACTTTAATGATAAGTCAGAATACTACGACAAGCTAACTCTCAGTTACCTACCACTTTCTTAAGCTCCTTATTTATGATATCTTTGTTAAAACTGTAGTAGCTACTTGAGCTAAGAGCAGCATCATTAGACCTCTGGGATTTGGGTTATATTATATGGACCATTAACTTGATTTTAAATTCTTTTACTCTTTCAGCCACAGATGCGCCCCTTTCCTGCAGAGTGGTGCCACTAACCAACATCATTGCCATAAATCGATCCTGTTCTTTTTAATTTACCACATTTGTGTTAGGAACATTTTGACTGCAGTATTCCAGTTAAAACAGCCTCTTGCTTAGTACACATATGCAGAAAACGTGAAATTTTTCTGAAAATTAATAGATAAGTTGGAATCCGTTACATTGCATTCCTACAATGATTACTAAACATATATAAAGCATAGAATCACAGAATCATTAAGGTTGGAAAAGACCTCTAAGATCATCAAGTCCAATCCCCAACCCAACACCCCCATGTCCCCTAAACCATGTCCCCAAGTGCCACGTCTACACGTTTTTTGAACCCCTCCAGGGATGGTGACTCCACCACCTCTCTGGGCAGCCTGTTCCAGTGCCTGACCACTCTTGCAGTGAAGACATTTTCCCTCATATCCAATCTAAACCTCCCCATGTGCAGCTTTAAGCCATTTCCTTGTGTCCTATCGCTTGTTACTTGGGAGAAGAGACCAACCCCCACCTCACTACAACCCCCTTTCAGGTAGTTGCAGAGAGCGATAAGGTCTCCCCTCAGCCTCCTCTTCCCTAGACTAAACCCCCCCAGCTCCCTCAGCCGCTCCTCAGCAGACTTGTTCTCCATGATTCATTTAGATAAAACAGTTACAATTCCAGTAAGTTCGTGGGAACCAAACTCATCCTCAGCATCAATCCAGTCGAAGTTCATGGAGTTACACCAGGAATTAGGCTTTTGACCTACAGTTCCTAAATGCATGAAAACAAGATAAACACTTTCTTATGAATAAGGCATTTAGTCATTGGAAACCTGGGTGACCCTTCCAGGCGTGACTGTCAGCCTGACTCAGTAATTCCCTGTGTCAGTATTATGACCAAGCTACCCTTGAGGATAAAACTCCTTTCAGAACAAATTGTCAGCTCACTTTTAGCCAGTGGCTCTGGCTGCAGAGTGTAAAACCAGAACACCTCTCACAACACGTATCTGACTCAATATTTTCCCAATATAATTGCAATTCTTTTTATGGGGAGGATATGAAATATGATTCATATTATCTCCCACAATCCTTTCTCCATAACACATTGTTTGAACAAGGACAAATGATTTGTAGTTTGTCACTGCCGGTTCTCTAGGGAACAATCTATTTCTACTGCATGATGCTAAACATGTGCCATAGACTTTTGAATTCCGAGGACATTAAATTTGTAATAGCCTTTCTAAAATACACCAGAAACATATGGCCATAAGTAAAAGCTATTAAAATGCTTCTATTTTCACTGTCCTTGTGAATGCTTCTGCTGGGGGAACAACAGAGGTTCACAATATGTATACTTGTATTATGCATTTTTTGTAATTCAGTTTATTACACAATTTTTCATTTTCTGTGCACAGACAAGGATTTCAAGGATCTCACATGGATTTCATTCTGAGGAACTCTCAACTCTCTGACTAAACTAGGAGACCAAGGAAAGGAAAACAGGACTTTGCAGGACAAGATTCAGCATTCCCACGAATTTTTCAGATGCTACTTCATCACTCTAAATATTATTCACTACCTAAATCATAACAACATTCATAGACTCTTTCATCATAGACTTCCACAAGTAAGATCTCTGCAGGATCTGCTGGGTTTGTAAAAGCATAACACTCCCTGTTGAGAGCTATTACTACTGATGTGATAAGGCAAAGCATGTGCAAGGATGCCTGCAAGTTTACAGAAACCATCTTCTATTATGATTTACTTTTTGCAAGGCCCATAGCATCTAATGAGTCTGTGAGGTGTGAGAAGTTTTGTTTAAAAGACCAGAGGCCATATTTTGAAGCGATTTGTAATTAAGCCTTGAGACCATACATTAGCAGGAGAAAGGCCTCTAATGACTAGCCTGTGCACAAAGAGGCACACTTGAACAGGGTGCTTCATCTCCAAGATAGTCGAAAAAAGATCACTTAGAGAACAACAAACTTCTTTAGGCAATAAGGCATGAACTACCCACAGCAGTTAGGCTGAGGATCTCAGATTCCTCTACAGAGCTGAAAGCGTACTCTACGTAGTTTCTGTCTGAAAAGGAGGACTTTACTAAGACTACTAAGACTTTACTAAGTCTTAATATCTTCACAATCTTTTTCTCACTTGAAAGCCACACTGAGTATCTTATTACACAATATAACAAGAACCGAAAAGAAAAGTTTCCATAGAGACTACGGCATATATAGTTGGATACTGGTTACCTTGACATTCTTCCTGTCTCCTCAAACTTTTAAATAATATGTTCTTATAAGACAAAGGGTCAAATCTCACTTTATACTTTGATATTCTGAAAGTCTTGCACATTGAAGATGCAAGTACGAGGTAAATCTGATTTGGTCTGGGTGCCAGTATCATAGCTGCGATGTTCTGAAGCTCTTCACCATTATATATCTAGATATTGTAAAATGAATTAGTGCTAATTAACAATAGATTCATCTCATTTTACCATTAGTTTTAGCATGAAAATTCACATTTTATAATGGATGTTCACATGGTATCCTCTCCTTTCAGAAGTGTAAGCACTTTCATTTGAAGTCTATAGAAGTTATGAATGCTCCACACACCTGAAAAGCAATCCCTTGATTTTATGAGCATATTCAGCACCATCCATTAGAAAAGTAAGTAAATACAATGCTGCATTATTGTTCTTCTTGCACTTTTGAGGCCTGATAATGCCCCATGTCAGGGTTTAGGATTCTTCCTACCATTATGATTACAGCTTTAATATTACTGTAGCATTCAAGGGTCCTGGTCTTGCATAAACGCAGAAGGACTCATTCTTATTTTGTGTAAAAAATTTATGAATGAACTCCTAGCACTGCTATAAAAGTCTCAGCCAATACTTTCTCCGCTGTCACCTTCAGCAGCAGCATCCAGGGTCATTATCACTCGAGTAAAAAGGTTGTCACAGCAATAACAGGTCCAGCCTAGAGCAGGGCATGACATATTAAGCTAGCAAATTAAACACAGTCAAAGTTAAGAGGTTTTCTCATACTCAGGAATGCCAAATCAGGTTATCAGTGTGGTAAAGTATATTAAAGCCCCAGAAATTCAGTTTGCTGTAAGACTTCATGCAGTTTGTCATTTGGAGTATCTTCTGTCATCAATGTTCTATCCAGTACCTTGTCTGTCAGAGTGTCTGCCTGGTAAATGGCTGTTCAGTGTGGATCTAGAGACACAAATTACAGCATAATCATAGTAACAGGGGTTCTAAAGACGGCATGCACGTGTAAAAGTTTTGATGAACTGTCCGTCCTGGAGGGGAAACATGGCCTTTATTTAACGTGCCTGATAAAGAAGCTCAGAAAAGAACTGTTTCTCTTACATTGTAACCGGCATGATCTGCAGGCAGTTGCAATGATTTATACATTGAATTGGGAAACTAAATCACAATGAGCTTTCCAGCCCTCCCTTCAGCTTCCTGAGTAACAATTCGAAGAGGTCAAACCGTATCTGCAGGGCATGTAGTAAACAGCCCTCTTAAAACTGCCTCTGCAGTGGAACAAAACCAGAAACAAATACAGAAGAGAATCTGTGCAAAGATGACACTTTTTTTCTCTATTGATTTGCTTTAGGTGAAACTCCTGACTTCCATGGGCTTGAAGAAGCCAAAAGTTTGCACTAAGTATGGTCTGTCAGGAACAAAACAGAAATGAGAGGAAAAATGAAAATAAAATTAAAAGGTCTTTCACATTTTCTTTCTTTTTTTTTTTCTTGTTATGAACACAAAGGGTTTTTCTATCTCAACCTATTATGTCCATAAAATACCATGTTATCTTTTTTTCTAATTTGTTCCAGCAGGAAAAAAGAAAAAAAAAACAGTCAACAATTCTCTTTGAGTTGCTTTTAGTATTCTAACAAGCTTTTCTTGTCTGAGAAACATAATTAATAAGAATACCCTACATTTATCTAAGCTTCTGATATTCAGAGGTACCAAATATATCAGAAATAGACATATGACAACTTCCCAGAAAAGTGGAACATTCATATATTTATATAACTATATATTAGCAATAAACATATCTATTACCAGTGATGCATATGATGCTTAAATATGTGCAAGGCCTCCAGAGAAATTGTACTTGATTCATACCCTTTGATAGATGGATAGAAACACACCTATTTGTACCAGGAATAAAAATAGGTACATGATTTTCTAGAACTCTAGAAATGAACTATATATCATCACACAACGAGATTTATCTGTCTTTCCTTGCACTTTCACTACATAAATTTTTACACATCTTGCTCTCAAAGTCATTGCTGGACTGTTTTCTGTCATTCATTCCTGCTATCAGATTAAGAAACAGTTTTGATTGTCTAAATTCTTTGGCTAAATACCCCAAAATTTCCAAAAAACAGCTGATCATTGCAAATAGAAACACACTGCAAGACATGAAAGTCTTTTCTTCATACAAAAGGGATTTAATCAGTTGTATAGCTATATTCACAGGCCTAAGCAAATTCTTAGTATTGAAATATAGCACAAATACACATCAAGCTTTAGAAACTGAAAAATTTTAAGTTTAACAACAAAGTCACCATTTAAATTATTTCTGTGTATTACTCCCAAAAATATCTTGGAGCCCAGTAGACCTTAACTTTGGAATTAAAACAGGGAATTGAAGTTGAAACTAAGAACCCAGAAGATAATGTTGGTAGGATTTTGAAATATATGCATATGCATACACGGCTCTTGCAATACGCTCTAGTAGTTCTTGTTCATTCCACCTACAATTTAGGAATGCTGCTGGATTCCATACTGACATAATGTTTTGCATAGTTACAATTAATTACTAATAAATTATCCTTCCTAATGTTCCTGTTGGTTTGGAGACAGTCCTATCCTAGTGACTGCTGATCCTTATTTACTTATACCTCTGTCATTTTCTGTCTGGATTATAGAAGTTCAGCAAATCAAAATAAGGCACAAATAACCCTTAGGAAATTCAGTCCAGGAAAACTGTCATCCTCTGCCTCTGTCGGGCAGGGTGCACAATCAAGCCGGACATATCCTGAATCTTTTTATATAGTGTACACAAGATTTTTACAGTAGATTCAACTTCAAAGCCTAGTCATGTCTTCAGATGATTCAACAGCCTGGATCAAATGGATCAGTGAATCAGCTGCTTGTGGCTGAAGGCTGTGATAGACCTATCTCACCCTCAGCCACCATAAACAAAGCAGAAGACCGAATTTTCTCAGAAGTCACGCCAAAGCTGTGGTACCGGCTGCTACAAAGCCATGTATAAAATGGATGACTAGAAAGCTGCCCCCCACCAATTCCCTTATCTAACACAAAACAGTATGCATACCAACAAAAAAAAAAAAAAATCCCTTGCTCTCAAAAGATGAGCCAAAAAGCAAAAACCCTTTAAAAAACCCCTTTGTTTTACAGAAGCTTTTCTCCCCTGTAGAAAAGTAGTGAGAAAATAAACTACCTGTGGCAGATCCTCCTTCTGTTGTTTCATCAGTGACTTATGGAAGTGATCCCAAATGCTGTACAGAAAAAGTAGTCAGAATGTGAGAAAAAGAGAAAATATTGCAAGGAAAGACTGAGGAAAGACTCTCCTCAGACACTGCTTTGTTTCAAGGCCTTGCTCAAACTAGGAAATGATTAACAGAAAACATTCATCTAATTAACCCATCTTTCAGTACACACATTAATGAAGTCTTGGTACAAGAACAAAAATAAATTAAATCAAAAGTGATTATGAAACTCAATGCAATGTCTTCCATTTTCAAACACTATCTTTCTCAATTTCATGACCTATCCAGAGATGTTCATCTCATTCCTTAATCCATCTCCAAATTTCTGCCAGAGGGTATTACATATTTCTGTGTTGTTTCATTTTACTATATGCTATTGAAAACAAAAGACTAAAATTACCTGTACTTTCTCAAGCACCCAGGACAGTTTTTCCTCATTTACATAAAGCTGAATGTAGCCTTTGAGAACTGACAGAGAAGCCAACAAATACAGGATAACTCACCCACACCATCAAGGGTCGAGAAGAGCCAAAAATGAGCCACCCTCGCTGTTCCCTTTACGGATGTATATGAAGTGCCTTTTTAACATATACATTATATGGGCTTAAAAAAGAGTTTAAATCTCAGTACTACCTGTCTGCGGGAAGAAGTTCATTTATCATGGCTAAGTGACTTGATTAAGAAATTTGTTTATGGTCATTTTAGGGACAGTATTCATCAGTAGCTGTTATAGTCATCTTTGGTGAAAGATTGTTTACTGTCTTGCCAGATGACAACTCTGTCTAGCTATGCCTATGGGATATCAGAATTTCAAAAGCATCTGTGTATGTCAAGAGAAGGCAAAACTGTATTATCTAACAGTGGTCTAGAAGCATTAGAAACTAATATCATAATTATCAAGTCACAAAATTACAGGAAAAATGGAAATAAAACACAAATAGTTCTATTTCAAAATAATTTGACTTTCCAAGGTATTTTGGCCTTGCTCTGAGACAGGAGCAGCTTTTAGGACAATACTGAACACTGTGAGCATGAGAACAGTTCAGAACAGCCCTAATTGCCCAACACCATCTATATTCTTTGTGCGCTGGACAGGAGCTCTGTACGACATACATTATTCACAACTTGCTACGGTCATTCAGCAAGGTGAGTACCTGCATATTCCTACCATACAGTAATGGAAAAAGATGACATATATTTAGGGAATAAGACAATACAAAAATGTGAGCTGTTCCCTGCAACAATTTCAAAGCCTCGAGTTGCTTTTGAAGCCTGGTTCTGTGTTTAGTTAGCATAGATACTCAGCAACAACCTGCAAGTGGATTTAGTGGGTTGATCTGACTGATGGGGGTTACTATCTGTATCTTTTACCAGCTCCAGGCAGTTAATAACAAGAAAAACCAAATATACCCCAGTTATAGACCAATATCCACTTACAGACCAGGCTATAACTTCACAACATGCTATATGTTTACTTATACTTTAACCCACTTTTATCTGATTTCCCTCTCCATTGTCCTTTGTTATTGTAGGGCTCATTCTAACCTCAAGCACACTTTCCTTACTCTCCTATCAGTTTAGATTTATGCTTATTCTTCTCTGGGGTCACCAAAGCATTTTCTACTACCTTCCCAAGTTCAAGAGTATTCCAATCTACCTCTCCCAGTTTCTTCCAAGCCTCCCTTTCTGCCACGGCTAACAGGAGTACAATTTTCTTTACCTGCCACCACATCTCAACTTTGACTTATGTCATGGTGTTAGCTGGGATAGTTGATTTTCTTCACTGTAGCTAGCATAGTGCTGTGTTTTAGACTTGGTATGTAAATAATGTTGATAACACCCTGGTGTTTTAGTTGTTGCTGGGTAGTGTTTACACTGGTCAAGGACTTTCTAGCTTCCCATGCTCTGCCAGATGCACAAGAAGCCGGGAGGGGAGGGGATGCAACCAGGAGAGCTGATTCGAATTGGCCAAAGGGTATTCCATATCATGTGACGTCATGCCCAGTATATTAACTGGGGGAATTGGCTGGGGGAGGCAGCGATCGCGGCTCGGGGACCGGCAGCGTCGGTCGGCGGGTGGTGAGCGGTTGCAGCACTTGTTGTTCAGTTTTGGTTTTGTTTTTTTTTTCCTTTCCCTCTCCTTCTACTGTTTCATCTCTCTCTCGCTCATTATTTTCCTTTTCATTATATTAGTATTATTGCTGTTTTATTCTAATTATTAAACTGTTCTTATCTCAACCTACGAGTTTTCTTACTTTGGCCCTTCCAATTCTCTCCCCCATCCCACAAGGGTGGGGGAGTGAGCGAGCGGCTGTGTGGTGCTTAGTTGCTGACCGGGGCTAAACCACAACAGTCCTTTTTGGCGCCCAACGTGGGGCACGAAGGGTTTGAGATAATAACAGTTGCTGGTCACAGCATTGATTCATCTGTTCTCGATATTAGTAGTCAGACCTACACCATGCTGATTTTGAAGTACATGTTAAAGATTGGCATTGGGTTTTGTAGTTTGCTGTGCTCTGCAGTGGTTAGAGATGTTTTGCCTAGGAGATTTGTTATTAAAACACTGGCCTTGAGTTTTATCGGTTATTTGGGTTTTGCATGGAAGCCGTTACTGTACTTCGGCTACCACCTCATGGAGACAATTAGCAATTATACCTCCTCCTCTGAGAGGTTCTTTATGGAGGAAATACAGAATGGCACCTTAGCTACCATCTTCTGTAATGTCTCCTCCTTCATTACAACAACTTTTCAGTCTCTTGAACATCCTTGGGTAGTTAAGATACATCTGTTGATATTCCTATGGCAGATTGTTTCGGTTTTGTCTAAGGTTAATAAGCAATTCAAGAATATCATCCAGAGATCTGCCCCAAGGCTCGATAATTATGGGTGGCAGGGTATGTGGGAGAGTATGGGCAAATGCCTGAGACGGTGGGCACCCCCAGTGTTTTGGGACTTTACCCCTGAACAAGTGCAGAATCCTGAAAAATTAGTAGAATATTTGGAGGAAGTATGTTGTCACCCTAGCAATTCCAGAGAGATACAAATCATTGCAATGTGTTGGGGCCTGGCCCATGCCTACCGAGCCCTGTTTAACAGTATTCAGTACCACCAAGGGAAAACGACAGGCCCTGCGGATACTCCAAGCCCAACGACAAGCACTGTGGCCACTCAAACCCCCACAACAGGCGCTGCAGCAGCTCCAAGCCCGACGACAGGCACTGTGGCCCCTCAAACCCCCACAACAGGCGCTGCAGCAGCTCCAAGCCCGACGACAGGCACTGTGGCCACTCAAACCCCCACAACAGGCACTGCGGCTGCTCCAAGCCCAATGACAGGCACTGTGACCACTCAAACACCCATGACGGACACTGAAGCTGAATCAGAGAATCAACGCGTGCCAGTATCAGTTGCCCCTATACAAAAGAAGAAATCTTTAAAGAGAAAGTCAACTCGTATAGAAAAGGATGATGGAGAAGCAGCGCCGTTACTAAGAGAGGAGAAGGAAGAGGAAGAACTTGTACAAGAGACGGAAACTACCCGATCCCTATCCTTAAGTGAGCTACGAGATATACGAAAAGATTTCGGCCGTCGTGTAGGTGAGCATGTTGTCACCTGGCTGCTCCGATGCTGGGATAACGGGGCCAGTAGCCTGGAATTAGAGGGTAAGGAAGCCAAACAACTGGGATCCCTTTCTAGGGATGGGGGCATTGACAAAGCAATTGGAAAAGGGACACAAGGCCTCAGCCTCTGGAGGCGACTCCTGTCTGCTGTGAAAGAAAGGTATCCCTTCAAGGAAGATGTTATATATCGCCCTGGAAAATGGACCACTATGGAGAAAGGTATCCAGTACCTGAGAGAATTAGCTGTGCTTGAGGTGATTTATGGTGACCTGGGTAGTGTACAGTCATCCAAAGATCCAGATGAAGCACAGTGCACACGACCCATGTGGCGGAAGTTTGTACGGAGCGCACCATCATCCCATGTAAACTCCCTGGCAGTAATGTCCTGGAAAGATGAAGAGGCACCAACGGTAGAGGATGTGATTGATAAACTCCGGGATTATGAAGCACATGTCTCTTCCTCCCTCGTCTCAGCTGTGGAGAAATTGTCCCGGGAGGTTCAGCAAATCAAAGAAGGTATGTCCTACTCCCTACCTGTACGGACCAGTATCTCGGCCATTAGGAGTAAGCGTCCTTCTGCTCAAGAGAGAAGATACACACCACGGGGCACCCTATGGTTTTACCTGCGTGACCATGGAGAGGACATGAAGAAGTGGGATGGAAAACCTACGTCGACCCTGGAGGCACGGGTACGTGAGTTGCAAGGAAAAACAACCACTCAAGGCGGGACCTCCAGGAGAGTTGCTGCTCCAGTTTCCAGTAGGCAGTTCCCCAGACAGAGGAGTAGAAGCGCTGATTCTATCTGTGATCTTAATAGAGAGACTTTTGATTCCCATTCACAAGATCTGGAGTGGGAAACCCGCAATTGGAATTAGAGGGGCCCTGCCTCCAGCCAGGTGGAGGAAAGGGACAACCGGGTTTACTGGACTGTGTGGATCCGATGGCCTGGCACATCTGATCCACAGGAGTATAAGGCTCTAGTGGACACTGGTGCACAGTGCACCCTAATGCCATCAAACTATGTAGGGGCGGAACCCATTTGTATTGCTGGAGTGACAGGGGGATCCCAAGAGCTAACTGTATTGGAGGCTGAAGTGAGCCTAACTGGGAATGAGTGGCAAAAGCACCCCATTGTGACTGGCCCAGAGGCTCCGTGCATCCTTGGCATAGACTACCTCAGGAGAGGGTATTTCAAGGACCCAAAAGGGTACAGGTGGGCTTTCGGTATAGCTGCCTTGGAGACGGAGGAAATTAAACAGCTGTCTACTTTGCCCGGTCTTTCGAAGGACCCTTCTGTTGTGGGGTTGCTGAAGGTCAAAGAACAACAGGTGCCAATTGCCACCACAACAGTGCACCGGCGGCAATACCGCACCAACCGAGACTCCCTGATTCCCATCCATGAGCTCATTCGGCGACTGGAGAGCCAAGGAGTGATCAGTAAGACCCGTTCACCCTTTAACAGTCCCATATGGCCAGTGCGGAAGTCTAATGGGGAGTGGAGACTAACAGTGGACTATCGTGGCCTGAACGAAGTCACTCCGCCACTGAGTGCTGCTGTGCCGGACATGTTAGAACTTCAATACGAACTGGAGTCAAAGGCAGCCAAGTGGTATGCCACAATTGATATCGCTAATGCATTCTTCTCAATCCCTTTGGCAGCAGAGTGCAGGCCACAGTTTGCTTTCACTTGGAGGGGTGTCCAGTACACCTGGAATCGACTGCCCCAGGGGTGGAAACACAGCCCTACCATTTGCCATGGACTGATCCATACTGCACTGGAACAGGGTGGAGCTCCGGAACACCTTCAGTACATTGATGACATCATCGTGTGGGGCAACACAGCAGAAGATGTTTTCGAGAAAGGGAAGAAAATAGTCCAAATCCTTCTGAAGGCTGGTTTTGCCATAAAACAAAATAAAGTGAAGGGACCTGCACAGGAGATTCAATTTTTGGGAATAAAATGGCAAGATGGACGTCGGCAGATCCCAATGGATGTGATCAACAAAATAGCAGCCATGTCTCCACCAACTAGCAAAAAGGAAACACAAGCTTTTTTAGGCGTTGTGGGTTTTTGGAGAATGCATATTCCAAATTACAGTCTGATTGTAAGCCCTCTCTATCAAGTGACCCGGAAGAAGAATGATTTCAAATGGGGCCCTGAGCAACGACAGGCCTTTGAACAGATAAAGCAGGAGATAGTTCATGCAGTAGCCCTTGGGCCAGTCCGGGCAGGACAAGACGTAAAAAACGTGCTCTACACTGCAGCCAGGGAGAATGGCCCTACCTGGAGCCTCTGGCAGAAAGCACCAGGGGAGACCCGAGGTCGGCCCCTAGGGTTCTGGAGTCGGGGATACAGAGGGTCCGAAGCGCGCTACACTCCAACTGAAAAAGAGATATTGGCAGCATATGAAGGGGTTCGATCTGCTTCAGAAGTGATCGGTACTGAAGCACAGCTCCTCCTGGCACCTCGACTGCCGGTGCTGGGCTGGATGTTCAAAGGGAGGGTCCCCTCTACACATCACGCAACTGATGCTACATGGAGTAAGTGGGTCGCACTGATCAGCCAACGGGCTCGAATAGGAAACCCCAGTCGCCCAGGAATCTTGGAAGTAATCATGGACTGGCCAGAAGGCAAAGATTTTGGAATGTCACCAGAGGAGGAGGTGACACGTGCTGAAGAGGCCCCACTGTATAATAAACTGCCAGAAAATGAGAAGCAATATGCCCTGTTCACTGATGGGTCTTGTCGTCTGGTGGGAAAGCATCGGAGATGGAAGGCTGCTGTATGGAGTCCTACACGGCAAGTCGCAGAAACTGCTGAAGGAGAAGGTGAATCAAGTCAGTTTGCAGAAGTAAAGGCCATCCAGCTGGCTTTAGACATTGCTGAACGAGAAAAATGGCCAGTGCTCTATCTTTATACTGACTCATGGATGGTGGCAAATGCCCTGTGGGGGTGGTTACAGCAGTGGAAGCAGAACAACTGGCAGCGCAGAGGCAAACCCATTTGGGCTGCTGCATTGTGGCAAGATATTGCTGCCCAGGTGGAGAACCTGGTTGTGAAGGTACGTCATGTGGATGCTCATGTCCCCAAGAGTCGGGCCACTGAAGAACATCAGAATAACCAACAGGTGGATCAGGCTGCTAAGATTGAAGTGGCTCAAGTAGATCTAGACTGGCAACATAAAGGTGAACTATTTATAGCTCGGTGGGCCCACGACACCTCAGGCCATCAAGGAAGAGATGCAACATACAGATGGGCTCGTGACCGAGGGGTGGACTTGACCATGGACACTATTGCACAGGTCATCCATGAATGTGAAACATGCGCTGCAATCAAGCAAGCCAAGCGGGTAAAACCTCTGTGGTATGGAGGACGATGGCTGAAGTATAAATATGGGGAGGCCTGGCAGATTGATTATATCACACTGCCACAAACCCGCCAAGGCAAACGCCATGTGCTTACAATGGTGGAAGCAACCACCGGATGGCTGGAAACATATCCCGTGCCCCATGCCACCGCCCGGAACACTATCCTGGGCCTTGAAAAACAAGTTTTATGGCGACATGGCACCCCAGAAAGAATTGAGTCAGACAACGGGACTCATTTCCGAAATAACCTCATAGACACCTGGGCCAAAGAGCATGGCATTGAGTGGGTGTATCACATCCCCTATCATGCACCAGCCTCTGGGAAAATTGAGCGATACAATGGACTGTTAAAGACTACACTGAGAGCAATGGGGGGTGGGACATTCAAACACTGGGATACACATTTAGCAAAAGCCACCTGGTTAGTCAACACTAGGGGATCTGCCAATCGAGCTGGGCCTGCCCAGTCAGAACTCTTACGTACTGTGGAAGGGGGTAAAGTCCCTGTAGTGCACGTAAAAAATATGCTGGGGAAAACCGTCTGGGTTATTCCTGTCTCAGGCAAAGGCAAACCCATTCGTGGGATTGCTTTTGCTCGAGGACCTGGGTGCACTTGGTGGGTAATGCGGGAGGATGGAGGAGTTCGATGTGTGCCTCAAGGGGATTTGATTTTGGGTGAAAATAGCCAATGAACTGAACGGTATGCTGTTAATTGCTATATGATATTGTATGTCATCACTCCTATGGTTGCTATATGCTGTATCAATGGTATCATAGTAAGAATTTCCAAAATTAATGAAGAATGAACTTTGATTGAACCAAGCAACGTGTAGCGGTGGTGGGACAAAGACTGGCTTCAGCATGCAACAATCCAACACCACGCAGACCATCTCTCCAGCCTTGAAGGACTATTACGGTAGATGGAGCCCAAAGTTATGGACTGAATGAACTCAATGGACATGTGTGGACCCTCTACAGATGTTCTACAGGGATGGTCCATAGACTACGGGAATGATAAATGATATCTACGTATGTCATCAAAGGATGGGGAGGCGGGTGGTGGTTATTGAGGTCATATTGGATAGTATGAGACCTGAGCATGACGTAAATGGTATGGAATAAGGGGTGGATACTGTCATGGTGTTAGCTGGGATAGTTGATTTTCTTCACTGTAGCTAGCATAGTGCTGTGTTTTAGACTTGGTATGTAAATAATGTTGATAACACCCTGGTGTTTTAGTTGTTGCTGGGTAGTGTTTACACTGGTCAAGGACTTTCTAGCTTCCCATGCTCTGCCAGATGCACAAGAAGCCGGGAGGGGAGGGGATGCAACCAGGAGAGCTGATTCGAATTGGCCAAAGGGTATTCCATATCATGTGACGTCATGCCCAGTATATTAACTGGGGGAATTGGCTGGGGGAGGCAGCGATCGCGGCTCGGGGACCGGCAGCGTCGGTCGGCGGGTGGTGAGCGGTTGCAGCACTTGTTGTTCAGTTTTGGTTTTGTTTTTTTTTTCCTTTCCCTCTCCTTCTACTGTTTCATCTCTCTCTCGCTCATTATTTTCCTTTTCATTATATTAGTATTATTGCTGTTTTATTCTAATTATTAAACTGTTCTTATCTCAACCTACGAGTTTTCTTACTTTGGCCCTTCCGATTCTCTCCCCCATCCCACAAGGGTGGGGGAGTGAGCGAGCGGCTGTGTGGTGCTTAGTTGCTGACCGGGGCTAAACCACAACAACTTAGATGGAAAATCCTTCGGGGTGAAAGGATAACCTAATCTCTCTGGCAGTTTCAGAGTGAGGATTCTGCTACCAAAGGAACCAATTACCATCATACCACCAGTATAGTTCCACTGTGATGAGAAATGACAAGAGGAAGATAGCTGTGCCTAAACGACCAATTACGTAACACGCATGGAACAAGAAATGTCCCTATTCCCTCATTTCTAATATTAATACATTTTGTTAAAGTGTCTTTCCAGTATTTTAAGAAATTATGAAGCATAAAAGAGGACAGGGACTTTTACATGTCTTAACCAGCATGTTTAGCACAGACTGTGTGTCACCATTTAATAATAAGCCATTTGAGTTTATTTGAAGTTTAAATGGAAGGTTGAAATGAGCCAGAAGTGCTACATGAGCATTCTGCAGACTGTACCAGAAAGGGGGGTTTATTCAGAGGTTTCTGGGATTATCACATGAGCCGTCTCTTAACTGATAAGCAAACTTTTAAAATAAATGAGAGAATAAGTTTACTAAAGAGTTAGCATGACAACAGAGACAAGCAAGAAAAATAAACCACATCCTCCACTTAAGCTGCCTCATGCCTTTTTCTTCAGGGTGAACTTCTGGTAAATGCAATTTTACAGAACACTGTACGATATGAACTCCTCCAGGACTGATTTAGAGATGGTATATCAATGCTTTGCGATTTGTAGAAGAGTACAAAAGAACTTTAGACTTTGGAGCATTAAGTTTTTTGTGTGGCCTAACATTGGCTATTTTTCTGAACTAACTTTTTCATAGGAAATATGCTAGTTGCATATTTTAAGTTTCAAAACAAAACAAAATGTTGATTGCAAGCCTACTACCACCACTAAATTTTCCATTACATTGCTTTCTAGTGTTTTTTACAGACCTGCTAATTAATTCTGCATGGATTTTAATTCTTAAAAGACTTCAAAAGACACAATTTCCACTAAAACTTCTCCTGATGTAGCAATGATGTTCAGGGATTTCCCTTCTATTTGTTTCCACAATTTAATTCTTCATTTTTATATAAAAATTTATATTTTCCTAATAAACTCTGCAGAGCTAACTCTTCAGGCATTATACCACCAAATAATCCATAAGGGCATAGTCTAGTTATAGATAAACTGACTTAAAACTGGAAGGAGTCTACTGACAGCCTTCACTTGTATTTTGTACCTTTTTTAGCCTACTACAATGATTTTAAAAGCCTTCTTAGATTTACAAAATCATTCTAGTTTTATCACAAGTACATTTCTTTGAAGCAATAGAGTTTGTATTCAAGGTGTATGTGCGAGTGGAGCTGATATTTTATTTATATATATATATACACACACATACTCAACAGTCCATTCTATTTACTCTTCTTAGATGGTAAGATCCACCTATGTTCAAAGATCCACAGTAAAAGCTACACATTATTTATAACATATTCAAAATTAGATCCACTGCAATAAAAACAAGAAAGAGGAAGAAAAGCCCAAACAGTGCAAGAAATGAGAAATAGCATTTTTGTAGATCCAAACAATGCGCTGAAATTAGATCAGGCAAATAAATGCCAGTGCAATTCCAAGTAAGATAAGCGTCAAGCAAAAGGAGAAAATAAAAATAAAGTTTCTTTAAATTGCCCCTTTATTTTTATATTAATATTCCTTACTATTATTAATCCTGCAAGTTTCATTAGGAAAGGCATGTTGGTATCAGTGCAAGATTTTGAGAATATGACATAACCTGATGTCAAATCTTTAAAAATACAAACCTTATTTTTCAGGCCAGTCATTTCTCCACAATATTCTACAACCAAAATAATTTCTGTCAAAGAAACAGAGATTGGCTGAGATAGTTAAAATGCTGCCATATCATAGTGGAGTAGAACTGCTCTTATAAACAGGGTGGATACTAGCTTAACAATTAATGGACTATTTTTCTAAGCCTTCTAAATGACATGCATTGTACTAAAAAGTGGTCAGTACATTAATATTTATTTCCTGGGATATAGACATTTAAATGTAGGTAAAGTGAGTGTTCTGGAAGGCAATAGAGCACTGTTAATGAACCTGACCAACACTAATGAACCTCTTGGACAAAAAAGTAGCTTTTGTCTATTTTCTTCACTTTTACTCATTTCTACATTTTTTTCTGTACTATGAATACGCATTGCTCCCAGCCGGGTACAGTACCACAAAGTCCCTTCTTTCCCTCTAGCCATGGGCTCCTGGTCCCCCTTCCAGCCTAGGTCCTGCTGTGATAATTAGTGCAGCTTTCACATAGTTGTGGTCCATAGTGTTGACAGAGAGAACCAGCTACAGAGAGAACTAGTGCCCACGATCTTTGAGGGGCTTCATTATTGTTGCTTTCAAATTATTACATGTTATACAGGAAACTGAGGCATTATAAAGATTTTAAGTCAGGTTTGCCATGCTGTTATACGTTATACAAGGAAGACCTGGAGCACATTTCAGTGCATTGTATGAATCAACGCTAACAGGAGTTCTGCACGTACCTTTCTGTAACACATAAAGGGTAGCTTGCTTTATCGCAGTTAGAGAACAGATTCTTTGGCACATTTTCTTTTGTCTTTTAAAAGAACACAGGAAAAATTTACTTATAAAAGGAGGATTAAGAAAAATAATTTCACAGCTCATCCTGCAGTTCCACTGCATTTTATGTTTATATTTTATTGGCAATTCCACTGCAATTTTGAAGTAATAGTAAAATAAAGAGGAAGCGTTTAATATTTAAAATAAAAATCAAAGTTTGTTTCAAATATTTCCCTTAATTTCTGCTTGCTTGTTTTACCTTTATTTGTGTTCTATATATAGACACTGAAATGTACCACTGAAATATTACCTACAGGACAATAGTCAAAATATCACTATATGCATTCTAATGGATTAGGATATCTTTTATCACCTATTTTAAAAGGGCTTGCTACAAAGAATCCTAAAGACTGAATAAGAACACATTTTTAAAAATTTAAAAACTTCCCCAGTACTAGTATGCTGCTTTTATAATTGAGAACAGAATTCATTTCATGAAAATGAATAGTGACACTAAAAGACAAATGTTTTATTTTATATAATTTGGTAGATAACATTAAAAGAATAGTAAGCTGTGACTGCATGATCGTCTCCAGCTGATATATAAAATAAGTAAACAAACAGGTTTATTTCTGAAGCAGAGGACACTGATGTTGTGACTATATTTTTTCTTAATCATTTTATTTCTACTATATACAATGACTTACAGCGATCTTACCATTTCTTTAATGAATAAATGCTGGAGCAGTAAAGTCACAGTTGCTCACTGCTGTCTTGTGTCCTGAACGACATACAGAACACAAACATAATGGGTGTTTCAGTCTTTTGTATTCTACTGGATTCAGAAAATTACTTTTTAAATTCCTCATGTACTGCTCCAATGTGCTTACTCTGCCTAGATGAAGTTGAGGTTGGGGGATAGTTGGTTTCTTTTAGTTCTTTACCCCAAATACAGATCAGTTCTCCAAAAGTTTGGTGGATTAGATAAACATCTTTTGGTGAACTAAAGTGATCATCTTCAAGCAGTAATGCCACGATTTCTTTAGAAAAAAGAGGAGAAGGAGAAGGAGAAAATGTAAATGTAAATGACTGTAGGTTAAAAATGCTGATGTCTGCAAAAGTAATTTCTACATTTAGTTCTTCCATCAGTGCTGCAGATATTTTATTAACTTGGAAAAATATCTTTAGAAAATCTCCACAACTAACCAAATAAATGGTATATACATGAAATCATGAACCTCACCTATGGTAACATGCTACTTTTCCAGACAGGAGACTCCTGAATGACAATGTAAGAAAGATTGATTGATAAGAATGATATGCGTTACTAAATTAAAAAAACAAACAAACAAACAAACAAAAAACCAACAACAACATCCCAGCCAAACCGAAAAATCAAATTAGAAAGGAGATGTGAAAGGCTATTAGCTAAGTATGGACCAAATCAAGAACTGAGGTGCAGTGGGGGATTTACTAAATAGAATTTTTTTCATGATTTTTTAATTGGGAGTTCTCCTCAGCAGCCTTTCCTGTCAGCTATACAGGGAGCAAAGAGGCCCAAAATAAATTCCTCGCAAGCAAGCTCACTGGCTCTCTCATGCACCGGAATCACCCAGGAGGTGGTGAAGACGTCACCTTTGCATTCTAACATCATTTTCTGAGGACAGCACTGATCATAATGTACCAGATACCGTTACTAAGCCACACAACCATCTGACTCCGAAGAGTAATACCCCATTCCCTAGAATTTCCATTCAACTCCTTAGCAAATTTCGAGTTAGACTAATAAAACCAGCTTTGCTTTTCTGGGATTCCAACTGCAGTCCAACCGGAAGTCTAAATAAACCCCTCACTGACATAAAATAAAATGTTTCATAAAACATAACAAAGTCCAGCACAGTTTACTAGGACTGGCCCTCCCTGATTCATATAATTTGAATATTTGCAATTAAAGAGGCTCATTTACAAAAATTATTTTAAAGTGCATCACTGACTCAAGTGACAGTGTCACAATATTCTAAGATAAACAAGAAAAAACACACACATATATAAACACATGGTTAGATATAACACAACACAATATAGTGGGAAATATACTTGTCAGAAATATCATATCATAAGCTGACACATTTGGCCTTGTCACTCTGTTATCACCCTAAATTACTTGCTATTTCAAGGCATTTAACAACTCATATTCCTGATTGACACTATCACTCCTCTAAAACGAATAAAGCTATGATTGTAAAAGGTGCTTCAAGTGAGCAGACCACTGACTCCAGTAACATGAGTGAGCCCTCAGGAAGCAGGAAAAATAAGGTATGTATCTTTTATATTTTGACATATTTCACTTTTTGCTAAAACGCTCTTTCTCTTGGAGACCACAGAAATTTGGGGAAATTTACAGTCAGACTACAATATGGACATTCGCAATCAGACCATAACAGCAATTGCAAATTTCTGTTTGCAACAAAATGAGTTCGTTCCATACCTTGACATATTAGCCCTGGGAAAGAAAGAATACTATTCAGCTTGATTGTCAGATTTGCCTGCAATAAAGCTCACTGTCAGGTGAGCAATGAGCTCACAGGGACGTGCGTTCCCTCGCTGCCTTCCAGCAGGATTATCTGAGGTTGTGCTAATTGGACAAGCAGAAAGTTCTGAACATGCACTCACTACAGATGACTGTAACCAGAGGTGACTGAACACCAACTGATTTTAACTGGCAAGTGGCAACCAAGTGTTCTGGCTTGTTTCTAAAGAAAAAAAAATGAGAGCACATGAAGGAAAATTTTCCTTTGTGATTTCAAGGTATCTGTAGGATTGAAGAATTTGTGGGCTAGGTAAAGCAATAGGGAATTTGTTGCTTCTTTATAGTTTGGTCTTTTTTAGCTTTTGGTTGGTAATATTAATGTATTCATTCCTTTTTCTACACTAAAATAAGCATTATTTTAAAAAACAACAACACACAACAACAAACAAGAACCAAGACATTTGGGAAAGCTGCTATTCAAAGGACAGTGATAGAAACCACAGCGTGAGATAGCCCAGTTGAAAAACAGAAAAATGACTAGTAATTACGGGGGCAGGTAAGAAAACTAAACACTGGGAGGAAAAAATAATGCTACAAGGATTAGTCACAGGAAGTACTGAGGTGAAGAGCTAAAAATATATTTGCAGTGCTTAGGCACAAAATTTGTGTCTGAAGGTGATATCAAAGCTGTGTTTGCTCTAGATAGCATTTAGCAATTGTCAAGCAAAAGGAATATAAAATGATCTCATTTTAAAACATGACAGAGTTCAGAACACTCCATGGTTTAAAGAAGCTTTCAGTTGGATACAGATGAGCAAGTCTAAGCAGATAAAAAAATCAGAGAATCATTAAGGTTGGAAAAGACCTCTAAGATCGTCGAGTCCAACCGTCAACTACTCCTACTCTTTTGCGGAACAGCCCCTTCCCTGTGTCTTTACTATACCTTTCTATGTAAATATCATTATAGTGCGCTTTAGGAGAGGTTGTGATTAAAACAAACCAAGCAGAGACAAAACAGTTACAATCTTGCTAGCGTACAACACAATTAAGTAAAATAAGTGATGAGCATAAGAGCAATGTATGGGAGATACAATGAAAAAAGCAGTAAGAGAAACAGAATATTGTTTCAGAGTATTTTAATACTCGTTTAGGGGTGATGTTTTGAGATGTCTGTATTAGAAACATACAAAGGTCAAACAACCACCTGGTTCTGAATTTTATCTCTATATCCATAAATGTACTTTTTTCATGGGAAGCCCTTTCTGTATGGATCCAGGCAGGACTTTTGCTAGCTATGAAACATATACTAGAGCAGCTTCTATTATTATTCATCTAGGGTATAAAGTAGCTGTTTGTCCTGTAAGGAAATAGGAGGCTGATTCAGATGCCAACAGCCCAGCCCATGGTGAAATCATAGTGCCTTAGATGCTCAGAAAGCCATTCACCAGCAAGTTAAAGCACCCATATAGTCCAAACCTTCAGTAGTGTAAGGCCCTAAGTAGTACAAGCCTATAGAAAGTAAAACCGAAACACTTCGTACTTTAATGAGACCATGTGTTGTGGTTTAGCCCCGGTCAGCAACCAAGCACCACCCAGCCACTCGCTCACTCCCCCGAGTCCTGTGGGATGGGGGAGAGAATCAGAAGGGCCAAAGTAAGAAAAGTCGTGGGTTGAGATATGAACAGTTTAATAATTAAAATAAAACAGTAATAATAATAATATAATGAAAAGGAAAATAATGAGAGAGAGAGAGAGATGAAACCTTAGAAGAAAGAAAAAAAAAAATAAACAAGAAGTGCTGCAACCCGCTGACTGACGCTGCCGGTCCCCCAGCCGCGATCGCTGCTTCCCCCGGCCAACTCCCCCCAGTTCATATACTGGGCATGACGTCACATGATATGGAATATCCCTTTGGCCAATTTGGATCAGCTCTCTTGGTTGTATCCCCTCGCCTCCTGGCTTCTTGTGCACCTGGCAGAGCATGGGAAGCTGGAAAAGTCCTTGACTAGTGTAAGCACTACCCAGCAACAACTAAAACATCAGTGTGTTATCAACATTATTTTCATACTAAGTCTAAAACACAGCACTATACCAGCTACAGGGAAGGAAATTAACTATCCCAGCTAAAACCATGACATCATGAAAGGTAGGAAATATGCAGGAAGAGAATTCACAATGGCCATTCTTTTCTGGTGACCTAATGAACAAGAGGGTCCAGAGTTCACATTACAATGAGAAGTTAGCAGTGCCCAGCGATTTGCAAGGCCTGAGTTTTCTCTTTTGCCCTCCCCAGCCAGCATATATGAACAGCCTCTGTTTGACAGGGGATAGAAAGGAGGGGAAATATTTTTTCTTTCAGGAGTGAAGCTCTTTCTCTGCTTGAACCCAGGGAATGCACGTAGGCTTCCAATGAGGTGCCCCCCCAACCATTACAGAGAATCCTTTGGCAATATCTGCTCTTCCAGACACTGACATGAACTGAGTATGTACCATTTTTTAAAGAACAAGTACCTTAAAATTCTTTAATTCAGGCATAGGTATGCAAAATTAATATAAACACACACTGTCATGGTGTATAAGCATTTTGTAATACAGCTAAGTGTAATACGCAGCAACAAAACACCAACAGTGTGAGAGAAAAAATAGGGATGAATGGCTTTACTCACAATGGTTCCATCTTCCCTCGTCGAAGAGCTCTACAGCCTCATCATCTCAACCTCAGTGACTAAGACCGAGGACCAAATCCATCAGCACTAACTACACAGCTTTGTGGTACTACCATTAATTTAGGATAAACTTGTTAATAAGAATTGACTGCTTTGAAGTGGTGATAACGATTAATCATGTTTAAGAACTGACCACTGGCAATATGTATTGTTATTAAATGTCAGGCTAGTATAGTTCTGTTCTGATGCTTCCAACTGGCCTGATTTATCAGATTCTAACTACTCTCATTGCTGCAATCTCTCATTCTCTTATTCTCTAACTTGCATATACTTACATTCACTTACAGCTGAACAGATAAGAAAAACATTGCTGCAAAATAAACTGTGAAAATATTGAAGTTGCAGGCTTGGAAACAAATTTTTATCTCACTGAAGTTTACAAGTTTGCCTTTCTAGAATTTAGAAAGAAAATACTGATGCTTTTTACCAGCAGTTCTGTCAAGTCTCAAGCTGTCAGTAAGAGACCTTTACTGAGTTCTGATCTTCTACCTGCAGTATTGGCATCAACTGAATCTATAATAGAGTGCAGCAGTGTCTCTTCTGCTTTGGGACTCCACACAACAGCAACAGCCACAGCCCAGAGCCACAGGACTGTGCATCCCACTAGGGTCTGTGCCCAGAGGGGCTTTGCTGGAAAGTACACCCCTTCCCATCAACCAACCGTATCTCCTTCCTCAGGCGTTTCTCTATCACGCTCCAGGGCACCTCCATCTCCCTTCACACCTCCCCGCAAAACACAGAGTCTAAAGCACTGGATTCACAATGTTCAAGCATCTGTGCTGTTATTCCCCATAGGTATTGCCTTATGGCTTGGCATAAAGTGGAAATTTTATAAAATAGTCCATCTTGTTTCAGGAAAGCGTCAATAACACTGTGGGAACAGATTTTTTTTACCAGGCAGGTCCAAAGAATTTAAAAAGAGGAAAAAGATTATTGCTGATACAAGTGTACTAAATTAAGCTCTAAAGGTCAGGTTAAGCCTGCAGGATATAGGATATCTGCTGCCCTACACCAGCTTGCTTTGCTGCTGAACTTCTAACAGAGCATTTACCATGAGGAAAAGGAGAATGTATCTACAACTGTGGCAACACAGAGGAGTTTCCTTGGAGAATGAAGTTAGACCCCAGACTGGTTCTGTGCTACACCACCAGAACACGCCTGCTGTAAAACTCTGGAAGCAATTAGCAAGTACTGCCCCTCCCCACTGCAACCCTCACCTCCCTATCTCGTGAGCATGCTCCTTCAATGACAGCGGGCATAATCCTTTCTACAGCAATCACTCAATTTGCCGCAGTGGTAGCAAAAAAGAGGAAGGGCAAGCTGCCTTGTTACTCCTGTCTTGGGCTACACAGTACGGCTATCTGCAGCTCAGACACAGCGGTCCGAGAAGCGTGGCCTCTGGATACCTCCAGCGTAGTGAAGTAGCAAAGAGCTAAAGGACTCACGGCTTTTAAAAGTTTGCACTACTGCTTATGCCGTTTCCCATGCAGCCTGTATTTGATTGTGACACTGTATACCCTTTGGTGCAAATGATATTTTAATGACAACATTATGAATAGTAAGAGTCATTAGAAGCAGCGAGAATAAATGAATAAAATAAATTAATGAAAAAGCACATGCAAGAGACAATTGCAGTGGACAAAAAGTGGAGCTTTGCTTACTGATGCTTTTCTCCTCTAGGTGCAGGGAGCTGCTACATCACTTAATTCATTTTTAAATGGCCCCCAAAACACTGAATAAAAAAAATGCGGAAAAGCTTTACACTGGAAGCATAATGGACTAGTTGAACAGAGGATTTTTATTTCTTGCACCTGCTCTTCTCTAAAATGTCTCTTACATGTGATGTACTCAATCAACGCTGTTTACAGAATGCTACTGTTTTATTTTTGATAGATCTGCAAAGAAATTCTGTTTAATCCTAAAGCTGACACAGGGTTCAGCAGTTTGTGCATTCCATATTCCTTTAGAATTAGGGTTTCTATTTGAAGCAGAGGAAAAACTGTTAAAGAGAATGCATGTTTCCTGCTTTTAGACATACTCCTCCCCATGCAAGGCAGCAGCAATAAAACAACAAAACTCAAACTCAAACAGGCATAAGGAACTGTGGTTCCAATTAAAATTGTATCAGAGTGGCATTGAGAGGGAGTGAGATAGCACTGGGAGCCCAAGGATATAGGAGGTCAGCTTATACATAATTAATTTGTTAATCTTCCATGGCATTTCATTGAAAGGTGTTATTTTCTCAGATACATCCAGAAGGACAACAAGCTGTCTTTTCAAGTGATTTTACGTGCATGTGCTCTGAATTCCATATTTCAAGAATAAATACAATAGGATGACGATGTTTTAACCACTTTTTTACATCTCTCCTAGCATTCTGGGATTTGTTTACTTTGCCATATGCTATTTAGTGGCACATTTATAATCAATCAGAATGTTCAATCACAAGAATCTAAAAATACCAAATGACTTTTTTTTTTTCCCCACAAAGAAATCACAGGAAACTGACTCTTCCAAACTAATTCAGTGTGATCCTTTATGTTTGATGTTCCAGATATTTTCAGTGTTTGCGGTTTAATTCAAAGTTCAGGGGTAAGAATGCAAGCCTTTTGATTCATGTAACAGATTTGTATTTTTTGTTTTACTAATTATAAACTAAAATTTGTTCAAGGTGTGTCTTAAGATGTAGAATTAGATAATTCCTTAGTACGGTGGAGTGTAAAAACTATTTTGCGTATTGAATACTGTAAGGGAATCATCACTTATAGGGAGATAGATTTTATGAGGAACACTTCAATAAAGGCATGCACTCCTGGACTGCTTTGCTATTTTGTGTGACACTTTGCCGCCTTCTATTTCCCAAAACCTCTCTGAGAAAATAATAATTATCAACATGCTTTAAAAAAAAATCTCTGAGGAGCTGTATTATCAAATGGTTTTACTGAGGTTGCAAATGAATGATAAAACACGTATCTAACTGAAATGATACTCCAGCTCAGAAGGCTCTTGGTCTGCACGTGGTATCGAAAGAAAAATCTTGCTACAAATACAAGGAGCAAAGCCAGTGCCTCACTGAATACTCTGAGCAATATTAATAGGAAGAACTTGATGCTGACCTTGAACACATAAAAATATCCAGTGCTGTATGTCAGTGGGATGATGTTTGATTACCTTTTGGCACTGTTTTTAAGCTGAGCCAAGGTAACATTCAGTCATTACTAATTTCTTTATTGTGCCTGTTTAAAATAGAGCCATCCAGGTGAAAATCAGGCAAAGGAAGAAGAAATTAAATAAACAACAAAATGTACTTAAATTGAGATTGAAGAGATATGTAAAATATTCATCATGGAGTATTTATTTATGATAATTGCACTTTTTTCTATTCTCAGCTGCTGTGATCTTTTGTTATGCAAAATTGGATGTTACATAAGGTTTTTATTAAAATCCTTACTAAGTAGCTATTTTCGATATTCCCTACAGCTAATACTAGAAGGTGGAGGTAGTACAAATTATTTCAAAGACACATATATATATATATATTTACAGTTTCAGGATCACTTAGTAAACTACCTCCTTCTAAGGCATAACATTTTGGATTCTGAAGCATCTTTAAGTGGTTTAGTAAATTACCACATGACCTCATACCTAGCATGACAATTGCATTACTGCCAGACTGTCACAAAAGTGAAAAGCTTCAGGACACCAGAAGTCAAAGTCCACAGAAGCTCAGAGGCGTTAAGCACAAGGGGGAATCTAGAGGGCATAATCTGGCCATTGTCATACTCCGAGCCTAACTGTTTCCTCAGCCTTCACCCCAATGTCAACAGCACAAAACTGTGGTCTAGAGACTTTTCCTCCTTCCTCACTGAGCTTGCCATCAAATACTCATATCATTCCAGACTCAGAAAACAAAGAGGAAGCTCAAGGAGCAAACTAAATAAGAGTGACTGAGGAAAGTATATCCACCAGACTTAGAATCCTAACCTAAAACCCCAAAATACTCAACACAGCTTCAGCAGCCAATTATCAGCTCCCCTGCTCTTTTAGTATAGTTTTAGCCCCTTTGGTGTTGGAATCATTTTTTTGGCCTGCTACATTTAGGCCTGTTTATTTCGGAGTTATATGGCTCCAATGCAAGAGAGTGAACTTCATCTATAAATGACACTTTATAAGCTTTTTAAAGCCTGTGTACAGAAGAAAAAGGAACAAATGCTTACAGTGAGAAACTGTGTTTTGCAAACGGAAGAGACAGTTTGAAATTAACATTATAGCATCCATAAATAGACAAGGAATTACAATACTAAAGCTTTACAAAGCTTCTGTGATTGATGAAGAAAACCACTACAACACTACTACGAACATATAAACAGAACTGGAAGGGAAATCTTCTCTTTTCTCTACTTCTATCTAAAATTAATTTCATAAGCAAATGGAATGTATTTAGAATGGAAATAGAGGAAATGTAGAACTACCTTTGAGTACCAAAGATTTTCAGTCTTCGTTAATGAAAGAGGAAAGAAGGCAGGAGACAAGAAGAAGAGACAGGAGAAAAGAGGAAAAGAATGGCTTTATGTTATAATAAATGAACTTTTAGACAATAATTTAAGTTGATAGCTGTTGAATTTAAATATAGGCAGACGCATTGCTTGGAGCCCTGTGATCAGCTTCTAAATGATATGGTAGAATGGTAGGGTGAAATAGGTATCAAAAACAATGCTCGAAGAGAAAAAAATCAATTCCCCTATAAGGTCAGACCTATTACTTAGAAAACTTCCATTAAAACCCCTAGAAAGAATAAAACAATAGTCCTTAAACTGCTGGATAATAAAGTCAACATTTCAGTACGTAGAATACAGCCCTTTACAAAATGTAACTATCTCAAAGATCATTCTAGTCTTGAAATTTGTAACCAAGCTGCTCCTTCCTCTTTTCATGGCTACAAAAATGTTTAATTTGTGAGCCATGGTTTATGCTATTGTAAGGGTGCTAAGAAGCTTTTTCAGTTGGCCTTTCCTGCTGATGATACCACTTGAAAAGTAAATTTCAACAGTCCCCTAATTGGACTTGAACTAGGTTGTGGAAGATTAAACAACTCTAATAAAGCAGTTTTACCTCTTATCAGACTGAAGACTATTTCTTCCAAATAGATTTTAGAGAAAATGACCTTGTCTTTACCAGGTATTCCCTCCTCTCAAATTTACCATGGCTGCTGTGCTTGTTCAGCAATGCCAGGGGAGCTGAACCAGAGATAAAAATGATAGGCAATGGAAAGGGAAAAAGATTGGCTGTGCTAGATAGCTCTCAACTGCCCACACAACTACAGGACCTAAGTTGTAGGAGACTTTTCTATGAACAATGAGAAGCCTCTAACATAAATTAAATGTCTCTGATTCTTCTTGAGCATTCCAGCTGATAACCATTCAAAGAGCAGTAATATTAGCTTCTAGAAATAATTTCTTTTGGACCATATGAGAAAGTAAGAGTGGCTAAATTTATCTATTTCAGTACAACTTTAAATACCATACCATTCATCCCAAGCTCATTCAACTCCATCATTCCTCAACAAAGTTGAAGGATAAGAGTGGAAGGACGTACGTCTTCAAAATACCATGGAGCCTCCAAATACTGAGTGGTTACAATGAAGTCCTTATAATAAAGGCTGGGAAACAGTGGCAATATAGAACTTCCAAATCTGGCCAAAAGCTGTCACAAACCATAGTCTGGGGTGTCAAAATGAAGGGATGTGACAAGTATCCACTTACCTTACCTAAGTCTGAACTGGCATATTGTGCCCTATTTGGAGCAGCACACTTTAAGATATATATCTCGGATCCAAAATAAAATGCAAAAATTTCCCAACTGGGAAAGTTGGATAATGACAAAATCATTAGGAAAACTGTAAATAAATAACAAAGACACAATAGGAAATCATCGGCATCACAAACAAAAGGGCCCACACCTAGAAATCACTGAATAAATGCCAGGTGAGGAGAGAAACTACTTATTCTGGAAAGCAGTGACTTTGAAAAGAACTTGGGGTTCACGGTGAATAATCAGCTGTACAAACCATCATGCCTTGTGCCAAATAGACTAACATAGTTCTAGTATCTGTAAAAAAAGAGACTCTCATGTAGGACTCGGCAAGTCTTATTCCTCTACTACAAGCAGCAGGAGCATGTACGTACAACAAGAGAAGTATACATGAGAGAAAAGAGGTGTGGAGATGAGAATTTATCACATGGCTTCTGTCTCTAAAATGGGCTAGTCCAAAAGTGCACTTTCCCATAATCTAACTTTCTTTTATTTTATAGATGCTTTTATATAGGAGAGTATGTAGAATGATCTGTATTCAGAGTTGGTTCTAGTCCAATTTACAATAAATCGATATTGTAAAGCGAACTATAGTCTTGCTGTATGTAAAACCCTACCGTATGTTCTTCAAAAAGGCACACAAGGGAGGCAATAAAATTGCTTCATCAAGCAGAAAGATTCAAAAGTTTAACAACTAGCTAATGGCAATCATCCCTGGATTTTCAAATACAAGGTCAAATCCAAATTTAGCCTTTCATCTTCTTCATTAATTCTACTTTCTATGAATTCCAACCCTCCTTTAGTAAAACACAAAACTTGAAAGCTCTGGATTAACATCAGTACCACAACACTCCAATTTGCTGGAACAGCAGGAAATTTATAAATTATAACAAGAAGCCACAGAATGTTGGCACTAGTTCTCTAGGGAGGCAAAAATAGTTCTTCTAGGGAGGCAAAAATAGTTCTTCTAGGGAGGCAAAACAGGGTGCCCTGTTCCTGCTTTTATTAGCATCCTTCAGGAGCTCCATTTGAATGCTAGTTGCCAACTTCAGAGTCAAAAGTATTTGGTTTTCCTCTCCACATCAGATTAGCAATTTTTCCTCATCATCCTACACACAATAAAGCATCTAACTGCTACATCTAGCAGCTTTTTAATTAATTTACTCTATTTCAAGATACCTACAAGGCTTGTTGAGTATCCACATTCTCTTCTTGTAACACGCTACAGTTACAATCTTTGACCTACACTACAGTACTGGAGTTGTTATAGGGAGCTGGTTCAAAGCATAAGTATCCTTCGGGTCTTTTTAAACTGGTCCTCAAACCATGCCTACATTTACAATTTTGAGCACTGGAATTGACGCTCCCTGCAAACAAGGTCACTTCTAGACCTGTGTGCCTACCAAGTACAAAGAAATAACTGAATACAATAAAAATAGTGATGTATGATTTTATCCCATCCATCTTCTATTGGTTTATCCATGTTACATCTATTATTTTATTTCTTCCTTTCAAAGTTCAAAAATTATTTTAATAATTGTAAATGATGACTGGAGAAAAGAAGGAATTTGAAACAATTTGCACCCCAGAAAGTTTTCCCAGTTGACATGATCAGTAGTCAGTATTTAATTTATAGAAGAGATGTATTGCATATAGAAACTAATTAAACGATCGACACAGAATTAAACTCACAATGAAATCATGAGAAACATAGAGGTAAAAAAATCAAAACAAGAGGAACAGAGCAGCATTGTATAAAAAGAACATTCTTAGTACTTATCCAATGATTTTTCAAGCTCAGAGACAACTGTCCTGCTATGTATATTGTAGTTCAGAAATCTGGTATATCAGAGGCCGAATGAGAAGGAAGACACTGAAGCACGACCACCACAGTCAGTTGCTGTGGCTGGAAACCGCCAGAGACAGAAACCTGGAAGTACTTGAACAAAGCAAATGAGCAAATGAGAGATACAGCAAGGGCATGGACTGAGAAATGAAGGGATGATTGACAGACTTGATGCACTACATAGGAATTGCCTATGGTGACCTCAGGTATTCCTGAACCCCACAATATTGTTCCTACAGGAAAATAAGCTGCATGGTGGTATGCATCTTGTGGAGGTCACTGTAAAGTATACACTGTAAAGTATAGAGTGCCCCAGTCTTAAATATGCTGGGAATGGACCTTCTCCAAACCACTTCTAACCTCCATCATTCCCCATGATACGTTACAATTTTTAAAAATAATGTACTGAAGGAGACATTGCCAACAGAAATGATGATTCAGAAAACAGAATAACAAGAAATATAAAACTTTCCTGGAAGAGAAAATCAGGCACAGTACTATGCATGATACCACACCTCTGGAGGGACTGGGAATCTTTTTTTAGTCTATTACACTGTAGAAATAAAAATCTAATGAATTATGCATTTCGGAATGGGTCATACAGGCAAAGAATCAAATGCCTTGTTGCTTTTCATGTCTTTAATTGTAACAAGTTAGTGAGGTTAGATATCCAGTCAGAAAGATAGAATCTGTTTTGCATCAATGAACTCTCTGCAGAGAAAAAAAATATACAGAGGACTATGTACTTCATTTTATAAGCTGCCCTAAACAAAACAAACAGAACAAACCAACTCACCACACGTTTATCACATGAAGATATTAAGGCAATTTCCCACAGGAGAAATTATTTTGTACCACCATCTACACTACACACAACTCCATGCAAGCATCCCTTATGAAGTGGCAAAGTCTGCACAAACACAGAACTGAGAAGCAAAAAGACATGCAACAGATATATATATATTGATATGGCATTGGTTCTTCCATGTAAGGCTGAATTAACACAGCTTTAAAGAAGTCTTAGAGACTTTACCACTCAGTGCATCAGAAATGTCAAAGAATACCAATGACAGAAGTAAATGGAAGCAGGGTCACATTTGTTAGCAGGTAGGGTTTTAGAAATGACTGCATGATCGGTAGTCAGTATCAGGAGTATTAGTATCTAGTAGTACTAGTAGCAGCAGTATTAGCAGTAGCACAGTATTAGTATATAGCAGCAGACAATCCCAGTCAGATCTGTATTATTTTCACCATGAGTGGATTTCAGCTTGAACTACCACATGGCAACCAAGCTAAAGAACTGTACTGCACTCAGATTCTGCAACATAATATTTTCACATACTTAATACATACTTTTACATACTTAAATTAGGTACACAGTTTATCAGGCTAGCCTCCAAAGTTCATGTCTACATTTATCGAATACAAAAAGGGTCCCACAGAGGACTACAAAAAAAAAAAAATCAGATTAACACAGATTGTTATTCCTTGTGCTGATTTCCACAAGTTGGAAAGTTGGAATAAATAAATAAAGGCCAATAAAGTTGGCCTTTAATACAGGCCAACTTCTGATTACCCACTATAGAGGTTCTACATTGCCCATGCAGATGTCTGGCTTCCTTAAAGTGATGTTACACCAAATTGTTCGCTAAAGTTCCGTGCAGGTTCCTCTTTCCAGCAGTGGTTTTTTGCTTATCTATCAGCTGCTGTAGAGCTGGTCTGCTTGAAGTCTGACAAGAAACTGATATTGTCTTCACTGCCTTAAGCAGGCTCGTGAACAGAAAGCAGAAAACAGTGCTATGAGGTCTACTATGTGAGCTACTGTTAGGTGGAAAATGAACAGAATTAAAAACGATTGGCCATCAGGGGCGTGTATAGCTAAAAATCAACTATAGTGGCAGCTTGGCTATCTTTTATAGCTGACTGTTTAATGTGCTGCAAGATACTGATGTCTAAGTTTTGACCAAGGGAACACACTTCAAATATCTATGTCGGATGATGTGAATTCCTTTTCCTCACCCTTGGCAAAAGCAAGAATATTGTTATTGTGGGAGGATTCTTACAAGCACTCATAAAATATAAAGTTTTCATCACAGAGGGCAATGAAAGATCTCTTCTCTATGGTTTTCTTCTGTCAGGAATGTCAAGCATTCCAGAGTCTTAGGAGAACCACCAAGACCCTGTAGAAAAGGCAGCTAGCTTGTTAATCACACCACCTCCCTCACTCAGCGTTTCTTGATCCTTTCAGAGATACCATTCAATTACCTTTTTTCTTTTTTTCCTTAGGAGAGGCACTGCTGTGACTGTTGCTGGAATAATTAAGTGTTGAGGGAAGAGCACCTGAACTCAAAAGCCATTCTTTGAGTTGAAAAGGAGCCAGCTGGTACATGGTAACTAGGTAACTAAGAATGCATGAATGTTAATTTCAATGATTCCTTAATTTTGGGTAACATAAAATATATTGCCTTAAATCAAACTGTCACTGTACTTTCTTCCTTATTTCAACCTAAAAATGTTACTACCTGAATCACTTCTGTATAGTCATTATTTTTATATTCTCATTGTATACGTACTTATGAAATGCTTCAGATACAACATTTCCTTGCAGACAAGCAGAAAAACTGTAATTTTTTTTTATAAAAGTATATTGAAAACACTTTTTAAGCTTCTCAAAAATTTATCTTAGAGCTATCTTATATCTGGACCTCTGATTAAAATTGGTCTTGCACTTTGGGGAATAATTTTAATGATGATAAGCTTTAATTTTTCCAGTATGATCCTTCTTTGCTTGGGAACTTGGTTTTTTTCTGTAGAAGAAGAGAGATGGGGATGAAGGGAGCAAGACGATTATATTTAAATAACTGTTTGTATAAAATACTGTTAATGTTTACAGAAGTACGACAAAGGGGATTTTCTGAATAATGAAGTTACTCAATTAAAAATAAGTTAATGTGCCGGATTAGCAGGATATTGGGAAAAGACTGAAACAGTTACCTGGCAATTGATCAAGGAGCCTTGTCTTATAGAACAATACTAGCATTAAAATAGCTCATAAATCTGAAAGGCTGATTACTAAAACTGTTGTGGGAGCTTTATTTTTTAGAAGAATATTGAATTAATGAGAAATAATACAAAGGGGGAGTTTAATTATTCTGAATAGAATAATTTGCTACCCTAGCCTCTCAGGACGGGTGTGATTATATAGGTCACATATCTAAAATGACTTTTATGCATATTTCATTAAAAGCCACATCTTCCCATGAAGGATAGTAAGCAATAAGCCCTCTTCAGATAGTGCTCTCTCTCCATAGTGCCTTAAATGAAAGCTATTTCCTTTGTGGTTATGGAGCTGTTAAGATGAGCAGTCAATAAATACAAAACCAGGCGTATCTTATTTTTAGGTTATTGTTTTCACATAATAATAAGTTGTTTTCTTTCTCACTCTCTCTAAACCCCCACCATCATTTTCAATGTACAGCAATTAGACAGTGGCCAGGATTCCTAGTCTGCTTGTACTTCTGGAGGCTTGCTGTCAAACTGAGGAGAATACTAGATAAGCATTTGCATGTTCATCCAAACAATGAGATTTGGATTCTGAGTTGATTTGTAAGATTTTCAATGAAATTTTACAAATGCAAATGAAACTAAAGAACATCAATAATGAAATTATTGATCAAAGATATCAAATTTTCTTAGTGGCCACCCACTTTTGCCATTCTCAGACAGGAAATATTTCTACCCATTTGGGGTTTTTTCTGCTTTAATTTTTAACTACATTACAGATTTTTCTTCATTCTAATAAAACACTCCTTGCCAGATTTACACATATAAATGCTTTCAGTGAAATATGTGCACAGTCTTTTAATTGTTGTTGTCACCTTTTCTTAGCTGCAAGACTGAGATTTAGCGTTTTCCACATACTGAGAAGAAATGTTTGGTCCATTAAGTATCAGAAAGATGAATTACAATTTAAATGATCAGTTTCTGCTTAATCTTAAAAAGCTGATGTGCACAGTGCAGGATCAGAGGGTTTATCAGGTACCATCGTACACAATACTAAAACTTGGATCTCTCAGCTCAGTAACTGAATGTGTATAAAGTCTTAGTTTATCCACATATTCTACTGGGGAACTGAACTGTACTTCATCACGTCTTAAGAACTGAAGGTCTATGTATTGACCTACCATACTACCACGTCCACTTAGAGTACTAAAGAATTGCTTGTAATATTTAAGTTTAGGAGAAATAAATTCCTGGACATTCTGGTACTCCTGCTTTCATATACACTAGATATAAATAACAATAAAGATAAAACTGTGTTCTTGTTACATTATGGAGACACAGTTTCTATCGCATTTTGGTATATGTCTTGGCTGTGGTACTTTTGTGTCTGAAATGTTTGATGGAGCTTCTGAAGTATTCTTCCAAACTTCAAATAATAACGAAATTAATTCCATGGCTATTTCCGTAGCTGAGCTAGTTTAATCTTCAGTGAGCACTAGCTTAAAGAAAGGGTAGTTGGGGTTAAATTAACCAGACATGGGAAAAGAAGTACAACATGCAAAGGATATGGTTTAGCTAAGCAGAAACATTATTAATTCATCGGGGAACTACTCAGCACTGCCTCATACAGAGCAGATCATGGTTTATTACTTGATTGTTTCCCTTGGTTAGAGAATTGTCATCAGTCCCCTTTCCCACTGCTGAGACTGCACAGCCCTCCCATTGCAACTTTTTACCCAATTCCTTCCTCACTGTACTGACTGTACTTATCATCTTCTTTAATGCCATTGTGCTCTGGCTTATTGAGGCTCCAGATCCCTTCTGACAAACTGTGTCAGCCATCTGTTACCCGATGAACTGTGGCATTCTGAACTATCTTCTCACCAGACAAGACAGTGCTTTGCTTGGTGTGAAGTTGCCAACCTGCGCTAAACTGGACATGAGGGGAAAAACTTCCTGTTCCCCGGAGAGGCTAACGCACTTACAGCTGGCAAAAAACCCAGACACATACATACTAAATCAAAAGGAGGAAGGGTGGAAGCTACACTGTTAGTGTGGGACAGATCTCAAGCTAGAGTGTGTAAAGGTTTTGTACACGGTCCACCTTGCGTGCAGAAAATTACTGCCTATATCATCAATGTTATTCTGCTTCCCCACACTACCAAACCATGCCAACTCAGAGAAAAAACATGGAAAAAATGTTCCTTATCTACCCCTGACCTCAATGACCTTTATATTCTTCTTCCTACAGGGGCATGCTAAAATCTTCACATGCCTGAACATGCAAGAGCCTATGGGACTGGTTCCCAAGCAAGAGGTGACAGGTCTCCCAAAGGACCCTCGGATACTCCCACAAAAATACACAGGGTGAGAATAGGCAGGGTCTACAGCTGGGTCTAATACAACCAAGTGACATTGGATTCACCACTTCTCCTGAACCATTTTTTCCCATAGGAATTCATATTACTCAGCAGATCCCACACAAACTCAGCCCTCCAGCGATTTATATACAACACAGTTGGAAGAGGCAAGAAATAGGAACTGCTTCAGAGTTGCAAATGATTCCATGAGCTAAAGCTTGGCTCCCCTAAGGCCATTAAACATCTACAAGAGAGTGAAAAATTATATGGATTTTCACACATCTGCTAACGCAAAGATCCTACTGCTATATGCTTAAGCTTATGGATACCTTTTGTGCTTAACTTTCCATTTTGCTTGTGACGATAAGCTTCTTTTTGCTCAGTTTTTATATGCTGTCTGTATTTAGGGTATTTAATCTGGCACAGAAATTACTCCTAGTCTGCACAAGACCATATGCCACACTTAGCAGAGCAAATACAAATAAGGAGCTTTCATTTAATCTCTTATTTAATTTGCAATGATCTAGATCCCTGTGATCTGAAGGAGTACCACACCAACATATAAAATCAGAAAAAGAGTGCAGAGAGCACACCTGCTACATCAACTAGATTGTACCTGACCTCACCCATATGTAAATTGTGACTGGACATGATATGGGAAGCTTATCACAGGGCTCATAGGAAATTAACATTTTTCCAGCAATTACTCCTTTGAAACAAATAGAATAAATAAATGACACCCAGGATCTGTGCACCCCACTGTTTTTAACTGGTAAAAACTATCCCCAAGTTCTTATAAACAGTTAGACTCAGCCTCAATGTTCCCAAAATATTAGCTTGATAGCTGTTAGTCTGAGCCTGGTTTCTCTCCTGGAAGACAAAACTGCACTAGCTCTTATATACACAATTGAAAATGGAGAGGTAAAATCATCAGCTTGGCACCACATGTAAAAAGTAAGAACTGAGTGAACTTTGCATTGCCCACGTAGACATGGGTAAATTCCAGCCTAGTTGTATTCTTTGCTACACCCAATTGAGGTTCCATTTTTGACAGTTCAGCTCACACATATTTTCTGACACTACTTTATGATAGCAATGCAGTGGGTGTGCTTTCGTGCAGAGCAACTGCTTCTTCAAGACATCTTCTCAAACAGCATTTGTACACTAAGAGACAGTCTTCGTTCAATTCTGACTACGACTCAAATGCCGAGACATAACAGGGGCAACAAAAACATCAACACTGGGATATTTTCCAGCGTAAGGGATACTTAATCATCATTTGAGCAATTAAACTAACTTTTAAGATCACTGTAAATTAAAAAAAAAAAAAAAAAAAAGCAACAACCATATCCTAAGGGGTTGTTTTCTTCTGCCTGAAAGCTAAGTGACATTAAACATTCCTATGGCTCTGTGTTACTTACAGAACAGACAAAGCTCTCTCAGCCATTTACGCATGTTATATATGTCATTTACACTGAACAGCAGCGACTTAAATGTCAGCAATAGGTGTATGCAAACAAGCAAACCAAGACTCTTGGGAACAGCATACTACTATCAAAAGGTTCCCAAATTTCAATTCAGCTCACCATCTGTAATTATTAAATGCCTTACCTGTAAAAGAGAACTATGTCTATGCAACAGAGTTATATCACTATACAGCAAGTCCTTGCAGAGTAAGAGTTGATTAGAAATATTATAAACACAGTGTTATGGGAGTATTTTTGCATTTTCAGTTTTAGTTAGTTGAAAGTCAAAATGTGTAACATAATTCAAAATAATACAAATTTAGTAAAGCGTGTGTTTTTGGGACGTGCTTAAGGTTGGGGCTTTTTAGCCTAAGCGGGTAATGAGAAGTTAAGAAAATTTTAAGTAATTGTTTTGAATTTGTTTTGTTTTCTGTATTGTTTTGTCACTCAACATTTTTGTTTTAGTCACTTTCCCTCTTTTTATACTTCTGTTCACAGTCCCTCCCCTTCTCTTACCTTCATTCCCCTTCCACTGTTACATGTATAATTAATAAATATCTGCACTGTAAACATTTTCTAAGCTACCACTCCAAACTTTTAAAAAAATCTATAACTGACCAGGTCAGAAAATATCAGGACCAATAAGAAAGATTTCCTTCTGAGTGGTGTCCTCTTAATTACCAAACAAACACCACTTTTCCTCACAAAGATTGAAAACTGTTTACCAAAACCAAGAAAACTGTTCCATTTAGTCTCCTCTGTGCATACCTAAGTTCTATACATACAAAAATAAATTAATATAAACAGTTTCATATGCTACTTTTCAACCAACCTGACTGTATATTATTCTGAAGACTACAGTTTGAAGCTCTGAAATACAAATAGCAAAATTCTACATAAGTACTTCTAATGTCTTCCTTCCATAGCCTGGATAGCTGTGCCATCTTTACAAGTCTTCGTTGTCTTACGCAAAGCTTCTTGAGAAAGCACCTACTGCTTATATCTGAGTTTTGTCTTAAATAAGTGCCTTTGATCCTGCTTTGATCTTCTTGTTTCAGTCAGCCTCACAGAAAGAGAGACTCAAGCCACAATAAAATCCTTACCATGTTTTTAAAAGCTATCATTTAATACTTTGGAAAAAGCAAAACTATTAAAAAACTTTTAGCAAGATTTCCGTTGAGCTTTGATTGAAAGAGGTAGGTTTTAATTTTTAGAGTAATGTCAATATATTTCAAAGAATTAATTTTCTAAATATTTAGGTAAAACATTTTGACACTTCAGAAGGCTTAACAATCAAATCAAGGGCTTCTAGTTCAGTGTTTTCAAACAATCAAAATATGCAGAATGCCTGTTAATTTCATTCAGGTGAAGACAATTAATTGTGAAATTACATTTTAGAACATAGCTAACCACATTCCTATAGAATCTACCGGAGTAAGGGGACAATGTCCATACGCTAGCCCAGTCAGGCTGCTGCTCCAAAGGTAATGTTACTCTTCTATCTGAAGCATAACTCAAAAGTGTTTTAACACAAATGATAGCTACAGGTCTATAAGGTAATAAAATGTAGTACTATATTCTATTTTGTCACAGACCTACATAGCATACATACAGGCATCTATCTAGTTGAAAACTGTTAAATTCCAGATATTCTTTCTCCAAGCATTTGTACATAGAAACTGGATTATTCAACAAGGAACCATCAACCCAATGTCATTAACTCCAGCTGAAGATTCTCCTATCTGGAGACAGCATAATAAAAGATTAAGAACCCTTCTCTTTCAAAGTATGCTCACCTTGTCCAAGGACTTCTCAAGATCAGATGTGTAAGATATTTCTTTGGCCCACGACTGGTTCAGAAGGAAAGATAGGCTGATCACCTAGCTAGCAAGTTAAACAGAACAGCAAAATAGAAGACCTTCTCCCTGAGGGCAATGCTAATGTAGGTCTGCCCTCTGTACCATCACGCATACTTTTTTCCCCAAAGCCAGTATGAAATTAATTTCTTTGACACGCCTATCCCTCTCTTAAATCTGGATGAAATTAGCCAACATCTAATTTCAAAAAAATAATGGGAAGATGAAGGAGGGAGCAAACAGCGCGATTGCTTTTTTCCCCTGTAGGAAACAGAATCAAAACAAACAACAAGCTAGTCAACCCAAAGACCTTCCAACAGAGTTTATCTCTTGTCAGTCTGTTACTGTCAAAGCAGTTCTCCAAAAAGCATCACTTTTTTTTTTTTTTCCTGGACAATTATTTTCAAGTATTAACATTCTGTTGAATTTAAGCCTCAAACCTTAGCAACAAAAGTCCTATACGTGTTCCCTGGCAGATGGAAACAGCATCTTCTCAACTGACGACTCAGGATTTTATCTTAACCCCTGTCAGAGGTTTGTCTGGAGCCATTGTTTGCCTTCCCTGTGATTTCTAGCATCCAGTTATTAAATTAAACCAATAGATGCCCACAGCAAATATTTCATCAACACAGTAAGGACTTCAATAACTTTCCAAATAGCTAACTCACATACAGAATTTGTAAGCCATTATAGATTTATAAGCTTTTATCATTCTCTTCCTGGATAATCTCGCAGTTCTGCCTAATCAGAAATCTTCCTTCTTTTTCACATTATGCCTAAGTGCATTAAAGTATGAAATGTCTATGCACAAAAACTGACTATAATAATTTGGACATTTTTGACCATTTCTATAAGGTAAACAGAATTTCCACTGCAATGGATTTACATGCAAAATATTCAGTACTATTTCCCTAGTCAGTGCCAATAACCTATAATTTGATTGTAAGCATCCCAGCACAGCTGAGTGACAGCTGTAATGGAATCAAATTGAAAGCTTACAGTGGTCCAAACTGTTGGTTTTCTTGGCCAAAAGAATTAGCCAAAACTAATGGTTAAAGTCTGTCTGTGAAAAGACTTTAAGACTGCCTAGTCTACAGGTAATTGTTTTTCTTTCTTCAAGTTATTCTTCTGTTACATTAATATTCTGAGCTGTAGTTTTACATTGGCATTTGTTTTGTATCAAGCTCAAACAGGAGAAAGTAAATGTCTTCAAACACAATTAAAAGAAAAATAGAAGTTATTGTGTGAATAAAGTTTTCCTTTCTCTCCAGTCTTCTTTAATCAGTTAAGAAACTAATACACTTGTAGAAAGAGAGGAACACTGACCTGTGCATTGTATTACCTAAATCCTGTCAAATATATCATAATAGTTTGTTCCTGACTTCCACAGAAGATCCACCTGAACTCACACTCCGTATTAACTGCAGAAATCAATTAGTTGGCAAAAAGCCCCATTATATCCTGTATTACTGGAGTTAAGTTCTCAAAGGATAGGTGTAGAAGGGAAGCCTCCACAATATGAAACATGGAATGGAAACACAGTGCGATTCCTTTATGACTGTGCTGGTTTTACTGGAGGATGGCAAGAGGATTGAAAAAGACAGTGCCAGAAGCCTTGCCACTGAGCTTTGCATCTGTCTATCACCTAGGCTTAAAAGGTGAATTGTAGGATGCTCCCATTCCTGATGTGTGGCTCATCATGTGTGGGTTGGTTTGGTTTGTTCTCCTCTTGGGACTAACAGATTTGAAATTCTGTATTTCTGTTTCCAAATCATTTAATAAACCATTAGCAATGCTTCCTTAACAGTGTGGGGAATATGAAGTCATCAAAAATTACATTCTAGGGCTGCAAAACAAAGTAACACCAGAAGCAGAGTTAGCCCTTGGAAAATTTACAGACTACTAGCCTAAGTGCTCATTTATTACACCATTCTCTCTGACCTGCTTACCCACTGCGACTTACAGTACTCTTTCTGCTGTGAGAAATGCTTTCCACCTCCACTGTGACTTACAGGTCTTTTTCTGCTGTGAGAAATGCTTTCCACCTCCACATTCACCCTCCCGGTCATTTGCCTGGAATGTTTCAATTGTCCATTCAGGTCAGGTCAAGGACTGATTCACTGATCAGCTATGAAGCTCTAGGACATCTACCTTTATAAATCCTCCATCTAGTTTCAGGATGGAGCTTAATTGTCTTGCAAAAGGGTCACACGCAATACCAGGGCCAGGATTTAATGACCCTTCCATTCCCACATTCCTCTTGTAAAAGTATATGTCACTGAAAATTTGTCATTATCTATGTTATTAATTATTGATCTTTAAATACTCCCTTTGAAAATTTTTGATCAGACTGCAGCTGTTTAACATAACTTCAGGAATATCATACACTCTGGCTTGGGTGCCTTCTCCAGGAAATTAGAACATAAGTAATTTCCAACAGGTTGGAGCTGAACAAAGGATCACACTAAAAGCACTAGCCAAGAGGAATATCTAATTCTAGGCTTAGCTGTAGATATTAACCAGTAAAAAATGGTATTTAATGCGCGTCTATTCAACATGCGCACAGATGGACATCACCAGTTCTGTACAACATCCCATGAGCCGTAACTGTAATAAGATACACTCACAGGCATCGTTGCTGATTTCAAAACGTAGCTGAAGGCTACACACATCCCTTTGAGAAGTTACACTGACTCTACCAAACTGGCAAATATTTTAATGAGACAACAAATAAAGCTTCAGAATAAACATAAAATATAACCCCACAATATTTGTATTGGTCAATAGCAGTGTTCACAAAAATATGGCTGAAGAAATTCTCCTGCTGTTTATTTAAATGGCCTGTACATCTGCCAGAGCCGACCTAAGCATTAGATTGTCTGCTAGATAAGGAGAGATGCGAATCAATGAGCAAATTAGTTGAGCCACTGCACTGCCAAATTGGAACCAAGAGGCACCAAGAAGGACATTACAGTTGCAAATATCTTCTGCATCTGTACCCAACGCAAAGAATCTGCAAGACGCAGGTGACTGCCAACACAAAGGCCGCTCATGACAAAAATGGTCGTCTCTACTAAAAACAAAACAAAAAGCAAAAAAAACCCACCCCCTTTTTTTTTTTTTTTTTAATAATACTGAGAGGAAATTCCAAAACAAAGCAATATTATATCATTATTTGAACAAAGCAATATTATATCATTACTTGAACTGCAGTAGTGCTTAGGATCCCACCATGGTTCTAAGTGGTATAAGGTACTACAGTGTTAACTCACTTTTAGAATCGGTGAACTCCAAACTCTGAGTGTTTATCTTTTAAAGGTGGTTGAAACACAGGGAAAAATCATATGTATTTTAAAATGTACATTCAAATGAATTATTTAGCCTCTTTTTTTTTTTTTTACAGTAATAATTTCCATTTTAGAAACATATTATACTCAGAGTTTGGAGGGTACTTTTTGATTTTGTTTTGCTAGGGTTAAAAATGTCACTTAACAGAATTTTTAAATAAAATCTTTAAAATATGTCACAACCTGACTGAAAAGAACAATCAAAATTATCAATACAAGAATCAAAATGTACCACAATCTAGCAAGCCAGATTAACAACATAAAAACTTAAAAATATTCTGACACACAAAGTAATTAATCCTCTGAAAGTTTTTATTAAAATCTTTTAAGATGGAAAATATTATTTTAATTTTTTTTTTTAAATAATTCTAACTCAAGAAAAGGAGTGATTTCGACAAATTTCAATGTTAGCTGTTTCTCTGAAGTTCAACATCCGTATTTCTCAAAACTTTTATCAAGAATTCTAAAATACAGTGTACATCATTACTTGTACTTACACTGTCAAATTAGCTTCAAATTATGTTTTTATATATAATATTCCTTCCAAGGTCAGTATTCAAAAGCATACCATGATATAATAGCTGGATTTTTATCATTACAGAGAAGAACTATTTCAGCTGTTCTTCACATTTTCACACAGAATTTTATCTGAGTAGCATTATTGAAATGACAAACTTCACTGGAAAATAAAGGAACTAAAAGAAAGTGCCCAATAATACAAATTCCATGAAAGCTATTCATTAAACATCTTCAAAAAATCTCAGGAATATCAACAGTAGTATAAAACTGTACCTGTTTGCTGAAACATAGTTTTGAATGAAATGTTTTGGATCAATTTCGACCGATTCAGAATGAAATCAATGTCAAAAGTATCAATTCTCCATGAAATAGAAACTTTAAAAGTTTCAGTCTGTTCTCATGTAAATGTCAAAATTTATCACATAGTGATAGCAGCAATGCAGTAACACACCGAGATTTTCATAGTGCTCTCAGTTGCCCTTTCTTCACTATGAGGTCACTGACTAATGAAAAATATCGTTATGTCTCCCATTTTTAAGTTGCATTTTCAGAACCTATTGCAAATACTGAAGTAGGATACAGTGTGACTTACAAAGGAGAGGATATTAAAGGTACACACATATACACAGCCACAAACTTACAAAATCAATTTATATCATGTTCATCAGGACTTCACCATCATTGTTGACATTATTCTTCATGAATATTGCAAGAAGCAACTCAAAACAAGAATAAGAGAGTCATTTTGGGGTCATATTTTCTCCTGTAACGTCAATCTTCTATTTCCATACTACAGGAAAAAAACGTTCAGAGATGAACAGCAAGCGAACACAAAGTGAGTGTGAAATTAAAAATGTAATTAAGTAAAATGAAGCTCTTGGGTAAACCATTCACCTGCCATCTTTCTTGTCTAAATTGTTCAATTGGATTTAAGGGACGTGTTACTCTCTACAGATATTTAATGTTTAAAATGGGGATCTTACAGTCTATTACCTTATGCAGTTCCTCCTACATTTTGAGACCCTTACAGTAATAGGCTTCTATTTATCATCAAGCTCCTTAATCTTCTGGAGAAAGCCAGTTGTCGATATAAAGACAAAGCAAGCTAAACGTAAGTAGGAACTTAGTATGAGACAGGCATGACTTTATAAAAGTGTAGAAAAGTCTAGAACTAATATAAACCAAGATGTAAACAAATATCTTTTTGTCTGAGACCAGAAAATCATTTAAAAAATTACTATTTTTTCGTAAGGTTCCACAAACACAGAACTAAGTGTGTCTAAGTTTGGGGCGGGGGGAGGGAATATTAAATGAAGACCCTATTTTTAAAAAAATCTAAAACCACATTTCATTTCATACGTAATAAATGCCACCAGTTCACCCTGATGGAAATCCAGAGAGACAACATTCCTACCAACGTCAGTGGATTTTATCCATGTTTATAACTATGCATATAAATCTCTCCAGGATCAGGAACTTAGGCTGCTGCAAAAAGTGCATAAACTGCAATGAACATTTTTTTTCAGCAAATTACTGAGCAAAATTGGCGTTTTCCTATATTGCCAATCATCTGTAACTAGATAGTAAGATCTACTCATTCGGAAATTTTCACACAATTTTCTGAACAAATTTTAGCTTTAAGATTTCTATGTGAGTATACAGTACTTTGTATTACTTAGTAATAATCACTAATAAATTAATAGTATCTGTGTGATTGGTTTTTTAGATCACATGATAATGATCCTTTTTCGGTAGATGATGCAATATTCATTAACCTTTCTTAAAAAACTGCAAGATAATAACATACCAATTTCTCCTCATATTTACACAAATATTGCCAATAGGCCTTAAAATTCAGTTTCTACAAACTCACACAAACAGAAGAAATGCTGCCTGAATAGATAGAAAGGAATAAAAAGAAACACAGATAAGATAAAACTGGACGTAGAAAATAATGGCAAATTCCATTCTTACAATATGTTCAGCTCTAGATAAAGTGCAAACTTCCAATGTTCAGCAACAATCAAAAGTCTGTCACATTTTTCACGCATGTTCACCTTAAGAGCCCTGGCCAAAATTCAGCATAGCTGCAAAATTCAGACAGCATTCTAGATTTTGTCTTCAGTACCCCATTATTCCTGCTTCCGCAAGAGTGATAAGAACACTACGATGGAAAACACCATCCTTGCAATCTCCTGTGTAGATCAGAAAATCGAGGGGTTTTTCTACCTGACATGGCAACTTGTCTTACACAGTTACCATATGCCTTCATTGCTCATATTCAGGGGTTTGACGATATGGCATCTACCCCTCACTTGATCTGGTATTATACAAAAAAACTGGCCAAATTCAAAGGGCCTGAGTATTGCTATTGAAAAGTCACAGATAAACACTTGCTTGGTCATGGCATTATTTAGGGTTTTTGCATGACCTTTCATGACCCAATCCCCAGGCCCTGATCCCGGCACCACCCACATATGCATGTGTGGAAGTGTTAAATCTGTGCTTCAATGTTTGAAACACTGAGGTCCTGAACTGCGCTCTACTGGTTTTATGTTTTCCTTCTTCCAACACAGTTGTATTCTAGGAAGAAAGCGATATAATTCCACAATTAATTCCTACCTGCGGTGACAGTGCCCCCTCAGGGTAAAGATGATTTTTTACATTAACACACTGAAAGCTTCCACTGTGATTGACCTTAAAGACACTGACAAATTAATTACTTTGCTCGTCAATATGGCATGGCAGCTTAACAATTTGAGCAGATACCCAGCCAGTTAACATGCATGCTGCCATCTGCTGAGTATGACAGCAAGGGATTTGTACTACTCTCTCTGAAAGAAAAGCCATGTAGAGCCTTCCAAGAAATATATTACCAAACCCCTCATTCATAGCTTATTGCACAAGTCACATGAAGACTGTTCAGGTTCTGTAAGAGAATTGGTAGTGTCTCATGTTTCTTTGACCCATAGGTTTAAAATTAAAAAGGAGACTATCTCAGAAAATTCATTAAAGCTTTGGTTTTAAGCCCACTGCTTAACAGCTGGAGCTAGGGTATATTCAAAAAGATCATGAGATTTGCATGAAAACTCATGCAGTGCAGATGCGAGCAAGGAAGTTCATAGTTTATGTTCCTCACTGTCAAGCCTCACTGTTACCCTGATTTAAAGAGCTCTCCTCTGGCTTAAGATAAAAAAACTGGCAATAACGTATAAATCAAAGTTCCTGCAAAACAATGGTCGGGGGCCAGCACAGAGGAGTGACTCTTTTTTAAAAAATTAATTATGAGACAGCTTGATACCATTCTCACAAAGACTACAGCTATCTTCTGGAAAAAAGCGGAGGCATACCAAAACTCCACACGTTCTTTTTTCTTTTTGATTTTCAATAAAACCGCACCAAATTAGAAAACTGAGTAATTTGTACACTACTGTTCCTGTAAATAAAAATATACATCAAACTGGTCTAAAACTATATATATACACATAAAAATATATACATACATCATATTGGTCCAAAAATATATACTGATGGGAAATACAGCACCTATTTTTTCTCAGATATGTTGAGGGATAAGATAGGCTGCTCCAAGTCCTGCACACAGCAGAAGAGGCAAGCCAGTTGTGCAGATCACCACTGTTCATGTTGATACAGGATCATGGGATAACTCAGGCTGGAAGAGCCCTCAGGAGGCCTCCAGTCCAAAGTGCTACTCAAAGCAGGCTCAGCTTGGTTATTCAGAGTTTTATTCAATCTGGTCTAGAAAACCTCCAAGGATACAGACTGCACTACCTTGCTGGGCAACCTGTTCCGCTACTGGACTGTTCTAATGGTGAAAAAGGGTTTCCTTATGTCTTGAAACATGTGGTATTTATAGCTTTTACGCTTCCTGAATATCAGATATTGTAGGTTCACTTTTCAGGTACACCAGTTGTAAATGAGAGATAGCTGTCCAAAGGACCAACAAATTTACTGGAATGTAAACCACACTAGGACGGAAAACAAGAGCTTTTGCTTCAAAGCACAGTTTTGTTACAATTATTTATTATGGATTATTTAATCCAGTTACTCACCTCAGAATTTACAACTGGGCTGATACCCTACAGAAAACTGAAGAAAATCCTCATAAATTTTCTTCTCTAAAGAAGAGATACTGTGTCTACTTTGACCAAGTACCATAGCCAAAGCTATGAATGAGTGCAATTAGAATGAATGGAATCATTTCATCTGTCCCTGTGTTGCTGCTATGCAACAGGATAGGACTACAATCAAAACAAAGCTAGAGCCAACTCTCAAGCACTTGGTGTAACAAGTGCTGGGCAAACGGAATGTGATAAAAAAGGGATAACATGTCCCGCACGCAAGTTATAGTCTTCTAAATTTTATAGTGTAGTAAGAAAATAGAAAACAAATGACACTGTACATTGTGGAATGCAGAATCTGCTGAGCTGTTACGTCTACCCAGTGCAACTCTTAGTCAGCACACCTATACTGCTTTGAGACTTGGATGGAGCTAGTCTGGAGGTCTCTTCATTCATGACAATTAGTGTATAACCTGGATAATCTCCTCATAGATTAAAAAGACCAGATACCATCTGATAATTGCCAAGAGACACACCAACTTACTTTTTAGAAAGACTTTCTTTAGAACCTAACAAACGTTGTATGAAGTAAACCGAAATGCCTTTTTTAAATATTTCTCTTCCTAACATGTACCTTTTAAAAAGCTGTCTCCCTACTCAAACTGGTCTCAGACAGAATACTGACACGTATCTTTCACAGCCACAATCCTACATCAGTGTTCAGAATCTAGTCCCACAGAAGCACCAGATGAATGCCAGTAAGCGTCAGCTTAGACGATTACTTTTTTTCAGAGTAGTTATATTCTAGCATCCAGCTGGAATTAAAATATCAAATATGTGTCAAATAACAAAAAATTATCACAACAGCGCCTGAGCTTATGTCACCTGCTATAACAAGCATTCTTCTTGGCTGTATGGGACAGAACCATGAATATCACAATGGTACCACAAACAGCACCATACTACCAGGTGCTTCTAAAAACTGAAACTGATTAAAAATCAAAGCAATGAACTACTGTATTACAGAAAACACCCACCTCTTAAGGTCATTTGTCTTTGCAACAAGCTCTTATGCAAACATTTCATTCTCCATTCCAGCAGAAGCTTCTGCACAGAAGACTGACGTGAGATACTAGGTACACTGATTCTTCTTTTGGGCAAAATTAGCAGGTATGAAGGTAGCATTCACAACCTGAAAATAGAACAGAACATAAAATCCATCAGAATGTTTGCATCGTAATTTATAATCATGACCTAATCTTTCTTCTACGTACTTGTGCCCTTTAGCGATTAGGAGAAAGACTCGTATTGCAGTAGATCTTTTAGTAGTGATTCCTTGGTATTATTTTTATTATTTTGAGAGCCAGTCCTGTGGGATGCTGAGCCCCAGGAACTCCCCAGCGATCAATAGCTGAGGATACTCAGGTCCTTTCAGTTCCTGCAAACATAATGTTGTTACACAGGGATATTGCAAGCAGCCTCTTTAGTATGACACTCTGGTCAATAAATATCTATATTTATGCTCTGAGACACAGACCAGTTCTGCTTGCATATAAACGTTTAGAGAATTAAAATTACTATCAAAATCAGTTCATAAACATGTCATCATACAGCATATTGCTGTCTTTGTTACTTTTGCAGTATGCATTTGCAAAATACATTATGTTCTAAATTAGAAGAAATATTCAATATTAAAACATTCTACAGATTCCTAAGACTTAGCTGGGGTGTTAATTTTCTGATCATCAGCTACTTAGCTCAACTTCAACTGTGACCTGACAGACCACAAATTCTATGTTTTCAGAGGTAATATTCAATTTTAATTTATGCCAGCTGAATATTTTACTGTTCAAAAATTATATTAATTCTATTCACACTGAGTAATCATACCTTCTTTATTTTCAAAATCTGACAGCCAAACTAAATTTCTATTAAACAAGTGACTAAATTTTACTATCTGCACTAGAATTCTGAAATAAAACTTATTTCAACCTTAGTTCTCGAAGTTTCACTTATTCTATCTGTTCGTGGAATTTTAAGAACAGCAGAGAGTTCATCAAGAATACATTTACTGTCCTGGTGATCTTTTAAAAGAGAATCATAATCCTTAAGTTTTACGATATTTAAAATTACAAAAGCCACACATAACCAATAACACACTTAAAGGCCACTCTGATAGGATATGTTGTATTGTACTTGTCCATCTTGGAAGGGGAAAATAACAGAAAGCTTGTGAGCAGCGTTCCGTAATCTTCTGGGAAAAGCATTTTTGGTAGACAAGCACTCTTCACAAATGCTGTCACTTTCATGAAGATTGCCATTCCTACATTTCAAACTGGTGTAAACTTTAATTACAGGTTTTCATTTCTATTTATACAGTAATTTATATTTAAATATAACGGATTTGTAAACGTGAAAAGAGTGTAGCTATATGGTGCTCTAAAGTAAAGATGATGTTAACTCCTAAAAGGCCAGAAAGAGAAAGATTTATTTTACTAATTTGTTTTTGATGTATAAATGAAGTCCTGAATAAAAGAGGCATAAATGATATCTGAAAGGAAAACAAAGTGAACTGAATCACTTTATAGAAATATTTACAAATATTGATATTCATATTAACTTTATATACAACTTATATTTCCACAGAGTTAAGTCTTGGTCATATTTCGTACGAACTCTAAATACCTGGAAATACTTTACTAGGGCAGTTTCTCCACCAATTAAAATTAAGGTCAAACTTAAACTTCAACAAAAGTAAATTCTAAATACGGATCAGTTTTGGAGAAAAAGTTGGAGATCTGAAAGAGGTGCCTAACTCACCTCTAGGTGATTTCTCTATTATGAGGTAGGAGATAGATATTATGAGATAGGAGATAGATATTATGAGATATGATACACCTCTATCATATACAGAATGCTCTCTATTAAACCTGTCCACTTCATCCAGCACCTAAATATTTCTGTACGCCTGTCACGTGCAACTGTGTCTACTACAGAGAAGCCAGTAACAATTGTGCTGATTCACAGCTACTTGCATCTACAGTACACTCCACACTGGTATTGACAGTAAGCTTACTGGGAAATAGCACTAGTATTGCAGTTCTTCAGAAACTTGAATTTTAATCATTTTCAGGGCACTCTTACAGAGATATATGCAAAGGAAGGTAATTTTCACAGAAAAGTTCCTAAAAAAACTGTGAGTAACAAAAATTTGTTTAAAAGATTCAATTTAAGAGAGGAGAGAGTAGGAAAAACGTCAACTGCTAGATTTATTTTCAATAATTATTTCGTCACCTTTCAATTTTGATGATGTACAGAAAAACAAAATACATTTTTGAGGTATCAGCAGGATTTCAAAAAATGCTCAGTGTTGACCTAATTGTACAATTCCATTTAGTAAAGTAACCATCCCTAGGACAGTTACACTGATAAAACATGCTTCTAAAACCCCATTTCAATATTGTAACTAACTAATACAGACAGCAATGTGGATTAGGAAGTGAGGTTGTAGCACTGACAGATTCCAAAAAAGATGACTCTCCTTACGTGACTGATAACTCTAAAGTGTATTTCCATCTGATGGCAAAACCTACCCAAATATAAGCAAATTTAATAATTCACAGTAGTCCTGGATTTTGTCCCATATATGCAACACCTCTGCGTTTTATTTAACATCCACATACTCTTCACTGGCTAAATTAAATGAATTAGTATTTTGCTAATTTTCCTATTCACCTGCTTTAACAACACTTCAAGCGCTCTGCTTCTCTCACATTCCATACAAATGTAATCAAATATAACATCTACCGTAATAGTTTAGCTTCTATATCACTGATAGCTCAATTTTGTTCTTATCTTTTTCTCTCTTTAGTCTCATTGAAATATCAAAATCTCTTCTGTAATGGAAGAGACATTTATGCTCTCCAAGGACATTTCAGCTCCATTAAAGTCAACAAGGATCAGTATTCAAGCCCCCTTCCCAATTCCCTGAACTTTTCATTCTTATAAAAAATATGGAGAATTCCTAAAATTCCAAATCTGGACCACCTTCCTAACTTAGTAGAAAATTCAACACCCATGAAATATTCAGTGTAAGTATAAGACTGACTTCATGACAAATTTTCTTGTCTAGAAAAAATATTTGATAGCACTGCAATTAAAAATACAGTTTTCAAATGTGACCTGCTGTAAAAAAATTAAAGATTGTCTTTCTAGAGGTGCCTGTGTACATTGTCTTTTATCATAACTCCCGTCAGTATTTTCGAGCTGTCAAACTCAGACTGCAGAACTTGGAACTTATTTATATAAAATTCAGCACCTACATCCAATTTATCAACTTCAGTTTCTAGCATACCCAAATGAACAAGTATCTGTCTTATTCCAACTGCTGGCAATACGTCTTGCAATATGGCATGGAAAAGAAAGCGCTATAACTTTAGCCACACACTGAAAATATCCTTCACTATCCAGACAAGCTGTATTCAGCAGGCCTCCATTTTGCTAATACTCTGTCACCGACATCTGCAGGAACAATTCTGATCCCTCTTTTCTCCCATGACTGAGTATCTCACCCGGACTGAAGCCATCCCCATACAAAGAATTCAAGAAGAAATGTAGTTCACATAGAATTTCATAGGTTTTAAGGATGATTAAAAGCTTTGTTAGAGAGAGATCTTCAGAATCAGGTATTCCCTTACCACTTTGGGGCATAGAGCAGAAAGAAGAACCTCTCAGATGGACTTGAATTTTGTTTAATTTTTCAGATACATTTTAACAAACCAAATTATTTCAGGTACTAATTGCTAGTGATTCTCACCGCTCTTCAGACTGCCTTTTCTGGTAAAAAATGACTTGTCAGGTTGCTAGAGGGTGGAGGAGTAAGTCTATTACATATTTTCTTTCTCTTCCTGATGGATTGTTAAAATCAAGTGGAATAGAATTGGGTCACTTTATGCCATTCTTTTGAAACACGTTTTGGTACCTTTTCATATATCAAACAAATTATTACTTTGTAACACATAAAAGTATCTGAGGAGTTCAGATCTGAAGTCTCACTTTTTTCAGGGTCCTGGGGGACCACTTGTTTTATTTTTAACTTGTACTCTTCAATATTTTACTGATTTCAAAGACACATATTCCAAGCAGCATCAGGAAGTGGACAAGCATACTGCGTAGCTGAAGCTCTTCAAAAAGTTCGCATTCTGTGATTAATTTCACAGTTCATACATTTTGTCAATTTTATCTACGATAGACTGAGAGAAGGAAGGGGAGAAAAGTGTGGGGAAAACAAACATTGGGAAAATAAGAGAACTAGTCACGGAGGTACTCTAGAAAAGACCTAAACACCTTCACACCTGCCTTTGTGGCTTTAGAATCTATGTTCTTTTTTCATAAGAAATTGTTTCTTTTGAAAACACCATTCCCTTTGTCCTTTGGAGAACCTCAGATTTTCAGTGCTTTGGTACCATTACTTTATTTATTATTGAATCCATATTAATATATGCAGCTATCCCTTTGTATATTTTTTATCGTTATTTCATAGAAAAAAGAGCTTTTACGTCCTTTCTACAGAAAAAAAAAAATTAACTAGTCTCCTTTCTGTATCTTTTCATATTTTCTTTGTAGAAAGAAATTCAATAGAGTCTGTATCAGAGAGGATTCTCTTTCCATTGTAGACCTTGGAATGTCAACGGAAGCTCATTCATAATTCTATAATTTCCTTTCCTTGGCATAAGGAACTGCACTTTGTAGATCTACCTTCCAAGGAAATGAAAGACTAGATCTTTGTAAAGGATACTGCTGACCGAAAGGGGGATTCTCTAAGCCATCGTAGCATAAAGCATGAATTTTGATTCACTCACAACAGAAATCTGATTATTTTAATCGTAGAAGAAATTCGGAACTCAAAAATATAATAAGCCACTGCAAGAAAAGTTGGCATTTTTGATCTGAGAACATTTTGCCAAAGATATGCAATCTTTTCAGATAGCACGTGGGCAGAACAGTTTCTGCTCCATTTGTCTTTCAGCAGTGGTCTTAACTCTTGAAGAGAGAAGACACCAATTTGGGAGAGAGTAAGTTAGAAAACCAGGCCCTGCCCATGCTTATCGTAACAGACACTCAACCTAAACACCCTCCCAAGATTCGATTTTGGTTTTGGGTTTGTTGGGTTTTTTTTTTTCACTGAAGTTTTGCTTCTTTAAGGATATTTTTCTCTTATTTTTCTCTTTCTTAAGATTACGTAGCACCTACAAATCCACAACAGCGTTGGCCTTTCTGTGCTAGCTGCTGAAAAAGTACACAATGTAGACCCCAGAGAATCTAATGAAGACAAGAAAAATTGCCACCTGCAAAGCTAATACATTTTTACCACGCAGCTGAAAACCTCAATTAAAACAACAATAATTATATTGTTATTATAATAACAAAATCATTATAACCAATATTTACAACCTTATCAGTATGGTTACCCTGACCATAGATCACAAGCTTGAGTCTTGCAAGGGAAAATAATTGAAAGTTCAACATGCTTTGCCCATGCTAACAGGACGGCGCTGTTCCAGGCGTGGTTTACATTTGGGCCATACTCCGCTGCGCCGAACACGCAACCCTGAGGAAGCCAAATCACGTCCTTGCCCTTCCTCACCCGTACCCGCGGAAGGGTGACCGTGAGCCGCCGCGCAGGCAAGGCAGGAGCCCAGCCAGAGCCTCGGCTGCCAAACCGCCGTGGTCTGGCTACAAACACGCTCGGTGAAGGCGCGGGAAGGCAACAGCGATGGCGTGGGGCGGCGTGCCCTCGGGAGGGCTCCCAAAGGGGTCTTCCACCAACGGCCGCCGTCAACCCTCGCCCACGCAGGCCTTCCCGCCACAGCTCCGGCCCGAGCAGGGGGACGCGACAGTCCCTTGCTGGCCCAGCCGGGGGGCAGAGGCCGGCCTTCCCCTCAGCACGGCTCGGCCCTAGCTCGCCGGGTGGGGAGCGGAGGCGGGACCCCCAGCCCCCCTCGCCCCCTTCCCCGGGCCGCGGTGCCCGCCGCTCCCCTGAGGAGAGCCGCCCCGGGGCCGCGCTCCGCGGGGAGGAGGGAGCCGCCGCCACGGCGGGACGCTCTGGGGAAGGGGCGCGGGGAGCCGCCCCCTGAGGCGGGACACGGCGCGCCTCCCCTCAGCCGAGCCCGCCGCCACCTCCCGTCCCCAAACTTTTGGGGTGGGCTGGCGGGGGCGGAGGGGAGGGAGGGGCGGGGGTGGGCCGGGGCCGCCGAGCCGCTCCGGCAGCGCCCTCCTCGCCCGCCCTCCCTCGGGCCGCCCGCGGAATGAGCGCGCCCCGGGCGGCTGCCGCTGCCGCCGCCGCCTCCAGTCGGGCTCGGGCGGGCGGAAGGCGCGGCTGCCGGCGCGCTCGCTGCGGCGGGAGCGGAGTGGATGACTGAGGGGAGCGGCGCGGAGAGGCAGCCCCGGCGCCAGGATGCGGCCGCCCGCCAACATCCTCAACCTCCTGCTGCTGTCCTTGCTGGCCGGCCTCGATCCCTCCCAGGTAGGAGCCGGGCCGGGGGGCCGAGGCGGCCCGGGGCGGGGCGGGCCCCGGGAGCTGTCCAGCTGAAACCACCAGCGATTTACCCAGCCCAAGGCAAAAAAGGTACCGGTAGCGCTCGGGACTGCACCAGTCCTGGGGGAGCGGCCAGGCACTGGGAGCACTGGGAGCGCGGCCAGGCACTGGGAGCACTGGGAGCGCGGCTAGGCACTGGGAGCAGGGATCGACAGCCTCCGGCTGGAAATAAATTTGCTGCGAACCAAAGCGGAGGCGTCACGTGAAGACGCCGGGTTTAGCGCTACGGCCACGCTCCAGGCTGCTGCTGCTGCTGCTGCTGCAGAGTTTGGTTATTTTCAGATGTGTTCGGGTCACCGAAAGCTCACATCTGATACTGAAATAATGAGAAAAGTAAACAATATGCGTTAGCCGTGCAGCCTGGGCTTGCGAAGGTGACTTTAGATTAAATCATTAAATCAGAATTGCACCGTACCACTTCAGAGGAACGACGACAGAAACCCCCTCGGCCTGCTGGTGTCTGTGGTGCTGCATCTCAGAGGTGTAGAACTTGTCTCGTTTGGCTTTTTGGGGCATGCAAGCGTGTAACTGCGAGCGTTATTAAAAAAAAGTAACAGGAGAGAGAGAGAGAGAACGTTCTTACAGTGTTGCAGTCCGTCACCAGCGGTAGTTCATACCGTGTTGCCACAATTTACATTGTCTGTTGGTGAATGTCATTTTAATGATACCATTTAGGTACCAGGCAACCGTATGAGGCAACGTTCAGCTCTTGCGGCAGGTCTTTTTTCCTTTAAAATAAAGGAATTAATCGCATAAATTAATCATATACAAATAGGTACTGAATTTCCAACAATACGAAAGGGATGTTCCTCCTTAAAAATATAAGGATAGAACTTGAAAAGCAATTCAGTGGAAATCTGATTTACGGCTGCAGTACTCTGACCGCTTTTTAACCAGTAAGATACAGCGACAACTCAAAAAGGCAGGAGGTATATAGATATAGGATTAATAACATTAGCTAAATAATTAATCCTATCATTTTTATTAAGTAGGAGCTATTTGGAAGTATCAGCTAGTGCTGTGTCTGTAAAGAGACTCATCAGGCAACACACAGGAGTTCCACATCTGTGTGAACAGCAGCACATGGTCACACAATGTATAATTACAGGTTTACACAAAGTCATTTTTCTTCATTTTTCTATCTTCTGTTACACTTAGAGAGATCTATTAAAGTTAAGAGACTTAAAGAGACTGTGTGAAAGCAGGAAAAGCAGAATTTGTACCACTGTCTAGTCACAGAGGAGTAAACCCACTAATGAAGCAAGCGAGCTTCAGCTGGCAGAATTATTCTTAGTTCAGGTGTCAGAGATATGCCCCAAAATAACAGTGGGAAGAAATGCTCCATCTTATGTGTCTGTCACCATCCAGCACTAAAAAGCAGGACGAGCCACTGGAATGAACTGGCATAAATTAACTTTTGAAACTCTGCTCCTAGCCCTTTTTGCTGCGGCATACTGGGCAGAGGGCACAAAAATGGCCTTTTATTCATCACTCTGTGTGACATTTTCAAGGATATTAAAATGTTTATTGCAGGCTCTTTTAACTTTGTGAAGGGGTCATAAGCCAGAAAGCTGAAAAGTCCTTAAGATTATGTAAAAATAAGAGCCCTTAATCAAAGTTTGGTGTTTATCAGAGCTAAATTGGCTTTTCAGAAATGAAAATCTGAGATCAAATGGTTACTTAGATCCTTGGTTAAGATGCCACACCACATTCAGCATATAAAAGATGCCACATGGCAGATAATCATCTAGTTTTGTTGACTATGAACAATAGTTTTCATATTTCTGTGAAAAATTACATAGATAAAATGTTTACAGGTTTTTTTTGGCAAATAAGTACAAGTTGTGATTGAAATCTCACTTTAGAAACAGAATTTATCAGTCATTTATCTTGCTTTATGCTAAATTGAAACAGGATAATAATTTTCTGCCCTGCAGGCTGGGAAGCAAATATATCATGTGAAAGTAATTGTAGGAAACATGAGGATGTTAAATTCTTTCTTTTCCAAAAGGAACTGTGCAATGTGCTCATGAGTAGACAGGCAACTTTTTACATGCCCTTGACACTCACGAACTATTCACCTATTCAAATTCAAACTATTATTATGAAAATAAATCACATCAGACATTTCAGAGTATACAGAATACATTCCTATTCATGTCCTACATAGTTAATATTCAAGTAATAACTTATTTTACTGATCAACTACTTTAAAATAATGCCTGGGAAAAAAAGCTTTGATTTAGTACCAGGCCATCGCTGGCTTAAGACTGCTGTCCAGAGGCACTCTTATTATGACAGGGCTTTTACGCTAAACTTACTAGGTTATTTACTGATTGTAAAGTGTTTAAGTATCGCCATCTTATGGTAAAATATGAAACAAAAAAATAGATATATTCTTCAATCTCTGGAACATGAAGATTTTATTTCAACCATAGTAATTTATTGTCCATGCTTTTATATTTCTTTTTTTTTTTTTTTCCCTGCTATACATGACATAGAATATTGACCGGCTCTGGAAATTCTTCTTTGACAAATGGAAGACAGCTCACTGCTGATTAATTTTAAACACTCTTAATGCTAATTACAAAATATCAATTTTAAGAGACTTAATAAATGTTACATCTGTTAATTTCATTCTAATTTTTCTCTGTATTTACATAGAAAAATACAAGAAAATATAATTATTCATGATCATGTATTTCAGTAAAGTTTTATTTCCAGCAGGATGGCTAGATACTCAGCAGGAAGCCAGCTATAGGGAAAAGCCTTGGAATATAAAATCTTTCCTTTCTCCTACACTTCAGTGCAGTATCTTGAAAGAAGGAACTACTAAATATTAGGAAATTCCTAAGAGTTACTGCTAGATGGCATCTCTGTGCTGCTTTTCTACAAGCCTGGAGTTTGCTGTAATGACCTTCGTAGTACGTACAGTGGACTTCTCTCATAAGGGTTACTTTTGTTGGCCATCATTTGATAATCGCAGGAGTATACCCCAATAAGCATTTGAGAGTGATGTAATGCTGCTCCATGTAGAAATCAAGCTCAGCAGGTTTCAAAGTCTAGATGGCATTTTTTAAGTTTAATTTTGAAAATTTAAATAGATTCGAAAAAATTGTTCATTTTTCAATGCAGTTAATGAGCTTTATGCCTCTAACCTTTATAATGGCTGTATGTCCTACATCTGCTGGGTTTCAATTTTTTTGAATTGCGCAAAAAAATGTTTCAGAAGAAGACTGGCAAGTACAATCCCAAACAGAAGCTTAGTATCGTATCGTTAAGGACAGTTACAGAAAGAAACTGTTACCTGTATTCATTGCTTGGGAATACTAACATTAAAAAATAAAAACAAATTTGAAGCCAGTCATCCATTTTTTGAATGCTTAATTAAACTTTGCATTTTGATCTTTGGAATGGCTGTGTTTCTAGATCTCAAAAAGCTACAATTTTCACACATCATCAGACTACACAACTAGCCACTAAAATCTTTCTTTTTCCCAGATTTCAAGAACTTGTCAGTAGGAAGAGTGTGCTGCTTTAGTACTGCTTCACAATACAAATTAATTCACCCCTACTGTGAGATTTTATAGCAAGAATACTACGTACAAACAAGGGTTACCACAAGACACTATTTTTGTTAGAAATACAACTCATAGTACTACGATATGCTGTAAAATTAAATGGAAATCTTGTTAGCTACTTGGAAATTAATTTACCCTGTTTCCTACAGTATTAGTGGTTAGTAAATATGAAAATCGTACGTAATTAGTTAGTCTGCATGATTTAAGAATGCTCTAAATCATTAATTGCTAAACATGGTCAACTCTCGCTTGGTGTCTGGTCTCCCATTTCTGAGCAACATGATTCAATAGCCACTGAAGGATATCCTACTGCTATGAATGTATCCTGGGCCCTCTCCCAGGTGTCATCCCAGTTATGTTACTTTCACTCTAGTAACTGCAGTCAATGGGTAAAGACCAAAGACTGTTGTTGACACTACTGGTTCTTCCTGCAATGCTCAACACAATGCCTTCTAACCTTTCAGTCCTGGAAAAAAAAGATGCTACATAGATTTCCTATTCATCCACAGTCAATGACACACATCCACCATGTGTTATATAAAATCACAGAAAGGTATTCACTACATCATTTTAAGTAACATATATGAAGATATTAGAAGAGACTGTGCCAAAACATGTCAGTGACATCTGCATGACTGCTAACTCTGCTGGTGCTATGAGATACCACGTGGTCTTGAAGGGCTTTCTAAAACTGTTGATGCTATGTGAAGAGACCTTTTTTTTCCTCTAGCTAAAACCACATTCCTCTGTTGTTCACTACTAATATGACTGCTACTTCTTTGAATGCACTCATACACTGATTATATACATTATATAAAATCTCAAAAAAAATTGTGTATGTATACACAGGCATATGTGTATACGTACACTAAGTAATTCTTTTCTCACAGGAAATATTTATTTTCCCATTAGATGCATATTGCTTTCAGGTAACCAGCCTTCCACCTTTCTTCTATATTTGGTCAAGTGTAAGCCAATAAGAGAGGAACAATTCACCATGTATGCAAAGAAGAAAAAGCTGAAGCAGAGAAGGTGACTGTCAGGGACAGGAAATGCAGTAGAGCAGCTATTCGAACAACATCCAGCTATAGCTCTAAAAATGGTGTTTCTACTTGGCTACAGATTTAACACAGTTATAAAACCAAGAATTTCATAAGGGGCCTATTAAGAAATGAACAGGGAGTCCTCAGAGAGACTTGAGTCTATTTTGGGCACTGAAATTTTCTTTTTCAATGCTGTAGTATGACAAAAATGCTTCAGGGCATCACTTAGGCATTCTTACTGGATCCTTACTGAAAATCAGGTAAAATTCAAGCACCTTGTGTAAATCTGTGCAGCAGGAGTCTGAGAGGAGTCCTCTCAAAGCCCATCTTTCACAATAACAGCCATCTACCCTACTGCTTCACTCCACAAGGCACTGGATTTCTTGTCTAAGATGAAACCTAGAGAAAGTCAGGACTTTGTGTGCCTGGGTTTGAACACAGAATTCTTTTCATGAGGGAGCATTCCAGAACAAGTGGAAAACTTCTCTTACTTATAGAAATGAACTGAAACTATCAGAAATTCTTGCATTTAAGCCTAAGTGGCATAAAAACAGAAAGAAAGAACATACCACAGAATTCCAGACCGGATCTATTATTCACATTTTTAAACCAAGATGTATGACATGACCACATGTTTCTATACATGTTAATCATTCCACCTAAGAACATAGCCAGCAGAATTCTTAGTCCTCCAAGCCAGTAAAAAACAGAAGTAAAGTAGCAGTACATATTACTCTTAAAAATACTTTGAATGGTCTACAGAAAAACATTCAGGATTTAAACATTTTAATGTATTTCAAGAATTCTGAAAGAAGATCAAAGAGCTTCAATTGTACTTGTTTAGTATAAGGATACAGCGTGCGCTACTTCCCCTGTGGTCAGCTAGTAAGTGTGCGCTTGGTGCACCTGCAGAACAGAACAATTTACCGTTCACCTGATCTGACCTCATTTTTCAAAAAGGAGTTCTTTCACAAAAGAAAGAAACCAGCTCCAAATCTGTCCCCCTCCAGTATTTTTACTCACCTTTTTTTCCCCCCAAGAGGAAATTATCTTAATGCATGCACAGGGAGATCTCTTAAGAACTCTCAAAGTACACAGCATCAATCTTCATGTACTTCGTCCTGACATTAATGAAGTTTTTGTTGACTTTGTTAAAAAGAAAAAACAGGCAATAAATATCTCAATCATTCCTTTATTCAGTCAGCTGGGAAATTTTCCTAACACTAGAAAGAAATTAATTTTCTAGAGGACACTGTTCCTCTTACTTCAGTACTAAGTTATCTTTACCACCAGTTCAAAAAGTTGGTTCTTTTGTTTATCATATTTGCACTGGAACACATTGAGTATTAGCCAGAAAGGACACTGCACGTTATCCAAGAAGAATATAAGTGAAACAGAAGTGTAAAGGTGGCTTTTTTGTAGTGACAGCTGCAAAGAACTCTAAATTAGAAATGGACAAAAAGTTGCAACTTTAACAATTTTGATTATGGCACATTATTATCTGGCTATGTGAAGGACGCCCATCCACCCCTGATGGCCACTTCATAGCTTTCAATGTCTGAAATAAAGGAGTTACCCTCATTTCAAGATGCAGGAATTGAACATGAGTAGTTCAGCTAAGGGAGTATTTGCCTCTGATCATAAGTTTCAGATTCATATTACAATGTTTGGGTGATGGTGAAGCCCAAGCAGGACAATTCTGAGATTATTTCTTAATGTTGTGCACAGCATAGCGTCAAGAAATGTATCCGAGATAAAAGGAGACTGAACTTGGACTTAACCTCCTATGTTCCAGCATTATTTCCAAGAATCAGTGACACTTGACTGCAAGCATGGACTGCAGCTTCAGATTTTGTCATTAGTGACTCCAATCTTAAAGGCAACTGGACTTCTACCAGCCACATAATTTATCCGAACACTTTAAACTATTTCAAAAACATTACTGTTTTTCTTGTCATTGTTTTGTTCCTGTCATTAAAGGTTTTTAAAGTCCAGACCTGGTTTTGTTTGGAATTGGAGAATTCATATTTCTGTCTGAAAGAGGCACCAAGAACAGAATGCAAAATAGCAATTCCCCTGATATGGATTATCTTATCCCCATTCGTAAGACCATCTCCTTGGGAAGAGTACTAAAAGATTTTTCCGTAAATAGGGAAATAACCTACATATCAGACAAAGAAAGTTAGTACCATTTGTCTAGCTAGCTCAGTGTTGACTGAAACTAAATGATCTCTAGTCTTCACCGTGACTGGCCAGCTTCTAGGAATACTTTCCTAATAACTACATTTTCTGCCAACACGACTGATTCATATTGATGAACTAAATACACCACAAAATGTGCATGCTTAGGGAAGGAAACAGAATGCAAAATGTTGGTGATACAAGCCGTTAACATTGAGGAGGTAACTGTGTTAATGGACACAGGAGTATACACAATAATTTGCTTACTTAAATTGCATGGTGGTATCACACATAGCATATACTTTTTTTCATAGTATCCTATGCCCTCTTCAGCTTGATGACAGAGGTTTACTTATCAGAAAAGCAAAAGAAACAACCAGGCATAATTTTCAGGAGTGAGTACACAATCATAAACTGGAACTTGAGTTATAGCCAAAAGTAGGTTGAATAGGAAATGCCAGGCCTTGGGATTTTGTACACTCTTACCCAGCTGCTTCTGTATCTATGTCTTTTCACAAGAAAGAAAAACATACTATGTAATTATTCACAAAATATGCACTCCTATTTATTTAAAGCTTTTTTCCTCAAGAGCAGTTAAAGTAATTTTAATATTCTGTCCCCTTCTGAGCCCTTCTCAGACTCTTAAATCACTTAAAGAACTAACGTGAAGCAGCCCCAGATAACACAAATGTAATTTTTTTATCCTGCATTCCCCTCAAGAAAAGCCATCTGTCTGCTGCACTGCCTTCTCACGAAACAAATCCTTGTAACCAGGAATGCAGATTTAATATTTCTATTTACTTATTTCACTGAAAAGCATGTATCAGTTGGCATAACAGCAGCTTAAGCAAATTCTGAAAGCAAGTAGCCCTCTTCACTGCTACGGTTTTGGGAAATAGTGTTTACATCCTCCTGAAGCTGTAAAGTAACCTATAAGGGGGGAGCCAGAACAACTGGAAAAGACTTGCTCAGTTCCAAGGACTGCAGCTTCATCAACTCTCTTATTAAGCGCCAATCACAACACTGTGAATAGTATTATTCTTAAATTATTGGTGCATGTTATTAAAAACCAGAGTTTTATAGAGATTTTCATGGATCTCCTTTTTTAGAACCACTCCTTTAGGAAAAGACTTTAAAATGTATTTCAGTATATCCCTTTCAAGGAGATAACTAAGCACTTAAATAATTTTCCATATATGAAATTGTAGATCTTATTTGAGTTTGGACTTCAGTTTTAAAATTGGATTTACAGAAATATGAATGTCAGTACATTTAGAATACATGAATGCCTGTGGTGACAGTAAATATTATTGATCTGAGATCTCATAAACGCAAACCTGCAACACGCTTACTCATATTAAATGGGGTTATTCGGTCTCAACCTCTCTACTGCCATTATTTTTTTCCTATTCATTTTGTATAACCTCTTACATATTATTCTAACAAATCTACCTTCTTATAATAAGATTCTGTGCATTTTCAATATATGGTATTGAGACTTTTCCAAGAAAATACATAGAAAACAATGTAGTTGTAACACTGAGCTACTGTACTGAGTAACAAACAGTACATAGAATAGATGATGGTATGAAAAATTTAGATATAGCTGTAGATACATGCACTCAGTTCTCAAAGCAAGTGTGTGACAGGTCTGAATTTATAACGAGATCTCAGATCAATATTATCTGCTGTCATCACAGGTATTTCTGGGCACTTGCATAAAGAATACAGAGGTGCATGTCAGGCAGAGTAGCAAATGTGCATGTTACAACAAATCTGCTTTTTCTGAAGCATAAAGTAGGGAACTTTGAGTATTTAGTAACTAAGTCATATTTGCAGAAATCAACTACCAATTATGTCTGGTGTCTTATGACAAAAAAGTCAGATAAGCTCAAACATCACAAAAGCCCACAAGTATATTATATGAGAAAAACCACAGATATTGAGTAATATTCAAACTACTGCATCAATAAAATCATTGTAAAAATGAACAACAAAATACTGGTAAACGAAATCAGAACTCCCAAGTTCTTAAGTTTTCTTGGAGAACTGTGACCTCCTATATTATTTATAATATGCCCTGCACATATTTTACTCAGCAGGACAATGAATTGAAGGCTCTTTGGAAATACCTTATTCAGAGGAAAGGTTTCTGCAAAGCAAATTTCAGCCTGGAAGTTACTTCTGTCGCCTCAACTTAGCCAAGGAATTCTTTTAAAATACATGTTTCAAAGAATGTTCAAAATTGTGGTTGTTTGCTTCAAAGTAAAATTACATTTCCTATGGGATCAGCATCATTCAATAGATTATTTTCTTTTGAGTTACCTTTTTTAATACACTCAGCAATTTACTTTTTAAATCAGTAGCTATTTTTCAGACACAAAAAGCCTTGTCCAAGGTGTCAGTTACAACGTTATATTCACTTTATTCAGCCTAGACATAATTTCTATTCTGATAACTGATTTATCTCGAACAGCAGTTACTTAATATACTTTCAGGAATGAATTTACTAAGAGGAGTAAAGGGCTGTGCAGATTTCCCCCACTATCGGTCTCAGTGCATTCCCAGGATCTGTTCTATGGCTCTGGCTCCCCAGTCAGGATGTCTTCATCACAACAGTACAGTAAAACCTGCCAAAATCAGAACCTTGAATAACTCTTTCGGAGGTTACTCCTCCTGGTAATTATTTCAAGACATGCATATACAGAAATTAAAAGAAGAAAAAAAAAATTAAGTGCAACTCAAAACCAAAAAATCATAATGCAATGTAGTGTCATAAAACTTGTTTTCCTGAGGACAAACACAGGGAATGATATTAACCTTTCAGTCAGTCAATATCAAATTAAAATAATACTTGGTAGTTGCTCATTCATGGCAAATGCATCCTTAAATAGAGGACAAAAGCCTTTTTGTGAACTCCTTAATAGTCTCAAGCTGTTTTATACAAAACAGGCCATGAAACTTTATCATCAGTGCAATCAGAGACTTTCTTTTCGGAGGTCTTCTAGCCCATACCTCCAGCCTTCCAGAGCCCCCCTGAACAGCAGCTCTGACCTGCGGTGATTTCCACTAATTTGGTGTCATTCTGCTCCATCCTCCTGAAGATGTTTAACGGTATCAACCCCTCAGTGATGCCTCCCACTACCAGCTGCAAGTTAGACTTCAAACCACTACCCTTTATCAGTCCAAACGTTTTTCTGCCTGCCTTGTAATCCACCCACCCAGTTCATAACTCCTCAGTTTGACTACAACAAGGATGCTGTAGGATACCACATCAAAAGGCTCAGTACATGATATCCTCTGCTTAGGGCTCAGGTAGCGTGAGGTATCTAGTGGTTTCTTTGTTTCTGTTCCTATTTTTCAATCAGGATCTCTTGGCTATGGTTAAAGTCCATTCCCAGAGGAAAAATAGATTTAACCAGTGTATACAAAGAGTATTTGTGAGCTCATACGATTTTGTTTTGGAGTTTGCTTTCATCAGGTCCTAAAAAAATTTCAGTAAATACTGAAGTTTATAAAACTCTATGGCAAAAAGAAACACTGGTATTTTTATACAATGATGATTTACCTCGAAGTCATTTTCTATATAACTTCCCAGTGCAATGTTATCATGAATAACAATTTTCAGTTGAGAGGCTGTGATAACATAATCTTATGATTTGTCTTCTTATCTTTTTTATTGGAAGAGGAGATACTGATTTTTCCACATCACAGTTCTTATCCTAAAGTCATTAAAACTGAATTTATATTTCTCAAATTTTTCAGCAGCAAACTAAGGGCCATGAGCATAAACTTTAGTGAAGTTCTTGGATTGGTCAATTCAGAACAATTCAAAAAATTAATTATTTTGTTAGTGAGATACTGAGGTATCTCCTGGGCATTTTTTTTTTCCTATGGGAGATGTAGAAATGTTGTACAATATGCTGTGATCCATCTTCTTTACCACTTTGTCCGTAGCAGCTCTTAGTTAACTGACAGCCATGACTCTTAGTTAAACTGAATTCTACCTAATGATAGTAGCTTTGTATTATTTTTTATATTTGAGAAATAATAATTTATTAGTATAAATCTCTCCTTTTTTAGACACAGGATATAATATCCTTGCCCAGTTGGACTACAAGTAAATTCAGTAGAATAAACAAATTTATTTTCTGTAAATAATTTATTATTCTTACACTTCTCAGTCTGTCCCCTTTCTAAATAAATTTATTCTAGACTACTACACTCCCAGTGCTCTACTACATTTTTCAGCAACTTTTTAGTCCTCACTGCTTATTCTGCTTTCTCCTTTTGAGGTATTCTGAGAGAAACTCATTAGACTTTTTGAGATACACATTACATCACATAGGGAGGATTAGTCATATCTTTGTCCTATGCGTATTCCTGGTCCACATGGAGGACATCTGGCTCATAGATAGGCTTGTTCTCTGACTTGCAGCAATAGTCAGTCCTGTTTGAATGTATCCTGAAAACAGCTTAAGATACAAAGATTGCCACTGACCTGTTTTCCATCCAGTCCCTGAATACATGCACAATTATCAAAACATTAAAAACATATGTGTTAACAATCTCCCATGAGGATCAGCTTTAGCCACAAGCAAAGAATACAGTCTACTGCATTTTTGTCTTTTCAAAGCCTCAAGTTCCCCTCTGATTCTTTAACCTAAAGGCTAATCCTACTTCCACGTCCGCCTGCCATGTAACAGGCAGGAATATACTGAGTCCCAGACACCTCCTCAGTCCCCAACACAAATTTTGGAAGTGCTCTTGCTTTTCTTTCTCTTTGTGATTAATACGTTGATATGAAAATTATATGGACATTACCATTTAACAAGCTCAACTGTACGTATGTTAGTAACATATGCAATTAAACTAGACATGCAAAAATGCAGCGGAAAGGCTCATAGAATCATAGAATGGTTTGGGTTGGAAGGGACCTTAAAGATCATCTAGTTCCAACCCCCCTGCCATGGGCAGGGACACCTTCCACCAGACCAGGTTGCTCAAAGCCCCGTCCAACCTGGCCTTGGACACTTGCAGGGATGGGGCACCCACAGCTTCTCTGGGCAACCCATTCCAGTGCCTCACCACCCTCAGAATGGAGAATTTCTTCCTTATATCTAATCTAAACCTACCCTCTTTCAGTTTAAAGCCATCACCCTTTGTCCTATCACTACATGCATTTGTTAAAAGTCCCTCTCCAGCTTTCTTGTGGCCCCCCCGCCAGGTACTGGAAGGCTGCTATAGGGTCTCCTCAGAGCCTTCTCTTCTCCAGGCTGAACAACCCCAACTCTCTCTCAGCCTGTCTTCATAGGAGAGGTGCTCCAGGCCTCTGATCATTTTCGTGGCCCTTCTCTGGACTCGCTCTAACAGGTCCATGTCCTCCTTATGCTGGGGTCCCCAGAGCTGGACGCAGCACTGCAGGGGGGTCTCACCAGAGCAGAGTGGAGGGGCAGAATCACCTCCCTCGACCTGCTGGCCATGCTTCTTTTGATGCAGCCCAGGATATGGTTGGCTTTCTGGGCTGCAAGCGCACATTGCCAGGTCATGTTGAGCTTCTCATCAAGCAACAACCCCAAGTCCTTCTCCTCAGGGCTGCTCTCAATCCATTCCCTGCCCAACCTGTATTTCTGCTTGGGATTGCCCCAACCCAGGTGCAGGACCTTGCACTTGGCCTTGTTGAACTTCACGAGGTTCACATGGGCCCACCTCTCAAGCCTGTCAAGGTCCCTCTGGATGGCATCCCTTCCCTCCACTGTGTCGACTGCACCACACAGCTTAGTGTTGTTGGCAAGCTGGCTGGGGGTGCGCTCAATCCCACGCTGGGGGTGCGCTCAATCCCACTGTCCATGTGGCCGACAAAGGTGTTAAAACAACACAGGTCCCAATACCAACCCCCGAGGAATGCCACTTGTCACTGGTCTCCACTTGGACATCAAGCCGTTGACCACAACTCTTTGAGTGCAACCATCCAGCCAATTCCTCATCCACCGAATGGTCCATCCATCAAATCCATGTCTCTCCAATTTAGAGACAAGGATGTCGTGCAGGACAGTGTCAAATGCTTTGCACAAGTCCAGGTAGATGACGTCAGTTGCTCTTCCCTTATCCACCAGTGCTGTAACCCTGTGGTAGAAGGCCACCAAATTTGTCAGGCACAATTTGCCCTTAGTGAAGCCATGTTGGCTGTCACCAATCACCTTCTTATTTTCCATGTACCTTAGCATAGTTTCCAGGAGGATCTGTTCCATGATCTTGCCGGGCACAGAGGTCAGACAGACCGGCCTGTACTTCCCCAGGTCTTCCTTTTTTCCCTTTTTAAAAATGTGGGTTATGTTTCCCCTTTTCCAGTCAGTGGGAACTTCACTCACAGGAGTAAACTGGAGCTATATTCCATACCATGTCACACAAAAATTAAAGTTTCCAGTCTTACAAAACCCCCTCCTGGCCCAGAAAACCATACTGAAACCAGAAGCAAAGAATAAGAGAAGTTCCTCTAAGGCAGGAAGGCATATAAATAGTGAAATTGGCTATATCTTTACCCCTCTGTTGAATTTGCACATAAAACTTCTGGAGTTACGTATGCACCACATATTTCTACATTCTGTGATATTACAGGTTCACTTACAACATCAAAAAATCTGTCAGTTGTGGCTGTCACGAGGTTAAATAGCTGATTTGCATTCTAATCCTTTTTAATAAGAAGTTTATAAAAATAATTTTTAATGGCCTTCTGCTATACTAGTCCTGCAGACACTGCTAAAGTAAATACTTCCTTATTAGCAGATGGTATAGCAATACATCTCTACCTTGTTTCCCTTCCATACTTCCTGCTGTTATCAGCAATCTATACAGCACAATTCAAGGAGTTCAAATTTCTGTGCTGAAGTCGTCATCTTTTGCTGATCTTTCTTTGCCCTCTGGAGTTGCTTTCTCATAAAACCATGTACATATTCTGTTCAAGTCAGCAAATGTGAATATCTTCACTGCAGAGATAGAGTAAAATCATTGTATCCAAAGTTCCAATTATTAGCTTTACATTCACATATGGTACCCTAGTGGCTCTAAATGATTGCTGTTGTCCTTATCCAGCATGAATGTTGCTGTTGCAATTCTCTGAGATCTTTAGAGTTTCTTTCAATTTAAACAGCTTTTAAATATTTCTTGGCACCACAGCTGGAACATGCATTCAGGTGTTTCTTATAAAATCATTTTACATGTAAGTCACTTTGGTTAGTGCTGGTCCAATGCATTTGAATCAGGAGAAGTACTAGAAATGATAAAATACAAAGACCCCTATTACATCATTTTCATCATAAAATCTTTGAAGTTTCAGAAGATCTACTTCTAAAGCAAATTTCAGCATCCAGAAAAAAATTAAAACTAGACATACAGTAGTTTATGCTCCCCATGATTATTTTTGTAGATCTAGCTTTTGCTGAAATGTTACAGATTTTATTATTGATTGTGATGATCTGAGATGGAAAATTGTTTTGAAGAGACGAGGCTTTTTACAGAGAAATGCTCATGAAAGAATAACATCACAAAATCTGTTTAGGAAAGCTAACTATTAGCCTAAGGATTGTGCTTCTTTGTAAGATTGTGATTTTATCACCAAAAAATGCAATGACAAAAATGCTGACTCTTTCTCTGGAAAATGCTAAATGTTTACTTAAGGAAAATAAGATCTCTATCTCATTTCACATTATCCGCTCTATGCCACCAGTCAATATTTTTCATAATCTCTCATTTCCAGGGACAAGTTATCTTTATTATTTCTCATGTTTATTTCCTACTCATTTATGACACATGTTTAATTCACTATATTTGTTTTTATTGATTTAAAGATATAGCTTCTATTTTAAATATTCAAATTCTTATAAAATTATTTCTATTAGGGGTGTGATGGATTAAGGACTAAGGGCAGAGGAAGTGGCTGGTTTATTTTGGTGTTATAACCTTTCTCTAAATTAAACCTTGAGCATTTGTACCAGTCCTTTCAGTCGGAAGTCCACTATGGGAAACATTTCTTTCAGAAGTGCAGCATCCTCCATTACGTCCACTGTGTTTGCTTTGGTGTGAAACACTGCTGGACAATAAATCATACTCACAGTAGCAGCAATGTTCTGTCCTTTTTTCAAGCAGCAAAATACAGCGTTAGCCTGAGGACATATACGCTTGTTCTCCTCCTCCTTCTCAATGAAAAAGAGGATGCATTTGAAGAAAATTTTGAATGGAAGTATTGACTGAGTCAGTCTTCTCAAAATGTCCCATTTATTTAGACCGTGGTGGTTCTCTTTTTTAAATACTAAGCACTCCCTTCTCTAAGGTGGTCTTTCTCTCCTCAAGGACTCAAGAATGAAAAACTGTATTGGCTGAAACACGCAATCATCATTAAAAAGTATTTCATGAAGTGATAGCTTTGCTTTTGTGAGTGCCACCAGGGACTAGACTGTGAAATTTTGGAGTGGGCAGAGGAGTACAATTCCTCCTTCCAAAATGTCTGTATTTATACTGCAGTCAGCAGGAGCTTTCTCCCTCTTCCTCCTCTGTTCTGAGCTACCAGCTCCAGAGAGCAGCACACGAGGAAGAACACAAACGCCACTCATCTGCTCTTCCAACTCCTTCAACATCATCTGTGTGTGGAGGGATGCACAGGCAGATCTAGTCCTCTACTTGTCGGACTGGACAATGAAATTAGCCCTGATGGATACGATGCACATGGAGAGGGAAGGTATGTGTTGGCTTAACTTGTGTCTCCTCTGGCCTGAATGAGAAGTGAAGAGACGCTCTTCTTCTGGAGATTTCAAAACACTCTCCGAAGACAGAATGACATGGCTTCCCTGATGTCTCTAATAAGGCCACTGTACAAGAAACCACAGGCGATACCGAGAGCCTTGAATTTTAAATTTCTTGAGAAAATGAAAGAAAAGGCATTTTGATGCAATGCTGGCAGTAGCTATGCTATTCAAATTTGCCCAGTTCTAGATTTGTCAGTGAGAAAGCTACACTAATGGCTAAGGTTCACCACTGTTGTTCGTACAGAAGAACAATTTACCCAGATGCTACTGGCATTCATATTGCATTCACTGATGTCTGTCAGGAATAGATTAAATTGCTCTTGCTTACAGCTCTCTCCCATTCAGAAATGCCGCAAAAATTAAATAAGGTTAAGGCTGGTTAGGTCACTGAGTCCACCTCTGTACGAGGAACATGACCAGTTCATGTTTTCTCATACGGTTCCACAAATCACTTTCTAAACAGATGGTAATAGTGTTGGCAGCTATTGAAAAAAAAAATCCTGATAAACCCTGACCACCTAGTTCTTCTGTTAAATAGAAACAAGGTTGCAATTCTTTCTCCTTCTGAATTTTCCCAAACCACATGCGACTAGATATTGTCTAACACTTACCTTCCCCTTCTCATTAGTATCCTTGGACATATGCTATTTGTATTTTCTGATTTTCCTGTTTTAATAGCCTCTAAAATGTAACGATGACTGATGTTACTGTTTAACTTTCTAATTATTCTGGACCCCTACCTCCAGAAACTAATCTCTTAAGCAATTTTTTCATGTTAAAATATCAGTCATTTCTTACCCACTGTCATAAATTTCCATTACAGTTCTAAAGACTTACTGTATCATGTCATCATTAGTTTCCCAAACATTTGCAGTTTTTAAGGAAGCAAACTAGTAAATGTGGTATCTTTCTTTTCTAATATTTTTGCTTCCTCTGCAGAAAATATGCTATTATTAGCTGACTTCATACCAAAGTCCTTAGGCTTCTTTCTTCTCCCTCCACAATGCTAATTGTTATTCTGTACCTGCATAACTCCTTGTTTGCAATCTTGGAATGCTTTCTGACTAGCCATGTTCCTTACAGATCCCCTTAACTGCTAGACATTTGCTTTTCCATATTCAGTTGTCTTTAGAGGATGGCTTCTTTTTCCAGGAATCTTTTTGATATTTTTCAGTTTTGAGACATTCTTAAGAGTTTTGCTAAGTTTTGACAGATTCTTCCATTCCCCTCTATATGCTGAGTTTTGTTATTTCTATTACTGTTTTTATTAATAATTGAAATCAAATCCTCTGAGCTACAAATAAGAGCATTTCAAGCCAAATGCACTGTTAACTTAAGGAAAACATCCCAAGATTACAAGAATTCACATGATTATGGTTCATGCACCATAGATGTTGGATTTGACCTAAAAGTCCGTAACAGACAGATCTAGTAACTTGTTCATTGGACTGGAAAGACTTTCAGCTATCCTTCCAAGGGCATATACCCAAATTCTGGAACAGTTAGGCCAATTTGTTTCAGTATAACTAAAATGCTTTGTGACAGGCATTGTGGGGGGAGCCCCACCACTGCCTAAAGGTACCCTTTTTTTATATATTGGTTGTTCTGGGAAGGACATTTTTTAACAAAAGTCTGCTCGAACAAAGGATTGACTGTAGTAGGAGGAACTAATCATCAGCATACCTAACACCGTCAATTTAAACAGAAGCATAAGAAATATCTTAAATAATCTACTTGGTTATTTATCCAGTCAGACAATTCACATTTGGATCAGGCCTATTATTTCAGAGTCTCTACTTTTTCTGCTGAACTATTCTTTGAATTCAGAGTATTTTGAAAACGGCAACATCCTGTTAGAGGCATCTTTACACCAAACAGAGCATATCCTCCCCATTTCCAGTCAATAAGGCTTTGCACTCCTGTTTTCACTAGGACCAGTGTGCTCAGGCCTACAGTCATTGATGCTGGGGGAATTCTTGCCTGACAAAATGACAAGGCTGATTCCACAGTATCAGTGAGTGCCATGGTGTCTATTCATTACAAGATTTTACTTGAAGATTAACTTCCTTGAAGAGTAACTGGCTGAAAGACCAAAGATAACACTGGAAGTAATGGGAACTTCAGAATAAACCCTCAAATGCCTAACTGTGGATACAGGCTATACCACTGCTGACTTTTGAAAGCGACCTCTAAATGCAATTCAAAGCTACATTCTAGACCACCTGCACTGTTTTCCTTGAGGCATGCCAGGGGAAAACCTTTCCAGCAAACCATTGTACAGTCACATACCCAGGTGCAGTATGGACATTCCCATAACCAGGCAGCTTAGGTGTAGCACAGAGGGAGCCATACAGGCTTAAGAACAACTGTGTGTATATATGTGTGTATGGCAGGCCTGTAGTTTGGTTGAGAGGCAAGCACATCATCATTTTCACTGGGCTTTTCTTCTCATTAATTTTTTGCGCCACTGATGCTGAAGTGAGAACCAGCACAATAGGTATAGTTTCCGGTACATTTCCCTTCCAAAATCTGTTTTCTACAAGTGAAGCATCTCTTGGTGACATCTCTTGCCTCTAGACTAAGCAGTAGGTACTTGCTAGGGTACATCTGGAGGCTTGACTTGTTCATTGTCCAGTCAAGGTCAGTGGGCACTGGGACTTCTTTGCAGCTCTCCTTCTTGGGTTTGTCTCCCACTGAAACCAAGGTACAGGGGAACCTGACTAGCCCATAACTAGCCTTGTGTGTGCTTATAACCAAAGCCTGTACCCAGAGCAAATAGTCTGCAAGCACTCTCAAGGGCCCCAACTTAGAAAAACAAAATTGAGCCAATAAATGCATCTAAATACTTTTTTTGCTACTTCAATTGTCACGTGGCACAAAAATTGTTTCTTTTGAATTTTGTTGTTTGTAACAATGCCCATGTTATAAATGCTGACTGCATGAAATATCATCCTTAGGGGATAAAATACAGAATCAATCTCAAATGAACAGACTGTAATACTGTGAGAGCTTGTGATGGGAAGAAGGGCGGCAGTAATAAGGACTTAGCAGAATGTGCTAAATAGTGGGCACATTGTGAAAAATGTACTAGGTACTCTGAAAAGTGGAAAGAATAGGCTTAGGAAGGGAAGATAACAGGAAACCCAAATGATATGATGTGAGATTAAAATAAATAATTCTATTGGGAACACCCTGGAAACATTGAAAACGGAAATATCTGAAAAAACATGATAATATCTTGAGGACTATTTTGTGTTTCATAAAGCTACTGACCTATTAATAAAAGAACATATTAAAAACAAGACTAACGGTACAAAGTAGATTGTGACTGGGATATGTTTCATTAAAAAATAGACTGCTGTTTGCCTAAAGAAAGCCCTATGGCTACACCTCCCTCTGTCTTCCACCAAGGACAAAACCAAGAAATCTCAAAAGAAAAAGTAACGGCCACAGCAGCCAAGCTAGGTTCATTTCGCACCTGCAACATCAATCAGTTGTGAGTCAGAATGTTACCGTGCCCGTGACTAGGTCAGCAGGCCTATGCCCATCAAAGATTATCTCTTACTGGACAAGCACGTCGGTGCAAGATGCCTATGAAGAAAATGAGGATGAAAAAGATTAAATGATTCAATATTTTTCTTTCCTAATGAACTGTCCTTGGTAATAGGAAAGAAAATAGAAATAAAATCTTCCACAAATAGTCATTCCAATTTTTAAACAAACATAGGTTAAAAATTGTTTGTACTCCTTTTCTAGCAAGTAAAATTGATGACAGAGGAAGATGTTAGGTGAATATTGTAATATACTTTTGAATATGAGTTTATAATTTGTACTTGCATTTGTACAGGATAACAAATTTTGCCTACTCATTTAAGAAATACCAATATATTTTATGGCTTATGAGTCCAAAGTAGCTCACATTTTAGCATTCAGATTTGTGAGTTATTAATAAAATAGCTACACACCAGGAACTATTTATAGAAATGTTGCTGAAAATAGTATTCTGTCTGTAGACTGATTCTAGTAAAAGAGGAAGCTAATTTTCTTAAATTGTTTAGATCAAATAATCTGCTTAGCCTTATTATTGAGAATACAGTGCAGTCTATTTTTAACTATGTGATGCGGCGCTCAGCACTTCTCAGAAGAGTATGATACAGCCTAGCACATTCCACTGCTGCAATTTTTTTCCCAGTTCTACATACTCAGATTTAGTCCCTACTGTTGTCTATAACAAAACCGCCCAGAGTTAAGTAATGGTTACAAAGCAATACCTGTTTTACTGATTACTGGGGAGGAGAAATATATGCTCCTGTTGTACTTTCTGAAAAGTAATTCCATACAATTATGAAAATTTAGAGAAAATAGGCAAGGGATCTCTGACTTAATGTATAGACCCAAGGATAAAAAAGGAAGGAAAGGGATCAGTTGCTGAAGCCTTAAAGAAGAATATTAAGTACTATTCTATGGCAGGGAAGAGTGAAAGACTAAGACATGATTGATTTTCTTTCAACGTGTGTCTAAGAAATGTGTCAGAAAGCAAAAAAAGCTAGGAATAAGCTACCATATATTTGAAACAGAATCCTACACAATGCGATTTACAGCTGTTCCCAGGTTTTATCACTCTTTAGCTAGCCATCAGTCTCAAGTAGTTTGCAACAAAGGAAAAAAGCTCTTTCCTATTAGTTTTATAGATTCTTGTAGCATCATTTACTAGATTTTGAAGTCATTTATTCATATCTTTAAAAAATGAGCACAATTACGTAAATGTATTTTAAAAGAATAAGAGGGAAAACTACATGCTTGGATTTTAAAATAATTTTTTAGTTTTATTTGCTTGTTTTTCCCACTCTAAACGTATAGATCTTTGCAAGATGGGTCTACATAGATAGATAGATGCGCATGACTAGAAGTCATCTTAGTAGTTGTCACCATAAACAAAAATATCAATACTATTCTAAGGTAAGATCTCAATTTCTATGCTGCTACTGAGACAGGAAATAGCATTTCTTACTCTTAGTATTCTCTCACATTGTACTAAGACTTCAGCAAATATTTTCGGGACATTCCACTAAGATTTAAAAAAAACTAGTATCATCCATACTTATACTTTCACTTTGTTCATTTTCAAGACCATTTTTCGTATTAGATTTTCGATAGCGTAGATATACACACAATTATAAAGTTGAGAGCCTCAGTATTTTCAGAAATTCATGTTCTTAAATTCAGAAAAGTATTTACACATCAGAAATACCCATCCTGTCAGGATTCAAAAATAAGCACACATAACTAATCTGACCAGTCAAAATTAGCTATATAAACTGGAACGCAGGATGCTTTCAGAGACAGTTTTGTAATCAAACTTCAAGGCAAGGTTTCAGGTGGGCCAATATCGCAGCTTTTGCCAAAGCCACTTGAGGACATCAGTCTGGTATCAGTTACTTTGTGGTTAGACAACGAGACCACATGATATTTTCTGCAAACAGTCCACCCAGCTCCAACAGTTGTCTTTCTGACAAGTAACAGATACAGTACACAATGAGCCCAGAATGTGCCTTCCAGAACTTCATGAGACCTAATAGCCTTTTAGTGATATAAAAAATGTTACTAAAACTTCTCAAGGTAATGCCCATGTTTTCTTGTCTACCCAGGAAACACATATTGTTCTGTAGGCCTACTATGAATATATGATTATGAATGGATCCTGTGTATGGATTTGCTTTGAACTCTACTGTTCAAGTAAATCCTTCATTGTGCCCCTGGGAACTGCTGAGCCATCCTCTTCTGCTTCTGTCCAGATTTTTTTCTTTTGAGGAAATCATACAGTAGGCAGAAGAAACAACAGATAACTTCCATATGAGAAAGAGTAAACAGAGTAAACAAGATGACTGTTACTATGGGGTTCAGAAGGGATTTGTATAGCACAATCTCAAGGCGATAAATTTCCTTATTCTGTAGCTAGAAAAGGGATGTGCTGGAGTTAAGTTAGTCTGAGGTACAATTAAAAAGCATTAGGACACCTAGGCGAGTGTTTCTGCTCAAGGATCAATGTAGTTGCAAACAATGCCTGCACTGCAGCAGGGAAAGAGAGGCAAAGACTAAGGACTGGCTTATGACCAAAGAACATCAGAGAGGCATCTGATCCTAAAAGTCCTGTCTTACAGAACTGGTTCGCAGTTTTTATTTATTCATGCTGCAGAGTTATAAGGACATTTTATCAGAAAAGTACAATCCCTGCACTCCAAATCAAGTCCTTGGGGAAAAGAATGATTTTATTTTCCTATTTCAGTGCTCTTTTTCTGTTACTGCCTGAAAAAAAGCCCGAAAACCCTTTTTGAAAGTTCCTCCAAGTTTGAAATTTCTTAACTATTTTTGCTTGGCCATTTCCAAAGGTTCATGAAAAGGAAGAAGAGACTTCTGAAGCTGAGAACTGTAAAATCCAATATATGAGCTGCAGGAAAGCGAGAACGGGAATTAAAGTTAACTTCTTCATTAATACCAGACAAAATGATTCTACTTTAAGGGGAGGAGCCACCCACAGCAGATCAATGCAGGCAGCATATTGCTTGGATGATTCTGTGGACTCCAGATGTTTTGAAAGAACAAAACAGAATTATACTGAGGATGCCAGAACTTGTAATCCTCCTGATAAGCCCTTTTGCTTTGGCCATTCAGGTTGTCTATGGTGCATGAGGATAGCATAAAATTACCTTATCTCTGGTCTCTACTTCTACCTGAGAGGTGCTGCAGCCCTTGAGCACTGTCAGAAGTCAGACAGGCAGAGTTATACCAGTTGAGGATCTGACCCCAACTAAATTCTTTGTCATAATTTTGCGGTGTTACTGAGTCCTAGAGTGATCCTGCCATCCCCAAGCCAGTAATTACTGGCTATGCCTGGGACTGACACCCACAGAGCACTAAAAACTAGGGAGATGAGACAGAATCTGGCCACCGTTATCTAACATCCTTGCCCCCATTTTCCTTCTTCCCTCCTCCTCAGCAAAGGAATCCTAAGCTGAAAAAACAAGACATTTTGTAGAGTCATTTCTGTCACCAGAGGTTCTCAGAGGGGTTAGAATGAGTCAGGAGCTGGACCTATTCTAGTGCTAAAGGGAAGTCTAACTGCTTTATATGCAGTGGAATTCTCAATTGCCTTTTCTCCTCTGCTTGAAAGATTTTTAACAAAGTCATGCTGCTATTTACTCCCTGTTCATCATTAGCTAAGTAAAATTGCTGCATAAGTATTTTATTCTGATAAGACCTTAATATTCAAATTAATCAACATACTCTGACAAACATGTCCATTATTACAGGTTGCTCTGAGTTGACCAGGCATGTATAAAGATTCCCTCCCCCCCAGATAACAAACAGAATTATTATGCTTTGGAAAGGATAGATCACCCCGAGTGTTTTCATTCTATCTATCTGACGAACCAATGAGCAAAAGCAATGTCCAGAGAACAAAATTCTGACATCCCTTAAACTGGTGCAAACAAGTTACTATTCTGAAGACAGTCGCTTCAGGTTTACTCCTAGATATCAAAAGACACAATGGGGCTCAATACTTTTCAAGAAGACAGCTAAACTTTCATAATACACTGACATTTAATACTCAGAGTCGCCACTAACAACCACCTTAAGGTAAGCGCAGAGTTGCATTTCATACACAAAAAGGCCTATGGAGCTAAACATCATTTTATACCTGGTAAGGATTTTGCCCGTCATTTTTTCTATTAGTTATCATGCAGACACTGTTTTATTATTTGCTAATACCAGGTATGGAAATCTACAAAACGCAGATATCGTAGTTCTGAATTCATGTCTTTTATTTCAGCTCAATTTTCAGGGACTATTTTGAGAACAGTGCGATAGCAGAGTGTGAAAACAGAATAGTACCTTTTGTTTCTGGCACAGTGACAGACAACACCATTTCTTTTATTGTGCATACCTGCAACCAAGTAATTTCATTTGGTGAACAGACAGTATGGAGCAAAATCCTCAATCCTTAACCTGTCTAACTGAGTAAGAATTTAGGGATTTAGCTCTACATAACAATTGCTTCACATAATTAATATATGACTACCATGTTTAATGGTGAGATAACATGTTGTCACCTAGCATTTAGTATTTATTGTACATCGTCTAGAACAAAGTGCATTTATGTGATGTTGTTTCAGACATGCACACATATTCTCCATACATTGTGAAGTGGAATATAGACATGCTACTGAGAGTCATACAGAAGGTATACTTATATCATATATAGGATATCCTTTTCATACCCAACCTACAGCTTAGGGTCTAGATTTCATCACAGGAGTATTCAACTACAATCAACAGCCACTGCCTTCAGTTCTACCTCTATTGCAGTCACTCCAGGGTTTTAGGAATTTGTAGTTTCATATCCATGACAAGAACACACACTGTTCATATTGTGTGAGAGGTAACAGGATTTTAGGAGTCCTCTTTTGTGCTGGGCTGGACTGATCATGTTAAAATACTATGACATCCTTAGATTAAAGCCTCTGTCTAAATTAAAATCATTATTATTACCAAAGAGAAATTAAGGAGCAATTTGAAAGACAATGAAATGGAAAAGAGTTCAGTCAGACTTGTTCTGGACTTAAATATTTAATGTCTTTCTGTGAATTAAAATTTGGCTGAACAAAGAACATGAGCTTGGATAGGCCTATAATTAACCCATCAGAAGTAGTTTTGCAGAGTCCCTCTGAGGAGCTCCTATGGCACTTGGGAGAGGGCTGATTAACTGCGCTGCTGGGACAACTTCCACCTCTGTGGAGTTTCCACAGCATGCCTATCAGGAAACCCTCACTGGGAGATTAGTCTGCTCCTTACTGACTGAACCTGAAAGATGAAAGTGCAGTAGAATTATTTGCCAAGTGACACAAATTGACCCCTTATCCTTAATGAAAATTGTGTTCCAAATGCCTCAAGCTTTTCTAGTGTGTAGAGTACAATTCATTTCCAGATGATCTAAGACCATTCTTCTTCTCTTTATAAGATTAAGCCTTTGGAAACTATACAGGTCATCTACCTCCAAATTATGCCTGGGGGATACAATTCTTAATGAGCATTAGACTGTTTTACTATTACAAGAACAGCACAAAGAAAGAATTGTTTCCCCCTTTCCTCCCAAAGATGTTAATTATTGCTATTGCTATAGAAAGTATTTACTATTCTTGTCACACTGGCTCATTTGCAGTGCCAGATATCTTGGGAAGAGAAGAGGCAAGCCTATATCCATTTTTGTATTCCTCCCTGCCCTGAGATTCTGTATAGCTCTCTGTGGGAAGAACAAAAGAACAGGGCTCATCCTTCCTTAGCTTCCTCAGCAGTCACACAGCTGATTTCACAATATGATGCCAAGTTCATAATGCTTCCAGTGTTTACCAAAATAAGGGAAAGAATGCTGGTTTTGTGTTTGACTTCAAATTATGAGAGATTTCAGGAATGTATACTCCTGTATCAGCTGGAGGAGGGAGGGAATGGTCCGGAGCTCAGTTTGGTTTTTAATGTCTCTTGCTCTTTCCATTCTTATTCCATCCCTGTTTACTAAAGAAATAATGTAGAAAAAAATATTTCTAAAGGGACACAGGAGGGACCCATCCTTTGTTCACTCTGGCACTTCCTTGGCATTTATTTTATCTCAGTTTGGCAAAATTACATTGCAGCTGTCTGGAAGTGTTATTTAGTCTGTTATGAACTCTGCATGAAGTATTTTTAGATTTGATTTTGTTGAGCCTCCTCTGTTTTAGTAAGTTATTTCTAATTCATGAGTTACCTGAACCTGAGAGCTCCGTTAACCTTCGTTACACCATCTCTGCGGTTCCTAGTCTGAGCTCACATACAAACACAAAGAAAAGATATACATGATCCAGTGTCTTAAAAAAAGATTAAAAATTTATCAAACGAGCTACTGATTTAAGGAGAAGCTAAGAGGCACAGCCAGCTTATCTATACTAAGATAGCACAGTTGTTCTGTTTGACTGTTTTTAGTAGACCAGAGCCTAGTTCTATAGTTTCTGACTTTTGTGTCTTGATTTCTTGTCAGCTGTACCAGAAGAACTTGCCTTCTGTCACTCTGCTGCTTTCTAAGAACATAGCTCATTTAATGGTATTTTGGGGGATTTTTTCCCCCCCTTTAATCTCATACGAAAAAAGGAAAAGTCTCTCAGGTACTTCAGACACTCTTCTCCTTCCCAGTTCAATCCCTCCACCCAGAAACAAATCTTGTGCTCCCTACCTTCATCAGAACTATCACAGAAGATAAACTATAGACAGGAGCTCAAAAAGACATTTAATCGATTCCTCCGAAATGGAACAATTTAACATACTTGCATCATAAACTCTCGGCCCTGCGTCATCCTAGAAATACAGTTGAAATTCATTACCTTTGAGTGCTTTATGCTGACAGAGGATGTCATAAGACCCTTTTCTTAAATGGGCAGTGAAGAAATTTGTCTCAAACTAACAAAGACTTCAGACCATGCAGCTTTTCCCTTTTGCTCTAAAGTCTTCAAAATCGCTTATTGAATTTATCACCTAAGCGTTAAAGAGTTCTCACTCATAACTTGTAACTATGCATTGGGCTACCTGATGGGATGTGCAGGTGGGATGCAGCAGATCTAAAATACTGTGCTATAGAAAAGAGAGGAAGAAAGGGATCGAGTCAGTGCTGTGAAAAGTGCCACAAATTCTGTGTGGCCTGAAATTCGAGAATGTTATTCTGAACATAACTGGCATGCCTGATGTTCACTTTAGGCTTTAAGTTACTTCCAGTTCATTAATCTCTTTGTTAGTGTTGCCTCGGTTACAAAAGATGACAGCTTATACTGTGTTTTTTAAAAACCACAGTATAACGCAGTGACTTTCCCTCTGTTTCCCAGAAGAGTTTCTTAGAGTACTTATATTTCAACTGAGAGGATGTTACTTGTATTAAAACAACCTCAGCCATTCTCACTGATGCATCCTCCCTCCTAGAGCACTGTGCAAGGTCTTGGTCAGAAAGCGTGGGTGTTGCTGTCCTCTGGACGTGCTCTTCTCTTTTGCACAGGACAGGACACATTTCACTGGAAAGGTTTACCTCAGTGCTCCTACTTCAGAAACCCACTAAAACGCAATTAAATCTCTTTGAAGTCAATGAGATTTGATCATGTAACGTTGCAAGTACCAACGTGCTAGCTGATGGAAATGATGACACATTTTTAGAAATTCATATTATATTTTACAAAACTCTTTAAAAAGTTGCAGTACAGTTTCCTCAATTCTAAGTGTTCTTTTCAATTCCTGTGAGTAACCAGTAATTTATGTATAACTTCAAGAGCAGAGGCAGAACTCATATTCGCATTCTTGTGCGTATTCATTTAATTACAGGATATCCTTGAATCTGTATCGTGAGCAGGAAAAAATAAGTCCTGAAATAACAATCAGTGATTCCATAAGGTGAAATAAAAGGCTGTCTTTCATAATTTCATTGATGAAATAGTCAACCTGTAGCAGGAAACTCTCTCCAGTTGTTGATTGGAATGAAAGATGTTTCACTGGGTACTAGTCATAGGAATTTTTATTCATAAGTACATTCCTTTGTGTTTCAGTAAAACTAAATCGGACTCTGGTAGTATGATTAATTCATGTGTAGAATATAAACCATCAAAAAGCACCACTGTATACAAGATTTTTTAGTGATATGTGCACAATCCTTTACTATTGAGAAGGAACTGGGAAGAAACAGTAACACACCAGTCCTTTTCCTTTAAAACTGCATCTCAGTACTACAGCCTGGCATTTCTGCTGCAGTTTCCTAAGAATTACAGGTTCGCTTTTCGGGAACTGCTGACATGTATCCAGTGAAAGACCAGAGGAGAAGGGCTAACATGATCATAAATCATCTGCAGGACTGCAGTCTTGGTACTGTCTGGAGAACCTGCTCATCGTACCATAAATCAGAGCTGACTGAAGCCTATGATGCCAACAAGTGATTGTCTCAGAGGTCCAGGAAGACAGTGAAGAAAAGAGTCATAGAACTCAGAGATATCTTCATGCCGAGATATCCTTTCGAAGCCAGCGCTGGACAGCTAGAGTCCCAAAGCATCCTAACAGAAACCAGCAAGAGTCTGTTTCCTGAATTATGTCAGCCTTAGTTCCTACTCTTTTTTTTCATTCTCCCTGTGAAAGAGCTCAATTTTCAGCTACAGTAGTTTTCTTTTGGTGGATTGGGAGCATCTCACCTCGTAGGAGCACCATATTAGACTGAGGAAAAATCTCATTAAAAAGGGTCACTATAGAATAAGGAATAAAGAATATTACCTCATTCAGCTTTCCATAATAATGTTCCAGACTGATTGTTGTAAGCCCAAACACCCACTGCCTCTCTTGTTTCTTTACTTTGACTGCCCCTAGTCTGAGACAGACAGAATTATCCACTAAATCTCAGGTTATTTTGTTACGGCATACATTTCCTTCTGGTTTAATCTGTTATTTTCATTTATATAATTCTATTTTCATTTGTGTAATTCTATTTTCCTTCTTCTTCCCTACTTTCTCATTTAATCTTGTAAGTACTAGCCTATGTAGTATTTTTGCTTTTTTCCTCTTTTACAATAGATTGCAGACAACTGTTTCCCAACCCAGAAGGCTTAAATTACAGTATGAATGTAGATTGTGAATTGCCTTAGAATCTTCATAATTACTACAGACTGACTTTGTGCAGTAACATAACTGTCTGTATAGAAATGCTGGAAGGCTTTTATCCTGATGGTTACATTCAGAATGCATAAAGCTGTATACTATGTTATAGCTACATTGCAGTTCATATGCCTTTAGCATAAGTAATGGCTTTAATATGGAATGTATCATCTGCCTTTCAACATCTGATAAACCACATTCTCCTTCAGGGGTGCTTCTCTTTTCCAAGATACTGATATTCCCAACTGCCAGCCCTTTCAATTTCTACTTCATTCTTAAAGGGTCTGTATGGTCATCTCAGCCCCACTGTTTTCTCCAGATTCTCTCAGTGATGGTAATATGTTTGATTATCTTCTCCAGAGGTATCTAACATTCAAAATTTGAATTTTTTCACATATAGATTGTAGGGACAGTTTTCTCTCTTCTTCTATTTGGTAAGTTCCTGGAGAATTGTTTTGTCTAATGGAGCAGTGTTTGCATTTTGTGCTCTAAAATAATGTTGTTTCCAATTCATTACATAAGGAGAAATGAGGCATCTTGTGAAGTAAGCATTAGAATATGAAGTCAGAACGTCTGCATTGCTACGCCAGATTGGTCTTTGGGGAAATTGGATATTTCCACCCCACTAAAAAGCTATTATAATCACATTCTTCTGACTGTCAAGCAAGCTGCATTAGAGACTCCATTTTCTCCCTCCTTAACACGTCTGACTTCTAATACCTCACGTTTGAGTCAAAGCAAGAGATTTTTCCATTCTTGTGAATCTCTTGCACCTCCTGATTCCTGGCCTTCATCCCCATACTGCTTTCACTGGATTCTAGCACCTTTGCCAAGTCCAGGGTAACGTAAACTTGCAGCAACACAGGAACAATATCTACCGAATTAAACGCTAATTCCTCCAAGGCCCAAAGAGCAAAGAGGATGAGTAAAAACAACAAAATGGCGTTTATATCTAGATAGTATTTGCAACCTTTATACACTGAACCTTAGCTTTCCAGCTTTATCTCTACAGCACAATGCAACTGAGGTAAAAGCTGAAGCTTCTCATCTTCTCTGTAAACCAGTCTTTTCCTATCTCCTCCACTCTGCCTCCTTGCTCTGATGAGTTCCGGGTAGAACTGTCTATGCTCCCACATTTCAGGCTTGAGAGAAGTACTCCATTCAAGGCTGCAGGATTCAGACATTCTTTCTTCTGTACCCATGATCAGGCCATTGCTATTTTAAAGCACTTGAAGCAGTTTGCCTGGGCCTTACCTTTACCTCCAGTTAATTTCCTGTGTTTCAAATTAATGATATGCATTGAGAAAGGATAGCATCACATGAATTAGCTCATTTATATATGTATCTTGTTACATTTTGGCAGAAATATTTACAAATACAATATATTCTGTTTGTCTGTGGGGTTGCTGATCAGCTCGAGGGATTTATAGCCGTGACATCTCCCATACATCTGGGAATTCATAGCAGGAATGAAAGTCATCAGGAAACACTCCTGGGGACACTGCTTTGTGTTTTGCTATCTGTTCTAAACAGACTGCACAGTCCAAAATTTATTTGTAGGCAATTAATCATACCCTCAGGGAACTACTAGGAAAATCCATACTAGGAAGGCCTGAACTTGAGCAAATCTAAGTCTACAGTCTGATACCTCCATTTCTTGATACAGGTACCCTCAAGCTACAACAAGGTCAAGTATCTGACCCTGCAAGGAAAGATGGAAGGTCTGGAGCCAGGTTACAGAGTTCTTCTGAAAAGAGATCCAGATCTGGGAATCTGATTCTGAAATCAATTGTTCTAAACCCAGAAAGCAAACTGTAGCACAGAAAACTAATACATGTTGAGTGTTCTACATTCATATATGTACATAAGCCACGTAAATTTTTAGGAAGAGGTCATGTCATATTTATTAAACCAACTGATAGAGAAAATGGTTTGCTAAGGAAAAAATTTGGCCATTTATATAACTTAAGAAAGCATAACCATGAGTTCTGAAGAATCAAAAACACACAAGAACTGCAAACAGCTTCTTCTGTACAGCTCAGATGTGGATCTTAGAATAAACAAACAAGAAAGACTGCCAGCAGCAAAACATTTGGTTAGATTTCAGGATAAAACAAGATTGCTTGAATGTTCCCAGTTAAGTGTGGTTTTGTAGTCTGCTTTCCCAGGCTCTAGACCATTCCCATAGGCTGCTTTGCTTTTAGAGTATGGCTATATCCAGTACCCTGTTTACAACAAAGTAAGTATTTGTCAAGTCTCTATCAATTTTTCAGAAGTATTGAAGTGTCTAAGCTAGTATTTATTCTAAGCCCTTTGAAATGAGAATTTGTCGTTCAGCCCAAAATGTTCATCCGTGTTACTAATAAACCACTGAATTTATGTAAAGTGACTTGATTGACAAGCTTTCTGTGGATCAAAAAGCCATTTGCAACCTAGGGTCTTGTCTCTAACATATTAACAATTCATTAAAAGGAAGCATTCCAAAATGTTTCTTTTTGTATCAAAGTCATTTAACAAAATCTCCAGTGATAAGTTTAATATTTTAAATTCATCAGAATATTTTTAATTCATCATACCACAGATGAAAAAATGTGCGTGTTACTAACTTTATCTACCGAGTTTCCCTTTAACCCATGAAATAACTCATCTGCATCCTTAGTACCCTGAACAATGAAACAGAAATCTCACAGTCCAGAGCAGAGCGTAACAACGTGAGCAAAGGTAACTATCCAAACCAAAAGAATTGTGATATACCTCTTGTGCAAATCATGCAAGTCACACTTTGCCTTTAAACTGATTTTAATTATTTGACTATAATGAGCAAAAACCATTGGCAAAGTGACTGTCATTTAATTAAGTTACTCCAGAGCCAAGATTTAGCACTTTATTTTAAAACTTCACTTAAATTTTTCCAGGAAAACGTGGTATAAATTCAGGCTGCGTTTTGTTGAAGTGCCCTTCAGGAAATGGCTTCTATTATCTAGTACTATCTTGTAAAATGTGCATGTGGTAGAAAAAGAAAAAACTGCTCCCAACTGAGATAATTTAGAAAAGTATTATTAACAGTCTTCAGTCTCAAGTGGTCATCCCTTGCATCAGATTTAAAACGTGGAGAAGTCTGTTTCCTAAACAGTCTAAAATAGGAGAGAAGCTGCAACAAGCTAATTATTGGTTTCTTGGGGTTTGTTTCTATTGACAAAGCCAACGTCTTTAAAATTATCTCTTATTGTCTGTCCATTAGGCAAGTTTTCTTGTTATTACTGACTGTGTGCTGCTGATATCATGCATCAATATTTCTACTTTCATTGCTCCTTTGATCCTTTCCTTCCCCTTTCACTGCAAGAAAGCTTATGAGAAATAAGAACACAGGCAGCAGGCATTTCCCTACAGCAACCATGTTCTCAAGCTAGAGAATGTATTTTCACCTTTTTTTTTCCACACTATGTGTTCCATTAAAGAAAAAAAACACCCAAGTCTTGCGAATAGCCCTATGGCATCCCATCTGGCCCAAAAAAAGACAAATATTTTCCCTAAGCACTGGCTGAGGTAGATTCCATCTGGAATCACTTTTCTCCTCATTTGAGACAGATTGACTATGTGTTATATTCATGAGAAAACAAATAAACAATAATTTGCTAGTCCATCAAAAGCAAAAAGTCAATTAAAAAGTAGTATATGTGAGATGCAGTTTCTTCAGCTTCCCGCTTTCCACCTCTGTGATATTTTCTTCAGCATCTTCTTATTTCTGTGAAACCATCTCTTTTTATATAGATTTTAAATCATTTTCTTCTAGTTATAAATTTAAAACTGATTTCCAAGGCCAACAATGGTGGACCTTAGCGCTTTCTTATTGTTATTTAACTGCCTTAAAACCACCAGCGCTTTGACAAATTGGCTAAGGTGTATCCATTTTTTTCTGGTTTTGTTTTAATAGTTTTTACTTTCATGGTTTAACCTCTTGGTGCTTTTAAAAAGTCAATGTGTCATTGGTAATATGTTCAATGCCAGGAGATCTGAACCTTGGCTAGGAACACACCAATGCAAGACAAAAACTCAGAATAGAATTTTTGCTTGGTCGGGACAGATGGCTGTAAAATACAGAAAAGAACTGTAGAGTTGTAATTATTTGCCTGCAACTTGCAGGTAATTTTATTAGGCTTCAATTATGATAATTTTATTAGGTTTCAAATACTAAATATTTTAAGCCCACCAGGAATTATCAACCTCCTTGTATTTAGAACCGCCTGAAAAGAATATATATTTCATTAATTTCTTGACTCATTTCTCTATGGAACATCTTGGAGGTGCTGAGTGATTCAAATATGATTCAAAAAGTATAACCCTGATATGCTTTACTCAGCCCAGAATAAAAGGAAATAAAATTCCACATATGGTATAGGTCAGATCTTTGAAAAAGTTAGTTCACTTCTGAGGCACCATCTCCAGTGTTCTCAAGCTGGATTAAGATTCTGAGACGAGAGAAAAGCAGCCAGATTTTTTTCACATGGATTTTGCTGGGAATATTAAATACTTCATAATTTTCTTCTCCCAAGCTACATTTGAAAATATAACTACAGCATTTCCTACCTCTCTCTTGCTATCAAGATGCTGAAAAGGACAGTTTCACCCCTCTGAGCAATGTGTCCCAGAGAGCACACATCGTGGTCCCTGATGTTTTTATTAACAAGGGCATATTGGCTTTCCAGATGAAAATTGAAGTGTTCCTGCTCACTGTGAAGACCAAAATTATGATGCTTTGTTTATGAAAGACATTATTATGACTTGTGGTACTAAATGATGGTTCTCAGAAATCATACAGCAAAATACTTTCCCAGGATTAAAGTTCACCTTTAGCTCCAGCAATAATGACAACACAATCTCAATGGTTTTTCCCTGTTGACAACCAAAGTACCAATATTCTCAGTTACTTTCAGTGTAGGAAGGACTGATATATGAACGGTTTGGGTGCAAGAGGACTATATTTATGTATCTGGATCTTGAGTACTACATTCTATACGATATTATATGACTGATAGGGGGTTTTTCCTTTTAAATTACAGAAAAGTGCATACCAGATAGTCTGGAACTTAAGCTTTTATGAAATCCAAATAAGCATCTCAGGTGAACTGTGTAATTGGCTGTAGTTTAGTCACTTCAGTTTTAAGATATGGTGGTATCACAGAAATGAATTGAAACTTTCCCTCTGCGGACATTCAGGTTTCAACAGACCTGAAGAATACAGTCATTTTGCTTTCAAAATGCTGTGTACTGTTTGATATTAGGTGGGTGTCTCACCTTCATGACCTTTACAGTAGTTTGGACTGAAATTTCCTTTTTCTTGTTTTATGATCCTTGAGATGAGTTTGTGCATGTTTTTTAAATGATCTTTTTGGATTGAAAACAGTTTTCAGGAGCTCCAGCACAAGTCACGTGTCCAAAGTTGTTATTTGCCCTTGTGCAAATAGTTCCTTCACTTTCCACATCACTGTTAGCCAAGCTGCAGAAATGAATTACAAGATTTAGTAGAAATCTTTTATTAAATTTCTCTGTCATTTGCTAATGAGTTCGTTAAATCTCCCTGTAAAATTAATATCGCCTCAAAAGTTATGTAAATGCCTTCATTAACCAAAATCATGGCCCTTTTTCATTAATTAGATCTAAAAGCTTATGTAAAACTTCACCAGCTTTGCCTGTGAATTTTATTCTTCACAATCACATTGCTAAGCAGTCCTTTACAGACTCACTGACTTTGTGATTCTTAATTGGTGAATTCAAGCTAGACAGAAGAGTGCATGCATTGAACTTCTTGTGGACAGAAACCTTTTTCTCTGAAAATGAAATCTTTGCTTCTAAGCTATTCATTGATGCCTGCTCCTCACACACTTCTTATTTTTCTCCTGTGAGATAACAGTCACCTCTACAGTTTTTAATTTTGATATTGTAAACAGAGGATTATGACTGCACACAAGGATTAAGTGCTGGAGATGATAAAAAATAGCCTTAAACTGCTGAAAAGACATTTGAAAAATATTGGCTACAGACTGAATGGAGAGTGTCAGTCAACAGAAGGCTTCTGATGTGGTATCACCCGAGTCCTCATCATTTATACTCCTCTGTTGGCAGCTCACTAAACCCCGCAAAACTGCAAAATTCCGGTCATCTCGTAAATTGGGAATGACCTTGTTTCCTTTGGTGGTAAAACACAACTATGAAAGAATGAGCGTAACGTGACATGACGTACCATTAGTTTTTTTAGAATACTTTGCGTTTGGAAGCTGAAATGTGAGCCTTTTGTGTGGGATAAGTCATTGATCAGTTTGATGTCAGAACTGCTTACTGTGCTGCAAAAGCTTTGTTCTCTTTCACTGCCATAGCCTGTGGTATCAAACATTCCACTGCATGACTGCAAAGCAACACAGAGCCCAACCATTTTCCACTGTCTCCTTGACTGCTGCAGTTGTGTTCTGCAATAACTGAAGAATCACTCATTATTAGTCCAAGACCAGAGCTTTCTAACTCAGAGAATAGGATTCAATGCCTGTTTGAGAGACACATGAAAAATGGAGTAAAGCATAACAGGTTACACAGTGAAGAATCACAAGCATCGAAATTATTAACCTTTAAGTACCACCATGCAAGCCACAGTTACATTGCGAACAGTTGTTTAGACCCTCCCTCCAGTTTTTATTTTCCACAAGATTCAAGAAATAGTCTACATTTATCTCAGTGTTTACATTGGCTCACCATGTTCTGTGCGTAGTTTTATGAGAACTTGCAATGTATGCCACTCTCCTAAGCAAAAACCATGGCCTCTCCTGCGTTGCTAACTATTGCATATATGGATTTCTCTGAGCATTGTGCTAATACTAAAACTCTGCAAAGTGGTACATCAATCACACCTAAGCCAAACTGCTGGTAGAAATGGAGGAAGGAAAGTCAGAATACAAATTACTTCTTTCAAAACAATGTGGACATCTGTGGTTGTCCAACACATTTGCTGAACCTGGGATCCTGGAAAATCATAAGCTGTATGAACTATGGTAGCTTTATTTGTCCCAAAAAGAGGCAACTTCCAATACTAAGAATATTCAGGATTTTGTTAATTCTCAAGGATATCAACCCTCACACAACAAGCAGAATTCTCGAGGTGATGGAATGACCATGCTCAGGATGGGCACACTAGCATGACTGCCACTGTCCCATGCGTAAATAGTAAATTTATTAAAAGGTGCTTCGGATTGTCTGTCTTCTAGGTGTCTTTCTTTTGTTACAGTCAAGTGACGAGTAAGGAGCAAAGAGGCAGCCATCCCTAATACCTCACCACTCCGTATGTCTCAGTACTTACAGCTCCGTTTGTTTTCCTTCTCTCTTCCCCCCGCAGCTTTCTTTTCCTTTCTCCTACTAGTTTTACAAAGTTATTGTAAACTTTTCATGTTCAAACTAGCTTTACAATCTTGCTTCTCACGTATATGCAGAAATCTCAACCATCCATAGCAAAACTTACAAAATTGGCATTTTGTCATTTCAGGAAAATGGTAGCCAAGACTAAATCACATTTTATTTAGTGGTTTATTTATTTCTACAAGCCAGTGTTACCACATGACAAGTAAGAGTGCTGATCTTCACATCTGAGACACATCTGTGTTTTTTCATATTTACATTTGGTTTTGTTCGCTGCTGTGCATTACAGAAGTGCATTTCTCACAGCAATATCTTCAGACAACAGCACCAATTTAATGAATTTCTCTTTTTGCTCACTAGGGGCTGGGAACAGAACCCTGGACCTTCAAATGTGACACCCAGATTCCACATCCATGAAAAGCTTTGGTTCCTATTAGCATTCCAGCCCTCAGCAGCCCTGCAGAGGGCAGCACCCATCCCTTACGAGGAGGGACCTAGCTCAGCCACCCAGAGCATGACATGCCTGTTTTGATAATCTCAGTAAGAAAAAAAAAAAAAAAAAGAAAAAAAACCCAAACCAACCAGGGTAAAGGGCAAGCTTCATAAAAATGAGCAATTGAATCCTTTAAAGTGAAATTTGTTTTAAAACTTCTATTTCTGATCTATAAAATATAAATAGAAAATAAAAAAGACAGCTAGAAAAATAATATGTCATAATTTCAATGAGGTCTACGAGATACCTGGTATTACTTTTCTGCAAGTAATACAATTTTGATACATTTCCAAATAAATATCTTTAGTTCTTCTTGGCATTATTGAAATCAGAAACTTTCAGGATTATTACAGCTTTAAAAAGTAACAGATATTTGCTTTCTATACACTTATTTAACCATAAAATTATTTTATAGCATCATTGATCTCCGAGCATGCTTTGTGGCCTGTTCATGGACTATTTTACCCACTAGTGAAACGCAGCAATCTCTAAGGTGAAACACAGCACCTGTTTCGTTGCCTTCAAAGCACTGTACAGCATTTAGAACAGATTACAGAATCCAACTGAAACTGCAGGAAGCATTTTGCTAGACAGAACATAGCAAAGTCTCCTGGAATTTGGCCATAGCATTCAGGTTAACACCTCTGTCTTACAGGAAAGGTCACCCGTGGAATTTTCTCAATATTCACTTTTACTCTTTCTATGCTTTCATCCCTGTTTAAAAGTAAACTAGTCCTTCCAGAATAAGAATGAGAACGAGAAACAGTATGCATTAAAAATGGATTCACTTGCAATGAGACACGTTCACAAAATCTTGGTTTTTGAGGATTTTGCAGGAAACGCATGCGGTGCATTCTGCTCAGCCACATAATCTTCGTTTTCGGTCTTTCTGCCTGCTGAAAGAGATCTTAATATCTCAGAAAGGAAATGTTGTAAATGCCACTGTTGTTAGAAAATCCTAAGAGGAAGACGCTACAGCCTTTAAATGCCATTATCAGTACCATGCTGGTTAAACCTCTAACCTTTTGGCTAGTATCTAAATGTACTGCAGCCTGTGGGATGCCAGACTACTGGAAGGAAGCACTAGTATAGAATTCTAAGGAATTTTCCCTATCTCATCCTTATAGAGGGTATGACAGGGATATGTTAGCAGAAGGAACCAGTATGACATGACAGTTTGGGAAGAGACTTGCCAAAAGAATGTGTGACATACGGTGGGATGAAGGGCAAGTCAATAGGATAAACCTCCCCATTTTGCTTTTTCATCAGTCAGTTTATAGAGGCTTGACAACTATCTGCATCAGGAAATAAACAGAGGATAAAGCCAAGTGTTTCTGTAATGCAAAGCTGTTAATTTACAAAGACCACAGAAAGACATGCTTGTCAGAATACAGCAGAAATCAAACAACAGGAGATGGTTCCGTTGCTCTCAGTTCCAAAGACAGCACTTAGCCAAATGTGAATACAACCATCCTACTAAATAAAAAGAGGATGAACTGCTCTCTTGACCCTGAGGCCAGCTCCTTTCCACACACCAAAACTACTCTCTTCCCCTCCTGAAATGCTCCATCCATGTCCAAACCCTCTAACTCTGAATCATGCCCAGGTGTAAAAGAAAAAGGTAATCAGGGTGTGCTAACAACAAACAGCCTCATTTGCTACGAGCCAGTGTCCAACCCCATGCCCCAAGCCTGTTGTATTCCTAAGTACAGACATAGTCCATTAGTCTTTTCCCAAAGCCAATACTCCCCTTTTACAGGGAATTTGATTTTACAAACCTTTTCTACTTTCTTCGTTTCTGTCTTTTTCTCACTCACAAAGATTCAAGGAGATTTTAAAAAGGGACTGAACAAATTTACCCGTGGCTGTTAAATGTGACAGTCCACAGGCAACCTCCAGTTTAGGGGTCTGTAACCACTGACTGCCAAAAGCTGTAAGCATACGTTAACCAGAGGAAGGTTCAGTTATACTGGCCATTTTCACAGAGTCTAAATTGACTTCTGTTCTAAGAACAGAAGTGTTCTTACGTCTCTGTTTTCTGACATCTAGCTGCAGTCAGAACCAGCTGAAACCATTTATTTTATTAAATTACAACAGAATTAACAGATTTTCTAGGCTCAAGCTGCACTCCAGGATTATATATGATCTACCTTCATCGTGAATTTCAGCTTCTAGACATCTTAGAAGAACCAAGTTTCTTTTTAAATTTATCCTCGGTGAAAGCCAGCTCACCTGCCTCACCCACCCTCACCAGAATAATATGTATTTTGAGGATGGAAAAAAGACAAAATTACACATGGTTAGAAACCTTAAGCATGAGGATTACTCCAGGGGGAATTATGCATCAATCCTTATATCCAAACCCTACAGTTTTCAAAATAACATCGAAACAGCAGTACTGTGCGATGCCCAACCAATTCCAGAGGCAGGACCACCCAGCATTGCACCCTGCTGTTCTGTGGACGTTGACAGCAAGAGGAGGGATCCCAGGATCCTCCAAAAGCATGCAGATTCCCAGCCTCCCTGTGAGAGGAAGAGGACTCTCTGCACAATCTTTAGTCATTCTCTACTAAATAGATCTCTTTATAAATAAATATCATGAGTTGGACTTGATGATCCTTGTGGGTCCCTTCCAACTCAGGGCATTCTATGATTCTGTGAAATAATCTCTTTATATTTTAGAAAAGAAGCTTTCTGAGTAAGCATGAATAACCTTGATCACCTAGAGAAATAAAGAGGGCAGAACAGAAAAGGGCGATTCCACTAAACTCTTTTTCTCCCATTAGATCCATCATCATATCACACATTTAAGGGAAAAGCTTATAAGGTTTTACTGAGTATCTGATATAAATGTTACTGAAAATTAAAATGGCAGGAACTCAACTGAAGAAGTTTTTGTCTTCATTTCAGTTAGTCCTTCCCTGCCCATTTTTTTCCCCAGCTGTTTCAATTAACTGCCAGCCTTCCTAAAGCACACTGCCCAGCCTGCTTCTAGTTTCAGGCAATTCTCATCATGAACTAAGCCCGCTGTAGACACACCACTTCGTTACTCTGTACGCTTGGGAATTGCTAACAGCAGAACACAAGACAATAGGTGGGAAAAAAACATGAAAATGCTCTCTAAGAACAATGTCTTCCTTCATTCAAGGGAAGCTCCCTGAAGCCTGAAAAATGAACAAGCAGATAGGTAAGGCCACTTCAGAAAGCATGTCACCTCAACAGCATCGGTACAGAAGCACGCCATGGACAACAGACTTTAAAAATCCCTTGCTCAATACTTCTACTATCAGTGGAGATGCCTGACTGAAGAATGTCACTGAGTATGCACAGATGAGCTGGTGAAAGGATATTCTCTAGAAGGGGCACGTACCTCTCAACCTGCTCTTACAAGGAACCTGGATGTTACTACTCACAAGTAACACTGCAAGGTCAGGGGGTTTTGTTGAACAAAAACATAGAGTTAGATGAAGAAGCTAATGTTTTCTCAGTGTTTCTAAATTCAGAGAACTGGAATTGAACTGAAAGGGCAAGGATGTACCTGGTCAGTCCACCTGAGCTCTATGAATTTTAATTGCCATTCACATTCTGAGATCCTCACTTTATACCTGCATTAACCTTATGTGACGAAATAATAACGCTCAGGAACATGACTAATGTGCTGACACACATTTTTTAAATCAATGTACTACTGAGTCACCACTAGAATATATCACATGAAGAAAAAGAACTCTATACACTATAGAAGGACAACGCTATAAAAAGGGAAGACTTTTATGCATGAGCTTACTTTCTAAACCTAACCTCTCAAAGTTCTTCTTCAAACTTACTTTGCTCTGCTTCAAAGGAAGCTATTTAGGACATCTGAGCCATGAGTATGCAATCACTTTGATCTCTCTCTGCATGAAATGCAAGGTTTTAGGCAAAGCCTGTATAGCATTTACCCACGAACACGATTTTGAATTTTAAGAAATATTTGGGAAGGAGGTAACTTTTTTTTTTTACATAAATTAAATAAGCGGACCTCAGGGTTAAGTGACTGCTGCTGAACCTCACAATGTCCTCTTTCTTACAATTACTGTTTCTTTTCCAGGAAGTAATTAGGCATTTTTCATGCATTTATGTGTTCACATATAGCTGACTCTCAGGACATTTGCTTTGTCAATATTCCTAATACTGACTTTAATTACTGTTTATAGTACAGAGATTATCATAGCTCTTATAGTACAGAGATTATCATAGTTGTGATAACGTAATGTTGGGCTGTATTCTCATTTACACTAGACTTTATTTAACCCCTATCAAAATGTAACAGGATCTCAAAGTGAAGGTAAATACCAGAGACTAGAAGAGCCTCCAACTTCTTCTTATGTAATAACAATAAATAAGGGCATTCAAGGAATACCTTAATAATACCATTAAAACCCCTAATAATTTATAATATAATAATTTACTATTACAGAACTGGTATAGAGTAACTATGCTAACAACGCTGAAACTGTTACAGATTCACATACTTTTACATAAGATCAAAATACAGTATCTATAGTCATTCTGTATAAATATTTTAGCTTTTACTGACTTTAGGAGAAGTTAGCTATGAAAAGAGAAGATTATCATACCAGTAGAAATTTCAGGGTAATAAAAAATAATGTTCAAATTTTAGAACTGCTGTTGCTTTCTAGCTCTTGCTCAGAAAACTACTTCATAGCAGTTTATCATGGACTAGAAATGTGAAATTGCACCTTTTCATATAAACAAAAGGAAAACACAGAGCTGAAATGAAACACAGATCATAAGATTTTGTTTCTACTTCCTAACGGGGTAAGAATAACTCTTCAGTTATTCTGTGGTTTCTGGTAAGATCTTTGTATATGTGATTTCAGATCTGTTTCTCCAAAAAGTTTCTACTATTTACTTGCCATTTTTTAATTTACCCAAATATATATGGCAAAGTACAGCTAAAATGATTTTAAAGTTTTAGTTCCTTCAGAGAGGTTTTTTGGACATTTCTAAAGTTCTGATAAGAACACAAACAAAATATAGTTCCAGAGAGTATTTTCACTGTTCAGGAAAGAAATCTTTTCAGAGGCTATGTCTCTGTTCCCACATCTCTCTCCTCCCGCAATACTACTCTGAAGCAACTATTTGACAAAAGGGTGCATGAAATGAGGACTATCAGATAAAGAGAATATTGACTATTGCACTGAACAAGTAATGTCCCTGTCCAGGGGAAAGGTGTAGCCTATGTAAACAAACCCAGGTTTAACACTACGTTTGCAGCGGTACAGGACACAGCCGCCACGTCCTAGAAGAACGGTTTTGCAGCTTTCCAGTGTAAGCTACCCTGCTGTCAGTCCCTGGGCTAGGGCTGCATTAGCAGACTCGCATATACCTCTACAACCTGCCGACATCCCTGCACTGCTGTGCAAATGTGATTTAAAGCCCTTGTGCAGTTAGAGGGAATCTAACTTCAGCACCATGGGGAATCCAGATACCAACTACATTGTAATTTTGAATTGTATAACCAGCCAAGAGTCCTGGAGGATTATCTCCTGCTACGCTCTTTAAAGATGCATCTAGCAGCAATACCGTGAATCACACATCAGCAGGTTTTCTCTTTAGCAGGTAAACTAGTTAGAAGAAAAAAAAGTTCTAGACTATGTTAATGAAGACTATCACAAGAACCAAGCAGTATGTCATCTGTTAGGAATAATCACAAAAACCAAACAAGCAGCATTCTTTGCAGGAGTTGACAATACACTGCTTTAAGGATAATCAGCAGTAATTATTCATCTGGACTTCAGGAAAACATTTATTGTCTTTTGAATGTACTTTGTCCAAGGTTAAAACAGTCAGGAGGGGATAGATTATGTTCTTTTGTGGAACAGAAAACGTTTAAGAGAAAAAAACCAAAAGTATTAAGAGCTGCAGCTCAATATGGTTAAAAAAAAATCTATCATGACTTCAAGGAAATGTGTTGGAATTGGGGAATTAATGTGCTTATTAAACTTCTGAAAGAAGACAGGAACAAAAAAGGTGATAAAACTGGTGAATGACAATCTTTTTTGTGTTAGGTCTAGAGAGGATGCTGAGGTACTTCAGAAGAACCTAATAAAACTAGAAAATTATGCAACTCTGCTAAATGTTACCTAATCCATATTGGAAGTAATCAATGGAGTTACTTGGGAAATTGATAAGTTGCCAATGAAGTGCGACAGTTCAGCAAAAAGCTGGAATCTTGATGCCATCCTGGACGGTTCAATATGCACGTCTGGTCAGTGGACAACTTTGAGCCTGTCTCCACAGAAACACAGGCTCTGTTTCAAAGACTCAAATTTGCCTCCACTCACTATGCCCTTCATCACGCTGAGGTAATGCCTCACCGCCCCTCCTCAGTCTCAAAACACCATATCAAGGGTGTCTTCCCACAGGTTCTCGGTCTTCAGAGAAACATACGTAATGGCCACCATCACGCAATCCAAGCTATAATGAAATTTATCGTCTGAGATGCAGAAGATATGCTGAGTAAAACAGCTGCCATTACAGAACTGTGAAACGCAGGAGTGCTTCTGAAGCTCTGGATCCAGCAGCACATCCCCGTACCACCACAAGCCCATACCAGCCTGAAATATGGCACATACCAGCCATCTTTGCACTCTGGCTTTCACAGGAAGGAAACCCAGATGCCGGGCTGGAGCCAGTGTATTGCAGCAGTTGCTTACTCCAGACAAGCAGCACTTCTCAAATTTGCAATCTAATCATGACTTCTAATAAGTATGCTTTTCACGCAAGACATAATTAAACTGTGGAACTCCCTGCCAGTGGATGTTGTGCCTCCTAAAAGTACAGATGAGTTAAAAAGTTACTTGAGAAATTCATGGAAGAAAGTATCATGAAAGACTGTTGAACACAAAGTCACAGCCTGTGGCCCAGTAAGTACGGGTCCCCCAGTTTGCGGGAAGGTTACACCAAGAAAAGTATTACTATATGTTTGTCCTCTTCTTATGCTCTTTTAAACATCCACTGCTGGCCACTGCTAGAGAAAGGGCTAAACGGATCAAGGAGACTGAGCCAGTGCAACATTTTTTTTACTGGGATGCTTTTTTTGGAACTGAGCAAAAAAAAAAAAAAAAAATAAAAAAAATCATGTTTTCTTATTCAGATGTCAGCGTCATCAACTATCAGTCCATATTTTGAAAGCAATCCGAGTTCCCTGGAGAAAACAGCCCTTGTGTGTTATTTTGTCACAGGAATTTTGATATCAGTTAAACAAAGTGTGTGAAATAAATCAAAATGCAAGCAAACAAGGGTGTGCATTCAGCATGCTACAGGTAAATAAAATTACAACATGTTTAGCATTTCATTGATTATCATTTTCATAGTTAGGTCTTTTACTGCAATTCCTATACATACAGAGAAACTAGCAAAAAGCTTATTTTTCTGTGCAGAATCTGTACATAAGCAAACGACTCGTACTCTTTCATTGTTTTCAAATGCACCTCTTCAGAGAATAATTATTTTTTGAGTATTTGAAACATTCCACAGCTCATCTTACTGTGTAACTCCCACAAAACATTTAAGAGTTGGATGCACAGAATTTCTTTCTGTATTGTATTGCTGGAAGACTCCTTATCAGATAGTATAATAGCTCTCAGTGTGTTTTTCAATTTCTTTTTAAAAAATTAATTTTCCATATGTCTTCATTAAACTGCAGAGATTTATTGAAATAATTCTAAATGAATGCTGGAAGAGAAAAGCCTAGCCTGAATTTGGTGTACGAGCTCTGAGAATCTGAAAAACTGTTTGCAGGGTTTTAGTAACTTTAGTAAATGTAGTCATGACCACACACTCCTATAAAAATGCATCCCTTCTGTTTCACTACAGGTTTCCTTCATAAAAACTATCAAAATTCCTTAAGAAAAATATGGTCTTTTGGAAGCAAATTCAGAAACAAAGTTCATAACCGCCTCTGGGAAAAATACAGTAGTCTATCCCTCTGCAAACTTTTAAGCAAGTTCTCTCTAAAATAATTGCTGTTAGAAATCCTTGCTCAGCATTCCTTCTTTTTAAAATAATTCTAAAAAAGTAAAACTACCCCAATGGCACAGTGATTCCTACACTCTTTTCTTTCTGGGTTCCCCCCCCCAGCCACTTGCTAAATTTATGAAGAAGATAAATTGCTACTGAACCTGGAGATCATTCTACAGCACTAGAGAACAGTAGATTTAACAGCAGATTAGAGCCAAAAGCAGCCTCGAAATGGTACATGAGCGACCCACAACTTGTCTTCCGTTCCCATCCAAACAGCACCGAAGACCTACTGAGCCTGCCAGCCCTGGGTATAATGCAATAACTCTCTGCAGAAAACCCTGTAAACTAACAAGAACACTGAGAAATGTGAATCTTTACTGTTCTTGGTTGTCCTTTTATGAACGACAAACATCTTCATAACAAGCTCTGCAAATTATGAAGTCACCGATGTTTGTCATTTACTTGAGATCAGCAAATCAAGGAAGGTTCAGAAGGGTTTCTGAGATTGACAGCTCTCGTGTTTTCATGGGCAGGCTGACCGTTGTCCCCCTTCCCGGCACACCTGGACAAGTATAGCATCGTATTTGGAAACAGACCCGAGCATATTTCTGCCAAAGCAGAGATGGGGAGCGGGGGTTATTCGTGTTGGGGTTTGCCGTTGGGCTTTTGCACTTCAGACAGGAACACACACCACGCTGCAAGGACTGAACTAATTAAGTGCTAATTGACTCTCTAGCACCTATAAAGAGGTAATTCACCCATGCCATCTCCCACTGGAAACTGCAATGATTATTAGCATAGAAAGGACTGCTTGTTTAGTGGTCAGCATAAGAGAGTCATAAATATTTGTTAGTAAGAGCAGAAAGACAGAGGGCAGATAAGGATGTGAGTGTTTTTAATGGATGATTAAATCTGGGTAGCTTGATCTCCTTTCGTGCTGTGGATGTTGTGCTGCAGTCACGCCTCTCACTGCCAGCCTGCACTGGGATGATAATCAGTCACTATGAAGACTCATTAGCTCCACAGCAATGAGTCCTCCTCTGCTGAAGCTTGGTGCTGTTCTTAGTACCATGGCAATGATCTCTAACTGGATGTCCCAAACTCTCCCATCCCTGGTAGGACTAAACACCACCAGAATAACCACTGCAGATACTCTAGTAAGTAGCGGTGATGTGTTGCAAGCCATCTTAACGCTGAAGTAGTATTTAAGTGCGAGCAAAAGCTTTAGTTTATTGCCTCTTTGTAAATCTCTTTTTAAGCTGCTAATCTTCCTATCATCATGTAATGCATGCTTCTCTTTGGGCATCATAGAACTGCACATTGGTGAGCATGTTGTGGTCTTACTATGAAAGGAAAGATTTTAAAATAGCATCCTTAAATATTTAAGAACAAATGCCTTCATCTTGAGCGTGAAATGCTAAAAATAGTAGAGCAATGTCATTTTATTTGTCTAGGCTTTTTTTTCCTATGTTTACTGCTCCAGAAAAATGTATTGCCTTATTGAGAAAAAAAAAATATCTGGCAGTAGGTTTCTTTTTCTTTGAATAATGTTATATATTAGCTCTTCACTACAATATGCAAGGGGTCTGATTCTTTCTTATTTTTCTTTATCAGAGTACAGTTAAGCAAATAAATAGCTGTTAGAAACAAAATAAAATTGGTACTAGGAGGTTGGGTCCCAGAATTTTAGAAAGGCTGATAGGGGGATGATACAAGTGACACAAATATCACTTTGTATGGTTGATGCTCATACACAGCAGCCTCTGTTAAGGAAGACCTACAGAAAAGCTACAATTAACTACTCATGAGCAGCCTAAAAATTAAAGTAATACTTTAATTGGACAAAAGGGAACACTATACTGCTATTCATAAATTAAATTACAACACTGTTTTCCTTAATGTTTAGTAAAACACTCTTCTCTGTGTATCTTTTTGTGTAACTGCAATCAGATGTTTACATAATAGTATGTTATGTAAAATGTAAATTTAACTATTTGTACAGTGGTTCACTATGCTCAGAACTTAGTTTTTTAGTTGTAATTAAAAATGATGCATTTACTAATCACCATTTAATTAACTGAATATATGCATGCAGGAAAAACTACTGCAGAAAATCACTGCATTCAGACTTTAAATATTACTACTTTAAAATTAATTAAATGATGTTGTAAGAAAGACTTCTGTTGTGGTTTAGAGCAGCAAGAAGGTGGGAAGACAAGGAAAAACTCTATTTTATTTTCCTTAAACATAACTTGTGCTCATTGAACTGCAATATATATTGCTAGTTCTTGTGGCAATACGATACTACAAGTGATAAAGTTCCTTATCACACTTAAATCCATGTGTAACGTTGCAACTGAGTAACTAAGAGATGCTCACTAGTTATTACAGCACACACACATATATATCTATTTATACACACGCATATATGTTTTTATATATACATGTTCAGATTCCAAGGCGTGTAAACTGTCAGGCTTCCCTTGGCTACAACAGAGCACTGCTGATCTGAAGTGCCTCCTCAGTATTATTTCCCCGAGGCTCTTTGCACTCACTGAGCTGCAGTTATCTGCACATTTTGTGTTTCAAGAGGCGTGGCGGGAGTGCCTGTAGAGCTGGGGACGCAATCGTAAAAACCTGATTATCTGAGCTTGGCAACATCTGCCAAGTAAAAAAAAATATGAACTTCAATCATGTGGGATTCTTTTTGCATAAAACCAAGCACCCCAAATCTGCCTCCTTTTCCTGAACTGTAGGTGTTGGCTGAGAGGCTTTATGCCCCAGGTGTTCAGTAATACTGAGCTCATCACTGACCGGTTTTTAACGGCCATCAAGAGTTATCCACTGGCAGCTTGTCCAGCGAACAGTGCAGCACATGCACTTCCCCAGAAGTTCTCTCCTAGCACATAACGCAGCTCATAAATTGTGTATATTGTACCAGGAAAAAAGAACAAAACCTCCCAGTTTCCTCCCTTCAGCTGGAAGAATCGCACAGGGAGGAGGGGTCGGGGAAAGGGCCTCCTCTTTTCACCTCTCTTACAGTCCCAGGATTGAAATTGCAAGACGAGCTGAAAAATACTCTATGTATTTAAGCAACCATATTAACTATACGTACTGCCATTTGCCCTGTCACTAGTAACAATGGAAGTAACTACAACAGTTTTTCCAGAATATATAGAAGTGCAAGTGAAAAAGTAAATCATGTGGGGGCAAGTGAAGCGGGTCTGTAGCACAGCAGCCTGCCAAGGCAACGATGAATATTGGTCTTTGTAGGGACTCCTCTGTTCTCCCCACATTTTCAAGAACTAGCATAATTTGTTATGGTTGCTGTTCTCCACTTGTTACTTCTTTTCTTGTGCGTTTACTAAGGCCTGTCAGCAGTAAGCCTGCGTTTGAAGAGTAGATTCAGTAGCTTCTGTAAGGGTTTGGTGCCTTCTAGCTCCTTCCCTGCACAGCACAGCAGTTTCTGCTTGAGACAGGGATTAAATATCAAACTAAAAAAATAACAGAGAAGGAAAAAAAAAAAAGCAAAGCGCACCTACACACACGTGCTTGTTCTTCTCTGTGATCGCTCATATTACCCATCCTGATTAATGAAGGAAGCCTAATGGCCCAAATACAGGGAACCACAGAGTACCACAAAGAGCTGTAGCCTAAATTGTCGGAGTGCTACGTGAGCGCTTATTTTTGCGCAGGCAGCCAATAACCGTGCACTCGTATTGGGCCTGACAGTCTCTCACTGTGAGAAGTATTTTCCCAAATAGCAGTTACTTTTTTAAATCAAGCCATATGTTAGACACCATAAGAAAATATCTGATAAGTTAGTCAATAAAGTTTTTTTTCCTTAGATAAAGCCGAGAGATGCACTCATGACATCACTAGAATATACAAGTACCTTTGATAACACAGCATGGATTATAACAGCTTTACTATAGACTGTGCATGATGCTGGTATCGTGACATTCTCCACTGTAGAAAACTTACTTGAATGCAGTAAAACCATTTGCAACCAATCGAAATGTATAAGGCTCAAATATCACAATTTTTCATAAACTCATATTAAGTATTTCTGTCCTAAAGGAATTACAATCACAAGATTTAGGTTCCTGAACTTCAACAAAAATTCAGTTTCCTTGTTCTCGCATGACAACACTGGGCATAAGTTCTACAGAGAATCACGGAAACTCCTGCAGTGAATAGAGCTCACACTTCGCAAGGGTTACCAGCCTTGAGAGGCTTCCCTTGCTCAAGCTCGCAGTTTTAGTAGCTGCTCAAAACCAATTTAAATTGTCTCTGCAGATGTAATTTTGTTTAGCTTTTATTGTTCTCCATATCTTAAACTAGATTCCCTCTGCCCTAAAAACTAAGGCAAAGAGCACACCATAGAGGCAGTATAATTTAGCACTGGACTCTGGATATGCTTTTCTAGCAAACCCTAAGGCAAGTTCAGCTGTCCTCTTTTTACGGTCATCCACATTATGATGCTTTGTTCTTCCTTGCAAAACAGGGAAACAATACAACTTTGATTTTTCAATTAACTCTGCACTAGAAGAGGTCACTGCTATCTTCAATGGCTTCTTCAGAAGAGTCACTGTTGTGAAAAGTCTCTGCTCTTTTCTAACCTCAGCCAAGAGAGATATTGCACCTCTTCTGAGGCAAGGAACTCTGCAACTTACACTGCACTAAGCTGCCAGTAAAGCGTCGATATCAAAGCTTGCCGGTTTAAATAATCACTCTCTGTGCTGACACTGAGTACAGTTTTATAATATAGCTAGTAATTGATTCCAACTGTGCCCAGACCAAAATTACTTCAATGGCATCCATTAGCATCTGTACTATAAAATTCAGTGGTCAATACTCTATTATTAGAAAAGAATAATGCATAATATTAACTTTAAATTACAGATTAAAAAGAAAGTAAAATAATTAGTTCTTGTGTCCATTAGTTTTAATTCCATCACCTGAATCTTTTCAATCGTCTAATTATATCGCTTTCTCCCATTCTTATGCTGTGTATTTCTATACATCCCATTAAATAGACAGATACCTAGGTTCGCAAGGTATCACACAAACTTTAAATGCAGTGCAGCGTTAGCCTTCTCTGCAAGCAAATGTGATTCATTGTTTTGTTTTGTTTTCCTCTCTCAGTGGCGGTTGCTGTAAAAAAAAAGAACAGGTTAGGAATTTCCAGAATTCTTCTGTCCCAGCGAAGGAGGACGTGTAATGTCTTAATTGCAGTGTGCCACGCTCGCCATGACCCCCCGCACCTAAACTAACCAGACGCTTTTCAGTACCACCCTGCAGCAAGCCTCTCTTCCCTTTGGTGGACGTGCAGCGGAAGTCAATGGAGAAGAGTTTTGTGTGCTGCATCTTTAAGGGCAAACCTGCTAACCCACCTCTCCCCAACCACTGCGAGCCAACTCCCAGGGCGTGAGTCACACGCGCTGCGCTCTCTCCTTGGGGTTTTAGATTTGTTCTCTTCTGTCTTTGTTGTTTTTCCGTGAGTCTAAAGTAAAAGTCGTTCACGGCTGAAAGGACATGTTTGTTCTCTGCTGATGAAAAACTGTAACATCCCTTTGCAAAGAATTAAATCAGCTAGCTTGTGCTGAATCACAAAGCGGAAAACTGTTCTCATCCAGTCTGGAAACAATGTGTGCTGGACACCTCTAGAGAACTATTACCAAGGTGTGAGGTATGACAAAACTGTGCGAAACCACCAGTCTCATTAGTTAAGAGAGTAGTAAGTGCTGACTAGGGGGAAAATATGCAAAAATATACTGCAAAAATAAACATATTCTGAGGCAGTGGTTTTTCAAACAACCACAAAAAAAAATCTGTTCAGTTCCCTTTATCTTTATTATTCTGTTGTTACAGACTCAGATTAGCCCCAAGGAAGGGTGGCAAGTTTATAGTTCAGCCCAGGATCCTGACGGCCGTTGCATTTGCACTGTTGTTGCACCTGAACAAAACCTATGTTCAAGAGATGCCAAAAGCAGGCAACTCAGACAGCTGCTAGAGAAGGTAAGTCTTCCCAACAAATTCCTCCTTTTGATCGCTAAACTTCCAATGGAAATCCACTCCTTTCCCTCTAAGTTTAATACATAATGGAGTTCTGAAGAGTTATCTAATAAAAATATTTCTTCAGGGTATATCCCCCATGTGTGTTCTCACCACTGATCATTATTTGTCTATTTTCCCTATATCACACCTTTCCCAACCCAAGCCACTTACCTAGCAAACTGCAGTTGTTCACTCCTCCCAAAATTCTTCCTTACACAGAGACAGGACTGATTTTTCTGTGTAAAAACAGTTACAAATCCCACTTCAAACTAGCTAGTTGCTGGGGGATTTAAACTACAGCTTCTGCTTCAATCACCTGAGACTCTTGAAGGTCATTCCTTGTCTCTTATCAACAAATAACGAGATGTAGACATGACAGCACCTGCAAAGCAGTCTGGACAGAAGGGAAACAGTTCTAATTTTCTTTCATTTGTTCTTTCCTCACATAATACTATTTATTCATTCTCTAGTGGTACAAATTTTCCCCAAACAACCCAATTCTTATTTCCAGTATTACCTAGCATATTTCCCAAACACTAAAATATTGACGTAGAAAACCAAATTCTTTGGGGGCGGGGGCTGGAGAGGTGTTAAGATCTCCGTATCTCAACAGCTCTTCTCTGCCCTGCCACAGAGGAGAACCTAAATCATCAATCTCTAAAATTTATTCTCTTATGATTAGAACTGTGGTAATTATGGGTGTGTAAAGTCATATTATTACTTCACTAAGTCCATGCACAGTCATTTAGAGCCTCTGTGTGAATGCATCTTCTGCCAAATGGAAACATTCAAATTCTTCCAAGACCTGAAGGACTTTATTTGCCTGCTTTCAACAATTAGAAAGCAAAGAAAAAAAGAAAGGTTACTCTTTTTAATTGAAAATACTTTCTAAGAACTGCTAATGGCAACTGTGCACTAACTAAAAATACTCTCTAAAATACTATACATAAGAGTATTTCCTGCATCCACACATTCTGTAGGTCACAATATACTAGTTTCAAGCATGAATATCAGTTCAAACATTGCATGCTCTTGTAATGAACAGGAATACTGCTGGGTTTCTCTTTTATGAAGAAGGTAGAATTTTTTTTTCTCTTGAGCTGAAACTTCAATATGGTGCCCAATACATTTACAGCAGTCTACTTTTTTCATGTTTTGGGAAAACAAAACACTTCTTGAAATAGAATAACTGCACTTACAAAATGTGTCATTTTTATGACCGGCAAAAGCATCGCTTTTATAACAGATACTGTTAAAAATATATATAATTTACTCTAGATGACAGTTATTCTTGCCTCATTGTGGCAAAAGCACTCGCTATAGCTACAAAGTCACTCGCTGTGCAAAGGTTACCTGAACCTATTCCATGATGGGCACACCCCAGCTTATCTCTGGATAGTCTGGTGAATTCTTCATACTGAACTATTACATAAATGCCTCCTAGCAATTAAAATAACGCTCTTCATACCAACTAAAATCTCTATATCTCAGTCCTGTCCCTCCCGAACACGTGCTATACAGCACATCCTGAAGAACAGTCAACATCTACTACAAGTGACAAAGTAGACTCCACTGCCTAACAGCCTTTTTTGAGCCCATTGGTAATGGTGCTGGAAGGATCTCTCTCTCCCTCTCTACCTCAAAGAAGCTAGTCCAAATCATTTATGGCTTCAAGGACATGCTCTGTGTTGTCCTCTGTTAGCCCTGTTCCCCAATTTTTGTATGGTCATGCAGTTATGGAATTTAATACTATACTGTGGTATAAATGACTCGCAACTAAAACATTGACATGAGCACATTTTATTGCCTGACATTTAACTACCTAAGCGGGGAAAAAAAGTAAAGCAACAAAAAGTGCATTTAGAGAGTGTTCTTCTTTAACAGGTTCAGAATATGTCCCAATCTATTGAAGTTTTAAATCTACGGACTCAGAGGGATTTCCAGTATGTTTTAAAAATGGAAACACAAATGAAAGGGCTGAAGGCCAAGTTTCGGCAAATTGAAGATGATCGGAAGACATTAATGACAAAGCATTTTCAAGTAGGTTTTATTTTAACACTAACTTTGACAGCCTGCTGGAAGCAATGTGCTGAGCAGCAATGCATGGACTGCTAAGATCTCAGCTTGAAATGCTCATACAAAAGCAACATTAAAAAGAAAAGCATAATAAATCTTCCTTTATGATGATAATCTTTTGCTCTGTTCAATTTAATTTTAATAGGGAGTAGCCATTAATTATTAAGTCATTAGAGAAATGTCACTCTAAACAGATTCTTGTTTTCTCTGTATCAATGTGCATGTCATACTGAGAAATTTATATTCATTCAAGCCCCAGCGACAAATGGGGAGATCCAACGGAATTAATAGCAAACAGCTAGAGAGTTCTGCACTTTTACTGTTGCCTGACATTTACTGCAGTTGAAGGGAAGAAAGCCTATAATAAATCAGGTTAATGTCATTTTTATCCAGTACAATTAAGATCTAATTTCATGTCTGAAGGTTTGCTGTTTTGAATTTGGGATAGGGGAGAAGGGCAATCATCCCCAGTCACTTTTGTGTGATTAAAAAAAGACTTCCAAGGCATTTTAATGACAACAAAAGCCACGAGCCAATCTTTTTGTGAGGAAGGAGGGTTGCGAGATTGCAAAACAGCATTATGTATTCTGAAAAAGCTATGTGAAGTACTCTTAAGGAAAAAATGTTACAAGAGCATATCTAAGTTCTTTAAATATCAAATCTGATCAATTGATATTTCCAGACAGCAAGATAGGACCTAGAAAATACATTCTGGGGATTACATTATGTTAACCAAATATATATTTTTAAAGTGTTTATGAAAGTTCATATAAAATGCACTTAATATTCTAATTGGTGCTAAAGGTAGATACATAAACAATTACATTGCTAAAGGGACTAATTTATTTTTCAGAGACACTGAATATCCAATGGGTCTTAATAATACCAGGAATTAAGTACACTAATGATCTGACTACCAGACTTTGTTCTTTATGTCATCATTCTTAGTTTAGCTTACAGTTTGAGCACATACTTCCAGTTATTTTCCGGTAGTAAGAGACATCTCCACCTTTTTTCCCTTCATCACTCATTGCTACAATAGCACATTTGTATAATGCCATTTATACATCCTGTAATCTCATTATAGTTTTCCTTGGGAACAAAATATCAAAATTTGAATGTCTGATACACGATGTCAAAGGTAGCAGATTTCTGCAGTACTCTAACCTTTTAAATATTCGATATTTGTATTGGCCAGCCATTTAACTTCAGTTTGACAGTTTGCCAGGAGTATAAAGCAGATTTCCAGCCAATCAAATTATAGAGTAATTTAAAAGGTCAACATAATACAATATGCTGCTGGCTTTCTGAAATTTGGTCTACTAAAATTCCAGTGCTTTATCTTTCCTGAGACAAAGAAACTCATTCTGGATATAGCATAACCCCTCATACCAGCAGGCTTGAAGTGCCAGCATATGTCTACCACCTATCCGTGTTCCAATACTGATTAGTTCTTGTACCGCTCATCATAGCAACAAGCTAGGAGTGTCAGCAGAAACCAGCAAAATTATTTTCTTTATCATTAAAATACCAAAACCATCTTTATGTCATTTACTGAAATGAGACATTCTAACACTGTGGTTCCATGTCAATGAGAACCAAAGAGTACAAATTTGATGCAGATCACACTTGAGCATATGGTCATACTTTGGTCAAATCAGCATTTATGCCAGGCAAGAGATACCTGATCGCCCAAAAAGTTACAGCAGTTTACTCAAATGACACTTCGTCTGTCATAAATCCAATCAGGAATAAATTACCTTCCCTAATTCCCTTAAGCATGTTTTATCTTCCTGAGTTTTTTACAAGCTTTGCACTTTTTTTTTTTTCCATCATGGTTTACCCATGATTTTTGGCAGTTCACTGCCCCACAGAACTGAAGCCTAAGTTCATAATTTCAAAATGAAGTAACAAAAACTTTGGCTTCTGGAGATCTGCTTTCTATTTCACAGAGCCTACTCTCCTTTTTCATCACGGAAAAAATAACTGTTCTTTTTAAAAGGCATAAAATAGGCTCGAGTTAAGTTTTTAATAAAAACAGTCAAATAAAAATAGTTTTAACTGTAGAAAGAAGACTCTCTCCTCCTTTCGGTCCATTTCAGTACTTCTGCTACTATAATGTAATTGGAAGATGCCTTGAGAACAGAACCAATAGAAGTCCTAATACTCTTAAATCCATTTATAATGATTTATCTGCCTATAATTTAAAATGCAATTTTCTAGCTATTAAAATGACCTGTGTGCAAAATATGCTTCCTAACAACCCATATATGTCTTTATTCTGAGTAAATAATAATTCCAATATGAAAGCAATTGTTAAAACAATATGGGTATATTACCTAGGCGATGAAGAGATACTGCAGAACTCTCAAGCTGTCTTAGAACATGTTCGAGAGGCAAAAATTCAGGGGTAGGTCTTCAAGTAGCTCAAATGCTGACCCTGCCTATCAGCTACTTTCACAGCTGCTTAGCAAAAATGCATTTGGCATCATCACATTATTTATTTTGGAAATGTCCTACCCTGTTTATTGCATCCTTTAATACAAGTAATGTACAAATCGCGTGTTCGTGTCTTCGCACACCTCAGTGACCACGCTAACCTCTAACCACATTTGCTTCTGCACCTCTTTCTTGTGCTTGGGCTTCCCTTTAGGTCTCTTTGCTTTCCTTTTTGAACCCGCGGACTACTCCAGCTATTCTTCAGGACTTGATTTTTTACTTCCTGCAACAGCCTCTCCCTGTGTGTCCTCATCTGTTCCCAACCTCTATTACCACCTAACACTAACACCTAACAAATCTTTATTTTCCATACTTTTGTTTTGTTTTGTCCAGGCTTGCATCTCCTCATGTCTCTCTGGCATTTGCTCATGGAAGTCCCGCTGTCTCCTAAATCATAAAAAGATATGCCAATCTCTATGTACAGATGATAAATCAGGGACAAACCTGTCTGCTTTTCAATAAAGCAAAATCTTTTAACTGCAAGGATTCTTTGAGGTTTTCTACAGAATAAAAACCAAACAAAAACCGACCTTAAACAATTAGTTTAAATTTAATAAAGCCCCTATGATTAGTGCATTTAAAAGAGTAATATAATAGGATACAAACTGAGACAAATTCTCAAAGTATATGACTCAGCAAAAGTCTGAGAAAGGGGCAACCCGAGATCCCAGCTGGAACCTTATTTTATTTAATCAATGTTTAAGAATAGGACTGGCAATGCAACAACAACTGCACATGGCAAAAAAAATGATTTGCGATAGTCCAGAAGAGAGACCAGCTGAGGAAGTTCAAAGGCACCTAGTGATGTAGCAGGATGACAAGTACAAAGTGCAGTTAAGAACCATGGATATTTTTACTTCAGAAGAAAGAGGTGTGTATCACTGTGGCCAGAACAGAACTAAACACTGAGAAAAAAAATGAAACCAGTATTTCTCAGGAGGGAAATAGGAACTAACAGCTCACCAGCTACGACAGCACTGTAAAACAGGTATGATCTCCTTGAACATCACTGGGTGTTCAGGCCTAATCACCTCTCTCAAGAAAGACACACTTAGCGTGGATTTATATCCTCTGGATGGAAAGTCAGACCTTCAACAGGTTTGGTTCACATCCCTTGAAATACCTTGAAGGTAATTGGGTACTTTCAGTAGAAAAACTATGCATTTTATCTACTGCTTACTCTGAGGTTTCTAGGACTTTCACAATACACTAGTAACAGATCTGTAACTCAAATCAATAATCATTTTCAAGTCATTTTAATAAGCAGGCATAAATATTACATTAAAGGGAATTAGGGGATTGAACTCCTTTAAACTGCTCTAATGCACGTTTGATTGCCTTTAACAGGAGTTGAAAGAAAAGATGGATGAGCTCCTGCCACTGATCCCAGTGCTGGAACAATACAAAACTGATGCCAAATTAATCATCCAGTTCAAGGAGGAAATTAGGAATCTGTCTACTGTCCTCACTGGGATTCAGGAAGAAATTGGTGCTTATGACTATGAGGAACTACACCAGCGCGTACTCAGTTTAGAAACCAGGCTTCGAGACTGCATGAAAAAGCTCAGTAAGTTAACCATTTCATGGCAAATTTGGCCCCCCGGCTGTATATTTTTAGTTGTCTCTCTAGAAAGATGAAGTTTTCTTTTTTCTTGTTTGATGAAAGACTGCATTATATTCTGATCTATGCTACCCTAATAAAAGTCAAGAGTAACTCAAACGAAGGTCAGCCATATCATTCTAAGTTTGCACCAGCGTATTGTATGTAATGATCTGCCCTACCATATCCAGAAGGAATTAAGATGGAAAATTATAACAGACGGCAACTTTAAAATCTCAGAGATTTAAAACTGGTTGGAGAGCTACAAATATTCTTTCAAAAAAGCTCAGACAGGCATTGCTACTTAGGTCATCTTTGGGATGTCAGTGTGAAAAAAAAATTAGCGGGAAGTAGACCGGAATCAGTTTGGAGATGTCCACGTCATAACCCTGTCACCTCGCTGTGACACCTGAGAGGCCACTCTGACTGTGCTGCTTCAGACCCGCAACATTAGCATTAGGGGAGATGTGCCATTCTCCAATTCGCAATACAACAAAATTAAGCACTACCCCTAATTTAAGGGAACGAAGCATGACTTTTGTAGGAAGCACAGCAACGATCCGTTGCAAGCACTGCACTAGATTTACATCAGGCAGCCTCCATCTTGTTTGCTCACATGCTGGCTTTAGTTAGAAAAAGCCAAACGTTCAGCATCTCTGAAAATCAGCACTAGCTCAGTATCAGTTACCAAAACTAAAAGCCTGAAGTATCATTATCTAGTGTCAGCCTTAACTTCCATTACCCAAAGAGGGATAATTAGTACCTACCTGCTTTACAATCACAATGCAAAAAGTCTTCCCCCTGCCCCAAGCTATCCGTGCACTGTGAGGCTCCTGAATGGATCACTATTGCAATCTGGATTGCTACAGCCAACAACCCAGCCCTTCTATGCGAAATAAGCGCTTTGGAAGTTGCCACTGAACACGAATGAACTAGAAATTCCAAGGTTCAGTCCTGTGACCACTATCTCAGGTATCAAGTGGGAGATGTTTAAGTGCTACCCATGACATGAAATATGGCATCAACTCGACAAGCAGTGCCTCTCTATTCTTGTGAGGCAACGGAATGAGAAAAATCTAGGTTAGGTTAGCCTCTTAAATTATTTATTTTCAATTTCTTTATTTTACACTAGAAATAACAGTGATGATGGGCTAAAATACATGAAAGACTTCTTCAAACAGAAATTTCTTATGATCCTATTTTCCCCTCAGTACACACACATAATAGCACATTACTGCATTGACAGGAGGCAGTCAGGAAAAAACGGCTGCATTGCAATGCCACAGCAAGCAAGAAAATTCATATAAACAGACAGTATTCTGATAGTGAGTGTTCCAGTAAGTTTATTAGACACCAAAAGATCATCAACTCATCTTTAATGAGTACATTGTTTTTCTTTGCCTTTACATCATATTCTCGTAGCATTGACTAGTGAAGTGATTACGGTATAAGATACATTTTATACATCAGAATGACTAGGTGTATTCACCACAGGGGTTATCTCCCTATTTTTCATCCTCATTTCCCCTCCTAGCTATCCTGAATTCCTGCAACACATTCTATTTCTCTTGACCGACTAATGTAAAAAAAAAAAAAAAAAAAAAAAAAAAAAAAAAAAAAAAACAAACAAACACACAAACAAACCCTATTAAAATTATGTCTATTAACAATAGAGAGAAAATTTTTGTATGAAACAGATTATTAAGCACATCCATTATTAAAAGGGGGTTGGTCTTCTCAAGCTCTAATACAGACTTATTCATCCTTATTGGCATTATTCCCTGGTCTTAGATGCTTAAATGACTTTTATGCTCGCCTGCTAATGGACTGGCTGTATTTCTGGCCTAGCCCTGTGTGCCTTTTAAAGTAAAAACAGCTTCAGTTAGGCTTGCTGTGATTAGCTCCTCAAAGCTGGTACTGTGTGTTCAGATCAGCAAGCATAAAGGGAAAGCAGCTTTCCTGCCTACACCTTCTCCCCAGCCACTTCCACCATGCTGGAGGCGATCCAGCTGTGACTGTCCATGCCAATCTGATGGCCAGGAGCCTACGGCAGCAGAAGGCAGACTGGCCCCAATGTGCCATAGGATCTGGCTTGAATCTTCACAGATTTTGTTGCATTTCACAATATAATTATCTAACCAGTGTGTGTAATAGCTATTTTCCATTCGTCTCCCTAGCAGGTGTTTTGCAGCAATATAATGCATTATTTATATTGTCCTGGCCACTTCAAAGAGATCTTCCATCTGCACTGGTAACACTTGCAACACTCGTTAACATACAGTAAGCAGTTGTCTTACTTTCACTGAGGTTTAATGATTACCACAGCAGTTGTGATGACTGAAACTTGCTCTGTCTCTTTGGAATAAGAGAAAACTCAGGCTGAAGCTGCTGAGAAATTTGTCCACAAAACTTTAAAAGGGTGTATGCAATTAAACGTGTCACAATAGAGTGCATACGATTGCCCACACCACAAATTCACACACCCTTATGCGTGTATGGGTCCTTTGCTGGCAGTCACGTAAGGCATGTGCGTTTATAAGAGAATGCAGGTTGCATAGTATGCTTGGGACCCTCATAATCTTGTCATAATGTCTTTATGATATCAGAAAAAAATTTATATAGGTAGCATTCGTAGAAGCCAATACTATGCCAAATGTTGCTTATGAAATATGATGAAATAGAGTAGATATACCTTGGATCCATTTGTAGCTACACCTGATTATAATAATGTAGAATCTAAACAATATTTTACAGTAACATTTTTGGGTAGAAATTCAAAAGTAGACTATTCTATGTATCCAAAGAAAAGCTGTTACATCAGTGGCAGAAGAGGTATTAGTGCAGGCATGAGATTACTTTGCTGATTGCAGTGGTACTTGCACTTCCAAAGCATCCTTCCCTTTGGGATTTCAAGAAGGTTGCAAATATCATTTAGTACAAAACTGTGCAATAGAGATATCTATTGCTATCCCCATTTTGTAAATGAAGGAACAAGCAGCCCAGGAGGATAAATGACTTTCCCAAAGATTGCACAGCAAGTCGTTGCACACATGCAGAAGAATCCAGAGGCTTCCTCTCAGCAAGCTCTAATAACTAGACCATTGTGCTTCCTGGGTTTGTGTTATGTGGGACAACACACATACACCCATTAAGTAAGACCTAGTTCTTCATTCCCCCACATTACAAAGTAACGTGACGACAGATTGGATCGTAAGCAGGGAAGTGCAAGTATTAAAACACTTGGAAGTCGTTTGTGCAACCACTGAAAAAAATACACTTCATTTTCCCCTATTTATTACCTACAATAAATAGGATAATGATGCTTACGAACACTTCAAGAGAATGTTTTTATTTTATTTCCCTTGCAAGTCCTTCTGTAAATCATACACTCACTTGGTGTATATGTAGCAGCTACCAATATTCATTTGCCTCACAGAGAGTGGGACTATCAGCTACCTATTGCTTCCTATCTTCAAAACAGCTCCTGTCCAGTTGGTCTGTCACAACCTTCTCCTGGTATTTGCTCACTTGGGAGCAGCTTTCCAGGCACATTCTGTCCCCCAGACTTTCCCAGCCTACAGGGATCGTACATCTACTTTCTTTTTCAGTGGTCACTTCATGCTCAACTTCTTCCTTAATATAAATAAATAGAGGAAATCACAGACTTACTGGAGTCCACAGTACAAAACTGTTACAAGAGCTGAATCAAGCCATAAACACCCAGATTGTGCATGATATGATGTTTCTTCTACAGTTCAGTTTAGGATGGATAAATACTCAGAGGTTTGATTTTCCAACTACTACGATCAGTTATGGTTGGGATTTTCTGATGTAGGAAGCTGTTCTTTCAAGGTCAGGGGAGACTACTACCGACTGCTTCTAAAAATCCCACTCTCTTTCTTTGTAACCCCATCCGAACCTCTTAGTGGTGGGGAAAAAATGCCTAGAAATATCTTTTTTTTCTTTTTGCTTAGTGTTTCTGAACTTCCTGATATTTGCTAGTATGGATATATATGAGACCTACCTTCTCACTAGCATCTGGTCCTTCTCCTGTCAGGGAATTAAAGAGCAGAGGTTTGCTATAAACCAAAACTTTTCAACCAGTAAAAAAAAAAGCTTTCCCACCATCACAAGAGTTATTTCCACATCCTCATACATTCCTTTGTGCCAGGGGAAAAAAAAAAAAAAAAAAAAAAAGAGTTTTTAGCCATGTTAAAAAAAAAAATGCATAGGCCAGTTTTAATTCTCAGCCACCTCGCTGCTATGGAAAAAGTCATAGCCCAGAAGTGTTTTGCATTTCACATGACATTTGTCTATGTTCTATTTCCCGACATACACAATGGGCTAAAGAAAAGTCTCAACTGGAAACTAACTGGAACTTTTTTAATTTCAGACTCCCAGACTTGCCATGCCACAAAAGTGTTAAGTAAATGATCCTGCTTTTCAGCACAGTAGTATCACCATTCCCTAGCGAGAAACCTCAGCATGCAAGATCCATTTTAATATAGCCACACGAACAATTATAAGGTTCATTCTGCAGCTAAGAATATAGGCTGGGATTAGATCAACACATTTTACACTTAAGTAGGCAAGAAGAAGCTGTTTCCAGTTTAGTGGAGGAGTGAGGAAAAATTCTTGCACTGAATGCAAAGTTGGAAGCGTTGCAACCGCACAGACAGCTCACCTTGCTTTGTCAGTGAACTGTTAAACATTATATTGAGCTTTAGTCTTGAAAGAGTTGTCATTCATTTAACTTCTGTATCAAATGCAAGATCCAGCTTGGGCAAGCTATAAGGGAATTATCTTTATAAAGTCAGTATTGCTAATTATTTCAGTGTTGAACAGATTGATAAGCTGCATATTGTAGTAACGTGTCATCAAAATGCTGTGATATTCATCTGGAATAAGTTATTTAATTGTATTAGTCAAAAATACTTCAGCACAGACAGCACACTTGCTACTTTATAATGAACAAAACATAAACGATCCCGATTCTGCCAATTTTTATAGGTCTGCTGTAACGAACGGGTAAACACGTTTGAAGGTAGGGCTCCAAGAGGCAGAACTGGAGAAAAGAACGATACCTTTCTCTTGAAGAATGAGAAATTAGTTTTAGTGTTTTCTCGATTGTATTCACTTGATTCTCTTAACTTCCGATCAAAGATCGGAAGCAATACTGCAGTACAGGACTGTCTGAAGGTCTGACAGAATGAAGTGTGAAGTGAATTTCAGAGGGATTTCAATTTGAAGGGGAGGACAATTTAGCCTCAATTGCCTTTTCCTAGCCTCACATTTCCCTGCATCATCAGTCAGCAATACATTCACTGTATTCACAAGACCCGAACTTAGCAAGCCAGTTGATTTGCAGAATACTTGGGACCATTTACTTCTACAAAAGTTACTTGTGCAGCCTTAAACAGTTCAAACCAGCATGAGCTGATTTATCAAGTTCACCATTCAGCCAAGACTTGCTTTGGGGCCTTATCCTGTTCTTTCAAGCAGTTCTTTCTGAACTCAGAGGACTTACTGATAAGGGGTTCCAGTCCACGTGTGTCTGGAAGCAATGGTTTGAGTTCTGACTACTCAAAAGAAAAGAGAGAAGACATCCATGTACTTGGCCTTGAACGTTTTTCAAATTAACAGAGGAGTGAGGTTCTGAAACAGTCTTCAGCTGGAGTAAGGGTGAAGGTAGGCAAGTGCAAACAATACTTCCCCATTTTAAAAATCATGTTAATAATATTATGAAAAGGCTGTCTGCGATAGCAGGGTACTAGACTTACACAACTAGAATCTTGGCGGAGACTTCATATATGAAGCTCCTGTGCCTAAGGATGTCCCAGCTCTAAGGAGTCTGTGACGACAAGACAGAGGTGGGCACCGACAGCTCTGCTGCTTCCTTCTTACTGCCCGCACTGTCAGCAAGCGGGCCGACAGACCTCCGGCACTGCTGAGGTTTACAGCAGAAACCTGCTGACGGGATACGGATTGTCACTACAATGGGAATGGCTTACCATATGTGGAAAAAACACTTGTAGTATTACTCCTTAATTTAAATACCAGTTCCATCAAGTTGTATCACAAATGGGCAGATGTATGGGTTTCTGTTTAATGAACAAGGAAAAGAAAAGATGGGACATACTATAGGGCAGGAGAAAAAAAAAATCCTCATGCCTCTTACAAGATGCTTTTGTTACGCTGAAAAGAGAAGCTTGGTTGCCTTTTCAGTCAGCTGCCCCTCAGCTATATAGCAACTCTCCTAACAGCCTTCCTTTCTTGATCACTACATGCTATCTGGGAATAAAAATTTAATCACAGAAATATACCCTGACTCAAACTGCCGATCATTTAGTGGCTGAAGGTCATCTTCACATTGAACAGTATCTCAACACATTTTGAAAGCTCGTTCTCTAAAAGCATCTGACTCCTGTCACAGGGGAAAGCTGCTCCGTTCACATAGTTTGGACCAAATCAGAACTGAAGAGGTTTATTAATTATTAACAATGTTAATTAACTGGCAATCAGTGAACTATACATTCAGGATCGATACAAGTAATAGAACAGACAAACCACAGTAGTAGACCCTTAAGAATCATTAATAAACCTACAAATTTCTAAACACCCTTCTCCGGCCAGTACCAAAAAGCCCAGTCGCCCGTGGCGCACCATGCGCACGCACACCCGTGGAGTTACGTGCGCCACCCCCCAACAGCCGGCATGGGCTACAAGCACGCTCCCCACTTTCACAGCTCTCCCGCCGGAGATGTGGGGCCTCGAGCTTCACGCACGCCCGCGCCGCTCCCCACGATCCGCTAACACCCACGCCGGTGAGAAGGGCTGCGGGTCCACAGCGCCCGCCGTGGCCGTGGGACCCGGTCGCTGCCCCATCCGCCGGCTCCACGCGCGGTGCCGGCTGGGGCGGCTGCTCTGCCCGGCCTCGGCAAAGCCATCGTGCCGACAGACAGTTTTGCAACTTGGGCTCACGCTGCGCGTCGTGCTCCGGTGCCTGCCCCCACGCGCGGCTGTGTGCCGACGGTGGGCTCTGTGAGCGCCCCCACATCTCCGCCACGGGCTCTGCTCTAAGCTTTGTCCGTTCAGAAGCGGAATGTCACAGCTCATTTTTGATTCCACATTTAGCTTCCTGGCTATTTTTTTAAATTCAAGAAACGGTGTTTCAGACTTCCAAGTTCTTTGCTTATGTCTTCCCACTAATTTCAATACTGTGTTTTAAATGGACCAGTTAGTATACTCTAACTCATAGATTCATTGTATTTTAATTATCTTAAAAACTACAAATGCAGGAGTAATTAATTTTTTAATGATTTCTTTCTACTCATTACTAGTTTTCTGATAATTTTATTTCAAATTCCAAATTAAACCCCTCTGAATGTTTGAGCTCATGCCCATTTCTGATACAATTTACTAACATACCACCCAAAAATAAAAGCCTTCACCTTGACAGGATATAGTCCTCTACTTTCCAAGCTAATAGTGGTTCATTGCTGCAGAAAAACAGCACTCGATACTAGAAGCCTATCTACAAAAGATTCCAGAATAAAAAATTATGTACTATGATAACCAACTGTAGAAAACCTGTAAGTGTCTTTAAAAGGGGAAATTCTAAAATATCTCCAAAAGATTGTAAGATACATAGACTGAGATATGTAAATAATAATGCCTTTGAACCGACCCAGAAAATAGACACAGCCTGCGCTGCTCATTGAGGTCTCAGCATGTACTCGATTATCTTCTTTTCCATTACACTCCACTTCCCTGGCCATGAACGAAATCCCCGCAAGCAGCCACTGAGTTGTCACCACAGCATTAACCCCCTTCTAATTGACTGAAACAGGCTTGCACAATACATTCCTTGCCAGTTACAGAGAGTAGCAAATCCAGGCTTGATGTGACCTTCTCTTTTGAACTGAATAAATTCACTCTCAACACCGGATACAGTTTGTTTTCCACATTTCCTAGGTAGAGAGAGTTATACGGTATAGCACAACCGTGTATCATGGAGAAGCACTTATTTTTAAATTAAAGAAATAAATGAAATCTGTCACTTCTTTTTAACATTCTTATGGAACATCTTTTCTTCAAAAACATGCTATTTCATCTAACCACCTACACACCGCTGCGTGATATTAAGCCTCTTGGTAAACATAAGAATCCCACCAGGGGCTTGCTGCTAATAGGTATGTTATTAATGTCCCCTAAAATATAGATTTGTGGATTGTTAGGAAGCTCGGCATCCAAGCTCGTATCGACTCCCCTCATTTCCTCCCAGACAGTCTAATATGAGACAGCCTAATGGATTAAAAGCCAACCGATCCAGCCAAGGTTGCTGAATAAACCTCACACTCGCGTTCTTACCTTCAGAGGGGCCCCTAGCACTGGCACAGCTACGCGTCTGTAACCACAGGGCAGACAGACACGGGCATTTGGGTACAGCTCTACACTTTGGGTACAAGCTCGTTTTCTCCTGTCTGCCCTTAACCCCCTTGTTACCCCGGCCAATGGAAGACTGAAACATCCATCAATCCCAGCCTTGCACTGGACTTTCTGAAGGCAAAAGTGAGGGGAATGCACGTCTTCTTTTCATTTATTATTAAATGTTATTCACTTCGGCTCAGAAGATATTTTACTAGGTTGTATTTTGCTTTATACCCAGAAAATGTAACTGTGCTTTAAAATATATAAAAACAAAAATATATACAAATAAATTATTATTTGTATATTTTTACGTATTTATATTACTGCTTGATATGGAAAAGTTCATAGAGCAAAGATGACAATGCATCTTCAACATAAGCCTGAGTCCCCTGGAGCCACTATTTAGTTTAGAGCAATTGGTCTTGTGCTCTGACTGATGTCAAGAAGAGCTGTGTAATTATTTGCATTAACGCATTTGTTTTTTCTAATTTCAGCATGTGGCAAATTGATGAAAATTACAGGCCCTATTACAGTCAAGATATCCGGAACCCGATTTGGAGCCTGGATGACAGATCCACTAGCATCAGAGAAAAATAACCGAGTACGTTGAGGCACTGAATATCTCTGTGTCCTTCTGCAGTTTTACTTGCTTTATTTTAATCTTTAAAAAGATATTTTCCCCCTAGGAGGTTACACTCGCAAGCATGTTTCTTCTACTTCTGTCATTTTCACTGTTAAACATCTTCAGAGAAAAAGCAACAGTGTGTGTGCAAAACCATCCAAAGACAAAAGTTAGCTGAGTACCTTTGTGCCATTTCCTTCAACTGGGTCAGGGATGGCAAACACCCGCCTGAATCGGCTACACAATTTTTTTCTTTCTACCATGTTTAATTGAGCTTGGGTCTTCAAGAAACCAAGTAATATAGCAAACATCGACACTTCTACCCAAGAGCGCAACCCATAACACAGCACAGTCAAAACTTGCAGGATTAGGCCCCGTATAGGCTGTATTCAGACCATTTACCTCCTCAGATCCAAGTTACGTTATTGTTTGGATCTGCCATAGGATCTCAAATGGGCCACAGCTTTGAGGAGGTGCTTCCTCCATCTTTTGAAGCCAGAACACTAGGTTCCATTTGTATGAGACCCAGAAGGTTCATTTTTTGAATACAGAGAAAAGCAAAGGGAATCGCAAAGGCAATGCACAAATGGCAATAACTCAAGAAGCGTGTGCAGCTCTCCCCTGCCTGCTGTGTCCATGCAGGTTTACTACTGACCCCAGGAATCTCAATTACTTTTAGGAGAGCAGCAAACTCTGCTCAGCCCCATCTTGTCCTGAGAAAGTTTCCAGTGCCAGTGGCTGCTCCAGAACCATGCCCATGGGCCCCTGCCGCCGCCAGCCCCTGCTCCCCGCTGTGCCCCCGTCCCTGCACACCCTAGAGCCCTGCAACCCCTCCCCAGGCAGCCTCCACGTCCCCCTTCTTAAAGCAACACAAAGACTACCCGTGTGCACGCAAATCAGAACAAACCACATCCCTCACAGCATCTCAACTAATAGGAAGAGGAGGAGCTGAACTGGCGTTTATACAAATATTTTGTTAATGCCAGTTTTGAAGTCGGCACAAAAAGTATCTCCAGAAATTATTCTGTTCTTTTGTTAGCCAGGATTTGATTTGTCCTCTGACAAATGAAAAGGAGAAAAGGCAAAATGCATGAAGTGGAAAATGGGGGGAATGGAAGTTGGCATACAGAACATTAAAAAAAAAGAGTATTGATTTTGTTTTCCTTTAAGGGAAAAAATGGTTCCTAAACGTTACTGGTTTAATTGCTATTATATTTCGTTTCTTTACTAAGAATACACTATTTTTCACCGATTAGAGGTTCAGCTGAAGAAAATTCAACCAAATCTATTTCTAAGCGCAAATCCGAGCTTAGCTCACATGCCATATCCCATCTCTCTCTTTGATTATTAGTCTCTGGGAAGTCTTTAAGCAAGCCCCATACAGCAGAGACCCAAACACTGAATAATCCAAAATTAAATTTCTCTGAACACGTAGACACTGTAGTTAGTAACAGTCTTCTTGAGAGTTCACCTGTATAGGTAAGTTTTGATTCAGAAATTCAAGCGTTCCTCATGCTTTCATAATAGGGGTGTGGACAATGTTGTACTCTGATAGCCTGCCGCACACCTATAACTTTTTTTCCTTCTTTTTCTGCAGTGTACCCATCATGCCATATCATGATCACGTACTGCAGAGTGTGTTCCAGGTGTTTACTCCCAATCTTTGTTTTCTTTCCAGGTCTGGTACATGGATAGTTACACTAACAATAAAATTGTCCGTGAATATAAATCAATTGCAGACTTTGTCAGTGGGGCTGAATCAAGGACATACAACCTTCCATTCAAATGGGCAGGAACCAACCATGTTGTCTACAATGGCTCCCTCTATTTCAACAAGTATCAGAGCAACATCATCATCAAATACAGCTTTGACACTGGGCGGGTGCTTGCACAGCGTAGCCTTGAGTATGCTGGCTTTCACAATGTCTACCCTTACACCTGGGGTGGCTTTTCTGATATTGACCTGATGGCAGATGAAATCGGGCTGTGGGCTGTGTACGCCACCAACCAGAATGCAGGCAACATTGTCATCAGCCAGCTAAACCAGGATACACTGGAGGTGCTGAAGAGCTGGAGCACAGGCTACCCAAAGAGAAGTGCTGGAGAATCCTTCATGATCTGTGGCACCTTGTACGTTACTAACTCTCACTTAACAGGAGCCAAGGTCTACTATTCTTATTCCACAAAAACCTCCACTTATGAGTACACAGACATTCCTTTCCATAATCAGTATTTTCATATATCCATGCTTGACTACAATGCAAGAGATAGAGCCCTCTATGCCTGGAATAACGGACATCAAGTCCTGTTTAACGTCACCCTTTTCCACGTCATTAAAACCGAAGATGACACATAATTTTCTTGCCCTTCCCTTTCCCTCACCTCCCTCCCTCAAAGCAGTGTCATTTGTGATAAACTCTAAAGCATCCACCTCTCTCAGTTCCTTTTAATTTACATTTCTTTTTTCATTAAGGAAAAGCAACATTTTCTACCATATAACGCATTTCAAATATGGCTGAGCCTGTCAAAAATGACCTGTTGGAAATAAAAGCATCCTAACTCATGATTCTACAAGGTCTGTCAAGACCTTGTCGTGAAAAGCACTAAAGAGGATTTAAGTGGCTAAAGACAGTTTTAAAAAGATTATGATCTGCCTTATTTTAGAGTCAGAGACTAATGGTGGCTTAAATGCATGAATGTCTTTTTTTACCTCATTTTTGTTTTTAATCTATTGCTCAACTTCAGGAACTCTTTTGGTAGTGTCAGACATATATTGCACATTGTATTTTTTTTATTTATTCCAAAAGAAAGATTTAGGAGTTTAATTTACTTGGACACGGAGTATGATCCATTTTGCCATCACCCAATTTCAGATGTGGTGCTGTACAGTATGTTTTTAAATATCTTGCAAACATTTTATCGACAGTATGTATTTCTACCATTGTAACCACCATTGTGCAATTGTACCTCTTCACTTACGTGAAAGTAAACTAAGTACTATTTTTTATAAAATATATTGAAGCTTAATTGCAGTTCTGGCTATGGGTCAATTGAAAGTGGTAAAAATCTGAGAAAAAGTTGTTATTTCTGAGAAAGACTAATGGTTTCTCAGGTGCATGATCCCTACTCTCAGCTTTGCTTCGTGGACCCTTTCTTATTCACCATTGGTGCTTACTGGCAAATTTGCAGCTTTGAAGCCTCAGACCCATCCCAGCTTTACAACTTGCCCTGCCCAGCTTTTATCTTACGCTGCTGGCTTCTCTCAATCTCTTTTTCTCCTACTCTCTTTCCTTCCACCGTTTTATTTCCTTTGTTTATGCTCAGTCCTGGTCTGGGCTTTACTAGGGAGACTCTGAAAGCAGGCTGCTGCCCGTGCCTCCAGCCCGAGCGTGTGAGTGCACCCCATATTTGTGCTGTTGTGGGGCAGCGAGGAGCAGTGTTAAAAGTCAAGTTGATCTCCTTAATCTGCCTGTCTTCTTACTCGTAACAGAAGAACATTTATCTGTTGACAAAGCTCTTCTCTGGGATTCCAGTACTCAGGGAGAAAATACAAAGGAAAAGGTTCAAAGCCTAAATGATCAGTGTGGCACCTGGTAGCCAACCATATTGCTTGCCTTTGCTAGAAAACAGCCACAACGCTGGAGCCAACCTCTTGCAAAGAGGTTTGGGGTTTGCTACCACTAGTATTGTTACTTACGGTCAAAACTGATGCCTTTTAAGAAACAAATTTCTGAAAGCTATGTGGCTTGCTACACTGTCTCATTAGAAATTTAGGGCGGGGGTGGTGGATAATTTATTGAGAAAAACGAATGAGGTGCTATTTATCTATTTTGGCATAAATGGAAAGAAACTAATACTAAGAACTGGTATAAGACTTTTTATTAAGCTGGGTTATCACATAATGCAAAAAGACAGGTATCTGAAAACTTGTGTGAAAGCAGTGTTCCTCACAAAATCTCAGATTCTCCTCTTTAAACCCTTTCAAACGGGGCTCATGGAAAAGCAAGAACATTTACGAAAATGTTCCTGTTCAAGAACAAGAAAAAATATTAAATGCACCGACATTTTGCCAGATCTGTTTTGCAGACATTTGATTTGCTGTTTCTTCCAACATACCAGGTGAGACCACCTTAAGCCTCATGAATGTTTTCATTATTAGTAATATATATGTCTGGATACATTTACAAGTCTGCTTTACAATATAAGCCCACGTGAAGCCAAACAACAAATGACCTGTATTTTTCATACGGGTTGCAAACCAGAAAACTACTTACTAGGTTTCAAGAACTGATAAAGGGGAAAAACCCCAACAAATTACACTACAACACAACCAGAGAAAAGTTACTCTCCTGCCTCTACCTCCCCCCTCCTGCCTAGCTGAAATGAGAGCTGTTATCCCTCACAGTCGGTTACACAGGATTTGGGGACACCGAGTTCAGCTAAACAGACAAATTAAACCACTTCACTCCTGTAACCAGCTTTCCTGTATTGACAATGAAACCTCCTCTGTGACACGCGGAAGTGTATACGACTACTCATTAAAAAAGGTATTTTATGCCATACAGGAATGTTTTATGAAAATGAAGTATGTTCGGGTTTTTATCAAAAGCCCTAAACCAAACCCTAACCTTTCCCACACACAGAGTAACTTCAGCAAAACAGAACTTTCTCAGAAATACAGCATTCTTAAAAACATTACTCATTGGATTGAGAAATTAAACTTCTTTCTACTGTATCGTCACAAACTAGACTAATAGTCATGACATGAGGATCAATTCCTCTGAAAAAACGGTTACTACCATATTTCTTTATAAGAATTTCATACTGTGTAATTAGCATGCATACGTTAGTACAAGTTGATAACAGTTCTTACAGTAAGATTAATCTCACTTGATTTCAATGCTGCTTTGTTAGCCATTGAAAGGGTAACAGACTCCCATTAGTCAAAGGGAAGAAAGAAAGAGACACTACTACAGGGTGCTAGAGATGGGTGGATAAGAGGTGTAGGAAAAGGCACCTTCGAAGGGTGATTTGTCTTACTGATGAAGCTACTGTGCTAAAGCATCTAAGTCATTCCTACATAAATCTTGCCCTTCTAAATTAGTAACAATGGGTTGGATTCCAATGCCTTTAAACATGAAATAACAGCTTGCACAGCATCAATACAAAAAAAACCTGGTGAGACATTATTAAGTAGCACTGCTTCCCACTAAGGAGCGTTCATTTTTCTGTGAATCAGTGATCACCTGTCTTTTCCAAATTACAAATTCCAAAGCCATATTCCCAAAAGGCTGAACACACCATGCCTCAATATAAACAAATTTGTGTTACAAGCTTTGCCTTCATAATTGAGCAGCACAAGCAGAAAATCTTCATAATATAGCAGCAACCTACATATCAGCAAGCAATGTTTTATAGCTGAAGCATAGGCTGTTTGTTATGAAGAGGTACTGATGCTATGGGGCGGGGGGGAAATCTCTCCTTAAACATGAGACAATTAATTGTAGAGCCTATTTTAACATCTTAGTGACCTCCTGCTTCAAGGGATAGACATGTAAAAGGACCATGTCATTCCTGCACCCATAAGAGAATTCTTAAAGGTCACCCAGCTGTGCTGCTGGCAGAGGGGGATGCACACAACCGCGGATCCAGCCCAGGAACGCAAGCGTGCCAATCCACCGGGCCTGCCTCTCCTGAGGGAGCCTAAGGAACGTGAGCGATGCGCACCGCAAAGCCCGCGGCTTTCGCCCTGGAACGGGCTAACCATTCCCCCACGACTAAACGGGTAGAACAAACCTCCCCAGAGAAAGCTTCCTGAACTGTAGTCATCTTTTAGAGTCCCTTCTGGCAACTTTTTCCAGTGAGTGACTACCAAATCTATTGTTATGCACGGAGGCTGTTCCGCCTGCCCTCTCTGGCACAGCGTGCTAAGCAGAGCACTGGCAGCGTGATTCTGCGGAGCCTACTCGGCACCGTAGTCGCTGCTAGCAGAAGATGGGATTCAATTTGAAAAATCAAAAGAAAATAGTTGAATGAGACTGAGCGATACAATGTTTTAATCACCGAGAGCTTATATCTAAGAATATTCGTTTCCAGACAAGCTCGGGGCACTAGCTGTCGCTCAGCTCAGCAGGCTGGATCCGCAGCAAAGGCAGACAGGATCTGTGTTTCAAACCACAGCCAGAATAAATCTGTTACCTGGCAATTTGTCATAATAAACAATTGCTTAGAAAACAGCGGAGTAGAGATGAACAAACCATTCACAGCAAATGATTCATCCGGTAAACTTTATCCTTTTCCAGTTCAAGAATTGCAAGGGAACAGTCTTGATTTGTACTGATTTTTATGCTAGTCAAAATGTTTTTGGAAATCATTTGGGTGGGCACGTGTCTTCCTATAAATCGTCTGAGCATTCCCTGCTGTGAATCCTACCTGACATCCCTGGCACACGGGAAGCAATGCTGAGCGTTTGGGCATCTTTTCCACAAGAGGCCGATGAGGGCTGCAGCTGCGGAGCTGTGGGACAGGGCTGCGTCTCAGCCCGCTGTGCTGACCAGCTCCCCACTGCACTAGTTCCGAGGAGACCGACTCCTGCTCCACCACATCGTCTAACAACTGCATCTCACCAGAAGCTCACACTCCAAAGGACTCAAGCATGCAAAGGCTAACTTCCACAGACCATAGAGCCAAGTCCTGAAACTCACTTCCCCACCAAGAATGAGACTGCCTTATTGCCAAAAGAAAAAGGAAAGCCCATTTTCTAAGCTGAGCTTTTCTCAGTAATTCTCCCGCACATGACTGTACACATCAATATCCAAGCAAATAAATTAACTATAAACTAATCTTAGAACTATAGAATAATAAGGTTATTTCTCCCACAGAAAACAGACCATTTAGGTTATGCAAAGATCATTATTACTGGGGTTTCTACATCCAGTTACCAGAAAACTGAGGAGACACAGAGTTACCCAGCACCAAGATGTGGAGACTATATAAAAATGAATGTTTTGCATGGCCTGGCTTTCGCTGGGCTCTGGAAAACAGACGTACTACATTGATGAGATAGCTATGACCACAGATTCACAAAACTGAGATGCACAGGGGTTTTCTCTAAACTGCAAACAGATCATCCACCTGATTATTTTGGTACTATGGTTCATTACCACTCCTATAACCTGTAGACTTTCAGTTGCTGTCAATCAGTGCGTTTAGTAAGAATGTCAAGACAACTTCTAGCCTTCCGCATCTCCCCCTCCTTCCTCAGAGGCCTCTCACATAAGTAGCACACGCTGTGTCAGACAAGCTGCAAGGGTGACGAACGCAAGGGACACGTCCTTTCTGCAGCTCTCACTCAAGTCAGCAGGGATTATTCGTAAATGTAGAGATTGGCCCCAGATATCAAAACTCTGTATTTCCTCTGAAACCACCACACGGAGGAAATCCTCACTCTTAAAAACACAAATCACGTTTATTGATTTTATAGCAACAGGAGTTGCACAAGCTTCTCATAAAAGCGTTCAGCCTCTTAAAGGCTAAGGATATTCGTCTCTATCTCTGAAATGGAGAGAGGGAAGAAAATTCATATTTTCTTTAGAATCAGAAATTTCTGCTAGAGTCATAGACAGCTTACCAGCTGAGCATCAGCAGCAGTGCGTGTGGAATTTGCTTGTATCTACTGCTTCAGGACACTCAATTAAAATAATTACATCACAGAAACATTTCAGCAGTCCAAGTGAAACAACGCTTCTTCAGGATTTTGCTTCAAAAATGGCAGAGTTTTAAACACAGCCCACTATAAATGCAGATAATAGTTAGATCAGCTGCATTCTGCCCCCACCTTTGAGTCCACTGCACAGAAGTCCCATTTCCCCTGAAAACTGTGCAACCGATACACCATGGCAGCACAGAAAAAGTATATGAAGACACACAAAAATGACAGCTAACAGGTCAGATTTGGCATCTCAAAGCACAATCCATTTTACTGCGCTTTTTATACAGAAGCTTGAATTCATGTTTACACAGTTCTTACGGTGAACATGAACAGTAAGAATCCACTGGGTCAGAAATACTCATTTTATTACTTCAGCCTGCAGGGGCATAGCACAGTGCTCACGTAGCTTCATGCTGTGGGCTCCGCACCCTCAGCAGATATTCCCAACATTTGCTCCTGGCAGAAAACACAGTCGGTACCTCCTCAGAGAACGTACATCAAAGAGCAGCAACTCCCCACAGCCAGTTGCATCTTTCTGAAGCTAATGAAATCCCTCCCACCAACAGTCTTCTCTGAGCTTTACACCAGCTCAGTATGCATCTCGCAGCAGAAATTATGTTCCTAACGTGGTGCGCCTAAAGGCAAGCCAAAGACTCGCCTGGCTCTGGCGATCAGAACGTGCTGGGGTACCCGCACTTACAGCTCTCCATCGAGAGTCCGAATGAGCTCACGAGGGCCTCCACGTTGCTGCAACTGCTCATGTACAGGCGGGTCAAGTATCTTCAAGCGTTGTTACACTCCAAAGTCCCACCGACAGGTACAGTTATCTGTAGCTTTATATGCTTTGGATCATTTAGGATGATTTTTGTTCTTCGTTCAAAAGAACTCACAATACTAAAACTTATAAATCGATTAAAGTGATTGCTGTATATTTACTGTATACTAGGTCTGATTCCCTGTCCTTTTTTTTTTTTTAACGTAAATGGTTTGGAGCCCTTTAAGATGAAAACATTTACTGTTAATACTAGACACTGAAGCATCAACAAAGCCACTAATTTCAGACTTCTCTAAAGAGTACTTTGCCAGTATTCTCTACTCCCGTCTGGTCCCTGCAGAGACAATAGCTTATTTTAGGTTTCTAGCGAGTGCTGCTATCCCAGCCAGTGCAGCAGGAGGTGGAGGAGAGAGCGAGCAGGATCCAGAGCAGGGTACTGGGCAGCTACCTGCAGCCAGAAGGAATGCAGTACCTGCACGTTGGTAACCAACGGGCGCTGCTCCCTTCTGCAGATGCACAGGCCTGAGTCCAAACTGGGCTGCTTAAGTAGGCGCAGTCAGTCTGCAGCCATTCATTCCCAGTCTAAGGTAATGAGATCTGGTGTATGTAGACAAGAAGTCTTCTACTCCACAGACCTGTTGGCTTTGAGTCTCACTGTTTGAGTTTCTGGGAGAATAAGGAAAATGGAGGTTTGCCCAAATCGGTGTCAACTGCTATGCATGCTTTATGCAAAGTTATACATTAAGTTAGCTTGAAAGGTGATGGCACAAAAAACATTTGGAGAGGAAAATACCTATACAAAGTTTTGTTTTAAAGTAATCTGAAAGAAATGTACCATATTGTATTACTGAACTGTGTTACTCCTCTGGTTTTCTTAAGCTTCCTGAAGTCATTCCCTTAGTTTCCCTCACACAGTAGCAGCCGCATGTACAAACCACTCCAGATTATTTTTCCCTGCGTTTTCACTTCTTTTGTTTGTTCTAATCTTCTTGATCTTCACCTAAACCTGCCCCAACCTCTCTCACCTTGCAGTGTGAATTTTAATGAAGGGCTGTTCAGACAGGACTCAAACTGCACAGAAGATCTATAGCACAGCAAGCTTCATTTGGAGAAGGCCTAAATTTATTTCCCCAGTTATGTAAAATTGAGCTCTAGTGTGCCCATAAAACTGCCTACAAGCACTACTGATTGTATATCATGGATTGCTCTACAGAAATAATTTAAAACAGATTCAAGATAGCTTTCTTCCCTTTTATTTATCTATTTTTAAGGAAAGGTTTTGTTTCATATCTGCCACGGTGAGAAATTAAATTTGAATCATTTTGTCCAGAGCAGGTTTAGACATCCATTTCTCCCTTCTGGATCACACCCTCAAGGTGGTCGGCAACACTTCCATCTCCAGGAGATCAGGCGTCACAGTAATTGAGTGTGCATCTTATGCCTGTTGAGTTAAGCTCCAAGGCTGTGTCACACCATGCAGACAGGCCATTTATTTAGGCTTCCCTCATTGGGGTAAACTGGGCGTACTGTCACCTTGAAGGACATTATGGATTAATGGTTACTCAGGACCGTCGCTGTCAGGGTAGCACTTCGAGAGACAAGTGCCTTTTGGAGTGAAGTACACAGGAGAACTGCTTTAACTCATTACTACAGCTCTAACAGTAGCTCATTCCTGGAGAAAGAGCACACACCACCCAACGTTTCCGTAGCAGCCACCTCCTCAGGACTGCAAGGCAATTTACAGAAACTAATTAACACAGTTTCCCACTCGGTCAGGAGAGAAAGGAAATTTTTACAAATCTCATTCTTCAGGCTGAGCAGTTTGGACAGAGAACAGCTCGGCTTAAGCCTAACAGGGTTTCTTTGGCTCACCAGGAGTTGATGTTAGATTTCCAATATCTCAAGTCAGCGTATCCTTCGTTAGCTCTCCTGCAGAAGCAAATATCTGTGCCCAAAAGTTCAGTTCCCACACTCTTACACTGATTTTTAAATGGCTTTTCCTATTTTGTTTTTAGCCTAGTAAGGATGCCTTTGTTCATTGGCAAGGTGTCAATTTTAACTCAAGAGTTTCAGGATGTATTGCAGAGGGCTGCTTAATTCATAATCATGGCATGCCTGTCATGGATAACTGCCTCCAATGATTTCTGAGGAAAAAATGTCACTTCTATAAGGGGTTACTTCATTTCCCTTTACGGAGAAAGAACCCAAAGGGTGCTGTATGGAACTATTTTTACGCCGCCCCTATTTTGCATGCCTGCGAAGGTCTATCTTTCCTACGGACCGACTGACAGTAACTCCAGTGCTGCTAGACCTTACCAGCTTCCCTCGGTCATGAAGGGGATTAGCCACAGCACAGAGCACCTTCTCCGCCCCAAGCTGCTGGCACGGCAGGGCATTGTACGGGACAGGGTATAACCTCGTGCACAGCCCTCAGCAGAGCTCTGCACCGACCCACAGCGCTGCACACGTGTGTTCAGAAAGAACAGCGGGGACCTGCCTAAACATAATTTAGGCTCTTGCATGTCTGGACTAGCTCTCCTCACTTCAGAGCACAAACCTCATCGAAGTATATACAAAAGCAGTTCTGTTCACCGGGCCAAAGGAGGGAGGAAAACATAATTTTTACATGGTTTTACAGTGACCCGAGCACTGAAGTAGGACTTGGGAGATTCACAGTCTCATCCTGGTCCTACGCCCAGGAATGAATTTCACTCTGAAAGACTAAACTGTGGTCTTACAGCAAATGTTAATATGCTGTTATTCTAACAGTATGGCAATATCATGATACAGAACAGAAAAATGACACCACATACAGCAGAGCCCCTAATCTGAAAGGCAATAAACACTGTAAAACATATCATATCATAAGAAATAAAATTATCCCAATGGGCTGTTTCACAATACATCATCTAGCTTAATAGCATGCGGTTATAGCTATTCAATAGAATATAGGAAATAAATACCAACTCGGTTGATTTTATTAGTATTTACTGAATGTCAATATGCACAACATATGCCTAGATAATTATGGAATTGGATATTTAGGTACCATATGGAAATGGATATTTATGTCACTCGACTGGCTCACAAAAAAAAAATCCAGAAAATCCTGTAATTATGAGCATGGACCACTGCTTATTTACCATATTAAAACACAGTAAGAAAACACATAGAAATAGAATATTTTACACTATGGTGTAAGATGATACTTATATTAAAGATATAAATTAGAAATCAGTGCATCAAAATACATCTGGATGAAAGAGCTACATAAATTTCAGTTTCATGTTTTCCTTTCCAGGTTGCGCTTAGAAAAAGCGCAGAACTTATTTTACAGATAATATAGAAATGGATGCAGATGTAAATACAGATTCATGACTGTACCTGAATTCTACGTGGTATTTACAACCACGCCTGGAGAGAATATAGCATCTCCGGGAAACCGCTTACACACTGACTAAAGCAATAACATCCAGAAAAAAAAAATCCAACAACGCACAACATAAGAAAACTACCCCCTTGTTAGTCAGGCTCCCTGAAATGGAGATATTTCTTTTACCTGGAGCAAAGTTTGTCATGCCATGCAGGGGCTGCAGCCTGGCAGAGACGGTGGGACAGCCCTGGACCCAGGCAGTTACCACTGTGCACTGCAAACAGCAATACATTCATTTGATGGAAACTGTAAGGCTCTCAGCAGACGGGCCTGAGAAATCATAATGCTCCTCCTTTGCTCACCTGAATAATCAAAGGAACCTTTCTAATAAAGTCAAGCAAACTGTACAGTGTAACAAGCTTTGTAAGAAAACAATCTTAGTGTAAAGAGCTTCCGTCTGACAGTGTAAGTCCAAAGCTTATTTGGGCTGTTTGCCCAAGCTGTTTGCCAAAGCTTCATGCCACTGCCTAGCTCGTCCGCTTGGTGGCACAGACTCGTGAAGAGGGCATTTCTTTCCATGTTTGCCACCTGGCCTCGCAGGAATTAGGTGACGGAGATGGGAGAGATTTGTTACAGAAATTGTGATAAAGGAGCAGACAACTACAGCAGGCCTCGAAAAGCTAATCAGGCTTTTTTACAACTTTTTTCTAATTTGTATTCTTTTGGGATACCTTACTCATCTGCTACTAAACAGGGACTCCTCTGGCCTGTAAATAATCCATTCAAATTAGCATACTTTTACATACATTGACATACAAATTGGCCCCACTGTCATGGTTGGATACGGTCTTGTCTGAATCCACCTATCAATATTATCAGCTGAATTATCATTCACTGACACTACTGGGCCCTCTCCTGTAAATTTTCTGAGCCCTTTCACAAGATGTTTCCCTAAGTTACAGGCGAGGGGCTTTAGCATTTCAAGTAGATACCATTAGATATCAGTTTAGTGAGTGCTCTATTTTCCATTTCCATTCTTACATAAGCAATACGGTCCATTAATTTTAAAAGGGGCCTTAAGGAACAACTTCTAAGAAGAAAACATTTTAATATCAGCAAGAGCTGTAAAAGAACGGACTGAGGAGGTTTCTGTGCCCGGCAACGTTGCCTGTGCGCAAACTGCCATGAGTTACACCTCAGTTTTGCTTCAAGTCAATCCCGAGCTATTGGACTCAACAAGGAGCCCGTACCGGAGTCAGTTTTGGAGAAGTGTAATGGTCTGTGAAATAGGAAAGGTCAGATTAGGTGATGCATTATTCATGATAGCCTTAAACTCAGACCGCATGGATCTCTGACATACCTAGATCTAAAGCATTTATCAGCGTTTTGGGTGCATTCTTCCATTCACATTTATAAAGACTGACTATACACATAGCAGTGCTTCAAGAAACATGAAAAGGTCACCATTAAAACACTGTCCCATTGATTCACACTTTCCTGCGCTTATTGAATTACTGATCTAGAAAGTCACATGTATTTATGAAAGTCATTACAAATAACCCTTCATGACTTTGTGCTTTTCAAAAGCAGAAAATATTAAACGATGGTTACTTTGGGCTGTTTTTTGGCAATACATGTAAGATACCAGCATTTAATCAATTTTTAACAATTTGTCCTTAACACAAAAGTCATTAACTTTGGGGTTTTATTGGATAAGTAATTTACTTGGAAAAATTGTAGAGTGATTTCTGTTTTGTCAATGACTCTTACAGACTTGGCATGAACCCAGACTGCAATCACGAGTTTCTACAAAGAGTATAGTTTTACATTTCATTTTCAGCAGTAGTAAATCCAGTTAAAGAGCTTCCCATGTTTCTCTCCCTGTCTCTGTTTCCACCTCTCTGCTGCAACTCACAGCCTGTTTGAGCTGACACAACTGTCTGTGGGGTATGCTGTAAAATTGATAAATAGACTAATCTAAGGTTAAGAAGTAAAAAAAAAAAAGAAAGGGATATAAACAACTAGATAGATATTGCCACATGGACTGGGAAAAATAGCCAAAAGTGTCTCATGAGGTAGAAAACAAAGTGCAGTACCCATTGATCTGAATTAGAAATTAAGTTAAACAGAAAAGAAAGATTTAGTATCCACTATAATTTTGGAACATGATTACAAAATTGGAAATTGAATTGTAATAAAATACTGACCCTTCCAGACCTCTATCTTGACTACCGTAAAGTTAACATTGCACATGCAATATAACCGTTAAAGCAAGAAATACAAAGACACCAACTACACACAGCAGGATGCAGCAAACTGACTCTTCTATTTCTGGAGAAATTTAAGATGAAGTTTAAAAATTGCCTTCATTAAAACAAAAGCATGTTACAATAGCTACGTAGATGATCATGGTGAGCTATGGGTGGGTTTGGCTGAGTAAACCTCTTCGGGTAAGGAGAGAAGGATTAGAGGGATTGCCTGAATCCCACCAGTCCCCCACACTGGGGATTCTCCTGGCTGGCTCTGCCCTGCTGAGATGCCTATCCAACAGGAAAAACAAACCTCAGGCATACTGAGGGGATTCAGCCTGACTTGGTATAGCTTAAAGAAACCCAAACAGTTTAGAAAAATACAAGCCAGATGATCTTCACAGATATTAGCCACCAGATAACCTGACCTTAACTTCTACATATTTATGAGTCAAGCACTGGCTTTTTATTCACTTCAGTGGATACTGTGATTTATGGATGGATGATGCTTGTAAATAACAGCCATCTTTCCTAGGCACCACCTTTTATTTTACAAATAAACAAGAGCGAGTAAGAGGCCGCCATATTTCCATTTAATTTTAGTATCAGAGAAAGAAGCCCAGTTATTGTCATTGTACTTTTTTCTTTTCATCCTTGAAGATCTAATAGTAGTCCTATCAGAATATTTTCTTTATCTACTCAGCTACGAAGTCTGTATACTAAAATGCCATGGACAGAAATATTTCTAAGAGAATATACGAAGACACCAGCCCCACCTTTCTGATTATTTCTGACGTATCTGAGTTCTCTTCTTTCTAAAATAGCTATCATTCCTTCAGGAAGTATTTTCTTGATTAATTGATCCAGGCCCATCCGTCTAACTTCAGTAGAAAAGGCTGAAATAAATACCTTTCAAACTCTTTTACACAATTACGTGAATGTAGTTTAGCAGACAGCCATGAATTTACACAAAACATCTATACAAAAAGTCACTTTATTAGACAATTTTCTGGCTCAGTAAACCCCCTTCAGGAATCTCCAAACTTGTACTAAGTAACTGATTGCTGCCATTTCACTGACTCAGCTGACAGACATAGCTTTTACTGCATTAAGATTCTAAAAATTCTTCCATTCTTTCAATTTTACAGAACCCATCCATCAGTATCACTTACAATAATGCTGTCTGAGATGTTATCCCTAGCATTCAGTTATAATTTCCAGAGGTACTAAATCGGTTTTCTCAGGCTAATAATTCATCACAGAAGCTGAAGTTGCTAGACCATATCACAGACTCACAGAATGGCAGGGGTGGGAAGGGACCTCTGCAGATCCCCCCGTCCAACCCCCTGCTTGAGCAGGCACACCCAGAGCAGGGGGCACAGCACCGCGTCCAGGAGGGGTTTGGATGTCTCCAGGGAAGGAGACTCCACAGCCTCTCGGGGCAGCCTGTCCCACTGCTCCGGCACCCTCACAGGAAAGGACTTGTTCCTCATGTTTAGGTGGAACTTCCTATGCTCCAACTTGTGCCCATCACCCCTTCGCCTGTCATTGGGCACCACTGAAGAGTCCGGCCCCATCCTCTTGACACCCGCCCTTCAGATATTTATAAGCATTGACAAGATCCCCCCTCAGCCTTCTCTTCTCCGGGCTGAACAGACCCAGGTCTCTCAGCCCTTCCTCATAAGGGAGATGCTCCAGTCCCCTGATCATCTCCGTAGCTCTCCGCTGGACTCTCTCCAGTAGTTCCCTGTCTTTCTTGAACTGGGGAGCCCAGAACTGGATGCAGCACTCCAGATGTGGCCTCACTAGGGCGTAGCAGAGGGGAAGGATAACCTCCCTCGACCTGCTGGCCACGGTCCTTTTAATGCACCCCAGGACACTGCTGGCCTTCTTGCCCACAAGGGCACGTTGCTGGCTCATGGTCACCTTGCTGTCCACCAGAGAAAGCAGAGAGAAAGCAGAGCCACTTTCCAGCAGGCCAACCCCCAGCCTGTACTGGTGCATGGGGTTGTTCCTCCCTGGGGGCAGGACCTTACACTTGCTCTTGTTGAATTCCATGAGGTTCTCCTCGGCCCAGCTCTCCAGCCTGTCCAGGTCTCGCTGGATGGCAGCACAGCCTTCTGGGGTATCAGCCACTCCTCCCAGCTTGGCATCATCAGCAAACTTGCCGAGGGTACACTCTGTCCCTTCGTCCAGGTCATTGATGAATATGTTGAACAGGACTGGACCCAGCACAGACCCCTGGGGAACACCGCTAGTTATGGGCCTCCAACCAGACTCTGCCCCGCTGATCACAACCCTCTGAGCTCTGCCCTTCAGCCAGTTCTCTATCCACCTCACTGTCCTCTCATCTAGCCCACATTTCCTAAGCTTACCTATAAGGATGTGATGGGAGACAGTGAGAAAAGCCTTGCTGAAGTCAAGGGAAACAACAACCACTCTCTACCTTCATCCACCCAGCCAGTCATGCCACCACAGAAGGCTATCAGGTTGGTCAAGCATGATCTCCCCTTGGTGAGACCATGCTGACTACTTCTGATAACCTTGTTTTCCTCTACATGCCTGGAGATGACCTCCAGGAGGAACTGTTCCATCACCTGTCCGGGGATGGAGGTGAGGCTGACTGGCCTATAGTTTCCCGGGTCCTTCTTCTTGCCCTTTTTGAAGACTGGAGTGACACTGGCTACCCTCCAGTCCTCAGGCACCTCTCCTGTCCTCCATGACCTTCCAAAGATGATGGAGAGTGGCTTAGCGACAGCATCCGCTGGCTCCCTCAGCACTTGTGGGTGCATCCCATCGGGGCCCATCGATTTGTGAGGATCTCTAACCCAATCCTCCTCAACCAAGGGGAATTCTTCCTTTCTCTCTCACCTCTGGGGGCTGGGGTGCCTGAGGGCCAGCCTCAGAGCTAAAGACTGGAGCAAAGGCAGCATTCAGTAACTCTGCCTCTCTGCATCCTGCATCACCAGGGCACCCACCTCGGTCAACAGCGGGCCCACAGTTTCCCCAGTCTTTCTTTTACTGCTGATGTATTTGAAGAAGCCCTTCTTGTTATCCTTGACATCCCTTGCCAGATTTAGTTCCAAGTGGGCCTTGGCCTTCCTCATTGCATCTCTGCATACCCTGACAACGTTCCTATATTCCTCCCAAGTGGCCAGTCCCTTTTTCCACATACTGTAAATCTCCTTCTTCCATTTGAGTTTCTCTAGAAGCTCTTTGCTCATCTATCCAGGATCTCCTGGCTCCTTTGATTGACTTCTTCCTCACACGGATGCACCGATCTTGAGCTTGGAGGAAGTGGTACTTGAATATCGACCAGCTCTCTTGGACCACCCCCAACCTTCTGGAGCCCTAACCCATGGGATTCCTCCAAGCAGGTCTTTGAAGAGGCCAAAGTTGGCTCTCCTAACTTTATTAGTTGCATTGTTCACAACTGTTGAGGCTTTTTGGGGGGAAAAGACAGTGCACCAGCTTCACAGCTACCTTGTGGTAGTACAAACATATACAACTAGTCAGTTTAACAGCTAAGTTTCTATCTGCGTTGTCACACAGGGGTGCAGCAGCTGTATCAAATCTGTCACTCATGGCAAGTGGAAGACATTCTCAGGATCACTGCTGATAACAAATACACATCATATGGAGGATGCTCAGAGTGTATGAGGATGAGTGCCCAGTAGCTGATGGTTACTTCATCAGTCTTTATCATTGACCCATTGTGGATAATTCAATTCTATTTTACTGGGACCTTATCAAGTATAAATTCAAAGACTGTATTAAATGCAGTCAATAACAAGAGAGAGAACAGACGCTTCAAAGACTTAAAAGACATAAGCCCACATTTTATCTTCCTGAGTTTAATATAGACCTTTATAGAAGCTGCATACTAGATACAATAACACTTTGGTGGGACTTACTTTGTCTGCTTGATAGCTGGATCTCTATTTTGTAGGCTTTAAAGTATCTGAATGCTAATAAAAATATCTTTCAGAGAGAAAATTCCCACTAGAACTTGCATATTAAGTTAAGCCTTTCTACCGAGAGTATTATTAAATCCCACTAAATCCTATCTCCATTCAGTCATCAGCAGCTCTGTGCATAAACAGATAGAAAGAATGCTATAAGGGATTACGTTTGTGAAAGAACTATCAGCTATCATTCTTGGCTCATTCTTTAGCAACAAAAATAACAATGATTCTTGAACAATTAGTTTTAGTCTCCCTTAATCAAGAGGTTACTGACAATACTATTTTAAATCACATAAGTACCTTTAAGAACTTTAGCAAGTTCAAACCACGAGAAAAAACTCCTGGAAATGAGCACTTTTCTTAGTGTAACTCATTACACTAGTAGCATAATGGTTAGGAATACAGAATGAGGGATTATATCAGGTTTGCCCAAAATACTCTGAACATTGGTGGAAAATGAAAGATGTCAATAAACATATAGGAAGATGTGTGAGAAGAGCTCGTTGTTTGGTGGGGGTTTTTTTTGTTGTTGTTAGATTATAAGAACTCATCCAACAGGGAGAGAGATTTCGTCTGAAACACTTTTTTGAAAGGAGAAGAAAGCAGATGTAAGACATAAAATATATTTCAATAGCTTTAAAACAAATCCAGGTCAAACGCGAAAAGACACTTTCACCCCAAACATTCTTGCACACAGAGGTTTAACCTGTAGAATAATATGATACTTCTGAATAATATCTTGCTTCTGAACTACTAGAGCAAAGCTAACGTATTTCCCTTCATGTAAGTAAGGGAGAGAGATTTGTTCTGCTGTTACGAATGAAAGGGAGTTCGTAACCTTATGAAGAAAGTCATTCATCCAACAATTACATTGGTTGGCAGAAATGAGATGCAACGCAAACAACATCTTGGGAATCGCACAGGAACTGGCAGACACATAGTGAGAAGCGGCAGGGAGCTATCTTCCCGACTGCAGAAGTCACTGACATATGTGCCCACAGGGATTCTTCCATCAAAGTAAGTGGAAGAGTCCATTTCTGGTCTACCAGCAACAAACTGTGGGCATCCTTTCTTAAAAGCCATTTGTCAGCACTTTCTTCTGGGAGGTCTTAGCCCTTTCATGTCACTCACACGCCGCTTCAGGGACCAGACATGGATTAACTCACCCTCTGTCCCTGCTCCTCAACAATCAAACTTGGCGATAGCTCACACTAAGAGAGGGCAAGTCCTTGAGAGTGCCTTCAAGGCACACGGGTGCCTTAAAATTACCTTCCCATAGGTCCTGCCTCTGAGTCTACACATCCTACCTGAATACTTCAACCTTAATTACTATTTCCATAGCTTCCCCAAACAGCCGAAGAAAAGAGTGTGCCTAGTCCTGGCATACTTCTGTGTCTTTAGCCAGCCAAACCTGTACTCACTCAGGATAGATCCTGAACCAGGAAGATATTCCCTCTTGGATGTATAAGAAAGAGAACAAATAGAGATTTACTCATCATCTTTCAGAATCAGAGGGGGCAGACCCAATATTCAGATGTCATTAAATTTACACATATTTTGAAATATTTCATTTGTTTCATTAAGATTTGAGGTCTTTAATACACTTTCATGAAAATTGCCCGTCAGAATGCCAGAAAATTCTCAGAGGAAGTTAATTTACCTCACCTAGAGCAATTTTTTCTGATTTAGCCATTTTCCAATCTGATATGGGCTTCCGAACTTGTGCAGCTAACTGCGTGTTACACACACTGATGACTTCAGGGGTTCTGGAAAGAAAATACTGGGTTTGGCGCTATTCTTTCTTCTCTCTAAGGATATTTGCTCACCTCAGTGGCTTTAGAAAATATTCAGTTCGGTACCAATACTCAAAGAGCATTTTGTTTCCAGTAATGCAGTGATGTGCAGTGACGCACAAGCAGTCTACCTTTGCTGCCTGAAGGCAGACAAACATTTGGAGCCAAATATATTTCTTGTTCACAGAGACTGCAGGTTAAAAAAATCTCTGTAGATGTACATATAACAACTCTAGTGTAAGTCTTCACCTTTCTGAGGAATTTCCTTATGGCGTTTTCCATGTTGACTTTCCCATAGTTAAAAGTTCCATATTTTATATTTTAAGTTTTTAATGTACCTTTGTAGTTTCATTTTGATAGCTGACTTTGACAGCCTGTTCCTACACACTATAGCAATTTCAAATGCTCTGTCTTTATATATGGCTACATTTAGGTTCAGGCAAACTTTGCCAGTTTCTTCACATTTGCTAGCAACAAGTACTTTCAATTAATGTTTGCAGGATTTTTAGTTTGTTTTTAAGACTGTACTGATAAAACAGAAATGGTGGATTTTTGTGCTTTTATGGAATACAGATTACACGACTGGAAATTACAAAGAAAGAGAGCACATCATACCACACAGGAACGCCACGTACAGTAATAAATCAGATTATTCAAGCGTATAAAATCATGAGGCCTGAATTTAAACCTACATTATTTGTTTAGGCTTGAAAATATAATTCAATAATATGTGCTGTTGGAGCTAAAACCCTGAAGGAAATGGAGCTTTAGTCTCTAAAATACTAAATGAGAAATGAAACAGAGATGTGCCAGTGCGTGTGATTTCAAGAGCAGCCCTCTCCTTCCTGAGTTTGCCTTATACTGTTCTAGATGATCTGCTTTTAGACCATTTCCTACAACAGTTTCCAAATTCATAAGACTACTAAAAAAAAAAAGTGCAGCAGCTGATAAGATGATTAGGTGATAAGATACAGCAAACTGTATAGTTTACAGGCCATTTCAAAGCAAGTCAGTGAAGACTAGGACGCAGCAAAGAACAGAATTTGCTTTTGCCAAGCCCAATGCAAGCTGTACTTCCTAGCCCCGCACCCACTTCATAATGAAACAAAAAGGTATGTCACCCTCAACAGGAAAACTGCAGGGAATTACCTTCTGATTACTGTGCATCATTCATGTTACAACGTAGCACCACAAACACCTTCGATTTAGACCTGAAGGGACCCCATATGGCTGCGGATAAGTTATTTTCTTGCCATACCCAACAGCCAGCAGTAACACAACATGGGATTCGGTGATCTGGGGAATCACTACCTGAACAGAACACCGACAGAGCTGTATTACAGTTAAAAACAACCAACATTTAATGCCTACCATCTTTTTCTAAATTAAAGCAATTGCCTCCATCCTTCTACCTATTCTAGTTTCTGCCAGGAGGTAATGCTTACAACTATGAGATAAATATTGGATATGTAGGATAAATATGTCTCAGCACTTATTCAAGCCTTTTTCGAGTTTTGGAGAAGCAGAGAAATATGTCTGACAGCTACAGCAAGCATCACAGTATAGACAGAGACATGAGAACCTGAGGTTGCATACCTCGAACAGCATTGATCATGAGGACAAATACAACAAATAGATAAATGTGCACTGTAATGCCAATTAGATTCATAAAATGAGAAGTGCAGTGAAGGTTAACTAATACTGAGCTCCATTCATTCACTTCAGCGCACTGTAAAATCATCAGCAGTAATTACTTTATGCATTCCATTAACATAACTAATTTACAAGGTGGTGGTTAAATGAAATGACTTTATGAAAATATATAGTTAAACTGTAACTGACAGTATTTTTGACTGTGACTACAGCAAATCTAGATTTTCTTCACCCCTACTTAGGCTCAGATAAAAGTTTATAATCCTCCCCTTCTAAAGCTGTGACATTTTTCTATTCTGACCTTTATACAGCATTTATGATGGATAGACATTGCATTGACAGTACGACTATACATAAATTTAAACTGTCGCAGCATGAAGAAAAAAATGATGTATTAAGAGTAGTCAGAAAAAGTTGCACCTACTGTATCTATTCTTTTCCCTTCTTGCTTTCTTTTCCCCTTCTTTGAACTAGAAGAGTCAGTAGCTGTATGCACTTGAAATATCTGACTTTCTTTAGAAGATTACATGCAAATGATTTTGAAAAATCAAAGTGTCACAATCATTTTTCACCTATGGAAAAACAAAAGGGAAATTTACAATATCTATATGAGTAGACACAGCGACAAGCTGCAGTCTTTACTTTTCTCTTCATGAAATACTAAATATGATTGAAAAATAAGTGTTATTTAGCTATGTAATGTCTGATGATAGACAATAAGATATTATTGTATTTAACAAATTGCAAGAAGAAATATTTAGCAGTGTTTACTTTGATTCCTTTTAGTCTAGCTAGTAGTTACAGCGTTGTGTGTCGAACAAAAAACAGAATAAATCCAGACTCAATCAATGTTTTCTCTAACAAAATCCATTTCTAATTAACCAGGTTTTCCTGCACTCTAGACTGCCAGCACTAATTTGGTTTTTTGCAACTGCATAGTGTCTTTCCTGCACTTCTGTGCATTGATAGAGTGCACAACAGAGACAAGCAGTTTAAAATTCGCTTCTGCAAAATAACGAAGAGGAGGATGAGTATCTGCCACAGCTATGGAACAAGGAGTGCCTTGCGATCATGTCCTCATACAGCAAACGGAAGACATCAGGCAGGCTACCCTCTCGCCTCTCTTCCTTTGTGACCTCCAGTCTACTCTGAGTCCTGTTGTTTTTCCCTAACCCATGGTTAGCCTCTCCAGTGCAGGTTTCCTCACACGCAGTGAGAAGTAGTGTAAACGTATGCTGAACATTAGAACCTGGAATTCCCATGTCATTGTAGAGAAGAAAGGAATAAAAAGAATGAAAGAGGAAAAAATAAATGCTTCCTCCACACCACTTGAATTCCCATTTATACGTAGAAACTGAGGGCTACACAAGGCAAAACAGATCAGATAAATTAATGAAGAATAGCCATCCACATACATGTGCCATGCCGCACCTCCTCCCAGAGACAATGCCTCTTGCTCTTCCTGTCCCATGAAGCCAGTGGATGATACACAGCTTTGTATCATTACCTCTTCACTCATATTTCAATAGATCAATAAAGACTCTGAAAGACTCTTTGTTCCCTACTTCCCTACAGCTGAACATTGATTTACAGTCACTAGACTAGGTCTGTCAGTCTCTGTGCGCATCTCTGGTTCTACGTGATGAAGGCACTTTTTGTAGATGGTGACCAATTTTGTTATGCCTCATCAGATGGTGTGAAGATGTTGGAAATCTGTGAAACACAGCACGCTGTTAAGCATGGATTAAAAATAAATATGTGGCAAACTTCAAAAATGCCCACCCATTTTCTGGGAATTGAAATTATATTTACATTTCATAGCTGCGGCTATACAGCATGTGTACACTTACTAACTTTTGCAAGATACTATACAGATCATCTTACATCTACAGAAACAGACCTGTGGAAAAAGTTACAGTTTATTGTAATTATATATCTTTACAGAAGTTTTCTTGCAGCAGATGGGAATTATTAGTTATATCCCATAATAAGTCAATGGAAATGCTTCCCCTGAGCGGACTGTGGAAAAAATATTGCACTGTTAGTTTTCTAATAAAATAAATAACTGAACATCTGATGTTCTGATTCCCTACTTGGGAAAGGAGAATAGACTTCATTCCTACTGGCAATTTCCCTGTGACGTTTCACAGACTTGTATTTCAAATTCACTTACTCAATAATGACATCTCAAATGTAAATTGCAAATGTAGTTTTTTGTTTACACCTGTGCTTATTAAGATATAGATTGAAATTAATATCCAGGTCTTCCAAACAATTAATTGAGCATTACAGAAGCTCAATACTCATCCAATTCATGTTTGAAAAAGAACAGAAAAGCAGTCCATGCAAAATTAACAAAAGTTTCAATTCTGTTCCCTCCCCGCCAACATTTAGAAGAAAAGGGAGAGATTGAAATATTACTTGGATAGATAGTCTTGACCGATATCTGTTGTCTATTTTCACTGGCATCTGAAGTGCTTTGAAAATTCAAAGCCATTAAGAATAATACCCATAAGTCTCCTGACAAACTCAAAAGCCAGATATTTTATAAAAGATCCTTCTGCATATGGTTGCATCACAGCAAGTCTTGGAGGACTTCTGCTTTTTCCTTTCTGGCGCCGCTGTACATATATGTTGCAATACCTGCATACTAGTTAAAGCCTACTCTCAAGAGAAGCACGTCTGTTGTTACGCAACCACATCAGACCATGGGTTTTTCCTATTAGACCATAAACTCTCCGGTCAGATGTTTGCTCAAGCTACAGCACTGTGCGAGTGGCTAACAGATACACTGGCCAAAAGCACACAGAAGAGCAGAGATGCTTGGAGAGAACTATTCCATGTGGAATCTCTTAAATCCCTCAGTCTGTCTGCATAGGAATCAGAGCGGGGGGGGTTCAGCTGGTGACCTATTTCTGGAACTCAAATACCATATACTGGAAATCTTTTTCCACAAAGAAAAAGAAGTCACAGTTACATATGACTTCATAAAATAATTGTTAATATTCTTACAATAGATGTAAGAATTTTTCTAGAGGAAAAGTACCATATGTAAATACTCGCTTTTGAGTGACACTGAGAAGCTACATTAGAACAACTCTGGAACCAGTTTGAATGTTCTCTGGCTACCCTCCCACAGCTGAACACAAGAGCGGGAGCAAAGAGGTGATAAATTTTGGATTTTACTGTTCACTTAGTTATTGAATCTAGCATTTATCCTAATGTCTGTCTAGGAGGTACTGACTCCCTTACTGGTAAAAGAATAAATTGCACTTCTTCAGGAGCTAAACCTCAAAAAGCACATCAAACAAGGCTTTTGGCTGTTGAAATTTTCAAATCTGACTTCTGGAAACTGCGCCCAGTGTTACATCTAATATTTGGTGATGGGGCTGAACTCCATGGAACACACTACAACACATGCTTAATTGGTGGGAATTAGCACAAATCTATAAATGTCAAAGGAGCAGTATCATGACAGTGTCACCTAACCTCCCCTGAGTTCCTGAGCCTTTAATTCACAGTATGTAATCAAATGCAAAAAAAAGTTGCTAAATATCTGCTTCCAAAATGCAAATTCTAATTTAAAAAATACTACCCTCTGAATGCACTGTGACTTTCTAAAGTTTGTGAGTGCAAAAACTGGCGTACTATTCATTTTTCATTAGAATATTTTCAACTTAAGACAGAAACATTCACATTTCTACAGCAGTCCTTTCAATTTCATCCCTCAGTAGATGAAAAGACCACATGCGAGTATTCAGCTGGTTCACCAACTATGCAACAGTTCAGTCTGTACAGAATAACTATTAAGGATTCCAGTTCTCTTAATTTAACCACGTCAAAGTAGCTTACAAGCCTTCAAGAATATCTAACAAATAATAATTCAACAGGGTGAATACAAGAGTTCAAGGAAAGTGCTAAGGTATTTTATAAGAATAACATAGCTATTCGAAGAAACAAAACAGCCTGATGGTTTCATTAATTTAAACAGTTCATTAGCTTTTCCATACGGGGAAAAAAAATCCATTAGTATTAAGAATGCAAAAAACATTTTTAAGGATGAGACACTACTGCAGCCACACTGTTCGCAAACAGCTGAAACCTCTAGTTTGGGCTTTCTCAATTTTTCCAATTTGTGCCTCAAATATGCATCTATACCAACAGTAATTACTTCAGCAACATACAGTGTCTGCTGCATGCCTGGTATAACACAAAATACCCATCTCAGTCAATGTTTATCCATTTCCTCTCCGTTTGCATAGTTGAATGAAACATTAGTTCCACACATAACGAGAATTGTTCCAAACCTCCAGACAAACGTGTTGCCTTAAGTACAAAGTAAAGGAGACTCTTTAACAAGGTATTTCAGAGACACTTGATATTCAGTGTATTACCCATGAAACTACTCTGCTTCTTAAATCTGCTCATTTACCATGTACGCAAGCATCGTATACCTCATTGTTGGTGTTCTTTGTTCATCACGTAGGTATTGAGCTTTAAGAGGCCAAACTGATTCTGAGCTTGTACGGGCAGTCCGGTTGATTAGACCACAAGCATACGAGCATAGGCTCCCTCAGGATGCAGGAGTGTAGAGAAGCACAGCTGTGCATCTCTACAACTCCATTCAGTTTTCCGAGTCTAGAAAATCATAGGCTGACAATGAGTTAGAAAAGAATTAGAGGAGTAAATCCAAGGTCCAAATCAAAGACAGGGATATAATCGATGTTGCAGCATATATTGTTTCTTGGGTTAGCAACATACATAAAAAATACATTTAGAGCAAATAAAAACTCTAAAATTCTGTATTTTTGTACACAGAATATTAGTGATCACGTGCGATATTCCATTAAAATCTGTCCTACTACTGATAACCCATTGACTCAATGCAAATAATTTACAAGTAAAATTTTTTTGATTTAATGTTTCCAAATACCTACTGAATCCAGACTCCATTGACATTTCCCTCATAGACAAGTTTTAAATGAATAAAACTAGTAATATCAGCAAACTGTATTACCAAGCCATCTCAGCAATGTCTGAAGTGAACTGGACACGTACTTCCCACTCCTGTTAATACTAGCAAATCACACATTATGCTGAAAACAACTTTCGTATAGCACTTATTTGTATTAAACATTATTGCCGAAAAATCTTCCTATATATGTAAGGCACCTATATCTGACTCTGTACCTTTAGTCCAAGCATAACAGGTAGTGTAAAAATATTCCTGACCCTAGAACTCCACGCATACAAGTTAATACAAAGAGGTAAAACCACTAAATATTGCCAAACCCAAATGCGGCCTGACAGCACCTCATTAAAGTAAAGCAATTTTAACCAGTTCTGCCTAAATCCATTCCACCTCTTTAGGCACCTAACCAAAATGATTGACCTAGAAATGTGGTGATCCTAAACTGTGTTTATATATCAACTCATTTAATCCCTCATGATACTTTCTCCAGGGAGCTCTCATCCTAACTTTGGTGCTGCAGTTACCTGCCTAGGGATAGGCGGGCTTAACTGATCTCCCATCTACATCAGTACAAGGTTCAGGGCACATGTGTACTGTCAGTCAAGGTGTCTGCTGGTGTCCATGTTTTGTGGCTAAGCCCCCTTGAAGGGAACTACCTACAGCCTACCTACAGCCCCTTTAGGTGCCAAAAGTAACAGTCCCTGAACCGGCAGAGACCGCAGCTGTGTATCTGTGTTAGTTGCATAGCTGCACCATTTCTCCCCCTAGCAGCTCAGGTACTGCATGCACAGTGTCACAGGGAATCAGTAGCTTTCCTGGATAACCTAACGTAGTCATCACCTAATTTAACAGTTCCTTGACAGTCTCCTGGCAAGGAGTGGACAACTCCCCCTGCCACTGACCTTACTATTTAGCCAGGATGGATTTGAAAATTCAAGAAATTTTTCTTCCACGTTCCATTTTGAGAGTTTCCATTTGTTTGGCAGATTTTCTGTATGGTTACGAAGAATGCAGCTGGAATCAATGTTATCTTCTCAATGCCAAGTCAACTTTTATTTTACCCAGAGCCACAAACTAAAGACTTACTAAACTTTTTTCTATTGTTGATAGCACTGCAGATCCAAACAAAGAAAGTGTAAGGCTCTCTTCCACCAAAACTATTTCTGATGAAATAGTATGAAAAGCCTTGAAAAACACAAAGAAATTGTCTGAAATATATGCAACATAGTGCAATAAGTATGAGTATAAAGAGTTATTTTCAGTCTACTATGAAAATACAGGATAGCAATGACAGTTGTTCTGCAAAAAAAAAAAAAAAATGGGGTTATTCTTGACCTCCAGCTGAAAGCAAAATTAAAACTCTCCTGCTGTGAAAAAAAATCAGCTGTACTAATATGCATGTTGGTACACATCACATACAAGTGGAGGTGTTGGACACGAATACATGAACTAAATCCTACAAGCTCTGGAAATTCACCACATAGGCTACAATACTGTAGCTGATTTACAGCATCCCATTCAAGAAAGATGAAAAACAACTGGACAAAGCCCAGAGAACATCATCAGGTCATCTGAAATCTAGAAAATATGGCCTCTGCTTGAAAGAGTTAGACTTCTTTACTGTATGGGAGAAAAAAATTGAGGATTCACATTGTGATAGGTGATTATAAGAGACTGCTGTGAAGAAAACAGAAATAAACTGTACTCCATGCTCATTGTGGGCAGGACAAGAAACAAGCTTAAGTTGCAGAAGGAGGTTTAAGTTATGTAAAAATATTCTTACTAAATAGATAAGCTGTTCAAACTACTGTCTCAACCCTAATCTATTTTTCTGTTAGTTGAATATATTTAATATGTGGCCAACCCTTACATATTGTGAAATACATGAGTTAATTGAAAAAAAGGAAAAAATATCAGGCATGAAAAAAGGTGCCTAGTTCACCAAAGACAGCAGCAAAAGAGTCCTGTCGACTTCTGCAGGTTCAGGATTTTGTCCCATAAGATGATGCAGTGCTGATATGGCTTTATTTGCATTTTCTTTCCTAGTTGGGTATGTGCAAAAAGAGGCAGAGTAAGAAATATTTTTACTGACTGCATAAGCTCCACAGCAGAAATTAATGTTACTAGCAGTAGCTGCAGATTTGATTTTTTTTTTTTTTTTTTTTTTTTTAGCCAGTGGTACATGAAGAGGGATTCTGTAGTGCTTGGAACAAATGGGATTAATTCTTTCCTAAAATGACAACCACAGCTGTATTTTGAAACATGTAAAAGGCAATTAGTAAGCTGTTAAACAGATTTCATGTTGTTTGTGCTACCGTTTTCAGACACCTTTGTTTCTTGATACTTAAAAAAAAATCAGAACATTCAAGAAACATCAAGTGTTAAATTGACAATTTATGTTCTTTAAGGCCAATAACCATGTGCTGGTGGTGTGGGTTTTTTTCCTTTATGGTTCATCTTGCATAAAATCCAATCTTATTCAGTTTTCTTAAGTGCCCAAAAAGCAATATCCTGCTAAGAACATTGTTGAAAACAGTAATTGAGTGAATCAGCTATGAATCCTAGCCCTGTGCTTGTCTAGCAAATACATAGCATTAGAGAATAATTGTCTTCACTTTGCAGTTACACCAAGAGCAATATTTTACAGCTAAAGGCAAAAATACAGGGTGAAAAACCACCTTTATTCTTCAGCATTACCTGGAGAAGAACTCAAACCATGTTCTGCGGGCTTTTAACAATTTTGCCCCCAATTTTGTACATTTACTATCAGGCAATTTCAGATCAAATCAGGGTGAAAGTTTGTACCTGGGCTATCAGTTCAAAACTGATGGGATTTTTGTTACAAAAGGTTTTCAATTACTTGTCTTTCTGAATTTATAAGGAGAAAAAACTCCTCCAATTTTGGGAGCAGATTTAGATGCACATTACCAACTGTAGTACTGTGAGTTGATTTTTTTTTAATATATTTTATTTTGAAAGTACAAAGAATTTTTAGATAACAAATTGACTAACCTCAGGGTGGGAGGCTTTCAAAAAGCCAATAACAAAGGATATTTAAATATAAACATTAGCAATTTAGTACAGAATATTTCACAGCTAAATATCTGATCAAGCACTTCAAAAAAAAATAGCAACATGCTGAAACCTTGTGACCGCATCACGAAACTTGATGAGTGAAGCAACGGTTTCCATTTACACCTATGTTATTATATTGGTTTGAATTAAAATATGTTGAACGGAGTGTATTTCTGTATTTAATCTGCTGTAGCTATTCACAAAGCAGACATCCCAGTAAAACCGAGACAAAATCGGATTCCGACTCATCCATTCCTCCTTAAAGTTCATAAGGCGAGGGCGTTGTGTCGGCTGCCGAGACAGCGACCTGTCCTGAAGGGTGGGCTGCATGGAGACAACATCCGAGGGTGCCCGCGGGTCTACTGCCCTGCGGCAGCTGGCGGCAGGCAATTGCTTCCGTTACACTTTCTAACTCATCAGGTTATCCGCCTCTTCTCACTGTCTCTGACTACATGCGCTCATCTGTATCAACTGCTGTGAGAAGTGAGGGCGGTGCAGATTGGCACTGTATCGAGGCTGCCTAGCTATAACTCTGTGTAGACTTTATATACGCTGAACTCGTTCTGAAAGTATAATGTTCAGGGTGATTAGCAGGTTCTAGAGTTCAAACAAATACACATACACGCCTCTGCAACATTGGGGTCACAGTTTTAATCTTGCCTCTGCACCCCAATTATCACGTTCTTGAACCACCTTTATGTTATGCTGCTCTATACTGATATTTCACTGGTGAATAAGTGATGATTCTGTATTAGGTACGAGGATTAACCAAGAGCACTTTCGAATATTAGAACAGTGCAAGAGAATGATGCCTGCAGATGTTACGTAAGCATAGCAAACACCTCTCAGGTTTTCATTTACATCTTCTGGATATTTTCTTAATTACTGCTGAGAACCAGCCCTTATCAAATTTCAGGTTAACATATGCTTCTGCCTGCTTATGCACAACAATGTACATTTTCACACCCACCTCCCATTGTTTGCAATTGAAGGTTAGATTTTAAAATTCCCTTGTTCCCTTCTGCCACCTCTCTTCACCTGTAAAATGGAAACAGAATAATTTCCATTTCCACCCTTTTGTAAAACTTAAACTCTTTCTGCCTCTCTGAAACGATGTGAATTTACAGAGCTTTACTGGACAGACCTCTTCGCTTTGAGAACATAAATACTGCATCTTCAACATATCTTCAAGAAGCATCACCTCTCTCACTGATTTCAGTATGCTGTCACCCGTATGCTCGTTATACTTGTGACAATATTTTGGCAAATACAGTAAGAAAGTTTATTATTTAGAGGAGAAACCCCACTGAAAAAAGATTTGAGTGAATATTGCTAAAATGCATCTAACCATTCCCTCGAATGCAGGCAATAAAGAAAAAAACTGTATACAACACTAAGCATTTCATTAGATCTTCAGTGTATTTTGCCTGCTTCTTTAACCAATTAATTAGGAAGACATGGGGCCAATCTATTCAATTTATTTAAACTTGAGATCCTTTTGATCCAAAGACAGTTGGTTTTCCATAGTTATATATCATTCATCCAGTTTATATGTAGTCTATATTCTATCTATCTTCTTGCTGATGTGCCATTTTGTTACTTGTGTTAGAAATAATTAATGCTGCAATAATGTTATGGCGACATGCACATACTTGACACTAATGGATTTGTTTTCATTGCTTTTGGATATCTCTCTACGTGATCTGACAGCTCTAGTCTGAATTCGGTTGAAGAATAAGAGTCAGTTCTACTACCAAGAACAAAATTCATTTATTTCTAATGAGGTGTTTGATCAAAATATATTTGATATGATAGCTGAGGAAAGTAATACTGAATATATTGCAAGCACAGGGTCAAACAATGGGCCAGAAAATATCCTTGCTTTTCAACCTGAGATGTTTATGAAGCAGTTGTTTCAGTCCAAGAAAAGACATCCCTAACTTGTAATCCTGACCGTGGGACTTCAACATAGCATTTCGATAAACCGTAAATTAAATGATACCACAAATAAACTGAAGTACCAGCCGGGATGTACTGCACACCCAAATAACTCTGAACCTAAAGATTAAAAGCTGGTGTAAGAACTTCAGAACTGCAGAAGCAACGTGGATAAATTCCACGATGTTAGAGCTGTTTGTTCTCTTTGGAAAATATTTTGCGAGTTAGTATTACACTGGCACTACGTTCTGCTTCTTTATCTCCAACGTCCAAGAATTCTCCATCATAGGGAAAAATTGTCTACTTATAAGATAACAATGCTTTCCCTTCGCAATGAAGTGACATGACAGCAGAGCAAAAGGCCTGTACCAGACTTGCGCGCAGACCAGCTCGCAGGAGGCAGGTGGCAGAAGCTGGGTCCAGGACGAGATGCCTTGGAGTTGTCAGCTGTGCTCCTACTTAGATATTGCCTTGCAGGCAGGATAAGAATTGGCAGATAACTAGTGAGTGGGCATGATGCTACAGTCTACCTCCTCTTTATTTTAATACTGTTCAAGGTGAAAGGAGGAAAGCATGAAGGAAACAAAACTTCCACCGCAGTCTCCAGAGCATATTTAAGTTCATCCTTACTGCACAAGTGGTGAAAGTAAAGGAGCAGGCTGCTATGTGGTTTTTGCAAAGGCAGATCTCAGCCAAGAAACTGAAAATAAGAAGGACGATGAGAAACTCCTGATTCTGCACTCAGTTAGGTAGACAACACTGTATCTACACCTATGCTAAAATAAATTATAGATATGTAAAACACTGGCAGGGTCTCTTTGGCCTTTTCGATTCCTCCCAGCATAGCAGCTAGAGATACAAGCAGGTGTAAAGAATCAGATTCTGTATGTTCTCCAGTTACTGACTGCTTGCAACTACCTTTAACTTCAGCAAAATACGACTGTTATCAATACTTCTCAATGGAATGTGGTAACGTGGCACTAAAATATGATTTAAAATCTGCAGTTTGCCCCTGAATTTCTTTATTTAGAGTCCTTTATACCACAGTTTGTATAGCTAATCAATAACACTGAGTTCTACTTATTAAATGGTATAAAATATTACGAAAGAAGATGATACATTATGCTTTGCTACAGTACACGTCAAAAAATTGATTCAGTTCTTAGGCATAATATTCTGTGAATGTTGTTTCCACTGTTTCTGCTATACCTGTACAGAATGCTTCCTTGGAGACTCTGGTCATTCCTGCGTCTTACTCCAGGCAAAGGAAGATGTGAGCATCTTAAACACTCAACATTTTGCAAGTTCTGCACTTTTTTCTTTCTCTGGATGCCCTGCATGAGTGGAGGGAATGAAGTTAAATAGAAACAGCAGCTTCTCTAGTCATACTTTTAGCAACCATACTGTTGCACGATATATGTCTCTCTGGAGCATTACAAGTAGAGGAAGGGACAAATCAAGAGTGAGCAAAGAGACCTCATTCTGGCCCTAGTATTTAAAAGATAAGTCTGAAATATTGGCTTCATTAGATTCAATGGCCCAATTTTCTGCTGAGACCCAGAATACACCTGAGACCGTAGTCGCTTGCTGGATAGTTAATTGTCCATGAATATTGCAGGCATGGAAATGGATGGAAAGGCAGGTGCAACTTGACATGAATAACAGCACTCTAATGTTGATAAAAATACTTGTTTACGAGCAAATTAAAGAAGTTGACAAAACACTCACGCAATGTCAGCAGAAGCATGCAAATAACTGGTTTCTGATGTGGCATTGAGCACCCTTCTGAATGATACAGAGATTAGAAAATTTTAAGATGTGCTAAAGAAAGCATGGTGCTGGCAAAAATAGAAACCACTTGGTATGAGAATTCTACAAGATGTTTTTAGCTACAATATTTTAAAAACAGATTAAAATAGGGATTGCAGATACAATCAGATACCCTGTCTGTTGGCTTTTTCTCCTTTCATGCCTTCTCCTGCTAGAAGAGAATCACCTAGCAACCCACGTGCTATATGCTATAGCCCATCCAAAAGTAACAGGACTGTAATTGTGACTCAGCCAGCTCTCCTCTGATACTAAATCTTCTCTTACTAAAACGTATTTGGAAATCTCCCCTACTGAAGCCACGGGCACAGCTAAAGTCAGACTGCAGATAAAATGCATCTAAGGGACAAAACATGTCAGTCCACGATTAGGTTAGAAAGTGATTAGTGACTTCATCCACCTCCACTCGTTGATGCCCAAAGTGGGAGACCTTAAAAGAAATACTAATAGACAGAGTTCATTCAGAGACCTTTCCAAAACCTGCAGCGTACTGAAAAACAAAGTATTCTTGGCTTGAGGTTATAGACAAAACCAGAAAATATAAACGACCTGTCATTTGCATAGCAAAGGAAAACAATTCAGGGGACAGTTTCACCCCGTCTCTGATGCTTGTACGTGCACACGCAATCTGAACAATTCAGGCCAGAGTTTCATTCCCTCTCTGACGCTTATAAAGACACATGCACAGAATCTGAACTGTAAAGCTGAAAGCTGTGTTGGTCCCAGCTGTATCTTACAGTAAGGATGACCATGGTAATATATCCATTTTCCAACTCTTCTATGTATGCCATTCACACAGAGACCTTACAGTATTTTGTCTTGAAAAATGGAAATGAAAGAATAATGTTTGAGGATGACTTCATATGTTATTTTTATAAGGAATTTTACAGTTTCTCAGACAGATTCACAATGACCAAGCCCAAAGGATTCAAATTATCATGTTTTTTAAAAGGTTTTGCCCAGAGGTCAGAAAAAGTGGGCTATTTTGACCCACTAACAAAAAGCCTTTCAGGGACACACTGAACATACTTATTCTCTGGCGTAAATTAGAGCAGCTTCAAAGCTACTCTAAATTCCACCCTGTCTGCAAAAGCCAGGGAAATTATGCCTGCCAGAGGCTGCTGCAATACCATATACTCTGAGGATGAAGAACAGAGCACACAGCTAACCTGCTGCCTTTTTTCTGCATAGGGATTTATCTTACCAGTGGGCAACCTTAGCTGCCCAATTAAAAACAAGACTCTAGAAATTGTTCTAATACATTGAATACATGTAAATTAGTAGTCCTGTACATGCAAATTTGGTTTTGAACAACAGCTTGATAAAAGGCCATATGGTGAGTGTTTTCTTACACTTATCTATAGAACACAGGTTGTTTAAAAGATGCCAGATCACAGCAAAAAGGAATCCCTTCATCCCAGTCTCAACTGCACCAACTTCTTCATGAAAACCCTGCCCAGCATTTTTGTCTATGTGCAACGGTCTGAAGTTCATTTCAGACTCCTGAAGAGGCACTGTAATAAGTCAGAAGAAATGTTTCAAAAACATCCCTGGGTGGAAAAGCACCTGCACAGAGATTGCCACAAACATTTGGTTACACAGGTTTGGACCAATTCTACAGTGTTTCGTAGCAACACCAGTAGTTAAGACTGACCTTGATAATCCTTTGTAGAGGATTAGATAATCCTTTGTAGAGACTGCAGTCTATGCTTCCAGGTTATCCCAGCTCCACAGATACAAAAACAGTGTCCGAGCAATGAATAGAGGACAGCTTCCAGGGATTCTGTCTGGCTCAATTCCCTCAGCAGGGATTAGCTATCGAAGTTATGAAGAAGGACCTAGGAGCTTAATCCTTCTGACAGGACCCAACACAGCCCCAAGGAAGCTGGCAGGGTAAGCCTCCAGAAGGGAGGGACTGCAAGCAGCATCAGACCTCTCGCTCAGCATTGTTCTTTCTTAATTCACATGGGAAATCTCCTTTTTCACAAAGAGTCCACTTAACTTCACCATGTCTACTGGAAAAATTCGCACTGCAGCATTTTTAATCATGTTCTATGGGGAAAAATTTTGAGTGCGTAAAACTGTGCCAAGCTTGCTTATTTCTACAGAATAATGTGGTTCTTTTCAAAATGCAGTCTTTGAAGTGTCCAAACAGCACTTGCTGTAAAATGCGCATATGTGCTGCTTGCCACATCTCAGATGCATAAACCTACATGAAAATACAAACTTCCAAGCTCAAAGTGGCAGGCTGAATCCTGAGACCAGTCTCTCCCAGCAAGCAGAAAACTCAAGCTACAGGCCTGTGAATTTTGGACCAGATTCCGATTAATTTACTCAAGCTGAGCAGTATATTATTCCTTAAACGATTGTGTTGAAATGGAAGTATTTGTACAGTTCAACACAAATCTGCCGTATTTTAACACATAGTATATATCCCCACATACTTGGTACTGCATTTCTGCTATGTATTGCTGCTAGGAACAGATGAAAACTATTTTTGGCCAGGCGTTTTTGCCATTAAAACAAATACAATTTACAATATCATTAGGTTTTGACGTCATATCTTGACAAGAAGCCTAACTGTTGAGGAAAGGTGATGTTGCAGCTGCTACTACTGGATATGATTGTCCATATGTATTTCCTGCTGGCAAATTAAATCCTTCAAAGTTGCCACAGGACAAAAGTTATTGCCATTGTTTTGATAGTTTGCTGAATTTATAAGCACCTAGATTTCACAAAACCCTTGCTGTTTATTTTCAAACTATACTCGGTGGCAAAACACAGACTACTGTCCGTCTTTACCACAGATTTTTCACTAGAAAGGAAGGGAACAAGCCTAGTAGTTGTCCTTGCCTTCAGAAGGATGGCATGAGCTAAACTCAGTGGACTGCTGGTTCATAGTGTGGTATCACGTGTTGTGCTAGTCAGGGAAACAGCACTGCCATCACACTCTCGCTTCCTCCCGCCACCCCCCAGGATCACATTTTCTCCTACATGCTGTTTGACTTTTATTTCTCCACCTTTTTCCTCTGGTGATTATCTCCAGATATTTTTAACTTCCTTTTGCAATAACAATGAAGAAATAACGTAGTAGCCTTGGGGAAGGCAATGCAGAGTGGCAGAGAAAGCAAGATGCTTAACCACTACATAACTTACTCATTTTTATCCACATTGTTCTATTACTTTGTGTTACGTATAGCTTCCCGTGATGCAAAGTAATGGAGAAAGCATGCATGTAATTACTTTTAATGGATTATATTTACATGACTTCTCTCTAAAATAATAAATTAGGAATGCTTTTGTGAAGGTCACCTTGTTAATGCAGTAACACAGAATATGACAGGACCAGCTGCCACTCCTTATTAATCTAGAGTGGAACCACAGCTAATGAAATTTGCAGTTCTGGGATGGAAGTGTCACCCAGCAAACAGTCACATTTCTATGCACAGCATGTTTCTCCAATAGCACAAACTCACACTGCGCCACGTATCAACACGAGCCTCTGAGCACTAGATTTGGGGAAAAGAACAGAAATCACAAGTGAATCTTCAACAGGGCTTGTTTTAAAAAATTGTCTGTAGGAATTGTGATGGGAATTACTGTGCCCTGGCATTTTATTTTTCATATGATAACCACTAAGAAGTATCCATGAAAACACAGATCTAGTTTTGAAAATTTGGCCCAAGTTGTGGGTAAGCAGAACCTAAAAATGGGAGCTACTTTAAGAATCTGAACTTCAAATATTAATGAAAACCTCAGAAACCAAAAGCTTTTTAAAATATATCATTGCTTTCAGGAAGCTGCACTTGGAAAAGTTTCCTCTGAATTGTTTTTAAAACATATTTCTTGGTTGATTTGATTTATTTGGGGAAGATAGTTCATTTTGTCCGAAGTCTTCAAAAATAACAGTAGCTTAAGCTGCTCTGCAAAAAGCACCAAATCAGGAAGCTGACTTGTATCCTGGACTTCCTTAGAATTTAACACTCATCATAAAAATAAATTTATAAAAATAAAACAAAAAAACATTCATGTAAAAGGCTCAGTGGAATTTTTTGCTTTTAGGTACATTAACTGACAACGCATACAACTGTATGCTTATAAGAACATAATCTCCTCTGATACAATTATGTTGAATACTGTCTACAGCAGTCCTAACAACATCTTCAGGGAGACAATTTAAAGAGATGTTACTTAAAATATTATATTGATGCATTGCTGAGACAGAAATTTTAATCCACAAACTCAGGGAACTTCCTAACCCAAGGCAAGTTCCCATATGCAATTATACCACCTTCACACACGCATTATCACCTTTTCTTAAAGATAACAGAACAGATAGTTTGGCAGTCTAAAACTCTACTAGGACATTACTTTTACTACATTTGTAATTCTGACCTACAGTGTGCTACTATCCTCTAAACTTTTAAAGCTTTTTTTGTGCTCTACGATGAGTTATGTTTTATCTTGAAAGTCAGGAAGCCTGATTCAGACCTCACCAATACCAGTATAAGTCAGGACTGAAACGGTGAAACCATGGCAATTCAAATCTCACTGAAACACGTAACACACAGTAACACATAAAGCTTGTTACATGAGGGTTTTGTGAGAATAAGCTGTTGCTACCTGGCGATCAACAAGACTTTTCGGTTTTTAATACCTATTATTTCAAGAGTTGCTGTTCTGGAAATGTTAAACTCCTCACAATCAAACAAGACAAGGAAAAGGGATATTTCTGTTTCTAGATGTCTGTTGGTAAAGGAAATTCTTAGTAACAGTGAGCCAAACACTAGAGGAAAGAAAATATTTGGCTTTAAGACCTCCAAAAAACTGCATTCTGCATATTACAGATGACCATAGAAGCCTCAATACTTTTTTTTTTCAAATTTATTCTGAAATAATACACTTTCTTCTGAATTTAAGAATGAGTGGAATAAATCCTCACAAAATTCCGCTGTATCTCCTTTAAATTTGGTTAGACAACGTAACCCTGAGATAATAGTTTGGCTCAGGACAAAGAAGAGTTGCAACTGCTGAAATCTTGTTCAACAAAAACAAAACAAACAAAGAGATATCAAGAAAAGATATTAGGATCCACCTAACGTCCCAACAGATAGTACTTAAGCAATTTAAGTGTAGATATTATGCTACAGTTTATATTCTGCCTTATTGAGTTGAAAAAACAATATTATAGCACACTGAAATACATGGGGGGTCAGAGCTCTAAAGACAGGTAAAGGCATACAGCTCCCACCAAACAAGGACACACCAGAAATCTTCATGTCTTTGACAAACTGGGTTTATGGACTGTCTGAGCACGGTCAGTCCTGCTCATCCACTGTCAAGAGACTGTATCAGAAGGATGCTTGGTACAACAAAACTGAACTTTTTTCTTATTATTCAGATACTTATGTGGAAAAAGACCAAGTATTTTGGACAATAGCAAGCTAGTAGAACTTTGACTCTTATATCTAGAAATTGAAAACTTTGGCTAAGAGGAATTGAAGGGTCAGCCATTCCTAGAGTATGTGGAACACATAATCTCCACTTCCTTGTCAGAGAGGCAGAGACTGTCCATCTTCAAATCCACAAAAGATATTTACAATGCAAAGCTATGCTAGGAACCACATCTTCAATGACCCAACTTGAAATAAAACAAACTCTACATAGGGCATGATGATGGCTACAGTATAAAGAGCAGATTATTGGATGACCATTGTTGTTTACCCAAAAGCTAAAAATCAGGATTAAATTTGAGCTGACCTGACCTGTATGCTTCAGAACCCATATCCATAAATGAAAAGAAATTATACTGAATTATCTTACTAGAGTACTGCGTACGTGAGGTCCCCAGTGTTTACAGCTTTCAGGGAGGCTGGTTCAGAGCCCTGAGCGATTCACGTTCTGCAGACTGCTCAGTGGGCCAGCACCACCCTCACATGTACGGCACTGCAGTTTAGACAACCTTCCTTTCTGCATTAGGCACTCGGATAACATCCTCAGGACATCAGTCTTTATTCCTCAGAGGTCTCTTCTAAACCTTGGCTAACCTCCATTGTGATAAAACAATCCCAAAACAAAGCAAGTAGGATACAGTTTCAGGTGGTTTTTGTGGGTTGTTTGGGTTTGGTTTTGGTTTTTTGTTTGGTTTTTTTTTTTGTTTTGTTTTGTTTTTTAAATAGTATGAAAAATGTATTTGAGGTCTAATCAGTTCTCTATCTTTTTAAGGAAAAGAATGAAAATACATCAAGCTATCGCTAAGCCATATGAAAGAGTGTGTTGTCTGGTATTTTCGCAGAAAACACTGCTGAACGCAGAAACATCCATTCTCCCTTTCTCAGTTCCTCCCTTTGTGCATATGCCAAATGCTGGCATGCAGGCTGCCCAAAGGGAATAGTATATCATCTCCAGAAAGTTGTTAACATAAGGCTGAGCATGTACTATGCCATTATTATGACAGCTTGCTCTAAAACAGAAGAGACGAGCAGAAGAGAGGGGGAAGCACACAGCTCTTGTTCCTACCATGTATGTCTACTGTTCATTCGTAAATACTGAGCTTATTATGATCTAGAATGCAGACAACTGACAAACAACAGAGCACTTCAGCAATTTAGTTTGCTGCAGCTGGTTTTGCCCATTGTTATCACTGACAATTAGCACAATCTTCTGCACAGGCTTCTGAATGATTAACTTCAGTCAAAATACATCACAAATGTCTTGTGTGACACAAGAATCTCTTAGCTCTTCCCCTCCTCTGAACTGTGGGATCATTTGGATACGACTTGCAGAGATTTCCTGTATTGCAAGAAACAGTAAGCTACAGCAAGAATCCATTCACTTTATATTGCTTGAAGTGGCCAATCTGGATCAAACACAATTAGCAAACTCTGTCATGTCATTTAGTTACGTTATTTCTCCTTAATTCTTCTACTTCATTATATTCCCACCCCATAGAATTAGCCTGGAAATATCTAAAAACACATGACTTGCATTAATATTTTATTTTAAAAATTTATGAATTAGTTTCCATGAGCTTCTTGAGTATTTTCTCCAGAGTGCCCACTGCAGCCTTGAAACACCAAAGAACTCTTTCCACTCTCACATTGCCAGTTCCTACCACAGCTGTTCTCAGCTCCTTTTTCAACACTACAGCAATCTTATTAGTCCCTGGTATTCCCTGCCCTCCTTCTTTCTTTAACAGGCCCCAAAGAAATATTAGTTTTTAATCTTTCTACCTCTTGCATAATTAAACTGGAGAACCCATGTCTTCCATTCCGTCATTGAATGAAACCAAGAATGGCAAAAGCACAGTGCTTCTCTCCTATCAATACTCACATTTCTCTTCTACATTTCGATATTGATAGTATTTTTCAAACAGGGTTGATACACACATTGGACCTAGTTGGGTCAGTCCGCCACTTCTGGCCAAATCCACCACTTGCCAATTTGGCAAAAACCAACACTTGTTTGCACCTTTCATAAATAACTTCAATGCAAGGATTTCCCTGGTTTGGGATAGAGTGCCTAGTACAGAAGAGCAGTGCTAGGTATAAATATAGGAGAGCCAGAAAGCCCCTTGTGCTCTCAGTAGGACACCTGGTTTACATGTGAGAGAATCAGAATCTCAGACTGGCGCGGGTGGGAAGGGACCTCTGCAGATCACCCCGTCCAACCCCCTGCTTGAGCAGGCACACCCAGAGCAGGGGCACAGCACCGCGTCCAGGAGGGGTTTGGATGTCTCCAGGGAAGGAGACTCAACAGCCTCTCGGGGCAGCCTGTCCCACTGCTCCGGCACCCTCACAGGAAAGGACTTGTTCCTCATGTTTAGGTGGAACTTCCTGTGCTCCAACTTGTGCCCATCACCCCTTCGCCTGTCGTTGGGCACCACTGAAAAGAGCCCAGCCCCATCCTCTTGACACCCGCCCTTCAGATATTTATAAGCATTGACAAGATCCCCCCTCAGCCTTCTCTTCTCCAGGCTGAACAGACCCAGGTCTCTCAGCCTTTCCTCATAAGGGAGATGCTCCAGTCCCCTGATCACCTTCGTAGCTCTCCGCTGGACTCTCTCCAGTAGTTCCCTGTCTTTCTTGAACTGGGGAGCCCAGAACTGGACGCAGCACTCCAGATGTGGCCTCACTACGGCGTAGCAGAGGGGGAGGATAACCTCCCTCGACCTGCTGGCCACGGTCCTTTTAATGCACCCCAGGACACTGCTGGCCTTCTTGCCCACAAGGGCACGTTGCTGACTCATGGTCACCCTGCTGTCCACCAGCACTGCCAGGGCCTTCTCAGCAGAGCTGCTTTCCAGCAGGTCAACCCCCAACCTGTACTGGTGCGTGGGGTTGTTCCTCCCCAGGTGCAGGACCTTACACTTGCTCTTGTTGAATTCCATGAGGTTCTCCTCGGCCCAGCTCTCCAGCCTGGCCAGGTCTCACCGGATGGCAGCACAGCCTTCTGGGGTATCAGGACCTTTCCGCACAGGAATCCAGGCAGATCATGGAGATGGCTCTCCCTTTGCAGATCCCTACAACTCATGCCAGCGTTTATTTTGTGATCACTCTTTCTTTCTCTCTTTGCATCCTTGGCACAAATGCTTCTGTTTTGTTCAGAAAGAAAAATCAAGGACAACAGCTAGATCTGAATATATTTTCTTAATGAGAGTCTTCCTGTTAGCTCACACACAAATCAAACCAGTTCCAAAAAAGGTATTTCAGACACTGCAAAAAGGTTGAGTTTAAAACATTATACTACATCATTGGCTTTTTGTGTGTGTTTGTTAATCTAGTAGTAATATAATGATCAAATGGCAGAAAAAGAGTACAGCCAGATGGCAGAAGGGATTTCTGCAAAAAGAATACATCAGACCGGTAATATTATGTGCTTTCTTCTTTTCCCTATTTTATCTTACAGATTGCCAATAGACTATAATATTCATAAGCTCTACAGAAGGAAAAAAAAACCACAAGAACCTGGGAAGAAGGCTTGGTGTGATGAAGGAACTACAAGAACAGACTGAGCCACTCAGCCAAATACCTACAGATGCTCACATACTACTTCAGCCAGTTTGTCTCCTCAGTAAAGGATAATCTTTTCTTCCTGAATGACATGGGTTATACTTGTAGCACGTAACCAGCCTTCCGAGGTTTTGTTTTTGTTTTTGAATGATCTTCCACTTTGAGAAGTTAAATTTGAGGGCATTTTCCTACTCTCTCCTTCCACATTACTCCAGTCTTGAAGATGCTGAAGTATTTGTGTTGTGTTTTTATGGTATTAATCAATTCTTACTAATAGAGCTTTTTTAATACATGCTTGCACATCTTCATGAAACACTAACTTCTTTCCTTCCAAAAAAAAGTTATATGAATGCCCAAAAAACCCAGGTGAAGCAATTAAATGATTCATCAAGAGCCACTTCTGTGCCATCCATGTCATAGAACAGATGCTAACACCTACTACCAGAAATTAAATCCACCACCATTGGCTCTGGACTTCATCGACAGCAAGAGTATTCCCCACATGTGAGTAAAGAACCATATATGCACATGCATTTACATATATCTTTTAATATATGCATATGAAATCATGTGTATATAAATATGCACTAGTCAATAACAGGAAAGTCTTGGCTTATGATCAGAAGGGGTGTTGAGAGACCAAGCATGAAGGCGCTGTACAGAGAGGGAATAAAGAGAACGCAGGTATGAATTTCTGGCAAGCACCAGCATGATTGAACATCGTATTATGCTTCTGGAAGTTGCCATTTGCTCTGTCATTAGCTCTAGGTGTACTAATTTTAGCATTAGTATTATATGAGGGTAAGACCTCATGTACTTTTGATCATAACTTCAAATTATTAATAGGAAAGACAGCTTTTGCCAAAGAATTTTCTTTAATTCACGTTTTTTAATAATACAGATAAATGTACTTATCTACAGTTTTTGTTTAGTATTTCATTAAGATATGAAAATTCACTGAACAACCTGATTATTTTTAAGGTATTCTTACCACTAACTATTTTATTGAAACAAGAAAATTTTCTATTTCATCAAAATTTTTGTGCTACAGAACATAGCAGAATACAATAACCAGAACATCTTTCACAACCCTGATCTCCCTGTGGGATGGAGTTAGTATGTCCAAGCTGGAGCATTACCTGTTGCCATCCTCCCCCTCAATCCTGCAGGCACTGCACAGTCATAAAACTCACATGAAGACCATTTCTACTCCAGTAGATTTCACAAGGCACAAAATATTATGCGCCCTGGATATTAATTGCTTGTCTTATTGCCACTCATTTTCATGCTGCCTGCACTTACAGAAAAAGTGGAATTCCAAAAGCATGGTTTAAGTTACTTCTTGCTCCTTCGCAAAATCTCTCACATGAAAAGTGACAGGAAAGGGAAATGGAGCACAGAGCAAAATAATATGGCATAATTCAACAGTTAAGCTTATTCAGGCTTTTGGGTTTTTGGGAGTTTGGGGGTTTTTTGGTTTGGTTTTTTTTCTGTTTGGTTGGTTTGGGTATTGGTTTTTTCTTTTTTTAAGGAAGCTTTAAAAATTTCATTTGGCAGGTAAGTAAAATAAACTGCTCCGACAAACTATTAGCCTATAGCTGTTTCTTGCCAGAGATTCTGGAACTCTCTTAAAGGATTTGATTCCTTGACACCCATTACTTAGTAATTATCTACCCCTGACCCGACATGTAAAGAAAATGAGCTGAAAAGCTTGTAAGAGATTAGTATTTTGTAGCAGAAATGTGACTGAGAATGCCCACGATATAAATCCCTATAGGAAGGGTATTGGCAGAGATGTGCTGATGGACTTGTGCCCCCTAAATATGAAAGGAAAAAACCAAATATTTAATTAATACATGTTCCAGCAGAGTTTGTTCACTGTTTAACTTTGTTTGAGCCATTTCTAAATGAAATGCTGCATGCAAGTAAAACCATGTACCTTCTTGCCCTTGTTTTGACCTTCTAATTACCTTGCACTTCTCAGCACACAATTTTCATTGTAACAGAAACTGATTTGAAACACTGATGAAGGACTCTTTCTGCCTCCCTGCCTACTAAAACGGTAATATTGTAACCTTGATATTAGCTTATTAAAAAAAACAGTTTTGCACTCAAAACTGAGTGCTATGTTTTGTGAAAACCAATATTAAAAAATTAGAGAAATTATGCATACATTTGTTTCTTCTTCCCTTGGAGATTATAAACACCCTGAGGCAGCTCATTTTTACAGAGTGTTTGCTGTCAAGAAGCAGTGAAGTGCAAATGGAAGCCAATTGAACTTAGCAATTTGTTTACCCAGGAAGACAACAGCTGGAGAAAAATGGAGTATTTTAATAATTAGCCAGTTGCATTAGATAAGGGGGAAACTGGTATATGATCTAGCATTATAATAAAGAGACTTCCTTTGGGGGATTAGAGAGAATTAGTAATTATCTTCCTTGAGGATCAAGGAATTTACTTCACCTTATCTGAGGATGCTGGAAACTCTGAATAGTCCAAAATATCGCTCCCTGTCTGGTTTCTTCCAAACCCTCAGGCAGTACAGACTTTACAGTTTTTTACTTCTATGTTCAGAAACCATTCTGGTATATCCACTAGTCCCCATCTTCTCCAAAAGCAAAGCTTCATAAACCAGAAATTGTTTAATGATTAGATATTATGTATCTGGAGAAATTAAAATTTGTGTTATCAAGGACTCATTGCTTTGATACCCTTTTCCAAATCATCTCTTGGGAATTCTTAAGTTTGAATAAAACTTTACTAATACATAATAAGTAATTTACCCCAATAGAAATAGTGATTAATTAGTAATTATTATGAATTAGTGATATGTTGTGCAGCTCAATTACCCACTACCCACTGGTACTTATACAAGGGACAGAGAAAAGTATATTTCTTCATTAAAATGTCTGCATACAAAATGCTTAATCCAAAAGCTGCTGCAGCAAATCGAAAGCTTCCTGACACCATCACTGGCTTTCAGATCAGACTCTGTCTTGCAGAACAACAACTTGAACTCCTCTCATGGACCACTCAGTAGATTTTTTTAATCTTCAGTGAGTTCAATTGAAATTGGTTCTACAAGATATTATTTTAGACCTTTGACTAAAGTGACAAATTTTCTTGATATGCAATTAGAAATAATCAGAACGAGAGGCACAAACACCTGAAAAGCATACAGAGGAGGCTGTAGAAATTACTACGGGACAAGTGTTCTGAAGAAAATAATTGTTTCTTACCCCATATAACATTATGCTTTGCATTGATTTATCTGGCTAACAATGACTCATTATTACCAGACAAATTAGAGAACGAGGGCCAGCTCTAGTTGGAGTCTATCCTTTAGTCCTGAAGTTTAAGGCCACTCAATTTCTGTTCTGTTTCCTATTTCTGCATGGTTATACAAGCAAAACAGACCTAATGATACACCGCAATGCACTAGGCCAAAGTTACTGCTATGAAAATTTGGATGTTCCTTAAATCAGTGTTTCCTCAGCTGCTCCACCTCCCCATCAGCCCAAGTGTTCTCCTGTTCCAAAACCCCCACAAAATTCAGCTGAAAAATCACAGGGGGGAAAGAGCAGCAAAAATTATTTCCAAGCTTAGAAAAGCTCCCAGGAAGCATGTCTCACATCTTTGTTGAACTAACAAATGCTAGCCCATTCTGCTTTCTTTTAATACATAATTATGGAATCCCTTTTTATTACTGTTGCTGCATCTTCAGAACTGACACCCTTACCAGCACTTTGGATTTTATGTGAAGATGCAGTCCGTGTCTGACAAACGCTGAAGAAACGTGAGGGATCTCTGAGCAGCGTGCCTATTCTGCCAACACTGCAGTTGTCGGTTTGGAGGGAATAACTTAAGCAATTTTGTGTTTATAGAAAAGAAGCCAAAGAAATAATAGAATTCTGCCAGTTTGAGGAAGCAGTTGCATAATTCAGACTAATTAAAATCTGGTATCACACAGAAGCGGCTGTAGTTACTAGTTAGTTGCTAAACCACTGTTTCTACAATTTTCTTTGTACAGTCTGTTATACAGCATATAGACAACAAGGCTTTATGACATTTACAGTTAAATTACAGCAAAATTTTTCTAAAAGCTGCCTCTGGCTTATATGCTTCATAATAACCTCATTACTTTCTCCATTTTTGCATTACCAATCTTGTTAAATGTGTCTTACAGAAAGCAGTCCAACCTTTTTCTGCTGATAAACCAGCGTCATACTTAAAACAAACTCCTATCTTTTTGTCTAAAGCTAGGCAAAGGCCAACAGCCTAACCTGAAGTTCACATCAAACAACTTCCTGCACAGCCTGGAATTCTTACCAGCTACACCGATGTTCTTTCTGTAATTGTTTTCTGTGAGTAAACTGGAAAAGCGGCAGGAGCAACACTGACAATGACTTCTAAATAAACTAACGCAACATATTTTTGAAAGTTAATTTTGAATGTGCCATGAAAGAATTTGTACCAGAATCCTGCTTTTATGAAGCAAACTCCCGTTCCATAAATGTTACTTGTATCAGATATATTATTAGGAAGTCTGAGAACACTCAATCCTCATTTCTTTGCAGATCAAGAACTATTTTGAAAATAATTAAAAATACAAATAAACTAACCTGTTCATAGGTAATTTGTAAGCTGAAAAGAGGACAAATACACAAAACACATTGTGCTCACCATAAAACACCAGTGTGTCTAGCTGTTATCAAATAATTCATGACCACCAAAAAAAAGGATATAATTTTAACATCAACCCAAGTGGTTTTTTGTTCCTAAAAAAAAAAAAAAAAAAAAAAAAAAAAAAAAACCAACAACACACCACAAAAAAACCCCAAACCTAAGACAAAGTGTTTCTATTCAACAAAACAGAAAATATCAAAAGGCACGAAACTAAGTTTAACAAGACACCTAGGTTCCAGAATTTCTAGAATTTACTGTTTAACATGTTCAGAGACTGATTCTGCAGATGTGTAAATACAATTTTTCACCTCATTAGGACCAATTAAACCATGTTTTCGTACTTATGAAAACACAGAACCAACTTCAAAGAAAAACAATAGCCATGTAAAGGAACCTTTTCTTTTAAGTTTGTGTAACTGATAAGTGCTCAGATTTCTAGAAAATGAATTAAAAGATATTAACTCTTCATAAATAAATAATAGGATGTGAAATTCATGAAATATGAAGCAAACCGAGATTTCAAACATTAGTTCTGCTTCAACTAAATTATTCATTGTGAATCATATTCTTGTGAATTTAGACCCCTCTCTTATCACAAAATTTCCAGGAATTAACCATAATTTTATTCAAACATTCATTACCTCCAAGCATGTGCTCAATATTTTATGCCAGCAATTTTCAGTCCTTGGAATGTTTGTAAAATCTTCACCTCAATACCATACTGTGTTATTTCTGGAATGTTTGGCCACCTTAATTATATAGGAACGTTTCTAGTGCTCTGATGAGATGACTAAAACGGTTTAAACATGAGAATAACAAATGATGAACACTGAACAGCAAGTAATAAAGCACCAGAGCAGATTTTTGGACAGAAAAATTCAAACAAATA